>CM060941.1:267638545-269137712 GCA_030765085.1 Allium cepa | reverse complement strand
CACAAACCAGAAAAAGAATAACCTCTTCAATTCTTTTGATTTCAAGCTGGGAATTTCATCTCTGTTCAGCAAACAAGAACTGTAAAACTTCAAACAATTTCAACTCAGCAAAGCTTTATCATTTTAAAATCAGGAATCAAGGCCTTTTAAATCAAATCAAACAAAAGCAATTTCCAGATTTTCTCAAATCCAACATTCAACTCTTCTCTGTTTTTATAAACTGTAGGTAACTTTCTTTAAAATTTTGAGTTTCATTTGTTAAGTAATCAAACAAATAAAATCCAGCAGAAGCTAAGCAAATAGTTGCAGGTAAAATAAAATACAAGATCAAGTATAAAGTAATCAATTTCAAAGCTTCTCTCTGTTTCTGTTTTCTGCTCTCAGGCTAATAGGTGAGTAAATCTTTCAAAGCCTTTATTTTTGATTTGTTGCCTGAATACATGATGTAGGCAAGTTTGAATATTGTTTTGCATGCAAAAATTTGTGAACATATGAATACATCTTGTATGTGCATGTTCATTTACAGATTTACAAACTCATGTTCTAGTTTCAGGTTTTCAAAAACCTGTTAAAAACAAAATTCTCTACTTCTAGTCTTGGTTAGTTTGAAATGTCAAAACAAAAGGTGTTTAAATTCATTGAGATTAAATTTTAAAATACATTTAAAAGACTAATATCCAAGATATAAGGTCTGGAACAAGGAAACACAGTAAAACTCAACATATAAATTAAATTTGAATTCTTTGATTATTCAACTTGATTACATAATCTAAATCATCTTTGAAATTATTGATTTTTAAGATAAAAATCAAGATTTTAAATTACGTTTAGAATGAGCATTTCGACCATGAACTGGAAATGACTTTTTAGGCTTTTCTATAGATCGAGGCGATTTGGATGGTCGGAATTTAACCTGAAGATGGTTGGTGAGTTGTCGAGGCCAAGAAAAATGTCAGATTATTTTTCCAGTCATGGTGGCGTTGAGAGTTGGTCGGTGAAGGTTTAAGCCCTAAAAAGCGGTTGCGATCGAATTTGTTGCCGTCACGCGTCTCTGATTGATCGAGTTGTATAGGGTTTTGGGAAATCATAGTGGGGAAGGATAGCTAGGTGTGGCCGGAGTCTTGGACTTTCCGGTGGTCGGCATGAAGTGTTCGTGGTGATATTTTGGTGATGGTTGTTTTGCTTATTTTGATCGAGGCAACTCGATTTTGATTTCGAGTCTTATCTGTGATCTTTTGCATTCGGGTAGCAAGAGGGGATCGAAGGTGATCTGCTGGTGGTGGTCTTGGAGGCCGAAGGGTTGATGTTGATCGGTGCAGGTGCATGGCACCATGTTGTGTGTCAGTTGTTGGTTAAAGGAAGGAGCAAGTTTCGACTCGAAGCAAGTATCGGGGAGGAATGTGTGATAACCCGAGTTTGGTCTCGAGTAAAATTTATGGGGCGCCGGGTCAAAAATACTTAGAAAAATTTTTAAGTTGAAAATATGGGCACTCGGGTTAATTTTCGACAAGACTCGAAGTAAACAAGAAAAATTTTCGAGGGTGACTCGAAGCAGTCTCGTGCCTGATGTATAACACAATTTTTACTTTAAAAAATTTCAAACTTTTAAACACTTTTAAACTATGTTTTCAAACGATGATTTGATTAAAGTTTTGAATTAATTTAGGACTTAAGTAAGATGTTTTCAAAGAAATTAAATTTTAGTTTATTCAGTTTTGATACCATATTTTTATAAAGTTGTTTATATTAAATAAATAATACTATTTAAAAGAAAAATTAAGGTAAAATGTTATTTAAACTAAATATTAACCTTTTAAAGTAACTAATTTGATAAAGGTGATTTATTAAACAAGGTTTAAATGGATAATCAAAGTAATTAATTTATCTTTTGATTTATTGAATAATTAATGATTTTGTTAATATAATAATTTAAAATGGTAATTACTTAATTAATTATTTAATATTAAAGATTAATTTAATAATGAATTAAGGTTAATTAATTTGTAATTAATTATTAATTAATTAAGGGGTAATTAATTAATAAAAGTAATTAAGAGTTAGTTAATTAACAATTAAGGATTAATTAATTAAGATAATTAATTAAGAAATGATTAATTTATGAAAGTGATTAAGACTTAGTCAATTGTAATTAATGAAATTAATTATTGATTAAAGATTACTAATGAAAGTAATTATGTGGTTAATAAATTTAAAACCACACGATTTATTCATCTTAATTAAAGATGTTTGATTGTTCTTGAATGTTGTGTGTTGGATTGATATTTCTGATATGTGATGTGATGCTATGTAATATGAAATGCTTTGTGCTGAGATGTGATATCTGTGATGAATATACTGCTGTGTGAATGTGAAAACCCTTTGGCCCGTAAAACGGCAATTGAATTTCGATGCGACAGGGAGTCAGATTCCAGTTGTTTATCCGAAACCCACATCGAAACTGTGAATCTGTGTGAACGATATATCCACGTGCTTTAAAAATTGAGCGCTCACTATTCGGTTTAGCCGGGAGAGGACCTTTGTGTCACATAACCCATTCCGAATATGTGATACGACGAAATGGATAGCAATTGAAGACGGTGGTGAAGACCGAGTGTCTTCGAGAATGATAGGATAACCTATCGAATGACTCTGCATTGAGTTGCTCCGTTATAGAGATCTCCATATGTGATTGGGAGTCCAATCGGGATTGTAGATGTCTGGATTGCAAGGGCTTCTTCGAAAGTGCCTTTGGTTCTGTTCGAACCCGGTACAGACTTGTATGGTTGTATGTCTGACATTATAATTTGGGATATAAAGCTGATTTCTTCCAAATACATTTCTGTTGGTGGCGGAGAATTTATTCTCTTAGCTTAACACCCTTCTCTAAGGCGTACGAGCTCAGAGGTTATGTAATTGAAGGTTATTAGTGATATATTCCCAATTTGGTAGTGTGGCATGCTTAGTGTTGCTGATCATTTGTTGATCGAAGCATGGCTTTGTGAAAAAGCGTAGCTTTATGGATGAGACTTCGTCGAACCTCACAACTCGGTTATGGTAGAAACAGGAATTGTGGCAGCAAGGTTATTTGTTGGTAGCGTCCCCTGAAGGTATGTCCATTTCCTTCTGGATTATAAGTGGTATCATGGTATGGAGCCTAGATACTTACTTTGTGGTTGCTGCAAACTTATTGCTTTGTGGTTGTCAGTTGAGAAGCACTTCGGATAAAGGTTGGTAACGACCGGGAGGTGGCATACTCGTGTCAGTTGTTACCTAGTTACAGAGGTAACCCGGCCTTGTGTAGCGAGATCCGGTTAGGTTCTCGGGTCGTCCCTCTAGAGGGTTCCATTTTTGTGTGGGAAGTTCCTTTGCCCGACCATTTTTTGGAAATCCAATCATCCAATACGAGCCCTTTATAGTTTTAGTTGTAGAACCTGCCAGTTAACATGGTAGCTATAGTAGGCATGCTATAATGGTACGTATGCTGGCTAAGATTAATATTATACTTTCGAAAATGTTTTCACACTATGCACTAATAATAATATCTAAAAGATTTTTCTCATATCAAGCAATTTTGACTGTCATAAGGAGAAATCTCCTCCAAGTTTGCGCTTGCATTGTGTGTGTGGCGGGAGGCCTTATGGCAGTTTCATTTTCAAAAAGCATTATGAATTTCTTTCAAATTCTTTTGTTTTTCTTTTGACACAAATAAACTATTTTTATTTCAAACAATTGTTTTTTTGTTTACTCATACCAGTCACATGACTGACCCGAAGTTTATTGTTCCTTTCTTAAACTCTGGGTGCCTATGATTTCCACACGGGCAGCCTAGAAGCAGGTTATCCGTGTTTTTCAAGCTAGCTTGGATTTTGAAGTCTTTCAGAAGCTATCGGATTTTTGGAAAGGTTTTGGATTTGGAAATCTTTTAAAGCTTTTGGAGTTTTGAAGACCTTATCGAAATGAAGTATGTTGGAAGCTTGTTGAAGTTTCTGTTGTCATATTATTGTTGTATCATATTTGTATCACTCTGATATTAGTGATCGATGTTGTATTGGAGATTGTATCATATTGTGTCTATGTTGTATTCAATGATATTCATTTTGTTTCCGTTGTTTATATTCATCTAATGTTGTTCTAAGCTCCATCCGAACTGAAGCTCAACGCTTGAATCTCCGGCAGTCGAATACAAGTGAGGTATTTGATGTCGATTTTCAATCGCTGGATTTCGGGTCATGACAGTATGTGTTTAAAAGCTGTAGACATGATAACTATTCGATAGCTCAATACCCATATGAGTGAAATCCTCTGTCTACTGAACCGTTGGGCATTTGAAGGCTTTGGGGAATTTCATCCCTGTTCAAGCATGGTTCTTTGTGGTATCTTGGCTCAACTTTGGGGAGGTTCGGAGCTACTTGGGGAGGCGGGATTCGAGGCGATGCTTGTGATTCAGATATTAATGTGAAGTGATTCCTTTGGAATCAGTAACGATCAGGCATAGAGTTAGTACGACGATTGATCGCACAACCAAGCCTGACGAGTCTGTACGATCGAATAGATTGAATTCCTATCTTCGAGATCGACTCCTGGGTATGTATAGTAAGATAAATTGTATCAATCTTATATTAGTGACCGTATATCATATCGATTTTACATTAATGACCGTACATCGTGTCGTCCTTACACTAGTGACTGTGCATAATATGATCTTATATTAGTGATCATACATCGTTTGGCCTCATATTAGTAGCCATTCCTATTATTGGATCATGATGGGCATCTGGTTACATTAGTGCATTAGCTCTATTTATTATGGGAACGTGGTAGATGTTTGGGCACATTAGCGTGCAGAATCTACTTATTATAAGATCGAGATAGACGTCTAGGTACGTTAATGTGCAGACTCTATTTATCATATAATTGAGATAGATGTCTAGGTATGTTAGTGTGCAGACTCTATTTATCATACGATCAAGATAGATGTCTGGGTATATTAATTGTGCTGAATCCATTTATTATTAGATCTTGATAGACGTCTGGGTACGTTAATGTGCAAGCTCTATTTATTATAGGATCGTGGTAGATGTTTGGGTACATTAGTGTGCTGACTCTACTTATTATAAGATCAAGATATACATCTAGGTATGTTACCATGGTGACTCTACTTATTATTAGATCACGATAAATATCTGATTACGTTAGTTACCGGCTATGTTTATCTTGAATAGTTAAGTCGCTATAAGTGTCCATTGTTCACTCCACCCATTAGTAATGGCGTGTATTGATTTGTATTCCTTAGTTATTTTCCATTGTTATGTTGTGTGTGTTATTAGTTGGTTGTTGTTGTTATTGCTGCATTTACTATTATTTTGTACTTCTCTATTGACTTATATTATGATCATCCTACTTTTGGATGTTGGGATACTTTTATCATAGCATAAGAATTTACGTTTCAATCACATTATATTAATTATGCTGACTCGTAGATTATAGGAGAAGAATAGATTATGGTATGATCTCCTATTTTTTAGGGTGGTTACTATACTTGTTTATAGGCAGTCTGGATTTCCCATGAGTCATGTTGGTAAAGAGGGTCGGCTGTGATTTAATAGTTCCCATTTGGTTTTAGTATAGGGTATTTTGAGGTTATTTTGGAGTTGATGTATTCTAGCCTTTTCTACTGATATTATTGATCAGTTGGATCTACTAGTGCGACCTTTTATATATATTATCGTTCTATTATGTCCATGTATATTCAGTATATTATATTTTTTATTCCATTGTGAGATATTATCGATATCTTAGTTTAATGTTTTGTTCAAATCTTACTCAAACGATGCATTCTTTTGGGTATTCCTGAAGGGTGAGTTGTTACATTTGGTATTAGAGCTTAGGCTCAATAGTCAGGCCTAGTAGACTAGTTTGGGTTAATCAATTTAGTGAAAGGAGATGCGTAGAGAGTGCGTACTTGTATTTTTCTACTATATTATATTGTATACACCGCTTATCTTCTAGACTTAGTTTCTATCGCTCGTTGCCAAGGTATCTTCGCCAGGCTATCAGTAATGAGTAGACAGAGTGCATGGGTGACTGCAAATAGGCAGTTTGAGATGCCTAATTTTTTTAAAAACTATTTAGCTACCGCAAAAGATGCTCAGTCGCCAAGAAAATTTCCCGCAGATGCGGGTGGCATTAAAGGTGTTATGGCTATTTGGGCATCAATATTTAGCATTAGAGGGACGCCATATCTGTGTCGTAAGACTGTTGCCGAGGAACGATCTTGGACACATTCACGAGAAGGATTCCATTGTTATAGGTCTAGGGAATGTTCTCATAAGGAGTATTATTTCTTGGCATTTTGAGAAGGGAGACTTTGGATGGGTAGGTTGTAGTGCTAGAGTGGCAGATAGCAAAATTATAGTTTGAAATTTATTTAGGCATTGCTTTAGTTACCAGTTCATTTCTAAGATCAAGCGGAGCATGTAGCTTGAGCATTCCATCTATCTTGAGTAGGACAGCTCGTTAGTGAATGAGTGTTAACCAACTCAACCTTTTGTTTTTAAGGTCTGAGATGGTCAGTACTCTGTTGTTGTGGGCAAAGAGATTTGCCTTAGGTCTTACGAATTAGTTGGGGGTTCATTGCTTAGCCTTATCCTTGTTAGGGTCCACTTTTGAATATCTCATTGGGATGGTTCTCCTTTGTGAGAATGCCCATGAGATACTATTGAGGCAATGAGAGTGAAAAGAAATTGAAACACTAACCAAAACATAATGATCATGAAACAAGGAAGATCGAGCTTATTCGAAAAAGAAAGTTGGTCTTGTATGTCACTTCTGTGACATATGGAGCATTTCGCTATGAAATGCCATCTAGCAAAAGAGAAGCATAAGTGCTTCAATTATGATTGGCCCGATCACTTGAAGAAGGACTATCTTACAATTTTTGAAGCGTGGTAAGTGATAATGACTTGTGCCTTCCATGCATTACCATGTCCTGGTATGTTTACAGATCAAAAGAATCGAAAGGAGTTTATGTAATGGGGTATGCTCTATTTTTGGGAACTCACTTTTGTTTCTTCCGACACTTGGGCAGTACATTTTATCTATTGATAGTTACTTGGTAGCTAGGCTAAACTTGACACCTTTCATAGTGGGTAAATTCTTCGGTAGAGATAAATCTTATATGAGTTACCTTAGTTGCAAAGCTAGGTGAAGCGACCGAGAGTTTTACCGTTCAACCTTGATGCATAAGCTTTCAAGTTGAATGGGTTGGTCGATGAAGTGTGACTTGGATTTATATATAGTTAGGGGTTCGGTGGACGCTCGATAATGAGTAGAGGCCGAGCGGATGCTTATAAATGTTTACCTATAGTTGTTCATATTATAATTGTTT
The DNA here is from genome assembly GCA_030765085.1 of Allium cepa. NCBI lineage: Eukaryota > Viridiplantae > Streptophyta > Magnoliopsida > Asparagales > Amaryllidaceae > Allium > Allium cepa. Next base: position 269,130,325 of record CM060941.1, on the reverse strand, counting down.
TTCTTTGCATTAGTAAACCTCGGGTGATGGGAGTAATCCCATGTGTCGAAAGGGATATTCTTTAAAGACTGGTCCATTCACGTGCCAGTTCTAACCGATAGTTAGGCGCAGGGTTGCTAGGTGATTCGCACTAGTTAGGAAAGGGTTTTTCACTTGATTCTGATAGACGAGCACTTTAGTCAGATTCTTGGGATGATTCAGAAATTTCAATAGCACGATCTTAATCGTGCAAGGAGATTTCAATAGTCAAATCAAGGAGTCGGATCAAAGTTCGCAAGGATGGAGTTAGGTGACCAACCTTATTTAACAAAACAATCTTTAGTTATTTGAAATGGCCTTTAGTAATTGTAAAATTTTAGTGTAGTATAATTATTATTGCATGGGATGATTTGGGTAAGGATTTCTCGGCTAGTTTTGTGGTGATTTGGATAATCTTCTAAGCGACGAGATAATACTTGCCTAAGTGAGAGTCGTGGTGCACTTAGCATATTATCCTTATTAACATTATGTGGTCGAGGTAAGTTTCAACCCAAGCAAATCCAAGCAATTGTAAATCTTCATTTCATAATGATTTAATTTGTATAATTTTCTCCTTTGGAGAATGAGTTTGTTCGAAAGAAAAGAAAAGTTGAGGCATTGGTTGGTGGATTTATTCGAGAGTTTTAAGACTTGATGATCTTGTATAGCTATAGGATTTCCTTTTTGGAGCAAGAGGTGTAATAGTCTTTCATGTAATATATTCACAGAAGGAGTAACAATACTTAGGCGTTTATTCCTTTTGAATGTCGAACAAACTCATTGGAGTTTGTGGTTTGACATGCGCATTTGACTCTTGATAATTGCCATGCATATTGTTATAGACTCCTTATAAATATTCCATTGTTTTGTATGCTGGTTATTGCTTGTTAATTTGTTATTTTTGCTTGCTATGGATTGATCATTGTTTGTTGCTTATTATTGCTTGTTGTTGTTTGCTATTATTACCAAAAATAACGATTTCGAACATGAAAAGAGAACATGTTAAAATTCAAGATGTCGAAAATAGTAGAACATTCAGCAAGGGATACCGAACGTTTAATAAAGATGTTGACTTCTAAGGCGATGTCGAACATTTAAAGGAGTTGAAGAGTGATGTCGAATCTCGAGGAGATACGAAACTCTATAAAAGTAGATGTTATTGAGCATTTGGCAAGAAACAAATGATGTCGAACGACAACACTTAAAGAGGTGTCGAACGTCTAACAATAAGAAGATATTGGATCACAACGGCTCAAGTGATATCGGGCCTTTACAATATAACGTCGTAGACCATGAAGCAAAGGAAGAGTTTCAAATATAAAAAACAAAGAGAGGGTATCAGATTCTTTACAAATATCAAAGCTTTACAAACATGCAAAGAGGTGACAAACTCCAAAGAAGTATGGAAAATTACGAATAACTATAATGTAAAAGATGTTATATATCATCAATACAGATGTCGTATACCATCAACACATATGTCATATATCAACAATGTGAAGGCAAATGTCATGTATCATCAATGTAAAAACAGATGTAGAATGATAACAGTTATGAAGGATGTCATAAACCATCAATATGGCAAGGATATTGTAAATCATTAATAAAGTAGGATGTCATAAATCACCAATAAGTAGGATGCCGCAATTCATTAATGTGAAAAGGGTTGCTTCATATCAATAATACAAAGAAGGATGTTGTGGATCATCAATACCGTAAATCATCAATGTGAATAAGGATGCGATATTTCATTAGAATAATAAGGAATGCCGAAAATGAACATTTCAGAGAGGATGTTAGATGGCGTCAATCTACAACATGCCGAATGACACATTGCAGCTAATCTGCTTACCTCCACCCCTATAAATACGAACCCAGTGGCTATTAAGAAGTGGCGAATTATTCTCACCTATTTTCTTACATTTCAAAAGTTGTAACCCTAAATTGGATTGGGGATTTCTAGATCCTATTGTAATTTGGTAATTTTTGCACAAAAGGGCTTGAATAATAAACTCTGCATTGCATGTTTCGAATGAACAAAAATATTTTAACGGGATTTATGACATACGTGTGACTCTCTTATGTACTTGCACGAGATATCTTTGACATGCACATTATTTTTTTTCTTCTTGACAGCTGACGTCATGAATATGCATACTTCACCTTGAACTCGCTTATATCTTGTAGATTAACATAGGGCCATTCAAGTCTTTTACTAACTAAGACTCTTTTGCCTTGCATGTTTGAGGTTGACAATGAAATTTTTTAACATTTTGATGCTAGAATAAGGGCTCGAAACTCCATCTTCCTACTATCTCATATTGGATTATCCTTGACCTGCATACGTAGCATATAGAGGATTTAATGCAACTTGCATATTCCATAAAGTAACTTTCCAAATTTTGCATAATTTTTCTTAGATAATGTAATGACTATATTGGAATAAAGATCTTCTGAACCTCCAGCAGTTAGCCTAATTTATCAAACCACTTCTAACTCTCGGTTTCATAAGGAACAAGTGTTAAGGATGTTAGCACTACAAATCATGGAAGAAAAAAGACAAGTCATTATTTATAATCCTAATATGTGAAGCATAAATCCATTTCTATAAGCTATACCCATGTCTATGGTTATAATCCTCTACATGGAAAGGAAAGTGCAAGAAATGATAGTTTGTTCCTAAAATGAGAATGGCTATACAATTCCAATCCAAAGGATTGGTTTTAAAAAGGAAATAACAAAAGACTTTGACAAATTTTCCCAATGGTGGAAAGGAGTAATTGATCATCCTCCCACATCAATCAAAGTTTGAGAATCTTTAAAGAGGAAACTTACAAATGATATTAATGTAGCAAACTAATGCTACAAGAGAATCAACTAAGAGCAAAGAGAGCAATGCTCTAGAGATTTCCAATCTTCCAGTATTCACTCCCTTACCAGTTCCCATGAAAATATCTACCTCCTCACTAAAGAAAGATAAAATTATTGGCCTTCAAAGAAGAAGCAACCAGGAAATAAAAGGAATCTTGGAGGTGCTTGCTAATATCCCTGAAGGAATGAACATGAAATCAATCAATGTCAATCTCTAAAAGGAATGATTGAGAATTTCTTGGGAAAAGGAGAGCTTCAAGAATTTATTAGAAATATTTAAGAAAAAATCAAATGTGTACACAAAGAACAAGTAATCAATAAATAAGAATGCAGAGCTAGGTCAGAGTAAGCCTCTAGTCCCACCTATAAGACCTGCCAAAGCATTGCAAGTCTTCAGGCTCATCTACATGGCCTGGCCGGAGCACCTTATAAAGGGAGGATGGAATATGCCTTTATTCCCACCTAAGATGGCATGACCACACCACCAACCATCCTTTAGTCCGACCTATTAGGCCTGTCTGAAGTGCCTCCTAGAGGTTGAATGGAGTAAGCCTTTGATCCCACCTAAGATGGCCGGGACAAAGCACGGAACCAGCCTTTAGTTTTTCCTATAAAGCCTAACAGGAGCGCCTCCTAGAGGGAGGATGGGTAGGACAATGGGTAGGACTTTGATTCCACTCAAGATAGCTAACTAAATGCACCGAACAAAAACTAAATAATCACCTAAGATGGTGATGAGGGGTTCGATCAATGTTCAGATCATTACCTAAAGATGGTAATAAAGGAAATCAATCAAAGCCCAAATCACTACCAAGGGACAAAAAGAATTAATCAAACTTTGTCATAAAGAAGGATCAAGGTAATCTTTTAGAGGAAGATCGATCAAATACAAAAGCAAATTTAACTATATCCTAAAGAATGGGTTAAAAGCAATCTTCCAGAAGAAGAACAATCAAATGAGAGCTATTAAGTTCAAAACTAAACCAATCTTCAATTGCCAGATGATTTCCTGGTCTTCTATTCAATTAATTGCATGATGGTTTCTGGTCTTCTATTCAAGTAAATACCATATGTTCTGGTCTTCTATTTAAGTAATTACTTGATGGTTTTCTAGACTTCTATTCAAGTAATTGTCAGACGGTTTTCTGGTCTACTATTCAAGTAATTTCTAGATGGTTTTTTGGTCTTCTAATTTCGAAGTCATTGCCAAATGGTTTTCTGGACTTCTATTTCAAAGTTGTTGTCAAATGATTTTCTAGTCTTCTTTTTTCAACGTTATTGCCAGATGGTTTTCTAGTCTTCTATTTCAAAGTTATTGCCAGATGGTTTTCTGGTCCTCTATTTCAAAGTTATTTCCAAACGGTTTCCAAATCTCCTATTCAAGTTACTACTGGGTGGATTTATGGTTTTCGATCCAAATAATATTATTATCAGAAGATTTTTGGTCATCAATATAGGTAAAATTATAATTATCAGATGAATTTTTGATATTTAAATCAACCATGATTACCTATAAGAAGAAAGATGAAAACGCAAATTGACCCAACTTATTTAAAGTTCGCTTATAATTATTTTGAAAAATGAGTTTTAAAACCAAAATATTATGATTTCAAAGACCAACAAGAATACTATTTCACAAATAATATTAGCATTTATAAAGAAAAATGATCAATTTGAGAAAGGAATAATTTCTTGAAATTATGAAAATCATCATCATTACTTATTCTATGTTTTTTTAGAAAAAGAGAAAACCATAAAGTTCAATCTAAAGCATTCTTCAATGAAATGAGGAACAAGCAAATATATGCTTAATTAAAGGCTACAAATCATATGGAATCAAATAAAGCGCTAAATTGAGTAGCTAAATTTATACGATTCCCTGAGTTCATATGCAGGACAAAAATAAGGAAAGAAAATACAAGTTCAATTTAGAATATCAATCATTCGGATGTGAATCTATTTACCATTTTACATTTGATATATTACATAAAAAAGTTACATATATCAAGAAAGATTAATCAGTAAGTAAAATCAATTAAGGGGTTCTATGCAACATCACTTCAACCAATAAGAATTAAGGTCCTACGCTTTTTCCTTCAAAATAACCAACAGCCAAAGAAGGCTTAATAATATGGAAAGTACTACATATAAAAATTTCTTAAGCTTCTTTTCCTTCTTACGGATAGTGTTTATTTTATTAATCAAATTAATTTGAACCTTTAATGCACGAATGAGCATCTTATTGCTCCTATAAAGGTCTTAACTCTATTATGTAATTCTTTAACCTTTTTCTCAAGAGTGTGCTTCTCACGCCCAAATCCTTCAACTTGACTTTGGTAATTATTGAGATATTCTAAATATTTTTCATCCTATTTTCCTTTAAGAAATTAGGTACACTCATATTTGTAAACTAGGCACCACCTGGATCTCTATTCATCATTCATACCTGGGACAGGTCTCCTAGGGAGAAAATTTTTTCTTACCAGCCGAGGACGTAGATTTAGTTGAATTTGCAAGAGTAGGAGTGGGAAGGTAAGATTCGCATCCACTCATAATGATCTATAAAGATTGGCATGACACTCCGCTCTTTAATCAACATGAAGATCTTTAATTTTCTGCTGCAATCGAGCAATATCTGCACTAGCCTCGGTCCTTTGATCTGGAAGTATGGATTAACAAATCGAAACTATGTTCTCTATTGGCTCTTTAATTTTTTATCCTTCTCTTTGATTTTTTTTCCTCCAAACTGGAGGTTATTTCCTTCATGCTGCTCAATGTCGATTTCAATTAATAATGTTTATCGTGCCAATTGCACGCCTCCGGATTGGCGGGATATGATATAGCCAAAGCTTCTTAGGATGAGCGCTTCCTAATATCTAGCATATCTTGGATTTGATATTCTCTAGTTGTTAAAGAATATTTGAGTCGTTGAATGCAAGCGTCAATTGACTCTGTTAATAAAATAAGTAAACAACAAAAGGAAATTAATATGGAGGAAATGCTTTACAAGCACGAGAAAATTCAAAATACATCAACAATACAAGTCGTATGCATCAAACTCTGAAGGTTTAAAAAAGGCAGTTTGAGCCTTTTTAAATGAACCAACGAACAAAGAAAGGGTAGCGTAAACCCTTATGGGGTATCAACTAGAGGGAATTGATGGTAGTCCCATTTTTCAATAGGAGAGCTAATCTTACCATATAAAAATTTAGCGTGTTTGGTTTGTGTTTCATTAAGCAATTTATCCTTTTCGTCACCTAAGAAATCAAAGAAAAAGTGTGGAAATCATGTGTAAACTTCTTGGAGATCTCTAAGGAAGCAATATTTTGCTAACCGAGAAGTTTTAAGAATTAATGATTTTTACTTAAAGTCCTTCTTTACTTTGATAAATTTACTTAAGAGTTCCATGAAAACATGACTATCCAATGATTCCTTAATCTATATGATTTATAAAAGATAAGCTAAGTTGCAAAGAAATGAAAACACTAAAATTCATAAAACTGTTTGAATTACACATTAAAAATAAAATTAGTTGGCTTCACACAATACTGGTCCTTTGTAAAATTCAAAAATAAATCCCTCCTTGTTACATTTAACTTCTCGGGAGGAAGAGTGTTTTGGAAAAAGGGAATGGTCGCCACCCTAGGGAGATTCCAGCAATCCCTAAGATGGGGATCATACCCATGTTCATCTAAGTATCTACTGTGGAGACGTCTACGTAAACCCCCACTCTCCTTCCCTAAGAAAGAAAAATCAACGAAACTACTCCTATAGTAAATTTTACAAAGAAACTCTACTAAAGAATCCCTATCACTAATGAGCATCCATAAGAGAGTAGTTAGCTCTGGATTTTCTCTTAAAACTCTCTCTCCGTGAAAGAGAGACTTCTTTAATAACGGGGGTAATCACTTTTCTTTGGAATTCCTTAACCGTGTGGCATTAGCATGAAGGCCCTTATACTTGTCAAATAAATTGTTGTTCTCTACAACCAATTTCTCAATTACTCTATTTAATTGCTGCAGTTTCTTCCCACTCTTCTCATATAGAGTCTTATAATGATATTTCAATCTTTTTCTTAACTAAAGTAATAAACTTATTAATTGAGGGATGGAATATAACTTTAGAAATTTAAATAATGAAGTCCATACTTGCAAGACTGAAACCAGAGAAGCTAGGGCTTGAGCCTTTTCCTTTGAATGTTAACTTAGGGAGCAACATCTTTTAGGGGAATATTTTCCCACAAAGCATCCTAAGGACGTAGTAAATTAAGAAGATCAACATCTAGGAATAAGAGTCTAAGTTGTGACTGCTTAATCCATTACCCCCATCTCTCTTGGTCCTTTTGATTTTTTGTTGCCCCCATCTCCATCTTGGTTATCATCATCATCATCATTGTCATCATCGCTATCACTTTACCCTTCGTTAGAGTATTCATCCCCTTCAAGTGAGGGGTCATCAAAGAATAATAATTCCTTATGATCGACAACCTTTTCTTTAGAAAATTCATCCTGAAGCGATCCATGCGCTCTCCTCGACATAAGATCAAAAGTACTCTTAAAGTTGTCATTAAGGTCTGAAAGGGAAAGAAAATTCAAATCGGGACACTTTTCAATATTGTCATTATATGCTACAAAAAGCATCTTCGTAGCATTTTTCAGTGATCATAGTAAGGGCCTGATCCAGGAAGAAAGAAACTTTCTTATTGCCATCTTTTATAGTGTGGTTAGCATGAACCAAGCTGACATCTTTGGTTTCTAGCTAGCTCTCCAGAGAATTTATCTTGCCAGCCATTTCAGCCTTCACTTTGTTGGCTTGCTCAAGCTCTATTTTCATCCTCTCTTCAAGTAGTTGCTTAGATTTTTTTTTCTTCATTAAGGTAAGAAGCAAGTTTCACTTCCCAAGAATAGCTACGTCCTTTTCCACTGCAATATCAATTAACTCTACAGGGTTGTAACGTTTTCCGTTAATAAGGAAACCTATTCCATAAGCTCTGAAACTTGACCAACAGGACCTTGAGAGGCCTATTGAAGAAAGAACATGTGCTTGGCTTCCAAAAACATACGATAGATATAGGTTAAATGAGGATGTACAAAAATAAATTCCAAGTTAGCTAAACACAAAATGATATATACTGAAGAAGCTACTAATAGAGGATATAAAAATAATCCGTCAAGAAAGTTGGGGCTACAGGGGCATGACAGAAACCAAAGTTGGAGATTGTATAGCTGAACGAATGAAATCATCAAAGCCCACTGTGAGAGTTTGAGTCTGGGCTTTGAAGGAAGAGATTTAATAGGAAAGGGAGTTAGACATAATTCCTTGAATAAACGTTAGAAACCAGAACCAGAAGTAGGAAACATGATGTTTAGCAAAGGATCCAGAGTATGAACATCCTCTGTGCTTAAAAGCATCATGAACCAGAAAACCTAAATCTTGCTAGGATTTTCAGTGGTCAAGTCGACATCAATATTCGACTCCTTACCAATAATGACGAAAGTCTAAACATCCTTAAGTTTATCCTTTTTACATGGAGTAGAGATTAAAACTTTAGTTTGGGTGTTAGAAACTGCTTTCCTTTTGATAGCATCAATGCTTTAGCAATATAACCTCTAACGGAGGCAGCCATAGCTGATTCTGCCAAAGAAGAAACATGAGATTTAACTTTCTTATACTTAGAAACTACGACAATAGTAGAAGAACTTGATCCAGAGAAAAGTTCATAAGGCATCGAGACAAGAAACATAGTTTAACTATAAAATAATTTTACTAAAAGAACCACGTTGAATAGGGAAAGAAGAAGAAAAGGTCTTACGACTATGAACAACCAACGCCCGTTTTTTGTGGGAATCTCCCTTAACTATAGGAGAAACTCTAAGTACCCTTTGGCTTTCTAGGATTAGAGAGTATTTTTGAAGGTTGGTTTTAGTCAGAACTGTGAGTCTGTTCCCCATACTCTTAGAAGCCTCAGTCAAGGCATTAGTTTTGATGGCAATGGAAAAGTCGGTCCCTTTGGAAACAGATTGTAAAAGAGAATAATTGTCGTAAGAGAGTAGCAGAATATAATATAAGTAATAGATAATAGTAAAACTTAATGGGAAAATAAAAGAACCCTTTAATTCAATAGGTATAGCGCTTAACGTAAATGAATAGGTTCTCCTAATCCCTCTCCTTATTGATCACGTTAGTAACCAAGCTCTTCGGCTGAGGAAGAAGGGGATATACTTAACCTCCAATTGCCTTCCTACTTTTACAGGATTTGCTTATGAATGGAGAGTTTCAACATTAAGTGAAAGAAGGTTGGCTTTCCTGGAAAGTTTCTCCATGAAACTCAAACAAGTATATGAATTAAGAGTTAGTTGAATTAGAGCAATACCCAAGATGTTCCAAGAACTATATGAGAAATCAAGAAAAGGAAGGTAGCCTAAGTGCCAGATGTTGATAGGAGAGAAAGCAAAGAATCACTTTGGAGGATTATATATCCTACCAGAGGGACCAAAATCCATGGCTTCAATGTTTACAATTCCAAACTGTTGAAGGATAGAATCTACTTCCTACTAAGTAAGAAAGACTGGTGGTGCTTGTAACCTCCCTTCTCTAAAGAAGGAAAAGGCTTAGAGCTTTTATCAAACTTATTGCTATCTGTTTATCTGCTAAGCGATATTACACAAAATCAGGGAAGTATTGCGTATTATATTTTACAAAAATTTTGAAATGATCGTAAAAATAGATATGAGATAAGCAAATAAATGCCTTATTAATAAGTACTTGATTAATTGAAAGCTATTTAATTCTTAAAGGTAAAGTGTTAAAACCAAGATTTGCTATAAATCTTATAACAAGTTAATATCCATTAAATAGTCCATTCAAAAATGTCGAACTTATAACAGTATGTCGAGTTTATAGAATACTTGATAAATTTATAGCCAATTGGAAAACAACCATTGGATTTGTAATGCAATGACGAGTTCGTTACCGATTAATAAGGTTCAATTAAAGTGTCATACTAATAGCATCCTATAGAAATTATAATAGGATGTTAAATTAATAACCTAATATCAAATTTATAAGGTTTTTAAAATCATAAATAATGAGTGAAGGTAGGTTTATTTAGAAATGCTTTATCCATTTGACGAATTTATAAGATATTTAATGCATAAACAATTTAAAGGTCTACAAAACGATAATCACACTCTAACTCATGATGATATATCTAACTTAAATAAAATATCAAATTTGTAGCCTATATATCAAATCTTTAAATGGTTGTTGGATTCGTAAAGGGATAGCGGCTCATAATGAGTTATCAAGTTTATAACTAATAAAACCATCCTCCAAAATAGTTTTTGAATTAATAATAGATATCAAACACCTAACCAGTTGCTGACATTATAAAACAATGTTGAATTTCAAAAAAAAACACCAAAAAATAACTAATGAATATGAGATCCAGGCAAGTTGTTGTGTTTTAACAACTAAAAAATTCTTGATTGAACGTCGAAACCTTAAGAGAATGTCGACTATAACATAATCAAAACTTCGAAAGGCTACCTTCCTGAAATGCTTTCAAATTTGAAATAACAATCATCTGATATCAATTGGTCGTTAAAAGGAAACACCATAAACATCATATAAACCAAAATACTAAGTCTACTACTTAAATTTAGTTTTAGTTTTTTTTGCAAAATGCCTAATTACATGAACCCTAATTTCCAAATTGAAACCCCCATTTTTAATCTCTTGACTAAATCAAATAAAAATAAAATTGAACCTTAAGATTGAGCCTGGGTGCCAGAAAAGATCAAAATTACTTGAGTCAAACTAGAAATTAGAATTTTTGTCTCGAGTTTAACTTAGATGAAAATTGAAGAGGAAGAAGATGAGGAAAGGGGAAAATGAGAACTTAGATCTTAGTTTAAATGAGTGACGAAGATTTACAAGGAATGCCAATAAGTGGAAACGGGGTTATTAAGATAGCAAGCATCAACATCGAGGTGTAAACCTGAAAAGTCAACAATTCTTCTATATTAGGGGGAAAATTTTAGTACAAATAACGACGTCGAACATGGAAAGAGAACATATCAAAATTCAAGATGTCGAAAATAGTAGAACATTCAGCAAGGGATACCAAACATTTGATAAAGATGTCGACTTCTAAGGTGCTGTCGAGCATTTAAAGGGGTGGAAGAGTGATGCTGAATCCCTATAAATTATGAAGCTCTATAAAGACAGATGGTATTGAGCATTTGGAAAGAAACAAATGATGTCAAATGATAATAGTGAAAGAGGTATAGAATGCCAAACAATAAGAAGATATCGGATCTCAATAGCTCAAGTGATATCAGGCCTCTATAATTTAACATTGTAGATCATGAAGCAAAGAAAGGGTGATGAATATCTAAACACAAAGGGGGTATCATGTTTTAACAAATATTGAAACTTCACAAACAGGCAAAAGGATGCTGAATTCCAAAGAAGTATAGATGGTACCAAATAACTATACTATGACAGATGTTGTATAGCATCAATACAGATGTCGTACATCATCAACGTGAAGGCAGATGTCATATGTCATCAATGTAAAGACAAAAGTCGAATGCTAATAGTTATGAAGGATGTCTTAAACCATCAATATGGAAAGGATGTCATAAATCATAAATAAAGTAGTATACGGTAATTCATCAATGTAAAAAGGGTTGTCGGATATCAACAATACAAAGAAGGATGTTGTGAGTCAATAACATCATAAATCATTAATGCGAATAAGGATGCCATATTTCATTAGAAGAACAAACAATTCTAAAACAAGATTTCAAAGAGGATATCAGATCACGTTAATCCTCCACATATCGAATGAAATATGGTAGTTGATCCGCTTGCCTCCAACCCTTTAAATACGGACTCAGTGGCTATTTGGAAGTGGCAAATTATTCACGCCACTTTTCTTACATTTCAAAGTTGTAATGCTAAATTAAATTGGGGATTTTTTTTGAACCTATTATAATTTGGTGATTTTTGCATATAAGGACTTGAATAATAAACTTTGCATAGCATGTTTTGAAGGAATAAAGATATTTTGATGGGAATTATGACATACGTGTGACTTTCTTATGTACTTGCATGAGATATCTTTGATATGCCCATTATTATTTTCTTCTTGACAGCCAACATCATGAATATGCATATTTCACCTTGGACTGGCATATTTCTTGTGGGTTAACACAAGGCCATTCCATTCATCTACTAACCAAGACTCATTTTCCTTGCATATTTAAGGTTGACAAAGAAATTTGTTAACAGCTACTGCTTATGTTTTCCTGCTACTGTTTGATGTTGTGCTTTGTTGTTTAATTTTGTTATTTGTTGATTTTAGTTGTTGTTGATTTTGCTGCTTGCTTGCATGTTTAATAATTTGTATGCTAGTTATTGTTGCTTATTCTTGTTAATTATGATTTGTTGATCGCTTTATTGCTTGTTATCTGATAGTTGTTAATTGTTGTTTCTGTTGAATATGCTCGTATATGATTTTTATTTGATGATAATAAACATATACATATTTATTTAAATATATTTGTTAATGTACTATTTTATTTTTCACATAATTAAATAAATATTTGCTGGATAAAATAAATAACAGAGAATTCATGTGATATCCCAGAAATTTTAGCAATATCAATTTAATAATCTATATTTAAAATTTAAATTGATTTGATAAATTCTGTTAATAAAATTTAACTTGACTAAATAATTCAATTGAATAAATGTTTAATTGGTAAATTTTATCTTTTAAAAGCTAATAAATTGCTTTCTATTTATAATGTGTGTGTGTGTGTATATGTGTGTATATATATTATTGATAGATAAGTTTTGATTGTAGATTAATAAAAAATAAAATCTTGTTTTTAAATTCTGATATTCATTTTGATAATTTGGAGATTATTATTTTATTTAATAAATAACTATTCAAAAACTATTTAATAAATAACAATTTGGTTTTAAAATACTTAAAGAAATTGTATTAAATTGTTTAAATATATTTTAAAGCATAGTTTAAATTTTAATAAGATAAACAAAAGTTTATTTTCTTTTCTTTTTTAAATATAGCTTAATAATTATAATTTTGAATTATATGAAAATTTAAAATATCCTTTATATATTAAACATTAATTCATTTAATTAAGATAAATAAGACAAGTAATTTATGATTTCTTTTATAAATGATTTAAAATTGATAAATGAGTTATTTTCAAACAATAAATGTATAAATATAAATATAGATAAGATTTTAAAAGACAATGTTATTATTTTAAAATTAAAATATGTTGATAAATTAGTTTTAAAATTGGAATTTTTAAATGTATGAATAGCATTTGAAATTGAATTTAATTTTGAAATTCAAATGAATAAACATATTTAAATTTATAAATAAGCTTTCATTTTTATATAAATTGTTTTATTTCATTAAAAAGAAATACACATACATTTACTTATTAGATTACTTTATATAAATTTAATAAATAAAGAGGACTTCAATTACCTTTACAATAAATAAAAAACAAATAATATTAATTTCAAGACACATGTTATTAAACTAAGGGGTGAAATGACAAGTGTAATTGAATTAAATAACTAGTGTAACAAGTGTTATTTCTTTTTACAAGTATCTTTTATTTTTATTTTTCTTTTAATTTTTTGAAAAAATCAATTACACTCATATAAAACATGTTTTCTTCAAGCTCTTTCTTTTTCTATTCTTCATTTTTTTCAAAGATAAATCTCAGCTGAAAAACAAATCAATAACAAATTCTCAAAACCCAAATCAATATCTTGTAATCCATTTCAAATTCCTCTTCAATTCAATCTGTAATTCCTTTCCTCTGTAAAATCATTTTCAAAAGCAAAATGAAAATCTGCATGCAAGTTTAAAGCACAAGCAAATCCTCATGTTCAAAATGCAAAGTCTGTTCAAACATGCAATCTTTTTCTTTTCAACCTAAGTTTTAAAACAAGCAAGTCCTCTGTTAAATCCTCAAGTTCAAAATCAAAAGCCTGCATCTGGAAATCAAAAGCATATGTCTGCCTTCTTTTAAACCAGTGGTCTGAAGCAAGTTTTATTCAAAATTAAAGCATTCAAATTTAAGAGGTTCAAAGGCATCTGGGGTCAAGTCTGCATGCAGGTTTAAAACAGCAGCAACTCAGTTAAAAAAAAAAGATTAAAGCATTTTAGAAAATTTGTGCTCTGCTTCCAAAACAGTTTTCAAAACATCAGGTGAGTAACACTTTTAAAATTTTAAATATAAGTTTGTTGCTTAAATAAGTATGTTTGTGTATGTTTATATGAATTGCATGTTGATTAATCTGCCTGTGTATATGATCTTAAATACATTACTGTATATATTTATACTAATGATAGAATGTATGTGCTGTGTAAATGTTCCTTCCTGTGCTTAATTTCAGAAGCAAAGATTTTAATAAAAATCCATTTTCTCTTAAACAAGTTATGTTAGGATTTAGACTTTAAATAAAAAAAGTTTTGTTTCATCATAGATTAAGGTTTTAAATTTATTTAGTTTAAATTAAATTTGAAATTTGCTCTGGAAATAAGATCAACAGGAAACTTGAGCCTTTGAACAAAAATTCAAACTCCTGAAATCATGAATTCAGGGTTAAATTATGAATGCTTATTCCAAATCATGATTTTTAAAAATCAAATTACAAATTTTTAGAGTAGAAGTGAAGAGCAGTTTTGTTTTTACTGGAAATTGGGTTTGGGGTTTTTGCTGATGCTCTCAAGGGTCAGGGTGGTCATGGTTGCTCCTAGTGATGGATTAGGGGTCAGTGATGAAGGATAAAATGGGGGTGGTGGTGGAAATGCACTGTGGTGAAGGTGGTGGTCAAAATTGATTCCTAAACCTAGTTTTTAGGCACTGAAATGAATTGATCGGTATGGAGGCTACAGGTGACCGAGTGCCTTAATTTTTGGGAAGATGGTAGCTTGGGTATTGGAGAAGGGTTGGACGGAGTTTCAAGGCCGCCGGTGACCGGAGGAGTGAGGACGAGGAGTTTTCAGGTTTTGGGGAATGGGGGTGTGCCTGTGCTGCCAGGTTTTGAATTGGGAAAACTCAATTTGATTTCTAGATGATGTTTGGGTTTTCTGATGATTGCGATGAGCTTTAATGGTGAACATTGACTTGTTGTTGCCCTGGTGGTGGCCGAAGGTGGCCAAGACCATCGTGCATATGCACGGTGAAGAAGATGGTGTCAGGGTGAATTGTTGAGTTTGCGGTCTTTTCGTGCTCGGGTAATACTCGAGTAATTCGAGTTTTTGGCTCGAAGATGAATCAGGTTTTACTCGAAGCAATATCAGGGGAGGCTCGGGTTTTTGTTGGTTTCAGGTTTCAGAGAAACCTGTACTTTTCAATTCAAAGAAATTTGTTTTAAAATCTGAAGCAAGATTTTAAAACCAGAATTTAAAACAGAATTTAAATCTAAATTTAAAATATGAATTTCAAACTAAGTTTAAATCCAGGTTTTAATTTAAAATTTCTAAATTAAAATGTTTAAGCAACTTTAAAAGAGGTTAAAATTGTTATCCCAACTTTTGGCAAAGTTGAGATACCCAGAATTTACTAAAAATCAATGATTATTATTCTTGAATATCAACTATGCATTGCAGGATAACCATGGATATCGATGAATTTTGTCCGAATCCAGATCAAGCCACAATTGATAAGACATGACAAGCAAAGCTGTAGAAGCCAGCGTTTCAAGTTTCAAGTCAATCCAAGTTCATATGCTCGAGATATGATGGTTTCAATCTGAGAAAGATAGCCCCTTGTTCGGTTCGAACCCATAGGGTACCCATGGTTCGAATCGATGGCCAGAGGTTATGTTCGAACCCATTGCTTCAAAACCATCTACTCCGAACCCATTCGGTATCCTTGCTTCGAACCCATGAAGTTCGAAGCCATCATCCTAGCAGTAGTTCGAACCCACGAGACATAGCCGTGCTTCGAATCCATCAGCCACCATGTACTTCGAATTGATTGCATTCGAATCCATCAGCACGTTCGTATCCACGACTAGAGCACTGTTTCGTACCCATCAATGGGTCGCGTCTTCGTATCCATGAACTTCGTATCGATAACGCCAGTGCCGAGCTCGAATCGATGATCGTTCAAACCCATCACGGGGCTTCAGTTCGTATCCATCACATGTATCGATGCGAACTTACCATCGATGCGAAGGAAGCCCCCTCTCCTCGATTCGAACTAGGCAGAAGCAGGTCAACACAAGACTTACATAGTTGATTGATTCAAACTATGCAACGGCCATAGATACAAACGAGGCGAAGAACATGGGTGCGAAGCGTTCAACCCGGAGAGAAGACCGGATCGACTCGAAGGACGTGCACCACGTCACCACTGAACCACGTGCGCCCATGGATTCGAACTCAGGGGTTCGAAGCGATCGATTCGAACAACACAGCCAACCGAAAGATTCTAATTCGAATCGATCGTATCTCCTAAACCACTGATTCAAATGCATTGAAATTCTCACAGTAGCTTCCATACAAGATAAAGATTGTTCCTGCCAAGTTTCATCTCGATTGGACCATTTCTTGATGGGTTCGAAGTCACTTCGAATCGATGTTAGATCGATTCAAAACTTGGTGGGGTCGGTCGCGTGGGCCCACTCACGTGCCAAAAGAAGTCTCCCGAAGTTTGAGCGAGATCTGGGCCTCCTACGCCTATAAATAGCACCATGAAGCCTTCAGAAAAGGGGATCTTTCGGATCTTCCGCCACTGAACGTCCAGACTCTGCCGGATTCTATTCTACTCGCAACCATCACCGTTGTAAACGATTTACTTCACTATAATCGTTGTAATTGATTGTAATCATCAAGGATAATCAATAAAAAGGAAAACCTTTGAAGTGGACGTAGGCCGGAGATAGCCGAACCACTATAAATCGTGTGTTCTTGTTCATAATTTCTGAATTGCTTCGTGTTGTTTGCTTAGATCTGTGATTTGTGCTTGAATATTGCTGATTTATATTCCAACACTGGTGCTTTCACAATACTTGGGGTTTGTGACCAATTTTGGCCCAAACACTCTGGTGCTTTCACTGAGAAGAACTAGCACCCGCTACATCAGATTCAGAGTTCGGATTCGAAAGTCTAAAGAATTCCAATTCAGAAACAATGACTCGACAAACAAGACAAAGAGTTGATAGAAGCCAACAGGGAGGAAGCCAAGAAGCATCCTCAAGATCAGGAAAAGGACAAGCTTCCGTCTACATCACCAGAGACGAGATGGAAGCTATGGCTAATTCATTACGTGAAAGCATGATGAAGGCTCAACAGGAGATGCTGCAGAATTTCCTCGAACAAATGAGGGCGGCGAACGTGCAAAACCTTGGACCAACTACAACAGCTACAAGTGCGGGACAAGGAATCAGGATTGCAGAAGCTGATGAAGGTCAGGTTCAAAACCGGAATGCAGGAGTTGAAGGTAATCAACAAGGACTTGGGGCCAGACCCTCAGGATCCGATACTGGAAGACCAACAGACGGAGCTCAACAAGCTGGAGTCAATGCATATGCTACCGAGCCACCAGAAGAATACGTACCAGAATTCCCTTCAAGGCTCGGGGGGCAGGATAGGAACTTGACAAGGGGCCAACCCCTAGACGGAGACGAGAGAATGATTGGCCTGATGCGACGAATTATGAGAGGAGGATTGCCTAGTGGAGGGCTGGAAGAAGTCAGTCGGAGTCCATTCACTCCGAACATCCGAAACGCAAGGAACCCTCCAAAATTCAAACTACCAATCCTAGACCCTTATGACGGGAGGTCAGATCCGACCATGCATATTACCAGATATATTAGGCACATGGAAGTGCTGGGGGCATCCGAGGAAGTGATGGCACGATGCTTCCCTCTATATTTGTCAGATTTGGCAGCGCTTTGGTTCAGGCAACTAGAGACTGGATCAATCAGGACATGGAGCGAGCATGTAGACTGCTTCATCAGACAGTTCAGGGTTCACGTGACGCGACCCAAGAGTGTGATGACTTTAGCCTCGATCAAGCAAAGGGCCGGAGAGTCCATAAAAGATTTTCTACTGAGATTCAATGTGACAGTGACTTCTGTAGATCGCCTGGATCCATCAATGATTTTAATGGCGACGGTAGCAGGAGTCGCGGAAGGTACCAAATTTAAAGATTCTCTAACTAAAGATCCACCGCAAGATCTTGGAGAGTTCTTTCATAAAGCTGAAAAGTTCATCCGATTAGAAGAATCTCAAGCCGAGAGTCAGGAGATAAACGCCACACATAGCGTAGGAACCTCCAGAGAACAGTCCAGAGCGGACAAGGGAAAGAGGAAACAGGATGACAGATATGATGGTCCTGATAAACGGAAGAAATTCCGAGAACCAAGATTCAGGCAGTACACCGATCTGACTGCAGGCCTAGAAAGAATCTACACTGAAACTCGGGGGCAACTCCCCTATCGAAAGCCACCTATAAGGGATCCCACTGAGCGGGAGCGCAGGACTGGAAAATACTGCCTATTCCATGAGCTGGATGGGCACACTACAGATGAATGCCGCCACCTGAAGGATGAGGTAGAAGAACATGTTAGGGGTGGTAGATTGCCGCAATTTGTCAGAGAACGAACAACGGCAGCAAGACCTGAACAACTATCGCCTCCAAATAACAGGAACGATCCTGGATCGGGATCACGACTCGTCATCCACTGATTGAAGATGGCAAGGGCCAAGTCCAGAATTAGGACTTTGGTCGAATAATTTTATTTAGATTTGTTTTCAGAATAAACGGTTACTCCACTTACACATGTACGGGAACCGGAGAGATCCCTAGGCATGCTCTGAGATGGAGATAAACCGATATGCCCGGAGAGGCAATGCTTAGCTTTTTCTGATGTTTGAGATTGAACATCTAGAACTCGAATTTTAATAAATAAATTAGAATCTCTTACAATAAATCTTTTTGACCGGAGAGTCAAAAAATGGACATTAAATACCAATATAAACATGATCGCTTTATGACCCTACCCGGAGAGACGGGGTCCGGAGTGCAAGAAGTGAGTTGCTTCGCCAGAAAGCAACAGGATCAACTCACTTAAGCGTTGTTTCCCCTTCACCGGAGAGTGACAGGATGGGATCCAGCAAGAGCCTGGAGAGGCTATGATCGGTCTCGAACGACC
Organism: Allium cepa; assembly: GCA_030765085.1. Taxonomy (NCBI): domain Eukaryota; kingdom Viridiplantae; phylum Streptophyta; class Magnoliopsida; order Asparagales; family Amaryllidaceae; genus Allium; species Allium cepa. The sequence goes on along the minus strand of CM060941.1, from coordinate 269,111,209 downwards.
AAGACATCGCTTAATGTTCAGATACACTGAACCGGAGTGCAAGAAGTGAGTTGCTTCGCCGGAGAGCGACAGGATCAACTCAGTTAAGCGTTGTTTCCCCTTCACCGGAGAGTGACAGGATGGGATCCAGCAAGAGCCCGGAGAGGCTGTGATCGGTCTAGAACGACCATGACATCGCTATACGTCCTAACCGGGACCAGAGTGCAAGGGATAGAAGGCAACGCCGGAGTGCAATAGGATCTTTCTATTCAATCACTAAGTTTGGAATGGACTTGGTAAGGGTTCAGAGTAGCCATTAATAGTCCGGAGAGACTACAGAACTTCATTCTCAACTTCTACGGAAAGAATGAATGTCGATTCAGCTTCGAACAGCCATAAACTTGATTGATAATACTGCAGCTATCAATGAAACATGAATTTACTGCACTCGATTTAAGACCATTCAAAACATACCTTTTACAAAAAGGCATGTTTTGGGGGGCAAAGTGTTATCCCAACTTTTGGCAAAGTTGAGATACCCAGAATTTACTAAAAATCAATGATTATTATCCTTGAATATCAACTATGCATTGCAGGATAACCATGGATATCGATGAATTTTATCCGAATCCAGATCAGGCCACAATTGATAAGACATGACAAGCAAAGCTGTAGAAGCCAGCGTTTCAAGTTTCAAGTCAAAACAAGTTTATATGTTCGAGATATGATGGTTTCAATTTGAGAAAGATAGCCCCTTGTTCGGTTCGAACCCATAGGGTACCCATGGTTCGAATCGATGGCCAGAGGTTATGTTCGAACCCATTGCTTCGAAACCATCTACTCCGAACCCATTCGGTATCCTTGCTTCGAACCCATGAAGTTAGAAGCCATCATCCTAGCAGTAGTTCGAACCCACGAGACATAGCCGTGCTTCGAATCCATCAGCCACCATGTACTTCGAATTGATTGCATTCGAATCCATCAGCACGTTCGTATCCATGACTAGAGCACTGTTTCGTACCCATCAATGGGTCGCGTCTTCGTATCCATGAAATTTGTATCAATAACGCCAGTGCCGAGCTCGAATCGACGATCGTTCGAACCCATCACGGGGCTTCAGTTCGTATCCATCACATGTATCGATGTGAACTTACCATCGATGCGAAGGAAGCCCCCTCTCCTTGATTCGAACTAGGCAGAAGCAGGTCAACACGAGACTTACGTAGTTGATTGATTCAAACTATGCAACGGCCATAGATACAAACGAGGCGAAGAACATGGGTGCGAAGCGTTCAACCCGGAGAGAAGACCGGATCGACTCGAAGGACGTGCACCACGTCACCACTGAACCACGTGCGCCCATGGATTCGAACTCAGGGGTTCGAAGCGATCGATTCGAACAACACAGCCAACCGAAAGATTCCAATTCGAATCGATCGTATCTCCTAAACCACTGATCCAATGCATTGAAATTCTCACAGTAGCTTCCATACAAGATAAAGATTGTTCCTGCCAAGTTTCATCTCGATTGGACCATTTCTTGATGGGTTCGAAGTCACTTCGAATCGATGTCAGATCGAGTCGAAACTTGGTGGGGTCGGTCGCGTGGGCCCACTCACGTGCCAAAAGAAGTCTCCCGAAGTTTGAGCGAGATCTGGGCCTCCTACGCCTATAAATAGCACCATGAAGCCTTCAGAAAAGGGGATCTTTCGGATCTTCCGCCACTGAACGTCCAGACTCTGCCGGATTCGATTCTACTCGCAACCATCACTGTTGTAAACGATTTACTTCACTATAATCGCTGTAATTGATTGTAATCAGCAAGGATAATCAATAAAAAGGAAAACCTTTGAAGTGGACGTAGGCCGGAGATAGCCGAACCACTATAAATCGTGTGTTCTTGTTCATAATTTCTGAATTGCTTCGTGTTGCTTGCTTAGATCTGTGATTTGTGTTTGAATATTGCTGATGTATATTCCAACACTGGTGCTTTCACAATACTTGGGGTTTGTGACCAATTTTGGCCCAAACAAAAATAATCTGAAAATTAAAGATAAAGTTTTAAATTAAAATAGAAGATTTAAACATAAGTTTAAATTTGGAAACAAGATTCAAATTTGAATTATGTTTTGAAAATAAAAGAAGTTTTTAAAATTTTGAAATGTTCAAACAGCTTTTGATGTTGAATCATATTTTAAATATGATTTGTATCTTAAATAAATATGGGTTTAAAATCCTTTTATAAAATGAGAAATTATTTAGCATAAGTTTTAAAAAGGGTTTTAAAATGTTTTTAAAACTTTGATAAAGTTATGTTTGGTTTTCATTTTAAATTTAAATTTTAAAATGAAATTTGGAAACAAATTTTAAAGTAAGTTGTTTTAAGTATTACTTTGTTAATGATAATGAAATTATTAATAAGAAATGTTTTACTTATAATAAATCAAAGATTTAAATAATTTTGGTTTATTAAATTAATAAGGTAATTAGATGGATAATTAATTAATTTATTTAATTAATTAAATAACGATTTTGAAATTAACAAATTAAGGTTATGGTTAATTAATTAAGATTAATTAATTTGGGAATAGGATCATTAATTAATTTAGTTATGATTTTAATTAATGATTGGAAATTAAACAAGAGGTTAAGATTAATTATGTCAAAAACTTAATTAATTAAATAATTAGTGAATAATTAAATGATTATTAAAGATTAATAAATTTGTGATTAATAATGATTAATTTAAATTAATTACTTAGGTAAGGTAATTAAAGAAATTGATGATAAGTTAATGAAGGTCATTAACTTGGAATTATTTATTAATTAATTTAAGTAATTAATTTTGATAATTAATTAGATTAATTAATTTAAATAATCATTATGGTATTTGGTTAAGTATGATTACATGGTGAAGTAATTAAAGTTATTAATTACCCATTGTAATTAATTTATTTATTTGATTTGTTTAAATTAATTAATTAAGTTTAATTAATTTAGAATAATCATTTGATGGGTTGATAAGATTAATAATTACTTAGGGAAGTAATTAAGATAAGTAATTACAGAATGTAATTTATTTAAAGTATGAAGAGTTGGGGTTAATTACTTGTGTAGTTATTATGAAGGATAATTTCTTTGTGGAAGAAATTAATAATCAATTACTTAGTGTAATTAATTTAAGTAATTCTTGATTAAGTCATTTGGAAAATATTAAGTGTTGTAATTAATTAAGGATAATTAATTACCAATTAAATTGATCAAGGATGATCAATAATTAATTAATTAATTATTAAATATATTTAATTTTAGGGGTAATCAATTTACTCAATGCGGTAATTAAGAATGGTTAATTACTAAAGTTAATTAATCAAGTGATTACTTAGTAAAGTTAATTAATTTAAAATGTAATTAGGAATCATTAATTAATATAATTAATGATGTGATTAGGATTAATTAATTGAGATTACATTAATTAAGATTAATGAGATTAATTATAATTAATTAATGAAGTAATTAGAGGTTAATTAATGTATTTAATTAAGAATAATTAATTTGTGAATTAATTACTTGAATGTAATTAAAGGATGATTAATCAAGGATGATTAATTAGTGGTTAATTGATTAGTTGATTAGTTAGTAATCAATGGTTACAACAGCAGGATTTATAGATTGAGGTAATTAATTTAATTTACTTTAAATTAATTAGAGATGATGTAATTAATTTAATTCATTTTAAATTAGTTATATATGGGGTGATTATTAATCCTTGTTTATATATGGATAACATAGATTTCCTTGAATGGTTTGAATCTCGGATATGAGATTAGTAATGATATGTGATATGGATGCATTGGTTGCATTGTGATGATGATTTGGATTATCTTCTGATAATGATAATATGGATTATCTATAGTAATGATTATCTATTGTGAATTATCTATCTGTGTGTATATAGATAATTAAATTGAATTGTTTTAAACTTAAAACAACTTGGACCTAAAAGACACGTTTTGGATTTCGATGAGACCGGGATCGGGTTTCCATATTTGGATATCCGAAAACCACATCGATCCAAATTAACGATAGGTCGTGAATCTCAAGTGAAGGTGAAGATTCAGAGTGCAAGGGTTATCGTCGTTAACTCTGAGGGTGATTCCAAAATGAGTGTAACGAGATAATGCCTTCGGTTTCGTTCGAGCCCGGAACGAACTTGTATGGACTGAATGCTTTCAAAACATCGTCAGGTGGACAATGAGCATTCTAAGATAGATGTGTTCTATAAAGGTAATCGCAGCCTCAAGCCTTATCAACCGGGAATGGCTAAAACATGGGAGGTGCAACAAGGCTTCGTGGTAGCTCCCACTGGAGGGCAAGATTTACCCCGTGTCTAGAATTCCCTTTTTATTCGGTTGTGTGGGCGGTTGGTTCGCGACAACTGCCGAGGTTGTCTTGTTCGGGACTGTCCAGTAAGGGATGGTTCCGGTCTTGTGTTGCAGGGGAGAGGGCGTACTCCTCGGTACGTTGATCTAGGCCACGTACTGTGACGGACGGTACCCCAATAGCCCTGCCATTGTATGGAATCCAAATTCCAATAAGTGCCAACGGTTTTGATTGTATTACCCACTTTTGTGGCTAGTAGTTGGAATTTAATAATGTAACAATTTCGGCTATTTCATATTTACTTGAAAACCCTAGACACTATTATAATATCACTGGATTTCCTATCAAATGTTTGGTTAGCGTAAGGTAAAAACTTTTCCATGTTTATGTGTGGGAAGTCTTACGTGATACCTTTCTTTCCAAAGGTTTTTCAAAAGTTAAGTAACTTTAACCTGTTACTCACACCAGACCCATGTCTGACCCGGAGTTTATTTCTGTTTTCTTAAACTCTTGGGTACTAAAATTTTTACGAGAAGCCAAGGGATTCAGGTTAGTTTTGACGAATTATAGAGCAGAAAATGGAGCAGGAGGATTCTGCGTTATAGTTATATAGTACTCCGCTGTGTTGGTATCTCTGAATCGATTGATTGAGTTGTTTTGTATTGTGTTGTATAACTAGACAGGTGATTATAATTGTCTAGTATGAGATGTAAAATCCGTGTAACTCTGATAGTTGTTGTATATTATGTAATAATTATGTTATTAATATAATTTATTCGTTCCGCTGTTTAGATTCTGATGTGTTATTACTTCTTTATTCTCTTTCTTTCTCTTTCTATCCCTTTCTTTCTTAATTCATGATACGTCTTTCTGTTTAGTGAAAGACGGGTCGTGACAATTCAAATTCAAAAGAAATATTTTATTCAAACAAATATTTTGTTACAATCTTGAATACTACAAATTTGTGCTCTCACTATATATATATATATATATATATATATAGACAATTTTAATTACAACACAATTTTGATTACATTACAATTTTCCATTTACATTTGCACCTCGCTACATATCACTCGTTCACTCATATTTAACTTCAACTCCAGTCCAGATTGAATCCAGCATCTGAATTATCTACAAAGAAAACACTGATGTAGTAAAATTAAAAAAGAAATATTTTTTGCAGTGTAAAATAAAATGTGATTTTTTTGAAACTATTATTTGTCTCTGTTATTTGGGTTGTTCGTCATCATTTAATTTTGAATTCATCGTACACAAACAGCTTGTAACATGCACAGTGTATCACTGTACATGCCACAAGGCCATGCACACTAAACGTACACTTGATAAAATTACAAGGATAGGTGAGCAAAGGTCAAACCCGAGCCAAAGTTGGATTAAACTCAGGTGCGATACAAATAACATCATAAGGTCAAACCCGAGCTATAAACTGGATTCAACTCAGGTGCAATACGAAAAACAAATCCAGATGAAAGTGTACACAAAACTTCAAACTATAAACAACAAAGATATAAAGTGGTGTACACATGAATGTTATGTTCAAAGACCAGACCAAAGTCAAGTAGGATTCAACTCGAGTACACGTGAAGACACAATGAACCAGTACAAACAGAGGTGACATCAATATAGAATGTCACTAGTAAAACAAACATCATATATACATATGTATTCGAGGCAACCAGTTCAATATGCAAGTGAAGCAACTAGACCTAGCAACCAAACAGAAGACTGTAAATACCGACCTGAACATTATACATACATGTGTAGTGAAGGCCAGTGATCAAGCAACATAGCAACTAGTTCATATATATGACAACATTACAAAGCCACAGTTCAAACAGTAAAGAGACAGTAACTCAACAATACAAGTACAGACTGCACAGTCAATGGTTCAACTGGTCAGAACAACTCAACCCATCAACAAGCATATAAACTCGTGAGGATGGTGCAACTAAGAAACATATATATGAACTGCAGCAAAGTGACAACTGACCAATTTCAAAATCAACTAATGATCAAGCAGTGATGAACCAACAGACTCAAAGCTATATGCAATGACCAGAGCAGACCATACATATATACAGCTCAGGACCAAAATACCCATGACTTCAAGAACAACAAAAATACATTGAAACTAGACAAACTTCAAGCATGCACATATATATCGATCAATCAGTGCAACCCGAAGCTACAACCGGAGTCAATATCAAAACAACACTGCAACACCAACACAGTATAGTGAACAATGAAGGGTAGATCAACAGTGACCAAGGTAGAGTTCGAACTAGTCAGAGTAAAAGTCAGGAAATATCATAATCGAAGCCAGCAAAAATTGGAACAGTGTCATGATATAAAAGTGAGTGTAACAGTCGGTAAAAATCACCAGCATCTTAACAAAATCAAAGTGGCCAAAGTCATCAAAAGACATAAAGTCCAAAATCAAAACTGTGGGACAGTTCGAACAAAATTATCATCAAACAGCAGTTATAAAAATATGGTACAAGTCGAGTATGCTACAGGTATGAACAATCATGCCAAAGTCAACAAGCACAAAGAAAGGAATCAATAACAAGGAAAAAATCAGAGTCCTGGTAGCTAAGAAAACGTATATGTCAGAATCAAACAAGTCGTGGTAAACAAGCAAGGACAATGAACAATTCATAGCAATAAAGATTGAAGAAAATTCAAATTTATCAAGTAGCATGCACGAATTGAACAAGTCAAGTTTAATCACCAGCATTAAAGCAAAATCGAACGGTAAAGCGAAAAAGTAACAGACGGATTCAAATTCGAACGAAATTATAGGAATTTGAATCATGTTTAACTGCTAACATCATCGGATTGTATGGCAATCGAGTTCAAAGCAAATCAACCAGAAAAGCAAAAAAGGGAAATCACGTACCAATTCAAGTGAACTCGAGAAGGAGCCATGTGCAAATCGAAGAGACAATCAATCGTTGAAGCAAGAAACGGAGGATTATATGCTCAATTGATCAATTGAAATGGCACCTCAATTTATAAAGCCCTAATTTTTGCACAAAGAAACGAAGAAGAACGCATCCATTGTTTATCACAAAGCAAGGATACGGCCAATAATAAAAGAAAAGGAGAAGAGGGCATTCGTTTACACTACTTTGTGTTGGGTCGGCCTTTATAATTCACATTGGGCTGTCATAATTTTAAATTAGGGTTTTTTAATTGTTTTTAATTTGTAATTTTATTTTAATCTTTTATAATTTCTAGTCGTGTGACTAGGGTACGAACTACGGTGGTGTAGTTCGAGAATTCACAACTCGGTGGCTGAGTTGTGGCAGGGTTCTGAGCGTAGAGTTAGGTTAGTCAATAGCAGGTGTCGCGAGTTTACGTGTGTGAGCGTCTCACTACTTAATTTCAAGTAGAAACCTTGGGAGCAGCACGTAGGCAGGGCTTTGCCAAAGCTGGGTAAATCTGTGTTGTTCTATTTCTGCATTTATTCTTCTGCTATTATTTGTGCTGCTACTTTTCTGTTATATCTGTGTTGAAATTATTTTACATACTTCCGCATTAAATTTTTATAATTATTAGTATCACCCTATTCACCCCCATGGTGAAATCGATCCTACAAGTGGTATCAGAGCTAGGAACAGAAGTCGATTTTTGTTTAAAAATTTGATTTTTCAAAAATTAATTTTTCGATTTAATTTTGAATTTTTAAAATGACTTCTTTTAATAATGGTTTTGCTGAGGGTCAGTCCATAGTTAGACAGCCAATGTTCAATGGTGAATATGCTTATTGGAAAAATAGAACGAAATTTGTTTGAAAACCATTGATGCGTGGAATATTGTTGAGATGGGTTATAGAGCACCTACTATAGTTGTAAATAATCAGGAAATAGATAAACCGATGGATCAATGGACAGATCTAGAAAATAGACTACAGAATGCTAATCCTAAAGCTATGAATTCTATTATTTATTCATTGGATCAAATCGAATTTAATCATGTCTCACATTTTCTAACTACGTAGGAAATCTGGCACATTCTAGAAGTGACTCACGAAGGAACTTCTCAAGTCAAGGAATCTCGCCTTGCCATGCTGAGTAGCGAATACGAGAATTTCACAATGGCTAAGGAAGGAAATGTCAAAGAGATGTACGGACGACTTTCCAATATTATATACAAATCAAATGCTCTTGGAAAATCATACACAGAGTTGGAAATAGTCCGAAAAATCCTCAAAGTCCTTCCACGAAGATTTGAAGCAAAAGTTAATCAAAGGATTTGAAGCAGATCAAAGTTGAAGAACTCATCAGAAATATCACCACTTATGAGCTAGAAATGAAGTTTAAGGAAGAATGAGAAGGAGGTGATACTCGAAAGAAATCAATAGCTCTTAAAGGAACGACGAAAAGTGATGGTGATGATGATGGAGCAGCTGAGCTGGCTACTAATAATAGGATTCAAAAAGTGGAACTGCAAATACAGAAATCCATCTCTAAATCAGAAATCGAAAAGCAGAATAGTCAAAGCACTAGGCAACTCAGAAAAGTAAGAGATCATATGTCACAAGTGCAATAAACCAGGTCATATCAAGCCCAATTGCCCACAAAATCGATTCAGCTAAGAAAAGAAATCGAAAAGGAGAAGTTTTGAAGCCACTTGAGATGAACGAATGAAGATGATAAACGCACTGGCAGTGGGAACGAAAAAGCAGATATGTGCCTTCGAGGTGATATAACTGACAGTGATGATGATGACAAGCCAAGCGAGATATACAGCTCAGGACCAAAATACCCATGACTTCAAGAACAACAAAAATACATCGAAACTAGACAAATTTCAAGCATGCACATATATATCAATCAAGCAGTGCAACCCGAAGCTACAACCGGAGTCAATATCGAAACAACACTGCAACACCAACATAGTATAGTGGACAATGAAGTATAGGTCAACAATGACCAAGGTGGAGTTTGAACTAGTTAGAGTAGAAGTCAGGAAATATCATAATCAAAGCCAGCAAAAATTGGAACAGTGTCATGATATGCAAGTGAGTGTAACAGTAGGTAAAAATCACCAGCATCTTAACAAAATCAAAGTGGCCGAAGTCATTAAAAGTCACAGAGGCCAAAATCAAAACCGTGGGATAGTTCGAACAAAATCATCATGAAACAGCAGTTATAAAAATAAGGTACAAGTCGAGTATGCTAAAGTCATGAACAATCATGCCGAAGACAACAAGCACAAAGAAAGGAAACAATGTCAAGGCAAAAACTCAGAACCGTGGTGGCTAAGAAAACGTACAAGTTAGAATCAAACAAGCCATGGTAAACAAGCAAGAACAATGAACAATTAACAGCAGTAAAGATCGGTGAAAATTCAAATTTATCAAGCAACATGTATGTATTGAACAAGTCAAGTTTAATCACCGGCATTAAAGCAAAATTGAACGGAAGAGCGAAAAAAGTAACAAACTGATTCAAAGATAAATTCAAACAAAATTATTGGAATCTGAATCCTATCTAACTGCTAACATCATCGGCATGTATGGCAATCGAGTTCAAAGCAAATCAACCAGAAAAGCAAAAAGGGGAAATCACGTACCAATATAAGTGAACTCGAGAAGGAGCCATGTGCAAATCGAAGAGACAATCAATCGACGAAGCAAGCAACGGAAGATTACATATTCGATTGATCAATTGAAACGGTGCCTCAGTTTCCAAAGCCCTAATTTTCGCACAGAGAAACAAAGAAGAACGCGGCCATTTTTTATCACAAAGCAAGGATACGGCCAATAATAAATGAAAAGGAGAAGGGAGCATTCGTTTACACTACTGTGTGTCGGGCCGGCCTTTATAATTTACATTGGGTTGTCATAATTTTAAATTAGGGTTTTTGTTTTTAATTGTTTTTAATTTGTAATTTTCTTTTAATCTTTTGTAATTTCTAGTTGTGTGACTAGGGTACGAACTATGGTGGTGTAGTTCAAGAATTTGCAACTCAGTGGCTGAGTTGTAGCAGAGTTTAAAGCGTAGAGTTAGGTTAGTCGATAGCGGGTCTCGTGAGTTTACGTGTGTGAGCGTCTGACTACTTAATTTCTAGTAGAAACCTTGGGGGCCGCACGTAGGTAGGGTTTTTCCGAAGCTGGGTAAATCTATGTTGTTTTATTTCTGCATTTATTATTCTGCTATTATTTGTACTGCTGCTATATCTGTGTTGAAATTATTTTATATACTTCCGCATTGAATTTTTATAATTAGTAGTATCATCCTATTCACTCCCCCCCCTCTAGGGTGAAATCGATCCTACAGTTTTCTATGGTTGATTTTTGCTCGCCTTATGTATTTGATTGCTTGTGTGGTAGTTATAATTTCACAATTTAATATAAGATTCGAAGATAGATAGGGATAGCTGTCCGGAATAGATCGCATATCATCTATTCCTGCTATAGGGTCGAGATGGGATCTATACGAGTCCACTGCCTTTTGATGTGACTAGGAGTTTGTGGTATATTTTGGTACTAACTCACTTGATCTTACTCTCCAATTGATTGCTGTGTATGACTATAGTAGTATCGGTTTCTGTGCTTAGGTTATGTGTGTTGGAATTCTATATTAGTGCACAATCCTTTTTGTATAGTACAATTAGGTACCTGAGAGTTAATATATAGCTATTTAAATGCTTATTTTCTTTGATTGACATTTTAGTGAGAAGTTTTCTTAAGAGATGTATGAATTTTTGGGAATGTGGGAAGACGTAGGTCATCGCATATTTCCTAATGTGTGATGCTTTCTAATTTGGAGGGTTTCCATGATGCTAATAGCATAAGGGAATGTACTTGTTAACAAGATTTCTTGTTAACCCCAAAGTACGCAAGTAAGTGGAGTCTTGGTTAATGATAGGCTTTGTCTACCTCATGTATGTCCACTTGAAGTATTCAAGATCAACTTGCATGTAAGGCAATGATTTGAATCAAAAATAGGATGGTCAAGTTCATATCGCTCGTATGAGAATCATCCAATATCACGTCATATGAAAGTAAATCTAACATGAGATAAAAGTTAAGTCTCAAATCACTTTGTTGATATGTCATGTGATCGTAATTGTGCATGCCCATATTTGCAAAAAGATCACACAATTACAATAGGCACTAAAATCCCCAGATTGATTTAAGGTTATAAACTTTAAAGAAAGTAAGAGAGGGAAAAGAATGAATTCCCATTTTATGAATGACCATGAGGGTCTATTTATAGGGATGGGGTGGTGCGGCATGTTTGCCATGTGGCACTTTGAAATGCTTACTATTCGGAATCACTTATCATGTTGATGGCATGTGGCGTCCCATTGTTCATTGATGGGATGAAGATGGGCGGCATAGCTACAACATATCTTTCGGAATGCCTAAGCTTCGGCATCATCAGCTATCTTGATGTCATTCGGCTCCATGTTTTATTTGATATCCTTATGTCATCCTTTGCTATATTGGTGAGTTACGATGTCCACTGAGGATTGGTGATTCACGACATTACTCATACACCAATCCTTTACTAATTGCTATTTTCTGATAACCTCCATTATGTTGTTAATATGTGGCATCGTGCTTGGTTATTGATTCATGACATCCACCTTGCCTTGATGATGTTCGATATCCCTACCACATAAAAGATACATGTTCGCATTACTGATGACCTTCGACATCAATGTCGCATTGATGACTTATGGCATTTTGCCTTGATGCTGATGAGATATGTCATTTCTCAAGCGCTAGTGGATGGCTGCAACCTTATTTATGGCTTACGACATCCACATTTCATCTTACTTTTTTGGAGCTAGAGATCCCTCTACTTACCATCATTTGGTATCTGTCTTTCTTATTTACGAGATGCGGCATTAATGAGATGTGCTATTGATGAGATGACGCATTGATAATGAATTATACCTGTTGGTAACTCACGATATGCTTTCATTCGACATCATTATTCCCCGAATGATATATGACATCCTATGCTGCCTTTACTGGTGTGAGATGCCTTTTAATGGTGTGAGATGCATTTTACTCTCAATTTCGATATCATTTCCTGTATGAAATTCGATATTATTTCTTTAGGACTACTTTTAAGTTCAATATCTCCTCTTCGACATGCTTTCATATTTTTGGTGTCATGATTGCAATAATAGTACTATTGGAATTTTGCGAAACTAAGATTCGAGAAGTTTGGTCGGTCCTGTTTCTTTCGTGTACTTATGAGAATTTTAGGGATGAAATTCTTCTAAGGAAGGGAGAATGTAACAGCTTGCAAATCTAATAATCGAATATTTAAATGATTAATTTAAGTATTTAATTCTTAAGTGATGGAACATCTTTTATACTCGACTTTTATAAATAAGAGAATTAGAACTCGATATACTCATGGTTGAGTTCGCTTTTTTAACGCGAGTAAGATGAGTATAAACTTGCCTATGTTTTGAGTCGATGAATTTTAGGGTTGAATAGTGTTGGATGAAGAGAATTGGACTAAACCCACTAGCTTGCCTATAACTTAGCTTATATGCATCTAAGCTCTTCATAATTGTAATACATTTTCATTTTTCCACGTTCATTTCTCCTCCTCTTCTTTGATCTTTACTAATCTCATCTTAATCCTTCCTTAATCCCCAAGCCCTAAACCTCTCAAATAAATTTTCTAAAATCAAATAAAAATCGCTATAATTCATCTCATCATATTCCCTACAAAACCCGTGAAGGAATTAACTTAATTCGGGGTTTGGATGTTTACTTTGAAATTTAAAGATGAGGAAAGCTTGGATTTTGATGATTGGAACATGATTTGGGAAAAAGCAAGGTGAGTGGGATGATTATCCTATTAAAATTATGATTTTGCTTCATTAATTCATCATTTATGATTATGAAGTAATATAGAATGATTTGGAGATTTCTATGCTATGATTTAGGTTTGTATTCACGTTGTAAACATGATTAAATTAACCCCTTATTTTTTAAGACCTTAATCCCTATTTGTGAAAGAGTTAGTAAGCACTAATTTGATTATGGGCTAAGTAATAGATTTTAATAATGTTATTAGTGATTAGAGGCTAATTAGAGACATAACTATGTACATATCATTTGTTAATCATAATTAAACTACTATAAGTTATTTTGGAAAAGTTAGTAAGCTAATTAAGTGAGTTTTGAACTCTACACTTATTATTAAAGTGATTAGAGGGCTAACAAAGCCTAATTAGTATTTATAAAATGGTTATATGGTTTTATAAATGAAATATAGATTTTATAAAATAGTCATATGAAATATAATTAATTCAAAGTGAGATAATTAATTATTCAAAAAGATCATATACTTAATTCCAAGTGAGATAATTAAGTATTTAAAGGTTTAAAATGATTTATGAGCTAATGATATTTTATAAAATAGAGTTAAGGTTTTATAAAATAGTGTAAAACAATATTAGACTTTTATTGGAAAGGTTTTGGAAATAAAAGTAAGTTTTGATTAAGTAATAAATGAATTACTTATTTAAATATGTGTATGCGTGTATGAGTATGGGAAAGTACAACGTGTATTTGAAGATATATAACAATCAAAACATTGTGTAAATTGTCGTTAGAACTGTTATGTGATTGTTTATTTATATAAATATGCAATTAGTTGATTATCTAGATTTATAATTGAATACAAGTTTTTTATGGGCATTTCACATAGTCATACCGACTATCGCGTGTGCTAAATTGCATGAGAGTATATTGGGTTGAATATTTATCCCAGCGAAGTTCAAAATGTGACTTGTATAGTGGTTTTATATTTAGGTGAACGAGTGTTCATAAGCATGCACGAATGAGTGTATCAACATATGTATAAGCTACGCACAAGGCAGGAAGCCGATTATGTCATTCTGGCATGTTAGAGGAAGCCAGGTCACTATAATTGTTGGTTGAACTCTACTCGTGCAAAGAGTGGGTCTTTGGTGTTGAAAACGATTTTTGGATACTTATCGAATCCAGTTTCAAAACGTTAACAAATGAACCCTGGTAGATGTTCGATGGGATAAAGGCAGGCTTCGGAAGCAAGGCGATTCATGGACGAAGCATCGAAAGAAAAGGCATGTGAATCGACGTCTGTTTGGGGAATCTCTCCCTATCCAGTTTCATTGCCAGAACCAAGCAATATTCAGTCGACTAGATATTGCTTCAGTCGAATAAATTAGAGTGCAAACCAACCCAAGGGGGAAGTCTAAAACAATGGACGGGGGTATTGGGATAAATCAACTGACTGAAACCCCTAGTCGACTGAACCCCTAGGCATTTGAAGACTTCAAGGAATTTCATCCCCGTTCGAGCACAGTTCTTCATGGTGTCTTGGCTCGACTTTAGGGGTACTCTGAACTACTCGGGGAGGAGGGATGCAAGGTGAAGCTCGTGATTTGAATATGAATGTTAAGTGATTCATCTGGAATCAATAACGATCGGGCATGGGGTTGGTGCAACGATTGGTCGCACGATCACATCCGATGAGCGTGTACAATCAAACAGGTTGATTTTGTACCTTTAGGGGTCAACTCTGGGGAAAGTATATTTAGATAAAATGTATCATTCTTATATTAGTGACCGTACATTGTATCGGCCTTACATTAGTGACCGTCATCGTATCGATCTTACATTTATGACCATGCACATTATTGATCTTATATTGGTAATCATATATCGTATTGGCCTTATATTGGTGGCCATGCCTATTATTAGATCCTGATAAACATCTAATTATGTTGGTGTGCTGGCTCTATTTATTATGGGATCATGGTAGATGTCAGGGTACGTTAGTGTGTTGACTCTACTTATTATAAGATCGAGATAGATGTTTGGGCATGTTAGTGTGCTGACTCTATTTATTATACGGTCGAGATAGATGTCCAGGTATGTTAGTGTGCTGACTCTATTTATTATTAGTTCATGATAGATGTCTGGGTATGTTAGTGTGATGGCTCTATTTATTATGGAATCATGGTAGATATTTGGGTAAGTTAGTGTGTTGACTCTACTTATTATAAGATCGAGATAGACGTCTGGGTACGTTATTGTGCTAACTCTATTTTTTATTAGATTGCGACAAATATCTGAGTATGTTTGTGCACTGGTCCTATTTATCTTAAATAGTAGGATCGCGATAAGTGTACATTTTTGACTCTACCCATTAGTTGATGTGTATTGATTTATATTCCTTAGTTACCTTCTGTTGTTATGTTGTATGTGTTATTAGTTGGTTGTTATTGTTGTTGTTGCTACATTTTCTTTTATTTTGTACTTTATGATAGACTTATATTATGATCACCCTACATTTGGTTATTAGGCTACTTTTACCATAGTATGATATTTACGTTTCAGTCACATTATATTAGTTGTGATGACTTCTTGGTTCCAGGAGAAGAGAAGGTTATGATATGATCCTCTATTTTTAAGATGGGTTACTATAACAACCCATACCTCCATAGGCCTAAATTTCGATAAAAGTCGAAACCCAAGTCTATCAAAGCACGGATCATTGGATTTGATACCTGCAAATAAGCATAAGCAATATCGAAGATTGATAAAAATCTAAACTCACAGCGGAAACAATAATAGGATAAGAATACTGCCTATGACTACTACCTTGGAATTAATGGTATTCCTTGGATAGCAAATTGTCACATCAGCATTAAGCATGAGAGAAAAAGAAGACTTCTCCAACAACAAAGCACATCAAACTCCAATGACTTGTTCCTCCAAATCTATCATGTGGGTTGTAATAAGGAGGGGGTCAGAACAACATTCTGGTGACCGAAAAATCTATAAATTGTCCACAACATAAATTTATACCGCTTGCTTTCCATTTAAAAGTTATATCCAATAAGGTTAGCAATTCTCATCTAAACTTGCATTGCACACACGATTACTCACTTACTCCTTTCCAAGGTACAAAATACCGATGAAGCCTTAACAACCGCCCAATACTTCCATATCCATTCGCCACTTAATACTTCTAAATATGAAGCGAGCTTTTATAATACTTTTTAAAAGAGAAATAGGCAGACTCTGCCATTTAAGACTTCAATCAAGGTAGACCCCATCATTTAAGACCTAAATCAAGGTAGTCCTCGTCATTTAAGACCTATTCCCAATGTGATTTCCTAAAATTGTTGTCAATGGTCGGTGGATCCTAGCTATAAAGACGTCTAACCACTATTTAAGGCTTTCGACATTTAATGTTCAACTATTACCGCATCTATTGGCGATAAAATCGTAGCCATGTTAATAGACGGTACCCAAGCCATTTAATATATTAAAAAGAAATAGTGGACTTCTAACCATTTAATACCTATATTTGGTAGGTCCCCATCACTTAATACCTATCCCAAGACAGACTCCTCACAGGTACTATTGTTATTACGGCCTTAGCAACGTGAGAGACTATACCCGAACCACTTAATACCTCATTAATAAGGACAAGGCATACCCTGCCATTTAATATCTAACCCCTAAGGTGGACTCCTTGCTGGTACTATCTAGCTGACATTGCTTGGAAATCTCATTGGGCTACTTAATAGTTCTTTTATAGGAAAAAGGCAGACCCTACAGTCACTTAATACCTCAAACCTGAAGCAAACCCTTCTCGAGATATCTACTATCACTCTTCATTGTAGATATGGAATCTCATTAGGTTACTTCCTTTGGTAGGGAGGTGGACCCTACAACCACTTAATACCTCAACACTGAAGTAAATCCATTTAGAGACATCCTTATTTATTTGGATCTCACTAGGTTACTTAATACTTGCTTTTGGGAGAGAGGTGGACCCTACAGCCACTTGATACCTCAAATCAGAAGTGAACCCCAATGGAGATATCCCTTACCACTCCTAATTACAAGTTTTGACCACTTAATACTTTCCAATCAAGAAAGCAGGTCCAATCTTACGTCGTCATGAGTCCTAGGATTGGTGATATCTAACATCAGTAGTAAGTGCGCCCAACTGTTGGGAGCCTCAAAGTGAAGGGCAGTCTTCTATAATGACCCGCAAATTCATCACTTCGGAAAAAAATTAAAATATTCAAATATAAAATTTGTTAAAATAAATGATAATATTTTAAATAATAAATAATATTGGAAATCTTATTATGAACAAATATCTACAAAGGTATACACCCTGGAAAATATCGATAAAATGACAAAAAATCGTTTTACTAATAAACAGCTCTTATACCATCTGACATCATGCATATAGCTGGATACATACATGTATTTATCTATGTGAGTGAGAATATGTAATAAAATTATTTATTTTATTTTTGAATTTCAAATCCCTTTATGACATCATCATTGATATCACTATTTTAGAATAAATGACTTTGAATTTAAATTGAGTTTAAATGATTTAATAATTATTTTAATTATTAAATAAACCCTTTTAATTATTATATAATGATAAAAATATTATTATCAAACTTTGTTTACAAATATATATATATATATATATATATTAAATAAGAAGCGAAAAAATGGTCGGAAATCAAAATCGAAATCCATAACGATTCAACGTAGAAAAGTTGCACAACGTTATGAACCATTTGAGGTATACATATGCACACATACATGTACATATACATGAACAGATTCACAAGCACATGAGTATACATACATACATACATAGATACACACACGCACACACAAATAAATAATAAAAGATAAACGGAAAATGTCATGATATTATATATAAATATCATGATATTTCTTTAAACCAAAAGTCAACCTCTTACACCAAAAGTACAAGCACATGGGTACACACATGAGGGGGGTTACTCCGGCTATGAGTGATGAGATAGGAGGAGGAAGTGGTGGTGAGAAAATGGTGATGTGCGTGCATAAAAATATCATGATATTTTTTATCACTTCTTGGCCAAAAAATACCACCATCCATTTTCACTTCATTTGCTCGTAAATTCCTAAGCTTTCTTCACTTGTCCTCTCCACTTTAATGGCTTCCTACCTTAGGAAATTTGTAACAACCTGAATTTAACCTATAATAATTAATTCGTTAATTAACTAAATAACTTTATGAAATTATCAGAATTGAGCCACAGGAGTTGCACCACTATGCCCATGGTAATTTTCTGGTAAATTTCCATATATCGAATGTCAGAATCCGAGCTAAAATGAACGAGATATGAATTAAACAATAAACAGAAGAAAAAAAATATAGGCCGGGTCGACCGGCCGGTCAACCTGCTCACAAAGGCGGTCGACTGCCCGGTCGACCCGCCATATTTTTTTAGCGAACAAACATTCGTTCGAACGTTAGTGACGTATTTTGCATACTTCAACTCGATCTGGTCCTTCCGTTTCTATATCCAATGGCCCCTATTCAGCCTATGAAGTGGTTGCATCTTATTCAGTCGCCAAATCCAACGGTCTGAGATCCACTTCTACCCCTATAAATAGAACCCTAGGCCTAACACTTTTTCTCATTCTAATATTTTCTCCAATTGGGTTCACCTATTCAGGAAGGACCCTAAGTGGAATAAATTTCCAAAGAGGAAATCGTTTTAATAAAAATATTTAACAACCCCAAGTGGATCAGTGAAGGCCTAAAAGGGAATAGCTAAGGACCAAAGGTGAGTGATAGTAATTATTTTGAATTTCTTTAAGTAATTTAAAATAATAGGGTTTCCAATAGTTGTAATTTTACTACGATTTTTGAAGTAACCTTTTTAGTAATTTATTTACAGTTTTTAGGATAACTTTCAGTTAATTTTAGTTTATTTCTAGTTTTTTATTTATTTACAGTTTATTTACAGTATATTACTTTATTTACTATTATTTATGCGTTATTTACATATTCTTCTTACGCCTTGGATTCCTTCTATTTTCAGTTTTCTTTTATTCTTCCTTCTTCTTCTTCGCGTATGAATTAGAATTGAATTAACGCGAAATTGATTAAACTGTAAGAAATCTGAAATAGTGGAATATAAAATGTAAATTATAAAGACTGTAATATAAATTAAATTGGACTGAAATTATACCTAATTATGATATTAATTGGACTGAATTAAAGAGATTGGCATAGTTATAACTTAGAATTATAACTAAAAAGAATAAAAGAAGAAATGAAGCTTATTTTCAAACTTAGACCTTTGGTTAAGTAGCATGATTATAACATAGATTATAATAAGAAATAGAACAGAATAAGGCTTATTTTAAGACTTAGGATAAATTAATAAGCACATATAGTAAGAAAAAGAGTAAAGGCTTGTTTAAATAATTTATCTAAGTTAATAAGCAAAGAATTAAAGTAGGACCTGTACCAAATAGCATTCCCCTATTATTTTCTATGGGTATGGTGGTTCACATAAACCTGAAGTGAGACGAGGGGCACGCTTATGCTAGTAGTGGTAATAATTGGTTAATATAGAGATGTTCGAATCACGGAGGATTTGGACAAGGGCGTTATTAGATATTATTTAGATGATGGGCCAGTACCCGCACATGCCCCTATATTTTCTATAGACACAGTGTTTCACATAATCTTAAAGTGAGATGAGGGGCACACTTATGCCGAGTCAAGGTAATAATAAGACCAAATAGGTGGAGCAACAGGTAGCATGAATATGGTGGCAGTTACATGTGTGAATTCCATTTCGGTGCTCAGTAATCGCTATGAGTTCCAAGCACTTAATATGTGTGTCTTTCATAGAAACCATATCCTTTTGTGTAGGATGCTATGTACCGTCTAGTCCACGGTGGATGCTTTGTGTATCTTTCGTAGTTACCATTGGCTGTTATGTAATGAGTTATATAGCATCTAGTCCATAGTAAGGTCTATGGAATAGCAGGCCGATCAAAGGGTAGAATTAGGATTTCAGCCTAATCATAGGATTAGGAATTCAGCCTAATCAAGCAGCAATCAAAGACGAGTGCAAACAATCAAAGTTGACCTATCTTATCAATTGTAATAGTTTAATCGTATTTTTTAGTTCATCTCTTTCCTATTTCCTTTGTTTCATTTTGTATATACTAGTACTATTGAAGAGTCTATTACTTTTAGATTCTAGTGGTTACTATCATTCACCATACTTTTGGTCTGATCCACTCCTCTATTTTCTCCTTTTCCCCCCATAGGCAACCAAGGGAGACGGCAGTGGATTGCAGTTGCTTAGAGGTTTCTTGGAGAAGATTCTGCTATAAATTTTCGTACTTTTGTTTTCGATTTCTTTCTTTATACTAGCCCTTGAGAGGGATATTTATACTCTGATTTTTGTTGAGACTACGAGTTTTCATTTCATGAGACATATTGGGTTTTGAGACATGTGTGTTGTATTTGGTATTTGACTTATTTGGTTTATGAAGCAATCGTGAAGTTTTTGTTTTGAATAAGTTATTATTTTAGTTTTTGCTGTTTTTACCTATTTTTTTCTTGTGAATCTTAGTCTCTATTAGTTTCAGTCACACCTACAATGCACCACGCCTTTTAATGTGTCCTTTTGGGTAAATTAAGAGGTGTGGGATGTTTCACTTAGCATCAGAGGCCAAGGCTACAGGATTCCTAAAAAACTATTTTAAAAGCAAAAGTATTTTCCAAAATAACTTCTTCTTTTAAAAAAAAGTATTTTTCAGAAAAAAACTCTTAAAAATAGTTTTAAGTATAAAAGAGTTTTTATAAAAATCACCTTCAAGTCCTGCGCGATCTCCTTTCGATTCTTTCGAGCCTATATTCTCTTTTCTTTTCATAGAATGTTTGACTGGTTCCATAGAGCTACGGTACCAGAGGTGCAAGGGAAAGTGCCCAATACAACACCAGTAGGTGGAAATCCCTTTAATCCACCTACATCACCCCTCCTTTTCTAAGCTATGCAAGGACTTCGCTAGTACAGGAGGCAGATCATTTTCTGGCACAGAGCATTCTGAGTAGATGCGGGTTAGTTTTGAGAATTTGGAGCAAAGGTTTAGGCGATTAGGGTTGGAGGACCGATAGAGTGTTTAACCTATATCTTGGCAGCTGGAAGAACAGCTTAAGGGGGTTCCTACAAGCTTTGAGAAGCCATGGTGGAAGGGCAAGAAGGATAAGAGGAAAAGGGAAGGCCCTCGGAAGCGAATCAAGAAAAAAGTGAAGTGCCATAATTGCAGAATGATTGGTCATTACGCAAGAGACTGGAAGAAAGAGAAGACGAGGGGAAGGTGTTATAGTTGTAGGAAACCTGGTAATTGGAGTAGGAGTTGCCCCCAGCAAACGGGGCAGGGTGCGGGTATACCAGTAGCATAAATCCAGACTTTGGATATAGCGCCTTCCAGTGGCAGACCAAATCTAGGTAGGAAAATTTGATTTCTATTTCTGATTTTTCCATTGGGACTCTTTTCGATTCTGGAGCATCCACCCTTTTATCTCTACTTCTCATGTGGATTGTTTGCACTTACATATTTCTTTAGTAGTAGACCCCATCTTTGTTTCAAACCCCATAGGAGGATCGGCACCCTTGTCTATGGTTGGTAGGGGTTTGAAAATTTATATCCTAGGCGTAGAATTCTACTGTGATGCCTATGTTTTGGGATTCTCGAGGTATAGGATGATATTGCATATGGATTGGCTATCCACGTATGGAGCTATATTAGATTGCGAGAGGAGAGTCGTTAGATTAGAGACATGCATCAGTAGGACCCTCGAGATTTTTGGCGAACTACAAGGGTCAGTTATGTTGAGCTTCCTTATTTCTCTCGATTCATCATCATTGGAGTAAGATTCGGTTCCTGTCGTTAGAGATTTTCCATACATCTTTGAGTAGTCTAGAAGACTACCCCATTAAGAGAGATATTGACTTCAGGGTTATTTTGTTAGCCAGTAGCATTACCCATAGGGAATATGGCGCCTAGGGAAAGGAAGGGATTGAGCAGGTAGATCCGTTAGCTTTCGAGAAAGGTTTCATAAGAAGAAACACATCGGGATAGGAAGCGCTAGTCGTCTTCACTACCAAAGAAGGTGGTTCTCTCCGACTTTGCATTAACTATAGAGAATTGAATAAGCTCACAAAGAAGAACCATTATCCACTCTCTAAGATAGTTGTTCTTTTCGAACAGTTAGTTGGCTCTCCAGTGTTTTCTCAGCTTGGTCTAGCCATTGGATTTCATCAGCTTAGGGTAGCTGATGAACTGATGACAGCATTGCTACAACCGCATTTAGGACACCCAATGGATTCTTTGAGTGGTTGGTTATGTCTTTTGGGCTAACCAATGTCCCGGCCTATTCTATAGATTTGATGAAAAATGTATTTAGAGATGTTCTAAAATAAAGTTTGTGGTGGTATTCGTGATCAATATTATGGTGTTTTTCAAGAAGCATGGAAGAGCGTGTTGTTCATCTAAAGAAGGTTCTTCGTACGCTTCGTGTTCATCAACTGAAGACAGAGTTCTTGAAGTATCACTTTTAAAGTGCGTTTATTAGGGCATAGGGAATGTCTACACATGGTAGGGATTTAAGAAACGGTTTTGTACATTTAGGATAGGACTATGGAAATCCAAAGAGAGGTAGGCAAAGATTTGGGGGATGTACAATAGGTTCGATTGAAAAGAAAAGATGAAACCCATGTGTAGATAATTACAGAAATTATAATTGTTTCATATAAGTGGATTTAATGGTAGCACCTTGGAATAAATCTAACGAAAGACTTTAGTAAGGAAATGGGATTTCCAAGGTTTAAGAAAAGTACTCCTATGTTTATAAGGACAAGATCCACTTTATGCCAAACCCAACAAAATGAAAATTTTGAAATTTAAAGAAAAATGTAATTGTTAGAATTGAAAATTTTCTTTGTTAATATTTCTTTTAGAAAATAAATATGGGGTTTTTGGAGAATGGTATGAAATTTAAGTTGGTTTTTATATAGTGAAAAATTGAAAATATTTTTGAAGAATTATGGAGCATATATATAAGTTTCATTGTAAGTAAACAAAGATTTTAAACGTAAAAACCTAGAGTGTATTAAATATCGAAAACGTAGATTACAACTTTTATTGTTGTAATAAATGTTTTCATGAAAAATAAGTGGAACATAGGCTATAACACTATTGTTATAGTAAGTGACTCCCAAGATAAATATTATTACATAGGTATATGAGATTTATTGGTATTTATTTAATTGAATCCATACACAAGTATTTTTTTGGGTTGTAGTAACAGTGTTTTACGCAACATCCGTTTTAACCCAAATAAAATTGTATTTTAAAAGGTAATTTCTAAGTATAGAAACAAAATGGTTTTTAAAGTACACTTATTATTTTTAATAAGTATAAGGAAGTGTTTTTCTAGTTATGGAAATATTAAAACAGTTTTGAAGATAGGTTTTTCTGAAAGAAAAATGTGTAAGTTAGATATTAGAAAATATCTATCATGGAAGAATATAATTTAAATATATTTTAATCTATTGGAATGAAAAGAATAATGGCATGATTTTCTATGAAACCAATAAAAATATTCTATGCAAGTTACAAGGAATACATGAAAGAGATATACAAGGTATGAAATGCACAATATTTTGTATAGCCTATTTCGAAAAATATAAAATAAGTTTCTTGTAATTTCACATAAACATGAAATTCTCTTTTAAAAGGTTCATAGAAGATTTTAGCATTATTAGTTCCAATATATCAAGGTATGAGACTGTAAGGTATAATAAGAAGATGTTTGGAAACACATAAAAATAGTTTAAAGATATTTTAAAATAAAATGGTTTGGTGAAAAGGTAAATAAGTTTTGAGAAATGAAAATTTTAATAAAAGTAGAATTTGAAAATTCAAATTTTTATAGAAAACTGAAAAGGTCTTTAAAAGAAATGAGGAATAAGTTTTGGACTTTGAATTTGAAAATTTTCCCCTCTAAGTTGGGAAATAATGTTAAGTAACCAAGTATTTTTGAATTTGACAGAAACTCAAAAATAACACTTTTTGAAGACAAAGATTTTGGGATTTGATGTTTTAAAAATTTAGAAACCTTAATTTTTAAAATGGGACTATAAACACCGAACCAAACTCCTAAATGTGAAGTAGATAGGAATCATTTCCTAGGTGTAACGGAAAAAGGGGTAAGGCTAGAATGGAGACAGCAGTAATTACTTTTGGAAGTAACAATAGAGTTTCCGTAGAGTGTATAGGACCTTAATGAGAACCTAGGAATGTTGATTCATGTGAGCAAACTAAAGAAGAACAGTAAAATGGAATTAGTAAAAATTGTAAGACACGCATGGTTGAGAATAGATACTCCTGATTTTGGAAGAACTTGGGTAAAGCATCTTCCTGTAGTGGAATTCGCATAAGATAGTAGTTTTCAAGCTAGCATTGGAATAACACCTTCCGAAGCTCTTTATGGAAGACCGCGCAAGTCGCTTTTGTGTTGGATAGAGTCTAAAGAGGTTAAAAAGACTTCGAAGAAGATTAAACTGATTAGGAGAAAATGCGTACTTCTTATCCACATCTCTCTTTAATAGTAAATTTCGAATTTCCTATTTTCATCTTTAGTTTTGAATAGGTTCTTTCTTTTATTATCCTCTGGGAGAGTAGAACTTAGGATTTAACCTATGGATGGTAGGATTTGATGTAAACATGTTAATAGAACATGTTATGAATGATCTATGCTAATGATTGCAAGTGTTTGCTAGTGGATGCTAATGGACGCATATAGGTACACTAGGCACTATTATTCTTTGGCGATCGGCCTAACTAGGACACTAGAGCATATGCATATGGATGTGTGCGCATTTTATTCTATTTTCCATGGTTGCCATAAATGGATGATTTTCACATGATTGTGGCATTTGGATGATGTTTGTAGCATGCATATTGAATTATTAGTTATCATTTGGAAATTTCCGCATTCATTTGGATGCATAGCCCAGACATGATTGCATAAAAGGAGGTCAACTGAATCAGTGGACCGCCTAATCTTTTGCATTAGTTAAGGACATTTACACTACACTAATTGTATAAGTATTATAAATTGAATTAAAAAAACTTAAGGACGATGGATGAATGGTTGATGATTGAGTAATTGGTTGTGGAATCGGATGAAAACATTTAGTACATTCTTTTATCCTTTAAGATTTCGGGAACGAAATCCCTTAAAAAGGGGAGAATGCAACAATCCAAAATTTAACCCGTAATAATTAATTTGTTAGTTAACTGAATAATAAAATAATTTTGTGAAATTATCATAATTGAGCCACGCGATTTGCACCATTGTGTCCATGGTAATTTTTTGGTCAATTTCCATATATAGAACATTAGAATCCGAGCTAAAATGAACGAGATATGAATTAAACAAAATAAACAGAATATATATATATATATATATAGGCCAGGTCGACCGGCCGGTCGACCTGGGCACAAGGGCAGTCGACCACTAGGTCGACCCGCCTTTTTTTTAGCGAACGAACGTTCGTTCGAATGTTAATGACGTATTTTGCATTCTTTAACTCGATCTGGTCCTTCCGTTTCTGCATACTCCTATTCAGCCTATGACATGGTTGTATCCTATTCAATCCCCAAATCCAATGGTCTGGTCCACTTCTACCTCTATAAATACAACCCTAGGCCTAATACCTTTTCTCATTCTAAGATTTTCTCCAATTGGGTTCATCTATTCAGGAAGGACCCGAAGCGGAATAAATATCCAAGGAGGAAATCGTTTTAAATAAAAATATTTAACAACCCCAAGCGGATCTGTGAAGGCCTAAAGGGAAGAGCTAAGGACCAGAGGTGAGTGATGTAATTATTTTAAATTTCTTTAAGTAATTTAAAATAGTAGGGTTTCCAATAGTTGTAGTTTTACTACGATTTTTGGAGTAACCATTTTAGTAATTTATTTACAATTTTTAGAATTATTTTCAGTTAAGTTTAGTTTATTTCTAGCTTTTACATTTATTTACAGTATTTTAGTTTATTTGCTGTTATTTATGCATTATTTACATCTTCTTCCTACGCCTTGGATTTCCTTCTATTTTCAGTTTTATTTTATTCCTCCTTCTTCTTCTTCTTCGCGTATGGATTAGAATAGAATTAAGGAAAAATTGGATTAAATTATAAGAAATCTAAAATAGTGAAATATAGGATTTAAATTATAGACTATAATATAAATGGAATTGGACTGAAATTATGCATAATTATGATATTAATTGGATTGAATTAAAGAGATTGGTCTAGTTATAACTTAGAATTATAACTAAAAGGAACAAAAGGTGAAAAGAAGCTTATTTTAAGACTTAGACCATTGGTTAAGTAATAAGCATGATTATAATGTAGGTTATAATAAGAAATAGAACAAAATAAGGCTTATTTTAAGACTTAGGATAAATTAATAAGCACAGATAGTAAGAACAAGAGTAAAGGCTTCTTTAGATAATTTAGCTAAGTTAATAAACAAAGAATTAAAGTAGGACCTGTACCAAATAGCATTCCCCTATTATCTTCTGTGGGTACGGTGTTTCACATAAACCTGAACTGAGACGAGGGGCACGCTTATGCTAGTAGTGGTAGTAATTGGTCAATATAGAGACATTCAAATCATAGGGGATTTGGACAAGGGCGCTGTTAGATATTGTTTGGATGATGGGCCAGTACCGACAGCATTCCCCTATATTTTCTATGGACACGGTGTTTCACATAATCCTAAACTGAGATGAGGGACACGCTTATGTTGAGTCGAGGTAATAATACGACCAATCTGTGGGGAAACAGGTAGCATAAGCATGGTGGTAGTTACGTACGTGACTTCCATTTTGGTACTCATTAATCGCTATGAGTTCCAAGCACTTAGTACGTGTGTCTTTTGTAGACACCATTGCCTTCTATGTAGAGAGCTATGTTTGTCTGGTCCACAGTGGGTGCTTTGTGTATCTTTCATAGTTACCATTGGTTGTTGTGTAGGGAGTTATATAGCGTCTAGTCCGCAGTAAGGTCTATGGAGTAGCAGGCCGATCAAAGAGTAGAATTAGGATTTCAGCCTAATTATAGGATTGGGAATTCAGCCTAATCAAGCAGCTATCAAAGACAAGTACAAACAATCAAAGTTGACATATCTTATCAATTATAATAGTTTAATCGTATTTTCCAGTTTATCTCTTTCATATTTCCTTTGTTTCCTTTTGTATATACTAGAACTATTGAAGAGTTTATTACTTCTACTTTACTTAAGGATTCTAGTAGTTACTATCATTCTCCAGATTTTTAGTCTGACCCACTGCTCTATTTTACTTTTGCTTCACCATAGGCAATCAAGGGAGAGGGTAGTAGATTGCAGTTGCTCGGAGGTTTTTTGGAGAAGATTCTGCTATGTATTTCTTTACTTTTATTTCCATTTTTATTTCTTTGTACTAGCACTTGAGAGGGATATTTATACTCTAATTTTTGTTGAAACTACGAGTTTTTATTTCATGAGACATATTGGGTTTTGAGACATGTATGTTGTATTTGGTATTTGACTTATTTGGTTTATGAAGCAATTATGAAGTTTTTGTTATGAATAAGTTATTATTTTAGTTTCTGCTACTTTTACCTATTTTTGTCTTGTGAATCTTAGTTTCTATTAGTTTCAGTTATACCTACAACGCACTATGCCATTTAATGTGTCCTTTTGGGTATATTAAGGGGTATGGGGTGTTTCAAAATTAATGACAAAAATTATGGAAAAAAGTAATTCAAATTATACTGTGTGTGTGTATATATATATATATGTATATATATATATGTATATGTATATGTATATATATATATATACATATATACATACATATTATACAAACACCTCCAAACCAAAGCAATTCTCCTCCTTTTCCCCCTCTAAACCCATGGCCACACCAGCCACCACCTAAAGGTCAAGCCTTTCCTCTCTTCCAAGCAAGGTTGTGAGCACCCAAGCCCAAAGGCCAAGGCTGAGTCCATCGAGGAACTTTGGTGCAAGCTTAGCAAGCTAAATTTTACGAATAGCGAAGCTATAGTCCTTTTAAAGTTAGTTTGATTGAATCTAAGGTGAGAAACTCTATTTATATTATGATATTTTGGATGATATACATGTTTGGTTATGTTGGGTTGTAATGATTGTGAACCATGTTTGGATATAATAATATGTTTGTTTGGATGTGTAAACAATTCACATTTAATACACGTCGAATATCACAAAGGAAATCACATTCCTTTAATAAATTAAATGATATATATTAGATTGTTAAACCTCTTTAAAATAGTTTAAAATAATTTATAAATAATTTATAAACATTTAAAAGTGTTTCCATAAAGTTTGGAAAGGATATGAAAAATTGTTTAAAATAGACGTATTCGTATAACCGTGGTTTGTGATTTCACGCCATAGAAAGTTAAACCCATTTATAGAATAGAATCGAAGTCGGAATGCTTTAGAGTAATAATTTTCTAAACTCTTATAATCATAGTTTTCAAATAAAATAAAATGATCGAGATTTTTTTAGTAGATTTTGAAATATGAGCAAATCAAGTTTTAAAAATAATCGCGCTTTGGCAATTCGGGAACCAAGCGATAAATTCTTTATAAAAATATGGTATAAATTCTATAAATATTTTAAAATGTTTTAAAAAGGATTTGAGTTATAAAATGAAATTTCTAAATGATCGAAAAGTCGTTTTGATCGAATAAACTTTTAAAACACTATTCGCAGCACTTTTTACAGCAAGTTTTAATAACTTTTGAAATACGGCTTTAAATATAAGTAGCCTTTCCCAAATTTTTATAAATGTTTTCAAATAAATAATTAAGTATTTTAAAGATAATGTGGAGGTTTTATAATTTATTGTAAAGAGTTTGAATAAATTATTTAAAAAAAATTGTTATAATTAAGTGATTTAATATTGGCTCTAAAAGCAGATGAGTAGACTAGATTTTTTTATTTGTGAGATCCAGATATGAGGTGCTTAAACTAAGGAGATTTTTAGAAGCAAACCATGCCCTGGCTCACCTAGCTTCTTTCCTAGATGTGGGATAAATAAAGTAGAAATGTCGGAAATGATGCAAATATAAAAGATTTAATTTTTCCAAAGTTAATACAACTTGGATTGTATAGAAATAATCTTCTTATACTTGTTATTAAATTCCGAGAAGGGAATATGTACTATCCGTGTGAATTTAAATGATGATTTCATCATTATTACATGGATAATAAAGGTTGAATATAGTGTTGAATAGAATTAGTATAATTTCTATCGACCTTTTTTTAATCAATAATGTTTTCCGATATTACATACGAAAATGATTCGATATTTCCAAATTTAAAGAGAGGTTTAATGATTACGTATATACCGAAAAGAAATATTTTAAAGATATTTATCTCTAGCTAGAAGATATTTTTTGATAAAAAGAAAGTAATTAATCAAATGACAATCACCTATTTATTTAACATCTTTTATCGATGATTGGTTCGAAGGAACCAAGATCAGGTTTGGGTGATTCCTATCCAAAAATCACTTCAAATCAATTAATGAGTGTGAAGGTGAAGACATGGAATGATAATAAATTGGAAGATGGAATGTAGTGCTGCTTTTCACTGACCCTCATGGGAAATTTCTCATATCATATGTATGTGGCAGTAGTATCTTTATTTGATCTTCGATGCAAGGGCTGCTCGCTACTAATCCTAGAGTAATTCCCGACAGGATGTAATAGGAGAGTTCCTTTGATTTGTCTTGTTTCTAGACAACTTGTATGGACGAATGTCTGACATTGCATTTCTAACATACATGTACATTGAGTTTTACAAATGTACATCTGTTTAGGGTTGTAAGAAGTACACTCTTACACTTAACATCCTTTTCTAAGACATACGAGCTCAGAAGTTGTACATTTGTGGAAATTAATATTGTGTGATGGAATTGGCAATGTGGCATTCAAAGTGAATGTGTTATGTGAAAGGTAATTGTTACCTTGGGCCTCATCACCCAAAAATGGCTTAAATAGGGCATGCTATAAGGCTATGTGGTACGCAACCATTAGGGTATGGTCATCACCTTTCTAGATTACTCTCTATATGTCGTGTATGTTTTGTATGCTAAGGATCATGGATAAGTCAGTATCGACCAAGAGGATGTCATATTGAGTTCTATCTACGATCAGATGGGTCTGCAGGTGGATTGGTCTGGCTAGGTGTAGAGGTTTCGAAGATGTGATCCTCGGTACATTCCTCTAAAGATGTACTATATGAAAGGTAGTCCTTACCTTGCCATGTATGGAATCCGTTCTCCAATAAGTGCCTTTGGACTTGATTGTAGAGCCTAGTATGTCGGAGTTTAATAGTGTAATAATTTATGCTAAGATTATGTATATTTACCTGAAAGTTATTTTCAAAAGAATGTCATTAAAATAATTACCATATTTTGCGTAGTAAAGATTTTGGTTATCATAAGGTTAGATGTAGCATAATCTTATGTGATACCCTTTGTATTCAAATATCCATATTTTGAATTTCTCACACCAGTCCTATCACTGACCTAGAGTTTATTTTTCCTTTTCCTTTAAACTCTTGGTGCCTATTTTTCTGCCAGCCAAATAGTTAGGTAGCATGGAGCATTTCGAGAAGGAGCATGGAGCATGGACTAATTTGGAGTAATTGCATATACTACTCATATGTATAATTAAATGTTGAATACAGTATGAGATTCTATTTTATTTATTTTCTACCTTTATTTTCTTTTACCTCATGATAATATGTCTCTCTGGCACTTGGATTTGCGATATGTGAATATCCAAGAAGTATTAGTGTCGATTTCTAAGGAAGGAGAGGTGGGTCACCACATTTGGTATAAAAGCTTATGGCTGAGCGAATACCTAAGCCTTAATGGGGTCAACTCATTAAAGATAGGGTTAGTAATGCCCTAGAATGAGCTTAGTCAGAGAGTGCGCATATTTGAAATTTTATCCAATTACTATATTCAAGTTTTACGTCCATTCCCTAAATAATCTCGTCTATAATTCTAAAGATGTTTCCTTACTATATGCAGATAGTAGGAAATGAGTAACGGAAGAGGATGAGGAAGGGCTGGTAGCAACACCACAGCAACCAATGATTGATCAAATGCTACAGTAATTAAGGAAGTGGTAATCCATGTGCATCCTCAAATTAACTTTGCTACACAATGCAAGAATTACACCAGCTTGGGATGGAAATAATTAAAAGGAACGGAGTCCATTATTAAAGTTTAGGCTTGGATCCAATCTTATGAAAGAATTTTTAAGGGACTGAATATCGAGGATGAGCAGAAAATATTCTTAGCTTCATGGCAACTATAAGAAGGCACTCTAGCATGGTGGGAATCCATCACTCAAAATGATTCAGAAGATAATTTCTCATGGGATCGGTTTAAGGAAGTCTTGGAAGAACAATATATGCCAGCTGTAGGAAAATCCTATTTTTATCGGAGTTTTATGGATTTAAAGCAAGGAGAGATGTCTGAAGAAGAATATTTCAACAAGTTCAATGAATGATCCCATTTCAGGCCAGAGTTGATAGACACTCCTTTAAAGAAAAATGAAATGTTTATCGCTGGGATGAAGGGGAGATATCAGGACAGGATGACTAGGCATATAAAGGGAACTTTTGTAGATTTGGTAGACATGGGTTTTTTTTATGAAACTCTGGACAAGAAGAATCCACCCACAACTCAAAGTGGCAATAATAACTGGAAGAAGAGAAAATTCAATCACTCGGAAAAGAAGCCATGGTAAGGCAAGCCAGAAGGAGGACAGTAAGAAAACAACTCGAAGAATGTTACTTGTTATAATTGCCAGAAGAATCATTTTTTGACCACTTGTAAGAATCCTAAGGCTCGGGATCGGACTTACTACAATTGTCACAAACCAGAGAACCAGAAAAAGGATTTCCCATTGATAAAGAAAGGAGAACAGTTCAAAGTTTTTGCCATTGGGATGAACTCTGAACTTTGACTGATGCAAAGGGCAAGAGAGTTCTAGAAGGTAATATCTACATTAATGAAAATCTAGTTAGAGAATTATTTGATACTGGGGCTTCCCACACCTTTATTTCTAAAGAATTAGTTGATAAATTGAAACTCAACACGAAAATATTAGATACCCCTATCTTTGTCTTAACCTTATAGGTGGTAAAACTAGTCTCGATATTGTTTGTGGAAAAGTACAAGTTGTCTACCTATCCCAAAAAATTTCATGTAACCTAATTATCCTCGATTTTATTGGATTTGACATTATACTCATATGGATTGGTTGCCTGAATATGAAGCTATACTTGATTGTTTCAAAAGGACAATATGAATACAAAATAAAAGATGTAGACCTTTTAAAATAATGTGTGAAGAACCAAGTCCAGTAATGGATTTTTTTTATGCATGTCTTAAATTCATTTTAAAAACTTCTAGAAGAAATACCAATTGTTAAGGTATTTTTGGATGTTTTTGAGTAAGTTAAAAGTTTACCCCCACATAGGGAAATTGAGTTTCGAACCGACTTAATTTTCAATGCTAGATCTGTTTTTCTCTCTTCTCGATGAATGGCCCTAAAGGAAGTAAATGATTTAAAAGTTCTAATGGATGAACTCTTGAAGAAAGGGTTGATTAGACCAAGTCACTCAAGTTGGAACTCAGTAGTAGTTTTCCAGACGGCTCCCTAAGACTCTGTGTAAACGGTCAAGATCTAAACAAACGAACGATCAAGAACAAGTATACTTTACCCCATATTGATGACTTGTTTGATCGACTTCATAGTGCTCGAATATTCTCTAAAATGGACCTAGCTATAGGATTCCATCAATTAGTGATAGGAGAAGATTGCATTCCTTTAACTGCATTCAAAGGACTAAGTGAATTCTACGAGTGGTTGGCTGTGCCTTTTGGGATCCAATGTACCCGCTCATTTTATGGACCTTACGAATAGAATATTCAGGGATATGCTCTACAAATTCATGTTGGTTTTTATTGATGATATTCTTGTATATTCAAAGATAAATAAGAACTCGAAAGGCATTTGGAGATTATACTAGAAATATTGAGAAGAAATGTGCTCAAGAGTTAAGTTCTCAAAATGCCACTTCAGGGAAGAAAATGTAAGGTTCCTTGGACATATTATGTCAAAGGAAGGAATCTCAATTGACCCAGGGAAAATTACAACCATTCTAGATTGGAAGCAACCATAAACTTCAAAGGACATTTGAAACTTCTTAGGATTGGCATAATACTGCCGAAGATTTATTCAGGACTTCTCCAAGATTTCCTATCACTTAACAAAGTTGACTATAAAGGATGTTTAATTTAAATGGATGTCGAAATGTGAAGAAGCATTCCAGGGACTTAAGAAAAGGTTAACTATCGCTCCAGTCCTGACTATTATATATGAAAGTAGCAGTTTAACCATTATACTTGTGGAGAAGGAGTGGGTGCAGTACTAAGCAACATGGGAAGGTTATCGCATATGCTAGTAAGCAGCTAAAGACGCATGAGTGAAATTACAAAACATAAGACTTAGAACTATTAGCCGTTGTGTTTGCACTGAAGATTTGGAAATATTATATACTCGGCAAGAATTTATCACAGTTTATTTTGATAAAAAAATTGAGCTTGGTAAATATATTTCTTGTTTAAATAGGTGAAAAGTTCAAACTCTTCACAGATCACAAATCTTTGAAGTACCTTTTCACTTAAAAGGACTTGAATATGAGACAGCAGCTTTGGCTAGAATTTCTCACGTCATATGATTTTGATATCCTATATACGTTTGGGAAAGCCAATGTGGTAGAGGATGCATTAAGTAGAAAGCATGCCATTATAGCTTATTTAATAGTACATCCAACTTTGATTAACCGTATAAAAGAGAACCAGCTCAAAGATCCATTTATTCCAAAGATGGTCAAGCGGTGGAGAAAACCACAGTACCAAGAATATGGATATGATTCAAGGTGGATAATCAAGGAATATTAAGGATAAATGGAAGAATATGCATCCCAAATGTCAATGGGATAAGGCAAGAAGTTCTAATAAAATGTCACAATTCCTGACTCTCAGTACATCCCGAAGTCACCAAATGTATCAAGATATGAAGAAGACTTTGTGGTGGGATGGTATAAAGAGGGATATCACTATTCATATTAGAAGATGTGCATATTATAACAGATCAAACACAATTAGCAAAAGACTGCTGGATTATTCCAACCTCTTGAAATTCCGACTTAGAAATGGGACCAAATATCAACGATTTCATCGATGGCTTACCTCGATCAAGAAAAGGGATTGAAGGCATTTGGGTTATCATAGATCGATTGACCAAAAGTGCACACTTTATCCCAGTAAAGACAACAATAACCGGTGCAAGTCTTGCAGAAATATACGTGTGGGTAATTGTTCGAATACATGGTATCCCAAGCAACATAGTCAATGATCGAGACCCAAGCTTTACCAATAAGTTCTAGGAGGCATTACAAACTATTTTGGGAATAAAGCTGAGTATAAGCACAGCATATCATCCCCAGACTGATGGGCAAACTAAAAGGGTAAATCGAGTATTGGAAGATCATTTGAGAGCTTGTATCTTAGACTTTGGAGGTTCATGGGAAAATTTTCTTTATTTGGTAGAATTCTCCTACAACAATAGTTATCAGGCAAGTATTGGCATGACATCATATGAAGCTTTATATGGTCGTCCATGTAGATCCCTGGTATGTTAGATCGAAATCAAAGATCGGCTAATACTTAGTCCCGATATGATTCGAGAAGCTTCAGAAATGGTGGTCATGA
Source organism: Allium cepa (assembly GCA_030765085.1). NCBI lineage: Eukaryota > Viridiplantae > Streptophyta > Magnoliopsida > Asparagales > Amaryllidaceae > Allium > Allium cepa. The sequence continues at coordinate 269,076,045 of CM060941.1, read as the reverse complement.
TCAAAAAGTAGATGAAAGAAACCCATAGCAGGCAAAAAAGTTACGTTGATCAAAGGCGTAGGAATTTGGAATTCTCAGTTGGAGATTTTGTATTCTTGAAAGTCTTTTCGATGAGAGAAGCGGTAAGAGATAGATGGGCAGGGGAGTTAGCACCTCGATTTATTGGATCTTTTCCCATTCTTGAGGGGATTGTCCCATTAGCTTATCGTGTGGAATTTCTCGAAAGGTTGTCCGGTGTGCACAACGCCTTTCACGTATCCCATCTATAGAAATACGTGCATGATCCAAAACAGATTATAGAAATAGCTATCCAAAAAGATTTAGAAGTAGAACCGAATTTGGCATTTATCAGACGACCAGTTCAAATCGTGAATCACGATGAGAAGCGATTGAGAAGGAAGATTATAGGGTTGGTTAAAGTTAATGGAGTGGTGATGCCGAAAACTGCACCTGGAAAACAGAAAATAGAATGAGGAAAGCTTATCCTGAGTTTAGGATTGATGTGTAGTTTGCATGTGGTATCGAATTAGTGTACTTACTGCCTGTGGTGTGGTCGCTTATCATATCTTGTATATGTTTCCCCTTGTCAAATATATATTCCTTTTTGAATCATTTTCTTCTTATCCTTAATTTCGAGGATGAAATTCATATAAGGAGGGAAGTATGTAACGACCCACAATTTTAAAATATTCAAATATAAGGTTTTTTAACATAAATAATAATGTTTTGAACAATAAATAATATTGGTAACCTTATTTTGAACAAGTATCTATAAAGGTATACACATTGGAAAATATCGATAAAATGACCGAAAATCGTTTTATCAATAAACAGCTCTTAGACCATCCAACATCGTGCACGGAGCTGGGTACATATGCTTATTTATCTATATGAGTGATAATATGTAATAAAATCATTTATTTTATTTTTGAATTTAAATCCCTTTATGACATCATCATTAATATCACTATTTTGGAATAAATGATTTTTGATTTAAATTAAGTTTAAATGATTTAATAATTATTTTAATTATTAAATAAGCCTTTTTAATTATTATATAACGATAGAAATATTATTATCAAACTTTGTTTACATATACATATATATATATATATATATATATATTAAATAAGAAGTGAAAATATGACCGGAAATTGAAATCGGAATCCGTAACGATTCAACATAGAAAAGTTGTACAACATTGTAAATCATTTGAGATAAACATATGCATACATACATGTACATATACATGAACACATTCACATTCACATGAATATACATATATACACACACACACAAATAAATAATAAAAGATAAAAAGAAAATATACTGATATTATATATAAATATCGTTATATTTCTTTAAACCCAGAGCCAACCTCTTGCACCTAAAGTACAAGAACATGGGTACACGCATATTGAAGTACTTCGGCCATAAGTGATGAGATAGGAGAAGGGAGTGGTGGTGAGGAAACGGTGATGTGTGTGCACATAAATATCATGATATTTTTTATCAGTTCTTTGCCTAAATATACCACATCCATCTTTTCGTTTGCTCATAAATTCCTAAATTTTCTTCACTTCTCCTCCTTCTCCCCCTCTAACCCATGGCCACACCATCCACCATCCAAAAGGCAAGACTTTCCTCCCTTCTAAGGAAGGCCGAGAGCATCAAGGCCCAAGGCTGAGCCCATCTAGAAGCTTTAGTGCAAGCTTAACAATCTAAATTTTCCAAATAGCGGAGCTATAGTCATTTTAAAGTTAGTTTGATTGAATATAAATTGAGAAACTCTATTTATATTATGATATTTCAGATGGCTATGCTAGGTTTTGATGATTGTGAACCATGATTCGATATGATAATATGTTTGTTTGTGTGTAAACAATTCATGTTTAATACATATCGAATATCACAAAGGAAATCACTTTCTCTTAATAAATGAATAGTGTATATTAGATTTTTAAACCTCTTTAAAAGTATTAAAATGATTTAGAAATGTTTTATAAACATTTAAAAGTGTTTCGACAAAGTTCGGAAAGGATATGGAAAATTGGTTAAAATAGACCCGTTGCATAACAGTAGTTCGCGATTTAGTGCCGCAGAATGTTATGCTCATTTATATAACGGAATCGGAGTCGGAGTTCTTTGGAATAAGAATTTTTCGAACTTTTATAATCATAGTTTTCAAGCAAAAGAAAACGATCGAGGTTTCGTTTACTAGATTTTGAAATATGAGCAAATCAGCTTTAGCAGTTCAGAAACCAAAGTTATAGATTCTTTAAAGTTGATATTTTTAATTCTTTAAAAATATGGAGTAAAATCTATAAATATTTTAAAATAGATTAAAGTTATAAAAATCAATTTCTAACTGATCGAAAAGTCATTTTAATCAAATAAACTTTTGAAACACTTTTTGCAGCATTTTTTAATAACTTTTGAAATATGGCTTTAAACTTAAGTACTCTTTCCCAAATCTTTTATAAATGTTTTCAAATAAATGATTAAGTATTTTAAAGATAACGTGGAGGTTTTATAATCTATTTTAAATAGTTTAATTAAATGATTTAAAAAAAGCTATTATAATTAAGTGATTTAATCTTGGCTCTAAAAACCGATGAGTAGACTGGATTTTTCTATTCGTGAGATCCAGATGTAAGGCGCTTAAACTAAGGAGATGTTCAAGAGCGACCAGTGCCCTGGCTCACCTGGCCTCTATCCTGGACGAGGGATAGATAAGGTCGAAATGTTAGAAACGAGGCAAGTATAAAAGATTTAATTTTCCAAATTTAATACAACTTGGATTGTATAGAAATAATCTTCTTATACTTGGTATTAAATTCAAAGGAGAAATCCGTACCATCCACATGAACTTAAAAGGTGACTTCACTGTTACTCGATGAGTAGTAAAGGTTGAATACAAAATTTGATGTTGAGTAGAATTAGTATAATTTCTATCGACCTTTTTTTACTCAATAATGCTTTCCAATATGACTTGTGATAATGATTCGGTATTTCCAAAGTTAAAGAGAGGTTTAATGATTCCGTATATATCGAAAAGAAATGTTTAAAGATATATTTCTCTAGAAGATATTTTTTGATAAAGGGAAAGTAATTAAACAAATGACAATCACCTATTTACTTAACAAATTTTTATCGATGATCGGTTCGTAGGAACCGAGATTGGATATGGGTTATTCCAATCTGAAAACCACTTCGAACCAATTTACGCATTCAAAGGTCAAGACATGGAATGATAATAAATTACAAGATGGAATGTAGGGCTACTTATCACTGACCCTCGGGGAAAATTTCCCATATCTTATATATTTGATAGTAGTATCTTCATTTTATCTTCGATGCAAGAGCTGCCCGCTAGGATGTAGTAGGAGAGTTCCTTTGGTTTATCTCATTCCTAGACAACTTGTATAGATGAATGTATGACATTGCATCTATGACATACACATACATTGATTTTTACAAATGTACATCTGTTTGGTGGTGTAGGAAGTAACTCTCTTACACTTAACACCCTTCTCTGTGACGTACAAGCTTAGAGGTTGTACATTTGTGGAAATAAGTAATGTGTGATGGAATTGGCAATGTGACATTCAAAGTGGAATGTGCTATGTGAAAGGTAATCATTACCTCAGGCCTTATCACCCGAAAATGGCTTAAACAGGGAATTTCATAAGTCTATGTGGTTCACAGCCATTAGGGTATGGTTATCACCTTCCTAGATTACTCTCTATATATCGAGTATGTTGTGTATGTTATGGGTTCCCGGATAGGTCGGTTACGACCAGGGTGATGTCATGTTCGGTTCTATCTAATACTAGGTGGGTCTGTGGGTAGACCGGTCTTGCTAGGTGCAGAGGTATCGAAGGTGGCGATCCTTAGTACATTCCTCTAGAGATATACTGTACGGATGGGAGTCCCTTACTTTTCCATTGTATGGAATCCATTCTCCTATAAGTGCCTTCGAACTTGATTGTAGAGCCTCGTATGTTGGAATTTAATATTATAACAATTTCGGCAAAGATTATGAGTATTTACCTGAAATTTATTTCCAAAAGAATGTTATTAAAAATAATATTACCGGATTTTGTGTAGTAACGGTTACGCTTATCATAGAGTAAAAACCTGTTTCGTGTTTATGTGCGGCGTAGTCTTATGAGATACCCTTTGTTTGTAAATATCCATATTTTAAGTTTCTCACACCAGTCCTATGACTGATCCAAATTTTATTTCCCTTTTCCCTTAGACTCTGGGTTACCTATTTTTCGGGTAGTCAAGTAGTTAGGTAGCATGGAGCATTTTGAGAAGGAGCATGGAGCAATTTGGAGTAATTGCATGTACTACTCATATGTATAATTATATATTGAATGCGATGTGAGATTCTATTTTATTTGTCTTCTACCTTTATTTTCTTTTACCTCATCATAATCTGCCTCTCCAGCACTTGGATTTACAGCACATGAATGCTGAGGATGTATTAATGTCGATTTCTCAAAGTCGAGGAGGAGGGTCATCACATCTTCCGTCGAGTGACTCTACTGACCTCGCATCACTAACCTACTAAGTTCAATTAACCATCCTAAGTTTTTACTTATATTATCTTATTTAGACATTGGACTTAGCTTACTAATTTCCTTTTTATTTAAGGCAATAAGATTTACCTTAAATACTTATCTACCCATGTATCCCCTTTTAATGCTCATAAAGGTCTATTTTCCCATAAGACCGTAAGGAACATTTCCTAAGACATTTATGTATAATTACTAATTTCATATTAGTGACCTTTATATCTATTCCATTTTTATCAGTCCCATTAATCTATTTACTCTATAAAATTATTGCAACTCCCATATTTATTTCCTATTTATTGGAGTTACAACCTTTTCAGTTCCTTTCCTATTAATTAAATATACTAAACGCGAATATCAAATGCAATCATCATTATAAGGTAAGTTTTATTATTATAAGTGCAGTAAATTATGTACAAATATCTACTTTTATCAAATTGTTAACAAAAAAATTTGTCAACACCCTAAAAAAAGTTTAAAGTGTTACCGAACCCTTCGAAACCATCTTTTGAAAATATAGAGATAGTTAAAACCATTAAACTCTCTTAAGTCCACCTTTCGAAAAGGTTATGACAATTGAAACTCCTTTTTATATAACCTTTCGACAAGGTCGAAACACTTGAATCCTTTTTTATCAAACTAGTTGAATCGGTTTAGGATCCTATCGAAACCTCCTTTCGAAGTAGTCAAGGTGACTTGAGGTTAAGACCTAATGATCTAAGGATGTTAGTTGAATTAAAAGGTTTCGACTTCCTCGAAAGGTAGCCTTTCGATCATGTTGATGCAATCAGATCATACCAGGATCGCATAGAAGCATTAGATCAGCCAATATATCTAAAAATGCCATAAACTTGCTTTTATTATATTTTCCATTATTACTAGTAGCTTAAGTAATACATAGAAGCAAAATCCGCAATCTAATTTTAGAATTAGGGTTTACAAATTTAAGAAAGAACAAGTATGGAGTGAATGAAATCGGAACCCCAAAACAGTACCCTTAGGATCTTATTTATAGGCGCAAGTTAGACCCTTTCAAATCAGTTCATTCGACCTAGTCGAAAGGAGCGCCTTGATGACCTACTAAAGTTAGAGCGCCTTTTTACCTTGCATTTAAATTGAATTTGAGTGCTTTCGAGTTGGTCAAAAGGTGTAAATGCGCTCTCCATCTTGTTGTTAATGCACTGTTGCAAGTAGGAAAAGATAAGGGCTTTCGATTTTGTTGATAGGTGAATATTTGGGGCTTCAAAGGAGTTGGAACATAGTGGAAGGTTAGAATATGGAAGATAGCTTTTAAAGGCATACTTGTTGACTGATGTAGAACCCCATCCTCTAGTGTATGAGAATGCCATATTGAACTTAAGTAAGCTTTCTTTTATAACTGTTAGTTGTCTCAACCGGTTCAAAAGACTAATTTATGCTTTCAAAGGGGTTGCTCTGGCCAAATGTTCTTCTGTGGAATGTGAATGAAGGCTAAACCTATTGTTTTGAAAGGTTTGACGTGCATGTGAAAGCTTGGAATCTGTTGCCTTCTAAAGATGTTCCTCAACTTATTCAAAACTCCTTTATACATGCGGAAGCTACTATTTCGAAAGGGGTTCATTGAAGAGAAAGGGTGGCTATGTCACCTTTCGACCTCTTTAAAAGTGTCTGGCTCACTTAAATTTTTGTTGAAGCATCCTTTTTCGAATGGTTTTTTTAACGTTACCATTCCTTGTGAATCCCTCTTTTATATTCTTCATGGTTTCGACAAGGTTGAAGTGAAGACTGATGGTAACACTTGCACCCCTTAGCGGAGGGATGCTCTTGACTTTTCAAGTCAAATGTTTCGACACCTCTCTTTTTTCAGCATGAAGTTTCCTGCCTTTTCATATGATTACGCGGATCTTGGCCGTTCAGTTAAGTTTGATCGAACAGTTTGTCTTTTGTGTTGGCTTTTCTTATAAATCACACTTCCTTCTTCCACTTTTTCATTCACCTATAATTAAAAACTCAAAATAAGAATTAAAATTTTCAACTTCTTCCTAAATTCCTACGTCCAGTAAACACGAGTTTGAATTTAAGGTATGTGTTCATTATTTCATCCATCAAACCGATTAATCACGTTTAATTCCAATTTTAAATTCTTTGTGTCCGAATTTGTATTACTGTTCTAAATTTTGAAGATGATTGAGTTTCCTACTCGTATAAATTATCCTTAGGTTCATTTATATGCTTATTTCGTTCAACTTACAGTGTCAATTTGTATTTGAATTCATCATATTTTTGGCTATTTGTTATTGTTATGTTCGTCCCCAAGCTTACATTTTATTACGCTCAATTCTAACCTATTTGGGAAGACTCTTTTTCCTTTTTTAAATTTAGTTTATGGAATCAATTATGGTTTGGACTTAAATTTGGGGGTTTTCGTTGTTGTCGAATGTAAATTCATGCTCGAATCAATTTGATTGTTAGCTACCAAAAGAATTGGGTTAAAAATTGAATTAGGGAGAAAATTCTTTTCCTAGTAGCTTCAAAGAGAAGGCTAAGTCATACAAATTAAAACCTATTATTGTAATTTTACTTTTCAACCCTTTCGAAGGGGTTGAGGCGGTTAACTCAACTCTACTTTTTCAACCTCATTCGAAGGGTTCGAAAGGAAGTTAAGCATCTACCATTAAGTGAATGCTTTCGAAGGGGTTGACGTCGACAAGAGATGGACTTCTTCAAAAGCAGAAATATTTTTCGTTGTATTCTGACACCTTTCAAAGAAGTCATCTTACAGGGTCGAATTTAATGGCTAAACAACATATACTCAACTTTTTTTTATTTTAAAGGATTCAAAACTTAATGTACGTAAAAGTGAATTTAATTTGTCAGTGGATTCGTGCTCAATTTTTATTTACTTTAGAAGGTGTTAAAAGTTAGAAATTTATGCTTCCTATCATCAATTGGATTGAGGAAAGTACCTTTTTTTAAAATCGAAACCCTTATCAAGCTTTTCAGCTTGATCGAAACCTCCCAAATTAAAAAAAGTTTAGTTGTTTATATGCTTTCGAAACCTTACCCACTTTTCGACTTACTTGAAACTCATTGTAGTCAACAGAAGTATAACTATCATTTTTTTATATATAAACACTATCGAAATGTTCCAAAGCCTTTCATTTGCATTAAAATCACTTGGATCCAAGTCATATTCTTTGAGTAAAATAAAATTTGTGGATTTCGACACCATCGAAAGGTTTATTTGGCTTGATCATGGAATGTTGTTAATAGTTCTAACAATATACGTATGTACTCAAATTAGTACTGTAGGGCTAGTTATTCCTATTGATAGTTAAAAAATTCCGAGCTTTTGACATTTGTCGAAGGGTGTGTTTAGGTGTCTCTACTCCATCTACTCCTTCGATATCGCCGAAAGCTCAATGAATTTCATGGCCCAAATTAACTTTAACACTCTTTTGAAGATATGGAATTATACACTTTGGTGGATATTTGAATTACTGCAATAGGTTTTCGACATCTTCGAAAAGGTGTTAATAATGAAACAAATTATAATTTTTAATGAAATGGTTGCACCTTACTGGATCATGGGTTTGAAAAAGATTTCCAAGAAACCTAAAAAGGATATAGCTCCTAAAAAGGTTGAAGCCATCTTTAGATATTCTCTAATATCTTCTCAAGATGAAGTCGATGTTATTCTTAATGACTTCGGAATCATAGGAGTGGAAGCCATTCCTCCTGGTGACAGTGATACTATTCAAAATCCCCCCGAAGAATATTTTGCTTATACTGAGAGTTAACTAATAATGCTAGTTATTACTTAGGATCGTGTAATATGGAATATAATTAAATATAAATGCAGAAACAGATGATAATAGCAAAGTAAATAAAAACAAAACAAGCACACCAGGAATTTTTATACTGGTTCGAACTTCCCGTTCTACGTCTAGTCCCAAACTCCTTCTGGAATTTCAACTACAACAACCCCCACTTAACCCGGAGGAACAGGTTTACACTGCCTGAGCAACCGAACAGGACTTCACCCGCCTAAGCAACCGAATAGGACTTCAACTGCTTGAGCAACCGAACGGGACTTCTTTACAAATAACCAAAGTGTCTGACTGTAGTGAGTTCTTAAATAACACTGATAAGTCAATTAAGTACAATCTTCCTATAACCTTCTCCTTTATGATATATGTGTGTGTGTGTGTGTGTGTGTGTGTGTGTGTGTGTGTGTGAATACGTGAAGAATAAGGAAGTAACAGAATGAATTTGTATGAAATTGAATGCACAAGAGTATTAAAATCAAAGAATATGAGAGTAGAGTAAGAATAGATTGAATTCTTGTTATGAAAACATGATTCTAATGTGTTTATATAGATTATAAATAGGTGCATTTGTTCGTGAAGAGTTATCATGAAGAGATATGGTTATATCTATTACAATTAAGGACGCATCTCTTCATGAAAGGAAGTGCCTATTTGAAAATATAGATGTTGTAGATATTCAGACTTCTGAATTGAATAATTCAGACTTCTGAATTTGCACTAAACAATACTCAGACTTCTGAATTTAATAATTCAAACTTCTGAATTAAGTTGAAACGCAAACAGCAAGGAAGTAGGCTATTTTTGGCCTTATTCAGACGTCTAAATATTTTCATTCAGACATCTGAATATTGTGAAACAATATTCTAGTTTCAGCATTCAGACGTCTGAATGAAGTTACTCAGACGTTTGAATTTAGTCTGTAGCAAAGATTATCATAGCTCATTTGGTTGGAGCACTTGCCTTCTAAACTGTGACTCGGGTTCGAGCCCCGCTCAATGTAATTTTTGAAAACTTGATTTTTCATTTAAAATATGAATGTATATGTGTGTATACCATTTGGAGAAGATTTTAACATTTGTAAACTCTAGACATGACAATCTATGACTAATAAAACTTTGTTTGTCACCTTCTTCTTGTCTCTATCGTATATATCTCTTCTTGTATCTCTATATACATTATTTCATCCTTTTGTACTGTGTATCTTCATTTTGAACGTATTTGATTAACTCTTTTTGATGCTATGTACCTGCAAATTAGCTTAGAAATTCTTTGACGTAATTGTATAGTTGTTGTCATTAAAATCCAACAATTGAGGTTCTAACATTCTCCCCCTTTTTGATGATGACAACTATACAATTTAAAAAAATATTCATTCTATATAAAAAAAATATAAATATGTTTAAGCTCCCCCTAAGTATAACATCTCCCCCTAAGTATAATATCTCCCTCAATTAATATGCATATGAATTTCTCCCCCTTTGTCATTATCAAAAAGAATAAGGGAATATAATAAATTATATAAAATATATTGTAAATAATGAGATAAACTCATTATTGATTATGAAGGAAAAATAAAATAGATTTTACCATATTTGCTAAAGTCCATATTTCATTGTAAGCATGTAATTCAATTAAACGTATGGAACATTCTTTAAAATTCCAAAATCTATCATTTTCCTTTTGTTTCTTCGAGTACCTGCAATAAATAGTAGTTGTTTTTGGTACCCACTTACTATGTTAGGGTCTGGATGGTTAGGTCTTTGGAAACCATACCCATTTGGGTGTGGTTGAACCTTTATAAATATAATTTTCATTACAAATCACATTCTTATAATAGTTGCTAATATAAAGTTGTTTATCATGATCAATCATGTTTGCTGGAATCCATATCTTAATACTATTAGTCATTAGCTTAGTACTTGAAGAATAATTTCTATCATTTCTAAAAAAATTACTATTATGACTATAACTGGTTTTAAAACTATCGTGGTTACTAGTACTAGCACTAAAATTAGTATATAAGAATGCATATCTAGTACTATTTTTACTTTTAGCTTGTTTATAGCCTAAACCGCTCTTATCATTGTGAGCTTTTGGATTCTTAACATAACCTAATCCCTTCTTATTTGAAGCAGGTTGAGAATTTTCAATAATCCTGGATAAATTTTCTCTCCCTTTATCAAAATTGGAAATATTTTTAGTAATGTCATCAAGCTTAGTTTTGAGACTAGTGTTTTCTAACTCAACAATTTTAATTTTTGTTTTTAACTCATTATTCTCAGAAGCTAGAGCATTATTCTTTTATTTTTGAGCTTCTATTTCTTGACTTAATAAAGCGAGTTGCGAATTGTCAGAGAGTGTATCTTGAATTTTCTCAAGCTCTTCTTCTAATATTTTCTTCTCGTCTTTAAGCATATCTCTTTCGAATTCTGCTTTCTTTTGATTTTCCAGAGCTTCCTTATATTTTCTTTTGAGATTTTTCAAAGTGTCTAGAAGTTCTGAATTTATTTCTATCATATCATCAAAAGTTAGATCACTAACCTCATTATCTTTTGCCATGAAACATTTGTTTTTTTGCTCCTTTGATTTTTCTTTATTGCACTTCCTCTTCTTATTGCCTTGACTAGATCTCTGTGTAGCCATTTATTCTAGGATGTTGTTACGATCTCTAGAATGCCAGGCTCTGATACCAAATGAGAGTTAACTAATAATGCTAGTTATTACTTAGGATCGTGTAATATGGAATATAATTAAATCTAAATGCAGAAATAGATGATAATAGCAAAGTAAATAAAAATAAAACAAGCACACCATGAATTTTTATACTGGTTCGAACTTCACGTTCTACGTCCAGTCCCAGACTCCTTCTGGAATTTCAACTACAACAAACCTCACTTAACCGGGAGGAACAGGTTTACACTGCTTGAGCAACCGAATAGGACTTCACCTGCCTAAGCAACCGAATAGGACTTCAACTGCCTGAGCAACCGAACAGGACTTCTTCACAAATAACCAAAGTGTCTGACTGTAGTGAGTTCTTAAATAACACTGATAAGTCAATTAAGTACAATCTTCCTATAATCTTCTCCTTTATGATATATATATATATATATATATATATATATATATATGAATACGTGAAGAATAAGGAAGTAATAGAATGAATTTGTATGAAATTGAATGCACAAGAGTATTAAAATCAAAGAATATGAGAGTAGAGTAAGAATAGATTGAATTCTTGTTATGAAAACATGATTCTAATGTTTTTATATAGATTATAAATAGGTGCATTTGTTCGTGAAGAGTTATCATGAAGAGATATGGTCATATCTATTAAATAAAGGATGCATCTCTTCATGAAAGGAAGTGCCTATTTGAAAGTATAGCCGTTGTAGATATTCAGACTTCTAAATTGAATAATTCAGACTTCTGAATTTGCACTAAACAATATTCAGACTTCTGAATAGAATAATTCAGACTTTTGAATTTGCACTAAACAATATTCAGACTTCTGAATTGAATGATTCAGACTTCTGAATTAAGTTGAAACGCAAACAGCAAGGAAATAGGCTATTTTTGGCATTATTCAAACGTCTGAATATTTTCATTCAGACGTCTGAATATTGTGAAACAATATTCTAGTTTCAGCATTCAGACGTCTGAATGAAGTTATTCAGGCGTCTGAATTTAGTCTGTAACAAAGATTATCATAGCTCATTTGGTTGGAGCACTTGCCTTCTAAACTAGTGACTCGGGTTCGAGCCCCGCTCCATGCAATTTTTGAAATGATTTTTCATTTAAAATATGAATGTATATGTGTGTATACCATTTGGAGAATATTTTAACATTTATAAACTCTAGACACGACACTCTATGACTAATAAAACTTTGTTTTTCACCTTCGTCTTGTCTCTATCGTATATATCTCTTCTTGTATCTCTGTATACATTCTTTCATCCTTTTGTACTGTGTATCTTCATTTTGAACGTATTTGATTAACTCTTTTTGATGCTATGTACCTGCAAATTAGCTTAGAAATTCTTTGACATAATTGTGTAGTTGTTGTCATTAAAATCCAACAATTGAGGTTCTAACATATACTACCATCCATATCTATCATGGTGGCTTTATTCCATTCCCAGATTTCTTATCTAGATTCCTGAATCATCTTGGCATTGTACCTATCCAATTATCGCCAAATGTCTATACATATCATTTCTCTTTGGAACTTATGGCTTTGGAATCAGGCATTCCTTCTCTAAACGTTGAAGTTCTCAATTATTTAGTACGCCTGGTCAAACTTAGCAATCTTAATAGCTAGATTTTTAGAGCTAACCCCCATAAGAAACTAACTTCAAAGGGAGTAAATAAATTCAACGACTGGGAGACGCGGTTCTTTTTTGTCAAATGTTTTTTAAACATTAGCGGAGTCTTCTCTTCTCTACGTAAGATGATTATAATTTTCATCTTTATTAATTTACTTTCTTTTGCTGAATTATGTCTCTTATTAGGTCCTGCTCCCAAAGATCTCTATAATGAGGGGAAGAGTCATGAAGCTGCTGACTACTACTTCGGCTAGTATTGGGAATATGCTTACTCTATTAACTCCAAGCAACGTCCCAAAACATTCCCTTCTTCCGGCAGGTTTGAGAATTCTTGGCAACCTCCTCTTGTCCAACATACTTCTAAGAGCAAGCGTTTTCTTTCCCTTGGTGATCCTAAAAATTTCTCCCCTATGTCCCTATTTTTTCCTGATCGTCCTGGTAAGCTTAAGTGTGGTACTTGCAATTTATCATTGTGTTACTCCTTAGATTGCTTTACTAACTTATATTTTTTGTATTTTTAGTAACTCTTCCCTTAGTTGAATTGGTCACAAGAGATCCAGCCCCCTCAACTTCTGAATCCAACGAATCGGCTTTGACCCAAGACATCGCCAGGTCGAGGATGATTGCCAAAAGAAAGTTAAGCGAGAGGACTGCAGCAAGTCCCTCTCTCAAGTAAGCTAAAATTACTGATGCCCGGTCTTTTCTTCCCTCAAAAGAGAATGGTTCTACTGATATAGGCAAGGCTTCAAAAGGTTCTATTATTGATGTTATTACTGATCCACCCAGAGCAGTTCCTTCCAAGGATGATTTCATGTCCCGTATCATCGTGTCTGACTCTCCTAGCATCATTGAACAAATGCAAAAGGATTTAGGCATCTCAACTCCTCCTCAGGAGTTGAATCCTACTAAACCCATTTCACATATGCCTTCCAGATATTTTGAGGAAATAGCATGGTCCATCATGAATTCTTCGTCCACTACTTCCATTCAATCGGTACCGGACCTAGCAAGACATTGTTGATCTTTAATAGAGCAACAACTTTTGGTACATTTTGTATTATTACCCTTCTCGTTGCCATTTCTTACTGAATTTTAACCCATGTAATACTTTTCCCTTTAGATTTCTAAAAGCTAGTACTCCCTTCAGGAAAGTGCTTCGAAATCTTCTGCTAAAAAGTTCAAGCTTCAAGAAGAGATCTCAACTTTGAACAGCCAGATTACCTCCCTTTCTGCTACCAAAAATAATGCGATGAAGGAACAATAAAACTTGGGAGCTTCTCTTGCTCAAGCAGAATCTACTATCTCTGAAGAAAGGTAGGCAAGACGACTCCTAACTGTCTAGAATTTGGCTTTAAAAATGGCTTTAAAAGAGTCCGAGGATGAGAAGGCTAGGATGGTTGCTACACAATCCTCTCTCAAGAAGAAGCTGGGAAGAAGAAAAATTCTTTAACAATGGCCATTAACACCATTTATAAAGCTAAAGCCAAGCAAAAGGTGATGCAATTTTTGAGTACTTCCCTCAATGACATTATCGTAAATTCTTATAATGACGCTCTTATGCTCGCTTATTCTGTCAACATCAAAAAGTATCATGATTTGAGCTTCCCCTCACTCGAACCTGGCCTAGTCAAAAGATTTATGGACAAAATCAAAGAGATGGAGCAAGGGATCAAGGTTCCAAAGAGAGAGAGGAAATTGATGCCACTAAACTCTTATCTTTTGATGCTCCTCTTAATGAAGATCATTCTGACTCCAACAAGGAAGAAAGTGATGATGATGATGAAATCGTCGTAGAGGAAGGCAACAATGATGTTGATAATGATGATGATAATCCTAATAATGGGATAAGGATTAGGGTTCAGGCGGCAGCGGTGGTGATCATATTGGTTCCTATGGAGGAGATGGAGAGGACATTTATGGGGATTTAGATAAAGTTAACCCCAATCCTAGTGGCCATGAAGGAGACCAAACTGAACTTCTAAGCCTTCTGATCTTCACAAAGAAGTTGCCAATATTGATGCTGGAGAACGAGGGGAGGAAAAGCAGACTCCATAAACTTCAATTCCTATTTATCAGGTATGAGATTCTTTGTCCAAATGGATTTCACTTCCAAGATAACAATAGTTGACATCTTTTTATTGTAGATAAAGAAGAAATCTAGTCAACCTTGTAAAACAAAGCTTGAAAGAAAACAAGCATAAATAAATAGCTTATATAGAGAGTTAGATAAGTAATTAAAAGAACATGATGCACCCTCTGACAAGTATTATAAGCTTAACAAGAATGTCGCAGTGTTAGCGTTCGTTAAAGCTCAAGAAGCTGCCCCTCGACTGAAGAGGGCACGCTTTCGATATGACAAGCTTTTGGAAGAGAACCGGGAATTAATAACACACTTTTGGATGTTGATTGAAGAAAAGGACATCCTAGTAGACTTCCTATACAAGGCCTATTGCAGACATCCTATCATGGATTTTTTGTATTTGGATGATTTTAGGGGGGTCTACTCAGGTGTCTTCTCAGGAGATATTTAGATGAATTCGGATCCGATCGCATCTAAGGGCTTGCTTAAATTTACCGCGAGCCAAGTCAATCCCTCATGAGTTGCCTTCGAAAACTCAAATATTATAAGGATAAATTCGTTTTCGAGTTATTCAAAAATCAGTTTTGCATGAACCGGATGAACATTTGTAGTCATGTAATGTGAATTTTCTATATTAGTTTCCTTTTATACTTAGTTGTATTTTTTTATGTTATTGAAAAATACTTCTATCTCGAGCAGCCCTATTAATAGAGATTATTTAAGCAAATATCTCAAATTAAAAAGAAACTATTTAGAGAAGGCCTCGCTCTTGAAATCCTCAAAATTGGCAAGATATTACTTTCTTAGAGATCTTCAAAGGCTTTATATGCAACATCCCCGCCTTCATTTCGATTTTCTTGGCAAAGAAAAGGAAAGGCTACTTAAGGAAATTCAAACATATCATACAAAACTAATATGCGATCGTGACAGTCCTCCTACCGAGGAATGAGACTATAGCAAATATGCTCCAGTTATTACCCCGGAAGGCTTTAATGTCCCTTTCGATTCGATGGTTACTCTTTCATTTAATTCTTTGAACAAAGTCAAAAAAATTGTTTCTCAACTTTAAGTATAATAAAACAAGTATTTGATTATAACAATGAGATCGTACTTTTTGGTTTTATTTCTTCTTGAGTTGTAATCTCTATTATTATAATAAAAGAAATTTGTTACTTGAGTCTTGACTTTGTTTTTTGTTTAAATAGGACTCACAGTTAGCTACCATATCACTCTCATCGAATTCCTTATCTCGCTTCACTAGCACCAGAGATAGATTGATTACGAATGTTGAAAAAAGGCATTTACTTAAGTATCCTATGTCTACTCATTTTCAAGGCAATACGAAAGCATTAGAATAGAACATGAGATTTTTGCTTCAAAAGACAATTGTTAGTGGCCTTAATGATCAGATCTCCAGTCTTGAAGCGGACATCAAGAATAAGAATGAAACAATTTCCATATTGAACGGCCAAATTAAATCAAATCCTTCGATTGAATTTGACCATAAGATGTCTGAGCTTCTTCAGTAGGTAAGCGATTTGGAGATTAAGTTAAAAGACAATGAAGCTCAATGCAAATCATTGGAATTCATCATGGGGGACAGCATTCCAAATATCGATTTACCGACTTTTCCAATCACCTTGTCTGTCGTAAAATCAACAAGGTCTTTATCTCTTACAATTAAAAAATTTCCTACTACAACTAACCCTTCTCCTGGTTTAGATGAGAAGGTAGAAGGAGAATGGTGTAGGAAGGTCAAATTCAAAATGATGAGATATTTTGATGACCAGCAGAGGGCGAGATATTCGCAACGCATCAATGAATACGTAGCCAAGATTCAAAGGCTTGGACGTGAAAAGTATCTTCTTCAAAAGCACATCGCTGATTTGGAGATACAAAACCCTTAAAGGTGCTAACGAAGCTTTCAACCATGCTTTAAAGGCTCGTATTGAATCCATTGGTGGTGTTGATAATATAAAGAAAAATGAAAAGAAGCTTAAAGAGATTCTTTGTATAGCAATTCGGTATATCGTTGATCCTTCAATTGCCGAAAATCTTGATAAGGCTGCTCAGGATTTGTGAAACATATACTTGAATTGTTTACTTGTAAATAATTTTATAAATTATGTAAAATATGTAAATGTCACCTCATTTGTAGTCTTTTCTTACAATGTTGCTTCTGAATTTACTTTCTGATAACTTGGACAATGGTTTTTGTATTTGCCAACCTATTCAGTCTTTCTTGCAGATCTCATTTTCCTAAAAAGTACAAGGTAAACAATATTTCTAATCGTTAAATTGAAATCTATATAGAATATGTTCAGTAGTTTGTCCGCTTCATTAGTGATAGTATTAGGAATTCAAAAGAACCTAGTAATGGAAGTTAACAGATCATTATATGAAAATAACGATAATAAGTGAGAAGTAATTCCATAATTAGATATGGTTGAATGTCTTGAAACCTACCTTTGGTAGTGACGAGAGAGATCTAGGAATCCAACTCCAATTATATTGACAGAATTTCAAAAATCTAATAATAGAGAAACAGAAATCCAATTCTGGTTTCAATTATAGAAGCTTAGAAATTCCTCTTCTGGAAATAACTAATAAAAAGCCAATGATAATTGTTTAATAAAAGTCCAGAAATCATCATCTGGAAATAAATCATATAAGATTAGGAATCTTTATAATAGAAGATCTGAAACCTATATTCTGGTGTTAACAAGTGTAATTCAAAAGTTAGAAGACCGAAACTTACATTCGGGTATTAGTGAATGATAGCCAGAAATCCATGACAAAGGTCTCCATAATAGGAGTCCAGAACCCATATTCGGGCATTAATGAGTGAAGTGCAGAAATTAATAGCAAGAGTCCCAAAACCCATATTCAGGTATCATGAAGACCAGAGATTAATAGTAAAAGATCCGAAATCCAGATTCGGGTATTTGATGTGCACGTAAATGTGCATATTTTTACTTCCATATTATATTGAATTTAATTAAATAAATAATCATATTGGGTATTTTAACATGTTTAAACCAAAATTCAAATTATCTTCAAATTGTCATATATTCATCTTCATATAGGGGCAAAATGGCCATTTTTCTGCATATATTAATATTGAGAATATTTATTTGTGCATTTTATTTTTATTTGTAGGAATTTGAATGGAAATTACAAGGGGCTTCATTGAAATATGCATGAACAAGAGTGAAGAGAAACAAATGAAGATGGAAATAATTCGTTTCACGTATCATGGAGGACCCCACCTACCCACTTACCATGATGTACAATTAGGAGCTAGTGCACATGCTATGGATCTTAAAGTTTCATGCACATTTAAATGGTGGATCATTTCATGCTAATGACAACTTGGTGGCCACACTTCCTAAGTGGGTAGTTTGGGTAGCTCCCAAAAAATTGGATTAGGGTATCATACATGTATAAATACCCTTTATGTTCATGTAATCAGACTCCTAGTCTCTTAGCCTCCTAGCCTCCATTTAGTTTAGTTTGAGGCTCACAAATAAATAAAAGCTCTCTTTTCTTTTTCATGGCTAATTAGCCATTTTATTTCATGTAATTTTCTTTCATGCAATGTTAATTCATGCTCTTTTCTCTCTATTGCTCTCTTTCTTTTCATATTAGTAGTGTAGATTTATTTATTTATGCAAGTAGATACATTTTTATTTTATTTTCTTTAGCTCTCTTCTTACCTTTGCTTGCATTTTACTCTTATTTTTGTTTCATGTTGCAATTTACGATTATTGAAATGATAACAAATACGAGAGGCTAAACTCCCTCAATTTAGGGGTAATGAAGCTCTCTTAATCATGTAGATTCAACATTTTGATCATTTATGTTCTCTTTTTGTACTTAATGTAAATGTTTGATGTGGTTAAACTTTGCTGTTTTAGTTTTGAATTTGATAGTCTATGATGTGACACCAAATAGGCAATGCGTAGACAAACAAAACACAAATTACCTCTTCATAAACATATGATGTTGGTAATGAAGTGGTTTTAAAATCAAAATTTGATGGTCTATATTTCTAATCAATAGTTAATAGGCTATGCTTAGAATAGCTTTTATTTTCAATTTAATTTACAATTTTCATGAGAGTTAAAATTGAACTAGTGGTTGTGTTATAGTTTGATGGTTTATATTGGGCTAATTAATAGCACAAATATTCCATACTTTTGATAAGCACATCAACTAATTTCACTAATGACTAAAAGAGAGATCATAATTTCATTTTGTTGATTTATGTGATCTAGAGAAAGACATTGCTTTTAATATGTCTTCTACTCTCATATTTTTATCACTTTTAATTTTTGTTAGTTTCTAGAATTATTTCTAGCTTAAAAACATCTCACAATTCTTAATTTAATTTGATTGAATGCAAATTTTAAAATCTAAACAATTCCTCATGGGTCGATCCGTACTCGCCACATACTATCTATATATGTCGTGCGTTTGCGGTTAATTTTAATTTAAATTCGACTAGTTATTTCCATTCCGTTGGATATTTAGCCAGTTCAAACAAGTCTTTGACGTCGTTGCTGGGGAATTGATTTGATTTATAATTTCTATTCTTCGAATTATTCGGTTTGATTTTTGTGTATTTTCATTTTGTATGTGTATTGCATTTAAAAAAAATGTGTGTTTGTTGTTTGATTAGTGCTTGCATTTGTTTGTGTCTGTGTGCTTGCTGTTGTTGTCGTCTAGATGTTTTTGCATTTGCATTTCTAGTTTAAAAAAAGAGCATACACAATATAAAAAAATCATATTTCATTTTTTTCATTAAAATTTTTCATTTAAATTTCACATATTTGATTTACATTGCACTGCATTTTCAACTACATTCTGTCTACTTCGCTTCTCTACTAAACAACTCTGTCGGCAGATAGACCACAGCAAACAACTGCATCACCAGTTTCCACATCTACTCCTTATCAGAGAACCACCACAGAACCCTCCTCCACCTGACCATATTATTACTGCCTTCCATCTCTACTGCATGAACACACAAGCTACTGCCATCAACCCATTGGAATAACACTGTATACAAATCTCTCCTCTGCCATATCATTCCCCTGACCATACAAACATCCAACTGCAAACAAACCATACTTCGACAGAACTGCTGCAACTTCAACTTTTCCACAATCATCCCTTCATACATTCATACTTCACATAACCAAATAAAAAAAACCACCGTGCACAACATGTCATAATTCTGTGCATATCAAACCACTCAGCCTCCATTCACTCTGTCCAGTTACCTTCAACCTACCATCAATCCACTAACATTGCCTTCTGCGCTACCAACTGCAACTTCAACAACACATCAAACTCACTGCCCAGTTCAAAATCACTCTTCATTTCTGCCCTACTACTGTAAGACAACCTTCTGCTGTTACAACCCCTTCATCAACTTCTCATACAACCACCCATCACAACCATCACACTCACTTCTGCATTGCTGTTGCAATTCAATTCGAGAAAAAAATTCCACCGACCTCTTGCCTCAACATAACAGCTGCAACACTGCCTTGAGTGCACTTCAAACATCCCCTTCCCTCTGACCATTTTCCTGAACCTTCCAGTCAAACGCCCTCAAGTGCACTGTCACTACCTTCCAATCAATCACTCAACGACCCCAAAATTGAACCCGAAATCACCCATTGCCTTCTTACCAATCGCCTGCACCACATCGTCGAACACCAGCAACCAATACCCTGACCAACCCAATCAACTTGCAATCACCCCAACCTCGATTCAAACCACGCATCAAAACAAATTGCAACAACAACTAGAGCAACCCACCTCAGCCACTCGCAATTCTGCAATTTCACGGAGAATCGCAATTGTGCATAACCCAACCTTCGAGCACGAACAACACGCAAATGAATTTTTGGAATTTGGGAATTGGTTTTTGAAACTGGTTTTTGAATTTGGGACTCACAAACAGAAGTGAAATAAGATTTTCCTTCTTTTCTTTTTTTTGATCGAAGAAAATTTTGGATCGTGGTTTTCTTACTGGGTCGGCTGAGCTTGTTTGAAAAAAATCATTGTTCAAAATTCTTGTTTTCATTTCTCTTTTTTTTAAGAGTACTTCATTTGCTTTTGTTTTCATTTTTGTTTTATCCCTTAAAAAAAAGAATTCATTTTCATTTTCTAGTTAAAAAAAGGAAAAACAAACAACAAGTTGTTTTTTAATTGTTTTCGTTTAAGTTGTTTTGTTTTGTTTTTTTTGTTATAAAAAAATGTATATTTTTTTTTCAGGTTGTCAAGGCAGATAGGAAGAGTTACTTGCTTTGCTTAGCTTGCCAAAAAAAAAAAAACTGCTTGTTTGCTTATAATTTTTTTTGCTGCTTTTAACCTCTATCTAGTCTTTATTTGTCTTGCATTGTTGTTTTTTACATTTTAGAAAAAAAATTCAAAAACAAAAGCAAAAACAAATTTCATCGTAGTTGCATTATTAATGCACATTTAATTTCTACTTTGCATTTCATCTTAGAATTTGATTAATAATAACGGTTAGACATCGATAATGCTTAATTGTATATTAACAATTTGTCCTCTTTCGACAATTTATATTCTTGGTGTCTAGGCTGTGGCAGAGCAATAATCTGTTTTAAATATTACGGTGATTCATAAAAATTATACTGAATTGTTTATCTGAAAGTACTTAAACTTTCGGCTGCACTATTACAGTAATCCGTGGTGCGCTGATAAATCATGTTCGTTACTTGACCGAGAACTATCTTGTTGATTTAAGACAAAGGTGATTATACAATTTTGGGTTAGGAGCAACTTAGGATAGATAATTTGTAATTAACCCGCGCATTCAATTAGTTGCATTAATTCATACATATTTAAGAAGAAGAAAAATTCAAAATCCAAAATCGAAAAAAATTGTAAGTATTTCTTAACTTAGTTTTAAAACCTTTGAAAATTTTCTCGATCAAAATAAAAAATCCAAAAAGTTTTGAGATAGTTTTTTTAGAAAAGCGAAAAACTAAAAAAAAACATTTTCAAAAACAAACAAAAAATTGAAAATCCAAAAAAAAAAATCAAATTTCCTTTTTTAAAATAAATTATCCTTTGTGAATACTTTCCTTTATAAAAAATCCAAAAATAAAAACATTTTGAAAATGTCGAAATTTGGTTATTCTCCAGTATTTTACAATAGTTGTGAAAATCAGTATAATCCATATAATTTCACATCAAATTCTTATAGATCTTTCGATGACAACTACTATACAAACGATTCGAATTTTGAACATCAAAGTTTTCAAAACGATAACCCTCTATTCTCGAAAATAATATTGAAATGATTTCGTCGTTATTTGAACTCTCTACGCAACAAAATCAAATGATAAATGAATTGTGTAATTCATATTTGTGCAATAACTCGAATCAAGGTTTTCAAAATTTGAATTCAATACAAAATTCAAATTATTTCGATTATAACTCATGCCAATACAACTTCGAACTCCAAAATGAATTTCAAAGTCAAATGGAAATAGAAACCACTTTTCAAATAATTTTAGCAATGTGAATATTCTCGACTACGATGCGGTTGATAATTTTCATCTCAACAAGTTCAAATAGGAAATTTGCAAGTTAATAATTATAAAATTGATTTTACTGAACAAATGGACGAAATTCACAAACATCACACGGATTTGTTGTTGAAACCTACATGAAACAACGTGAAAAAGAAACCAAATCCCAACGTGTGATGAGTCGCGTAATAATCCATCTTTTATCACAATTGACGATTTTCAAATAATAACTTTTGAAATTGAAAATGGTAATCTTAATGAATTGTTGAAAATACGGTAATTGAGTTGGATTTCAATTCTTTTGAGAGCGAAAAACTTGATTTAAAATTCGGTCTTCCTTTTTTCGATTTTAAAATTTTGAATACAGCAACTTTGGATTTTGAACTTGATATATGCAATGAAGTTGTGAATAATTCAACAAAAGAAAACGAATTCAATGAAAATGATTTCTTTGGAGTTTCAAAAATGAGTTGTCGAATTTTGAAGAGAAGATTTAAATCACCATTTCGATTTTGATTTCAATAATTCTGAAGAAATTTTCAATGATAAGCTTGAATTTCAAATTAGTGAAAATAAACATAAACTTCAATCAAATGTTTATTCAACCCCAAAAATCATCGAATGAAAAAACAACTCACACGATTTTCAATAAAATGACATTCATTTTTCCAAATCAACATTCAACTTCGAAATCTTTTATGATTTGGTTTTTCGAGCTTCAGCTGTGTTTTACATACGTGACGAGACAAACGAATTGGTCTTTGGAAGACCATTTCATTTACCCTCTGGCGATATATTTTCTGATGTCATGTAAATAAGCGTTTCATTTTCATGTAAATATAGGTCTTACTTTTATTTTATTTTTCTCCTTTCACTTGGATCAACTGTGGGGACACAGTCAAAATCAAGTGTGTGGGGGAGTCGCATCTTCATTTTTTTTATGGTTTATTTTTTGCATCTTCTTTCAAAAGATCAAAAATATTAAAATAAAACAATTCTCAAAAACAAATTTTCTTTTTTAATTGCTTTTGAAGAAACACTATAGGATAAATATATGGTTTTGGTTAGTTAAATTGAAATTTTTGAAAATTTATTTGTTTTAAGAAAAATAAAAATAAAGTTTAATTACAAATAATAATGGTTTAACTAGTATATAGGATGGTTCATAGTTGATAATTATGAAGTATATCCTAATTGAAAATCTTTGTTTAAAAAAGTGATGAATTTAAAGTAAAGGATATAACATTTTTTATCTTCTAAGTTAAATGGTGTTAAGATGATTTTGCAAAACTCTCTCTTCAAAATATATATATATATATATAAAGAGAAAAAATATATTTGTGTATATATATATTATTAACAGCTAGAGTCATGTGTTCACACTTGTATGTTCACTCGCCATGCTTTATACCCTTCTCACGTAAGCCCGAAAGGCAGTGCACGATCAGTATATCTAGCCTCGGTTTACCTGCGTTAGGTGTATGTATATAAAAATTCTTTTTAATGATGCCTGCAGTCGATAGGCGTTCATACTTGTTTGTTCACTCGTCACGCTCTGTATTCCCCTCACATAAGCCAAAAGGCAGTGCATGGGTAATATATCTGGCCTTAGTTTTTCTGAGTTAGGCATTTGTAAATATTCTTAATATCAATAAAAAAATTCCAAATAAGAGGGAGTAAGCAATTGAAATCCAAGCATTATTTTGACTTGTTTGATTTGACTTGTGATTAAAAAGAAATGAAAATACCGCTTTGAAAAACTTTGATAATCAACTAAGGATCCATTTCACGATTACACTGTGTTATTAACTGAAACAACGAGTTCAACTATAGTCTATTTATTATGATAAATTGATTTTTGTTTGGAAACTTTGGCAAGTAAATGAATTAAATTTCTTAGTAACAACCAAAACTTATATTTAACTTATTCATGTTAATTCAAAGGTAAATCCTTCATTTGTAAATATTTTTAAAAATTTGCATTCATCTCTTTGTAAATAAATCTTGCATTTTATAAATAATCTCATATTGCATTTTAATTTTGTGGGTAGTATCCGCTGAAAACCCTGACGAGACAACGCTCGTCCTACTAGGGACACCTAGAGGTTTAACGGCTTATTGCATACGCTCAATGCAACCGTGCTCCCTATGAAAACAGATTTATCTTAGTTTTAGTTTATTCAAGGATGAATAAAAAGATAAGTGTAGGGGTATTTGATGTGCATGTAAATGTGCATATTTTCACTTCTATATTTTATTGAATGTAATTAAATAAATGATCATGTTGGGTATTTTAACATGTTTTAAACCCAAAATTCAAATTATCTTCAAATCGTCATATATTCATCTTCATATATGGGCAAAATGGTCATTTTTGTGCATATATTAATGTTGAGAATATTAATTTGTGCATTTTATTTTTATTTGTAGGAATTTGAATGGGAATTACAAGAGGCTTCATTGAAATATGCATGCACAAGAGTGAAAAGAAACAAATAAAGATGGAAATAATTCATTTCATGTATCATAGAGGACCACACATATCCACTTACTATGATGTACACTTAGAAGCTAATGCACATGCTAGTGGAGCTTAAAGTTTCATGCACATTTAAATGGTGGATTATCTCATGCTAATGACAACTTGGTGGACACATTTCCTAAGAGGTAGTTTGGGTAGTTCTCAAAAAATTGAAATAGGGTTTCATACATATATAAATAGCCTTTATATTCATGTTATCTTAGTCTCTTAGCCTCCGATTAGTTTAGTTTGAGACTCACAAATAAATCAAAGCTCTCTTTTGTTTTTCGTGGCTAATTAGCCATTTTATTTCATATAATTTTCTTCTATGCAATGTTAATTCACCCTTTTTTCTCTATATGCTCTCCTTCTTTTTATGTTAGTAGCGTAGATTTATTTATTTATGCAAGTAGATTAGTTTTTATTTTATTTTATTTAGCTCTCTTCTTACTTTGCTTGCATTTTACTCTTATTTTTGTTTCATGTTGCAATCTATAATTGTTGAAATGATAACAAATATGAGAGGCTAAACTCTTTCAATTTCGGGGTAATGAAGCTCTCTTAATCATGTGGTTAATGTAAATGTTTGATGTGGTTAAACTTTGTTCTTTTAGCTTTGAATTTGATAGCCTATGCTATTGACACTAAATAGGTTATGCTTAGACAAACAAAATACAAATTACCTCTTCATTTACATATGACGTTGGTAATGAAGTGATTTCATAATCAAATTTTAATGGTTTATATTTCTAATCAATAGTTAATAGGCCATGCATAGAATAGATTTTTTCTCAATTTCATTGTCAATTTTCATGAGAGTTAAAAGTGAGTTAGTGGTTATGTTATAGTTTGATGGTTTATATTGGGCTAATTAATGGCACAACTATTCCATACTTATAAGAAGCACATCAACTAATTTTACTACTGGCCAAAAGAGAGATCATAATTTCATTTTGGTTATTTATGTGATCTAGAGAAGGACATTGCCTTTAGATTGCCTTCTACTATCATATTTTTATCACTTTTAATTTTTATTAGTTTGTAGAATTTTTTCTAGCTTAAAAACATCTCACAATTCTCGGTTTAATTTGATTGAATAGAAATTTAAAAAATAATACTTTACGGATCGACTCGTACTTGCCACATACTATCATTGTACGCCGTGCGCTTACAGTTAATTTTAATTTAAATTCGATCGGTTATTTTCCAGTCCGATGGATATTTAACCGAATCGAACCGTATTATTAAGTGAAGTTCTGAAATTTTCTTTTAGGAACCAGTCAGAGGCTATAAATTCTTATCTAAGCCTTCTGTTTTGCACCGCTCTTTGGGTTTTGATTCTTTTGACATGTGCCACCCTTTAGGCCTTGTATGTTGTCGTTGTTTGATATGACGCTTCTCAAGCTCGGACATCTTAGTCCATTTTTTTATTGTTTTATATGCCACTTCTTGGGCTTGGACGTCTTAGTCCATTGTTGTCTGGTGCACTTAGTTAGCTTGTCCACAAGTAGGACTCAAGGACTTACTCAATCTTCCTCCAGGAGGCGCTTCAGTCAGGCCTTATAGGCGGAACTGAAGGCTTGTTCGGTGCCTTGGCCATGCCATAGCGTGGCAAGACCAAGGGCTTACTATGTCCTCCCTCCAGGAGGTGCTTTGACCTGGCCATAGCGTGGCGCGATCATAGGGCTTGTTGATGCTTTAACCTGACCATAGCGTGGCACAGATAAAGGCTTACTATAACCTCCCTTCAGGAGGCGCCTTGATCTGGTCATAACGTGGCGCAATCAAGGGCTTATCGTTGTTATAATCTGGCCATAGCATGGTGTGTTTAAATGCTTACTCTATCCTCCCTTCGGGAGGCGCTTTGACCTGGCCAACTCGGTGCGGACAAAGGCTTTGACCCTTTAAGGTAATTTCCAAGCTTAAGGAGAATTCTACTCCTGACCATGTAAATTTGTCTTAGAAAAGTGGTGCTTTATTGAATTCGACTATGATCCCTTTACAAATCTATTGATTATGCCTTGTTTGAAAAAGTTGATCACTATCCCTTCAAGTGCTCTACATTGATTTGTCTCATGCCCATTCATCATGTGATAATGGCAATAGAATCCTCCTCGATTCCTTTCATATTTAGGTTTTTTTATTCGATGATGGCTAATAGTTGAATTCCTTCTTGGTTAGCAAATAAACATTTTCGATCGATGTAGTCGGATTGCATTCTTAGGGAGTCTCGACTTGAAACTTGTCCTTTGAGAACGGTTTCTAGGTTTTTTATTACTTGGTTCTGAAGCATCACCCTCAACGACCAATTTTCTTTTCAAAACCTTTTAAAGCTCACATATAGGCAATGTCCACTTGCTACTTGATGCAATTTTGGTGCAAAGATGCTGTAATCAGCCATCATTTCCTCTTCGAAGATAGTGCCTTTGGTATAGAGTTGAATTGTCTTCTTCATTTGATATAATAAGTTATCACTCTTATCTTTTGTTCCCCCTAAGGCAAAGATAGGTGTGGAGCCAATGTGAAAAGGGTTTAAACCCCATTTATCTGAGTCATAAAGTTCAGCTCTCTTTTTCTTTATGATCTTTAAAGCTTCCAATCTCAAAATTTGCTCTTCATGTAGTTTAGAATCATTAATTGTTCTATGGGAGAATCCAAATAAATGTGGCTTTGAGGATCCTTGTTCGGACTTTTTAATTTTGCTAAACATGGTAATGTAAAGTCTAAGTAGGTAAGCTAGAAATAGAATTGGGTTAGAGGAAAATAAATTTGAAACTTCAACAAGGTTGGAGGTTCAGGCCCTCCTTCTCGCGCCAAAATGTTAACAAAAAAAATTTGTCAACACCCTAAAACAAAGTTTAAAGTGTTAGTGAACCCTTCGAAACCACCTTTCTAATAGATAGAGATAGTTAAAACCTTTCAACTCCCTTAGTCCACCTTTTGAATAGGTTGTGACAATTGAAACTCCATTTTATATAACCTTCCGATAAAGTCGAAACACCTAAATCCCTTTTTTATCGAACTAGTTGAATTTGTTTAGGGTCCTATCGAAACCTCCTTTCGAAATGGTCAAGGTGACTTGAAGTTAGGACCTAATTATCTAAGGATATTGGTTGAATTAAAAGGTTTTTGACTTCCTATAAAGGTAGCCTTTCGTTCATGTTGATGCAAGCAGATCATAATCAGGATCACATAAAAGCATTAGATCATCCGATATATCCAAAAATGCCATAAACTTGCTTTTATTATATTTTACTTTATTACTAGTACAGTGTTACCATTGGTCTTCACTTCAGTCTTGTCGAAATCATGAAGAATATAAAAGAGGGATTCACAAGGAATGATAGCGTTAATAAAACCTTTCAAAAGAGTTGAAGGGATGATTCAACAAAAAGTTAGATGAGCCAGGCACTTTCGAAGAGGTCAAAAGGTGATAGAGCCACCCTTTCACTTCAATGGATCCCTTTCGAAACAGTAGCTTCCGCATGCATAAAGGAGTTTCAAATGAGTTGAGGAACACCTTTCAAAGGCAACAGATTACAAGCTTTCACATGTATGCCAAACCTTTCGAAACAATGGGTTTCGCCTTCTTTCACATTCCACAGAAGAACATTTGGCCAGAGCAATCCCTTCGAAAGTATAAATTAGCCTTTCAAACCGGTTGAGACAATTCACAATTATAAAAGAAATCTTACTTAATTCAATATGGCACCTAAGGATGGGTTCCGCATCTGTCAACAAGTATGCCTTCGAGGGTTTCACCTTCTTTCACATTCCACAGAAGAACATTTGGCCAGAGCAACCCCTTCGAAAGTATAAATTAGCCTTTCAAACCGGTTGAGACAATTCACAATTATAAAAGAAATCTTACTTAATTCAATATGGCATTCTCATACACCAAAGGATGGGTTCCGCATCAGTCAACAAGTATGCCTTCGAAAGCTGCCTTCCACATTCCAACCTTCTACCACGTTCTAACTCCTCCGAAGCCCCAAAAATTCACTTATCGACAGAATCGATAGCCCTTATCTTTTCCTACTTGCAACAGCACATCAACAACAAGGTGGAGAGTGCATCTACACCTTTCGACCAACTCGAAAGCACTCAAGTTCAATTTAAAAGCGAGGTAGAAGGGTGCTCAAACTTTAGCGGCAATGAAAGGTCATCAAGGCACACTTTTCTACTAGGTCAAAAGAACTGATTCAAAAGGGTCTAACTTGCGCCTATAAATATGACCTAGGGGTACTGTTTTGAGGATCCGATTTCATTCACTCCATACTTGTTCTTTCTTGAATTTACAAACCCAAATTCTAAAATTAGGTTAGGTATTTGACTTCTTTGCATTACTTAAGCTACTAGTAATAAAGAAAAATATAATAAAAGCAAATTTATTGCATTTTTGGATATATTGGCTGATATAATGCTTCTACGCGATCTTGATTATGATCTACTTGCATCAACATGATCGAAAGGCTACCTTTCGAGGAAGTCGAAACCTGTTAATTCAACTAATATCCTTATATCATTAGGTCCTAACCTCGAGTCAGCTTGATTACTTCGAAAGGAGGTTTTGATAGGATCCTAAACCAATTCAATTAGTTCGATAAAAAAGGGATCCAGGAGTTTCGACCTTGTCGAAAGGTTATATAAAAAGAAGTTTCAATTGTCACTACCATTTTGAAAGGTGGACATAAGGGAAACGAAAGGTTTTAACTATCTTTATATGCTCGAAAGGTGGTTTCGAAAGGTTCAATAACACTATAAGCTTTGTTTTGGGGTGTTGGCAAATTTTCCTGTTAACACAAATATATTCTAGTTATATATCTTCACTAGAATATTCTTTTCCATGTTCAATTATTGAAACCATATCTAAAAAGATTATCCACTATAATTTCCATAAATTAATCCAAAACAAAAGATTTAACTTTAAGGTATAAGATTACATCGTTTGACATTACAAGGAATGATCATTTCTTTTTATTATTGAAATGGACAGTGTAAACTACAGTGTATTCATACTTTATGCGTCTCTTTCTCTTTTTATTTGCATATATCCTTATTAGATCAGACACTTTATTCTTCTAAAAAGGGAAAGAAATCAACTAATTTACAAATATTAAACAGATCTAAATTCCAACAATTCCAAACATAAAGAAGTTTACATTCTAACAAGATTAAGGTGATAATCCAAATTTATAACATTATTATACAACCTATTTTAGATCTGCAATATATTTCATTCAAATCAATATTCTAAATTTATACCTTTGGGATAGATTTTCGAATCAAGTTGTAAACAATTCCAAATAATTCATAAATAGGAATATGTAGGCGATATTTATTATATTCGGATTATATTGAATTTATTGCCGACAATTTATATACAATTATCCAGTTAGGCATAAAAAACCAAATAAACACCAATGGGATAATTTTCATATTATAACAATCTATAAAATTTCCCACTCATATTTTAAAAGCGATCCAAATCTCTAGATCCGAAGTAGAACATTTGATTCATCTCTAAATCCTTTTTAACCTAAGAGATATGTACAAAAGGGTATATGCATACATCAGAATTACAGGTCTAAGAAGAGATTTGGGTACTGGGAGAGAAAATAGATCAATTATATAAATTACCTCAAATGCATATATAGTTGATTCTCTTCTTTTCTCCTTTTTATTGGATTTCTATTCTTCTCCGATTTGTGTCAATAGATATAAATATCTATTTTTATAATTTAGATGGAAAGTAGGGAATATGAAGTAGCAGAGCTTTGCTGCTGCCTTTAGAAAAATATGAGAAGACAAGAGAGGGCTAGACCTGCATTTATAGGCGTTAGAATCAACCAGAATCGTCATATCAAAATATATTAAATCCAGGTTGTACATAGCCTTGGTTACGGGAGCCACCACACATAAAATGATCGACCGCCCCCTTCCTAGGGGTTGATCTCCCCTGATCGACCGTTCTAATATGCAGGTCGACCCGTGGACCCCAGATAATAAATTAAAAACATTAATTTTTCTTATTTATTTATTTTCGTTCAGAATTCATTTTTCGTCCGTAACTTCTTCGTTTGGACACCAATCGTAAAACTCTAAATATGGAAGTTGGTCAAAATTTCACCACGAATACAATGGTCCAAGTTTAATAGTCAAATTCCATCGTTTTCACAAATTCCATTTTCAGAGCCTAATTAATTAACTAACTAATTAAATAACTAACACCATATTACAGGTTGTTACACTTACTATACTTGCTTATAGGCGGTTCAAATTTCCTCTATGCCACATTAGTGGAGAGGGCTGACTGTGATTTAGTAGTTCCTATTTAATCATATATAGTTTTAATACATAATATTTCGAGATAGTTCCCCTCATACCACGCTTTATGTCTGACTTGCATTTGGTCTTTGTCTGCTTATGTCATGACAACTCTCGAGTACTCGATTGAGTAGTTGAGAGTCGAGTGCTTTTGGGGATATGCTATCTGTAGAATACAATAACCCATGATTTTTGTTTGATGAAAATAAACACACACAGATATATATATATATATATATATATATTTGTTTAAATGTATTTATTAGTATACTATTTTATTTTTCACATAAGTAAATAAATATTTGTTGAATAAAATAATTAACTCAAAATTCATATTCCAACAAATATTTTATTCAAACAAATATTTTATTACAAATTCAAATAGTAAAAATTTAGGTATCACCCTATTCACCCCCACTAGGGTGAAAACGATCCTACAAGTGGTATCAGAGCAAGGTTAATAGCATAGATGTCTAATCCTAGTTGCAAATCTAGCGAGAGTCTATCCAATATTATTCCCCTTATTTTTGATGGAACAGTTTTTTTATATTGGAAATCAAAAATGGAATTTTATTTAAAATCTGTTAATTCTAAATGTTGGGATATTATTGAAAATGGGTGTGATATAGTAGACAAGAAAAATACTTCGTTAATGCTCTTGCTATGCATATACTATATTCTCATATTAATCGTGATAATTTTAACCATATCTCTCATTGTGAAAGTGCATAGGAAAGCTGGAATGCTTTTAATGCAATATATGGTGCAAAAATCAACAAGGTGAGAAATCCTCCACAACTAACTCAGTTAAAGAAACGTGCTTGACAGGATTTGCAAAAGATAGCAGTGATGAAGATTCAATACCCGATGAAATAAGTGATCTTTCATTCCATGATTTAGTTCTCTTGTGTCGAAAATTAATTGAAAATAATGAAGCTCTTGAGATGGAAAATAATAAGTAGAAAAGGGAACAATCTAAACTACGTCAGAAAAATATTGATTTAGAAAATGAGCTTAAAAATATTAAGAAAAATAAAATTTCTAATTGCAAAAGGTGTTTGGAATATGGAAAAGAATTTGCCTGTTTTCATGAAAACTTTCAAAAGTTAGAAAACGAAATTTTAATTCAGGAGAAAAACAAAACTGAGTTGATTTGTAAAAATAATATTTTGCAAAAGGAGTTAGATAGTTTTAAGGGGTCGAAAAGTTCTAAACGTGCGATTTTTGAAAAGAAATTAAATGTGGTCAACTAAAATTTCAAAACCCATGAAAAAGAAAATGTGATTTTGAGAAAAATGAAATTATTCGATTAAATCACGAGTTTGAAAAGAAGATTGAAAAAATCAAGGATTTTGAAAATATTGAATTTAAAAAACTCAAACTCTTTGAAACTGAGATGCTAGAAATTAAGACAAAAATTATAGAGTTTGAAACTGAAAATATGGGCCTGAAAATGAATAATTTTGAAAAGAGAGATAGTACACTCAGTTGTTATTTAAAGCTAATAAATGAAAATAAATTTTAAAATCCAAAGTCAATAAACTAGAGTTGATTACTCGAAAAAATTTCATTAGAGAAAAATCATTTTATATGCTCTTAGAAAATCAACTCTTCATGAATAAAAGGAAAGGATTTGGATTTGCGAAAGTGTCAAAATATGAACAAATGACTAATAACACTAGGAAAAAGCGTGATACCCAAATGTGTAAAGTTTGGAAATATTGGACATGGCAAGAATAATTGCTAAAATATATACAAACACAAAACCGTTAAACAAATATGGATTCCAAAAGGTACGTATATAAATGGTTTGAAATTTAAACAAATTTGGATTCCCAAGGATACAATTGTAGATGCTAACAATTTGTTATATAGACAAATTTGGGTACCAAAGGTTTCAATAGATAATAATAGTGGTCCTACATTGTTAATTAAACCACTTGCCTTCTCCAAAATTTAGACGCATAAGTGGGCTAAGGAACAAATTTGGTGGAGATAGATTTTGAGTTATTCTAGGTGATTGATAAACTAAAATTTAAATGTTCCTTAACCTATAAAGATAAGATAGAGATCATCGCATTTCAGATATCACGAAATCGAAGGAAAGTGAGGTATGATCTCTTAACTCAATTTTGTTCACATATTGTTAACTATGTTTTGATCGACATTGTCGAAGTATTTCTACCATATCTTGAACATCTCAATTTTGATTTTTTAAATTCCTAAAGTTCTGGAAAGCCAACCGATATGCTACAACTTTTCTGTTTCTAGTTTTTATTGATTCACTTTGGAATGTCATGAAAAAATGCTTTGACGAATTTTTTGAATGAGTGTTTTTTCTCAATATAGATTACTTTACTTGTGCTTGATATAAATGGACGTGCTGACAATTTTAAAAAACAATTCAAGTGTTGAGGAGTACACGTTTTTCTTATATACCACTATACATCACCATGAATACCTCAAATACAAGTGGTATATGATATCTTCTCATGTTGAAATCATTTTTGCAATTATTAAATTAATTATATTGATTTTCAACTAGAAGTCATTTTTCACAAAAACCCCCTTACGGGAAATTGATTTTCACTTGTTTTAATTTTTGAATCTCGAGTTTTCATCATGTTAAAAATACTCTAGTTTATTTCGGTAAGAGATGTACTCTAGAAAAGATAACCATTGACTAATTGAATCTTTTGGAACTCGTTAAAATTATTATAGTGCTTGAAAAGTGATGGATAGAGATTAAATTATATTTCATAACAAAAGGAAGTATAATTTTATAATTTCATGAAAATTAAACAAATTTTATAATATTTTTAGATTAGTACTTATTCCATGATCAGTTCTATCACTCTCACCTTTCTGTCAATCCATACATCATAATATATTGTGCAGAATTTGGTATTTCAAAATATGGAATTTTTTTTGTAAAATAATTATATTCTAAAGTATTCACTCTCATTTAAATGTCCTCGCGGTTATGCATGGGTGAATTACTTGAATTTCTATATATGGGCTTCCATTCTCATTTGAAAATCCTCGCGGTTATGCATGGATAGGATGCTTATGAGAAAGGGATAAATATCAAGCATATTCTAATCTCATTTAAAAGTCCTCACGGTTATGCATGGTTAGAAAATACCTGACATATTTTTAAAAAAAAAAAGGTAACTACCAACCTCATTTAAAAGTCCCAACGGTTATGCATGGTTAGTAAGTGCTTCACATTTTTTTAATATAATATTTGAAAAGAGAAAATGCACAAATTATTCCTTTATTGAAAATATCAAACTCTTGTCACTATATAAAATTTTCCATAATCCTACCATTTCTCTAAAGTGGAGTTGTTTCTAATTAATAAAATATTATTTGGTTGATTAATTGGAATTGGAAAGTAATATTTCCCTCTTGATTTGATTTTATAATTTTAATCAAAATCGTAGATATTTCAATTACTATTATTATTTTTGATGATAAAAAAGGGGGAGAGAGGTTAAGATTTTGATTTTTGAGCGACATCCTTACTAATATTAGAGAGTGTTTTTATTCAAAGTTATTCAGTTTTAATTACATGCATCTGTGTGGGGGGAGTTTTGTTGTGGGGGGAGGTTTGTTGTAGGGGAGCATTCAAATAGGGGGAGCTCAATAGAATTCATTAAGATCAAATAAATTTAATTGAGTCAAAATCTTAATATATGTTTGTTATCATCAAAAAGGGAAGATTGTAGAATACAATAACCTATGATTTTTGTTTGATGATAATAAACATATGTATATTTGTTTAAATGTATTTGTTATTGTACTATTTTATTTTTCACATAATAAATAAATATTTGTTGAATAAAATAAATAACTCAGAATTCATATTCAACCAAATATTTTATTCAAACAAATGTTTTATTACAAATTCAAATAATACAAATTTGAGCTCTCACTACATATATACATTTTCAGTTACAATACAATTTCAATTACAACACATCTTTCAATTTACAATTTTCACCTCACTACATATTCACTTTCACTCATATTTTATCTTCAACTCTGTTCTAGTTTGTATCCAGCATCTGAATTATCTGCAAAATAAGCACTGACGCGGTAAAACTGAAAAAGAAATATTTCGCAGTGCAAAATGAAGTATGTGTTTTAAAAATATTATGTGCCTCGGTTATTTGGCTTATTGATCATCATTTCCTTTTAATTCATCATACACGAACAACTCGTAACATACACAGTATATCACTGTATATGTCATAAGGCCGTACACACCGATATGAGACATTAGACCGGGCCAGTGAAATCAAAACAAAGTGGTGAACCAGATCAACCACACCAGACATGTGCATGTTCAAATGAAATGGTCAAGTGCACACTCAAGTAAACAGTTCGAATACAAGGCTATGGACTCGAGTGAACCAGAGACCATCAAAATCATAGGTAACAACAAATCAGAGGCATATACAAAGTTTTTAGCACCAGCATGAACGGTCAGGAGCAACAAAATAAATGATTACAGTTCAAAGTTTTAAAGTGAACCAGACATGTGTATATGCAACAAAGCTTCAAAAATACTCAAAGTAAAGTTCATTCGAATGTCACATGACTCGAAGCAACTGACTCAAAGTGGTGAATGCAAAACTCACACACACATACAAGACAATGCAACATGAAGGAGCAGACCACCAACTGATACGAGAGAATCTTAAGTACAACCAGACTCCAAAAAGATCGCAACACATACAAGCCAGTGAAATCAAGTTCAACCAAATCAATATGTACAAAGGATGATGCCAGAGAATCACTACACAATGGAGTAAAATTCAGACCAGGGTCAAGAACAAAACAGACTTCAAGTGACAGTGGAAACCAAACAAGAATGAAGTATGCAAGCATTCAAATGATACCTGTCATCATCAACAAAAATGCAAAACATGAAATAGAGGAGACCAGAACTACAACAGCAAAGGCAACACAATGGTCGAGTTAC
The DNA here is from genome assembly GCA_030765085.1 of Allium cepa. Classification (NCBI taxonomy): domain Eukaryota; kingdom Viridiplantae; phylum Streptophyta; class Magnoliopsida; order Asparagales; family Amaryllidaceae; genus Allium; species Allium cepa. The sequence continues at coordinate 269,039,836 of CM060941.1, read as the reverse complement.
AGAATCCAACCAAGCAACTCAACAACACTTGAATATGTTCAACCAAGTGTATCAACAAATTAGTTTAAGTACAGGACTTCAGACCACCACTCAATGTAGACTAGATCGATGCACAAGGAAAGCCGTTTTCAGATTCAATAACAAAGGCAATGTTCGAACATGACTACAAGAACAAATCAAGACCAAATGCACACAATGGACCATAACTTCAACAAGACATGTACAAGTTTACATGCAGTGATAAATATATACAGTTTAAAAGTTTCAATTTAAAAAAATAGTGACAGTGATCAAGTGAAGGCACACACACAAGTGAACATGGTAGTTCAATGAAATATCAAACCAACTAATCAAAAACATTGAAGCCGTGGGTTATGAAAATCCAGAGAATTATCAGTAGCCAGAGTTTGAATAAAGTCGCAGTGGATTATACCATCAAAACCGTGGGTTATAATTCAAAGAGAATGGAACAACAGCTTAAATAAAGTCATAGAGAAATTCAAGGTGAACCAGTCAGTTTTCAAGAGGTCAACAATGTATCTCAAATATCAAAGTGCCGAAGTCATATGAACAAAAAGAATGAAACCGACTTAGAGAAATCAAACAAAGTCTAGTAATGAACAAGTCAATTTCATTACATCATTCGATCAAAAATCAATGGCAGAGCAAATCACGTGAAGAATTCAAATGGGAAGTATACGAATGAAAATTTAGGGCTTTAATCCCTATGAAAACCCAGTTCATCATCGACTTATTCTCATTCGAGTTCAAGCAAATCATAGAGCAAGCATTGAAATAAATCACGAAACTCGAATTGAAGTCAAGAATAACCAATAATCGAAAAAGGCAATTCACATACCAGTTAAAAGCATCATTCGATCTCGACTCAATTAAAGCTACCGAGAGCAACTCAAGCTAGGGATTGATTGACGGGGCAAACCAAAATCAAAATCATTACTTCAATCAATCAATTATTAAGCGGCGGCATCAATTGGTGAACAAAACCCTAAATTTTAGATCGAAGAGAAAAAGGAAGAGATGGCATAAAACAAAATAAAAGGGAACGAACTTCTCTGATTATCATCATTTTTGGGTCGGCTCTATTTTATTTATTTTGGGCTAAGATTATATATAGGGTTTTGTGTTTGTTATTTTTGTAATTTTTCCTTTTATATTATGTAACTTTCTAGTCATGTGGCTAGGTACAAACTACGGGGCGTAGTTTGAGAATTCGCAATTCAATGGCTGAGTTGTGGCAGGATTTTAAGCTTAGAGTTAGGTTAGTCAAGTTAGCAGGTGTCGCAAGTTTACGTGTATTTGTAAGCGTCTGACTACTTATTATTTAGTAGAAACCTTGGTGGCAGCACATGGATAGGTTTTTGCCCAAGCTGGGTAAATCTATATGTGATCTCTATTGCATTGCTTTCTGCTATTGTTTTTATTTCCGGATTAATGTTATTATTAGTAGTATCACCCTATTCACCCCCCCCCCCCTCCTCTAGCCTATTCACCCCGCCTCTAGGGTGAAAACAATCCTACACTATCAAGCTGTGCAGCTAGAGCTTTTTGGAGGCATGACATCGATATTTTGTGATATGTATACTTGATATCTTGTAGTACATAGTAGACCTGTTATTTGTATATGAGACTGTTGTATCAAATATTTATTCAGAACTCCTTTAGCTTTTTTTGGAGTTGATGTATTCTGACTTTCTGTACTGATATTATTTATCAGTTGCTTCCACCAGTGAGTTCTCTTATATATACTTTCTATTTTGTCCATGTATAATCAGTATGTTATATGTTTGATGTGCACATAAATGTGCATATTTTTACCATCATATTTAATCTATTTAAATTAAATAAATGATCATATTGGGTATTTTAACTTGTTTAAACCAAAAATTCAAATTATTTCAAATCGTCATATATTCATTTTCAACCAAGGGCAAAATGGTCATTTTTATGTATATATTAATTTTCTAAAATTTAATTGAAAATATCTATGTTGTTTTGTAGGAATTTAAATTAAAATACAAGTGGCTTCATGAAGATATGCATGCACAAATGGAAACAAAGCAAATGAAGAAGAAAATAATTCAAACTCATGAACATGGAGGACCCCACATATCCACTTAATTTGATTTTCAATTAGGACCTAATGCACATGCTAAAAGGCCATTAAAGCTTCACGTACATTTAAGTGGAGGATTAAGACATGCTAATGATTACTTGGTGGTCACACTACCTCAAGGGTATTTTGGGCATTCCCCAAACAAAATGAATTAGAGTTTCTAACTTGTATAAATATCACATATCTTCATGTAACCCTCATCTCCCTCTTAGTTAGTTTTAGGCTCAAAATAAAACACAAAGCTCTCTTTCTCTTTTCATGGCTACTTAGCCATATTTCTTTTCATGTAATTTTTCTTTCTTTTATGCAATATTAATTAATATTCTCTCTTATTTACATGCTTAATTTCTTTCTTGTTGGTAGTTATTTTATTTTTCATGCAAGTAGATTAGTGATCTTGTTGCTTAGATTTTCTTTTTATTTTGCTCTCTTTTTCCTCTTCTTTTAGTTTCATGTTGCATGCTGCTTCTGTTGATATGATAACACAAATGAGAGGTCAATCCTTTCAATTTAGGAGTAATGATTCCTCTAATCATGTAGCTTCAACATTTTGATAATTATTGCGCTCTTTTATGCTTAAATAAATGTTGATGTGATTTATTGTTTCATGATGAATTTGATAGTCTATGTTGTTCATAACAAATAGGCTATGCTTAAACAATCACAAACAAAAATTGCATCTTCATCTAAATATGATTATGGCAACGAAGTGAATGTTGAAATTGAAATTTGATGATCTATATTTCTAATTAATAGTTAATAGACCATACTTAAAAATAGATTTGCTTTCAACTTGTTGTCATTTTTCATGAGAGTTGACAAGTAATTTAAATGGTGTGTTATAGTTTAATGGCTTATGTTGAGCTAATTGTTAGCGCAAATGGGTCATACTTATGATAAGCACATCAATTAAATTTACTAATGACTAAAGTATATGATAGAGAGAGTGGAATTATCTCTAAATTGTCATTTATTCTCATTTTTTTTCTCACTTTCTTTTTGATATTTTTATACATTTTTAGCTTCACACTCTTCAAATTCTTGGTTTAATTTAATTGAATAGAAATTTAAAATCTACAATTCCCTATGGATCGATCCGTACTCACTACGTACTACGTTAGTACGCCGTGCGTTTGCGGTATAAATTTAGTTCAAAATTTATCGGTGGTTTTCTAACTCGATAGAAAATTTGCCGTTAAACAAGTTTTTGGCGCCTTTGCCGGAGAATTTCTTTGATTTTATTTTATATTCTTCGAATTATTTTCATTTGATTTTTATGTGTTTTCATTTTGTGTGTGTGTTGCAATTAAAAAATATATATTTGTTCGCTTGTGTTTGATCTTTGTTTGCATTTTGATTTGTGTGATTGTTGTTGTTTTAGTTTCATTTCCGTTTGCATCTGCATTTGCATATTTTAAAAAAATTATACACAATTGCATAAGAAAAAGGAAAAAAATATTCTACTCATTTTATTTTTATCTTTAACATTGCTTTCACTTTACATTCTTCGTGCATATTTCCGGACACTATTATATATACTTCTGCATATTTACATTGTTTCTGCACTTTCTGCACACAGTTACATTCATTTTACATTGTTTGTGTGTTTCCCATCCACAATTACCACCAAGCAACACCCAGCTTATACCACTTCTGCCTTACATTATCTACAATCAACCGCTGGCCAAATACAAAAACACCACCTATCCCCTGCTTGCTGACAGACTTGCCATCCACACAGCCACATCTTACCCACTTCACTGATCCACTTTCCATTGCCTGAAATACAAACAACATTTCATACAAAACTGCAATTCCACATTCTCCTGAACATTTCCACCATAACTACATATTCACAACCATCTGCAACCCCTGTCAACAAGCACATCAGTGCACAAGCTTGCACATCACCGCTGCAGCACTTTTTCATATCAGTGCCATTCTTCTACTCCAATCAAACTGCTGTCTCCACTGCTTTCAGCCGTACCCTGACCAATTGACCGCCATCCTCTGCCAATATTCGAACACAATTGCAAATTATATCCTCTCAACTGTTCCTCTCTCAGATCGCAACTATGGTCACTGGCGACGCTCAGTTGAAGTTTCTTTAATGGCGAAAAACAAATTAGGGTTCGTCACTGTTCTTCGTCTTCGACCAGTTGATAATCCGATACTGGCGTCTCAGCGGGATCGATGCAATAATATGGTAATTTCTTGGTTGTTACATTCTGTTGAAAAAGATATTGCTCAATCTGTTCTTTATTATCGATCTGCATCTGCTATTTGGTCCGATCTTGCGGTTCGATTTGCTCGATCTAATCGAACTCGTCTTTTCCAAATTCAAAGATCGATGTTCACGCTTACTCAGGATACTTCTTCAATTCTGCTCATTATACCAAATCGAAAACTCTATGGGATGAATACACTTTGCTACTTGAAAATCGTGTTTGTGTGTGTGGTTCCGGAGCCTTAATCCACAATATTCTTCAAGATCGGCAGGTTGTACGGTTTCTAGCAAGCTTGAATGAATCATATAGTTCTGCACGTGCTCAAATCTTAATGATTCAGCCACCTCCATCTTTAAATGAGGTTTACAAACTTTTGCTGCAAGAAGAAGAACAACGAGAATTAGGACATACTCTCTTCTGTGATCATTGCTCACTTGGTGGTCATACTGCAAAAAATGCTGGAAGAAGCATGGATATCCACCAGGCAAAGGCCCTCGAACAGCAGCTGGCGCATCATCTTTAAAAGATTCATCAACCGTGACACTCAAACTGGATTTACTAATGAGCAATACAATCAACTTTTGGCGTTGTTGAAGAATAATAATGCTGCTTCTTCTGACTCAACTACTTTTCTGGCTGGTAACAATTTTTGCTTCATTTCGTCAAAAACTAAACCTATTTGGATCATTGATAGTGGAGCAATAGACCACATGACTCCTAATCTTAATTTGTTCACTCATTATTCTCCTTTGTCTAAACCAATGCTTATGACTATACCAAATGGTAAAACATGCAATGTCTCATATTCTGGTACAATTGTCCTTTCTGCATCATTAACTTTGAAAAATGTTTTACATGTATCAGAATTTTGTTTCAATCTTGTTTCGGTACGAAAACTCTAAGGACACTAATGTTCTTTTCACCTCTCAATTTTGTTTCCTTCAGGACCCTTTGATGAAGAAGCCAATCATAATTGGTAGTGAGGTCAAAGGAATATTGACAGTAATTGGAAGCATGTTTCTATTGTTTCTTCTATTTCGAATAAATTATATCAGAGTCGCTGCCACCATCCCCTCCAACCACCGATCTTTCATTAATCAACCCCAATAATGAACTTTTCCTACATCGCTCTGATACCATGTTAGTTTTAGGGGAGGATTAGAAAATTGGGGAAGAAAGAAAACATTTTATTTCTAAATTGCTGAAAATAGAAAATGACAGTCCCTCAAATACAATCCCAATACAGTGCAATATTTATACATGCTAATACACCACAGCTAATACACGTCAGCCACCATAATACTCAACAGTCTTCATTCGACAATACATCCAACAACACTACCATCACCATCAAACTAACTTCACTACACCACAACCACAGTATTGCCACAAACTCCTCCCACAATCCAACTGAAACCACATGCCATAACAACTTCATATCGATAGCAACTTCATATCGACAGCAACATACCAAACTGCCAACAGCCCACTGTGCAACTGTGCCTTTCAACTCACTTGCCTCTGTCAAAACATTCTTCTCCAATACCAGAAACAACAACAGACCACACATTCACCTTTTGATAACTTCTGCCATCACCATATACCCCTGTCATCTCAGTGCTTCTTGCATCTCCATACTCCGTTGACCTATAATTGATCAACATCGTACTTACCACTCCTCTCATCATCACAACATATCACAACTTCTCCACCTTCTAACAAACTGCTCAAATCGCTACAGTCACCATTTCCTGTCAAACACATTGCACCATCATCTTGCAAACCAGAGCAGTCAACCACTGCAGTTACAAACTTCCAGTCAACATCATCCAACCCCTCCTTCTTCGACAAGCTCTCCGCCAAACCATTACATCGATCACTGCAGCTGTAACACAGTTCAGAACGACCACATCTTCACTGCTACTAACCACATTCATCCCTGAACAACCACCAGACCATTACAGAGCATTCTCTTCTCTGACCTGCCTTAACAACTGCTGCAGTTCATACCACACAATCAATTCACAAAACATCAACTCCGCCTCCCTCCACTAACAAGCACCACTAAACCACTTGGTTCCACAATCACCAAACCACCCACAGCATATCATACATCCCATTACTGTGAATCCATACCATATCACTGTCAAGCAACTACAACATATGTTGCAACATACAACTACTGCCTCCCTTCACACTTGCATAAACCATCTCCTCTGACCATACAAGTTCACATACCCTTCACTTCAACAATCATCATTTCCACCTCACAGCTTCAGCACAAAACTGTCAAAAAGCTACAACACAGCAGCAATCACATATTCAACAGAAGCACCTTCCCTGTTAACATCTCATCACATCACCTCTGTGCCACAGCAAATCCTTCCATACAACACATCATTGCTAGCTGCTTGCCTTCCTTCACAGTGTACGAACACTACTATAATCTCACTACAATAGTCCCTCCTCCAAACTACAGTCCATTGCCTAACTCCTCCTACTTGCTTTAACCACTGTCATCCCTTGCAAATTCCTCCACCACTGCCATACAAAAATTTACATTGCCTACAGTGCTTTTAAACTGCCATCAGTCCTACCTTCATACGATCATTGTACACATAACCATCTGCTGCAGCAACTTCAATTACCCACCTACAAGTTCACCGACCATCACAGCCAATCGCCTTCATACTCTTCACTGCACAACCTATCTTCACCATACCTTCTGCACATTCCTCCAACCATCCAACTACCATCCAACACAGTATCACTCCTGAACCACTACGACATCACTCCCTTCTGCAGTTTCCTTGACCACCGAACGCTTGAACCCAATTGCTCAACCCAACCAGAACCGCCATCACCTTTCCCTAAATCACATCGAACCACTTGACCGAGGCCACTACGCCAATCTCCCCATCACACGAAATCCCCAAATTGCTTTCATCACTAATCGCGATTCCGCTCGAACTCTACCAACATTCAACCCACTAAAGCGATTTCTCAATCGCGTAAAAAAAAATCATGGAATTTGTTATTTTCGTTTGTGGACAGAGAACGTAAGGGTGGAAGTTTTGAAAGCGGGTCAGAGGATAGGGTATTGGGTTTGATTTTATTTTTTTTATGTTAAACGGGGCCAAGTTTTATTTATTTTTAAAGTTAATTTTTCTTTTATTTTGTCTTTTACTAAGAAAAACAAAAATAAGAATCAGTTTGCCTTGAGTAAATGCTGAAGTTGATCAAGTGTATAAGTGTAGGCTTGTGAGGATTCGTGGGCCTGAGTGTTTTAATAAGTTAATTAAGAATTTTAAGTTTGAGTTTGTTTTGGTGTTATTTATAAATAAATTGCTTTGTTTGTTAAAAAGAGAGAGAGAAACAAGTTGTGTTGTTTTGTGTCTCTTAAAAAAAAGTTTGCTTTTTTTACTTTTATTTTGTTTTATTTTTAAAAAAAACATAAAAGCTTGTAGTTTCATTTATCTTGTTTTGTTTGCACTAGTATTTCTTTCTTTTGCTTATTTTGTTCGTTTGTTTTTTCTTTTCCATTTGTTTATTTTCAGAAAAAGAAAAAAATAAGTTTGTTTCATTTTGTTTTGTTCATATTTTTTCATTTTTTTCCATTTGTTATAGTCTATTTTTTTTCTTCAATTTGTTTGATTTTCAGTTTGTTTCGTTTTCATTTTTTGTTTTATTCTAATTTAATTTCTTCTATGAAAAAAATCGTATATACCTTGTTTTATTTTTAGGTTGCCAAAGCAGATTGGAAGAGTTGTTTGCTTCACTTAACTTGTCAAAAAAATAACTGCTTGCTTGCTTATAAAAAAGTTACTTCTTTTATCTCCTATATATTGTTTTTATTTGCCTTGCAGTGTTGGTTTCTTTCATTTGCATTTGTGTATAAAAATTCCAAAAGTCCAAAAAAAAATTAAAACAAAATTCATTCGTAGTTGCATTGTTAATACATGCTTAATTTCTATTTTTCATTTCATCCTATAATTTTTTATTAATAATAACGGTTAGACATCAATAACACTTAATTGTATATTGACAATTTATCCTCTTTCGACAATTTAATTTCTCCGTATTTAGGCTACGACAGAGCGATAATCAGTTATAAATATTACGGTGATTCGTAAATATTATACTGAATTGTTTCTCTGAATGTACTTAAACCTTCGGCTGCATGCTACGATGATTCGTGGTGCATCGATAAATCATGCCCACTACTTCGCTGAGACTATCTCATTGATCTAAGACAAAGTATGATTATATAATTTTGGTTTAACTTAGGATGATAATTTGTAATTAAACCCTTGCGTTCATTTAGTTGCATTAGTTCATGCATATATAAAAAGTAAAAAAATAAAATTCAAAATCCAAAATTAAAAAATAAATTGTAAATATTCCTTTTCCTTTTCAATTTTCAATTCCTTTGAATTTTTTAATCAAAATTAAAAATCCAAAAAAATATAAAGTCTTTTCAAAAACAAAAAAAAAATCAAAATCCAAAACTAAAAAAATTGTAAATATTTCTTAACTTAGTTTTTTTTTAAATCCTTTCTTTTGAAATTTATTTTTCAATCAAAAATCAAGAAGTCCAAAAAAAATTACTTAGTTTTTTTTAGAAAACCAAAAATCCAAAAAATATAAAATCTTTTCAAAAACAAAAAAATTTGAAAAATAAAAAACAAAAAACAAAAATTAATTTTCCATTTTGAAAAATAAATCTATCTGGAAATATTCTTCCTTCACAAAAAAAACATTCTTGAAAATGTCTGAGTTTCGCCACTTGCGTGAATTTTACGATAGTTGTGAAAATCAACATAATCCATATGATTTCACTCTAAATTCGTATGGATATTTTAACGACAACTATTCTATAAACAATTCGAATTTTGAACAACAAAGTTTTCAAAACGATGACCAACCATCGACTCTTGAAAATAGCATTTCAACTTTACTTGAATTTTCTACGCAACAAAATCAAAGTATAAATGATTTGTGTGATAACTCGAGTCAAAGATTTCAAAATTTGAATTCAATTCAAAATTCAAACGATTTCGATTATAACCCATGCTAATTCAATTTCGAACTCTAAAATGGATTTCAAACTCAAAATGAAAATGGAAACAACTTTTCAAATGAATTTGGCAATGGGAATAGTCTTAACCACGTTAGGATTGAAATTTTTTGTTCTCGACAAATCCAAATCGAAAATTCTCAAGTTAATAACTATAAATTGGATTTTGTTGAACAAATGGACGAAATCTACAATGATCACATTGTTAGTCCCTGAGGAGATGGTTTTGATGACAACAACTTTAGAATAAGATTATAAAATATAAATACTAACATTATAGTTTAGATATATATGTATATGCAGGATTTAACCATGCAGGTATCAAAGAATGAAGACTATACAGTATAGAGATTCAAGATATCAAGATTATCAAAAGTCCAAGATTTCAAGATTGCAATTTAATTAGGAACTTTTTTAAAACTACTCGAAAAGCATTTGCTTTTTAAAATCCAATTTATTCGTGGAATGGAATCCACTTCGAGCCTGTTAAAGAGATGGAACCGTAAGTAGGATGGAACCTACGAAAAATCTAGTGGAACATTGTTTTGTATCCACTAACTTTTATTCAATTTTTTTTTTTACAAAATTATATCTTGTTTCAAAATGACTTCAAAACCTTCCTTTTAAAAAGAATCAAAAACATCTATCCTGATTTTAAAATACTTTTAGCCTCAAAATAATCTTTATCTTCAAATTCAAATTATCCTTGGTTTTAAACTATCTTTTAAAAATAATATATTTAACTTTTAATATTTATACTTAGATTTAAATATAAAATTATAGTAAAATTTTATATATATCAAAATATTATTCTCTATATTTATTTATGTATTTTAACTATAGTTAAGTATATTTATAAAGAATAAAAATAGTTTTAATACAAGATAGAAGTTATTTTCAAAGAAAAACAAATCACCAAAAATACCATAGGCTTGTCGACAACCCCTAGGACCCCATGTCGACAAGGTGGCAGTTTGTTCAAAATTTTGAATTTTAAAAGAAGTGTCCATTCGTCGTATCCTTTCATGAATGGACATGGCTGTTGTTCTACTATAAATATGGGCAGTTGTAAACGAATTTATATACAATTTTTCTCTGATTTCACTCCTCTTCTTCTTCCACATTTCTTTACATATATTTTTACCATTACTCTGCCGAAATCACCATTGAATCTAACTAGATCATCTCTGGTTTGATTTTCTATCACTATCTCAACAAGATCTCGGTGCTTTTCAGAGTTATAGGCTTCTTTGTAATAAATTGAGTGATAAAAGGTGTGATTGTAGCCTGTGAGATCAATCAAGCGAGAAAAAGTGTGATTGTAGTCTGTGAAATCAATTGGGTGAACTTGTTTCCCGTAAAATCAAGTATCTCTACCCAGAGTATTGTGAATCTGGAGTGGTGTACCTCGTGGCCTTGAAATCGAGGGTTGTAATTGTAACAATTGCTTTTGAAATGAAATTCGTACTTGTGTGTGGGACTGGATATAGGGTAACTCTAAACCAGTATAAAATCCGGTGTGTTCTTTCCTTTATTGCTTTTACTTTATTTCTGCATCTATGTTTAATTCTGTGATCATATCTGTGTCTGAATATTGCATATATTTGTGTTCAAATTAACATAAACTCAAAAAGATTTAGTAATTCCTTAAAAAACACTATTCACCCCCTCCCCCTCTAGTGTTAATTCTAGCCTTAAGATCCGTAATCCGCATTTCTCACATTTAGTACCAGAGCCAGGTTTTCAAAGTTTCATAATATGATTTTTGAAAAAGCTTTTAAAATGGCTATGTTTAAAAAACTTGTTAATACTAGTTTAAAAATATTCAGATCATCATTGACTCTTGAGTCTGCATATAATCAATATTCAAATTCAAGTTGTCTACCAAAATTGTATGATGTGCAGGAAACATGCTTTATGGGTGTTGAGGAATCAATTCACAATGGACAAATTGTGCAGATCAAAAAGAATAAATGGATACTCGATAATGGATGCTCTAGACACATGACTGGTAATCCGGAGATGCTGAATGATATAATATACAAAGACGGAGGACTAGTTAACTTTAAAGACAACTCAGAAGGATATGTGATTAGCATCGGCAAAGTCGGTAATTCTGAAACTCTTACTATTACTAATGTTTTGCTAGTTAAGAATCTGAAACCTAATCTAATAAGTATTAGTCAACTTTGTGATAAAGGATATAAAATTAAACTTGAAAAAGATAAGTGTCAAGTTGAAGATAATAATTCAACCATAATATTCAAGGGAATTAGGAAAAAGAATATTTATATTCTTAATATGAAAGTCTCAAATGATAACCTGTGTCTTTTGGCAAATACAAGTGACCCATGGATTTCGCATAAGAGATTTGGGCATTTGAATTTCAAACTCTTATCTAGACTGTCAAAACATGATCTAGTAATAGGTCTCCCTAAAATGAATTTTAAAGTGGATAGTTCATGCGATGCATGTCAATTAGGAAACTTAGAAAAAGTTCCTTTAAATTAAAAGATATGATTTCAACCTCAAAACTTCTTGAATTACTTCATCGAGATTTACTTGGTCCGTCTCAAATTATGTCAATAAATCATAGTAAATATGTTTTGTATTTATAGATGATTATTCTAGATTTAAATGGACAATATTTTTGGAAACATAAAAGTGATACTTTTGAATGTTTTAAGAACTTTACAAAAAAGATTCAAAATCAACTTTCTCTAAAAATTATAACCATCCGTAGTGATCATGGTGGTGAATTTGAAAATAAAAAGTTTGAGGAATTCTGCAATAAAAAGGGAATAACTCACAAATTTTCATTTCCAAGAACTCCACAACAAAACGGAGTAGTAGAACGCAAAAATAGGACGATTCAAGAGTGTGCGAGAACTATGCTTTCAGATGGTAAACTACCAAAGTATTTTTGGGCAGAAGCAGTTGCTACCACCTATTATATTTTAAATAGAGTTTTAATTAGACCTTTAACTGATAAGACATCATATGAACTTCTTCACTCAAAGAAACCTAAGGTATATTATTTTAGAATTTTTGGAAGTAAATGTTTTATTTTAAATACAAAAGATAATTTAGATAAATTTGATCCTAAATCCGACAAAGGTATCTTTATCGGATATTCCAATACAAGTAAAGCATACAGTGTGTTTAATTTAAGAACTAACACCATCGAAGAAACAATGCATGTTTCATTCGATGAAAATCTCAAAAATTTTGAAGATACAAATGATGAAGAGGATTTAATCACTCCAAATCAAGAGTCAACTGAAACTAATAATGAAATTAATCATCCTAATAAAAAGAGTAAACTTTTAAAAGATCATCCTATAGAAAATGTACTTGGAGATATGCAATCTGTTGTTAAAACTAGAATCATCGAAGTAAAATAGCAATGTAGCCTTTATATCAACTATTGTACCCAAAAATCCAAAAGAAGCATCAACCGATGATTCATAGATTTTGGCTATGCAAGAAGAACTAAATCAATTCACTAGAAATGATGTTTGGAAACTTGTTCCTAGACCTGAAAATAAAACTATAATTGGAACTAAATGGGTTTATAAAAATAAAATGAATGAACAAGGAGAGGTTGTTAGAAATAAAACTCGGTTAGTCGCTCAAGGTTATTATCAAGAAGAAGAAATAGATTTTGATGAAACTTTTGCTCCCATAGCAAGATTAGAAGCCATTAGGATTCTACTTGCTTTCGCAGATCATAATAATTTGAAATTATATCAAATGGATGTTAAAAGTGCCTTTTTAAATGGATTTATAAAAGAGGAAGTATATGTTGAACAATTACCACTTTTTGAAACCAAATCATGTTTACAAATTTAAGAAAGCTCTATATGGTCTAAAACAAGCTCCAAGAGCCTGGATGATAGACTAAAATTTAATTTGTTACAATCAAACTTTGAAATTGGTAAAGTAGTTAATACTCTTTTTATTAAAAAAATAAAAATGATATTCAACTAGTACAAGTCTACGTAGATGATATCATTTTCGGATCAACTAATTTTGAAATGAATAAAGAATTTTATGAAATAATGACAAAGAGTTTGAGATGAGTCATATGGGTGAATTAAACTTCTTTCTAGGATTGCAAATAAAACAATTAGATAATGATATCTTTATTAGTCAAGAAAAATATGCTAAAGACCTAGTTAGTAAATTTGGTTTGACTACTGCAAGTGGAAAATCCAATCCAATGGCAACCACTGAGTACCTAAGTAAAGAAGATCCCTTGAAAGATGTAGATCAAAAATTATATAGAGGAATGATTGGATCACTACTCCATATCACTGCTAGTAGACCTGATATCATGCATAAGGTTTGTCTCTGTGCAAGATACCAATCCCAACCTAAAGAGACCCACTTAAAAGTTGTAAAACGTATCATAAGATATGTTAAACACACCTTTGATTATGGCTTATTTTATCCTAAAAATGATCCTTTTGAATTAATATCTTACTGTGATGCTGATTGTGTTGGTTGTAAATCAGACCGAAAAAGTACAAGTGGAACTTGTCACTTTTTGGGGCATTCTCTGATTTTCTGGTTTAGTTAAAAGCAAAACAAAGTTTCTTTATCAACAACCGAAGCAGGGTATATTTCTGTTGCTTTGGCTTGTTCTCAAGTAATATATATGCAACAAACTTTAAAAGATTTTGGTTTAAATATCTCAAAATCATCAATTTATTGTGATAATACTAGTGTAATAAATTTATCCAAAAATACTACTCATCATGCTCGAACTAAACATATTGATATCAAACACCATTTTCTTAGAGATAATATAAGTAAGGAAGTAACTACTCTCGATTATATCAATTCCGGGAACCAAATTGCTGATATCTTAAGAAAACCGTTAAATGAATCTATATTTACTAAATTAAGAAGAGAATTAGGTATCTGTTCAATAACTGAAATATAGAATATAAATAACAAAGTATAATTAAAAAAGAGTAAATTAAAAATCAAATAACAAAAATATCAGTACTATGTCGAAAACCCCTTTCTATCCCTGTCGTCATATAATGATTTTTTAATTTTTGAAATTTTCCCACCAAAATTCAAATAAATGGTTATATATTCTTCCTATTTCGAAATTTTGATCATTTCTGTTCTCTCTTGTTCTAACTTCTGAAAATAATTAAACAATGGCCTTCTCTTCCAAATCAAACAAAAATTCAACTTTTCGTTCCCTTCTCCTTCTACCGGACCATTTCAACGAACTATGCCCGCACGAGTAATCCAAATGGAGGATTCTTTGAAGGATGCACTGCAACTAATAACTAAAATTCAAGTAGTGCAACTTAGAATGGCCAAAGAAAAAGAACGGCAAGGCAAAATCCTTAGAAATTTGCAAAAATTTCTAATGGACAATCACGCTAATCCGATCCTTATTGATGAAGAATCTTCAGGAGATCAAGTGCAAGAGGGTAGCGAGGAAGAAGAAGAAGAAGCCTTCATGGAAGAAGCAGTACGCTAAAGGTGACGACAAAGTCGTTTGCGTTGGCGAAGTGTGCTTTGACAAGGATGGAAATCTAGTCGAACAACGTGGAAATTTCTATTTCCACTACCCAAATTGTTTGCTTCATGGATCCCCCATCTTCAAGGATACACATTAGTTTCTTCCTCTCTTTCCTATTGTTATATGTTCTTTCTTTCATCTTCTACGTAAATGTAAATATAAAAATAAATAATTAATAAATGATTTGTGTTCCTCTATTTGAATTATCACTATTATGAGTATTATCATATATGGATTCTTAGTTAGGATAGTTAGTTATTAAGGACTAAGTTTTAGTTTTAGAATTAAGTGATGATTATTTATGATAACACTATCATTATAATCACATGTCATATAGTATTAGTTTTAAGGGGAGTTATATAGTTTGGAGTTAGTTTTTTGTTGATGACAAAGGGGGAGAAGTATAAAATATGATAGTTAGGCATAGATTAAGGGGGAGTTATTAGTTTAAAGGGGGTTATTAGGATAGAGTAATATTTTATAAACAAAGGTTGTCATCATCAAAAAGGGGGATATTGTTAGTCCCTGAGGAGATGGTTTTGATGACAACAACCTTAGAATAAGATTATAAAATATAAATGTTAACATTATAGTTTAGATATATATGTATATGTAGGTATCAAAGAATGAAGACTGTACAGTATAGAGATTCAAGGTATCAAGATTATCAAGAGTCCAAGATTTCAAAATTGTAATTTAATTAGGAATTTTGTTAAAACTTCTAGAAAAGCACCGGCATCTTAAAATCCAATTTATTCGTAGAATGGAATCCACTTCGAGCCTGTTAAAGGGATGTAACCCTAAGTAGAATGGAACCTACGAAAAATATAGTGGAACATTGTTTTGTATCCACCAACTTTTATTCAATTTTTTTTTTACAAAATTATATCTTTTTTCAAAATGATTTCAAAACCTTCCTTTTAAAAGAATCAAAAACATCTATCCTGGTTTTAAAATACTTTTAGCCTCAAAATAATCTTTATCTTCAAATTCAAATTATCCTTGGTTTTAAACTATCTTTTAAAAATAATATATTTAACTTTTAATATTTAGATTTAAATATAAAATTATAGTAAAATTTTATATATATCAAAATATTATTCTCTATATTTATTTATGTATTTCAACTATAGTTAAGTATATTTATAAAGTTTAAAAATATTTTTAATACAAGATAGAAGTTATTTTCAAAGAAAAACAAATCACCAAAAATATCATAGGCTTGTCGACAACCCCTAGGACACCATGTCGACAATGTGGCAGTTTGTTTCAAAATTTTGAATTTCAAAAGAAGCTTCTATTCGTCATATCCTTTCACGAATGGACATGGCTGTTGTTCTACTAATGAATAAGGGCAGTTTTAAACGAATTTATAAACAATTTTTATTTGATTTCACTCTTCTTCTTCTTCCACATTTCTTTACATATATTTTTACCATTACTCGGCCGAAATCACCATTGAATCTAACTAGATCATCTCGGGTTTGATTCTCTATCACTATCTCAATAAGATCTCAGTGCTATTCAGAGTTATATGCTTCTTTGTAATAAATTGAGTGATAAAAGATGTGATTGTAGCCTGTGAAATCAATCAAGCGAGAAAAGGTGTGATTGTAGCCTGTGAAATCAATTGTGTGAACTTGTTGTCCGTAAAATCAAATATCTCTACCCAAAGGATTGTGAATCTGGAGTGGTGTACCTCGTGGCCTTGAAATCGAGGGTTGTAATTGTAATAATTGCTTTTGAAAGGAAATCCGTACTTGTGTGCGGGACTGGATGTAGGGTAACTCTGTACCGGTATAAAATCCGCTGTGTTCTTTCTTTTATTGCTTTTACTTTATTTCTGCATGTGTGTTTGATTCTGTGATCATATCTGTGTCTGAATATTGCATACATTTGTGTTCAAATTAACATAAACTCAAAAAGATTTAGTAATTGCTTAAAACACTATTCACCCCCTCTAGTGTTAATTCTAGCCTTAAGATCCATAATCTGCATTTCTCACATACATGGATTTGTTGTTTGAAATATATACTGTAACGACCTGTAAGATTTTATTAAATTTTATTGTTTTATTAACGTATTTAATTGGATTTTTGGTGAAATTTTAAATAAATTAATTTGCAAATAAAAAGTTAATATTTGGATTATGTCCAATTAAACATAGCAGATGGTAAAATTTCAATTTATTTTATCAAAGTTTATTTCTTTGGGAAATTCTATTTAATTCAAGGTAGCCAATAATTGCTGAGAATAAATTTAGTTTCAAGCCTGAATATTTTTCTATGAAAAATTTCTAAATCCTATTTTGAGTGAGACGTCATCCTTCGTTTTCCCAAATTCGGACGTCTACTACTCCGTTTACCTTATTTTCTGCAAAATAGCAGCATTTCCGGTACCGATTATCGACTTTGATCGGATGATCGTACCACCGATAACTGTATACCGTTGTGATCGTCGCATCGTGCTGATCTCAGTAGTATATTTATTTCTGTAATTTGGAATCCGGTACGTGGCAAAATCTGTAAAGCGTAAAACTGTATCGGTGTCCGTTTTAAAACCCTTTTGTTTTCAAACTTGTGACGTGCCACAAAAAAATAAAAATAAATGCTGCTTTAATTAGTTAGCTGAAATTTTAGGTGACCGTGGCTACTACATCAAAATTTGTTTTATTTATGCCTAAATTTCAGGCTGACTTTCCGTTCCATTCGTTCATTTCATTTATGGTCCTAACGTTTCACTAGCTTCCTTTATATACTGAGACGTTATCAAATAAAGAGCCGTTTCGTTTTATTTAATTTGCTGATCACAAGGGCATGATTTTAGTGACCCTTTATTATCTTTCGTTTTATATACATTTATTTTCCTTTATAACCTGTTTCACTCCGTTCTTTCGCACTGCAAACTGCTCCTCCCTCATTTTCACGTTTTCTTCCTCCTCCTTCCATTTTCTTTCTACAAATTCACCACGAGCACTCGACCCGACCTCCGCCCCTAGATCCACACTGCCGACGGCGAGCCGCCTCGTCATCCAACACAGCCCACAAACCCACCGCCTGTAGCCTTCCCCACCTCCTCAACCTTTCTCTTCACTTGCAGCAGGGTCCCTTCCCTTCCCTCTCTCGCTCATTAGTGCCTTGCATCCTTCACCGTGCACCACCTCAACAGCACGGCCTCCACCACAAACCTAATCGACCTCTCCACCTACCCAGATCTTCATCGCCTCACCTAGAACTACCGCGCCCACCACCTACCACTCCACCCAGATCCTCCATCCGCTTCTCGCCCCATCAACCACACCCACATACGCCACATCCACTATTCCCCCACCATACGACTTCCCCTCTACAGCCATAGCCTCACTTCACCACTTTGAGCAGCCTCTGTAAACCTCTCACAGCCGAGCTCCAACCGCATTTACCCTGCCACCCTTCCGTGCCACTCCCTCGTGAGCATGCTTCCTCTCTTCATTTGTTACAGCGTGTATAGGTATATTGATTTGCATTGTGTTTGTTATGATAATTATAAATATAAGTTAATTTATATATTAGTTATATATGTAGGAGTATTATATTCTACGGTTAGTATATAATGTTGTTTAAGTATATATAACAGCAGGGAATATTATACTGTATATAAGTTTTGGTTAATATATATATATATATATATATATATTTATAATAAGTTTGTACTAGTTATATTTGCTACAGTATATATGGATTTGTTATAAGTATTTGTTTATAATTTATATAATATCTTAGACATATTGGACCATATATAGATTATGTATCTATAAATTATTTATTGATATGTACTATTAATTGTTGCAGCCTCTATCCTGATTTTTTTATATGAAAGCAATATGTGTTACAGTATTCTATCTATACGAGTCTTCAGATATATATATTTTCACTTCAGGTTGTAAATGATGTAGCCTCTGTTTCTTGTTTAAATATAAAGTATATAATACGTATTTTAGTGTTAATATTCTATATAAGTATGTTTTGAAAACCTTTCTGTTTAGTTATACACATATATTTTGCAAGAATATATTAAGTTTGTTTATAGGTTAATTACATATACATATGTTTAGTCATACATTTCGTGCATGTATATATATACACTAAATTCGTTAGGAAGATAGACTATGTTCCAGGATTTGTAGATAATAGCTGTAAATGCTTGTATGAGTTTATATAGTATGATAAATACGCATTAGTTATGTAAAGTATGTGTTGTGCGATACTGTCATATGGTCTGATATGTTTTAAATGGGTAAAGGTTCATCATAGTTATTTTGTATCTTAGGTTGCATAGTATACGTAAATTATGGTTGTATAGTGGGCCTGCATTTATGATGTGATTCCAAAGTATATATGTGATAGCGTGCATACCTACCTATTTATATATGAGATCTGTGAATTTGTAAAAGTTTTTGAAAATAGTATTTATTTGTATATATTGTCTATGTAACATTTCAACATGGGTTCCTATTTGGGTTGCAAGCTACATATTATATATACAAGTGGGTTAAGATGGTTAGGTATATAGAGTTTATATATGAGTCATATGGGATTTCATATATAGATATTATTCAATGAACATACAGTATATGTAAGCATTGTGCATTTTATTAAGTATATATTTGGTTTGGTGAATGTGGATATTTATTTTACTAAGTGTGTTTTAATTTAAAACAATTATTTTGAATTATATATATATATATATATATATATATATATTTAATATAATTTGAGTTTAAACTTATCATGATTTGAAATTAATATAATATAAAATCGGTTTAGAGAGAGGTTAAAACTTATATTCTGTTTCAATTATATCAAGATGATTCTGATTCGTTTCCATCAATCCCTATCTTTCAGCTTTGCCAGTCAATCCACTTTCAGCTTACTTCATTTTGAAATTGTTGTTTGGATTTGTTCGATTTTCTAGATCGTGATCCGGTTCGTGTTCAAATCTTTCTAGCCTCGAAAGGTGAGCAATCACTCACGATTAACGTTCTTGTATCTATTAAATTTGATTCAATTGAAACGTCAATTGAAATATGCTGCTGTTAGTTGTTTTACTGTTACGACTGCTATCATCTGTATCTGTTCACCTATGACACCTGACACCATTATCGGTTAATTATTTATGTGATAATAATACAGATT
Organism: Allium cepa; assembly: GCA_030765085.1. Classification (NCBI taxonomy): domain Eukaryota; kingdom Viridiplantae; phylum Streptophyta; class Magnoliopsida; order Asparagales; family Amaryllidaceae; genus Allium; species Allium cepa. The sequence continues at coordinate 269,019,675 of CM060941.1, read as the reverse complement.
GGTTGAAAATTGACTGATTGATTGATTGTCGTTTAAATTGGATGTTAATTACTATTGTTAAGTGATAACTAGTTTGCTAGTAAGATTTGAGGTGGTATAAAGTAAAACGGATTATATATGATGGACCTTGATTGATTAAACCTGACCCCGCCATATGTAAATTGATTAGTTTAATTTGACCCATTAATTGTCGTAGAAATTGATAAGTTATACTTTAAAGCTTTGAACGTAGTTTGGATTAACTGTTGTAATATTAAACTGAAATTGAAATGGAACGACAAGTGAAAAACTGAAATGTAATAATCTGTAATCTACATGAAATAATAGTGTAGATTCTAGAAATAATTATACAAGTAACAATGCGAATTAATACGATTATTTCGGGGTTATTTGATTAAGTTATTGAATGGTTGTTGATTGTGGTTATTGTTTGTTTATTTACTTTGACACCATCCCTGTCATCACACTGCAAGTTCCCTTTGTTATGTTTGATTTTTAAATTGAAATGGGTTGAAATGATAGACCCAAGCGGTTTTCATATAAATAAATTTGGGATTACGGGTTGAAATGCTATTCACCCGTATACATTTTGTGTACGGATAGAAATGATAATATCCGTAACACTTGAACCCTATGATAGGAAACATATGGTCTTATTAAATGTAAATGCTTAAATACATATAAGGGGTAATGATAAATATAGAGTTAAGTATATCTAGTTTAATCAAGATTTGATTAAATACATCAATTTTGATAAAAATTTATGTAAATTTTATCTCGAATAGTTTTGAAATAATATTGAACAATTAAGACTGGGAGATAAATTTGGGTTATTTTTAAATGGTTTTAGATAAGGATTTATTTATTTAAATCAATTTGAATTTTATCGAATGTGGTATTTCACGTTTAATAAAATCTAAGAAATATTGAGAAAATGTAATTTAAGGTCACTAAAATGATATTGAATCAAATAAGGAAGGATTCGAGACTGAATAATAATGATGTAAAAATCGAGAATCTATATGAAACTGTTAAACTTAAATTGTTATATTTAAGCTATGAACTATAGTGGAATTAAATGGTTTAGAGATTTGGATATGTATTTGGAACCAAGATAGTAGAATTCGTTATGTAGATAACTAATTGAATTAAGTGAAAATTTAGTTGAACTAAATTTTGAAATTCGTAGTTAGAAGACTAGATTGGGAAAAATTTAGTTGAAATGTTAAATACTTAAAGTATGGAAACATATTGAAATAAAAGGGGAAATTGGGATATCAAAAATCCAGATTTGAGATTTATAAAAATTAAAGTGGTTATTTTAGGAAGGTTTAAATTGATAAATTGAGTTTGAATTAAATGGGAAGGTCAGGTTGATGTGAACGATTTGTTAAGATAAGGAAGTTGAAAATACTTTACCGTATACATTACTTAACATATGGATACTAGTTTGGGAATATGATTTTTGAAGTAAAATTGATATTTGGGTCGAAATATAAATTAAGTGAATGACCACGGGGTAACAGTATATATTTCTACCTCGTAGATAGTTCTATGGACCCTTAGAGGATGAACATCCCAAACATCCTTTAAGTTATATGGTATTTCAGTTGATATTTCATTTGAGTTGAATTTATTAATATAAGAATGTTAATCCTGACTCGAGTGTTTTGTGTTTTGCTTTACGCTCGGGTCAGACTGAGTAATACAGCATTAGAGACTCACCTTTGGAGATTAGAGCTTCATTTGGAGATCCAACTATCTATTCAGCTTTCAGTTTTTCTAGTTGACTGGTTCAGAGAAGTCATCGGCTCGTACTGAAGACTTCACTATATTCGAGATATTCTGATGTATTTTATTTTTAAACTCTGATGTATATAGTAGCTTCATGAACTACTATCCTTTATCTATTCCGCTGCATTATATTACTCTGTGTCTGTGATCTGTGATTGATTTATTTACTGTATATTTAAGTTTTGCCAAAATTTGTATTAACAATTCGGTATTTTGAATTATTCAAGTCGGACATGTACGGTTTTATTGTCGATTTGAATGGTCCAAAATAGTGGGTCGTTACAGTTGGTATCAGAGCTTTGGCTCTAGGCAAACCTTGACATATATGGTAAAATTATTTACAGAATCACTTCCGCTCGAGTTGAATCTCTTCCTTTGACTCGATTTCCTTTGAATTTTGGAATGTTCCTCGGTTCTGAAATTCACTCTTGTCTCTCCCTAATTATATTCATTCGATTCTGGAGTATCCCATAACTCCACTAAATAATTTGTAAAGGGGGTGAAAACTCCTTTACAAATTACATCGATTCACCGAAGATTTTTGTATCCTCGGTTTACGATGCTGCTATATCTTGGTATGTCGAATTCTATCCCTGGCGATCGAATGTCGATTTGCTTTAGAATTCCGCATCAATTATATTCCTGAAGTCACGGTTGACCCGGTTAAGGCCGCCCGCGATTTATAGAAAGATATCCATCTTCTATTTTGTATTTTGATTTTCTCAACTTTGTTGAGTCTATCTTCGTATCAGGATTCTATTGATTAGAGTTCCTCTAATTTAAATCTCCATCTTTGTTTGAAATTCATTCTTAAATTATCCTTTGAAAATCGGGTATGTTTGTATTTTGAAATTGCTTTATATATCAAAATTTTATTTTAATAACTATGATTTTTCCTATATATAAAAAGAAATTGTTTTCAATAAGGATTATATACCTATATATATAAAGCAAATAAGATATGTTATTCTATATAAAAAGTTTTGAAAGGATTTGAAAATTCGAAAAATTATAAGAGGTTTATTTATATAAAAAAATATTTATAACTGTAAAGGCAAATTTGAAATTCGAGGATTAAATTCCGGTATTTGAAATTGGTTTTAAGATTTTGGAAATATATATAAATAATACGATTTAAAAGTATTTTTCCGAATAAGAAATGTCTCAAATAAGTTCAAATGAATTCCAATAATTTTGAAGAAACTTCAAAGAAGTTTTCAAGAAAATAGAAGTCCAGAACTCACTGTTTCGCTGGAAAATAATTTCGGTGATGAGTGCACGCATCATCGACATTGCTTTTCGAGTTTAGAGTGGGGGAGAGGCCACTCTAGTAGCTTTGTTATGCGAGTGTTATTGTGAAACAAATTTTGATTTCAAATTCCGAAGTATAATTTGACGTTTCGAAAGATGTAGGTATATATATTTGAAATTTAAAGTATACCGGTGTTCGATCCTCGAGTTTTCGATTTGGCTTAGAATAACTCAACTTATAAAAAGGTTGATTTCCAACTCTTGGATTTGAAATTGATTTCACCGACTATTTTGAAGGTTTGAGCGCTTCCAAATCAAGGTTTAAAACTAAGAAATTTCGAAAAGTATAAAATATTTGATAAAGCATATAAGTTTAGTTTGTATGTTTAAGTTTGAAGCCTTTTTGTTAAATAAGAGAATATGAATATTTTGAATTATACTAATATGGAATTTAGTTTTGAAATGTTTTGAATGATTTTGAATAATGGTTTTCATAAAGGTAAATTGGATATTTCAAATAAAAATAGGCAGCTTAAAAGTTTTAAAAGGGATAATTATAAATTGGGAAACCATTTTTGAGTATAATTGATTTTGAGAGAATATTCGGTTTTGAAATTAAATTGAAAAAAAAAAAAAACCCCAGTACTTATATGGTGATTTCGAAATGAATTTGTTCAACTTGAATTATTTTAATTCGGAGACTGGGAACTTTGAGATTTAGATATTTGATCTGGAAGAAAATTTGGTGAAATCATATATGATTTTGGAACAGAATTGATATTGAAATGATTTGAAATTGAGAACCTTACTAAGCACTTGATTTGGGAGTGGTCGGACTTAGATAAAATGGATTTGTATAAGTATGAAATTGATTTAAAATCTATTGATTTGAAAGGTACTCAATTTGGAAAGAGAATTGTATATAATCAAAGTCTATATAAGTATGATTTGATATACTATTGATTTGGAAAGTATTCGATTTGAAAATAGAGTCCTATATATATGGACCTTATATAAGTACAATATTTGAAAGTGATTTGAAAAGGTACTATATGATATATATATTTTCCAAGTAAAGATATGGAAAGTGCCTTCTGCTTGATATCCGCTTTGTGGCCACAGCGTGGATTCATTCTATCGATATTATTCTCTCTGATTTTGGTTTTCCGGATGTAATACTCGAGTATTCCCACCGTGGCGTAACCCACGGTTTCTTTTTCTCTCGTGAATGCACAGCGCAATTGCCTGGCTGAGTCTTGCCTAGAGGTACGGATTGTTTCCTGGGGGAACCAGGCGTAACCATTGTGTATCCTGCACCCTACTAGTCATCATGGCGTAACTCGCAGGGCTGTGAAAGCTTACGGATATGGATTGTTTCCTGGGGGAACCAGGCGTAACCATTGTGTATCTGCGAACCATGATCGGACAAAGGTTTTGTTTTGGTTGATTTGATTGGATCGTACTTTCCATATCTGTTTTAAAAGGTTTTTCAAGTATTTTCACTGGGTGTTGAAACAAGTCTACTTAGTACTTGAAGAATTCTAGCTTTGCGCCTGATCAACGCATGGCCAGAGTCTGCAAGAACGAGGATAAACTTGTGGAAACATCGAGTTATAAAAATATTTTCGAAAGGAAATTTATTTCGATATGATAGTATTTTATTATAAAAGTATTTTTCCCCATCAAAGAAATATTTGTATAAATCTTCGAAATTAAATTCCTTTGGAAAATTTAAATTTCGTGCCCGATTCTTTCTTTTGAATCTACCCTATCTGCTCAGCTTATTTATTCACCTTGATTCTGTTTACAAATCTACTCTCCTTCCTTGTGGGATTTATCCTTTAAAATAATGTCTAATTATATACTACATTGTGTAATATAAAATTCTAGTGTTATAAATATTTTGAAGTTATTAATTAAATAAAACATTTTAAAGAAATGATTATTAACTTACTGATAATATTTGAAAGAGATCTTGAGATAAATTAAAAACTTCATAAATTTTGGATATAATATTTTCAATAGTCTTTGTAAATATAAATAATAATGTAAATAGTTGTTTCAAAAGGAGTTTGAAAAGTATTAAACATTAAAGAAATTAAATTGCAAATGAAGTTTCAAAGGAATATTTCAAGTAAGATTTATATAGTTCTAAATAAATTATCTACCTTTGACCTTCAATTTACTTTATTCCTGGTTGTTCTATTCTCCTACTTCCTTCCTTTTCGGGGACGAAAAGTTTTGAGTGGGGGAGAGTGTAACGACCTGTAAGATTTTATTAAATTTTATTGTTTTATTAACGTATTTAATTGGATTTTTGGTGAAATTTTAAATAAATTAATTTGCAAATAAAAAGTTAATATTTGGATTACGTCCAATTAAACATAGCAGATGGTAAAATTTCAATTTATTTTATCAAAGTTTATTTCTTTGGGAAATTCTATTTAATTCAAGGTAGCCAATAATTGCTGAGAATAAATTTAGTTTCAAGCCTGAATATTTTTCTATGAAAAATTTCTAAATCCTATTTTGAGTGAGACGTCATCCTTCGTTTTCCCAAATTCGGACGTCTACTACTCCGTTTACCTTATTTTCTGCAAAATAGCAGCATTTCCGGTACCGATTATCGACTTTGATCGGATGATCGTACCACCGATAACTGTATACCGTTGTGATCGTCGCATCGTGCTGATCTCAGTAGTATATTTATTTCTGTAATTTGGAATCCGGTACGTGGCAAAATCTGTAAAGCGTAAAACTGTATCGGTGTCCGTTTTAAAACCCTTTTGTTTTCAAACTTGTGACGTGCCACAAAAAAATAAAAATAAATGATGCTTTAATTAGTTAGCTGAAATTTTAGGTGACCGTGGCTACTACATCAAAATTTGTTTTATTTATGCCTAAATTTCAGGCTGACTTTCCGTTCCATTCGTTCATTTCATTTATGGTCCTAACGTTTCACTAGCTTCCTTTATATACTGAGACGTTATCAAATAAAGAGCCGTTTCGTTTTATTTAATTTGCTGATCACAAGGGCATGATTTTAGTGACCCTTTATTATCTTTCGTTTTATATACATTTATTTTCCTTTATAACCTGTTTCACTCCGTTCTTTCGCACTGCAAACTGCTCCTCCCTCATTTTCACGTTTTCTTCCTCCTCCTTCCATTTTCTTTCTACAAATTCACCACGAGCACTCGACCCGACCTCCGCCCCTAGATCCACACTGCCGACGGCGAGCCGCCTCGTCATCCAACACAGCCCACAAACCCACCGCCTGTAGCCTTCCCCACCTCCTCAACCTTTCTCTTCACTTGCAGCAGGGTCCCTTCCCTTCCCTCTCTCGCTCATTAGTGCCTTGCATCCTTCACCGTGCACCACCTCAACAGCACGGCCTCCACCACAAACCTAATCGACCTCTCCACCTACCCAGATCTTCATCGCCTCACCTAGAACTACCGCGCCCACCACCTACCACTCCACCCAGATCCTCCATCCGCTTCTCGCCCCATCAACCACACCCACATACGCCACATCCACTATTCCCCCACCATACGACTTCCCCTCTACAGCCATAGCCTCACTTCACCACTTTGAGCAGCCTCTGTAAACCTCTCACAGCCGAGCTCCAACCGCATTTACCCTGCCACCCTTCCGTGCCACTCCCTCGTGAGCATGCTTCCTCTCTTCATTTGTTACAGCGTGTATAGGTATATTGATTTGCATTGTGTTTGTTATGATAATTATAAATATAAGTTAATTTATATATTAGTTATATATGTAGGAGTATTATATTCTACGGTTAGTATATAATGTTGTTTAAGTATATATAACAGCAGGGAATATTATACTGTATATAAGTTTTGGTTAATATATATATATATATATATATATATATATATTTATAATAAGTTTGTACTAGTTATATTTGCTACAGTATATATGGATTTGTTATAAGTATTTGTTTATAATTTATATAATATCTTAGACATATTGGACCATATATAGATTATGTATCTATAAATTATTTATTGATATGTACTATTAATTGTTGTAGCCTCTATCCTGATTTTTTTATATGAAAGCAATATGTGTTACAGTATTCTATCTATACGAGTCTTCAGATATATATATTTTCACTTCAGGTTGTAAATGATGTAGCCTCTGTTTCTTGTTTAAATATAAAGTATATAATACGTATTTTAGTGTTAATATTCTATATAAGTATGTTTTGAAAACCTTTCTGTTTAGTTATACACATATATTTTGCAAGAATATATTAAGTTTGTTTATAGGTTAATTACATATACATATGTTTAGTCATACATTTCGTGCATGTATATATATACACTAAATTCGTTAGGAAGATAGACTATGTTCCAGGATTTGTAGATAATAGCTGTAAATGCTTGTATGAGTTTATATAGTATGATAAATACGCATTAGTTATGTAAAGTATGTGTTGTGCGATACTGTCATATGGTCTGATATGTTTTAAATGGGTAAAGGTTCATCATAGTTATTTTGTATCTTAGGTTGCATAGTATACGTAAATTATGGTTGTATAGTGGGCCTGCATTTATGATGTGATTCCAAAGTATATATGTGATAGCGTGCATACCTACCTATTTATATATGAGATCTGTGAATTTGTAAAAGTTTTTGAAAATAGTATTTATTTGTATATATTGTCTATGTAACATTTCAACATGGGTTCCTATTTGGGTTGCAAGCTACATATTATATATACAAGTGGGTTAAGATGGTTAGGTATATAGAGTTTATATATGAGTCATATGGGATTTCATATATAGATATTATTCAATGAACATACAGTATATGTAAGCATTGTGCATTTTATTAAGTATATATTTGGTTTGGTGAATGTGGATATTTATTTTACTAAGTGTGTTTTAATTTAAAACAATTATTTTGAATTATATATATATATATATATATATATATATATTTAATATAATTTGAGTTTAAACTTATCATGATTTGAAATTAATATAATATAAAATCGGTTTAGAGAGAGGTTAAAACTTATATTCTGTTTCAATTATATCAAGATGATTCTGATTCGTTTCCATCAATCCCTATCTTTCAGCTTTGCCAGTCAATCCACTTTCAGCTTACTTCATTTTGAAATTGTTGTTTGGATTTGTTCGATTTTCTAGATCGTGATCCGGTTCGTGTTCAAATCTTTCTAGCCTCGAAAGGTGAGCAATCACTCACGATTAACGTTCTTGTATCTATTAAATTTGATTCAATTGAAACGTCAATTGAAATATGCTGCTGTTAGTTGTTTTACTGTTACGACTGCTATCATCTGTATCTGTTCACCTATGACACCTGACACCATTATCGGTTAATTATTTATGTGATAATAATACAGATTGGTTGAAAATTGACTGATTGATTGATTGTCGTTTAAATTGGATGTTAATTACTATTGTTAAGTGATAACTAGTTTGCTAGTAAGATTTGAGGTGGTATAAAGTAAAACGGATTATATATGATGGACCTTGATTGATTAAACCTGACCCCGCCATATGTAAATTGATTAGTTTAATTTGACCCATTAATTGTCGTAGAAATTGATAAGTTATACTTTAAAGCTTTGAACGTAGTTTGGATTAACTGTTGTAATATTAAACTGAAATTGAAATGGAACGACAAGTGAAAAACTGAAATGTAATAATCTGTAATCTACATGAAATAATAGTGTAGATTCTAGAAATAATTATACAAGTAACAATGCGAATTAATACGATTATTTCGGGGTTATTTGATTAAGTTATTGAATGGTTGTTGATTGTGGTTATTGTTTGTTTATTTACTTTGACACCATCCCTGTCATCACACTGCAAGTTCCCTTTGTTATGTTTGATTTTTAAATTGAAATGGGTTGAAATGATAGACCCAAGCGGTTTTCATATAAATAAATTTGGGATTACGGGTTGAAATGCTATTCACCCGTATACATTTTGTGTACGGATAGAAATGATAATATCCGTAACACTTGAACCCTATGATAGGAAACATATGGTCTTATTAAATGTAAATGCTTAAATACATATAAGGGGTAATGATAAATATAGAGTTAAGTATATCTAGTTTAATCAAGATTTGATTAAATACATCAATTTTGATAAAAATTTATGTAAATTTTATCTCGAATAGTTTTGAAATAATATTGAACAATTAAGACTGGGAGATAAATTTGGGTTATTTTTAAATGGTTTTAGATAAGGATTTATTTATTTAAATCAATTTGAATTTTATCGAATGTGGTATTTCACGTTTAATAAAATCTAAGAAATATTGAGAAAATGTAATTTAAGGTCACTAAAATGATATTGAATCAAATAAGGAAGGATTCGAGACTGAATAATAATGATGTAAAAATCGAGAATCTATATGAAACTGTTAAACTTAAATTGTTATATTTAAGCTATGAACTATAGTGGAATTAAATGGTTTAGAGATTTGGATATGTATTTGGAACCAAGATAGTAGAATTCGTTATGTAGATAACTAATTGAATTAAGTGAAAATTTAGTTGAACTAAATTTTGAAATTCGTAGTTAGAAGACTAGATTGGGAAAAATTTAGTTGAAATGTTAAATACTTAAAGTATGGAAACATATTGAAATAAAAGGGGAAATTGGGATATCAAAAATCCAGATTTGAGATTTATAAAAATTAAAGTGGTTATTTTAGGAAGGTTTAAATTGATAAATTGAGTTTGAATTAAATGGGAAGGTCAGGTTGATGTGAACGATTTGTTAAGATAAGGAAGTTGAAAATACTTTACCGTATACATTACTTAACATATGGATACTAGTTTGGGAATATGATTTTTGAAGTAAAATTGATATTTGGGTCGAAATATAAATTAAGTGAATGACCACGGGGTAACAGTATATATTTCTACCTCGTAGATAGTTCTATGGACCCTTAGAGGATGAACATCCCAAACATCCTTTAAGTTATATGGTATTTCAGTTGATATTTCATTTGAGTTGAATTTATTAATATAAGAATGTTAATCCTGACTCGAGTGTTTTGTGTTTTGCTTTACGCTCGGGTCAGACTGAGTAATACAGCATTAGAGACTCACCTTTGGAGATTGGAGCTTCATTTGGAGATCCAACTATCTATTCAGCTTTCAGTTTTTCTAGTTGACTGGTTCAGAGAAGTCATCGGCTCGTACTGAAGACTTCACTATATTCGAGATATTCTGATGTATTTTATTTTTAAACTCTGATGTATATAGTAGCTTCATGAACTACTATCCTTTATCTATTCCGCTGCATTATATTACTCTGTGTCTGTGATCTGTGATTGATTTATTTACTGTATATTTAAGTTTTGCCAAAATTTGTATTAACAATTCGGTATTTTGAATTATTCAAGTCGGACATGTACGGTTTTATTGTCGATTTGAATGGTCCAAAATAGTGGGTCGTTACATATACGAAACAATGTGAGAAAAAAACCAAATCCCAACGTGTGACGAGTCAAACGACAATCTATCTTTTACCCAAATCGACGATTTTCAAATAAAAACTTTTGGAATTGAAAATAATAATCTTAATGAAGTTGTTGAAAATACGGTAACTGAGTTGGATTTCAATTCTTTTGAGGGTGTGGAACCAAATTTAAAATTTGATCTTCCTTTTCACGATTTCGAAAATTTGAATACAACAACTTTGGATTTTGAACTTGAGATACACAATGAAATTGCTGATATTCCAACAAAGGAAGGCGAATTTAATGAACATAAATTTTTTGGACTTTTCGGAAATGAGTTGTTGAATGCCGAAGGGGAAGATGTCGATCACCATTTTGATTTTGAAATCGATAATTCAAAAGAAGTTTTCAATGACAAATTTGAATTTCAATTTGGTGATAATAAACTTGAATTTCAATCAATTATTCTATCAACCTCGAAAATTATCGAAAAGGAAACAATTCATAAGATTTTTAAAACGACATTCGTTTTTCCAAATCCACATTCAGCTTTGGAATCTTGTACTGTTTGGTTTTCTACGCTTAAGCTGCGTCTCGTATACTTGACGAGACAAATGAATCGGTCTTTGGAAGACCGTTTCATTTACTTTTTGACGATATAGTTTCTGATCTCATGTAAATACCGCTTATTTTCATGTAAATATAGGTCATTTTTTATTTTTCTCCTTCAACTAGGGTTGACTGTGGGGGCACAGTCAAAATCAAGTGTGGGGGGAGACTCGTCTTCTTTTTTATTTTTCATGACTAATTTTTTTATTTTCTTCCAAAACTAAAAAAATTTAAAAATAAAAAAATTATTTTAAGCATTTTGATTTATTTTTAAAGAAACACTATATGATAAATATATGGTTTTGATTTATTAAATTGAAATTTTTGAAAATTTATCTGTCTTAACAAAAACAAAAATAAAGTTTGATTACAAATAACAATGCTTTAACTAGTATATATAAAGATTCATACGTGTTAATTGTAAAATACATCCTAATTGAAAATCTTTATTTTAAAAAGTGGTTGATTTAAAGTAAAGATATAACGTTTTTTTGTCTTCTACGTTAAATGGTGCTAAGATGATAGTGTGAAACTCTTTCTTCTAAAAAAACAAAAAAATATTTCTTGCATATATGTATATTTTTAATAAACACCTAGAGCCATGTGTTCACACTCGTATGTTCACTCACCATGCTCTATACCCTTCTCACGTAAGCCGGAAAGGCAGTGCATGATCGGCATATCTAGCCTCAGTTTATCTGAGTAAGGTGTGTGTATATAAAATGTCTTTTATTAGTAATGCCTACAGTCAATAAGTGTTCGCACTTGTGTGTTCACTCGCGACGCTCTGTATTCCCCTCACATAAGTCCACAAGGCGGTGCATAGGTAATATATTTGGCTTCGGTTTTCTGAGTTAGGCATATGTAAATATAAATAAAATTTTCAAATAAAAAAAATTAGAGAGAGTAAGCAATTGGAATCCAAGCACTATTTTAAATTATTTGATTGGTTATTGAAAACAACTAAAATTATCACTTTGATAAACTTTGATAATCAACTAAGGATCCATTTTATAGTTACATTGTGTTATCAACCGAAACAACGAGTTAAACTATAGTCTATTTGTTATGATTTTCGTTCGAAATGTTGACGAGTAAATGACTTAAAGTTTTTGATAATGACCAAAACCTATATTTAACTTATTTGTGTCAATTTAAAAGTAAATCCTTCATTGTAAATATTTTCAAAAATTTGCATTCATCTCTTTGTAAATAAATCTTACATTATGTAAATATTTTCATCCTGCATTTGGATTTTATGGGTAGTATCTGCTGAAAACCTTCATGAGACAACACTCGTCCTACTATGGACACCCAGAGGTTTAACGGCTTGTTGCATATGTTCAATGCAATCGTGCTCCCTACGAAAATGGATTTATCTTAGTTTATTCGAGGACTAATAAAAAGATAAGTATGGGGGTAGTTGATGTGCACGTAAATGTGCATATTTTTACCACCATATTTAATCTATTTAAATTAAATAAATGATCATATTGGGTATTTTAACTTGTCTAAACCAAAAATTCAAATTATTTCAAATCGTCTCATATTCATTTTCAACCAAGGGCAAAATGGTTATTTTTGTGAATATATTAATTTTCTAAAATTTAATTAAAAATTTCTATGTTGTTTTGTAGGAATTTAAATTCAAATACAAGTGGCTTCATGAAGATATGCATATACAAAAGGAAATAAGGCAAATGAAGATGAAAATAATTCAAACTCATGAACATGGAGGACCCCACCTACCTACTTACCTTGATTTTCAATTAGGAGCTAATGCACATGCTAAAAAGCCATTAAAGCTTCATGTACATTTAAGCAGGGGATTAAGACATGCTAATGATTACTTGCTGGTCACACCGTCTCTAGAATATTTTGGGCATTCTTCAAAAAAATGAATTAGGGTTTCTAACTTGTATAATATCCCATATCTTCATGTAACACTCATCTTCCTCTTAGTTAGTTTTAGGCTCAAAATAAAACACAACGCTCTCTTTCTCTTTTCATGGCTACTTAGCCATATTTCTTTTCATGTAATTTTCTTTTCTTTTATGCAATGTTAATTAATATTCTCTCTTATTTACATACTCTATTTCTTTCTTGTTAGTGGTTATTTTATTTTTCATGCAAGTAGGTTAGTGTTTGCATCTTTTTACTTAGATTTTCTTTTCATTTTGCTCTCTTTTTCCCCGTCTTTTATTTTTATGTTGCATGCTAGTTGTGTTGATATGATAAAAGAAATGAGAGGCTAATCCCTTCAATTTAGGGGTAATGAAGCCTCTAATCTTGTAGTTTCAACATTTTGATAATTATTGCACTTTTTGTGCTTAAATGAATGTTGATGTGATTTATTATTTCATGATGAATTTGACGGTCTATGTTGTTCATAACAAATAGGCCATACTTAAACAACCACAAACAAAAATTGCCTCTTCATCTAAATATGATTATGGCAAAAAAGTGAATGTTGAAATTGAAATTTGATGGTCTATATTTCTAATTAATAGTTAATAGACCATATTTAAAATAGATTTTGCTTTCAACTTGTTGTCATTTTTCATGAGAGTTGACAAGTAGTTTAAATGGTGTGTTATAGTTTGATGACTTATGTTGAGCTAATTAATAGCACAAGTGAGCCATACTTATGATAAGCACGTCAATTAAAATAACTAATGACTAAAAAAAGAGATAATAATTTCATGTTTCGTTGAACTATATGATAGAGAGAGTGCAATTATCTCTACATTGTCATTTATTCTAATGTATTTTTTTCTCACTTTCTTTTTGACATTATTCTACATTTTTAGCTTCACGCTCTTCAAATTCCTGGTTTAATTTGATTGAATAGAAATTTAAAATCTACAGTTCTATGTGGATCGACCCGTACTCACTACGTACTACGTTAGTACGCCGTGCGCTTGCGGTATAAATTTAATCCAAAATTTATTGACGGTTTTCTAACTCGATAGAAAATTTACAGTTCAACAATGTTGTCATTCCTTTGTGAGATATTATCGATATCTTTGTTTAATATTTTGTTCAAATCTTACTCCAACGATCCATCTTTTTTTGGGTATTCCCTAAGGTGAGTTGTTACATGTAGGAGTCAAGATAATATGGTTATTTAGTTTTATTTCACTATGCAACACAACTACTTATATCTATGTAAAAACAAAATTTATAATGGTCCTTTATGACTCTGATCACTTAAAGAGGGCTTCCATATATCTATTGAATTTATAATTGTAATTATTAAAATTTTCCCATGTGTTGTAATTAGTGGATGATGTATTAGGAATCGTAATGAATGAAAGAAATGTTTGTGGATTCTTTTTAAAATTACCATGCTCTTAATGTTAATGATATAATAATGAATATCATTTTATCACTGAAAAATAGACTGGAGTATCATGAGTGTCTATTTTCGAATCTTAAAAGGGAGATGTTACAACACACACATATGTAAAATCATCAAATCTCCATCGAATATATTCGACCACTAAAAACTAATTTTGTGTTTAACATGTATTATATACATATTTGAATATATATTTCTTTAATTTGAAATTAAGTTCATTTATTGGGCTTACCTTATAAATTAGTTACTGTTTTAAGGTAAGATTCATACATTATATGGGCATGGCCCTAAAAGAATTATTTTTCTTCGAAATATACATATAAATATGTATATAAATATGTATGTGTATTCAAATTTGAAATTCAACTTTTGAATTCAAATTTAAAGTTACAATATAATTAGCTTGGTCAAATTAAGTTATATATATATATACACACACATACATGGTTTTGCCTAAATAAAATATTTTTTAGTTAGAATTTCATGCACATTTATATATACGTGTCTTTAGAATATATTATAATATTTAATACATGTGTGTGTATGTGTGTATGTATATGTGATAATTCATTTTCTTTAAATATATTTTAACTTGTTGCTGAAACAAAAACAATCCTTTTATATGTATAACTTGAATCTAAAAATGTATATTGGCATTTTATCAATGTAGAATAATCTATATGTGATTAAAAAGTTAATAATAATAATAATTCATTTGTTTCGAAATATGTTATGGACGAATATTATAGTTGTATTAGCTTGAAATAAATCCAAAATAAATAAAATGATATACCGTTGTGTGACGACCCACCCTTATACTCACAGAAAGACGTATCATCAATAAGAAAAGAAATGGATAGAAATAGAAAAGAATAGAAAGAAAGAATAACAACATCAGAATCTCACAGCGGAAATGGACAAAAA
Source organism: Allium cepa (assembly GCA_030765085.1). Classification (NCBI taxonomy): domain Eukaryota; kingdom Viridiplantae; phylum Streptophyta; class Magnoliopsida; order Asparagales; family Amaryllidaceae; genus Allium; species Allium cepa. The sequence continues at coordinate 269,004,257 of CM060941.1, read as the reverse complement.
TATAATACATCACATAACTATTACATAGTTTACATATATCAGAGTTACACAGTATCATACACATGACAGTCATATATACATCTGTCACTACATACATCCAAAATACAACATACATCAGCTAACACAACGGAACTAAATAGATATATAGATATGTCTGGACTCCTGCTCCAGCTCCTCCAGAACTCGGCAATCCAAAACCTATCACTTGGCTACTCATAAAAATTTGAGTACCCAAGAGTTTATAGAAAATAAAAATAAACTCCGGGTCAGACATGGGTCTGGTATGAGTAAATGGTTTAAAGTTGTTTAACTTTGTAAAACATTTGAAAATAAAGGTATCACGTAAGACTTCCCACACATAAATATGGGTAAGTTTTTACCTTACGCTAACCAAAACAATTTTATAGGAAATCCAGTGATATTATAATAGTGTCTAGGGTTTTCAAGTAAAATACAGAAATAGCTAAAATGCTTACATCTCACATTCCAACATAGTTTGGCACAATCAAAACTTACGACGCTTATTGGAGATTGGATTCCATACAATGGCAAGGCTACTAGGGTACCGCCAGTTACAGTACGGGGCCTAGATCACCGTACCTTAGATAACTCCCGACCCCTACAACACAAGGCTGGAACCATTCCTTACCGAACAGTCCCGAACAAGGTAACCCCGTGGTTGTAGCTAGTAACCGCCCACACAGCCGAAATAAAAAGGAACATCTAGACAGGGGTATATCTCGTCCTGCTTGGGTGCTACTCACCTAACCTTGCTGCACATCCCCTATATTAGTCATTCCCGGTTGATGAGGCTTGAGGTTACGATTACCTTAATAGAACATATCTCTTAGAATGCTCATCGTCCGCCTGACGATGTTCTGAAAGCATTCAATCCATACAAGTTCGTTCCGGATTCGAACGAAACCGAAGGCATTATCTCGTTACACTCATTTTAGAATCACCCTTAGAGTCAACGACAATAACCCGTACATTCTGAAACACCATCTCGATCTTCACTTGGAAATTTACGACCTAATGTTTAATTTGGATCGACGTGGTTTTCGGATAATCATAAATGACACCCGATCCCAGTCTCATCGAAATCCAAATGCCATTTTAAAGGTCAAGTTGTTTATTAGTTTAAACAGTTTAATTCAACACTTTGAATTCACCTAGCATTTATCACAGATAAATCATACATAATCATCATAGATATATCAAAGTACATCACAAAGAATCACAGAATATCATCAAATATATATCACAAAATCAGATATTCAACTTATATAACATTCATAAGCAAGTATCTTAATCCTTATTATAATTAATTCAATTTAGATTTATTACTTAAGAATTTATCACTTAATCCTGTTTAATTAATCATCAATTAATTAATTATTCTGTTTCAAATCATTTAATTAATTAATCATTTCTTAATCGATTTATTAAATCTTAATTACTCAATTAATTACCCCTTAATCATTAATTAATAACCTAATTATTAATTAATAAAACTTAACTACCCATTTATTAATCACTAATTTCTTAGTTTATCAATTATCAATTCATAATTAAATTACTTAATTACTTAAATACTAATCATACATTAATTAACTTTAAGTAGTTAATTACCATTTATTTATCACTTAATCATTAATTAACCAATCTCTAATTACAATTATAATTTAATTATTTTTAATTGCTTTCTAAAATAATTAATAGATATTAATTATTCATCTTAATTAACCTTTAAATGAAATCTTCTTTAAACTTTGAAAATTAAATTATTACTAACTACAAAACTTAATGTTAATAAATTTTATACTTAAATTAATTACTTAATTAAAATAATTAATTAAGAGTTTAAAACATTGTAAAGTGTTAACGAAAATAATTAAAACTTGTATTAAAGTCTTAATTCAAATTTGTTAAACATTTATTAAGTCTACAATGCTTAAAACTTGTTGAAACACAATTTGTTTAACTTTATTTTTATTTTATAATATTGTAGTTCGAAAACAAACAACCTGAGATCTTCCCCTGTTTCACTCGAGAAACACACGCGTTTCCCACAATTTCCCCGAGTCATTCTTCTCTCCCTCTCGTACTCCTTCTTCTTCTCTTTACATTTTATTTCCAGTAATTTGAAGTTTAAACTTAAGTTATAGTATCAGTAAATCATGTTTACTCACTCGATTAAAACCCGAAGCGACCCCCTCGTTTACTCGAGTAACAACTCGAGATCGACCACCAACAGCGACACTGACACCAACCTCAAGCCGTACACGTGCACGGTTACGCGCCACCGCTCCGGCGAACCCCACGACCATCGGCAAGTCACAAAACTACCATAAACTCAAAAGCAAAACACGATTCGCCTCCAAAAATTTCAAATCGAAAATAAGCCTCTTGCTCGAAACCTGAAACTCAACCCAACACACAAAACCACCTCGCCACCGCCGCTCAGACCACCGGAGACGCCCAGACTTCGTCCACACTACGACAACACACTAAGCTACCATTCTCCAGAGTTACGCGAAGCTCGATCACGTAGAGAAGACGAACTCGTCTCATTGCTTAACCACAACAAAAATGAAGCTTAAACCCTAAAATGATCTCGACCTATCAATTTATGCAATGGAAAAAATTTATGATAATTTTCTCTAAATCAATGATGTTCATACTTGCTCCAAACAAAATTTCAATAGCAATTATTAAATCGATCACCAGAAAATGGAAAAAATGCAATTTTTGTTCAACTACAAACTGTTCGTACAATTCCAAACTAAAAGTTTCCATTTTTGCTTTAAAAATCCTATTTTGCATTGAAGATTCAAGTTATGAACTTGAATTAATATTTTACAACAATCAAATTTATCAAAATAGTTCTTGTTGCCTGTAAAACATGATTTCAGTAGTATATTCCTCTAACAGGTTTAAAACAGTTTTAAAAAAAAAATACTTATTGAAGTTTAAGCATCTTGTTTTGTTGAAAAATTAAACTTAACAATGATTAGAAGAAACAATTTGAGTTTTGAAAATATTCAACCCTGTATCAAATAAACAGAGAAGTATAGTATACAGAGCAACCTATGTGTGTGTGTGTATATATATATAGAATTATATTCAAAGATGAAACATATACCACACCATATTATTAATGAATCTCTTGAACTGTTTTTAATTAAACTTAAAGCTTTAAAATTGATGTTTACTCACCTTAAAATTCTGTGAACAGGGAACACTTTGATGTTTTGAAAACTGCAGTATGAATCTGCCATGGGTTCTTTCTGTTCTTGTTTGAATTGAGTGATGCTTTTAGTTTTGAAAAAAAAATTGAAGATGTTTATTTTCTTATTCTATGGTTTTCTTAAGTTGTTACTGAACGAACCAAAATAGAAGATGCATACATATATATAGAAAAAAATAGGATGCATAAGGGAATGTTTAACCGGTCAAGCTGTTTTCTTCTTTTTGTTTTGTCTTGATCGGATTTTTATTTCTGAAATGTAAAGATTTGTAAAATTTTGAATAGATAAATTTTGGCTGAGATGGTAGCATTTAATGCCATGGTTTCCTAATTTGTTTACATACTATTATTATATATTTTTGCTGTATATAGATATTTTGTATAAAGACATTTGTTTTATTAACTTCAAGCTTGTCACCATATACATATTTTTGTCTGGTTTAACTTTATACATTTGTGCTTACAAATTTTCATCTTATGTTGCAAGCATACCATAACTACTTAATTCTTGCTTTTACTTCTATTTCTATTTTTTATTTTAACTATCAACATTTAAATTATATTCATATGTTTTACTTATATTTTATACTTATATTTTATATTGATAGAATTTGTTTTCATTTTAAACATTATTATATATATATATATATATTTTATACCAAAGTTAATAAGGTAGAACATTTTAATTTAATTATATAAGATAGATTTTATTTTAAAAAAATTTAAGAGATTTATTTTTAAATTTTCAAATCAAATTTTCCTTTTCAAAATACAAATGTATATAAACAAATGGCAAATATTTCCAAAAGACTTATTCATTTTAAAATGATAAGTTTACATTTTATTTAATTGGATTAAATATTTATTAAAAGTATTATTGCCAAAATCACGGGTCATTACATTCCTCCCTCTTAAAATAATTTCGTCCCGAAATTTAAAACAAAAGATAATTCAAAGGCTTTCATACCAACCATTCAAACATACATATTATTCAACATATGCAAGCGACCAAACAATTTATCCTAACAAACATCCCTAGCTATCCGGACACAGATCCGGATAAGTTTTTCTAAAACCATCCAGAGTTTTCTAGGTGCAATCTCTGGGATCCTCGCTCCACTGTACTTTGACGAGCTTCACTACCTTGCTTCCGAGTTGCCTTTCGTCTTGATCAACAACCCGGACTGGATTCTTGACCACTGTCAAATTTGGCTCGACCTCCAAATCTTCCTGGACTACTGGTTCTACAACTAATGATGGATCATGAACAAATTTCCTTGGATGTGATACATGGAATACAATATGAATTCCGGACATCCGTTCTGGCAATTCAATTCTGTAAGCTACAGCACCAATCCTTTCCTGCACCTGGAATGGTCTAATATATCTCGGGGCAAGTTTTCCCGTCTTTCTGAATCTTATAGCACCTTTGATCGGGGAAACTTTGATAAAGACTAAATCTTCGATCTCAAATTCCAATGGTCTTCGCCTTTTATCTGCATATTTCTTTTGACGGTCCTGAGCAGTTTCATTCTTTTCTTGACAAGCTCAACTTTAGCAGAAGCTTCTCGAATCAAATCATGTCCAAGCACAAGACGATCTTTCGACTCTATCCAACAGGATGGGGACCTACACGGTCTTCCATCAAGAGCTTTATAACGAGCCATCTTGATACTCGCTTGGTAATTGTTATTATAGGAGAATTGTACCAGATGAAGACGGTCTTCCCACGATCCACCAAAATCCAAAACACAAGCTCGCTGCATATCCTCTAGAATTTGGTTCAGCCTCTCCATCTGTCCGTCTGTCTGAGGATAATAGGCTGTACTCAATCTCAAACTCATTCCCATAGCTGATTGTAGAGCCTTCCAGAATTTTCTGGTAAAGATAGGATCACGATCACTTACTATGCTAAGAGGAACACCATGCAATCTAACTATCTCCCTCAAGAAAATCTCTGTCAGAGAAACTGCAGTACGAGTTGCCTTAACCGGTATAAAATGGACGCTCTTAGTTAACGGATCCACAATAACCCATATTCCATCGTTTCCTTTCTTAGTTATAGGAAAACCGTCGATGAAATCCATCGAAATCATCTCCCATTTCCATTATGGGACTTCCAAAGGCTGCAACAAACCCGCTGATTTCTGTTGATCTCCTTTCACCTGCTGACAGATAGCACAACTATTAACGTAAGCAGCTACATCCCTCTTCATGCTTGGCCATCAGAAAACTCTTCTCATATCTTTATACATCTTAGAGATTCCTGGGTGAATATTTAGCCTAGAGCGATGACATTCAGCTAAGACTTGTTGCCTCAATCCATCTATATTAGGCACACACAAACGACCATTAATCCTCAAAACACCTTGATCGTCCACCTTGAAATCCGAATATTGACCATCCTTGGTTCCAAGAATCAGTTCCTCAAAAGATCTATCCTCCATTTGCTTACTTATGATTCTGTCCTGGAGAGATGGAACAACTTCCAAAAGAGACAGAACCGCATTCCAGCTAAGAGCATCAGCCACAACATTTACCTTTCCCAGGGTATACAGAATATCCAAATCATATGATGCCAGAAACTCGACCCATCGCTGCTGCCTCAAATTAAGTTCCTTTGAGAGAAAAGATATTTCAACGGTTTGTGATTTGTGAATAACTCAAACTTCTCTCCCACGAGATAGTGTCTCCAGATCTTCAAAGCAAAAACAATGGCTAACAACTCAAGATCGTGCGTAGCATAGTTCTTTTCGTGTGGCTTTAATTGCCGACTCGCATACGCAATTACTCTTCCATTCTACATCAAAACTGCTCCCAGACCAATTATACAAGCATCTGTATAAACTTTAAATTTGCTCTTCCCATCTGGAATAGCTAGCACTGGTGCACTGGTTAGCCTTGTCTTCAACTCTCGGAAAGCTTCTTTACACTGGGATGTCCACTTGAATTTAGCTCCTTTCCTTGTCAACTTAGTCAGGTGTGAAGAAATCTTGGAATAATCCTTGATAAACTTCCTGTAGTAGCCAGCTAATCCCAGAAAACTGCGAACTTCAGTTGGTGTCTTCGGTTGCTTCCGTTCCAAAATAGTCTTGACCTTTGCTGGATCTACAGAGATACCTTCTCCAGAAACAACGTACCCCAAAAATTTTGACTTTCGATTTCCAAAAATGAAACTTAGAGAATTTCGCCTTCAAAACACGTCTCCTCAGTGTCTCCAACACTATCCTCAAATGCTGCTTGTGCTCTTCTTCAGACTTAGAATATATCAGGATATCATCGATGAACACCAGAACAAACTTATTCAATACATTCCTAAAGGCTCGGTTCATCAGATCGACAAAGTAAGCAGGAGCGTTGGTTAACCCGAAAGGCATAACCAATCATTCATAGAAACAATTTGGTCCCCTGAATGTAGTTAAAAGGATACTGTCATCAGCCACCCTTAATTAATGGAAACCTGAAGCTAAATCTAGTTGAGAAAAGATAGAAGCTCTATGCAACTGGTCAAAGAGATCATCAATACGAGGAGGAGGATATTTGTTTCGAATGGTCACCTTGTTCAATTCTCTATAATCAACACAGAACCTTAGCGATCCATCCGGCTTAGTGACCAACACCGCAGCAGAACCCCAACAAGAAAAACTGGGTCTAATCAACCCCATCTCCAAAAGATTTTGAGTCTGCTTAACTAATTCTTCTCTCTCTCTAGGAGCCATCCTCCTACTAGGCTGGATCACTGGCACTGCTCCTGGAACCAAATCAATACGAAACTCTATCTCTCGATGTGGAGGCAAACACTTGACTTTCTCGAATACACCAGGAAAATCTTGGACCACATCGATATCTTCAACCTTCTCTTGAGAAGTCTCAACTCCATGTAAAAGAATACTCAAGTGAATCCTAAAATTATCACACGTCACTTTGGCAATCCTACCCAGATCAGTTTCCAATGAAACTATTCTCTCATCACAATTCAGAACAGCTTTATACTTATCAAGCCAATTCATTCCCAATATAAGATCAAATCCCTTAAACTTCAACACATAAGGGTCACAAGAAAAACTATGAGACAGATAGGAAATCTTTAAGTCTTTACAGATCATATCTAATCTAGTTACCCCTCCTATAGGATTAGATACCAAAATGGGACAGTCAACGGTACTAGGGTTAAGAAAGAACTTCTCTACAGATTCCAGAGAAATAAAACTCAAAGAAGCACCCAAATCAAACAAAACTTTAATATATTTGCCATCTAAAAGTAATGTACCTTTCAAAACTCCATTTCCTTTAGATGAAGTAGATGGTACACCTTCCAAAGAAAATACCTTATTTTGCTGAGCTTTGTAAAGAAGCGGGCAATCCTTGATCATATGACCTGGTTGGTGGCAATTGAAGCATAGAGATATCTGAATCAAAGCCGAACCCGGTCCACTTTGATGCGACTACTGCTACTGTTGCTGAAATCCTTTCCTATGACACTTATTTGCCAAGTGACCTTCTTATTGACATATATAGCATTTGCGAGGTCCGTTGTTGTTTCCAGTCTTCTTCTTGCTCTGCTTCCTCCAAATGGGATTGAACTTCCTCTTATTTGGATTAGCAAAATTTCCTCCGATGCTGCTATTGGTGCCACTGATCTCTTATTCATCAAATCCTCATATCTCAGGGCCATATCAATCAACTCAACAAAAGATCCTTTCAAATGCGCCGTCATCTTTTCATGAAATTCCGGCCTCAAACCTTGCACAAACATTTCGTTCTTTTTGAGTGAAGTATCAATGAGTCCTAATCCGTAGCAAGAAAGTTTATTTAATTTGGTCTCATACTCCGCTATAGTCATGCTTCCCTGCTTCAAATTCAGAAAATCCTGATACAAACGAGTTTTGCCTGCTGTTAGCATGAGTTTCTCCTCAAACAACTCGTTAAATCTTTCCCAAGAGTTGTCGTCCTCAGAAATATTTGCTATCGTTGCATCCCACCAGGCTGCTGCGCCTCCCTGCAATTACCATGAAGCCATTTTCCTTTTCCGCTCATCAGACAACTTCGTACTCTTAAAGATACGCTCACAAGAGCGCAGCCAAACTTGGACCTCAATTATCTATTCTGACCCTTTAAATGGTTTACCTCCAAGGTTGATGAAGTCCTTGCATAAAGCGACAAAACTAACCTGAGGCGGTACTAGATCTACAGCCTCACTAGCAGTTTGACTTTGTCCATTATCAGTCGAGATACTGCCCCTACCTCTGCCTCTTCTTCCAGAACTCATGTTGGCCACCTGAACAGGTAACTCAACAAATTTAGATAGGTATATAATTATATGAAATTATAAATACACACTCTCAAGATAGATATTACTCCAGAGCCTAGGTATTATCTCATGACGACCCGCCCTTCTACTCACAGAAAGACATATCATCAATAAGAAAAGAAAGGGATGGAAATAGAAAAGAATAGAAAGAAAGAATAACAACATCAGAATCTCACAGCGGAAACGAAACAAAATATAATACATCACATAACTATTACATGGTTTACATATATCAGAGTTACACAATATCATACACATGATAGTCATATATACATCTGTCACTACATACATCCAAAATACAACATACATCAACCAACACAGCGGAACTACATAGATATATAGATACGTCTGGACTCCAGCTCCTCCAGAACTCAACAATCCAAAACCTATCACTTGGCTACTCATAAAAATTTGAGTACCCAAGAGTTTATAGAAAACAGAAATAAACTCCGGGCCATACATGGGTTTGGTATGAGTAAATGGTTTAAAGTTGTTTAACTTTGTAAAACATTTAAAAATAAAGGTATCACGTAAGACTTCCCATACATAAATATGGGTAAGTTTTTACCTTATGCGAACCAAAACAGTTTTATAGGAAATCCAGTGATATTATAATAGTGTCTAGGGTCTTCAAGTAAAATACAGAAATAGCTGAAATGCTTATATCTCACATTCCAACATAGTTGGGCACAATCAAAATGTACAGCGCTTATTAGAGATTGGATTCCATACAATAGCAAGACTACTGGGGTACCGCCCGTCATAGTACGGGGCTTAGATCACCGTACCAAGGATCACTCCCGACCCCCTACAACACAAGGCTGGAACCATTCCTTACTGACAAGTTCCGAACAAGATAACCCCACGGTTGTAGCTAGCAACCTCCCACACAGCCAAAATAAAAACGGACATCTAGACAGGGGTATATCTCGTCTTGCTTGGGTGCTACCCACCTATCCTTGCTGCACATCCCCTGTTTTAGCCATTCTCGGTTGATGAGGCTTGAGGTTACGATTACCTTAATAGAACATATCTCTTAGAATGCTCATCGTCCGCCTGATGATGTTATGAAAGCATTCAATCCATACAAGTTCGTTTCGGGTTTGAATGAAACCGAAGACATTATCTCGTCACACTTATTTTGAAATTACCCTCAGAGTCAACGACAATAACCCTTGCATTCTGAAACACCATCTCGATCTTCACTTGGAAATTTACGACCTAACGTTTAATTTGGATCGACGTGGTTTTCGAATAATCATAAATGACACCCGATCCCGGTCTCATCGAAATCCAAACATCATTTTAAAGTTCAAGTTGTTATTAGTTTAAATAGTTTAATTCAACACTTTGAATTCACCTAGCATTTATCACAGATAAATCATACATAATCATCATAGATATATCAAAGTACATCACAGAGTATCACAGAATATCATCAAATATATATCACAAAATCAGATATTCTACTTATACAACATTCATAAGCAAGTATCTTAATCCTTATTATAATTAATTCAATTTAGATTTATTACTTGAGAATTTATCACTTAATCCTATTTAATTAATCATCATTAATTATCAATTAATTAATTATTCCATTTCAAATCATTTAATTAATTAATCATTTCTTAATCAATTTATTAAATCTTAATTACTCAATTAATTACCCCTTAATCATTAATTAATAACCTAATTATTAATTAATAAAACTTAATTACCCATTTATTAATCACTAATTTCTTAATTTATCAATTATTAATTCGTAATTAAATTACTTAAATACTTAACTACTAATCATACATTAATTAACTTTAAGTAGTTAATTACCATTTATTTATCACTTAATCGTTAATTAACCAATCTCTAATTACAATTATAATTTAATTATTCTTAATTGCTTTCTAAAATAATTAATCGATATTAATTATTCATCTTAATTAACCTTTAAATGAAATCTTCTTTAAACTTTGAAAATCAAATTATTACTAACTACAAAACTTAATGTTAATAAATTGTATACTTAATTAATTACTTAATTAAAAAAATTAATTAAGAGTTTAAAACATTGTAAAGTGTTAACTAAAATAATTAAAACTTGTATTAAAGTCTTAACTCAAATTTGTTAAACATTTATTAAGTCTACAACGCTTAAAACTTGTTGAAACACAATTTGCTTAACTTTATTTTTATTTTATAATATTGCAGTTTGAAAAAAAAAACAACCCGAGATCTTCCCCTGTTTCACTCGAGAAACACACGCGTTTCCCAACAATTTCCTCGAGTCATTATTCTCTCCCTCTCGTACTCCTTCTTCTTCTCTTTCCTTTTTATTTCCAGTAAGTTGAAGTTTAAACTTAAGTTATAGTATCAGTAAATCATGTTTACTCACTCGATTAAAACTCGAAGCAACCCCCTCATTTACTCGAGTAACAACTCGAGATCGACCACCAACAGCGACACTGACACCAACCTCACGTCGTACACGTGCACGGCGATGCATCACCGCTCCGGCGAACCCCACGACCATCGGCAAGTCGCAAAACTCTCATAAACTCGAAATCAAAACACGATTCGCCTTCAAAAATTTCAAATCGAAAATAAGCCTCCTGCTCGAAACCTGAAACTCAATCCAACACACAAAACCACATCGCCACCGCCGCGCAGACCACCGGAGATGCCCAAACTTCGTCCACACTACGACAGCACACTAAGCTACCATTCTCCAGAGTTACGTGAAGCTCGATCACGTAGAGAAGACGAACTCGTCTCATTGCTTAACCACAACAAAAACGAACCGTAAACCCTAAAATGATCTCGACCCATCAATTTATGCAATGGAATTTTTGTTTGATAATTTTCTCGAAATCAATGATGTTCATACTTGCTCCAAACAAAATTTCAACAGCAATTATTGAATCGATCACCAGAAAATGGAAAAAATGCAATTTTTTGTTCAACTACAAACTGTTCATACAATTCCAAACTAAAAATTTCCATTTTTGCTTTAAAAATCCTATTTTGCATTGAAGATTCAAGTTATGAACTTGAATTAATATTTTACAACAATCAAATTTATCAAAATAGTTCTTGTTGCCTGTAAAACATGATTTCAGTAGTATATTCCTTTAACAGGTTTAAAACAGCATTTAAAAAAAATCCTGATTGAAGTTTAAGCATCTTGTTTTGTTGAAAAATTAAAGCTTAACAATGATTAGAAGAAACAATTTGAGTTTTGAAAAATATTCAACCCTGTATCAAATAAACAGAGAAGTATAGTATACAGAGCAACCTATGTGTGTGTGTGTGTGTATATACATAATTATATATATATATACACACACACATAATTATATATATATATATACACACACACACACACACATAATTATATTCAAAGATGAAACATATACCACACCATATTATCAATGAATCTCTTGAACTGTTTTTAATTAAACTTAAAGCTTTAAAATTGATGTTTACTCACCTGAAAATTCTATGAACAGAGAACACTTTGATATTTTGAAAACTGCGGTATGAATCTGCCCTGGGTTCTTTCTGTTCTTGTTTGAATTGAGTGATGTTTTTAGTTTTGAAAAAAAAATGAAGATGTTTATTTTCTTATTCTCTGGTTTTCTTAAGTTGTTACTGAATGAACCAAAATAGAAAATGCATACATATATATAGAAGAAAATAGGATGCATAAGGGAAGGTTTAACTGGTCAAGCTGTTTTCTTCTTTTTGTTTTGTCTTGATCATATTTTTATTTCTGAAATGTAAAGATTTGTAAAAATTTGAATAGACTAAATTTTGGCTGAGATGATGGCATTTAATGCCATGGTTTCCTAATTTGTTTACATACTATCATTATATATTTTTGCTGTATATAGATATTTTGTATAAAGACATATGTTTTATTAACTTCTAGCTTGTCACCATATACATATTTTTGTCTAGTTTAACTTTATACATTTGTGCTTACAAATTTTCAGCTTATGTTGCAAGCATACCATAACTACTTAATTCTTGCTTTTATTTTTATTTCTATTTCGTATTTTAATTATCAACATTTAAATTATATTCATATGTTTTACTTATATTTTATACTTATATTTTATATTGACAGAATTTGATTTTATTTTAAACATTATTATCTATATATATTTTTATACCAAACGTTAATAAGGTAGAACATTTTAATTTACTTATATAAGATAGATTTTATTTTAAACATTTTTAAGAGATTTATTTTTAAATTTTCAAATCAAATTTTCCTTTTCAAAATACAAATGTATATAAACAAATGGCAAATATTTCCAAAAGACTTATTCATTTTAAAATGATAAGTTTACATTTTATTTAATTGGATTAAATATTTATTGAAATATTATTGCCAAAATCCCGGGTCGTTACACTTTGCTTGATTTAGCCGGTTGATTACATGTTATATTACGAGTTATTTTCTCATTAGAAACTTTTCCTTCATCCTAGCTTGGCTAAGTCTGAGCTGTTGACTTTAGCTTACTTTAATGGAGACTAGGATTTTATGTTTTTTTTGAGTGTTTTTGAATGAGAGAGTAGAGATTTGTTTATAGTCTCACAAACATTAAGAACATCGAGATATTTCACCTTATTTCTCTTCCATCTCATGATAAACACTTCATCGTATATGTGTCGAAACACAACGAATCAACAAATAACACACACCATAGGTAGGCTATAATTATTTAATTTAATTAGATAATTCTTAGCCCATATTCAATACATTGAGTTATTTCAATATTTATTTGACAAAGCTAATTAATTAAATCAGTACAACATTTATATCATTTTAGTTAGTTTTAAGATCTCTAATAAATAAATAAAACCACATCAAAAGCCAACAAAAAAATACGACAGTTATACTAATTTTCTCCATTTGGGTTTATAATATTTATAAATTAATCCGATTAAGTTAAATTTGGAAATATGCTAACAAATACTGTTGTGTGACTTCCAATCGCGAACTCAATCGTCGGTAATATTGAAACATTATTAACAGTAAAACTTGTACGTACTTTGTTGAAGTACGGAACTGGACATGAGTTCATTGCTTATAGACCATTTAAACGAGAACCTAATTTCTATTCTTTTTAAATTGCACCCTTAAGCTACGATATATTTTGTACATTGTGTTTCTTCATCATCACCATCTCAATAAGACATCTATAACTTGGTCTATGGTCAACACTCTAATAATGTCCATAGTTAAATTCTATATATCTTAATTAAGAGCATTTATGGGGAAGTATTTATTTGTACGATCAAATATTCATGATTATGAACACATTCACAATTGTGATCGAGTCATAGAGATAATTGCTCATACATATTTAACGTATTTAAAACATTGCTTATATCACATATAATTGCACATACAATATAAAATAACACCAAAAATATATTTTTATTTCATACAGGATGTGGGTTGACCTCTTGCAACATCCAACATCAAGCCATCTTACATTGCTAAATAGCAATGGTTCTATAAAACTCAATCACAACATTAAATTTTGATGTCCCTTTAATAAACTTCATTATTTCAACATATACACACTTAAAAAAAGTCACTTGTATAAACTATTTTAAGCTTATTTGTGTTTATTTATTATTTTTCCTTAGGTACCATCACGTGCATACTGTTTTGCACAGTATTTTTTTAACAACTTTTAAAGGCCTGAAAGTTATACCAGAAAATAAATCAAAAAGTAAACCAGCAAAGTAAATCGACGGTCAACATGAAATGCTGGTTTCAAAATCAACGCAATCCGAATTTTCACCAAAATCCGCACACCCGTACTTCTCCGGTTTGGACTTTATAGCAGCGTTTTTTTCCCCCCCTTTTTACCACGAGTTTATCCTGGTAATATTGCAAATCCATGGTATTAATATTTATCCACAGCCTTTGAGTTTTTGAGATGCTCTTAAGACGTGTTTCATCGAAACTGGAGAAAACTAACATGCAAAGTGTCCACTTTTTGGAGCATGTTACAACATGAATAACGCTGCATCGCGATGAAGTATTGTTTACTAAAAATAAAAAGAACTAAAAATGCGCTGAACTCCTGCGGACCAAAATATCGCCATTTTTTCTTCTGCTCGCCGTTCACAATCGTTGCAGCTCGTCAAAACCAACAAAATTAAAATTAATAATATAGAATTATCGGACAAACCGCAGAAAGCAGAGACAATTCACAATAAAATAAAATTCCGCTCCTTTTCTCAATTTTTTCTTCCCTAAAGATTACAGTTAAGCGGTTTATATAATTAATTTAACTCGGATTGAGATTTGAGAATTAGCATTAATTATTCTGTGTCATGAATACAAATGGGTTGCATCCGCCTCTCCATAAAACGCAATCATCTATACAGGTATAATTTTATCTTTTTCGTTAATAGTTCTTATTGTTTTAGTTGAATTAAATGATGCTCCTTTACTGTGTCTGGAAGTTATCTGGTGAAAATTTATTTTGCAATCTCAACAAGATATAAGTGGTATCATCGTTGTTAGATCTGGTAACCTATTTAGTTTGCATGCTTACTTTGTTTCTCTAGCAGTATCAAGTATTACTTTGTTAATTTCACCTCTTTTTTAAAATGAATGGTTTTATGTCATTTTCCTTGGGCATGAATCTTTTTCTGAATTTGATTTTTTTTGTTTCCATTAAAATTGCGTTTATTCCGCAAGGACAAGATTCATTGATTTGGCAACCTAAACTTATGTTATATTTGTATATCATTTTTGTTTGGCCTGGATGAGCTTGGCCACTATATTCTTATTTTTTCTTCATGCTTAATGTTCATTGCTATACTCAGATAATTCCTTTATTTTTCTTTTGTGGTTCCAGCTAATTTACTTGACTACTCTTTTCTTTACTGATATTTGATTGCACAGATGAGTTCATTAGATCTTACCTCAGAACATGAATTAGAAGAGGAAGTTCTTTATGCCCCTACCAAACACACAAATAATGTAGGTTCCATGTCTAGAAAAGAAAACACCCCTGATTCATTGGATAATGGCTTGATGGGAAGCATAAAAATCATGGTATTTACTTCCAAGATAAATTTGCTGCTTCCTTGTGGGCCTGCTGCAATATTGGTTAATTACTCAACAAATCAACATGTGAGTTTGTGTAATTTATACCTTTATCATACGTATTTTTGATATTTAAAGGTTAGTCGACAGGAAAACCCATCACACTAATTTCACATCGAATTCTATTTGTTTATTACTCTCCCTCAGAAAAGGGGAAGATGCAGACAAACTGCATAGTTTTTGTTTTTCTGCACAATTTAATGTAAAAATAGTGATTTCGCTTGGGTTAGAACTCAAAGTGAAGGGTTTCTCACTGTTAAACCTATATCAAATGCTGCTTGGCTTATGATTTTTGTTTTCCTTTTTCATATTTTGTAAATGGAGATATAGGGATGGGTTTTCTTCTTAAGCTTGTTGGGAATTATTCCATTGGCGGAGCGTTTGGGTTTTGCTACAGAGTAAGGATTTCTGTTAGCTTTGCTTCTTGACCATGTTTATTTGTTGGTGTTTGATAAATAGTTATAATGTTTTTTTTTTTCCTTTGCACAGGCAACTAGCATTTTACACTGGCCCCACAGGTAAAAAATATGTTTCTCTGCAGACTTTTAAATCATGCAATTTAGCCTAGTTTTTCAGCTGCAATTTAGTATCATATTACTACTGAAATAAATTGCCTACATGGCGTGTATAAGTGGAAATGAAAAACAACGTGGAAGACGTAGGTGGGATATACACGTATCAACACTTTTTGAGTGCTATTTATGTCATAGAAACTTTTGGGTGTAATTTATGGCATAGGAACTACACATGTATTGATGACACTAAACTGATCCTTTTCTATACCCAAGCAGTTTAATATATGGTTAATTTATTTGCTTGTTTAAGTAAATAAAGAACAGATAACTCATTTCATCCTAACAGATAAGCTCATTTTGTCTTTGTACTTAAATATATCCATACGGTTTATTGTATTATGCTTGCCAATCGTTTATGTTACTTAAATGTTATTCGGTGATTTTCTTTCGGAAATATTGACACATATCATTTGAAAAATGCAGTCGGAGGCCTATTAAATGCAACATTTGGGAATGCTACAGAACTGATAATTTCAGTCTTTGCTATGAGAAGTGGCATGTTGCGTGTTGTTCAACAATCGCTATTAGGGTCAATATTATCAAATATGCTTTTGGTTCTTGGATGTGCTTTCTTCAGCGGAGGAATTGTTTATCATCATAAGGACCAAACTTTTAATAAGGTTCTTGAACTTTTATCATGTTGTCTTATGCTCTAAGTCCAGCTAAACTTGCTTGTTGCATAAAAAACATTATTTTTTCTGTCTAAATTTATACCATTATAGAAATATAGTATAAAATACGAGATATTATTGAGCTTACAAAACTTGTAGACAGGTCCGGCCCTGAGCCTAGGCTATCTAGGCGATGGCCCAGAGCCCAATTTAGGGATATAGTCTATTTTTCATATTTATTATTATATAAATGTTAGCATTGATTTAATTTTGAAAGAATGTGTTAGTTTGTGAGGTAAAGTGATTCTTGACCAATTCGGTAGGTTTCAAGTCCTAGCAACTTCATTTTTATGCCATTTTCATGTATATATTACGATCTAGTTTAGCCTTCAGCCCAGGGTCCAAATTCACCTTGGATCGGACCTGCTTGTAGATAGAGAATAAATCATTGTAAAACAATGATAACTAAATAAGAGCAAAATCTATTATATATAATAATAATAATAATAAAAATAATAATAGTAGTAGTAGTAGGAGGAGCAGCAGCAGCAGCAGCTCAGTCACATCCCATGATGACGTCGCTCTATTGATCTTCTCTTTAATGTTTTCATCTATTTCTTTATAGATAATTAGAGATAACAAGTTCTAGTCTCACACAAACTATTTCATTTGATTTTTATCTCTTATTATTTATTGTATTTTCCTATGGATAGTTAGCAGTTAGAGGTCGCAAGTACGAGTCTCAACAAAGCTATTTCATTATATTCTTCTCACTATTTATTATATATATTTATCTATTTATTAAAGAATAGTGAAATAAAATCACTTAATCGGCCCTTCGTAATTCTTTCCTTTATTTATTGTTTAAGTCCATTATGGTTTTAAATTTTGATTCAAATTAATCTATTTAAATTTGTCTCAACTGAAATTGATTATTTTGAATTTCAGATAAATGAAACCAGCATAGTTATTATTTGTTCATAAAATAAAGTTGTGTTGTATAAAAATGAATTCACGTATTTTTTACCGTATTATCGTGTGCAACGCATGAGTTACACACTATTCTCAATATGGTACATCCATTTTTATTTTGTCCTCCTTATGCTTAAGCCTTTTTACCTCCCTTGTTTTGTCATTCATTCATAAAAACTAGCCGCTGGACCCTTTACTATTTACCATTGAAAAAATAGAATGGAATGATGTTCTAAAGGCTTGGGGGAATAGATGGAGCTTAAGTTTTCACGGGGAGGTCAAGTTCCCACCCTTGTATTCTCCATGCAATCAATACCTGATCTTTTAATGAAGTGCAATTTAATGAATTTCCAAGAGATTGCTTAGATTGTCATATTTAAAAAAATAATATAAATCGATCATATTGAGGCTCTTTCACTCTGGCTTCTAAAATAATCCTTATAAGCAGTGCCAACCTTAAAAACCTAATATGTCTACGTTGTTGTTTAAGGGGCTTCTATTAAAAATAACCGGAACATGGTGAAAACACCGAATTTTAAGTTTAGTGTGATTAATATATTTATGGGCAGGCAGCTGCTGTATTAAACTCTGGGTTACTGCTGATGGCAGTAATGGGACTGGTGTTTCCAGCTGTTCTACATTACACTCGATCTGAAGCGCATTATGGAAAATCTGAATTGGCTCTTTCGAGATTTAGCAGCTGTGTAATGCTTGTCGTTTATGCAGCCTACTTGTTTTACCAGCTGAAAAATCAAACAGAGATCTATAATCCTGTTGAGGTAAGTACTATATTATGTAAAGCTATTCCACAATTTTCTTTATCCATTTCCATCTTCTACTCAGTATTTTGACATATTGTCGTGCCCTCGTTCCTTGGCGCTTTCTTTTGTGATCTTGCAGTAATTTAATACTCTGCAGTGTCTTAGTTTTTTGAATTATTTACAAAAAAATGCATGCTTCAATGCAAATAATTAAATAAATGAAAGCTTGTAAAGCAGAATTTTAGCTATTTTTTTTTTCATTCTAGGAATATTAATCACTGAAAGCTAAGTATGGGGTGGAACTTAAATTGTCTTTCCTATTTTATGTTATTAATTGTTGAAAACTCAGTACATATATGGATTATTGGAATAGTTTGCTGCATGAATCACTTTTCATAGGTAGAAGATTTTTATATTCCATATTTTTGGCATATTGTATGCCATTAGATTTATAAGAAATTTACTTGGATAATGTTGGATATCCTTATTTATTATGAATATGCCCCTGCTGTGGAAGCATTTTTAGTTTTAAATGGACAAAATATTCAAATCCGCTGGTGGAATTTTATGTCGAATAACCGGAGATTCTTTTTCATCGTTTTCTTTTCTGATTGACACTTGTTATTGAAGAATGAAAGTCAAGGAAGAGAAGATGACGATGAAGCTCCTGAAATTTCAAAATGGGAAGCAATCGTTTGGCTTGCTATTGTGACCTCTTGGATATCAGTCTTGTCTGAATACTTGGTTGATGCCATAGAAGTACGTACTTCCGTAGCGAATTTCCCCCTTATGTTCTTAGCTTTTTAAGGTTCTTTATTTTGTTACCTAATTGGCCTTGCACCTGTTCTAATTAAAATGAATTTGAATGTTATAGGGTGCATCACATGCATGGGGAATTCCTGTTGCTTTTATAAGTGTTATTTTGCTCCCTATTGTAGGAAACGCTGCTGAACATGCAAGTGCAGTTGTATTCGCTATGAAAGACAAACTTGTAATCCCGATATATTACCTAGTTGCATCAGCCTTTCAAAAGTCGTACAGATGATCTGATTTTTTTTCTTTTTTTTTCTTTTTGGGTTTTTTATTCAGGATATCTCTCTTGGAGTTGCAATTGGGTCGTCCACTCAAATATCCATGTTTGGGGTAGGTTCATATCAATCACTAGAACTTTTGCTTGTTTTATTCTCAATAATATATCAGGAATATATGTGTGTGGATTGAATACACCTCAATTTTGCTACATCTCAAATACTCCGAATATCAGTCACAAATTCCAAATTAAATAATATACTTTCTCTCTCTTGCCACTTCACTCTATTATTTAATTCGGAACTTGTGGCTGATATTTAGGGAAAATCGAGGTTAGCAAAAATGAAGGGTAGCCGATCCTTGCGCTCTCTCTCGCTATCTAGGGGTACTCCAACACACACACATATGTATGTATGTATGTATGTATGTATATGTATGTATGTATGTATTGGAGCACCCCTATCATATCCTGAGCTGAACTATTCCAAATGATACACAATTTTGTAAATGTTCAATTCATATACAGAGGACCATGTCTACAAAACATAAGACTATTTCAATATTGTAGCCTTTTCAAAATCATAAATCAATTATTCACCATTTAAATATTTGTTTTAAAAGTTAAATTTAAACATCAAATATATTATGCTACATATATTCAAATGAGCCCAAATTTTGTTGAGACTATCTCGAGTATGAGAAGAAGATAATTACCAAATTTTGTAGCATTTAAAATAGAAGTATTAAAATGGTGTTTCAAAATAGGGATGTCATTGAACCTTTCTCTCTCTCGCACGCGCGCTCACACACATATAAGGATCAAGATCTTTCTTTATAGATCCCTATATCACCCCTTCGTCTTTTTGTACAAAAAAAAAGTTTGGATTGAAGTCAATTTTTGTGGATATACTCTCTGTAAGCTAGATCATATTTACAAAATTTTGAATCATTTTGGAACTTCTAATACCATCAAATTGACGTTTGCTATTAATATTTTTGACGTCCCATATTCACTTGTGAATTTGAAAATGATCTCACTAATAAATAAAATATATCTACAAAAAAATTCACTTCGATCCGTGTGTATGTGTGCTCGTATGAAGGAAAGGATTGTTCTGAGTTCAGTGTTCATGCTAAACACATCATAAAGAACTTATAACTAGTCATTTCTTGAGACAGATGATCAACGCATCAGAACCTCAAGTGCCATTCAAAAGGATAGGATTTGTTTTTTGATTGTTATATTACCACTTATTGGTCCTATTGGATTTTATTACCTCTGCTCAATATTAGTTTTCCATTTTATCCTTAATTTCATTTTTTCCCTTGCAGATTCCGTTCTGTGTGGTAATAGCATGGATGATGGGAAAGCCATTGGATTTGAACTTTCAGCTTTTTGAAACTGCCTCGCTCTTCATCACAGTATTGGTTGTTGCATTTATGCTGCAGGTACTGGCTTCTTTTATACTGTATATTTGCAGGAGTATGCAGTAGATGTCATGAACTATTCGTCCAACACAAATCCAATTGATAATGTCGGAAAGGATCCACAAATGCACGCATGCAAGTTTTCATTGTCAGTTTTTGACTATTGTATAGCATAAATCTCACTGACATGGTGTATTTTGAGCTTTTTAACACATTGATTATTAATTGGATGAATTAGAGTTTGTGCTTTGTGGGTAAATTTAGTTCAACATATGCACGCACCTAAATCTGATATCATGACAAGATTCACCAACACAAAACCCGTAGGTAGGACCTTCATAGATAATATGAAATTCACGTTGTCAATTTCCTGATGCAGGTATATAAATATAACAGTGGTAAAATAACAGTGACAATAATATGCTCGCCGGCAAATACCCATGCAATAAATAAATTTTCATTTAATGTATGTCTTCACTATTTGGAAAATTCCGTAATCTCGTATATGTTAAACCTAAAATTAAACTCAAAATATTTACTGTGATATTAACCTCTGTACCCATAAACCTTTTTTTTCTTTTTGGGTAAGACATTTAGTATGAGTTGGTTGTTAGAGATTCTAGTTTTAATCCCCTTGGCATGCATATTTTACCAAATTTCAGAAGAAGTTGCATATTACTATTATAATTATTAAAAATCAGTTTGAAAGATCTTCCTTTTCTCAAATAAACCCCTACATCGAATATTGATTTCAATCGCTCTATTGATTACAGGATGGAACTGCAAACTACTTCAAAGGATTAATGCTTATTCTTTGCTATCTAATAGTTGCTGCCAGCTTTTATGTACATGTTGATCCCACATCTGGTTAGTTTTTGATGCATACTTTTGATCTATTTGTAGTTTTTTCTACATAAATTTAATGCAAGCTTTTCTTTTTGGGTATTATCATGAGATTGCAACTTGTAACATACATAAACTATTTCATTCTATACATGAAAAACTTATTACCAGGGGCAGCAAAATAATAAGCAGCTGTGATGTGATTGCAGATGGTGAACAAAAAAAACAACACTAGGAGCCCAGAAAACTGGCTTGCTTCTCTAGTTGTACAGCCATTGTTAACTGAGGATCCAGATAATCAAATATTCATATATGGGAGGATGTTCATATTCTGTACAAATGCCAAAGTTAATAAACACCACCGAGTCCTTATTGGTTCACTGAAAGATCCGGAAAACGTAGGAGTTTTTTGCCGTTCTTCTTGGATGATGTACTAGTAAAGGTTTGAAGGAAGAACCCAACAATGGTGGCAGCTTTTGAATTATGTTTGACAAATGTATATGACATTTTGTGTGTATTGTAGGTTCGGTACTTAGGCATATTAATTAATATTTTCATTATCCATTTTTCTCAAATATCTTGTGAATTCTCTTATTCATTTGGACTGATTACTTGTACAACTGCATGACGATGGGAACTAGTTGATCCATTATATAATTTTGAAAAATTATTTAATTATTCAATGTAGTTTTTTTATTAATTATAGTTAAACATTAAAAGGTAACTTGTTGGAAAAAAATTCAGAATTGAAGAGATTTAAGAAGGCATTTGTGGAGAGAACAAAATAGTGTTATTCGGATTTTTAACCAAGCAAACTTTCACTTGAATCTAGACGTTAGGATGAAGACGAAACGATTCACGAACTTGGGAACATGCTTGGGAGAACAGTAGAAATGGACTCGAGAACTTGCAGAGCCTTTGAGGCAAAGGAGACCACTCGGTACCGAGTATATTCTACTCGGTACTGATCACTTTTCTTTTTCCCCGTGGGCCCCTAAAGCTCTGGCACATGGAAATATGGCTTAAATGATCGTCATGAAGTACAATTATCAAAGAAAGGTGAACAACTCCAAGGAAATTTCGAAGGAAAGCAGATAAGTACAAGTGATATCAAAACCTCTCGGAAGCAAAATGATTTCTAAGAAATGTATTCGAAACATAACAGATTGGGGGGTAGAAGACAAAGGAGGAAGAAGGGGGAGTTCCCCTCGCCAAAAATAATGTCGGTACCGAGTAGATTTTATAGTTCGGGGACTCCGTCTTCACCTCCTATATTCTCGGATCTGGATCTGGATTTGGTATTTCATGAGCTTTCGGTTCTGCTGTACAGTTTTCCTATAAATACAGACCCTATAACAACCGGAGAAGGAATTTTACTATAGTGGACGTATGTCAAAGATTGTTGAACCACTATAAAACCTTGTTGTTCTTATTGTTTTCATATACTTTCTGTTAGATTTTTATATTTCTACAGGACTTTGGGTGTTGTGCCATTTTTGATATCAATATTTTGGTTTCCTTAAGAAAGGAGATTCTTAAACATAGAACTAGCTTTCTACTTTGGATTGAAGCGTTCATAGGTTATATCCAGAAGGTTTTCACTAAGGATTTGAGGAATTTGCATATTGGAATTAATGGCGCCTAGAAGATCTGGAAGATCATCAGAAGCAATGGATTGGCTGGAGATGAAGGAAATTCTCATCACATGAAAGTTAGTAACCGACAGACATTGCAAGGACCATCTACACCTCAAGAGATGGTTACCAGAGTGGAATTTGACAAAATGATGCGAGAGTTGAATCAGAAGATGGTTGAAAGTCAGAAGGTTCTAATGGAAAAGATGGATGCCATCTTTTCCCTATTGACCCAACAGTCGTAGAGATCTAGAAGGAGTAGAAGAAAGAGCTCACCTGCCGGATCTAAAGAGAAATGCATCTGTGTATGGTCAGAATGGATGAGTTGGAAAAAAAGCAGAAGGAAAAAGCTACCGAGCCAGCAGGAGGAGTTGCCGAAGGAAGTCGAAGGATTCCTCTAAAGAAATTCAATTCAGTATCGACTAGAATCTACTCGGTATTGGGAAGAATTTTGACAATTTTGAGAGACAAGGAGCTAAGACCGTGGATTTGTCTGATTCGGGGGATGAGCTGCAGCATAATGGTGATAATTCTGAGCTTGATGTTGGTGCTCGTGATGTTGGAGTTCAAACAACCGCAACGGAACCAACCAGAGTCAATGAAAGACCGAAGGAGTGGTTCTCCTAGAAACTGGAGAACCTAGGTGTAACGTCCGCCTTTTTATACGCTTTAAACTGACGATAAAACCGCACACGTCAGACTTAAACCATATAGAAGGACAGATTGTTATTGGGGTGAATAAGAAAAAGCAGATAAAGAAAAACAAAACAGAATCTCACAACGGAATGACAAAATATAATAATCAAATAACAGTTCATGAAGCTGTTTTACAAAACATTTGATTATACTTACACAACACATAAGAGTTACACAAACCAGAGAATAATAAATAATGCAGCGGAATAGTTTGGATGTAGCGGAATAATATAATATATAATAATAATAATACAATCTTCGTCTTCGTCCTCCAGAAATAAGATCTTCAAACCCTGAAATGTTCAGACTGACCCAAGCGAGTTGAAAAGACAAAACACTCGAGTCAGAACTAAAATATCTTATGTAAGTTAAATCAACAGTAAATAATATGAGTGGAACGACGTCAGAGATGTTTACGAGATTTGACATCTCCTATCCAGTGTCTAATGTGAGTGCAGTAACTTGAGAGATGCGCGGGATTCACATCTCCTAAGGATCCATTAAACTATTTACTATGTAGTAATACTTCGCTATTATAATAATGTTTATAGTAAAATAAACTTACTTTTAAACAGCGTTAAGGCTTTACATTTTCCATCTTGACACGTAATAGTGCCAATAGTCTATACAGTACCGTAATACCTCCTGATCGGGAGGCCACCAGAGGATACTCCATAGGTACGACACAAATCAAACTCGTACAAGACGCGCAGGGTAGAAATGCTAGGATAGATATACCAATTATGCATCCGGGCTAGTGGTAACGCGTAGCAGTCACTACCGCCCACCTCGAGCCACACCCCCACAAATCAAAAATCAAAAGTGGCCATAGAATCAATCTAAACGTCAGAGTATAATATCGAAGGAGTGTGTCCGATAAGAGGGGCTACCTCCTTGGCCCGAGAATCGCTCCTGTTTTAGCCACCTTATGCCAACTCACGGGAGTCGGGTCCACGTATATACCTTAATAGAACGTCGCCACCATCCTACTTGATTATGAAATCTCCACCGCGTATACGGTTGTCAAAGTGGTTTTCGGAGTTGGCAGAGAGTACGACAACTTTCGATCCCGGTCTCTTTAACAACCAAACGTTACTATAACACCACATTCATTTTCAAAATAGTTTATACTTTAAAATCAAAATATCATTGCCTTTCCAAAAACCAAAACAATACGATATCATTTTATTTCAAATATATCCTTTCTAAAACCATAACACTTTCAAAGTTATAACATTTCGAAATCAGAACACTTGAATATAACACTTTGAAACCCATAACTTTGAACATAACTTCCACCACTTAAATGGTTTAAATATTTAAAATACTTTATATAATAAAATAGCTTCTTCAATTTTCACAACTCAAATCCAACACAACTCGAATTTCTACATTTTATATTTAACCAAATCCCAAACCATAAATTTCAATTCAATTTAGTTTCCAAATATATTATCCCAAATTTATCAATTTCAAACCAAATTTGATCCGTAGAATAAACCATTTCAAATTCAATATATTTCAAACTTTAAGTATTCAATAATTTCAAAACTAAGTTTAGTAATTACGATTCAACAATTCAGTTTCTATTATTTAGTTTTGAAATATTTACATAATAAATCCATTATTATTTAAGTAAAACTCAAATTACAATTAATTAAATATTCCCTTCAATTTATTCATACTTGAAATATTCATTTAATTCACCTTAAACCAAAATCAAGTTATAAAATCATGTCCTTAAATTTTAAAACCAATAAGTTTCAAATCGGTATATCTAAAGCTATTCTTAATTAAATACATTTCCAAATCAATTTTTAAATCCTATTTAATTTAGAACTTATTTATAGAATAATTTCAATATCCAATAAAACAATATATGTCTTGTCAAAACCACAGAAATCTTTTCCAATATATATATATAGAGACCAACGGTGTCTGTATAAAATTTTCTATCCTATGGTCAAATGATACAGATATTTATCATTTCAATCCGCAATTTAAAGTAAAAATGCTGTTGTATATCATTTCAAACCTCAATCCAGAATGAAATAAAATCCATAACAACTTGCAGTTTATAACAATATAAAATACAACACTCATTCATCCGATATCAATCTTCAACCATTTATTACAATCATCATCTAATTCAAACAATAACATCAATATAAAACAGATAATAAATAACAGGTAGTTAATGGCAGTTATATTCGATAATAAATTAAATAACCATTTAACTGGCAGTTTATATGCAATAATAAATTAAATAACAATTTAATTCAATAAATTCAATTTAACCGAGAAAATGATTAAAAATATGCCAAACGGTCATAAATAAATTTCTAATCACATCATAAATCAATTTAACGAACAAAAAAAATTTAGAAGTTGTGAGTGGGTTAAAACACTCACATTTTGAACTTAAATTGAATTTATATCCAATTAAACCCAAAATTCATACAATCTCAGAATCTGTCCAAACTAGCGCAAAATATTCGAAACTCCAATACAAACCTAGCAGAGAAAACCGCGCGTGAAACAGACCTCGTACGTGAAAGTTAAGTTAGTTAGAGCGCCTCGAAATTAAATTTATATAAAATAAAATGAAACAAAACTCACCACGCACCTTCAGTCACATCATCCTTCCTCACGCACGCAACTCCCAGGCAACCTTCGAACGCAAGCAACCCCACGCAAGCCCCAGACGTTCGAACCCCAAAGCACGCGAGCCTAGCCATTCGAACGCAATCACGAGCCACCCAAAACACCACCTCCAGCCGCCACGTGGGCCCGTCGCGCGGAGCCAGGAGTCGCTCCGCCCCATGCTTGAACGAACCGCCTCCTGCCGCCACGTTTGCGCCCAATAATGACAGTCGCCGCCCCTATAATACAAACCCTAATCGCAAAATTGTCAACGATCTAGGCGTTGAAGCACCTTGTGAACTATACCGATGGACTACGCGCTTGCCTCTATACGCGGCAGTGTCGATGAATCGACGGTCTGTCGAGGTTCATTGGAGAGTGATGAACGGCCGAGAATATTTCATCGATTTTCGGCTACATCGAAACTCAAATTGAAAAATGAATCATAAATTTGACTTGCGCTCGTCGCAAGCTTCAAATCCATATATAATTCGATATAGTTTGTGGAGTTTTGATTTTTGAAGCTGAATTTGAACTGGAATTGAACTGAGGAGTTTTAGGGTTTTCAGCCATTAGAATGAGGAGCATAGAAGTTTTTATACGTATAGAAATAAGAAATAAAAAGGCTGCTAGGATTTATAACCGTATATATATAGGTAGAACAAAGTAGAACATAATGGGCTTGATTGGTTTGGAAAATTGAACGACAAATGGCCCGAAAAGCCCGTTTCGACTCCGGAATGAAATTGGGCCAATCCATACATCAAATAGATGTTTTTAAATACTTTAAATGCAATGGAACATGTTTCAAGTCCAAATTCCATCGTATGAAGGAGTTATGCAAAAATCAAGTTATTTCAAATTGATTTCAATTAATTTTAATTTCATTGATTTCTAGGCGTTTCGAGCCCGTATGATCAAATGACAAGTCCAATCGTTACGAAACTTGAAATCCTACAATAATTCACTGTTACGGATCTGATGAAACTAGTTTCGTCGAAATCTGAGTCAGTGGCTAAAATGGCTATTTTTTAGTTAATTAAATTAATATTAATCAATTAAATCAACATTTTCAATTCCAATTCCAAATCCATAATCAACAAATCTTATCACCTTTGATTTCTTAAACATTCACAGAAATTTAGAGAAGTTCACAGGTCAAAATTTTAAGTTAATTAAATTACCCATTACCGTATTTCATTTCGATTTTAATAAATTCATTAATTACCCATTGAAATCCCGATAAATCCATTTATTTGATTTTAAATCTTGTTATTTAATCTATTATCATCAAATAGATAAAATTAACATTGTTTCATGGTTTATTACATTAATATTCTCAGATTCCATCTTAATCTCCATTAACGTAATATTTAATTCTTTAATTCATTTAATTGCAATTAATCCAATTATTATAATTTAAATTCCTATGAATTAATAAACCTTTAAATTAACAGGCTAAATAAATAGATAACATAAAATATTTGTTACCATTTACTTTCAATCACACTTATAAGTTATTATTCCCAAACAATTGTTACAATTGTTTGCATAACCCAAATTTCATTCAATCATCACTAACAATATATTATTTCATTAGTTAATTAAATATTCACATTTGTTTTCGAACATTCAATTGATAACCAAGCATAACATTTTATATTACTTCAATTGATTGGAATTTCATTCGAATTTTAAGTAATTAACATAAATTAACATTATCAACTTTCAGTCTAGTTATTATTTCATTATTAGATTACAAATTTTTATTTCTTCCAATATTAAATAACAAAATTTAATTAAATTAATAATTTAAATTATCGAAAATTTACGGGTTGTTGCACTAGGCATCAGTTGGCAAACCGAAATCGTTTGCAGAGCCAAACACTTGGCACAGCTCCTGATAGTCGACCTTCAAAGTACCGTGCTAGCAGGAGTATATAGCAGGTATAGTTGAATGATTGGTGGGGGAAAGCAAATGCAGACAGAACGAGAATTGGGGTACTGCACCAAGCAAAACTCCCTTCACAGAGAACATTCTAAGGAGGAGTATCCTAGGAGGTTTATGATGTCGACAATGTCATTGTACGACAGGACCACCGATCCAGAACACCATTTGTTTAAGTATACATGGCACATGGACGGTACCGGGGTGGCAGATGTCATACGACGTAGGTGTTTTCCCTATTTTTTTAGAAGATGTTGCATCAATGTGGTTCACTCGGCTCGCGTCGAGGTCCATATCAACTTTTGATGAACTGGCAAAGAAGTTCTTGGAGCAGTTTTGGCTCCATGTTTCTCAGCCTAAGAATGTGATGTCCTTGTAGAGCCTTTCTCAGGGGCCTAAGAATCGTTGAAGGAGTTCTTGAAAAGGTTAAATTTTGCGGTTACGGAGATGAGTAATCCGAAGGAAGAATTAGTTTTATAGCTTTGGTCCAGAGCATACATCATGACACAGACTTCAATAAACGGTTGATATGAAACAGTCAACGACCATGGAGGAATTCCACCGCAAGGCTAATCAGTTCTTCCAATTGGAAGATGCAGGTCAAGCAGCTGAGCAGACTAATGGTGGACAGTCGAACAAAGTAATCTAAAGAAACATGGTGATTAAACAAACCAGAGAAAGCTTCGAAAATGTAGCAGTTGATATTGGAAATTCGAATAATCAAAAGAAAAGAAATCAGGGATCTAGTGGTAGTGAAATGAAACAAAGAAGCGCCCGTGGAATATGAGGCCTTCTGAATATGCACCCTTGAAAATACGCTGGAGAAAATATTTGCTACGCAAAGAATGAAATGATTAAAAGGATGCCTAAGAGGGAGGGAACCAAGGAGAAAAGACACTTAGAGCAGTACTTTCATTTCCATGAAACCCATGGACACAACACGAACGAGTGCGGCATTTGCAAGATATATTGAGGAATTAATAAGGAAGAAGAAGTCTTCAACATTATGTGAGAGAGCCATAGGATTGCGGTCAGAATGAAAGACCTCAAGGGCCGTCTGCCCAAGGGAATCAACCTGGACCTAGTGGAGAGGGTCCCAGGCGAACTGACGGAAGGTTAGTCATAAATACCATAACAGGAGGATCTCATCTAGCATAGAAATGTTGGAGAGAAATGAAATGGTACGCGAGCTTGTTGAAGTACGTACTATAAGAGAGTTACTTTGCCATAGAGGACGGAGCTCCAGTAAGCAACAAAGGATTATCACGAATGATATAATTTTCAGAAATAGGGATGCTGATAAAGTCGAAGTGCCAATTTTTAACCCCATGGTGATGGCAATTAACCTAACAAACATTGTCACTATAAAAACAAGCAATTAACCTATAAACTAAGAATAGGAAAACAAACATCATACATTCAAGCAATTAACCTACAAACTATATGCAAACAAGCAACATTCGTACAAATTAATTTAGAGCCTAAATCTAAGGGTAGAAGAAGAATGAACAATAAGAACAAGGGGGATCCATAAAAACACCAATTTCACTAATTTTTTTAAAATTATTTGAAATTAACATATATGATTGTTAAGGTTTAAAACAAGTTTTACAACTCGAAAATCATTTTAATACATTATATCAAGGTGTATGATGACTAATTAGCAAATGAGCGGTCCTAACCACTCATCTAGAATCCAAAAAATCCAAAGAGCTCACATCCCAAGATGAACAACAAATCCAAGATGTTTTCAACAGCAAATCCTCCAACCCAAATGCTAATTTTGCTAATCTCCTCTTCTAATGATAAGAATTGGCTAATTAAAGTAAGTTATAGTGGTTTAAGGCTAAAGAATGTTAATGGTAGTCTCTCTAACTATTTGAGAAATCTGCAATGACAAGAAGAAGTCCCATTCGACCCTTGAGTGCTAATCCCAAAATGGGCCTTAGGCTTAGCCACCAATCCCCTTAATTACTCATTAAGCTGTCCAAAATCAAGTGAAACTTCAAATAGCCATATCTTCCAAAAAGTAAGTCTATTTTCCTATTATGACTACGCTATGGAAAAAAAAACAACAGTCTCAACCTAATGGAAGTGGTTTCAAACCATAATTCGGCTCCTAAAAAGTTATAGACCATACAAGATTTTTACAGTCAAAATCATCCGAAAAAATTCTAAGGATGAAAAATGTCTCTATTAGTCATCACCCGAAGTTATAGAATCATATGATTCTATTGAAAATAATACTAATATTCGTTACAACAAAATCACCTTTGTACAACTTTTTTTTACAACCTTTGTTAACAAAACGTTGTAAAAAATCTATTTTTATAATGTTTTGGTAAAAACATTGGTTTTTTTTCAACTAGAGATTAATTTACAACTTTTTCTTCTTCTTAAAAGTAGTTTTACTTTATTCATTGGTTTATGTCAAAATTTTCAAATATGTTTAGTTTCTTAAAATATTATAATAACTAATAACTTATAGTTAATAACAAATATTGAATACTTACTTAATAAATGGTAATTTATAATTAATAATTTGTAAATAACTTAGATGAGTTAATTATTTTGTAATTTATAACTAATAATTATTAATAAATAATTTATAATCACTACTTATTATCTATAATTAATAATTATTTTTTTATTTAATAATTTATTATGGTTAATTATGAATAATTAGTAAATTACACTTAATAATTCATACTCTAAAATATTCTTCGATGCAATTTTTCTTAACTAATAAAAGAAATACCAGTTCATAGAATATCAAGGACTTGCTAAAAAAATTCAAAGTAACAATGGACATATAACCATTTTAATTGACGTAACCAACATAAAAGACATTCACTGATTCGACTTATCTATTATGAACAATTAGCCGATATTAATAACTTGTTGACCAGTTTTAAACTAATAAATTACAATTCGTTAATTATTAAAAAATTATGGTCGGTTTTTTGTTTGTTAATTCACTAATATTATTTGCTTTGTTAAATAATGCACATTTTCCTAATCTTATATAGTATAAAGAAAAAGTTTGGTCAACAAGGCCAAAGTGTGTTATTGTTAACTTAAACTTATTACATTCCCAAAATCATTAATTAGCATTTGATTTGGTTAACATATTATCGTACCTGAACAGCTTAATTCCCAACCTCCACTCGAAACCTAACTCAAAAAAGGAAAATCCAATAACAAAGAAACGCAAATGCCAATTGAAAATCATGTCGTGCCAATCGAAAAAACCCTAATTTGTAAACCCTAACCTAATTCTCCAGCTGCTACAAATTCAATCCAACGATAATCCGGTATCGTCAATTCCTTTTATCGATTCTCGCTTCATTATCAATTTGATTTTATCGACTGCACTATCTATTTTTAAGCAAGCTATGTTATCTATATATTTTTACCGGTGTATTAAAAATATTAGGTTTCAACTTGTTTTTCTTCATTTTAGTTCTTGTTTTCACCAAAATTTTGGGAAGATAAAATTGATGGTCTTATCCATGTTATTTATGTTTAGCTTGTACACTTTTTTCCTATTTATCTTATTCTACTTCCGGTATTGCTATGAAACCAATTTTATATTGCTTTATTAGAGATATAATTTCTTTTTGCTTAGAGACATGATTAGCTCCCCTGATATTCCAACTGGCAAGTTTGTCTATCATTTTGGACTCCAAGCGTTTGATTTGTGGTTATGGACTGTCACGGTGGAATTATATTTAGAGCATAGAGAGAGATATTGAAGAGTGGTTTAGAGGTTGGAAGTACTTAATCTCGGTGTCAAAGGAGATTTCTACGTCTCTTTAAAATTGAGAGCTTTTCTCCATACGTGTAATGTAAGGTGGAGAAGGTTTGAAAGGATCTTCTTAGGGATGTTTTTAAAAGCTGGTTGAGGTTGTGAGGTCTTGGGTTGTTTATTAAACATCATAAATTAGCGTAAACTTCATCGTCTACATGATGGAATTTGCTATATGATCAACTAATTTATTTATTGAATTTCATATTTTTATCGCATGATGATTTAATTTGCTACATGATTAATTAACAATTGTTTTCCCCCCTTTCATATAAATCATGTACCAAATATGTTATATTCATGTTGTTTGTATATATTTTTTGCAGGTCGATCATCTACAAATAACTTGAAGTTTTGGCATCAATGGGCAAGGTTATGCAAGAATAAGTAGAGGTAATCTATAATGAACATGTTTTAGAGAAATTTTCTTCCATGTAAGGATGATGTATTTTTAATGTTTTCTTTAGTTATTGCAATTGTGACTTTTCTCTCTACGTTTAAAATTAAATATATGTTACTTCTTGATCTCGTTTAAATAAATTCTATTGAGTCCTTAATCGAAAATTTACCCTTTTTGCCTAAATTTAATGTTTAGGTTACCGCTTGTCCTTATTTTAAAAATTAAATATATGTTGCTGCTTGCCCTCATTTAAAAATTAAAAGTTATTAATATCATATCATACTGCTTTTACGATTGTAGTAACTTTTTTTGAAAAACTAATTTAAATAAAAAATTGCCATCAAGAAGAAGACATTTAGCACCCGCATGTCCTCGTAAATGGCCACAAATAAGCATTTAACATTTTATAGAGCTATAATGAAAAGGGTTAACTGTTGTATGTATTCTTTTTAAAACGAAGCATGTAAACTTGACAAAATAGTGGGTTTGCATTATCCATTAGAGTAGGTCAACAGAAATTGGATTTCAAGTACCATGGCATCTTTTATAACGTTACACCTGTGAATCATCTTAGTAGCTCTAAATAAATAAAATAAAAGCTTTATGTGAAGCACTTGAGAAAGTGAATGGAGGTATAACTGTTTTTTAATATTTCGAATTCTGTTTTTCTTTTTCTTTTTTGTTTTTATGCTAGATATCTGTTTTGCATGACATTGTTATATTTTCTTCATACTAATTTATTTTCAATTTTAAACTAAATATCAAAGTTGGTGGTTCTTGGTTACATTTCTTTGCTACTGACATTTGGACAAAGCTATATATCGAAAATATGCATACATGAAAAGGCGGCTGATACAATGCTGCCACGTACTCCTATAAAAGATAGAGCTAAAAAGGAAGAAAATTCACATAAAAGAAGACTTTTTTAGGACTTGGCTAATAGTACTTTTTCTAGTAGTCATAGGATTTTAGCTATTGATTCAGCTACTTCATGTCCTAAAGTAAGTAAAATCACTACTATAGCTAAAGAGTTTGAATGTTAATGAAACTATGTTAAAGCTGTATAGCATGATTTAGTGAACATATATGATCCATCAAATCAACTTTACAAATTAAATTAAAAAATAAAACCAAAATAGGATATTAGACCCTACATAGTTAAGTTATAAATGAAATTTAAAAATCTGATGTGATATTGTAAAATCAATCAATTGGTAGAAACTCATATAGAAACTGCCTTATGAGTTCAATGTATGGGTTCTGATGTATCAAAGGTTTACATATGGGTGTCTATGTATGGGTTCAATGTCATTTGTCTTTTATATCTGTACTTGTAACAGCACAATCGTAATATGGGTGGACAACCAATAATTTTTTTAATATCATTTAGCTTTTAAAAAAGATTATTGTACTTCTACATCAATTTGAAACTGAATATGTGGAAAAGTTAATTCCATTACTATAAAATAAAAACAAAAACAATAAATAATCCAGATGACATTGTTTATTTTTTTTGCCGGATAAACAAATAACAATGTAAAAGTAGTAGACAAATAGTGAGTGAATTGAAGGAAAAGTAGATGACTTGAATGTATAAATAACATGATCATACTCGTAGATAAACAAAATAAAATTTATACATGTTTATATGTATGTATTAGTAATTTTCAGTGTTGATGATAATATAACTATTTTATTTGTTTATTTAACAAATGTTTTTCATATATATTCAAATATCTGATTATGTTGTAATTTATGGAAGCTAATTGCTTCTCTTTTAAAAAATTTAACATGCATCAAAAGAAAATTAATGTTTTTTAAACCGATAATATAAATAACAATAATATTAGTATCGATAATTATGATCTTCAACAATAATTTAAGTTTTATATTCAACTTAATTGATAGATTCTGCTATCAAACACTAAGACTGAATAAACTAAAAAATTCAAAAGTAGAAATCAAAATCAATCAAATAACTAAAGAATCGAATTAAATAGACCAATTATATTCGGTCTGGTTGGTTTATTTAGTTTAAACTAATAAATTCTCAGTCCTCTTTAGCTCATTTAAAAAAGAATCACACGTTTAATCATCAAAGTTCCTTGAATTTAACTTTTTACATGGTAGCATTAAGTCAGTTTTCAAAAAAATTATCTCAAGAGAGAACTAAAGCCAAAGCACAAGTGAAACATGTAATATCAGTTACTACCTTCAATATAAGAATGTCATTTTCTTAAAACAATTTGAAGTCCCTATAATAATATTCTTCACTGAAGTCTAATTGGCAAACAGTCTTTTTTTGTAAGTAGACTTCAAATCCTTTGTTTTTGAACAAGTATCCTCCGCAATTTTAAGTACACAATTAGAGGCAGACTCATGAAGTGGTGTTAAATTCTGGGCAGTTCAATCTAGGAGTCATGTTTGAACTTTATTCTTTGTATTGTGCCATTTACGTTATTTTTAGGTCCTTATTTGCATTTGTAAATGTGACTACCAGTTTGTAACTTTGTATGATGGAAGACATGTTTATTACAAATATCCCTAAAGTTATTAAGATATAGTTTTTAAAACTTTATAACTTTGTAACCAGCGCATTCATTATAGTTATTAAAAGTTTGTTTGATGGAAGACACAGTTTATAATAGATATCCCTCAAGTTTGTAAGTTTGTAACTACTGTAGTCATTATAGTTATTAAGATATGCTTATGACTTTTCCATGTATAACACTAATTATGGATATTCCTAAAGTGCCTAGCTGCTAGCTCAGTTTATTACATTCCTAATTATTGTAATCAACCGGTCTGTTAATTTATCATGCTAATTATGCTTGCAGTTACACACACCATCGCATCATGGTAGTACTAGCTTCCAAAATTATCATATGTAGCTTCCAAAAAATGCAAGCTACTTAATTGGTAGAAGAAGGTTGTAACTGAAGGAATGCTTGTATCTATTGATCCCATTATTTTGTTACACCATACTCCGCTTGGGGCGGATGATTGGAAAGTCTGGGTCGAAGTGCTAGTGGAAGTTCCAGCTCCATCGTGGAGAGAGACTTCAAAAGCGTGTACTATTCAGCAAGCTATTGTAGGAACAACGGTTGCTTGACGCAATGATTTTGTCATCGTTGTCAATTAGATCATTGTGCGTTGGTATGTTTTGATCTTTTTTTGTATATATATGGTCCAACATGTGTGTCTGTGTTGGAACCTATGATATTTTGTCTATGTTGGAACATGTGTTATTCGAATGAAGTAGATTGGAAAGTTGTTCTATTTTATTCGTATTTTATGTATTTAAGTTATTGCGATTATATTATTATACTTACTGTAGTACGATACTGAGATATAGCTGCAGCTTGGAATAAGCTGACTCTCATATGCAACTTTAAAAAAAGTTAAATATTTTGAAACATTTAAAAAATGTTGTAAAAAGACGTGCTGCAACATTAATTAAAAGTTGTAAAAAGATTTTTTATAACGTTTTTGAAATGTTGTAAAAAAATTAACACAACAATTTATAGAAGTTGTGAAAAGGGTTTTTTGATATGCATAATTGTATTTACAACATTGGATAAACGTTGTAAAAGGGTGTATTACAACATCACAAAATCATTGTAGTAAAATTTATTGCAACGTCTTCTTACAACGCTAGAAAAGTTGTAAAAGGCTCTAAATCTATTACAACTTGGTCTAATACGATATTTGTAAAAACGTTGCAAAAACCCTAATACAACGTTTTTTATGTTTTAATAAAGTATTTTTGTTGCAGTAATTTTACTAACTTCTGATATGTAAAATACAGATCGTTACAGGTATGTGAGGACGCTCACCTATGTACCCTAGACCATGGGATCGTATGACATGTCTTGCTGATGGCAGTACCTATGAGATTTGTATATGATTGAACACCGAATCCATTTGCGACATGGTATTTCGCCGACCTTGGTGATGGTCATACGAGTTATCAAGTATTCAGAAGCATCTTGGTGGTGACGCAAAGCCTTGGTGATGGCTATGATGATGTGAAGCCTAGATGATAGCTATGATGACATGAGGCCTTGGTGATGGCTATAGTTAATACCTTGGTGATGGTCTAATCTGTATTAGTGGTGGTGAAAAGTGTTCGATACAAGACCTTAGTGTTGGTCTGGTTCACCTTAGTGGTGGAGAGAAGTGTTTGGTACAAGACCTTAGTGGCGGTCTATTTTTCTTTAGTGATTGAAAGGAGCTAGTTCAGGCTTTGGTGAGGCTATCAAGTAGTTATTTACCTTATTGATAGTTGCATGAGTTATTTTGTATCTAACTATGTTTAGTTAGAGTCCTTAGTGGTGGTTTATACTTTTGCCGACCATATGGGTGATCAGTATAAGAGTCAGTGCACATATTTTATTTTTCAGCTTGCTAGTGTGATGATGATATCCAATTGTTTCGAGTATGTGTGCTTTATTTTAGTGTGTTATGCTAATT
Organism: Allium cepa; assembly: GCA_030765085.1. Taxonomy (NCBI): domain Eukaryota; kingdom Viridiplantae; phylum Streptophyta; class Magnoliopsida; order Asparagales; family Amaryllidaceae; genus Allium; species Allium cepa. The sequence continues at coordinate 268,966,737 of CM060941.1, read as the reverse complement.
GTCGGTTTATGTATTTATGTGTTCGTGCATAGTTGGGCCAACCCTAGTTTTTGTTGTGAACCACGTTATGAACTTTGGTTGGGCTATTGAGATGCATGTGTACATGCATGTTTGGTGAATGGCTGGATTGGTGAGATGCATGCTATGACTTATGAATGAAAATGACATATGATTGAGATTGTTTTATTTTTTATTGACGTGGTGTTGTTTACATTCTAGTTTTGATTACATGTATGTATTACTATAGTATATGTGTTGAATTCATTGTTGTGAATGGATTTTATTGTATTAATGTGTTGTGCTGGTATTGTATACTACTTTAAGTAATTAATTTGTGATTGATATTTTTTCCATATTTGGATTAAACGCATGATGGAACCTTATTGATTTGGTAGAGGGTTGTATTTGGAAAATTGCGTGGGTACAATTCTTTTAAGCGGAAGAATGCAACGGATCGCAAATTTGACGCCGTTAGCATTAAATTAATTAGAAATGGATTTTTTTATTAAAATGTGAACTGGATATCGTGTTTATAACCTTTTCGGAGGTCTTTTCTAGCTTATCGATTTGGTACATAATTTTGATTTGAAGTTACGGTTTGCGAAATAGAGGCGTTACAGTGTTTAAACAGAGTGCACAACCACTTTTGGTTCGAAGGGTTACATATAACAAAACCCACCTCATTTCCTATGTAAACAATGCTTAGAAAATGTGGGGAGCAGTAGTCACATCAGTCTCTCCTCCTTAATCCCGAAATCACCTAATCCCTCTTTAATGGTGATTAACAAGTTAATTGAAAAGTGTTTAAAAATTCAAAATGACCAAACACCATTGAATAGTATATGATTTCGAAGATCTCAACGAGTGGGAGAGGCAGTAAGTGCCCGTTTTGTAAAAATGCTGAGTTGATTGGAATTGGCAATCAAAGTTGATAAAGGTGAAACCATAAGGTTGGAGTCTGGGGTTTTTTATTCAGTGACCATATCGAAGGTGCACAATTGTAGTGCTCGACGAGAGAGTCGAGAGGAGCTTGGAATTGGCTTCGTTTCTGAAAATAGACCATTCGAGTGATCAGAATTGGTATATGAAGTTCACTGCGGTAGGGAGTTTGACTAGCATTATCTGGCCATTACCAGGGCTATGAGAGCGGCGACGGTTATCTAGTAGTGGGGGCAATGGAGAGTCCATGATGGTCGGCGGTGGCTCTAATTCACCATAGAACAACGGCAAATTACGGTCAAAATTGACCGGGCGAAGGTGATTTTCGCATCGACCATCAAGGTAAATTTTGACTTAGTCCCAGTAATTTTTATATTTGCAAATTAAATACTGAAACTTCTAACCTACATAACTTTAGCATATGAACTCCGATTGATGTGAAGTTTCTTCTGTTGGACTCATGGTGAATATGAATGTTATACCATTTTCCACTAAAACACTAAAAGGAATCTATGATACATCAACTGTAGAAGTAGGCCAATATTTATATTGGCAAATAGGAGGTCGAATGATTTAACGTTTGGTTTGCTGAGTTTTGAGGCTATTTGTAGAAGTGTGTTGGCGTGGTTTACTTATTTTAATTAATTAATGCATAAGAATATTTAATATACATCCATTGATGAAACTTTAGAATTATTAATATCTGTTGTATTATATTGATGATTGTTTGGATATTATGGATATTTTTGGTATTTAGACTTGATTGGATATGTTGGGTTATTATTGAAAGTTTGGTTATAATTTATTGTTGCCTAGGAAAATAGTTAATTACTAGATATTATATGAAATTATCTGATTTGGAAAATTTAGGTAAATTTATAGTAAATGAGATTATTTAGAAATTAGGAGTGATATTTGTAAATAATAGGAATTTAACCATTTTATTTAATAAATGTGGAAAAGTGAATAAGGTTATCGTTTATTTATGGTTTATGAATTTCTAGGGAAATTCATAAATAATAAAGAAGAGTATATTTATAATTATAATGGGAGAATTTGTTATTTATAAAATAATGTGAGATTTAATAAATGTTAATATGATTTTTTTTGAAAACTGAATTGTTTGAGCAAATAATAGTGTAGTAGATTTTGTGGAGTTTATTGAAGAATATTACTATTACTATTATTAAAAATAAGACATTTTATGGAATAATAATAGTAGTAGTAAAACCGTGTTTTCAAAAGTAATTTTGAGCTATGCTATTATTACAATTTTGAGATAAACATTAATAAAATAAGGATCAAAATAGGAAACTATTATTTTTGAGTTAAATAGTGATGAAATGGTTGTAAAAGTGGATTTAAAGAGATTTGAGTATATGTATTATTATATAAATTATAGTGTTTTGAGGTATTTGGAGAAATAAGTGTACAAAGGATATTTTTGGAGTATATTAGCATTTTTGAGAAATTATTATTGTTTTGAGATGGAATGAACAAATTTTTTGTAATAAACAATAGTAAAGTGATCCCACACTTAAGAATAATTAATGGGTGTAAATATCTCCTTATGGATGGTTGTAACATACTTAAGTAACTGTTGTGTGTAAATATTATATGTTTGCTATGTTGTGATGAAACCGCATTAAGTTGAGTGATGTAATATGTTTTACTATTATTGCTACGTAGCTTGTAATTGATTGTTGCAGTGTTGTGCTACTAATGTAGTGAGTCAGTACACATTTGGTGATTTGCTGTTGTGTCATCAATATAATGAGTTAGTACACATTTGGTGATTTGGTGTTGTGTCACCAATATAGTGAGTTAGTACACATTTAGTGATTTTATTATGTTGCTAATACAGTGGGTTGGTATTAGTCAGTTAGTACATATTTCATGATTTGGTGTTGTGTTACTAATATAGTAGGTTAGTATACATTTGGTAATTTGGTGTTTTTCTAGGAGTAGGGTTTAATGCTTGCATTGGTTGCATGAATATTATGGTTGTTATGCACTAACAAGTATTAGAGGCAGGAGAAGAGCAGAAAATAGAATTATGTGGGTTTAATCCTGAAAGGGTACATAAGAGTCTTTTTCTATGTAAGGGCCCACGGTTCCCTTATGTTCGAGGCGTATAGAAATTGGCACAGTCCAAACGTAGTTGATACCCATTTTCCTTTTATTTCATATATCTGTACAGTTGTGAAGTTGCGGGTAAGAGCAGAAGAGGGAATGAGAATGTGGATATAGGCTATATCACAGATAGCTGATTTGGTGTTTCTTTTATATCATTGTTATATTATTTATGAGTTAGTGATAACTGGTAGATTGAAATGAAGATTGATGTGATGGTATTATGTACTAATTGTATTATTGAGTTAATGTACATTTGTATTGATATTTGACTCTGTTGTGAGGTTACCCTTTTATTCATAGTTTTGAAATTTTAAATTTTAAATAAACGATCCACTATTTTTAATATCGAAAATGCAAGCTTATTTTGTGATGTTCGTAATTGATTTCAGATATTAAAAACAGCGAAGCATCACAGGATTGTCGAGTGCATTTTTGTAAAGAGTTTAGTATGATCTTGCAGTAAGGGTTTCCTTTTAAATGGTTTGACCATTTGAAAGGAAAGCGAATGTATGAAAGTGGTTGTAATTAAGGTATAGTTGGGATGAAGAGAGTGAATGGTCATCTCTGCTTCATGGAGAGTCATCATAAATGAAAATTGTTTAAAATACTAGAAGATACTTAGTATGGAATGAGAAATGTATTTTTATTCCAAATGTATAGAAAACTGTTTTCTATAAAAGTTATTTCTTTGAGTTTAAGATATTTGATCTGATTGTTTCGACTGTAAACTAGTTACAATAAATCAATAAATAGTCCATATTAAGTGGTTGAATGGAGCTTCATATTTTATATAAAATATGTTGTTATAGTAATGATGGACATAGCGAGAACACATCATATAACACTTATCAATGGATGCATCAAGATGCAAATCTTATTTTCATAAATATACCAAATATTTCATTTATGAAATAATAATTATTTTTTATATTTACTAAAAATAAATGTAGTTTTATTTTGTTATATTATGAATATTTGTTATACGGTAAATTTATAATAATGTTATTTATTTTTATAACAAAAGTGATGCATTAGAAAATACAGAAGTATTTAAATTTTCATAATTTTTTTTGGAATTATAGACTATGTCATATCTTTTAAGAAATAATTCTTTGATCATATGATTATGAATCATAAGGTACTAATGTATTATATCTCAAATTATTAATGTCAACGCACCCATTCAGCGTGAGTGAGAAAATAGTTAATGAGCTCTTCTAATTGGTACATATAGATGTATGCCGTAGAAAGTCTAATGATACCAAAATGGATCCAACTTACTTTGTTATATTGACTGATGAATTATCATGGAAATAAACATGCATGCTTGATACACAAGTAGTGTGTGTATGATAAGTTTGTAGAATATAAAAGGAAAGTAGAAAAATAATATGCAAAAGAAATAAAATAATTTAGTTTGATTGAATAAGTGAGTGTATTGAAAACGGGTTCCAAATGTACCTAAAATTGAATAAGATCCAATTTCAAAAGTCACTCCTTCCTATAGTACATAACGATGTATCGATTAGGAATAATCATACTTTGTTGGACAAAGCATATTTTAAGAAATAATTCTTTGATCATATGATTATTAATCATAAGGTACTATTGTATTATATCTCAAATTATTAATGTCAATGCACCCATTCAGTGGGAGTGAAAAAAGAGTTAATGAACTCTTCTAATAGGTACATATAGATATATGTTGTAGAAGGTCTAATGATACCAAAATGGATCCAACTTCCTTCATCATATTCATTGATGAACTACCATAGAAATAAACATGTGTGTTTAATACACAAGTAGCGTGCTGATGTGCATGTAAATGAGTATATTTGTACCACCATAGTTAATCTATTTAAATTGAATAAATGATCATATTGGGTATTTCAATTTGTTTAAACCAAAGTTCAAATTATTTTCAAATTGTGACATATTCATCTTCATATAGGGGTAAAATGATCATTTTTGTTCATTTATTAAATTATGAAAATGTACTTGGAATTTTCTATATTGTTTTGTAGGAAATTTGGTGAATTTTACAAGTGGTTTTATGATGAAATATGCATGCACAAAGAAAATACAAAAGAATGAAGATGGAAATAATTCAAAGTGAAGAACATGGAGGACCCCACACACTTATCTTGATTTTCAATTAGAGGATAGTACACATGCTTATGGAGTTTATGGCTTCATGTACACTTAAATGATGATTAGTAGAAGCTAATGATTACTTGGCCTCCACACTTTCTCAAGGGTATTTTGGGCATTTCCCAAAAATATGAATTAGAGTTTAACACATGTATATATACCCCTTATGTTTCATGTAACTGTAATAACCCAGATTTTTGGACATAAAATAATTTGTGATTTTCTGGTTTAACTATTGAAATATACTGATAAATGTGATAATCTCCTTTGTAAATTATTTAAAATTGGCAAGATTGTTATTTTCAAACAATAATAATAATGTGTTGTTTATATATATATATATATATTATATAGATTTTAAATAGAATTATTACTTACAAATTGAATTTGTGTTTGTTCAAAATATATATATTTGAGTTCATTTTAAATTGGATTTTAAAATTGAATTTGAATTTGAATTTGGATTTAAATTTGAAATTTAAAGAATATATATATATATCTTAATTTTATTCCGGATTTAAAAATATGTTAAATATGATTTAGAAGGTGGTTATTTTATATTTTTTTTCTTCTACTAAGGGATTTCATTTATATAAATTAAGTTATGCATTTGTTAATTTAGAAAACTAATTTTAAAAAGATTTTTAAATCATTTAAAAAGTAATAAATTCATGCAAAATTTACAAGTATAAATATTAAACGTATGCATTAGACATTTGTAAGACATGGATCATGAAAAAGACAAGTGGCTTAGTTTTTTTATTTGAAATAATATGTAAATAATAAGAAGTATATTCATTTTCACTTCTCAACCCTTTCTTGCATCATCTTCTAAAACCAAAACTAAAAGAAGATTTAAATCAAAACAACAACAGTTTCTTCTTCTTCTTCAAGTTTTCAATCTGAAGATCAAGCATATAACAACTCAACTATATTCAATTTGAAAACAAATTCAAGCTCAGTTCAACGTCAACTCAAACAAATTTCAAAGTCAAAAGTAAATCAAGTTATAATTCAAAACTCAAGCTTTAAATCAACGACCAGGTTCCAGAGATAAGCTCCTCTGTTCAACAATGAAGGTGAGTAAAATTTTCTTTTTAAAAACAGTTTTTACCTGATCCTATAATTGTTATCAAAGTAAATTATGGCAGCAATATAGTTTAACTATTATATGGATCTGGATGTATGAATATATATAGATGAATCTGTAGAAAATGTCTATGCATGCTCATATGATGGTCTCTGTTCTTTATTTCAGGATTATCTATTATGTGAAAATTTTCATATCTCATTCTACAATCAGATTCAGGCTTTAATCCAAAATGATTATTGTTGTGTGGTACTAATTTTAAAAATATCTTTAAGATTTTATATTTAGTAATTTTCTCAAAAAAATAACAAGTACAGTGAAGAGCTAAAAATAGTCAAAAATCAGTCTTTATAATTTCAGATTTTGATTTCAAAATATGATATGTTGTGCTAAATGATGAATTTTAGGATTCAAATCATGATTTTTAATGTGATATTAATCGAGATATGCTAGAATGAATGATTTTGGGAATATCTTAGATTCCAGATGATCGGCGTATAAAGATTCGATGATTTTTGGATTGATGGTAGCTTTTGTGGTGATGATCATCAGAAAGGGTTATTGTAAATAATCTAATTTCGATAAAGAATTTTCCTTAATTAAGATATTTTTAAATATAAGGGGTTAAGAAATTATTTAATTAATTTTAAATGATTAGTTAAATAATTAAAGAAATTAATTAGTGATTAATTAAGATAATCACTTATGAATTAATTGAGTGTAATTACTTGGTGAAGTAATTAAGGAATAATTACTAAATGTAATAAAGTAAAGGGTAATTATTTTATAAAGTAATTGAGGATAATTACTTTATGAAAGTAATTAAATGGAAGTGATTAAGGGTTAATCGCTTAGTGTTATTAATTAAAGAATTAATTAATATAATTAACTAAAGGGTTAAGGTTAATTAATAATTACTTGTTAAGGTAATTAATTAAAAAGGTAATTAATTAATGAAAGTAATTAAGAGGATCATTAATTAAGGAAAATAATTTAAAGATTAATTTATAATTAATGGATAATTAATCTATAATAAAGGTTTACTTACTAAATATAATTAAAGAGTAATTAGTCAAGAGTGATTAATTAAAAAGGATAATCAAGGGACAATTACTTAGTGTAATTAAAGAATAATTAATCAAGATGATTAATTTAAATAAATCAAAGATTAATTACTTATTGTAATTAAAGAATAAATAATCTAGGAAGATTAATTAAGGTAGATAATCGAGTGATGATTAATTAATTAGTAATTAATTAATGATAAGTAGGCTGGATTAAAAGTAATCAAAGTGATTAATTAAGATTGGATCAAACTTTGTTTATGAATGAGTAATAAATGTTGGATGAGTTAATGATATTGGATGATTGGAATGTGTTATCTCTGATATGTGATATGTGACGCTATGTGATATAATATGTTTGGTTTAAACTATGGTAATGGGGGTATCTATTGATAATGAATTACTGTGTAATGGTGACACCCTGTATTTAAAGCTTTGAAATGTATTTCACTTGATTAACTTTGTTTAAGATGACTTGGGATTCGAAGAGACCAGGGTCAGGTATTAGTAAGTACCCGAAACCACTTCATTTAGTAATCTACTATAATTCTATATCGATTGATATGTGAAATCAGTAAGGCTGGAATGGAATAATATGGACCTTTGAAACTAAGTAAAGTTACTTAAGGATCGATTTGTGAATTAAGTGTTGGCCATAACCAGTTTTGAACTCGTAATAAAGTACGAGTTACCCAGGTTTTATATAAGTTTTATGTTGTTGTATGCTTTTGTAATTCATGCTAGATGGTTTACTCACGCTGGTTTCCAACCTGACCCGGGTGTTATTTTAATGTAATGCTCAGGTTAGACCGAGTATTACAGATTTTCAAGTAAGGACGTTCTGGAGCTCAGGAGACGAGCTGGATGGCAGGAACGTATAGAGTATTCCGCTGGGCATATTATTGTTTGTAATTCTACAACAGGTTGATTTTAACTGTCCAGTGTTTGTTTATTGGTTGTAACTCTGATGTATAAATATAAATTGACAGATATTGTTTTCTTTGTACAACTGTTATTATTTGATATTATATTTTGATCCGCTGCGAATGTGAGATTCTGTGTCTTATTTTCTATTTTCTTCTTCTATCTCTTTTCTTTTTCTCCTAACTATTTGGAATTTTCGGGATCGAATATTCCGGGTCGGTACATTTGGTATCAGAGCCAGGTTAAGCGAGAACCTTGGCTCTGTTGGGACTACTCATTAAGGATAGGGTCTATGATACCCTAGAATGAGTTGAGTGTGTGTGTGTGTGTATGAGAGCGTACTTGTTATTTTCTTATATAAAGAATTTAAATGATTTTATATAAGAATATATTTTGATATACCTTGCTTCCAATAACAGTTTCAGCGCTTTATTTCGAATAAAATTAAACAGCGTTTAATTTCCCAAAATTATCACTAGCTCCAACCGATTCCAATCCAGCTCCATTGCGTAGTGCTCGTCAATACGAACCCAATACAATTTGTTTCGTCAAATTCCGACCTCGTATCAAAAAGATATCATGTTACAAAGATTACACGAATTTTAAATAAATTAATTACTATTTTCTTTTTAAATTTTAACCTAATTTTCATCTGGGCCGTCCATTCATCAGAGCAAATCACGGCCGCACGTCTCCTTTCTTCCTCCCAGGTATCGCACGCGCGAGAAACCCAATTGTCATCGCCACTTCGTGAATTATCGCGACCACCCACGACGATCGAAGGTCGATCGAAGCACAACATCTCGAATGCCATCGCGCGCTATACCCCCGGTCCCAGCCACGCCAAGCTCATTCGCTAATGTTGCTTAGAAAACATGCGCAAACGCCGGTCGTTCAAACGTCAATTGCCGCCAATCCGTAGCTCCGTTTCCGATCACAACCATTGGATATGTGGTTCTCGTTGTTGTCTACAATATTGTAGTTGAGAGTTTTACGTAGTTGTTTACGGATTGAAAGAGATTAAGGGAGAAAGAAGTGAACATTTCGGCCATTGATTCCAAAAGTGGTGGCTGAAGCGTAGAACTAGGGTTTTGGCCTAAAAAATGAAATATGGAGGCCTTTTATAGAAAATTCTTGCGACACTATTCACGCGAATTTTTTTCTGAACTCCAAACGAATCGTGTCGCCTGGCGTTTATAATGTTTTACCCCCATTCCGAACGCGATGGAATATAATCGAGAGCCCAGTTCGATCGTATTTGGAAGATAGGTTTTCAAATCGACTATTTAAATTCAAAATTCACTCAAACCGATTTCAGTGCGTTTTAGCTTGCCCCGGACAAACCGTAAATTCGATTGGCACGAAATTTGAAATCTTACAATAATTTAACATTATCTATCCAATGAAACTAGTTTCGTCGAAATCCGAGACTGTTTGAAAAATGAATATTTTTACTCGTCAATTAAATATTAAAATATTCAATTTCTACAAATTAACTTTTAATTCAATTTTAAAAGTTCTATAACATCATTCTAACTCCAATATGATTAAATACAACTTTACAAATCAATTTTAATCACATTAAACCCAATTTCCAATTATTTCTGTAATTTCAAATATTAAATTGTCAATTTAATTATCCAATTAAATCCATATATCAAAATAAAATTTATCCGACTTACAAATTTTACTCGTTAATATTTAAAATCAATTAAATATACGAATTTTAAATGACAGAAATTCTGGGTCGTTATAAACTTCCTCCCTTAAAAGATTTTCGTCCTCGAAATTGCCAAGTAAGAAAAAGTTACAGAATCCATTAACTTTTCAAAACCATTTGTTCAAATTAAATTTCAAATTCATTTAAACATTTTAACTTTTCCAAAATCCATAGTTAAACTTCTTACAATAACTTTACTAAGTTTTCAAATCATACTTAGTTACCTTTTCAAAACCAACTATATCGTTTAACTTTTCACTCCAAAATCAAAGTTATAGTTTTCAAAAAAAAATTCAATTTTCTCAAAAATATTCTAACGCCTTAAATTTTCGAAAAAATTCGCAAGCGTCTCCTTTGCGCGGCTAGCTCGGTACGACTACAAAAATGGCACCACGGCCCCCAGATTTCAAAAAGAAAAGAAAAAGCCAAGTGGCTGGACAAGAAAATCATCAAATTTCATACTGAAATTCAAATACATACCTTTTGTCGAGCAATTCAATTTTTTTATCTTCGAAATCAAATCCCTATTTCCTTTATTCCACCTTTATATCCTGCTAACCATAATATCCGTTTTCATTCAATCTCACACTATCAATTTCATTTGAATTCAATTTACAATTTCAATTCTATTTGGATTCAATTACCTTTTGAATATTGAATTTTATCAATTATTTTTCATTCACAACTGATTCATCTTGCTATTTTAAATTAGTTTCTTTTACTAATTCATTACAAGTTCTAACTCATTTCATCTCGCACAATTCAAATTGGTTTTCAATGTTCAGTTTTCAATTTCAGTTTTTATTCTTTTGTTCGTTCCCAAACACAATTCAATTCACTATTTCGGTTTATGACCACTTATATTTAAACTAGATTTCAACTTCCATATGAATTTAATTTACCCTTCATTTATAAATGTTGAATTCAATTCATTTCAACCCATATTAAATTTGTCATTTCTTCAATTAGTTTTACTTACTAATTTTATTTTAATACTCAGCTTCATTTGATCCAACTTGACAAATTTTCAATTTACTTGCAATTTGAAGATGAATTTCAACGTTTAGTTTCCAATTTCATTTACTCGCATTTGTAAATTCATTCGTTCATAAATTTATTTCCATAATTCAAACTCGATTTCAATTCATTTGTGTCTACCCCAAATTTATTTTCAACTTAATAAATTTTATTCCATAACTATTTTTATCAGGTTCCAGAGTCTTTCCCACATTTCAAAACCATTTTTGAAACCAATTCAAATTATCCTTTGAATTTCAAAACCCAAACCCAATTTTCCAAGCAACTTCTATTTAAAACAACTTGGCAGCAATCCCTCTTTTGGAAACTCGAAAATGAACACCGATGATGTTGCAGTCATCACCGAAGTTATTTTCCAGCGAGCGAAAAGAGTTTAGAGCTTTTATCCCTCCAAAAACATTTTTACAAACCTTTGAAAACTATTTCAAACTCAAAAAGGAATTTAATCTTTTCCAAATTGCAAACCCTTTCAAAGTATTTCCAAATATTCCTCTGCAATTTTACTTCAAATTACAAATCACATTTACAATTTATATTCTCCAATTCTATTTGTATGTGAATTTATTTCTTAACCTTGGAGTTACGATTTCAATTTCTTTTTCAACATTAATGATAATAATTTAATATCATTGCTTTCTAGCAACCAAGCAATCATATATTATAGTAATTCACAGAAAATTTCTCTTTTATATACGAAAATAATTTAGGTAAAATTATTTCATTTACCCTATTTTTAAAATGATATCGTTTCGAATTTGTTATGTACAAGTGTTTAGAGATTCCTATCAATAACGTTAATTATACGTATTGACCAGAATCCATATACCACTCAACAAACCAATCGTCACAATATAAAACAATTTTATATATTCACTAACAAATACACACTCATATCTATTATTACACTCACACTCATTCTAGAGTACTGCTGACTCTATCTCTAATGAGTAACACCCAACAGAGCCAAGGTTGTCGCTTAACCAAATGCTCTGATACCAGATGTAACAGACGAGATTTTCGACTTTCGAAAATCGACATTAATACGTCCACTGTATCAACCGCCGAGCAGTCGAAGGCCGGAAAACCGAATTGTTAGGGTTAAAGAAGATGAGGTATTAGAAGAAAGAAAGAAAGAAGAAGAAACAGAAACAATAATTGAAACTCACATATCGCAGCAAAACAACATATAATAGATAAATGAATATCTTTAAATCAAAAGAACTGTACATTTTATACACTACATCATTAGAGTCAATGTACAACACAACACAATAATGGACAGTTATATGAACCTGTCCCCACACTTGAATACACAACGGAAAAGATAATATCATACGCTTCGCTATCCATCTTACTCTAGATCTCCACAGCATCCCTGAATTTCCAGAATGATTTAATCACCAGACTCTAGGCTGCCCGTGTAGAAAATGAGGGGCACCAGAGTTTAGGAAGGGAACAATAAACTCGAGGTCAGTCATGGGACTGGTGTGAGAACTTAAAACAGTTTATCTTTAAAAAAAACAAAGAAATATTTTAAAATAGATCCATAATGTTTTTAGAAAATGTAACTACCATAAGGCCTCCTGCCACAGACACAATCCAAATGCAGAATTGGAGAAGATTTCTCCTTATGATGGTCAAACATGCTTGATACGCAAATTTCTTTGATATTATTACTATAAGTGTAAAATGCAGGAAAACATTTCGAAAGTACAATATAAATCTTAGCCAGCATAGGTACCATTATATTATGCCTGCAATAGCTACCTCCTGAGGAGGCAGGTTATACAATTTACAATCGTAAAGGGTTCGTATTGTTTCTTTGGATTTCCAACTAATGGTCAGACTAAGGAACTTCCCATTACCACATGGGTACGCCTCTAGAAGGACGCCCCGAGAACCTAACCGGATCTCTGCCAACACAAGACCGGTTTACCTCTAGTTAGGTAACTACCGACACGAGTATGCCATCCCCCGGTCGTAACCAACCTTTATCCCGGAATTCACTAACAACCACAAAGAAATAAATTTGCAGCAACCATATAGGTTAAGTATTTGAGCTCCATACCATAATACCACCTCTATCTAAAAGGAAATGAACATACCCTATGGGGGCGTTATCCCCAAATAACCTTGCTGCATTCCTGTAACGACGAATCGACTTTTCGACGCTCGAAAACCGACATCAATACGTCCACTGTATCAACTGCCGAACAATCGAATGCCGGAAAACCGTACCATTATGGTTAAAAAAGAAGAAAAAGATAGAAGAAGAGAGAAAAAGATAGAACAGAACAGAAAGAAACAACAGAACAATATCAGAATCTCACAATCGCAACGGAACAACATATAATAGATAAATGAATAATCTTTAAACAAAGAACTATATCAGTTATTACATTACATTATATTACATCATCAGAATGTACAACAACAAACAACAAAAAACAAAGGAAAAGAAAATACTATATACTAATGAATACGCCATGCCATTCAGCTTGCCTCTAGCAACTCTTGAATTCCAGAATATCCTGATAACCTAACGCTAGACTGCCCGTGTGGAAATTGGTGGGCACCCAGAGTTTAGGAAGGAAAACAATAAACTCCAGGTCAGTAATGAGACTGGTGTGAGAACTTAAAATAGTTTATCTTTAAAAACAAACCAAGGAATATTTTAAAATAGATTCGCAATGCTTTTTGAAAAATGAGACTACCATAAGGCCTCCCGCACACACACACAATGCAAACGCAGAATCGGAGGAGATTTCTCCTTATGATAGTTAAAGATGCTTGATACGCATTAAAGAGAAACATTTGATATTATTACTAGTGCATAGTGTAGAAAAAAATTTCAAAAGTAAAGATATAAATCTTAGCCAGCATAGGCATTCCGCACTTATGCCTACTATAGCTACCATCCAAACAGTGGGGCGCCACTATAAGTGAATGATATGTTCTACAACTAAAACCGTACAAGATCGTATTGTTTCTTTGGATTTCCAACAAATGGTCAGGCCAAGGAACTTCCCATTGCGACATGGGTACGCCTTTGGAAAGACGACCCGAGAACCTAACCGGATCTCTGCCAACACAAGGTCGGGTTACCTTTCAAACTAGGTAACTACTGACACGAATATGTCATTCCCCGATCGTAACCGATCTATATCCGAGGTTCCTCGATTTCCAACAACCACAAAGCAATAAATTTGCAGCAACAACATAGGTTAAGTATCTGGGTTCCATACCATGATACTACCTCTATCCAGAAGGAATGACATACACTAAAGGGGCGCTACCCCCTAATAACCTTGCTGATTCCTTCCTGTTTTGACCATTTTCGGGGTGTGAGGTCCGACGAAGTCTCGTCCACAAAGCTATGCTTTATATAAAAGCTGTGCTTTGTTTTCAACAAATGCTCAACAGCACATCTTATGCAACGTTACCAATTTGGAAATTTATCACTAGTAACCATCAACTACATAACCTCTAGGGTGTTAAGCTAAGAGAATAAATTCTCCGCCACCAACGGAAATATATTTGATAGAAACCAGCTTTACATCTCAAATTGTAACGTCAGACACACATCTATACAAGTCCGTCCCGGGATCGAACGGAACCGAAGGCACTTATAAAGAAGTCCTTGCAATCCGGATATTCACTAATCACGACCGGACTTCCCATTACAAAGGGTAATAAATTTTTATATCGGAGATCAGCCAATGCAGAAACATTCGACGGTAATCCTTCCGTTTTCACAAATATCCGGTCCTCAGCACCGGTCATCAAATGCAATCCATAACGACGTATCATATATTCGGAATGGGTTATACGACCCCAAGGTCCTTTCCCGGCTAACCTGAATAGTGAGCGCTTATTCAAAAATAAGTGTGGCATTCAAATTCAAGCAATCACAACAAATACCTATTCAAACGTAAATATTGATAGTCGGTTATTTAACTATCAATAGGCGTGTTCAACACCACCAGATTCCAAATAATTTTCCAAATTTTTTATTTTCCAAAATATCTTTACTAGATATATAATTTCCACACTTCAACTATTTAAAAACAATTTTCAAATCACTTTTCACCTTTACGACTTTTGAAAACAAATTTCAACATTTTCCTTACGTGGAAATACTTTCATTTCGACATGGTTCATTTAAACCAATTAAATAAATCCTTAACGATTTACTTTAACGATTTACTTTATATTTACGTTCCAAATCCGTAAATTTTTCCCATACTTCAAAAATAAATCAACGTTTATTTTTAAACAAATTTCCTTTCTTTTATAAATTCCATAGTGAGTTTACAATTCCAAAATATCTATGAATATACGATTTCCAAATCGATTTCTAATATTCATTTTCAATTTATCTTTAAAAGATAAAATCTCAAAATATTCACTTCATATTGGAAAACATTTCTATACTTATTTAATAATAAGTAATTCACAAATCCATTTATTTTCAACACTTGGAAAATAATCAATATACTTAAATCGAAATTAAGTGTATATTTCATTCTTTAAGACATCATTCTCTTAAACACATTTGTTTGGGCCAAAACGAATGTTGCGTAAAACATCATTACCGACAACCCAAAATCACTAGTATAGGGATTCGAAATTAAGATAGATATATAAATCCCAATACTATATAAAACATTTCCTTTTGGAAATCATTTACTATAACAACAGTGTTATAGTCCATCATTTCCTTCTATTTTCCAAAAACGTCTATTTCAACAATGAATGTTGAAATCTATGGTTTCAACAGTTAATACATTTTAAAACATCTTTAAGACAATTAACTTCATTTTATAATATCACTTCCTCAAAAACATGTCCATTTTATTTAATAATATATTCACTGTCCAAAATCGTGAATATACTCCCGATCCAAACTCTTTATTATGACACATATTATGCAAAAGATAATTCGCTATCCAAAATTGTGAATATATCCCCATTAATAAACTTCTATGTTTAATTCACCAAATTCAATTGATTTCGGATTTATAAACAATGTTTATAAATTCCATTTCTATTTATAAAAATTTCAATTATACAATCCCTTTTATAAATCAATTCAATTTATAACTCAACTTTATACCCAAAACCCGATTTATAAGTTAATTATTTATAAATCTTTTATTTTACAAAATCTATTCATTTCATAATTTCACAATTTAGAAATCTATAAATTTCATTTACTAATGAAATCCATTTTGATTTCATTTTAACACTTAATAGAACTCGTTTCACAATTCCTATATTTTTAAATTTATAAATATAAATCTTAGAAATCTTTTATATAAACCGTTTATAATAATTCAAAAATCTCAATTTAAATAAACCAATCCTTTTAATAATTTACAAAACTTATTTAAAACTTAGTAACTCCAAAATCATACTTAAGTACTATTTTCCAAAAATATAACTTCTATAACAATAATAATTATAATGTTTATTTATTTTAACAATTCAAAATTTAATAAAACGTATACTTTCAAAAATCACTTTTAAAAAAAATTCTTTTAAAAACCAAAATCGTTATTTTAAAACTTTATTGTTGGATCTGATGATGCAACAACACCAAATAGTCAATCACGACAACAAAGACATCATATATCAGTGTATGATAATCAACAAATATCACAATATCTGTAAATAAATCAATATAGTTGAGGAATCCAGTTGGATCCCTCCAACCTGTTTCCTGCATCCAAAGATGTTAGCACAATACCAATTCCGTTACAATATGGAATATCGCGGTATATGGGATTTATAAAATATTATCCGCTATTATGCGGCGCAATAGGGTCTCATCCGCTATGTAATGCGGGAAATCAACTCCAAGTACATAAATAATACCAATTTCACTATACGGTGAAATATTCGCGGTATATGTTTTTAATAAATAACCTCCGCTTAATAACGGCGTATAATGTCTATTTAACAATCAATAGATAATAATTCATCATTCAGGCATACAATCAACAATTTTAAATCTAACTATTTAAAATTTAAATCGAAACAATTCGATTGAGTGAGAAGTTCTCACCTTGCTTTCAATTCAGTTTCCGCGTTTTATTTCGAATAAAATTAAACAAGCGTTTAATTTTACCTGAAATTTTCACGGACTCCAATCGCTTCCAATCCAGTTCCATTGTGTAGTTCTCGACAAAACGAACCCGTCACAATTCGTTTCGTCCAAAACGGACCTCGTATGACAAAGCTACAGAGTTTTAAACATTATACAATTAAATATATATATTAATTTACATTTTTTTAACCTAGCTTCTATCATAGCCGTAGATTTCAAATGCTCAAGATCTGGCCGCGCAATCCCTTTTCTTCCCTCCAGCATACGAACGTGAATAGCAACCCATAGCCGCCGACTAACAACCAATTATCGCGACCTCCACATGCAGTTTGAAGACGATCAGGCGATGCCACTTCGAAGGCCTTCATCAACTCCATCATCAGCTGGAATAGGGTAGAGCTCGGCCTTCCCCTCTGCCTCGAATTGCATGAAAAACGCAGCAGCTTTGAACGTGATTTCCCGTCGATCCGTGGCTCCGTTTCCGATCTCAACCGTTGGATATCTAGATCTTGATGCCCTCTACTACTTTGTAGTTGAGAGTTTTTGCTAATTGTTGATGGATTGAGAGGAAAATGAGGAAGAAAATCGAGCATTTCTGGCCGTGTATGGTGTTAGTGGCGGCTAGGGTTTGCTCTGGTTAGGGTTTGCAAAATGAAGAGAGTAAAGGTCCTTTTATAGAAAATTGCCAAATTACTATACATCCGAAATTTTCCGAACTCCAAACGAAGCGTGCCGGCTGGCGTTTCTAGGGTTTACCCCGCGTTTCGAACTCAATGGAATGTGTTTCGGAGGCTAATTCCATCGTATGTGCGAGTTACGAAAATAAACGATCGATTTTAAATTAAATCGATTTAAACCAATTTCTATGCGTTTTGCCTTACCTCGGACAAACCGTAAATCCGATTGACACAAAATTTGAAACCTTACAATAATATTATATTACGGATCCGATTAAATTGGTTTCGTCGAAATCCGAGACTATTTGAAAAATGGCTATTTTAACTCGTCAATTAAATATTAAAATATTCAATTTTCACAAATTAACTTTTAATTCGATTTTACAAGTTCTATAACATCATTCTAACTTCAACGTGATTAAATAAAATTTTACAAATCATTTTCAATCATATTTAACACAATTTCCAATTATTTGTGTAATTTCAACTATTAAATTATCGATTTAATTATCCAATTAAATCCAATAATTCGAAATAAAATTTATTCGACTGTTTAATTTCACTTATTAATATTCAAAATCAATTAAATATGTAAATTTTAATAAACAAAATTTCTGGGTCGTTACAAACTTCCCCCCTTAAAAGAATTTCGTCCTCGAAATTACAAAGTAAGAAAAAGTTACAGAATCCATTAACTTTCCAAAACAAACCATTCAAATTGGATTTTTCAAATCTCTTAAGTGTTTAACTTTCCCAAAATTCATAGTCAAACTTCTTACAAAATCTTTACTAAGTTTCCAAATCCAAACTTAGTTTTCAAAAATTTTCCAATTTTCTCAAAAATATTCTAACGCCTTAAATTTTCGGAAAAATTCGCCAAAGTCTCCTTTGCGCGGCTTGATCCGAAAAAAATGACAGTATATATATCACAAATATACATCTCATCAAGTGATGAGGCATCCTGCAGGGAAAAAAGTGTAAAAGTACGATATTTAATCCGTGATATGTACCTTATTTATTATTAGCGAGCGTATACGACTAATATAGTGCGAAAGCGAGCTCCAAATGCGAAGCAAGCGCAATCTGCACCTACTAAACACTCAACAAACAATGGGAAACATGTATATATGAAAATAATATCAATATACAACATATAGTAACATAACAACTACATGTGCCAATATAGCAATGCATTCAAAAGCAACAAATGCAACCATATCATCCAATTAACATTCAACAAATTAATGTCTATCCAAATCAATTCATAACCAAATCAATATTCATTCATAGTCTCATTAATATTCAATGAATTGGTTTTGCAATTTAAATCACATTTGATTCATTAACATTGGATTTACTAACATTCATTCATATTCAATTTCAATTAGTTTGCATTTACTAATTAAATTCACATTAGTTTACTTCCAAATTGAATCAAATTCAGTTCATATTCATTTACTTCCAATTTGGATTCAATTACTTTAGCTTTCAATTTGTCAATTCAATTTCATTAACACTTAATGAATTATATACAATCAAGTAACATTCATATAACAACCAATGGACATCCATTACACCCAAATTTATTAAATTTACATTTCTTTACATTCCATTTGGTTCAACACTTTTAATTCCAACTGGTTTATATTAAGTTGATTTCCATTCAATTTATTCAACTTCCAATAACATTAGCTTTTAATGAATTAACACTTACATTCATTATTCCATATCAAATTATTTTACATTCAATTGATTAATATTTCATCCATTTATCAATTCAATTGCTAATTCCTTTAACAATATAAAGTTGAATTTCATTTATATAACTCAAGTTCAAATTCTTAATGACTTCATTTCATTAATTCACTTATTAATTTACTTCAACACCAAAATCAACTCTATTCAACTTCACTTAAGTTATATTCCATTTCAATTTATTTTACTTAACTTAAATTTTCCACTTATAAATTCAATTCAAATTCCAATTCTAAAGTAAATTCTATTTAACTTTTTACCGAAGTCAAATTCCACCACTTATTCAAATTCCATCTCATTTTGCTTAACAAAATTGTCTAACCACTTCAATAATTGGTTTTACTTATCCTTTCCCATTCTATAATTTATACAACTTATTTATTAACTTCCAAATCCATTAACTTATCCAAAGCTAAATTTATTTTTCATATTTATAAGTTTAAAACTCATTTCACTTATATTCATAATTTTATAAGTTATACAACTTATATTCAAAAATTACCACTTGGATTTTTATTGATTCACTTATATTTCCTTTAATTTAACTCCATCCTTTAAGTTAAATTTATTCTATCAAAATTCAAATTGTATAAGTTATCAACTCATTTATCACTCCCATAATTTTTTTTTAAATAGGATTCCAGAGTCTTTTCAACCTTTCAAAACCATTTTTGAACCCAATTCAATTATCCTTTGAATTTCAAAACCCAAATCCAAATTTTCCAAACAACTTTCATTTAAAACAATTTGGCAGCAATCCTTCTTTTGGAAACCCGAAAATGAACACCAATGATGTCGCAATCATCATCGAAATTATTTTCCAGCGACCGAAAAGAGTTTAGAGCCCTAATTTCTCCAAAACAGTTTTCCCAAAATATCAAATCCTTTCAAAACATTTATCTGGAATTTTGTTTTTAGATTATAAATCACACTTATAAACCTTTTACTTATATAGTTTCACTTCTTATATATAATATTATTTCACAAGTGTAAATCACATTAATTATAATTCCATACTTTATAATTCAATTGTTTATACAATTATTCTTTTACAGCTGTTGTTTTTATTTAACTTATTCAATAACCAAACAATAAATTCATATACACTTTAATAATTTTTGAAAAATTATTTCCTTTATATATAAAATATAATCAAAGTAAATTTTTTTCATTTACCCTATTTTAAAACAATATCGTGTCAAATTGTTCTGTACAAGTGTTTAGAGATCTCTATCAGCAACGTTAATTACTCGTGTTGACCAAAATCCATATACCACTCAACAAACCAATCATCACAATATAAAACAGTTTCATATTCACTAACAAATACGTGCTCGTATCTATTATTACATTCAAACTCATTCTAGAGTACTACTGACTCCATCTCTAATGAGTAATTCCTAACAGAGCCATGTTGTCGCTTAACCATATGCTCTGATACCAAATGTAACGACAAATCGACTTTTCGACGCTCGAAAACCGACATCAATACGTCCACTCTATCAACTGCCGAACAATCGAATGCCGGAAAACCATACCGTTATGGTTAAAGAAGAAGAAAAAGATAGAAGAAGAGAGAAAAAGATAGAACAGAACAGAAAGAAACACCAGAACAATATCAGAATCTCACAATCGCAGCGGAACAACATATAATAGATAAATGAATAATCTTTAAACAAAGAACTATATCAGTTATTACATTACATTACATCATCAGAGTGTACAACAACAAATAACAACAAACAGCGGAAAAGAAAATACTATATACTAGTGAATACGCCATGCCATCCAGCTTGCCTCCAGCAACTCCTAAATTCCAGAATATCCGGTCACAACCGGTAGGCTTTTCAATCATCCCAGCCCTACCGTGGCTCACACTGGTACCCCAAACTTCCTTTTACGGCCAGCCTTTCGACTGTCACGACTTACGCCTAACCAACCCCGTAAAGAGGACGTGTAGGGGTAAGAGTATACCGTTTGCCACCTAACCGCGAAGCGAGAACCCCCCGTCACGTTTCACCCAGATAAGTAAGACTGGTGTGAGAACTTAAAATAGTTTATCTTTAAAAACAAACCAAGGAATATTTTAAAATAGATTCGCAATGCTTTTTGAAAAATGAGACTACCATAAGGCCTCCCGCACACACACACAATGCAAACGCAGAATCGGAGGAGATTTCTCCTTATGATAGTTAAAGATGCTTGATACGCATTAAAGAGAAACATTTGATATTATTACTAGTGCATAGTGTAGAAAAAAATTTCAAAAGTAAAGATATAAATCTTAGCCAGCATAGGCATTCCGCACTTATGCCTACTATAGCTACCATCCAAACAGTGGGGCGCCACTATAAGTGAATGATATGTTCTACAACTAAAACCGTACAAGATCGTATTGTTTCTTTGGATTTCCAACAAATGGTCAGGCCAAGGAACTTCCCATTGCGACATGGGTACGCCTTTGGAAAGACGACCCGAGAACCTAACCGGATCTCTGCCAACACAAGGTCGGGTTACCTTTCAAACTAGGTAACTACTGACACGAATATGTCATTCCCCGATCGTAACCGATCTATATCCGAGGTTCCTCGATTTCCAACAACCACAAAGCAATAAATTTGCAGCAACAACATAGGTTAAGTATCTGGGTTCCATACCATGATACTACCTCTATCCAGAAGGAATGACATACACTAAAGGGGCGCTACCCCCTAATAACCTTGCTGATTCCTTCCTGTTTTGACCATTTTCGGGGTGTGAGGTCCGACGAAGTCTCGTCCACAAAGCTATGCTTTATATAAAAGCTGTGCTTTGTTTTCAACAAATGCTCAACAGCACATCTTATGCAACGTTACCAATTTGGAAATTTATCACTAGTAACCATCAACTACATAACCTCTAGGGTGTTAAGCTAAGAGAATAAATTCTCCGCCACCAACGGAAATATATTTGATAGAAACCAGCTTTACATCTCAAATTGTAACGTCAGACACACATCTATACAAGTCCGTCCCGGGATCGAACGGAACCGAAGGCACTTATAAAGAAGTCCTTGCAATCCGGATATTCACTAATCACGACCGGACTTCCCATTACAAAGGGTAATAAATTTTTATATCGGAGATCAGCCAATGCAGAAACATTCGACGGTAATCCTTCCGTTTTCACAAATATCCGGTCCTCAGCACCGGTCATCAAATGCAATCCATAACGACGTATCATATATTCGGAATGGGTTATACGACCCCAAGGTCCTTTCCCGGCTAACCTGAATAGTGAGCGCTTATTCAAAAATAAGTGTGGCATTCAAATTCAAGCAATCACAACAAATACCTATTCAAACGTAAATATTGATAGTCGGTTATTTAACTATCAATAGGCGTGTTCAACACCACCAGATTCCAAATAATTTTCCAAATTTTTTATTTTCCAAAATATCTTTACTAGATATATAATTTCCACACTTCAACTATTTAAAAACAATTTTCAAATCACTTTTCACCTTTACGACTTTTGAAAACAAATTTCAACATTTTCCTTACGTGGAAATACTTTCATTTCGACATGGTTCATTTAAACCAATTAAATAAATCCTTAACGATTTACTTTAACGATTTACTTTATATTTACGTTCCAAATCCGTAAATTTTTCCCATACTTCAAAAATAAATCAACGTTTATTTTTAAACAAATTTCCTTTCTTTTATAAATTCCATAGTGAGTTTACAATTCCAAAATATCTATGAATATACGATTTCCAAATCGATTTCTAATATTCATTTTCAATTTATCTTTAAAAGATAAAATCTCAAAATATTCACTTCATATTGGAAAACATTTCTATACTTATTTAATAATAAGTAATTCACAAATCCATTTATTTTCAACACTTGGAAAATAATCAATATACTTAAATCGAAATTAAGTGTATATTTCATTCTTTAAGACATCATTCTCTTAAACACATTTGTTTGGGCCAAAACGAATGTTGCGTAAAACATCATTACCGACAACCCAAAATCACTAGTATAGGGATTCGAAATTAAGATAGATATATAAATCCCAATACTATATAAAACATTTCCTTTTGGAAATCATTTACTATAACAACAGTGTTATAGTCCATCATTTCCTTCTATTTTCCAAAAACGTCTATTTCAACAATGAATGTTGAAATCTATGGTTTCAACAGTTAATACATTTTAAAACATCTTTAAGACAATTAACTTCATTTTATAATATCACTTCCTCAAAAACATGTCCATTTTATTTAATAATATATTCACTGTCCAAAATCGTGAATATACTCCCGATCCAAACTCTTTATTATGACACATATTATGCAAAAGATAATTCGCTATCCAAAATTGTGAATATATCCCCATTAATAAACTTCTATGTTTAATTCACCAAATTCAATTGATTTCGGATTTATAAACAATGTTTATAAATTCCATTTCTATTTATAAAAATTTCAATTATACAATCCCTTTTATAAATCAATTCAATTTATAACTCAACTTTATACCCAAAACCCGATTTATAAGTTAATTATTTATAAATCTTTTATTTTACAAAATCTATTCATTTCATAATTTCACAATTTAGAAATCTATAAATTTCATTTACTAATGAAATCCATTTTGATTTCATTTTAACACTTAATAGAACTCGTTTCACAATTCCTATATTTTTAAATTTATAAATATAAATCTTAGAAATCTTTTATATAAACCGTTTATAATAATTCAAAAATCTCAATTTAAATAAACCAATCCTTTTAATAATTTACAAAACTTATTTAAAACTTAGTAACTCCAAAATCATACTTAAGTACTATTTTCCAAAAATATAACTTCTATAACAATAATAATTATAATGTTTATTTATTTTAACAATTCAAAATTTAATAAAACGTATACTTTCAAAAATCACTTTTAAAAAAAATTCTTTTAAAAACCAAAATCGTTATTTTAAAACTTTATTGTTGGATCTGATGATGCAACAACACCAAATAGTCAATCACGACAACAAAGACATCATATATCAGTGTATGATAATCAACAAATATCACAATATCTGTAAATAAATCAATATAGTTGAGGAATCCAGTTGGATCCCTCCAACCTGTTTCCTGCATCCAAAGATGTTAGCACAATACCAATTCCGTTACAATATGGAATATCGCGGTATATGGGATTTATAAAATATTATCCGCTATTATGCGGCGCAATAGGGTCTCATCCGCTATGTAATGCGGGAAATCAACTCCAAGTACATAAATAATACCAATTTCACTATACGGTGAAATATTCGCGGTATATGTTTTTAATAAATAACCTCCGCTTAATAACGGCGTATAATGTCTATTTAACAATCAATAGATAATAATTCATCATTCAGGCATACAATCAACAATTTTAAATCTAACTATTTAAAATTTAAATCGAAACAATTCGATTGAGTGAGAAGTTCTCACCTTGCTTTCAATTCAGTTTCCGCGTTTTATTTCGAATAAAATTAAACAAGCGTTTAATTTTACCTGAAATTTTCACGGACTCCAATCGCTTCCAATCCAGTTCCATTGTGTAGTTCTCGACAAAACGAACCCGTCACAATTCGTTTCGTCCAAAACGGACCTCGTATGACAAAGCTACAGAGTTTTAAACATTATACAATTAAATATATATATTAATTTACATTTTTTTAACCTAGCTTCTATCATAGCCGTAGATTTCAAATGCTCAAGATCTGGCCGCGCAATCCCTTTTCTTCCCTCCAGCATACGAACGTGAATAGCAACCCATAGCCGCCGACTAACAACCAATTATCGCGACCTCCACATGCAGTTTGAAGACGATCAGGCGATGCCACTTCGAAGGCCTTCATCAACTCCATCATCAGCTGGAATAGGGTAGAGCTCGGCCTTCCCCTCTGCCTCGAATTGCATGAAAAACGCAGCAGCTTTGAACGTGATTTCCCGTCGATCCGTGGCTCCGTTTCCGATCTCCACCGTTGGATAGCTAGATCTTGATGCCCTCTACAACTTTGTAGTTGAGAGTTTTTGCTAATTGTTCATGGATTGAGAGGAAAATGAGGAAGGAAATCGAGCATTTCTGGCCGTGTATGGTGTTAGTGGCGGCTAGGTTTACTCTGGTTAGGGTTTGCAAAATGAAGAGAGTGAAGGTCCTTTTACAGAAAATTGCCAAATTACTATTCATCCGAAATTTTCCGAACTCCAAACGAAGCGTGTCGGCTGGCGTTTTTAGGGTTTACCCCGCTTTCCGAACACAATGGAACGTGTTTCGGAGGCTAATTCCATCGTATGTGCGAGTTACGAAAATAAACGATCGATTTTAAATTAAATCGATTTAAACCAATTTCTATGCGTTTTGCCTTGCCCCGGACAAACCGTAAATCCGATTGACACGAAATTTGAAACCTTATAATAATATCATATTACGGATCCGATGAAACTAGTTTCGTCGAAATCCGAGACTGTTTGAAAAATGGCTATTTTAACTCGTCAATTAAATATTAAAATATTCAATTTTCACAAATTAACTTTTAATTCTATTTTAAAAGTTCTATAACATCATTCTAACTTCAACGTGATTAAATAAAATTTTAAAAATCATTTTCAATCATATTTAACCCAGTTTCCAATTATTTCTGTAATTTCAACTATTAAATTATCGATTTAATTATCCAATTAAATCCAATTATTCGAAATAAAATTTATTCGACTGTTTAATTTCACTTATTAATATTCAAAATCAATTGAATATATACACTTTAATTAACAAAATTTCTGGGTCGTTACAATTCTTCCTGTTTTGACCATTTCCGGGGTGTGAGGTCCGACGAAGTCTCGTCCACAAAGCTACGCTTTTCATAAAAGCCACGCTTTGATCAACAAATGATCAGCAGCACTTAGCATGCCACGTTACCAAATTGGGAATATATCACTAGTAACCATCAACTACATAACCTCTGAGCTCGTACGCCTCAGAGAAGGGTGTTAAGCTAAGAAAATAAATTCTCCGCCACCAACAGAAATGTATTTGATAGAAACCAGCTTTATATCTCAAATTGTAACGTTAGACACACATCCATACAAGTCCATTCCGGAATCGAACAGAACCGAAGGCACTTCCAAAGAAGCCCTTGCAAATCCGGATATTCACTAATCACGTCCGGACTTTCCATCACAAAGGGTGATAAAATCTCTATATCGGGGATCAGCCGATGCACAGTCATTCGACGGTAATCCTTCCGTTTTCGAATATATCCGGTCTACAACACCGGTCTTCAAATGCTATCCATTACGACGTATCACTATTTGGAATGAGATTTATGATCCAAAGGTCTTCTCTTGGCTAAACCGAATAACGAGCGCTCATTTTTAAAATAAGTGTAGCATTCAAATTCAAGAAAATCATAACAAATACCCATTTAAAGGTAAATATTGATAGTCGGTTATTTAACTATCAAAGCAAACCAACAAATATTCAGCACCATAACAATCACTAGGCTCTTTTTATTTATCTTCCATAAATTAAATAACTTGTCAAATATTCACTTCAATTTATCTTTAAAAGTATATATTCTCTAAACCATTTCAATTTCTACATTGGAAAACATTTCCAAATACTTATTTAACAATAAGTAATTCACAAATCTATTTATTTTCAATACTTAGAAAATATTCAATATACTTAAAACACGATTAAGTATGTATCTTATTCTTTTAAGGAAATCTCTTTAAACACATTTATTTGGGTTCCAAACGAATGTTGCGTAAAACATCGTTACGACAACCCAAAATCAATAGCATAGGGATTCAAAAATACGATAGATAAATAAATCCCAATACTATACAAAAACATTTCCTTTCAAAAATCATTTACTATAACAACAGCGTTAAAGTCCATCTTTTCCTTATTTCTCGAAAACGTCTATTTCAACAATGAATGTTGAAATCTATGGTTTCGATCCTTAACACATTTTAAAACAACTTCAAATCGTTTTAATTCAATTTAAAAGATCACTTCCTAAAACATTTCTTTAACATATTATTGACTGTCCAAAATCGTGAATATAAATCGTTTTCCAAATTCAACACTTCTACATATTTTAATTTAAAGGATTATCAACCGTCCAAAATCGTGGATATATCTCCTTTAATAAGCTTTCATATTTACTTATCAAATTCAATTGATTTCGGATTTATAAAACAACGTTTACAAATTCACACACATATATATTTTATAAAAACTTTAACTTATAAAATCCCTTAATTAACAAATTCTATTTATATCTCATTTAAATGCCAAAATCCAATTTATAAGTCAACTACTTATAAATATTTTATTTTACAAAATCTATTCATTTTATAACTTCAAAATTTATAAATCTATAAATTTTATTCACTTATGAAATCCATTTATACTTCATTTTAACACTTATAAAAACTCGTTTTATGATTCCAATATTTTAATTTATAAATTTCAATTTTATAAATCTTTTATATAAATCGTTTATAATAATTCAAAAATCCCAATTTAAACCATTTTACAAATTAATCAACTACTCATTTCAAAAATCACATTTCGGTTATATGTCATAAAAATCATAATTTTTATAACATAAAAATTATAACGTATATTTATTTAAAATGAATAAATTCCAAAATTAAAAAAAATGTATACTTTCAAAAATCACTTGAAAATTCTTTTAAATTCAAAATCGTTACTTTAAAATTTTTGAAACTCCAAAAATAGGCATAATGCTGCAACAGCACCAATACATCAACATGGCATCCAAACATCATATATCAATATGATAACAGAATATATCGCAAATATCTGTAAATAAATCAATACTGTTGAGGAATCCAGTTGGATCCCTCCAACCTGTTTCCCTGCATCCACAAATGTTAGCACAATACCAATCCCGTTTCAAGACGGAATATCACGGTACATGGGTTTATATAAAATATTATCCGTTATTATACGGCGCAATAGGGTCTCATCCGCTATATAATGCTGAAAATCAACTCCAAGTACATATATAATACCAATTCCACATCAAGGTGGAATATCGTGGTATATGTGTTTAATATAATAACCTCCTCCTAATATACGGCGTATAGGGTCTATTTCAATACAACAGATAGCAATTTATCATTCAAGCATAATATCAAGCAATTTTAAATCTAACTATTTAAAATTTAAATCAAAGCAAATTCGATTGTGTGAGAAGTTCTCACCTTGCTTCCAATAACAGTTGAAGCGTTTTATTTCGAATAAAATTAAACACGCGTTTAATTTTACCCAAAATTATAACTAGCTCCAATCGATTCCAATCCAGCTTCATTGCGTGGTGCTCGTCAATACGAACCCAATGCAATTCGTTTCGTCAAATTCCGACCTCGTATCAAAAAGATATTGCGTTACAAAGATTACACGAATTTTAAATAAATTAATTACTATTTTCTTTTTAAATTTTAACCTAATTTTCATCTGGGCCGTCCATTCATCAGAGCAAATCAAGGCCGCACGTCTCCTTTCTTCCTCCCAGGTATCGCACGCGCGAGAAACCCAATTGCCGTCGCCACTTCATGAATTATCGCGACCACCCACGACGATCGAAGGTCGATCGAAGCACGGCATCTCGAGCGCCATCGCGCGCTACACCCCCGGTCCCAGCCACGCTAAGCTCGGTCGTCAATATTGCTCGGAAAACGTGCGCGAACGCCGACCCATTCAAACGTCGACTGCCGCCAATCCGTAGCTCCGTTTCCGATCACAACCGTTGGATATGTGGTTCTCGTTGTTGTCTACAATATTGTAGTTGAGAGTTTCACGTAATTGTTTACGGATTGAAAGAGATTAAGAGAGAAAGAAGTGAACATTTCGGCCATTGATTACAAGAGTGGCGGCTGAAGCGTAGAACTAGGGTTTGGGCGTAAAAAATGAAATATGGAGGCCTTTTATAGAAAATTCTCGCGACACTATTCACCCGAATTTTTTTCCGAACTCCAAACGAAGCGTACCGCCTGGCGTTTATAATGTTTTACCCCCATTAGGAATGCAGTGGAATATATATCGGGAGCCAATTCAATCGTATTTGGAAGATTGGTTTTCAAATCGACTATTTAAATTCAAAATTTACTCAAACCGATTTCAGTGCGTTTTAGCTTGCCATGGACAAACCGTAATCCGATTGGCACAAAATTTGGAATCGTAGAATAATTTAACATTACGAATCCAATGAAACTGGTTTCGTCGAAATCCGATACTGTTTGAAAAATGACTATTTTTACTCGTCAATTAAATATTAAAATATTCAATTTCTGCAAATTAACTTTTAGTTCAATTTTAAAAGTTCTATAACATCATTCTCACTCCAATATGATTAAATACAACTTTACAAATCAATTTTAATCACATTAAACCCAATTTCCAATTATTTATGTAATTTCAAATATTAAACTGTCGATTTAATTATCCAATTAAATCTAGATACTCAAAATAAAATTTATTCGACTTACAAATTTTACTTGTTAATATTTAAAATCAATAAAATATACGAATTTCAAATGACGGAAATTCTGGGTCGTTACAATGGCAAGAATAAAGAAAGCCTTATGAGTGTTTCTTAATTTTCCTATGATAATAATGTCTATTTTAAATTTTATCCAAAGTATTGCTTGGTTAAAGATATACCGCGATGACCCACATTTCGAAAGGTTTATATCGACGATGATCCACATATGTCAAACTCAAACAATTCGGAATATAGATAATCAAGCTCATGAAATATAATAATTAAAATAAATAGTTCATGAAGCTGTTTATATTATACATTTGATTATAATTTATACAACATTTATGAGAGTTTTATATACAACAGGGATAAACAAATAATGCAACGGAACAACATGACACAGTGAATTATAATAGAAATAATATACCAATCTTCATCTTCGTCCTCTACAAAATGATCTTCGGTGCGTTGAAATACTCGAGGCTGACCCGAACGTAATTAAAAGACAAAACACTCGAGTTAAGACTAAAATATTCTTATTTGAGTCAGATCAATATTATAAACATGAGTGTCATGGCGTCAGAGATGTTTACGGGGTTTCACATCTCCTATCTAGTATATAACGTGCGTGCAATAACTTAAGAGATGTTATAGTATTTTCCATCTCTTAAGGATCCATGAAAATATTTATATGTAATAGAATACGCTACATTTATAATGTCTAATCAATAAAATAAATATTTTTCTTAGTGTTAAGGCTTTACATTGATCCCCCTTAACGCGTTTTTAACCATTGTCGTATAGTTTGCATATAAAACACCAGTAAATCGTCGGTGGATAGGGATGCACCGTGATATGGCAACACTAAACCAAAATCGTAAAGGTCTTGTATAGGGATAAAAGTATGACAAGATACGTGAGACAATGCCCAAGGTACAATACTATTAGTTTAACCTTCCTGGCTGGTGGTAACCCTAACGGTCCACCGCATCTAACACTCCCAAGATCTGAGGGTGCGCACCAATCAATCACAATGCAAATGACGGTAATACGAAGAAGTGTGTCCATTAGAGGTAGCTGCCCTCATTGGCCGGTAAGGCTTCTGTTTTAGTCATTTCAAATTGACATAAGTGTTAGGCGAATCCATCTTCGTTCTCTTTCTTCAAATCCAGCAAATGATTCCAAATCCAACCATTTCATTCTAGACCATCACTCTACGTACACAGTTGTTAAAGTGGTTCCAATATTGTTAGAGAATATGCCAATAAGCGGCTCCAGTCTCTTTAACAACCAAATATCGTTTTTATACACCGGTTGGTATTTTTTACATTTCAAAAACAATTCATACTTGATATTAAAATATCATGTTCGCTTAAATCAATTTCATTTCAAAATCATCATATTTACTTCAAAATCATATTCGATTTGATACATCATTTTCACTTGAAATATCATTTCACTCCAATATCTCGATTTCGGTTTCAAAATCGTTTCGAATTTCGATTTAGACTATAACCTCTTTTTAACCCAATTAGCATTTAAATCCATGATTTAAATATAAACATTACCACTCTGACCAGTTTGAATTTTTAGAAAATAGTTAGAATAGTTTTCAAGTAGTTTAATAGAAAATAGTTTGAGTATTAAAATGGTTTATATAGCAAATAGCTTGGAAAATCAAATTACTTTGAATATTTAAAAAGATAGATTTAAATAGTTTATATTAAAATAATTTATTTGAAAATAGTTTCAAAGTCAAACAGATTTAATTCCAAATTTTCCCATTCAAACAACTTTCAATTTCCATTTCCGTTTAAGTCGATTCATTTTCGATTTCAATTTGAATTAACATCGATTCCAATTTTAATTCAAATCAATTTCAATTTCAATTCTAAATTAATCCATCTTCGATTTCAGTTCCTACTAATTTCAATTCTATTCCAATTTGAATTAATTTCATTTCAGTTCTCAGTTTTAAACCATTTTGATTTATAGAAATTCGAGTTTGATTTCATAATATCGATTTAAATCACTTAAATTAAATTTTACTTCAACATTCAATTTAAGATTCAAATCTTTATAAATTATTCAATTCCGAGCCCAAATTTCGAAATATCCATTTAAATTACTTTTACTTGGATTTATTTCAAAGTTCGAGTAAGAGTTCAAATCTTTTTAAACAAATAAATTTTTGGAATTCAAGTGGTTACTCAATTAAAACTTCAAAATATCAAACCCGATTCTTTTAAAAATTCCGGTTCACGAGTTCATTTTTAACATTTCATGCTCGAGTTCAAAAAAGATTCCATTTCCATAAATTCGATTTTTATTTCTTAAAATCAAAATCATTTAAATAATTTCAAATCAATGTTTTTAAAATCATTTAATTTTACCAATCCGGAGTCTTTATATAATTTTCTATCCTATGGCCAAGTGAATCCATTATTTCAGTTTAATTTCAGGGATGGGTGTATATTATTTCAATCCAAAGTAAATGTCATAGGTATGTATCATTTCAACATATTTCTAAATTTATTCAAAATAATTCGATTCACGGTTTTATATACTGTAAAAAAAATTACAGGGTGATAACAGGACACATATAAGTTAAATAAACATCCAGATCATCCAAATATCAAACAATAGCATCCATCACAATCAACATCCAAATCAGCCAATAATTCAAAATAATTTCATACTTATCAATATCATGTAATTTACTGGCAATTAATTTCCAATTTCAAATTTCACTGTTAATTTTTGTAAAGGCCCGAAAATCCATAACCTTTGAGTCGACCATAATTCACATCAGTTCAACTCAAATTGAACGGAAATATGAGTCTTTAGGGATAAAGAAGAAAGAGGTAGAAGAAACAAAAAAACAGAATCAACAACATAGAATCTCACAATTGCAACGGAATAAAATATAATATATAATAACATATTTTAAATACAAGAACTGTACTATTAATATACATATCATTATCAAAATACAATAGACAACAATCAATCTGGACTGTTTAATAACTTTCCTTGCACAGCGGAAATACAAATCAAGTTTGAAGATACAACTTGTCATCCAGCTCATCTCCTAAGCTCCATAGCACCCTATCTCGAATCTGTAATACTTGGTCTGACTTGAGCATTATAATAAAATAACACTTGAGTTAGTCTGGAAAACCAGTACGAGAAAACACACTCAATTTGAATTATTAACTTTTATTAAAGTCCTTTGAAAATAAAGGTATCTCGTAAGACCACGTCACACATAAACACGAAGGGTTTTCCCCTTACGATAACTAAAACATTTTTATCAAAATCGTCTGATATTTTAATAGTGTCCAAACCAAGTAAATAGAAAATAGTTGAAATGCTTGCATCTCACGTTTCAGCATAGTTGGACACAATCAAAACTGTATGGCGCTTATTGGAGAATGGATTCCATACAATGATCAGGCACTGAGGTACCACCTATCACAGTACACATCTAGAAACATGTACCGAGGACCTCGCCGGGATCCCCTACAACACAAGACCAGCCCTATCCCTAACCTGGATAGAATCGAATATGTTATCACCCTGGGTGTTTCCACCCATAAAAAAAAATCGAGCGCTCACTTTTCCATGCACAACCATATCCATAATTTATATATATCGCCGAGGGTATCTAGAAAGGTGATAACATACCCTAGTTTGGTACTACCATTTAGCCTTGCTGCATCTCCCCTGATTTTCATTCATTCCGGTTGATGAGGCTTGAGGCTACGATTACCTTTCAAGAACAATTTAACTTAGAATGCTCATCGTCCTCCAATGACGATGTTTTGATAGCATTCGTCCATGCAAGTTGTCCTGGGTATGGATAAACCGAATCACTGTCTTCACGATAACGTTCAAACCGGATCGAAGTGGTTTTCGGATAATTAAATCTGATATCGGTCTCTTCAAAACGATCAACGAATTTGGCCAAAATTGATAGTCGGTTAATTAGCTATTATAAAACATCCATAAATAAACATCCGGCTTTATCATAAATTTTTCAAAATTTTTATTTCAATATATCTTTATAAGATATATATTCAAATTCCTATTTCCAACATTTGAAACGATTTCAAATCCTTATATCTTTAATGGAATATTCCAAAATCTTTCCAATATTTGAATGTTTTTTCCAACTCCATTTTTATGTTCAACACTTAGGAAATATTCCATTTAACTCCTATTTTCTCGAAATCATTTACAAAATTATTTTTAAATTCTTTAACTCGTTTAGAACGAACTCTGTATGTTTCGGTTTCCTCGATTAATTTCCTTTACTATTTTCCAAGTCAACACTTGTCTAAAATATTCAAATATCCATTTCTAACTTCTTTTATGGATTCTAATTCATTTTTGAATAAACCCCGTTTCCAAATCTCAAGAAGATTTATAATTAAATTTCAATCATTACAGAACTCTCAATATATATGTGTATGTATGTATGTAAATAAATAAGCGAAAGATTATTTTAAAAACATGTTCAATTAATTTTTTTTAAAAATAGCGAACGCTTTATATAAACATCAATAATCCATTTTTAAATAATAAATCAATTTTCAAAGCCGATAAAAACTACAATTTAATTTTCAATTAATATTAGAATTTTGAATTTTTTTACTTCCGAAGTATTCCAATACTAACTAGCTTAAAATTACATAGTTCAATAAATAGGATTTCCCTTTTTAAATCAAAAGTTAACCCCTTAATAAAATATATTTTTAAAATCCCAATAACCCATTTAATTTATTAATCATCTCGATTTACCACACATCGATCTCGTTTCGATTTTCTAACCATCCTCACTTTTTGAAAATAGAATTCACTAATTTTTCCAAAATCTATTTTTCATCTTTCGATATAAATTCACCCTGTGAAATTATATTCTAATTTATCAATTTATTTCCATTTTTCCTTCTTTATAAGCATCGTTTATAATTTATAAATCCTTTGAGTTTCACTTGTTTATAAAACTACATCTTACTTATAAAATCTCTTTTTATAAATCCATTCCTTAATAAATCTCATTTATTTTTTCTCAAATCTATTATTAACATCAATTTAAAACCCTTTATCCATATTTTTTAAAATATCATTTTAAATTCCATGGTTAAAAATTCCTTATATAAATTATTTTCAAGCGCTATTAGAAATATTTTACAAACCGTTAAGTACAAACCCAAAATCAATTTATTATTTTATCCAACTCGACTTCCTTTAAAATAATCAAAATCCCAATGTACATATTCTTATAACAAAATTCTCCTTTTAATTTCTTTAAATTATAAAATATAATATTTAGGTATTTAAAATACCAAAATAAGGCCAGTGCTATTATAGTATCCAATATTTCAAGTTACCACACACTACAATAAAAATATTCTATTACAACGCCCTTTTTACAACGGGCATTGGCTGCCCGTTGTAACAGTAGGCTATTACAACGGTCCATTCAGGCCCATTGTAATGGTTGCCCTATACAACGCCTTTTTTACAATGGACAATAACTGCCCTTGTAATAAAATGCAATTACAACGGTCCTTTCATACCCGTCGTAATAGATGTCAATTTTACAACGGGCTAAAAATGCCCATTGTAATAAATGCCAATTTTACAACGGGCTAAAAATGCCCGTTGTAATAGGTGCCAATTTTACAACGGTCATAAAATGCTTGTTGCAATAAATATTTGTTGCCAAATTTTGACAACCAATAATTAATAATTACAATGCTTTCTTAAAATTAATATTTAATATTGATTAATATTTAATAATTATTCATTAATAATATTATATTAGTCATAGGTTACTAATTACTAATTATAATATTATATTACTAATTACTAACCATTAATAATGTTATATTATTTATTAATGTTTAATAGTCAATCATTAATAATATTATATTAATCATTTATAAATTATAATAATTAATGATTAAATAATCACTAATTACTAATTGTTATACATAATCAGTATTCCAACAGGCTTAATTTTACTTTCCAATTATTAGTAAGTAATATCGAGTAATTAGTATTAAATATATATAATAATTTATAATTAATAATAAATATTAATAATTTATGATTATAGTTACTATTAAAAATTAAAAATATATACATATTAATTATTAACTATTTGCCCATGGTATTAGATGCCTATTATAACTATTTTCTACTGGTAATAGATATCAATTTTCATAATTAATTATAATTAATAATTAAGACTAATGTTTAATAATTAAGAAGTAACATTAGTATTTTATATTTTCAAATTATAATTAATAAATATATTTAACAAATATTTAATATTTTGTAATTATAATTAATAACTAATAATTACTATTAAATAATTAATAATTAATATTAAATACTATTAATAATTAATAATTATCATTTAATAATTAATATTTATTATTTAATAACTAAAAATTAATAATTACTATTAAATACCTAATAAGTAATAATAAATATTTACTATTTCATAATTTATTTTTAATAATTAATGATTAATAAGTAATCTTTAATAATTAAGAAGTCATATTTATTATTTGTTATTTAATAATTCTAACACTAGTTATATTTAAAATTTATTCCAAAAAAATTATAATTTTGAAAATTTCCAAAATAAATTTATAAATATTCACAAAATTTAAAATTTGAAATTTTGATAATTAGTAATTACAATGTTTTCTTAAAATTAATATTTATTATTATTAATATTTTAATAATATTATATTAATCATTTATAATATAATAATTAATGATTATTAATAAATAATCACCAATTACTAATTATTATATATTATTAGTATTCCAATAGACTTAATTTTACTTTCCAGTTATTAGTAAGTAATATCAAGTAATTAATATTGAATATATGATAATTCATAATTAATAATAAATATTAATAATTTATTGTTTATTATAATTAATGGTTTATAATTAGTAATTTACAAATAAAAAAATTATATATTAATAATTTATGTTTTATAATTAGTAAATTACTATTAATAATTTTTTAATACTAATTTACAAATGATAATTAATAAAATAAAACAAAATGTATGGTAGTAAAACTTAAATTTTAAAGCCCGTCATCTGTTTGCTTTCATTCCCTCGCTGCTAAAACTTTATTTTTCGCTAACCCTAAATCCCAAATCAAACGTTCCTTCCGAAGATCTAGAATCCCTATATTCGTCGACCTCTTCTCCATGGCAATCCGATACCGATTAATAATTTATGATTATTAACCAATAATTCATGATTATTAACCAATAATTTATGATTAATAATTTATAGTTAAAAATTATTATTTTGATAAACAACCGTTTATGATTAATATTTTATTATAATTAGTTGGTAATATCAATAAATTAAAGTTAATAATGTACAATAATAACGTATTAGTGATAATATATACTTATTAACATATAATTTATAATAATATTTGTTACTTCCCTTTTTTTCAAATTTTAGCTTTAAGCATTTCCTTCATTTCTCACAATTTTTTTCGGATCAACGAAAAATACAAATGAAAAAAAAACTAGAAAACCAAGGGAACAAGTGTTGGAACACAATTATAAGCAAGTGAACATGGCGCTGGATCAAAATTTTAAAGCCCGCATGAAATTTTCATTCACCGGTATACCTTTACTTTTAGTAGAACCCTAGTCCCTAAATCCTCGTGTACCCACAAATCCCTAATAGCTACTTAACAACAAAATCCCAAGTCTCACAACTAAATCGCGAGCTCGTTTTCACCACTGCTCATAAGAATAGACTACCCGACTTAGATCTGAATCAATCATTCAATCAATTCCAAGAAGCCTTAATGGCAGGACTCGCCTAAAAATCCACAGTCCTACGCTACTCAGAAGGCCTGACCTAGAGATTAACCCCTTCGTTTATAGATCTGGAGTTCAAGCTTCAATCGAAGACCTGACCTGAAGCACTGCTTAGATGACCGCTCTATCTGACACTCATTTAAAGATGCTGAAATCAGACGCTACTGTGACAAGATAGGAGTTTGCGCCACGAAGTGAAGTGATACTAGTAGATCAGATACCGAGTTTACGCCACGAAGTGCAAATTTAGTCTGCATTGAATCAAACCATAATCTGCATTGCACTCTGTGCAAACTCGGTTTGCATCATTGAGTGCAAACTCAGTTTTCACAGAGTGGTGGAGCCACCACTGAGTGCAAATTGCATTTGTTAATGAAACTAAACCAAAACCTCCAGTTTTGAGCAGTCATAATGACAAATATCTAGCAGGTCCATCATTAAATAAACCACAAGTTTGTATCCCACATCGGTAAAATTTCGCTTCATTGTTTTTGTAAACTGTTACTGTCAAACGCATAGCCTTGTTTAATCATGTTCACTATCCATGGTATTCTTATATGTTGTAGCTTATTTTCCAATGGAGTAATAATTGAAAACTTTATAGTATTTATGTAGTTCTTTATATCTATTTGGAAGATGCATTCATCCCTCTAATATTCCATACTAAAAAACATTAAGTTAATGTGAAATTTTCACTCCTTTCATCTTAGGAAGGAGCGGTCCCATTAGATGCTTTTGATCTTTCTGATTTATGTGCTTTTGACTTTATTTGCTGATTCATATCTTTCCATTCATGGTTATTCATCACATTTTGTGAAATAGAAGCCTTAAATTCAAACGGTGCCTCGTCTTGCCTCGTTTTCCTCGTCGGGCGTTGACTGTGCTTGTTTAAATTTGGAAATTCAAGTTATGCTGAGCTATTTTCTATGTGATCCTCGGTTGGTAAATTTGATGTCCTGTTAGAGTAACATTCTTTCATATTTATATCGTTTGTAATAGTTTGAATATCTGGTACTTCTACATCTATGTTGCAGGGAATGGCATTGGGTCCTGCCTTTGCTGTGTGGTCACTACAGTCTTGATTATGCGTTCGTTGTGCATCATTCCATCATGCTTTGGTTTAGGAGTCATGTTTTGAACTGCAAGTTTGTATCCCACATCGGTAAAATTTCACTTAACATTTTTGTTCCGTTATATTTCATTAGGTCATCTTCCATATATTTTTATACCAAATAATTCTGTTCCTTTATTATTTATTTTTGTAGTACTAGCATATATCTTAACTAATGTTTTTGTCTATCTAATAAAATGTATCAGTAAAATATCAGCAATTTTTGATATTTTTTCAATTTAATCTATAATGTTTCTGACACTTTGCATTCTGATTATAAATATACAAAACTTTCAAAATTAACATGCTTAAATTAATCCATTTCCAATGTT
The DNA here is from genome assembly GCA_030765085.1 of Allium cepa. Lineage (NCBI taxonomy): Eukaryota > Viridiplantae > Streptophyta > Magnoliopsida > Asparagales > Amaryllidaceae > Allium > Allium cepa. The sequence goes on along the minus strand of CM060941.1, from coordinate 268,927,260 downwards.
TAGAGCACTTTTGTAATAATACCTTTTATGTCTACTTGCTCGCTTTATAATAGATCATTTAGTGCTTTTCGGCTTTTGCCGGTCAGATCAGGGTTTTGGTTTCTGCTTATGTATGAACAAAAAATAGTCTGAATTACCTTATTGATGTAACTTGCCTTTTCCTATTAGTTCTCGTTATCTTTGCATTTCCACTCAATTATCAATTGTAGAATAGTTTTCTTCTTTTGTGTGCAGAAGATATACAATATTTGATTCTGATCATATTTACAGATCAGCGTGTTATTTTATTCTAGTTATTGTTTGTGTGCACTTAATTAAATTTTGAATTGGTTCCTTTGTTTTGTTGGGTAGGTGGTTAAATTTATTAAGGAACGTGTAGTTTTTGTGGAATCTTAACCGAGTTGAAGTAAAAGATTTGCTATTTATTGCAAATTTTGTCAAAGTGGAGGTATTTACTTTTGAAAGCATAAGATAGTCCCGGTTTGTTTTGATACGCCACTGTAAAGTCCAATGTATTTGCGATTTCGGTGAGTAGGATATAAAGAAAGAGAAATTGTTGCTGACAGAGGAAGCCAAACTTATGTTGTAAATGGTACGGTGGTGACACATAGGAGTCGGTGGTTGACAACAAGTCCAGGGATTTGGAGAAGACTATGAATGTGTTTGCAAGAATTGGTGCCCATCACTAATAAGGTGATTGATACTTATATGTGATATGTTTTATGTGTATGTCATTCCAAAAAACGCGAGAAAGAATTGAAGGCCACTTAGGGGTAAGTTTTGGGGTCAACAAAATTACATAAATAGGAAACTAGTATTTAGTGGTAAGTTCTAGATTTAGTTAACACACTTTTTCACACTTCAATTCCTTTTATTATTTGAGCTACTATTGAAGTCCGCTGCGAGGAATTTGACCTTTTATAAGCAAGTAGTCAACTAGTAATAACAACGACATCCATTTTGTTGTAGACTGATAGAGCTGTGATGCTGGATGAAATTGTAGAGTATGTGAAATTCTTGAGGCTTCAAGTAAAGGTATATCTGAGTATTCATTGTTTTTTTTTAAACTCAACCAGCCCACTCTCACATGATATATACATATCATTAGGTAATAAAACTAACTATAACTGGATTGCTTTATAATAATGGACAGCTTTAACAAGGTAAATCCTGCTACAATATGCTCCCATTGTACCCATCAACTTATGCATACTGCAACTATCCCCTATGTCAAATTGGTATAGAAACAGTAAAATAGTTTTTAATTGATTATTTATGCTTAATTTTACATCTCCTAATAGTGGAAATTTCTACCCTTCTGTTGCAAGTATATAAAGAAAACGTAAGCAAGTGCATGTTCCTTTGGTTGTTAAATTTCTACCCTTCTATTGGAAAGGGGACGATAGCAAGCACTGATCTTGATGCTTCACTACATTTTATAAAGCTTGGAGCAAATGCTTGGAAAGTATAGGTTAATGTAGCGGTGGAACCAGAAGCCTTTTTATTTAGGTCAAATTCAGAGATGTAGACTATCAAAGAGGCCGTTGGATCAACCGTCGCGTGGCATAAAGACTTCATCTCTGTGGTATAGTATGATTGAACTTAGAGCATGATATTTGTAGCAGACTGTTATGTGTTAATGCTTTATGTATTTGGCATGTAAACTTATCTAACTTTTTGGAGTGTTAGAATTCTAACTCTAGCTTTTAGTCTTTTCGTATGTGATTTTAATTATTTTACGACAATATTTAGTATTAGTATGGATGTATTGCATGGATGCTGCTGTAACTTTTTTTTAAAATTTGCATTTATTTTGCAAAGGGAAATGTGCGCTGTTATATGAGCTTCTTACAACGGTCATTGCATGTTGTTATGTAAGATTTTTACAACGGTCAACACACGTTGTTAAATATGTGTTTTACAACGGTCAACGCATGTTGCGAAACAGGCTATGCAACTAGTATGGTTAGTCTATTGCAACGGGTTATGGCCGTTGTATTATAGTCTATTACAACGGTCATAATCCGTTGTAAAAAGGTATACTGCAATGGTTTTTACAACGTGCTTTGCCCGTTGTAAAATGTGGTGGATCTATTACAACGAGTCCTATTACAACGGGCACATGTCCGTTGCGAAAACCATATTACAACGGCATTGCCCGTTGTAAAAAGACTGTTACGTTGTAGTGACATAATGTATATTAGATTATTTATACAAATCATATGTCAAATATATGAAATTAAAATCAACATTTTTGAGGAATCCAGTTAGATCCCTCCAATATATTTCCCTGCATCCACAGATGTTAATACAACATAAAAATACTAACCCCACTTCGAGGGGGATATCGTGGTATATAGGGTCGTCCGCTATTATGTGGGATTCATAGGGTCTCATCCGCTAAAATGTGTAGGAATATCACTCAAACTACTTATATATATACTACTATGTATATATATATATATATATATAATATCATTCAATAGATAATAATTAATAACTTCAACCAAGCATCCAGTATTTAGTTTTAACAAATTAAAATTAAATTAGGCAATCCAAATAAGTGAGAATTTCTCACCTTGATTTTCAATTTGCCAAACCAATTTTATTATAGGTTTCACTGATACGAACCACACTCGACCTGTTTCTACACGATTTTTGACCTCGAAACACAATTTTATATGGATAAATGAACTTAACCACTTCCATTGCCTTCTCAGCATCGCTACCTTTTCCACCATTATGCACAAACAGGATCATCCAAAAAAAAACTAAATCACACCTTCCTGGCCGAAGCTTCCAAGCAACAGCCCTTGACCTTTGCTCCGCCTTCGCCGCCCTATGCTTCGAAATGACACCGGTAATTGCGATTTTTCTGAATCATGAACTTCGCCTTCATCGCGACTATGCCGAACCCCAAGCTTCCATGTCGCCAGCGCCTGCACGCGCATTATCATCTCTCCACCACCGCTTCGACATCCTCCATCTCCATCACCTCATATACATCACCGGACCGCAATCACGACATACGAAAAAACCTTAGCTGCGATCCTGATTCGGCCACTGCCGTCGAGCCTTCCTAAATAACGTTCGAACGACTCGATTTCGATTTTGAAAACTACACGGCCATGGTTTTTAACTTTTTTTTTGTTATTCGAATTGATTTTGAACTGCTATGTAGAATTGGCGGGGGAAGGAGTAAAATTCAAAGTTCGTTTTTTCTAAACTTGAAGCCGTGACTTTTGAACTAAAAAGAGAGAGAGAGAGAGAGAGATAAAGCATGCGATTTTTATAAAAGGGGAGACATCTCGAACACGATAAAGCTGAAAAGGATGGAAACGACGTGTTTTAGACTGCTGATGGAAAGAAAGTGATAAATTTGACGGGTTGACAAAAATATATATCAAAATAATTCCCAAAATGTCTCGATTTACGTAACTAAAAATCTCGAACCTCTATCGACGCATGTCGCTAGGTGTTTAGAATGTTATACCCCTATTTCGACCATAATAGAAAAGATTTCGGTTCATAATTCGATCATATGGAGAAGATAGCTTTTTGGACCCAATTGTTATATTGAATTTTCGATTTTAAATTCAACGCGTTTGTATCCCATACGACCAAACGGTTAATCCAAACGCTACAAAAATTGAAATCCGATAATAATACACTATTACGGATCCAATGGAACTAGTTTCGTCGAGTTCTGAGACTGTGCCCCAGATCGGTATTTTAACGCGTCGATTAAATCGACGATATCAAATTTTTACGAAATCGTTTGAAATTTTCAGTTTTAAAACTATCTAACTCAAATATGATTCAAATAGAATTTATATCAATAATAAAAATCGTTTCGGTCTCATATTCAACTCCAATTCAATTATTTTAACGATTTTCAATTATTAAATTTCTTAATTAATTCCCTATATTTGGAGATTAAATTTGATTACACTATTTTCTATCGATAAACTTCTAAAATTCCATTCACATTTCAAAACTTAATAATTTAAATAGATTAAATGTTCAAAATCAACGACCAAAAATCTGGGTCATTACATTCCCCCCTTAAAAGAATTTCGTCTTCGAAATTGCAAAGGTAGAAAAATGTTTCAAACCCATTAACTTATTCAAAACTCATTTAGTAAAAACTGGATATTTCACTTTTTTTATTCTTTTAGTTCCAAAACCCTTTATTCCCATTACAATTCAAAATCAAATTGTCGTTGACAAAAAATTTCCAAAAATATTTAAAAAATTTCTAACACCTTAGATTTTCAAATTTTTTCGGAAGAGTCTCCATTGTACGAAGATCCTTTGCAATATGACAAGAGAGATAAATATATATATATATATATATATATATATATATATATATTGACCCACATGGTCAGAAAAAAAATATATATCAATATTTTATATTTTGCTGTATTTAATCTAAAAACGTACCTTATATTAGAATTTTTATAGCATTATTAAGCAAGCAAGTTTACTTCAAAAGCAATTTCGCAACCCATATCTAGCCAAATAGTCCCTATGTACCTGTACTTACTAAATTTTAAACATGTAAGTACCAAAAACATGAAATTTAATAACATTTCATTCATTTAAATGGTTAAAACAGATAGATTTCATAAACAATGCATTCTAACATATAATCATGAGCAACTATAAGGTTCCGATACTAACTTAATTACTTTCAGTTGATCCGTATATCGTTCATTCAATTCGAAATGATTTACAACCAAATTTGTTGCATTCAATTCATATTTATACCAAGAAAACTCATATCCATTCTAAATTGATTTAAAAATCAATTTATCCACTTTCTACTAATTCATAGAATTTTATTATCTTCCATTTATGTCAAACGACAATTTTTCTTTGCAAATTCAGCGATATTCATTTAATAAAATAACCATACCGTTTTATAGTTATTTTCAATTGATTTCAAAATCAATTTATATTTAATTTTATTTCATTTCAAATTTATTTTCAATCAATTCAATTGCATTCCATCCATATCTACTTTCATCACATTCATATCCATTCTATTTAAATTGATTCCATGCTAATTTACTTATGAACCATTTTATAAATTTATTAAAGCCAAGCTTCTATCCAAGATTATTAACTTAAGTTAATTCATTTACTCTAAATCATTTTAACCATACAACTTAAGTTCTTTTTTATTTGCAATCAAATTCCATTTCCATTTTAGATTGATTCTTGTTCAATCAAATCCATTTCATTTACTAATTTATTTAATTAGTTCATTCACTCAATCCACTTCAAATTTTTATTTCCTTACTCAAATTTGTTCTTGAATTCATTTAAATCTTATGAAGGCCATATTCAATTTATTTATACTCAAATTGAATTCATTTGTAACTCAAGTCATTACTATTTCAATCCATTTCTACTTTATTCGTCTCATTCCAATTTTATTTAATTCACTTATAAATAAGTTGAATCTTATTTAAAACTCAAGTTCCAACTCCAATATTCACATTTAATTCACAATCCAATTTACTTAACCAGGTTAAGCTTCATTTTTGTATTCAATTAACTAATTAATTTATCTAATTAGTTCACTTCTAATTTATAATTCAATATCTGATTTTTGTTTCAAAAATTACTTCATTTAAATTTCTTGAGCTCAAACTTTTTTTTACAATTCAAGTTTGGATTTATTTCCTTTACCAAAATATCAAACAATTTTTTTATACCATAGTTTTTCTATTCCACATTTCAATTTTATAAGTTACACCACTTATTTTTCACATTTCTATCAATTTCTTACTCGCATATATTCACATTTTATTTTTACTCGAGATTTTGCATCGACTTATAACCTAAGTATATTTTTATTCCATAAATCTAAAATTTTACGAGCTATACGAACTCATTTATCCACCAGTCCAATTTTTTACTTAAATTTCATTTCATTCAAATTTTACACTTATGGTTATATAATTATTTTACCACTCACAATTTATATTTACTTCCACTCGATATTATTTCTAATCCAATCAACTTTATTTTACCTAAATTTCATTTCTTGTTAACTAACATTTAAAAACTATATTTGAGTTATTCATGTTTAAATTAATTTCACTCCTTATTTTTAATTCATTCAATTTAATCATGTAAGAATTCAGTTCTAATTTCACTTCTCATTAATTAGAAATTTCAGAATTTAAACACCCGGTTCTTATTTCAAACCATTTGAAATAATATATATATAAATTTGTTTTTAACAAACCATTTCCTTCAACTTTCAAAAGTCAACTTGATTTTTATCCAAACAATTCCTTCAGAATTTCCTAATAACACCTGTTTACCAAACACAAATCTCTATATTAAAATACTATAGCAGCAATTTGTCACTTAGAAACTCGAAAATGAACACTGATGATGCAGTCGTCATCATCAGAATTATTTTCCAGCAACTGAAGTGAGTTCAGTGCTGCATCACTTCCAAAATCCATTTAAAATAATTTTCTCTTCAAAAATCTCAAATTTAACTCCATTTTTCTTTCAACCATTTTGGAAAACATTTAAACTTCCAGGATTTCAAAATTTTCCAAATACTTATTCAAACCCATTTAAAAAATTTCCCAAAGCTTTTGGGATTTTAAATCTCCAAATTCTGGTTTGTATCCATTTTAACCATTTGTACAATTCATACTTATACAAAATTTCATTTGGTTATATAAATCATTTCCTATTTTATAGTTTTATTTTGATTATATAATAACAACCAAACACGTCATTGTAATAATTTTCAGAAATTTATTCCATTTATATCAAAATATAGTCTGGGTAAAATTATTTCATCTACCCGCTTCAAAACCATACTGTGTCAGTTTATTGTGTTCAAGTGTTTAGAAACTCTTATCGATCTAGTGGTGTCCCACTATTCAATCAGAATTTATATGTCACTCAACAAATTAAACAACACAATATAAAACCGTTTTATATTCACTAATAAATATGCACTCATATCTATTAATACACTCAAACTTATTATAGGGTACTACCGACCCTATCTATAATGACTAATCTCCACTAAAGCCAAGGTTCTCACTTAACCTTCAGCTCTGAAACCAAAGGTAAAGGCCCGCAAATCCATATCCTTTGAGCCGACCATAAATCACATCAGTTCAACTCAAATTGAACGGAAATACGAATCTTTAGGGATGAAGAAGAAAGAGGTAGAAGAAACAAAAAAACAGAATCTAACAATCACAATGGAACAAAATATAATATGTGAGAATAGACTTTAAATACAAGAATGGTATTGTTAATACATATCACTATCAGAGTATAATAAACAACAATCAATCTAGATAAAATAATAACTTGTCCTTACACAGCGGAAATACAAATCAAGTATAAGGATACGTCTTATCATCCAGCTCGTCTCTTGAGCTCCTTAGCACCTTATCCTGAATTTGTAATACTCGGTCAACCCCGAGCATTATATTAAAATTACACCCAAGTCAGTCTGGAACACTAGTGTGAGAAAGCACATTCAATTTGAATTATTAACTTCTATTGAAATCCTTTGAAAACAAAGGTATCTCGTAAGATCACGTCATACATAAGCACGAAAGATTTTTCCCTTACGATAACCAAAACATTTTTATCAAAATCGTCTGATATTATAATAGTGTTTAAACCAAGTAAATAAAAACTAGCTGAAATGCTTGCATATCATGTTTCAGCATAGTTTGGCATAATCAAAACCGTTCAACGCTTATTGGTGAATGAATTCCATACAATGACTAGGCACTGAGATACCACTTATCAATGTACCAAGGAACACGCCGGGATCTCCCATAAAACAAGACCGACCCTATCCCGAACCTTGAAGAACCGAATATGTTATCACCCCGGGTGTTCCGACCCTTAAAAAAATCGAGCGCACACTTTTCCATGCACAACCATATCCATAATTTATATATATTTCCAAGGATATCTAGAAAGGTGATAACATACCCTAATTGGGTGCGACCCACTTAGAGTTGCTGCATCACTTCTGATTTTCAATCATTCATTTAGAACGAGTTCTATAAGTTTTGATTTCCTCCATTAATTTCCTTTAATATTTTCTAAGTCAACACTTGTCTAAAATTCCAAATATCCATTTCTTACTTCTTTTATGAATTCTAATTCATTTTTGAATAAACCCCGTTTCTAAATCTCGAGAAGATTTATAATTAAATTTCAATCATTACAAAACTCTCCCTATATGTTGAATCTCGCTTTATAGCAATTTTGATTATGACAACTATATGTATATATTAGTATCGATTAACCTTGTTTTGCAGGAAGAATTCTACAACAGGAAAATTTCAAGGGCTTAGTTAAAGAGTCTATGTGTATTAGTATTTGTTAAAATCTTCCTTGGTGACACACACACATGCATAATTGTAAAACATGTACAAGACATAGCAAACAAACGTCTGAAATTTTTTATTCAGACGTTTGTCTACTGAAACAAATATTGATTCAGCATAATATTCAGACGTCTGTTCTGAAATATTCAGACGTCTAAATATAGGCCGAGTTTGCCTATTTTCTTGCTGTATAAATTTCTAACTATAAACAAACTTCTGAAATTTTATTCTAGACTTCTGAAAACGAATAGATGCAACTATTCAGCAAAGAGACACAACTCTTGATTCACATCTAATCATCAAATCTCTTCATGAATAATTGCAACTATTTGTATACTATAAATATAAGCTTAACCAAATGTTTTTATTATCAAATCTTACTCTAATTCTTTCTATCTTATCTATAGCATTCAAATTCACAAAAGCTCTCTATTTTCATATTTCATAGATAACAAAACTTCTCGGATCTTCCATATTCTTTCACGAACTACACTATTATCTTCAAGGAAAGATTATAGGAAGGTTGTACATTGATTTGACATATCCGTGTTATTTAGAACACAAGTAGTCAACAAGCTCTTTTGTATTGTGAAAGTCCTCTTCAGCAGTCGAGGCAAGAAATCCCGTTCGGCTGTTTGTGTAACTGTAAACCTATTCCTCCGGGTAAAGTGAGGGTTGTTTTTGTAAGTGAAATTCCTAAGAGGAGCTTAGGGACTGGACGTAGGACAGTGGTCCGAAACAGTATAAATCTCTGGCGTCACTTTTATTTATTATTGATACTCTGCTATCTACACATTTCTATTCCATACAATCCTGCTGCAACGTCTATTTTTTTTTCATTTGGTATCAGAGCCTATGATTCTAGAGATCATAACAACATCCTAGAATAAATGGCTACAAAGAAATCTAGTCAAGACAATGAGAAGAGGAAGAGCAATAAAGAAAAATCAATAGAGCAAACAAATAAATGCTTCATGGCAAAAGATAATGAGGTTAGTGATCTAAATTTTGATGATATGATAGAAATAAATTCAGAACTTCTAGACACTTTAAAAAAACTCAAAAGAAAATATAAGAAAGCTCTAGAAAATTAGAAGAAAGCAGAGTTCGAAAGAGATATGCTTAAAGACGAGAAGAGAATATTAGAAGAAGAACTTGAGAAAATTCAAGATTCAGACAATTCTCAACTCACTCTATTAGGTCAAGAAATAGAAGCTCAAAAAGAAAAGAATAATGCTCTAGCTTCTAAGAATCATGAGTTAAAAACAAAAATTAAATTGTTGAGTTAGAAAACACTAGTCTCAAAACTAAGCTTGATGACATTACTAAAAATATTTCCAATTTTAATAAAGGAAGAGAAAATTTATCCAAGATTATTAAAAATTCTCAACCTGCTTCAAATAAGAAGGGATTAGGTTATGTTAAGGATTTAAAAGCTCACAATGATAAAATCGGCTTAGGCTATAAACAAGCTAAAAGTAAAAATAGTACTAGATATGCATTCTTGTATAATAATTTTAGTGCTAATGCTAGTACAAGTAATCAAGAAGTTTTAAAATCAGTTATAGTCATAATAGTACTTTGTTTAGAAATGATAGAAATTATTCTTCAAGTACTAAGCTAATGACTAATATCATTAAGATATGGATTCCGGCTAATATGATTGATCATGATAAAAAACTTTATATTAGAAACTATTATAAGAATGTGATTTGTAATGAAAATTATTTTTATAAAGGTTCAACCACACCCAAATGGGTATCGTTTCCAGAGACCTAACCCCCCGGACCCTAACATAGTAAGTGGGTACCGAAAATGATTTTTATTTATTGCAGGTACTCAGAGAAACAAAAGGAAAAGGATAGATTTTGGAATTTTAAAGAATGATCCATACGTTAATAGAATTACGTGCTTACAATGAAATATGGACTTTGGAAAATATGGTAAAATCTATTTTATTTTTCCTTTATAATTAATAATGAGTTCATCTCGTTATTTACAAGATATTTTGTATAATTTATTATATTCCCTTATTCTTTTTGATAATGACAAAGGGGGAGAAATTCATATGAATATTGATAGAAGGAGATATTATACTTAGGGGGAGATGTTATACTAAGGGGGAGCTTTAAAAATATTTTTTTTTTTACATAGAATGAATTTATTTTTTAATTGTATAGTTGTCATCATCAAAAAGGGGAAGAATGTTAGAACCTCAATTGTTGGATTTTAATGACAACAACTATACAATTATGTCAAAGAATCTCTAAGCTAATTTGTAGGTACATGAGCATCAAAAAGAGATAATCAAATACGTTCAAAATGAAGATATAAAGTACAAAAGGATGAAAGAATGTATATGGAAATACAAGAAGAGATATACACGATAGAGACAACACGAAGGTGACAAACAAAGTATTATTAGTCATATAGTGTCGTGTCTAGAGTTTAAAAATGTTAAAATCTTCTCCAAATGGTATACACACATATACATTCATATTTTAAATAAAAAATCAGTTTTCAAAAATTGCATGGAGCGGGACTTAAACCTGGGTCGCTGGTTCAGAAGGCATGTGCTCTAACCATTTGAGCTATGGTAATTTTTTGTTACAGGCTAAATTCAGACGTCTGAAATACTTCATTCAGACGTCTGAATGCTGAAACCTGAATATTGTTTCACAATATTCAGATGTCTGAATGAAAATTTTCAGACGTCTGAATAAGGCCATTTTTAGCCTATTTTCTTTCTGGTTTGAGCCCATGCAAGTTCAGAAGTCTGAAGTTTTCGATTCAGAAGTCTGGATATCTATAACGGCTATATTTTTCAAATAGGCACTACCATTCGTGAAGAGATGCGTTCTTCATTTCAATAGATATGTCCATATCTCTTCATGATAACTCTTCACGAACAAATGCACCTATTTATAATCTATATAAACACAATAGAATCATGGTTTTTAACAACTTAATTCACTCTATTCTTATTCTACTCTCATATTCTTGATTCTAACACTCTTGTGCATTCAATTTCATACAGTTTCATGCTATTGCTTCCTTGTTCTTTACATATTCATATATATATATATATATATCATAAAGGAGAAGACTATAAGAAGGGTGTACTATAATTGCAAATTCGTGTTATTAAAGAACACATAGTGTCAAGAAAACTTTATTTGTATAAGTCCTGTTCTGCTGCTCAGGCGTGTGAAGTCCTCTTCGGCTGTTGAGGCAAAATCATGTTCTGCTGCTCAGGTCCCTTGTTCGGCTGTTCAAGGGTTTTATAGACCTGTTCCTCCGGGTTAAGTGAGGGTTGTTATGTTAGTTGAAATTCCAAAAGGAGTCTGGGATTGGACGTAGAACTGGAAGTTCGAACCAGTATAAAAATTCCCGGTGTGCTTGTTTTAAGTTTACTTATTTTCATTTACTTTGCTATTATCACCTGTTTCCGCATTTAGATTTTATTATATTCCATATAGCACGATCCACATAGTATTTTCACTTACGTATGTATGTATGTAAATAAATAAGTATTTAAAAGAACAATAATTTATTTTAAAAACATGTTCAAGGATTTTATTTAAAAATATCGAACACTTTATATAAACATAAATATTCCATTTTTAGACAACGAATCAATTTTCAAAGCCGATAAAAAATTAGAATTTAATTTTCTATTAATATTAGATATTTGAAAAAAATTCACTTCTGAAGTATTCCAATACTAACTAGCTGAAAATTACATAGTTCAATACATAGGATTTCCCTTTTTAAATCAAAACTTAACACCTTAATAAAATATATATTTAAAATCCCAATAACCCACTCAATTTATAAATCCTCTCGATTTACCACACATCGATCCCATTTCGATTTTCTAACCATCCCCACTTTTCAAAAATAGAATTCACTATTTTTCCCAAAATCTAATTTTCATCTCTCGATATAAATTCACCCTATGAAATTATATTCTAATTTATCAATTTATTTCCATTTTCCCTTGTTTATAAACATCGTTTAATATTTATAACTCCTTTGATTTTCACTAATTTATAAAACTACATCTTATTTATAAAATCTCTTTTTATAAATCCGTTCCTTAATAAATTCATTTATTTTTTTCTCCAATCTATTTTTAATATCAATTTGAAACCCCTTATCCATATTTTTTAAAATATTATTTTAAATTCCATGGTTAAAAATTCCTTATATAAATTATTTTTAAGTGCTATTAGAAATATTTTACAAACCGTTAAGTATAAACCCAAAATCAGTTTATTATTTTATTCAACTCAGCTTCCTTTAAAATAATCAAAATTCCAATGTACATATTTTTATAACTAAATTCCCCTTTTAATTTCTTCAAATTCTAAAATATAATATTTATGTATTTAAAATACCAAACTAAGGCCAGTGCTATTATAGTATCCAATATTTAAAATTACCACATAATCTATATCAGATTATTTACACAAATCATATATCACAATATATGAAATTAAAATCAAATTTTTTGAGGAATCCAGTTGGATCCTTCAAACCTGTTTTCCTTTATCCATAGATGTTAATACAACATAAAAATACCAATCCCACTTCGAGGGGGATATCGTGGTATATAGAGTCATCCGCTATTATGCCGGACGCATAGGGTCTCGTCGGCTAAAATGTATGAGAATATCACTCCAACTACTAATATATATATATATATACATATATATATAGTACTATATATAATATATCATTTAACAGATAATAATTAATAACTTCAACCAAGCATCCAATAGATGATTTAAAAAAATTAAAATTAAATTAGGCAAACCAAATGAGTGAGAATTTATCACCTTGAATTTTAATTTGCCTAACCAATCTTATTGTAGGTTTCACTGCTATGAACCACACTTGACTTGTTTCTTCATGATTTTTAGACCTTGAAATACAACTTTATATGGATTAATGAACTTCGAAATAATTTAATTTATAATTATCTTAAATTTAAAATTTGTTCTTAAATAAAAATACCTTACTAACAGGATAACCTTACTTCCTAAATGACACTCCTGCCTCTGTGTAGCATATCGCGACTATCCCCCTTCATCACCAATTTGAACAACACTTAGCCACTTTCAGTTCCATCTCAGCATTGCTACCATCGTGCACAAACAGGCTTACCCAAAAAAAACTAAATCACACATTCCTGGCCGAAGCTTCCATGTAACCGCGCTCAACCTAAGCTCCGTCTTCGCCGCTCCACGCTTCGAAATGACACCGGTAATCCTGATTTTTCTGAATCGTGATGCTTTCCCCGAACTTCACGTTTATTGCGACTACGTCGAACCCCAAGCTTCCATGTCGCCAGCGCCTGCATAGGCGCCATAATCTCTCCACTGCTGCTTCGACATCCCCCATCTCCATCGCCTCACATATATCACCAGACTGCAATCGCGAAATGCGAAAACCCTAGCTGCGATCCTCATTCGGCCGTTGCTGTCGAGCCCTCCCAAATCACGTTCGAATGACTCAATTTTGATTTTGAATACTTTGCGACCATAGTTTTTAACTTCTTTTTTTGTTATTCGAATTGATTTCGAAGTGCCATGTAGAATTGGAGGGGTAGAAGTAAAATCTAAAGTTGGTTTTTTTAAACTTGAAGCCATGAATTTTGAACTGAAGAGAGAGAGAGAAAGCACATGATTTTATAGAAGGGGAGATGTCACGAACACGTTAAAGCTGAAAAGGATGGAAACGATGTGTTTTAGACGGCTGATAGAAAGAAAGTGATAGATTTGAAGGGTGGACAAATATATATATATATATATATATATATATATATATATATAATTCCCAAAATGTCTCGATTTACGTAACTAAAAACCTTGAACCTCTATCGACGTGTGCTGCTAGGCGTTTGTAATGTTGAGCCCCTATTTCGAACGCAATGGAAAATGTTTCAATTTCTAATTCGATGGTATGGAGAAGATAGCTTTTTGGACTTAATTATTATATTAAGTTTTCGATATTAAATTCAGCGCATTTGTATCCCGTATGACAAAACGGTAAATCCAAACGTTACAAATTAGAATCCGATAATAATATACTATTATGCATCCAATGGAACTAGTTCCGTCAAATTCCGAGACTATGCCCCAGATCGCCATTTTATCGCATCGACTAAATCGGGATTTCAATTTTTTACGCAATCGCTTGAAATTTTTAATTTTAAAACTAACTAACTCAAATATGATTCAAATAGAATTTATATCAACATTAGAAATCGTTCGGTCTCATATTCAACTCCAATTCAATTATTTAAATGGTTTTTAACTATTAATTCAAAAATTAAATTTATTAATTAATTCACTGTATTTGAGCTTAAATTTTGTTGCACTATTTTTGATCGATAAACTTCATATTAAAATTCCATTCACATTTCAAAACTCAAGATTTAAAATAAATTAAATGTTCAAAATCAACGACCAAATATCCGGATCGTTACAATTTTAATACACACAGTCAATTCATATGTCAATTTCATCTTCAAATAACATTCAATAAATGGATGTTAATATTACAAGTATGGATAATATAATTTCATTAAATATGATCCCTAAATATGATAATAAACTTGATGATAATTGTAGGATATACGAACCAAAATAACTAGAAAACTGTTTCTAGTAAAGTATGTTAGTACCACCACTATGTTACAATTGATTCATAGTGATTTGTGATATGCATAGTACTCCTACTATAGGAGAAAAGAAGTATTTTGTCACATTTATTGATGACTAGTCAAAATATTGTTATGTTTATTTAATGCATACTAAGGATGAAGTATTAAATTCATTTATGACATATAAAACTGAAGTAGAAAACCAATGTAATATTAAAATTAAGACCCATAGTTCTGATAGGGAAAGTGAATATCATTTCCTTGCATTTTGTAGATCGATAAGAATTATACATGAAACATATGTAACTTATACTCCATAACAAATTGGAGTAGCAGAACGTAAAAATAGGACCCTTACTGAAATGGTTATTGCTATGTTATGAAATTTGGATCTTAATACTAGTTTTTGGGGGTGAGTCATTACTTATCGTCTGCTACATCTTAAATAGAATACCTCATAACAAAACCAAAGTCACACCATGTGAACTTTGAAAGAATCGCAAACCAAATCTTGATTATTATCGAGTTTAGAGCTATATGACTATTGTTCAATTACCGAAGCCAAAAATCAGAAAATTAGGACAAAAGGACATATAGTGTATTTTCTTAGGATACGCTCAACACAACAAAGATTATAGGTTTCTAGTAATAGAACCTAATAATTCGGTTGGGATAAACACAATAATAGAATATAAAGATGTGATGTTCTATATGAAAATAGATTCACGTCTATTCCATCTATTAGAGAAACGATGGAGGTTAACACACCTATTCGTGAAATGGTGGAGGTCACTAAACCTGTTCGGGAATTTGAGAATGCTCAAGAAAATAATGATCAAACTGGTGAAACTCTTATGAAAAGTAAAAGAATGAGAACTGAAAAGTCATTTGGACCAAATTTTGTCACTTATTTAGCTGAAGAATCCAGAGATGGTATTAGTAGCAAGTTGTGCTTTCTACCACCACAAATTCTGATCCTTTAACATATGCCAAGATCATAAAGTCTCAGGATTCATTTTGGAAAGAAGTCATAAATGATAAAATGGATTCTATTATGGAAAATCAAATATGGAAACTACCAGACTTGCCTCTTGGTTCTAAACCAATATGATGTTAGTAGATATTTAAAAAGAAATTAATAGAAAATGGTAAGATAGATGAATTTAAGGTTGGATTAGTTGCTAAGAGATATACCCAAAAGGAAGGAATATATTATTTTGATACCTATGCACCTGTAGCTAGAATATCAACTATTATGATTGCATTAGCGTCTATTTATAAATTTGAAATTCATCAAATGGACGGCAAGACTGCATTCTTAAATGGAGAAAAATTAATGAGGAGATGCATATGTCTCAACCAGAAGATTTTGCAATGTCTAGACAATAATGTAAAGTATGTAAACTTATTAAATCTCTTAATGGTTTTAAACCAGCACCAAAACAGTGGCATGAGAAATTTGATAAAACCATAGTATCAAAGGGTTTTAGAATTTGTGAATTGGACAACTGTGTCTATACTAAATTTTATGCAGGTAAAGGTGTAATTATATGTCTTTATATTGATGATATGTTGATATTTGAGACTGATACCTCAAGTATTGAAAAAACGAAAAGATTTCTATCGTCACGTTGGGATACGAAAGATATAGGGGAAGCTGAAGTGATACTAGGAATAAGAATCTAAAAAAAAAAGAAGGGTTGATCATTATCCAATCTCATTACATAGAGAAGATTCTAAAAAGGTTTAATCAATTTGATTGCAAACCTGTAAGTACCACATTTGACCCAAATATGCAACTATATTCTGATACTGATAGATCAATATATCAACAAGAATACGTAAAGTCATTGGTAGTCTAATGTATGTCATGACTTATACAAGACCAGATATTGCCTATGTTATTAGCAAAATGAGTAGACATACTAGTAACCCTAGTCATATTCACTGGCTAGTTGTACAAAAAATTTAAAATATTTAAAAGTAACCATGGATTATGATATATTGTACAATAGATATCCAGGCATAATAGAATGATACACGAATGCCAACTGGAACAGTGCAAGAGAGGATAATAATAAATCAACCACTGGATGGATATTCACTCTTGGTGGGGAGCAATATCTTGAACCTCAAAGAAACAGACAGTATTGTAGATTCTATCATGGCTGCTGAATTTTTAGCATTGACTTCTTATAGTAAAGAAGAAGATAATTAAGAAACTTGCTATTAAAAATTCTGTATGGCGAAAACCAATGCCTCCAATATCTGTGCATTGTGATAGTCAAGCAACACTATCAAGAGCATATAACCAGGTATATAATGGCAAACATAGGCATATTGGCCTAAGGCATAGTGCGGTGAGGCAAATGCTCACTGATGGAGTAATTACCATAGATTTTGTGAGATCGAGCCAAAACTTGGTTGATTCATTTACAAAAGGACTTGCAAGAGATTTTGTATTGAAAACATCAAAAGGAATGGGTTTAAAGCCAACTTAAAAAATCAAATATGATGGAACTCAACTCAACATAATGAAATTCATTATCTTGAATTCAATGAGAAAAAGTACATTATACGATGTGATTTGAAGCACTATAATATTAGTCTGAACAACTAATGTTGTATCCATTCCAAGAAGATTGTTTGGTATCTATAATAATACAGTGAAGGTTGTATTACTTAGTACTTAATAGGTTTATAATAGCAGTACTATTGAAGTATATAGTTATATGGCACTTGCAAATAAACCTACCTATATGAATCCACAAAGGTGGTGCCGCTTTCTGCGAGACTATGTCTTAAGTCTCTAAGGGCTTTCACGACACCAAGATATAGATACAAGGTCAATCCACGTGTCGGCTTATGAACTATCTGAGGAAAATAAAACAAGTGTGTGAAACACATCTGGTACATCGCATAGGATTTTTGGTTCAATGTTTAGTCAACCATTCCATACTGGTGTGCTTTGATAGGTTACCATTTATAAATTCAAGTCCACAAGACATCTACACATATGCACAAGTTTTACTGCAACAGATGACAAGAGAATTTTAATTAGAATTTGGTGGAGGATTGTTAGTGTAAATTTTATAAAATGTTTTGTGTGAGTTATTTTGTTCTTAAATAATAAGAAGAGAAAGAGAAGAGAAAAATGGAAATAGTCACACATCTTAGAATATTGAGAAATATATTCTTTTAAATATAGTTGGGCATCCAAATGTTTGCTCTATTATGAGAAGGAAAGCTATGCATAACCAATACAAGCGCGTGACGCCGCCGACCGACCGAAGCTGATTGGCTTCGGATCTCAACTATATTTTCGGACATGATTATTTCAGTTAAAACGGTCCAGATTTGAGTCCATTAACAAGCCCAAAATTTGAATTTGAATGGGTATAAATGGCAGGAGATTGAACAGTTTCAAACGGCGAGAAACAGATGTTTGAATTGGCAGAACGTTTGAAAATTCAAATGAAAAGAAGCGTCGTTTGGCAGAAGACGCGGCTGTTACAGACGAAGAGACACCTCCTCACACCAATATATAGCAACGTTGGAAAACAGTTTCAGATATAACTTCTTCCCAAAATTTTGCAACATCTGAAACTGTTTCAAATTCCTAAAACAGAAACACCCAGAAAGCGTTGAAAATTAGATTCGCCTAAATAGTGTTCCTGATCTCCTTCTCTACTCCTATCTCATTTCTTTCAAAATCATTTCGGATTTGTGATCAAAAATTCAATACTCTTTCCAGTACAATCAATTCAGAAAATAGTTTGAATCGATTTCAACAGAGCTATCACGCAATCGATTAAAGAGAATAATCATCTGTGATTCGTTGTATCTTGAGAGACGGTCAGTCTTAACTCACAGCATCCATTTGTTTGTTTAATCGAGTGGTGATGGCAAATAACGTCTTAAGAAAAGCGCCATCGACGTGCCTTGAGGATCTCTCTTACTCTACGGATTTCAACCATTGTCTTTCCCAGAACGAAAAATTACCACCAAAAAAAACAACTCAAAATCTCATTGGTGGATAAAATTTAAAACTACTTAAATAATTAAAGTAATGGAAAAGTAATTTATCGATTGGTTTAGACAGTATAGAATTAACATATAGACCGGTTTATTTTGCAACAACTCACCACTTATTGTTTATCTTTCGGTGCATGAAGAATGTGGTTGTTAGGTTAAATACTAAGATCCATGATCTTGTACAACGAACTTAAGTGCTTTTCCTCCCAAAAATAATCGAACAAACAGAAAGGATAATAACAAGGTTAGATCAAACAAATATCAATCATCAGCAATGTAAGAGTCAAGCCAAATGATCCACATATACACTAAGATCAAGTAAGGCCAAGTCTAACAAAAAATACGCAGAGCTTAACATCATATACTCAACATGTCCGTATATCATTAAAAAAAACACACAACAACAAATTGTAAAAATTTAATTTTATTTTCACAACCAAAAATAGAATAAATAAGAATGAGTAGTGTTCAAAATGTTACCATGATTCATTCTTTATCTTTTTATTAAAAAAAAAAAAAAAAAAATCTAAAATACAATTACATATCCTGATGTTTATACAATTTCTTTCTGTTTTCACAAACACATACTCTTACAGACTCTCCACCATCGATTTATATATTCATTTGCTGGGTTAATGAAATTCAAAAAGGCGGCCATGTTACACATGAGGGTACGATGATAAAGTAGAAAAAGGTTGCTACCTAAAAATTAACGTCACTGCAACTTCTCTAAAACTTTGTATTCAAAATCATTTGGCAAGATAATTTAATGATTAGTGATAATTACCATGTTACGGGGACGGAAATAATTGTCGATGGAACCAAGTATACGGTGATCAAACTATTGGAGGGATGATACTGTGCTTGCACTTATGTTCTCTGAGAATGGAGAGCGTCACTGCTTCCAACGTACAGCCTCCATGGCATCCGCTCACCTTCCAGACCCTAACTCCTTGTAAACTTGCATGGCAAATCTACCACCGTAGGCAGAGAAGCAACTGCAGATACACAATATTAGATTGCTACAATATCAGAAATAGGGGCAAACAATTTAAAGAAGGCAAAAGTCTTGGCCGGTGTATATTGATGCCTTGGAGTTAGATCTGCAACTGTGGACACGAATGGAGCTATTGTTGCAAGCGTATCACATCAGACAGTCGGATCTCCGACTGAGATGGTAATAGAGTGTGAAACAGGGAAACAGAACTCCTTTTTCGGGACTAGAAGGCAAATCGGGTTATGAGAAGCAGGAAAAGGAGTAGGGTTAATTATTTCTCTTCAGATTAATATTGAAACTGGAACAAATTAAAAGTTGCTTTATTACTCTGACTTACCTGGCTGTATGTATATTGTACAATGTAAGGGCATAAATATGGATTTTTATGCTATGACATGGTTCTGTAATTAGCAGCAAGAGGCACGTAAATGCAGTGTAGTTAGCTAGCTACCCTTGCAAGTTGGCGCTCATTGGTGGATGGCAAGATAAATGAATTATGAATTAAATCTATAATTACCATGTTACGATGTTTAGTTCAGATATCAACAATATTTTATCTGGATTAGGAGAAAATTGAAATTCTTATTTGCACCTAACTGCAGCATGATGCTACTGTTAGATTATGCTTGTGATTAGGCGAATCATATATACTGGAAGAGAATATCTCACTCACACACACGATAAATTTGCAACAAATTTGACATCTATTTGCAATCAGAGAAGAAGGATTTGAGAAAACATGGTTTATAACTTAATTTTATATTGAACTGTAACAAAATCACGATTGAAAGTTTTATCTTTGAGAGATGAACATACAATCGTCTTTTGAATTGTGACTTGTGAGCTGGCCCAGTTTCAATATTAATTATATGTTACTAACTACTTACCTAAGTAAACTAACCAAAAAGTTCAAAGACGATTGACAGAATCCTCTGCTCTAGTTCGAACTCTGAGCATGCAAGGGTATGTAGCTTTAACTTTTCATTCTGCTCTTTTACTCAAACAAGATCATCGGGTATAATCTAAAATAAGTAACATAAATTGATAGGTAGGATACTTTGACGCTTAAATGATACAACAAACTGAAACCTTTATCTCTACTTTTAAAACGTCAAATTCATGTATAACCGTTTACTACATCCATACCATATTGTTTTGTAGGTATTAACAAGATGAATGATATGGGTAAAAGAACCAACTCATTAATTCGAGGCATAAGCATAGAATAGACTGAAAATTAGCATAATACAATCAGTGAATCACTATTTTTCCAACAATGCGTACTCACTTTGCCCTCAAAATTACATTCTTTTTCACCCTTAAAAGGTAAATTATAGCCATGGTCCTCTATTTAGTGCAGAAAATTGATGGTAATTATAACCATGAAGATTTTATTGTTCTGAAAGTTAACTAACCATGTTTATATTACATTAACATATAAGTTTGACCTAGAGAGAGATTTGATTTAATGCTCATTACCCAATAACAAAATATACAGTTTTGGATTTAGAAAAATAAAGCCACAAACTTAGTAGTGAAAGTGTGAAACAGCTAGAATTAAGATGTACCTCCCCCAGTCACTCTTCTTCTCTTTGGTTTTTTTTTTTTTTTTTTTTTTTTTTTTTTTTTTTTTTTTTTTGTTACAAAGATAGCTTTCATATAAAAACTCAACCAAAAGCTGTCAACATGCCTGACAGGTAACCAAAACAATCCCAAAAGAAATACAACACCGAGAACTCACAACATAGATAAAAATGAAACACCCAAAAGGAATCAATAGACACTATCGAGAAGCAGATGCTAAAGATCTCTGGCCCAGCCACACTACACACCCGATGAGCTCCTGGCTACTACCGCCCATCCGACATCGTAATCGAGCTCCGGCAATGCCACCGCCCGACGACGATGTAGTGGGACCAACAATCATAGAAAAGCAAGTCCATCCGCCGCCCCTCCTAAATAGTAGGAGGAAACGGCCAACACCCCTAAAACTGAAAGGCCGACATCTGGAAGGGGATAATGAATTCCTTGAAGCAATCTCCCAGCAGAAGAGGAACATAGAGATAAGAGCCACTTTTGAAAAGTAAGAGCCTGAAAGCAATAGACACACTGTAAGAAATCAAAGGGGGAGGGGGGGGGGGGGGGGAGAGAGGGGGGAAGACGGACAGGGAGGAGACTAGGAAGCCAGAACCACCAGTCTCCGGTTCGGCAATCATCCAATACCCGTTCTATACGAAGACTGAGAGCAGGATATAGATAAAATGTTTACTAAACGACCAGAACGAGCACTGACCGACCCTCTGAAAGGTCGTCCCCTAAATGCTAAGAAAACATCATCTCTCACCCGCCGAATAATGGATAGGGGATCCATAGGAACCTCGTCAAAAATTGTCTTATTCCGCGCACACCATACATGCCAGCATATCAGACATGGAATCAAGCGAAAGATGATAGAGCGAAGAGATTTCCCAGAGCAATCAAACCACCAAGATGACAGCAATTCATTTGACGAGGTGATGGTGCCACGGACACCCAATAAATTACCGAAATAATTCCAGCAGGATCTGGCACACCAGCCAACGAAAAGCAAATGACTGATCGATTCTGTTTCCCCGTTGCCGCAGCACCTGCATCGGGAAACAAGCGGAATGCCAATCTGCTGGAGGTTCTCATCAACCGATAACCCATAATGGAAGGTTCGCCACATGAGAAGAGAGACTTTTGGAGGAATCCGAACGTCCCAAATGAAAGAAAAAAGAGGAAGGACAGGAGAAGGAGTTCGAGAAGAACTCCAGGCCTTAAGAATAGAGAATGGACCACCATCCCATCCGGAGTGGCCGCTATGAGAATCAACAAGCAGTTTGACCGATTGCATATGCTTCCAAGTCTCACTGGCGTAATAAGGAGAACCTGCATATCCAGAGGACGCCAGTCTCCGGTACTTAGCATGGAGGAATTTGGCCCATAAGGAGTCGTTAGTACCGAACCTATACCACAACTTACAAGCGAAAGCCAAACAGATGTCTTTCGGATTCCGCAAACCTAATCCACCCTCAGTCTTAGGACGACAAATAACATCCCAAGACACCCAGTGGTGTCGGCGATTGTCACCCTTCGAACCCCAGAAGAGAGAGGATGCCAAAGATTGGAACGAGCGAAAAAAAGAGGCAGTAGGGGTCATAGCGGCGAATATATGAGTACCCATAGAGCTCAGAACCGATCGAATGAGCACTAATCTACCAGCTTGAGACAGAAGGGACGCATTCCATCGGATAATCTTACCCCTTACCTTATCCGTTAAAGGATCGAAAATGGCGTTAAGTTTCCTTCCTCGGTAAAGAACTATACCCAAATAAGGTAAGAGAAGGGAAGCAGCCTTGAATCCAGTAAAGGATTCGACCCAAGAAACTCTCACATGGTCCATGTCCTTCGCGTGCACGAAGGAACTCTTCGAAGAGTTGACCAATTGGTCCGAACACCTCTCGTACAACTTAATGAACCGAATAAGGCGGCTAACAGAGGACCGAGTTCCGTTGGAGAAAATGACAATGTCATCCGGGAATGACAGAGAGAAGACGAGGGGACACCGACTCGGAATACCGAATCGCTGAATTTGACCATAAACCGTCAATGTGTGGATGCCACGTATGAAGGCCTCGGCCGCGATAACGAAAAGAGAAGGAGATAGAGGATCGCCTTGACGGATACCTCTACCAGCTTTGAAAAAGCCATTGGCCGATCCGTTAATGAGAACAGAGTACCAGCAGTTGGAAATGAGTCTCCAAACCAAATCAATTAGGGTTTCAGGGAAACCGAAAGCGCGAAGAATCTTGATGATGAAAAACCAGGACATACGGTCGTAGGCCTTTTCCATATCAAGTTTGAAAATAATGTTAGAACCCCTGACCTTTCGGTCAATCTGAGAAACAAGTTCTTGGGCTAATAGGACGTTATCAGTGATCAAACGCCCTTTAACAAAACCCGCTTGAGAAGAAGATATAATGCGATCAAGGTAAGGAGCCATACGGGTGGCCAAAACCTTGGATATCACTTTGTTTGCGAAGTTACAAAGGCTGATGGGGCGGAACTCCGAACACGCCCGAGGATTATCACACTTTGGAATCAAGACCAAATTCGTGGATGACCAACTAATGGGAAGATCGGCCCTGGAAAAGAAATGTTGAATTGCCAGGCATAAATCAGCTTGGATGATATGCCAAGTAGTACGAAAGAAGGAACCATTAAAACCATCCGGCCCACAGGCACTATCCTTACTAAGAGCAAAGACACAGGCACGAACCTCATCTGTCGAAGGCGGGGAAGCCAAATCTACACTTCCCACAGCAGGAACAATCCGAGGAATGAAAGAAAGGATGTCCGCACTGATGGAGAACCCAGATATGATTGAAAATGAGAGACTAAAACCTCTTTGACTTCAGAAGGAGTCGAAGCCACAGATTGGTCCGTTCTCACAATTTCGTGAATAGAAAGCAAATTAGCTTTCTTGCGAATAGACGAGTGGAAGAATTTGGAATTTGTATCTCCTTCAACCACCCACTTGATCCGCGCCTTTTGACGCAGATAGGATTTCTCAATACGAAGTTCCGAAGAGAAAGACAACTGAGCGCAAGCCCACAGCTCCTTATTTTCCGCCGATGGAGTCTCGTCGAACAATGCTTCGGCAATAATCAGAGACTCTTCTGCCGCTCGCACCCTGTCGAAAATATTCCGGAAAACAAGGGAATTCCATGTCTTAAGACTAGCCTTTAGACGCTTCAGTTTCCCAGAGAAAGCCCCCATGGGAGCAGCCACAACGGGAGTGGACCACGATTCCTCAACCACCTGAAGAAAGCTATGGTGGGAACTCCACATGCTAAGATAACGGAAAGAAGAAGGCCCCGATAAAGATCGCGAAGCGCACCAAAGAACAAGAGGCGCATGATCAGAGCAAGACCGATGAAGATGAGAGATAGAGAAAGAGTAAGGGAGGTTGAACCAATCAGCAGATCCAAAAATCCTATCCAACCTGGAGAGGATCCGGTTCGGACCTACCTGATTGTTAGACCAAGTAAAAGCGGAACCAACGAACGGAATTTCAGATAACCCAGATCTCGCAACGAAGGAATTGAAATCTAAAACCGAAAGACGATTGACGGCTACCCCTCCCAATTTTTCAGTCTGACTAGCGACAACATTGAAGTCGCCACCTACAACTGAAAGCGAGCAACAGAAATCAGCTAGAGACAAAATATCATCCCAAAGAGATAATCTTTCTAACCGGTCACACTTGGCGTATACCGCCGAAAAAAAGAATGGCTGAGGGGAGAAGGAGGAATAACATAAGATAGTTAAAAGTTGAGACGAGTCAAAAATTGGGCGAACATTGCAATCTTTGGACCAAAGAATCCAGATTTTACCCGAAACATTAGATAAAGCACCACCAAAACCTAACGACAACACGGCCTTTGTGATCTCGCCGGGACCCACAAAAGGTTCTAAAATAGCCACCAAATCAATGAAATGCTTACGGACAACCCGCTTAAGCCTAGCAGAAGAAGCTTCATTACCAATACCTCGAATATTCCAGAAGAGAAAGTTCGACATAAAGCCAACACCTAAGAGAGAAAAAGAAAACAACAAAAGATAACACACAGACGGAGATCAGATAAGATACAAGGAGGATAGAGCAGATCTATCAATCTGCTCTGTCGCCGCTATAGAGCGAGTACGAATAGTGCGTGGGATGACCGAAGCGTCATGCGATCTACGTCTAGAGGATCTGCGCAGAGGCTGACGCAATGGTCCGGACACAGAAGACTCATCTAATCTCGCCATCGAACCGGGCATAAGCGAAGAGGAGCGGGATGGGAGAGAGTTCTCGGAAAGACGAGAAAGCCGTTCATTAATAGACGCAATATCCTCTACAGAAAGTATCGGAATGACGATCGATAAGGCACAGGGAGACGAAGTGAGAGAACAACGGGATGAGCAGCAAATAGACGAGGAGACAGGAGGAACCGGGACGGATAGAGGATATCGATAATATGTAGGGGATCTATAAAATCGCATCCCACGATGCTGTAGGAACCTAACCCAAGCTGGACTGCCATAGGAAAGGCAGCCCCGCGAGACAGGAGAGGTTCGCAGGGTGGACCTAGCAGAAATATCACCCGATCGGGTCGCAACTGACTGGTAATATTCCAGTCTGACCGCATAGCGAGCCGCACCAGGGTACACCATGCAATCAGGAATGGAACACCGCCTGAGCCAATCGACCCAAACAGGGTAATATCTCCGCAGAGACCGATGGGGACCAAACAGAATAGGTAAACGATAAGCCACAAACGACACAGACCTGGCCTCGCTATGGCTAAGACTATAATACCAACACGGGTAGCCACACTGTTCGCTCCAAACGGAGTTCACAATGCCAAAGTGACCTGACACGTCACCAACCATCAGAGAGGTAACAGTATCAGGGAGCACACGCCGAAGCGCGTCATGGCTCATAACCAAACAAATAAACCAACAGATACAAGCCGACAAGGAACCAATAACCCATAATTAACGACTAACAGGATATGCACTACCAAAAAACTCACCTGGCCGGATGCCAAAGCACTTACCTGCAGCTGAACGTCGAAGAACACAAGAGAACAGCCCATCAAAGCCCGACTGATCAAAAAACCACTTGCCTGCTGTATCAAAGCACATGGTAAAAACTGGCAAACACCCGAAGATTGCATACCAGACAATACAACCATCAGATCAGGCCCACAAGAAGGCATAACCCTACCGGAGCCACGCAAAACAACTGCCTGAAACCATTGCAACAGAACAGAACGATCCACAACCACATCAAAGGACCAATGCCGACAACCGCTAACCACCTGCTCTGCCACCGGAAAGCTAACCAACTCAACATGACTTGAAGAGGTGATGAAATCCCCTTCAGTCAAAGAAACTGCCGAACGAACATCAGTCTTGTGAACAAGACTACACAAATCCTCATCGAGCAACCCCCCAAAACAACCGCATTCCACCATGGCTTTCTCAGGACCGAGAGCCACGATAGAAGGACTCGAAGAGGTGGTGAGCTCCTCTTCAGTCACAAAGTTACCAAAACCTACAGAGCCACAAAGCACCGACCCCACCATCAAAGGCAACTCCCCCCGTGGCTCCACCTCACAAGAAATAGAGATGAAAAGCTTCGGTTTGAAAAGGGGGATGAAATCCCTTTTCTGAACCACTTCAAAAACTGAAGGAGAGAACGGTTCCATCGATCGACCCACAGCCTCAACAAGGCGATGACGTCGCGGCAATCGAGATTGAAGACCATCACCCCAAACGGGTAAGAGCTCCAAAAAGCAACAATCGACCCATACATAACGAGATCTACAGAGAGCCCCAAAATCAACCAAGCAATAAACCCTAACCTCAATCGATTTTACACCAGTAAAAATCACCGAGCAGGGCCCTGAAACCACAGCCGATAAGGCGGTACCAATAGCTTCGAACGACGGACAATTTCGCACAAAGGAACCGGAGAGGAGGAACTCTCCCTCGTTCGAGAGTGACAGCGGTTCCATCAACCAAGAGGAGAAAAAATAAAACGAAAAACGCTAGATCTGAATAGTAATAGCAGTAATAAAAGCAGGAACAAGAAAAGAGACGGAGCAGAAGAGAAGAGAAGATCGTAGAAGATAAGCAGGAGAGGCCATTAGAGCCATTATGTTTTTACTGATATTGTGTCTTCTTCTCTTTGTTTTCATTGTTCAGGAAAGAGAGAAGAAAAGGATGAATATTCCCCAGAAAAGCTGTATATACCAAAAAGTAAATAACACATATTATCATAGCAGGTAAATAATAAATAGGCAATATAAAAATAAGATCAGTGCAAGCATAGCTTGCATCATGACATGGTAATTATCTGCAATTCTTTTATACAATGTATGGTAAGATGAATGAATTATGAATTAAATTTGTTATTATTGTCGAAATGTATGAAAAAAATATCATTTGATTAAAAAACCAATGAAGACATTTTTTTGTTGTTAATATGGATGTAATGTGTGTAATAAACTAGAAGGGGCTTTGTTGGTTAAGAGCACTTATAAATACTTATCGCTAACCGTTAAATTAGAAAAGTCAATTATTAAATTTTGAATTAAAATAATAAATTTAGAATTTCTCATTATATTTCATCTGTATCCTTCTATATTGTTTTTAATTACAATTTATTTTGATCTTCTTCTTCTTTAACAAACTTGTAT
This sequence comes from Allium cepa, assembly GCA_030765085.1. Lineage (NCBI taxonomy): Eukaryota > Viridiplantae > Streptophyta > Magnoliopsida > Asparagales > Amaryllidaceae > Allium > Allium cepa. Next base: position 268,898,883 of record CM060941.1, on the reverse strand, counting down.
ACATCTTTATGTTTACCCATTCTCATTTTGCAAATTTCAAAATAATAAGGAGCAAGAGTTTTTTTTAATAGTTAATTAAGTAGGTAACTAATTAAGGGTCCCTTTGTTTAACAAAAACAAATGTAGATGCAATAAACTGTGTAATCATTTTACCTTATGATCAATAAACATAAAATTCATCAAGATTAAATTCCTTACCTGCAATGGTGAAGTGGAGCAAATGCAACATTGGTGAAGCAGAGCAGATATGACAATCGAGAAGCGGAGAAGATGCGACGATGGTAGATGATGCGACGGTGAAGCGGATGAGGCTATCGACGGGTAGTAGAGGTTGAGGAAGGAGAACTAGGATTTTTTTCTTTGATTTGGACAGGCTTGGTCTTGGCGGGAATCCTTTCATTCTTATTTGACATATTTTTTAGGAAAGGTAAGATAAAAAAGCAAGAAAATATTTATTAATAATGTTATTTTTTTATATAATATAAATTAAAAAATAATTCAAAATGATTGGTTTGGTTTTTCTAATATAATAAGTTTGAGGTTTTGATGTCGTCGATCATTAAACTATTTAATCGAATGCTATTGGGTTCATTCAAAATCAAATAACTTAGATTGAATCAAACCAACTCTAAACAAAGAAATAATTACGTACGTATCAACAAACATATCATGGGTTGAATTTTAAAACAACAAACATTTTTTTATACAGTTCTTTACTAAATATTATTTAATTGTAAAAACAATAACATTATTATATCGGTAAAATCGCAGAAAATACATAAAAGCTATACCAAATTCTGTATCATTAACCGATTATATAAATAAAAAATTTGATATGTAATAAAAATAATATTTATTATTTATTAAATTTTGCTTAATTAATGAGAAATGAGTTATATTTTCTAATGTTTTAATTTGGTAGATTATTATGAAATTATAATAAAATATATAGTAAAAGTAAAAAAATTAAAAATAAAAGTATGTTTAATAATATTGATTTTAGTGTTATTTAAGGAGATTTAGTGGGTGTAGGAAGGGTGTAGAAAAATTATACGCCACGCCTATAGTCGTAGGCAATGCGTAGGAAATTCCTCATGTTTAATTGAATCTATAAAAAAATAGCTGAGGCGAAGAAAAGGGGTAAGAAACTTCATATGTATTTCCTACGCCAAATATTTTACCGTAGAAAATTTTCTACACCTTTCATCTGCCACAGTTATATTTTTACAAATTTAGGAAGGTGTGGGAATGACGTACGTCTTTCCTATACCATTTGCTATTTTTATGTCTTTCCTATATCTTTTCTACGTCCTGCCTTATGCCGTGGAAAAGAGGAAATTTAACATAGGAAATTAATGTGTTTTCTTATAGTGTTGTTTTTATAGCGAAAAAAATCATAAACAAGAATTCTTTTTGTGTAGTGATAAGGGCACCATTTTTACACTTCCTAATGTCATATAGTGATATTAGGAAGTGGAAAACATGATACCCTTAGAATCACATAACATATGATCGAAAAGCACCATATAAACTACTTCCTCATACCATATGATGTATATGGACTGGCCACCACAGGTACTCTGCTCCAATGGATCCAAGTTGATGGATTGGTTGATTCTGGACTGGGTAGGTTCACGTATATGGATTGGCCCACCATGGTTTGATCCAAACAATGTGCTCGAACCAAGTTTTTTAACCAGTTGAGCGTGGTTCAAAAGAACCATGTTCACTCGGGTCAAAATATCGACTTCTCAAATCTTCGTCTAATTCACACCAACTGCTCCTTATTCAACCATTTTTGATCTAAGTTGTTGAAATTGAACTCAGACAAGATTCAGTCTAACTTTTTACCTATTTCTTTGGATCCCGAGTAAAAAAAAAGGATCTAGACAGACTAAACAAGTATTTTGCACTCTATCACAGTGCATCAGTCATAAAGGGAATCAATCCTTAGAGACTCTAAAGCACCTCTTCTCTACTGAATTGAAAAGAAAGCACTTGGGACTCAACTGAAACAAAAAGATGATGTGCATGTAAAAGCTTATATTTTTGCTCCCCTATTTAGTCTTCTTTTATTAAAATAAATGAGCATACAATGGTATTTTACATGTTTAAATCAAAATTTAAATTGTTTTCAAATCATCATTCATTCATCTTCATTTGGAGGTAAAATGGTAATTTTGTGTATGAACTAATTTTGAGAAATTTATTTGCACATTTTTATTTTTATTTATAGGAAATTAAATGCAAATTGGATGGAGCTTCATGGATATATACATGCACAAATGTTCAAAGCCAAGAGAGTGTAGAAAATAAAAGAATTCATGCAACATGGAGGAGCTCACTACCCACTAACTAATGGTCCATAATTAAAATCACATGCACATGTTAATGGAGACTTAAAGGCATATTAGTATGGATTAATTAATTTCCTAATGATTATTTGTAGGTTATACTATGTCAAGGACATTTTTGGTAGTCCTCTAAAAATGAATTAGGGTTTTAAGCATGTATAAATACCCCTTATGTTTCATGTAACCATCTTTTTCTTTTTTATGAAAGTTGTAACCACAAATTAATGATAAATAAATGTCTTTTTAATGGCTTCTTAGCTTTCTTATTTGCTTTTGTTTACACGTTCTTTTCTCTTATGTTATTTTTATTTCGTGCCCTCTTACTTAGTTTACACTTCTCTTATTTCATGTTAATAGAATAGATTTAATTCTTGCAATTAGTTTAGTTTTATTCTGCAAGTAATCGGCTCTCTTTTCTTTTAATTAGCTTTCATTTTCCTTGTTTTTTATGTTCAAATCATTTTGTGTTAACATGTATTCAAATATGAGAAGCTAAATCCCTTCAATTAGGGATAATGAAGCTCTCATGAAACATATTAAATTAACATAATGATTTCATTTACGATCTCCCTTTTGTACTTAATGAAAATTAAAAATGATGGTGGTTTATGTTTCTTCTTTTAGTGAATTTGATAGCCTATATTGACATCTCAAATGATCTATGCTTAATCTAATATAAACATAAACTATTTGATCATTTGCCTAAGTGATCTTGATGATGAAAGTCAAACTAGAATCAAAATTTGATTGTTTATGTTATTAGTTCATAGTACATAGATCATTCTTAAACTATATTTTATTTTTAAATTCATGTCATTTTCATGGAGAATTGATAAGTGAGTTTGAATGGTGTGTAAAAGTTTGATGGTTTAAGTTGTGCTAATTAATAGTGTAGAATATACTAGAATATGATTTTTGTTCGATGATAACAAACACACACACACTCACACACACACACACACACACACACACACATATATATATTCATTGAAATGTATGTGCCATTGTACTATTTTATTTCTCCACATAATTAAACAAAATTTGTTGAATAAAATAAATAACTCGAAATTCTTATTTAAATAAATATTTTATTCAAATAAATATTTTATTACAAATTCAAATAGTATAAATTTAAGCTCTCATTATATTTACACAATTCCAAATACAAGTTTCGATTACAATACAATTTTCACTTTACAATTTTACATACAAGTTTCACCTCACTACATACTCACTCATCACTCGTATTTGATCTTCAATTTTGTTCCAGCTTGTATCCAACATCTGAACTATCTGCAAAATAAACACTGACATAGTAAAATTGAAAAAGAAATATTTTGTAGTGCACAATGAAGTGTGTGTTTGAAAATATTGTTTGCGTCGGTTATTTGGGTTGTTCATCAATATTTTTTAAATTCATCTTATGCGAACAACTTATGACATGCACCGTGTATCACTGTACATGCCACAAGGTCGTGCACATCGATATACACTTGCTTGTTAAAATTGTAGGGACAGGTGAGCATAAAGTCAAACCCAAGCTAAGTCTGGATTCAACTCAAGTGCAAAAACAAATAACACAGCAATGGAATGCAGGCATTCAATATGAAAGCAATATGTACAAAGGATAAAGAAAAAGCAGGAAACACATATACAAAGCTTATAATGATCACAACCCAAATGGGTGAACATGAATCGAAAGCAACAAAGTTTCAGGCATGGTCAGGTGCAAAAAAAACAACATACAACATTACAGACATGCTCAGTTCAACCAACATGAAAACATGAAACCAGATTATCATAACTCAGGCAAGAACTAGTGCAGACTTCATTCAACATGAAACCAGACTGCAATAACACAACAATGAGCATACATGCATACAAACACAATAGTAGTGAGCACAAGGGCTGCAACCAGACAAGAACAGACCAACATCTCGAGGATCATACAAAGCAACCGGACTTCAAATGAAAACAACACACACCAGACTCAAAGTGCACTAGACATGCAACAGAGAATACAAAATCAAAATGCAAAACAAATCAACAGGAAACAAGACTTCAAATGGAACTACATAAGCACAGTGACATGTATATACATATGCAACAGAGGAGACATCAAGGAAACATTGAAGCATGCAGCAATCATAACTAGCCCAGTCTCACATATACACATGTATGCATATATGTATATATATATATATATATATATATATATATATACATACACATATATCAGTTCAGGCATGAAGGCATAAACACATGAAAACAAGACAACCAGACTTGATGCCAAAGAATACAAGTGCACCAGACAAATGCAAGTGAACATGCGCAATATCATCTACATGATACAAGTGAACAAGTGCATCAAATAATCAAGTGACAACAATTTTTCAAAGTGATGCAACAAGCAAAGTCAGAATCACACTCATATATACATACATATATGTATATATGTATATAGATGGAGACATCAGATTGAACTCGAGCAAAACATCATGTTAAGATTACTAGTACAAGGCAGTGTTCAAAAAATCGTAATTATAAGTAGCAGTTTGAACAAAGTTAAGAGAATTCAATAAGAGGAAATATATTTCAGAAATTGGAACAGAGAATGTCAAAATGAACAAGTGGTTAGCGATAAAAAACGAAACCAGATAGATATGTCTCAAATTCAAATGCCAAGATCAAAGGATGATCAAGTCAGAGATGAACAAGTCAAAAATCACACGATTTTCGATCAGAAAGCAACGCAAGTACCAAACTCATAAAGGATTCAAGCCAACATATACGAAAAAAATAGTAGGGTTTCGATCCCTCCAAATTAAACCATTATCACCATCGGCAATGAATTTGAGTTCGAGAAAAAAATCAGAAAGCTTACTTAGAACAAATCACAAACAAGTTCAAAACTTGAATCAATGTCGAGCATAATCAAAAATCGAAAAGGGGAAAATCACATACCAATTCAAAGCAACATTCAACTCGAACCTCGAAGGAAACCGCATAAATCAAGGAGTAGGCAAATTGAGGAATGAAAGCGTCAAGACAAATAATTTGAACATCGATTTCCCAAGCGACGACTTCAATTCAACAGTCGTGGAATCAATCTATATGAAATTTGATAAAGGCATCGATGACCAAAGTAAGGAAACAATCAAAAGCAATGTCGAAGAGGAGAACGAAAAAGATGAAACTGAAAATCCAAAAGAAACTGCAACCGCAGAAGAAGTCCAAAGAAACCTGGAACCAAACAGATTGTAATTCAAAGCAGATCATCCTCCAGAACTGGTACTAGGTATGCATTCTAACTCGTTCCTCTTTATAAATTTATGTGATTTGTGTCTATACAGTAGATTTATTCAAAAATTGAACCCAAAGACATAGACACAGCTCTCAATAATGAGAGTTGGTTTGTGACTATGCAAGAAGAGCTAAATCAATTTGAACGAAATGATGTTTGGATTCTAGCACCTAGACCTAATGATTATCTAATTGTAGGAACCAAAAGGATTTTTAAAAATAAATTTAATGAATCTAGAAATGTGATTAAGAATAAAGCTATGTTAGTTGCTAAATGTTATAATCAAATTGAAGGAATTTATTTTGATGAAACTTTTGCATCAGTAGCAAGACTGGAATCCATTAGAATCTTGTTAGCTTTTTCTTTTTAAAGGATTTAAAGTAAGACAAATGGATATTAAAAGTGATTTTCTTAATGGAATCTTGAAAGAGAATGTATTCGTTGAACAACCTGAAAGTTTTGAAAGTCAAGAATACCCTAATGATGTAAACTTAAGAAAGCACTATATGGACTAAAACAATCCCCTAGGGCATGGTATGAATGTCTTAGCACTTGTCTCCTTGAAAATTGGTTCAAAAAGGACTGTGTAGACACCACATTATTTTTATTGCATGAAAATGATGACCTTTTTATTGTTCAAATATATGTTGATGACATTATTTACGGTGCCACTAATAACCTTTCGTATGAGAAATTTGAAAAGGTCATGCAGGAAAAGTTTGAAATAAGCTTGTAGGAGAGTTGAAATTATTTTTAGGATTTCAAATCAAACAAAGCGAAAAAGGTACGTTCATCTCTCAAATAAAATATAACAGAGAGCTTGCCAACAAATTTGAATTAGAAGATGCTAAACTTGCAAAAAAAACTCCCATGAGCACAACAATTAAACTTGAAAAGGATGAAAAAGGTACGGTAGTTGATCAAAAGAAATATCGAGGTATGATTGGATCACTTTTTTATCTTACTGCTTCTAGACTAGACATTATGTTCTCTGTTTGTTTATGTGCACGGTTTCAATCAAATCCAAAAGGAATCTCATTTAAAAGCTGTAAAAAGGATTATAAGGTATCTGTTGCAAACCGCACAGTTTGGTCTATGGTATCCAATTAGTGATAACTTTGAGTTAAAAGGGTATTTAGATGCAGACTATGCTAATAGTCTAGTTGATAGAAAAAGTACTAGTGGAACGTGTTTTATGTTAGGAAATTCGTTAGTTGCATGGTCAAGTCGAAAACAAAATTGTATTGCATTATCTACCACTGAGGCAGAGTATATTGCTCTAAGTGGTTGCTTTTCTCAAATTTTGTGGATGATACAAACTTTGCAAGACTTTGGTCTAAATTTTAAACGATATGTGTGATAGAAAAAGTTCAATTAATCTCACAAATAATCCTGTACATCATTCTTGCACCAAGCATATAGATGTTAGACATCATTTCATTAGAGATCACATTTCTAAAGAAAATATCTGCATAAACTTCATTTCAATTGATCTCAATTGGTATTTTTACGAAACCCCCTCTAGAAAATATTTTTGTCGACTTCGTCTCAGTTTAGGCATTTTAGAAATGTGATTTTATACTTTTTGGATTTGATCTTAAAATGCCTATGTTAACTAATCTGACTTCCTATTGATTATCGAAAAGATAAATAGTGACTGAAAAAAGTGATGAGTGTTGGTCTTGATCATACACATGACTTGAGAGAGTATATTTAGAAAATTTCTTTAAAAATTTAAATAAAATTTGTAATAACTTTGGTTGGTAAAAATTTCATGACCATCTCTATTCCTATCATTCTACGACAATCACTCATCAAAATCAATGTAGAATGTCAAAATGTGGTATTTAAATAGGAAATTATTCATTTTTTTTAATTAGCAATAAAATCATTCAAAAGTACCCACTCTCATTTAAAAGTGCTCACGGTTACGCATGTGTGAACTACTTGAAATTTCTTATTATGTGCTAACAATTGCACAAAAATGATCACATTTTTATTGTTCAAATATATGTTGATGATACTATTTATGGTGGCACTAATAATCTTTTGTATGAGAAATTTGAAAAGATCTTACAGGAGAAGTTTGAAATAAGCTTGGTAGGAGAGTTGAAATTCTTTTTAGGATTTCAAACTAAACAAAGCGAAAAAGGTACGTTCATCTCTCAAACAAAATATATCAGAGAGCTTGTCAACAGATTTGAATTAAAAGATGCTAAACCTGCAAAAAAAACTCCCATGTGCACAACAATTAAACTTGACAAGGATGAAAAACGTATGCTAGTTGATCAAAAGAAAAATCGAGGTATGATTGGATCACTTTTTATCTTACTGCTTCTAAACTAGACATTATGTTCTCTATTTGTTTATGTGCACGGTTTCAATCAAATCCAAAAGGAATCACATTTAAAAGCTGTAAAAAGGATTATAAGGTATCTGTTGCACACCCCACAGTTTGGTCTATGGTATCCAATTAGTAGTAACTTTGAGTTAAAAAGGTATTCAGATGCAGACTATGCTAGTAGTCTGATAGAAAAAGTACTAGTGGAACGTGTTTTATGTTGGTACATTCGTTAGTTGCATGCTTAAGTCGAAAACAAAATTGTATTGCATTATCTACCACTGAGGCAAAGTATATTGCTCTAAGCAGTTACTCTGCTCAAATTTTATGGATGATACAAACTTTGCAAGACTTGGTCTAAATTTTAACGAGTTCCACTTATGAGTGATAGCAAAAGTGCAATTAATCTCATAAATAATCATGTACATCATTCTCGCACCAAGCATATAGATGTTAGACATTATTTCATTAGAGATCACATTTCTAAAGAAAGTATCTGCATAAACTTCATTTTAGCCGATTCTCAATTGGTAGACAATTTTACAAAGCCCCTTGCAGAAAATCACCCAGAAGTACTCACTCTCGTTTAAAAGTCCTCGCAGTTTACATGGGTGAACTAGTTGAAATTTTTTATTACGTGCTTTCTATTGCACGAAAATGATGACCTTTTTATTGTTCAAATATATGTTGATGACATTATTTATGGTGCCACTAATAACCTTTTGTATGAGAAATTTGAAAAGGTCGTGCAGGAAAAGTTTGAAATGAGCTTGGTAGGAGAGTTGAAATACTTTTTAGGATTTCAAACTAAACAAAGCGAAAAAGGTATGTTCATCTCTCAAAGAAAATATATCAGAGAGCTTGTCAACAATTTTGAATTAAAAGATGCTAAACCTATAAAAAAAATTCCCATGAGCACAACAATTAAACTTGACAAGGATGAAAAAGGTACGATAGTTGATCAAAAGAAATATCGAGGTATGATTGGATCACTTTTTTATCTTACTACTTCTAGACTAGACATTACGTTCTATGTTTGCTTATGTGCATGGTTCTCATTTAAAAGCTGCAAAAGGATTATAAGGTATCTGTTGCACACCCTACAGTTTGGTCTATGGTATCCAATTTAGTAACTTTGAGTTAATAGGGTATTCAGATGTAGACTATGCTAGTAGTCTGGTTGATAGAAAAAGTAGTAGTGGAACGTGTTTTAAGTTGGGGCATTCGTTAGTTGCATGGTCAAGTCGAAAACAAAATTGTATTGCATTATCTACCACTGACGCAGAATGTATTGCTCTAAGTAGTTGCTCTGCTCGAATTTTATGGATGATGCAAACTTTGCAAGACTTTGGTCTAAATTTTAAATGAGCTCCACTTATGCGTGGTAGCAAAAGTGTAATTAATCTCACAAATAATCTTGTACATCGTCCTCACACCAAGCATATAGATGCTAGACATCATTCATTAGAGATCACATTTCCAAAGAAAATATCCGAATAAACTTCATTTCAATTGATTCTCAATTGGAAGACATTTTTACAAAACCCCTTCCAGAAAATAGTTTTTGTCGACTTTGTTTCAGTTTAGGCATTTCAGAAATGTGATTTTATATATTTTGGATTTGATCTTAAAATGCTTATGTTAACTAATCTAACTCCTCAATGATTATCAAAAAGATAAAACGGTGACTGGAAAAATGATGAGTGTTGGTCTTGATCATACATTATGACTTGGAAGAGTATATTTAGAAATTTTCTTTAAAAATTTAAACAAAATTCGTAATAACTTTGGTTGGTAAAAATTCCATGATCATCTCTGTTCCTATTATTCTACGACAATCACTCATCAAAATTAATATAGAATGTCAAAATATGGTATTTAAACAGGAAATTATTCATTATATTTTAACTAGCAGTAAAATCATCCAAAAATACTCACTCTCATTTAAAAGTCCTAACGGTTATGCATGGGTGAACTACTTGAAAATTATGATTATGTACTTTCATGCTTATTTAAAAGTCCTCATGGTTATGCATGTATGGAACACATATCAAAATTGGATGAAATAAGCAAGTTGATTCTAACCCCATTTAAAAGTCCTCACGGTTATGCATGGTTAGAAGATGCTTGAAATTATTTTTTAATAAAAATTGAATATACTACTAATCTCATTTAAAAGTCCTAACAGTTATGCATGATTAGTAAGTATTTAAAAAATTCCTGTCATACATATGCCACAAATAAACACAACTATATGGTTTTCTATACCGACATCACCCCTATCACCCTAAAATGGAATATGCGCCTTACAGAATATTTATGTTTTTTATTTGATTTTTCAATTTTTAATATTTATACTCGATTAGGTATTAATGTTGTATTAATGTCTGTCACTCTTATCAAACACTATACTCTTTTGCTGATAACAAAAGCGGGAGAGAAGTTTAGATTTTGGAAAACAAGTCATATTTTTTATTTGCATTTGCATATTCTCATCTAGGTTCATTATGAATTTGTTTTTTATTTGCATATTCTCTTTTTTATTTTCATGCATATGAGAAAGGGGAGCTTTGTTGTAGGGGGAGTATTCAAATAGAGGGAGCTAATCAAATTCATCAAGACCAAATACATTTAATAGAGTCAAAATCATAACATATGTTTATTATCATCAAAAGGGAGAGATTGTAGAATATACTAGTATATGATTTTTGTTTAATGATAATAAACATGTATATATATATTCGTTTAAATGTATTTGTCATTGTACTATTTTATTTCTCCACATGATTAAACAAATATTTGTTGAATAAAATAAATAACTCGGAGTTCATATTTAAACAAATATTTTATTCAAACAAATATTTTATTACAAATTCAAATAGTACAAAATTTAAGCTCTCACTATATTTACACAATTCTAAATACAAGTTTCAATTACAAAATAATTTTCACTTTACAATTTTACATACAAGTTTCACCTCACTACATATTCACTCATCACTCGTATTTGATCTTCAACTTTGTTCCATCCTGTTCCAGCATCTGAACTATCTGCAAAATAAATATTGACACGGTAAAATTGAAAAAGAAATATTTTGTAGTGCACAATGAAGTATGTGTTTGAAAATATTGTTTGCCTCGGTTATTTGGGTTGTTCGTCATTATTTTTAAATTCATTTTACACGAATAACTTATGACATGCACAGTATATCACTGGACATGCCACAAGGTCGTGCACATCGATATACACTTGCTTGTTAAAATTGCAGGGACAGGTGAGCACAAGGTCAAACCCAAGCCAAGACTAGATTCAACTCAGGTGAAAAAACAAATAACACAGCAATGGCATTCAGGCATTTAATTATATGCAAGCGATCTATACAAAGGATAAAGCAAAAGTGGGAAACACATATACAAAGCTTACGACGATCATAACCCAAATGGGTGAACATGAATGGAAAGCAACAAAGTTTCAGCAATGGTCAGGTGCAAAGAAACAACATTTCAGACATGCTTAAGTTCAACCAACATGAAAACATGAAACCAGGCTACCATAACTAAAGTAAGAACGAGACCAGACTTCATTCAACATGAGACCAGACTGCAATAACTCATCAATGAGCATATGTGCATACAAACACAGTAGTGGTGAACACAAGGGCTGCAACTAGACAAGAACAGACCAGCATCTCATGGATCATATAAAGCAACTAGACTTCAAATGAAAACAACACACACCAGACTTCAAAGTGCACCCGACATGCAACAAAGAATGAAAAATCAAAATGCAAAGCAAATCAACACGAAACAAGACTTCAAATGGAACCACATAAGCAAAGTGACATGTATATACATATGCAACAGAGGAGACATCAAGGAAACATTGGAGCATGCAGCAATCATAACTAGACCAGTCTCACATATACACATGTATGCATATATGCATACATATGTATACACATATATCAATTCAGGTATGAAGTCATGAACACATGAAAACAAGACAACCAGAATTGATGCCGGAGAATACAAATGCACCAGACAAATGCAAGTGAACATGTGTAGTATCATCTACATGATACAAGTGAACAAGTGCACTGAATAATCAAGTGACAACAGTTTTTCATAGAGATGCAACAAGTAAAGTCAGAATCACACACATATATAAATACATATATGTATGTATCTATATACATGGAGACATGAGATTAAACTCGATCAGAACATCATGTTTAGATTACTAGTACAAGGCAGTGTTCAAAAAAGCGTAATTATAAGCAGCAGTTTGAACAAAGTCAAGAGAATTCAATCAGAGAAAACATTTTTTAGAAAATGGAATAGAGAATGTTGAACCGAATAAGTCATTGGCATTAAAAAACGAAACCAGATACATACATACATACATACATACATATACATACATACATACATACATACAAACATACATACATACATACATACATACATATACATACATACATACATACATATATATATATATATATATCAAATTAAAATGCCAAGATCGAAGGATGATCAAGTCATACATGAACAAGTCAAAAATCACACGATCGTTCAATCAGAAATCAATGCAAGTACCAAACTCACAAAGAATTCAAACCAAAATACACGAACGAAATAATAGGGTTTCATTCCTACAAATTAACCCATTATCATCATCGGCAATGAATTTGAGTTTGAGAAAAAAATTAGAGAGCTTAATTAGTACAAATCACAAAAAAAATCCAAAACTCAAATCAAAGTCGAGCATAATCAAAAATCGTAAAGAGACAAAGCAACATCCAACTTGACTCTCGAAGGAAACTGCACAAATCAAGTGGTAGGAAAATTGAGGAACGAAAGCATCAAGGCGAATAATTTGAACTTCGATTTCCAAGCAGCGGCTTCAATTCAACAAACCCTAATCCAGATCGAAAAGAAAATGATGGCATGGTTGAGTAGGAAGCAAATAAAAGGGAAAATTCATTTATGCTTTTTCCAATGGGCCGGGCTGTATAGTTTAGATATTATGGTTTTATTTTGTTTTTAGTTGTTTTTGTTTGTTTTTATATTTTATTTAAATCAAAATCTAGTTTAACTAGTTTACGAACTATGGTTTTGTAGTTTGAGAATTCGCAACTTAGTGGTTGAGTTGTGACAGATTTTTGAGCTTAGAGTTAAGTTAATCAAGTTAGCGAGTATCGCAAGTTTACGTGTTTTTGTAAGCGTATGATTACTTAATTTCTATTAGAAACATTGGGGGTAGCACATAGGCAGTTTTTTGCTGAAGCTTGGTAAAACTGTGTGTGCTCTTTACTGCATTACTTTATGTTTTTAATTTTACTTCCGCATTAATTTTTAGTAGACCATATTCAACCCCCCCTCTAGGTGAAATCGATCCTACAAGTAGCAGAAATAAACCATACTTAAACCAAACACATCAATCATTTTGTTAAAAATTAAATGAGTGATTATAGATGAAGCTTGTGTTTATTTATGAGTGATTGGAAGTACACTGTTCATTAATCTTCTAATTTTATTCTCATTCACGTTCTATTTTTAGTTCACTTGTCAACAATTTTTAGTTAACAACTTCATTTCAACTTGGGCTAATTTGATTGAGTAATATTAAAAAATTTGCTTTCCCAGTTGATAGACTTGCACTCGCATACATACTACGATTATACGTCGTGTGCTTGCGATTTTATAACGATTATATTTTTTGATGGTTTTCCAATTGATAGAAAATTCATCGTCAAACAAATTTTTGATGCCATTGCTGAGAAAAAAAATTAATTTTACTTTACTCTTTGAATTATTTTTGATTTATTTTATTCTGTGTTATTCTTCATAAAAAAAAATTCACCTTGCATTTGTCAATTTCTGTTTTATGTTTTTAGTTCACTGTGCAATATCGTTCTCTGTTGATCCTTATTCTTCTGCATCTGTTCTTGTTCTTACATTAGATTAGAAAGGAAATAAAATTGGATTACATTCCCGTATTACATTTCATTTTCCATCCTCTACTACACATTTCATTTGTTACACTGCCTTCATTACACTCCCTGTTACAAATTTTGCAGTACATTCTGTTACATTGTTGTGCATTTGTTTGCGTGCACCTTTCTGTTTCCTTACCAACTCTTAGCAACCATCATCCATTCCAGCATCTCTGATCACTCCATCCACCACGCTGCAACCAAACCCGAACCCGCGACCACCTAAACCAACCAATCCCCAAATCCGACCTCTACCACCACAATCTGCCTCGGACCATACTGCACTTCAACCTGCTGCTTCACTCCCATTTTTCCTCCTTGAATCACTCCCAACCTCCCCTCCAATCTATAACTTCAGCCAACCTAAAACCTCATCACCAAAACCGCTTCCCAATCTCCTCCACTTCATCAGAACAACGCGACATCAACGACCAGACTCCGCAAATCCCCAATCACTGCAATTCCAGCAATCCCAAACCTACAACCCTCCTACACCTCTTCAATCCACAACCAAACTAACACTCCAACAATTCCAATACCATATACCATCCATCTCCTCCACGTCAACAGCAACACTTCATCATCATCATCCCACAGCATAACACCATCACCACTGTTCAAACCATTCCTTTATAACACAACCTGCCCTTATATAGAACCACCACCCTCACCAACGCTCAATCACCGAACTCCATCAACCCTCTCACTTTAATTGCTAATTTTTTGTATGTTTTAAATTTGTGTAAGTACTGGGTGTTTACTGATTGAGCGTGAGTTTTAAGTTTTGAGTAAATTGTTTGTTTGTTTTTTTTTTTTTAAAAATAAAATAGTTTGCTGAATTGTTTTCGGCCGTGTGTGAGAATTTGGGTTTAGTTAAAAAAAAGAAAATCGTTTTTTCCCCACTTCAAAAAAAAAGAAAAGAAAAAAGAAAAATTTACTTTCATTTGGCTTGGGTGACTCTAGTTGAGTTTAATTTCTAATTTTTTTTTTAGTTTTCTTAGTTTTACTTTCATTCTTTCAACTTTACAAAAAAAAATGCTTCTGTTTTCATTTTATCCTTTAAAAATATATATCATTTCTACACTTTTTTAGATTGCAAAAGCAGAAAAGAAGAAGGAATTTCTTACCTGTTGTTAAATAGTTACGCTGCTCTGTTTGTTTGCTTATAAAAAAAAATTACTGCTTCTAAAATAAATCGCTATTAATTCCAGCCGCTCTAGTATTGTGTTCTTGACTCTTGTTTTTATTTCCCTTGCAATATTGGTTGCTTGCACTTAAAAAATCCAAAAAAAAAAAAGTTCTCATTTGTAGTTGCATCGTTAACTCATGTTTAGTTTTTATTTTGTGTTCATAGCATCTTATTTTCTTTTCTAAGGGCGTCACTCAAGTCCACATGAGGTGGGGGATTTCATGACCCTTTTCTTGGCCCACAAATTGCATTGCGTCGTGGAATTTGACTAATAATAACGGTTAGACGTTGGACTTAAGAGTATCACGAGCGAGTCTAGGGCTTAATTGTACTTGATAAGTTATCTTCTTTCAATAATTTATTTTCTTGGTGTCTAGGCTACGGCAGAGCAATAATCATATATAAATATTATAGTGATTGTTTCTCTGAAGGTACTTAAACATACGGTTGCATTGCTATGGCGATTCGGTATGCACCGTTAACCCATGTCTGTTACCTGGCTAAGAACTATTTTGTTGGATTAAGTCAAAGTATACTTATACAATTTTGAGTTATGAGGTACTAAAGACAAAAAAAAATTATAGTTAAGTCCTTGCATTCAGTTAGTTGAATTAGTTCATGCGTATGCATAAAAAAAAAATCCAAAAGTAAGAAATTTTACATTTCACTTAACTTAGTTTTTAAACAAAAATCCAAAAGAAAAATCTTTTCAAATATTTTCCTTTTAAAACAATCAAACAAAATCCAAAATCCAAAAAAAAAACAAGTATTTTACTTAATTCAGTTTTTTTTTAAAACAAAAATCCAAAAAAAATCAAAAAATCTTTTCAAAAACAAAAAAAAATTAAAACATAAAAAAAGAAAAAAATCCAAAGAAAAACAAAACAAAAGAAAAATCAGATCTCCCTTTTGAAAAATATTTTTCCTTTAAGGGAAAAAAAGACAGAAGAAAAGAATTTTTTTTTACTTCGTTCGCTAAACCTTATTTCATTCTCTTAACCTTGATTTTCACGTCTTTCTCTTCTTGATCTTCTCACTTATGCATGAGTGTCTGGACTCATGACACAATAACGAATTGTTTAATTCGAATGAACAATCCTCCAACGACGACGAATGAAAACACCCATCAAACACTCATGGATAGAATCTTTTCCGATTGAGTCTCTATTCCTTCTTATATTACATTACACACCCTAATGGGTAATCACTTCGAAATTCATTCAAATCATATTGCCACACTCCCAAAATTTGGCAATTTTGAACACGATGAGCCATATATCTTCTTAACAAAATTTGAACAAGTTTATGAAACCATTAAACTACAATAATTATGTGTTGAAGGAATCAAACTTCGGTTAATTTCGTTCGCCCTTACTGACTATGCTGAAAAATGGTAGTATAGCTTACCATCGAACCAATCAATACTTAGGACAATTCGTTAAAGTTTTCTTAAAAAAATTCCTCCCCCTTGGAAAAAATGGCCAAAATCCAAAACGAAGTTGTGAATTTTCATCAATTCAGAGGTGAACCTTTCGGAAAGTACATTGAAAGATTTAAAGAGCTTTTGATAAAATGTCCAGAACATAATTTTGAAAAATGGCATCTTTGCCAAATCTTATATGATGGACTTGAAAATAGTTCACGAACCATGCTTGATCGATGTGCCATGGCAATTTTCTCGCACAACATCACGATATGCTTAACAATTCCTAGAGAACTTGGCTGAAAAATCATCTTGATGGGAACGTTCTAACAAAAAATCCATTTATTCACGATCGAGCGCACACTCGATAGGATCATCGTTGGCTTTGGTAGCTAAAATGGATGTAATGGTCAATAAATTTGACAAGGTTTTCTCATCCAACCAAATGAACCATGTTTCCCAACCATTGTGTTATAAATGTAACGATTTGAATCACATTGCCGATTAGCGCCCTTATTCGATCGAATAACTCAACGCTTTTAACAAGGTTAAGAATGACCCATTCTCTCCAACGTACAACCCAGGTTGGAGAATTCATCATAACTTTGCATGGAACCAAAATAATTCTAGCACTAATTTGGTTCGTCCCAATTTTCAAGCATTTTCGAACAATGCTTCGAATCCTCCCTTTCATCCCAACCACTTTCAATAAAATTTTGTGGGTTCGTCTCAAAATCAACCGCAACAATATTGTGCTTCCCGAGACGATAAAGGATTGACAACACTTGAGAAAAGTCTTGAAACTCTGCATAAAGCAACCACTCAAAAGCTCTAGCTAAATAGCAATTTGGAAATTTTTTTACATCATACATGCAGAATACGAGTCGATCGATTGCAAAACTTGAAATGCAAATGAGTCAATTAGCCACCTCTGCGAGTGAACGTGAACGAGGCACTTTTCCAGGTCAGCCAGTTCCGAACCCTAGAAATCAAAAAAAGAATTCGAATCAAGCACGTGTTGTTCAAGATAGCAATGTGAACCAAATGAATGTTATCATGACTTTGCGTTTCGGTAAACAAATCGATAACCAAGTGTTCAATCTAAACGGTTTACCGAAAGTTCCTCTTGACGCTTCAAAAACGACAAGCGATTCTGAACAAAACATCGAGTGAAATATTGGATCAATTTCCAATCCCAATTCTTCTTCTACTCGATTGACCTACTAAGTATTGAATTCTTTTTCCACATCGACTTCGACCTAAAAAACATTCTGATCCAATGGAAAAGATGTTGGAAATTTTCAAGCAAGTCAAAGTGAACATTCCACTCTTAGATATCGTTCAACAAGTCCCAAGCTACACTAAGTTCCTAAAGGACTTGTGTACTCAAAAACGACACACTGATGTACCTAAGAAAGTTTTCTTAGCTGCCGGTCTTAGCGAAGTTTTGTCTCAATCAATCCCTGTAAAATACAAAGATCATGGATGTCCGACGATCTCGTGTACGATAGGAGACAAGACGATTTATAAGTGCTTACTAGACTTGGGTGCAAGTGTTAATTTGATTCCTTATTCAATTTTCCAGAAACTTGGCTAGGTGAACTAAAACCGATAAAAGTACCCCTTTAATTTACCGATCACTCGATAAAGAAATCCTGGAAGAAATCGAGGATGTACTCATCAAAACCGGTTAATTCATATTCCTCGTAAATTTCCTTGAAACACAACCTGTGAATAATCCGACGAGTCAAATTCCATTGAGTTTAGGACGACATTTCTTAGGTACTTCAAATGCCCTAATCAATTGTCAAAATTGTTCGATGAATTTTTTTTAGAAACATGACTTTGGATCTTAACATCTTCAATCCTGAAAATCAATCAAACGAATCACTTGACCAAACGTTGGAAGTTAGTTCCATTCACGAATTTTTTTAGAATAAAACAGTTGACCTTAGGAAAGAACGCAAGACCGAATATGAACAACTGTTTCAAGATGAGCCTAACGAGATTGAAAACGCGGTTTAGTTTGAACCCCCTCGTGGTTGAGTCAGAACTTTAACTAAATTCTTCGAACGAGCAACCCCTAGGTTGGAACTCAAACCTCTTCCTGATCATCTTAACTAGCATACTTATGTGACCTGTCATAATCTCTTCAAATCTTTCTCTTAATCAAGAAATCTCCCTTCTTTCAATCTTGTCGAAAAACAAAGAGTTTGAATGGTCGATTACTGATACAAAGCAAATTAGTCCCGCTCTTGTTCAATATTGTATCCACTTAGTTGAAGAAGCCAAGCCTATTCGTGACGCGCAACGAAGGGTTGACCTAAAAATGAAGGATGTGATTCAAGACGAAATTCTTAAACCCCTCGATAGCGGAATCATATACCCTATTTCCGATAGTTCTTGGATTAGCCCAATTCATGTCGTGCCTGAAAGTTTGGACTTACCGTTATCACGAACGACGCT
Organism: Allium cepa; assembly: GCA_030765085.1. Taxonomy (NCBI): domain Eukaryota; kingdom Viridiplantae; phylum Streptophyta; class Magnoliopsida; order Asparagales; family Amaryllidaceae; genus Allium; species Allium cepa. The sequence goes on along the minus strand of CM060941.1, from coordinate 268,879,807 downwards.
ATTGAACTCATTCCAACTCGTACTCAAACGGGTTGGCGTGTTTGCATTGATTATCGAAAGTTAAATGCTATAATACATAAAGATTACTTCCCTCTTCCTTTCATCGACCAAGCGCTTGACGATTAAGTGGCCACGAATTCTATTGCTTTCTTGATGGTTATTCTGGTGATAACCAAATTCTGATCACTTCCGAAGATCAAGAGAAAACGACTTGCACCTGTCCCATTGGCACCTTTGCGTATCGACATATGACATTTGGCCTTTTCAACGCTCCTGCTACATTTCAAGTATGCATGCATGGTTAGCATCTTTTCTAACATAATCAAACGCTTCTTGGAAGAGTTTATGGACGATTTTTCCATCTTTGGAAACTATATTTCTGAGTGCTTACTCTATCTCAAAATGGTTCTGAATTGATGGAAGGACAAACACTTAATGTTAAATTGAAAAAAAATGTCATTTTATGGTCAAACATGGCATTGTTCTTGGGCATGTCATTTCAAAGAAAGGCATCGAGGTAGATAAAGCGAATGTTGATGAAATTGCAAATCTACCTATTCCTTAATCTATCAGCGACATTCATTCATTTCTAGGACATGCTCATTTTTATCGATGCTTTGTGAAGGATTTTAGTAAAATTGCTCGAACTTTGACAACCCTTCTTGGAATATATGTTCCATTTGACTTTAATTCTAATTGTGTTTCTACTTTCGAACGTCTCAAAAATAAACTCATTTCCGCTTTCATCATTTGTTCACCCAATTAGGATATTTCTTTCGAAATAATGTATGACGCTTCTAACTTTGCAGTTGGTGTTGTCTTAGGATAACACATCAACAAAATTCTTCATGTCATTTACTACACTAGTACAACTCTAAACGATGCTCAACTCAATTACAACACCACCATAAAGAGCATCTAGTGGTAATCTTTGCGCTCGAAAAGTTCCGACCTTATTTGGTTGGCTCACATATTACTATTTACACTGACCACTCCGCTCTTAGATACCTTTTTTCTAAAAAGGATGTTATGTCTCGTTTGATCCGTTGGATCCTATTACTCTAAGAATTTGACCTTACAGTGAAAGGTCAAGAAGGATCCAACAACGTCATTGGTGATCATCTGTCTCGTTTTCCAAATGCACCACTTTCTTTTTCGATCAACGTGAACTTTCATGATGAACAACTCCTTTCCTTTTCCATCGATCCATGGTATGCCGATATCGTGAACTATTTAGTCACTAAGAAAACGCCTTCATTTTGGTCGAAACAAGATAAATACAAAATTTTTTCCTAATTCAAGTACTTATATTAGGATTATCTACAATTGTTTAAGTATTGTTCCGACCAAATCATTGGACGTTGCATACCAAATTGTGAAACTATGAGTGTTCTTTCGTTTTGTCATGACCAAGCTTGTGGTGGTCACTTCGGTCCTAAGAAAACGGTAGAAAAGGTGCTTCAATGTGGTTTTTACTAGCCCACGCTTTTCAAAGATGCATTTGAGTTATGTGAAACTTGTGATCGCTGCCAAAAGTTAGAAAAAATCTCTCGACGAAATATGATGCCTTTGAACCCCATTCTTACGATCGAAATCTTTGATGTTTAGGGTATTGACTTTATGGGACCATTTCCCAACTCTTTCAAAAATCTGTATATTCTTCTTGTTGTTGATTACACCTCCAAACGGGTTAAAGCCATTCCTTGTAAAACAAATAACCACAAAGTTGTTCTGAAGTTCATAAAAGAAAACATCTTTTCAACATTTGGAACACCTCGCACAATAATAAGCAATAATGGAACCCATTTTGTAATCAGTCATTTGAAACTCTAATGAAGAGATACTCGATAACCCACAAGTTATCCACTCCTTATCATCCTTAAACTTGTGGTCGAGTTGAAGTTTCAAATTGTCGAATCAAGCAAATTTTGGAGAAAACTGTAAATAAAAATCAAAAAGATTGATTACAAAATTGATAGATGCGTTGTGGGATTATAGAACTGCATATAAAACCAATCTTGGAATGTCTCATTTTATGCTATTATATGGTAAAGCGTGTCACTTACCCATTGAAACTGAACATAAAGCATTGTAGGCGATTAAGAACATAAACTTTAATCTCGAAAAAGCTGGTGGAAACAGAAAATTGCAAATTTAGAGGAGATTAGGAACGATGCATATGAAAATGAGAAATTTTACAAAGAAAGAACAAAAGTTTTTCATGACAAATAAATCCTAAGGAAAACATTTTCGCCAAATCAAAACGTTCTTTTGTATGACTCTCGACTTCATTTGTTCCCTAGGAAATTAAAATCAAGGTGGATAGGAACATACATGTTACGTACTATTTTTCCACACGGTGCCATAGAAATAGAAAAATTCTAAGGATAGATCGATTTTTAAAGTTAATGGTCACCGTTTAAAACTTTACTTGGAGTTGACGAGTGATCATGATTCTACATGAGCCACACTTCGTGTAGTAAGAAATTGAAACCCTCTCTTGTAAATATGTACATATTTTTTCCCGTTACACTCATTATATCATGCATTAACTGTGGGGACATAGTCAAAATCAAGTGTGGGAGAAAGTCTCATGTTTATTTTGATTTTTCATGGTTTATTTTTTGCATTCTCTTTCCAAAAAAAAACTCCAAAACAAAATTTTCCTTTTAGCATATTGGTTTACTTTTGAAGAAACGCGATATGATAAGTATACGTTTTTGGTTATTAAATTGAAATTTTTGAAAATTTACCTGTCTTAAAAAAAAAAAAAATTAAAAGTTTGGTACAAGTAGCTATAGTGTAACAAGTATATAGGAAGGTTCATAGGTGATAATTATGAAGTATATCCTAATTGTAGACTTTGTTTAAAAGAGTGGTTGATTTAAAGTAAAGGCGATAACATTTTTGATCTTCTAAGTTAAGTGGTGTTAAGATGATTTTGCATAACTCTCTCTTTTCAAAAAAGAATTCATAAAAATAAGAACCACTTAGAGTCATGTGTTCACACGTAAGTGTGTACACTCGCTATGCTATATACCCTTCTTAGTAAGCCCGAAAGGCAATGCATGATCGGTATATCTAGCCTCAGTTTATCTGAGTTGGGTATATGTAAATAAAATTAAAATAATAATAATAAACACCTAAAGTTGTGTGTTCATACGTAAGTATGTACACTCGCCACACCCTGTACTCTTCTTATGTAAGCCCGAAAGGCAGTGCATGATCGGTATTCTGGCCCCAGTTTATCTGAGTTAGGTGTGTAAATAATAATAATGTAAATATTATCAAAATAAAGAGAGCAAGCCATTGAAACCCAGACACTATCTTCACTTATTTAATTTGATTGGTTATTCAAAAGAAATAAAAATGTCACTTTGCAAAACTTTGATAACAACTAAATGATTCACTTCATAGTTGCACTATGATATCAACCGAAACAACTAGCTAAACTAGAGTCTAATTGTGATGATAACTTAATTTTTATTGGAGGTTTTGTCGAGTAAAAAGACTAAAATTTCTTGATAACAACCAAAACTTATATTTGACTTACTCGTATCAATTTAAAATTAAATTCTTCATCTATAAATATTTTCAAAAACATGCATCATATAGAGAGAGAGTTCGAAGATGGGGATTTGATATGAATAAGTAGGAAAGATTTTGAGTGAAAAGGGAATCTAGATCCACCTATTGCTCTTACCAAACCACCTCTTAAAATAAAAATTCCACTCCATAACTCCTCGATGTGATCGGCCATCCTAGGCTCCTATATGGGCCTAAAAACCTATTTAAGTCCGATCAATAAAAATGCATTTAAATCTAATTCAAATGCACGTCTATATCATATATCGATACGTGTTTATAACAATCATACACACACTATTTAATATTGATCAACACAAATGAAATAAAATTTTATAATTAATATTTCATAAGTATTAATTAATTTAATTAATTTGTAACAATTATAATTAATTAAATCAGGTGGTAATAGGAATATTGTAATAACCCTACTCTTCACGCCATAATAATAAATAAATTTAATTTAAATAAAATGTTTGAATTTGATTTTAATAATTATTATTTCTGAAAATAAATTTTTACTTAATTAAATTTTATTTAATAAGAGATTTTGTTTTAATAAATTGAATTAAATAAATAAATCCTTTTAAGAAAATATATATTCAAACTGTGTAAATTGTTATAGTTAAATATAAAATATTTTAAAGTATAAATAAATTTATTTTGTAATAATAAAATGATATATTAAATAAGAATATATAAGTATCGAATTAAATAAAATTGGGTAGTTATAGAAATTTATTTTGAATTGAAGTATGGATGGAATTAAATTACAAGGTAATTTATTTACAAACAAATAAAAAAAGTTGTTTGAAAAGAAAAGAAAATAAAGTATGCATTTAAAATTAAAAAATTGAAAGGGGTTTACTTGTAAATTTAATTGTATTCTAGTAATCTCCTTTACTCTTTGAAAATCTTGATTCTTCCTTTAGCCCACAAACAACAAAGCCCATCCCCCTCATCTTCACATGCCATATTCTTTTATAATCCAGAAAGTATGCGTTTAGGATAGCAAATGTCTATAACAACCTTGCTTTATATACCGTAATAATAAATAAATTTAATTATAATAAAAGTTTTTAATTTGATTAATAATTATTATTTTCGAAAGTAAATTTTTACTTATTTAAGTTCTATTTAATAAGAGATTTTGTTTTAATAAATTGAATTAAATTATTAAATCATTTTCAAAAAATATATACTAAAACTGAATAAAATGTTTTAATTAAATAGAAAATAATTAAAAGTGTAAATAAATTTATTTTGTAATAATACAATGAGATATTAAATAAGAATGTGTAAGTATCATATTAAATAAAATTTTGTAGTTATGTGTGTGCATATATATATTTCAATTGAAGTATGGATCGAACTAAGTTAAATGGCAACTTATTTACAAACAAATAAAAAGAATTATTTGAAAAGAGGAGAAAAAAACTATGTGTTTAAAATTAAAAATGAAAGGGGATTAATTGTAAATAAGTGTGTTTTAGTAATCTCCTTTACTCTTTGATAATATAGATTCTTCTTTCAGCCCACAAACAACAAAGCCCTTCCCATTCATCCTCTCATGCCATATTCTTTCATACCATTCAAATTTTGAAGGAAAAAATATGTTGTTTAAAAAAAAAATATTATCGCGTGCGACTTGGAGTCGTGGACGATGGTAGAAGGGTGGCGTCTTTGTGTACAAACCCGATGTTGAAGCATGTAGGCACAACTAAATCATGGTTGATTGGAAGAAGGACGCATTTTGGGAATTGTGATGGTGGTGGCTGATGTTGGAAGAGGAGAGATTGCATGTGTGGTGCTGATAGTGGATACGTTTGTGGCTTCAGCCGTGTGTGGAGATGGTGTGGACGATGTGGCACTGGTTTTGGTTCTAAGCTAAGGCAAAGAGGTGAAGTATCGACAAGCAACGAATTCGATATGTTTCTATACTCACAACTATATGCATATCTCATTGCATATATATACACATATATTTCAATTATGGGGTGAATTGTTTGCTTGAAATATTGATTTGGGATTGATTATTGTTTTGATGTTAACTGGTTGTATTGCTTGGAAATGTTAACTTGCAAATGAAACTTCGTCTAATTGCAAATTTAACTATACACATATTAGTATGTCGATATGTGTATTTTATAAATGTCGGAGTTCGATGGAACTCGACTCGAATCATACGATGAACTCATAGTGTTGATGGGTTGATAAATATTTTTAAAATGATTTTACTCCATAATTTATATATGTAGATATTTATTTATTTTCTTATTTTGAAAGATATTTTGAAAAGTTTTGGAAACTTTTTTCAAGGGTTTTGAAGTTTTGTTAGAAGTGTTTTGTAAATACTTTACTAATTTTTACTCAATAAGCTATTTTTATACCTACAGATATAATTTGAATTATAAACAGAAATATAGTTTTCTTTTAGTTAATTTTTTTTTAAAACTAATATTATACTATCTATACACTATAATTTTGGAATTGTTTAAAGGGAAAATAAAATATAATGCTATTTTATAAAATATATTATGAAAATGATTATATTATTTAAATAAATTTTTATTATAAAGGTTATTTAAATATTATTGAAAGAGTTTCAAACCTTGGTAAAATATACAATCCTTTTTATAAAATAATTAAATGATTTTGGATATGATTTGAATAAACAAAATTCTCTTTCTACAGTATGAGAATTTCAAATATGGTATAATTTAAAAGAAATGTTTTATTTCAAACAAGTTTGAGTGCAAAGTCAAAATATTGAATTATATTATATGGTTTGAAATAAGTATAATTTATTTTAAAGTGTGTGTATATATATACATGTTTTTAAATAGTAACTAATTATAGAAAATTATGGAAAGACCTCTGTAAATGATTTTTGATTTGTAAAGTGGTCTTGAATGTATTAAAATATGTAAGTAGAGATTTGAAACTGAATTTTGGCATTTAAATATTTATTTTGGAATTATATAAATAAAGTTAAAGGACTATTCAATATATAATAAATTTTAAGGATTATCATTGATTTCGTAATGTCAAATTGATTTAAAAAGTTTTATCCAAATTTATTAATTTATTGAAAAGGAGAATTTATATATTTGGTTTTAATTAATTATTTAAACGTTATAAAATTATAAAAAATATGAAATATTTTTTTGATTAATAATCTAGATATTTTAAAGTATATTTCACTAATAATACGGTGAATTATTAAAGTATGCTACACACACATATTCAAATATTTGATTTAAGTGTCTAAAACAAAGATTTTTTTTGAAATTTATTATTATTTCATTTTTGAATTAAATTGGGATTTTTATGTATGATTTCTATATTCTTTGATTTCTCATTTTATATATATATTGGTTTCAGTATCATAAATGATTCGCAATTGATATTGATTTGATATATGATTTTGATATGATACGGTGATGATATCTTCTTTATGATTTGGATAAATTTAATTTTGCACGATGAGAAATTTGAATAAATAGAGTTATAATACCATTTGGGATGAGGCCGTTTGGTAATTTTTCTACGGTTATTCTTTGGACTCGTTTAGAATATTGTGGAGATTGAGCGTAGTTTATGAGCATTGAATAAAGATTAAGCATCACATTAGTATGAGACTCCGATGTGATACTTATTCGATTATTCATTGTAAGTAGATGGCACTAAATAGATGGGAATAAGGATTAAGGATATGGTTTATACTTACATGAGGTGGTGCTAGGTGTAGAGCAAGTTCATATGCTCGGTGTAGAATAAGTTTGATAGATGTTGAGTTATGGGGATGTACCTATATATGTATATATATTAATATAGATATCATCTACTTCTTAAACATAAAGTGCTCCGAGATATGGCTAGGAGTTAGTGGGAACCAGATGACCATTGTCCACCCTGGCAGCCTGATCATGGGTCACGCCCCGGATCTGTGATACTTTTATTATACATCAGATGCGCATCACGAGATTTTAGAGAAGGGTGGTTTACCCTTAGGGCGGGTAGCCCTAGCCCTTTTTGTCACATATGCTAGCAGTTTGTTACCATATGGGCGTGATTCAAGATTGTGACTAAGTATCCTCACGTTGACAAGAACATTAGGTGGATGTTATCACTGTTTCCAGGGAGGTAACTAAAGACCATAGAAGCGGATCCAGTTGGGTAGTCCAGGGTTCCTGGAGCAAGTGGGTATATGTTAGTCTCCCTTCTTCTTATACACTAAACGGTAGATAAGTATATAGTATTTATACACCTCTCCTAAGTATTAGGAGCGGATCTGGGTGGATAACCAAAGTGCTCTTGGTGATGGCGGATAGCCATATTGTGATATGACTCTACTTGGGTCTTCGTTTCTATCGTATTGCCAATTCCCACAACTATTCATTTCTATAGGAGAAGATGAGATCATACTTGTGATGTGATATATGTACAAAGTATAGTGGATTCTAATATCTTTTATTATATATTATTTACTAGATAGGTGCCTTAAACATATATTTTACATTGATGTTGGCATTATATTATTGAGATTGAGATATATATTTAGGTATATGCTAGCTTGATTATTCTTAGTGATATCTCGTATATTGATGATTACTGGATTTTGATGATGATTTTTGGATATTGATGATTCACCCATTTGATGTTATTCCATGATTTACGGTTTGATGAGATTATATGGGTGATGGCATCTTCATGCATGGTTTTGTGGTATTCTATGTTATATGACATTTGGGGGTTTGTTTAAGATATCATCATTATATACCATGCATACATTACTATATACATTAACGTTATGATTATAGTTTTGATTTATTCTGATGATGTTGTCATATTATTAGTATATCCAGTATATACTGAGTTCCGTAGGTATATTAATCCTTTGATTTTGATATAGTCCAACCGTCATTATTTATATAATACTCAAGTCAGTCCGAGACGTTTAGTTTTTAAGGACGATGAGACCAACTTTTATTTTATGGGCATAGAGGAGACTTAATTGTAGATTATCATCCTGTATTGTAAAGTCCCTTGTGTGTATATCATTATGATTTATATTGGAAATACGTTGTATGTTTTATACTATGTATATTATCATTACGATTCCGACTCTTTATTCTTTGATATTCATTGTATATTGCATCACGCCATAATTTAGCATTAGTTATTTAATTAGTTAGTTAATTAATTAGCTCCAAAAATGGAGTTTGTGCAAATAATGGAATTTGACCACGAAACTTGCACTGTTACATTCATGGAGAAATTCTAAGTGTAACGACCGGGCTTTTTTCGACCCCCGAAAATCGACACTAATACGTTCACTGTATAGAGTGCTAAGAAATCGGGTGTCAGAAATACCAGGTTATTAGGGTTAAGGATAAAGAGATAGAAGAAGAAACGGAAATAACAACATAGAATCTCACAATCGCAACAGAACAAAATATAATATACAATAACAGTTTTTTATACAAAAGAAAGATCATAACTGTAAATATACATATAATTTATCACAGTACAATCATCAACATATAAATCTGGACAGTTATAATAAGTTGTCCCTAAATGCTAAATATACAGCCTACAATACACGGCGGAAAATACGTGCAATATGTCTCTGCCATCCTGCTCGTCTCCTGAGCTCCAAGGCGTTCTAACCTGAAAATTGTAATACCCGGTCTGACCCGAGCATTACAATAAAGTCACGCCCGAGTCAGGTTGGAAACCAGCGTGAGTAAAGCACACTTAATCTGAAATACTTAAGTTATAAAAATTCTTTGAAAACCAAGGTAACTCGTACAAACAGGACGAATTTTCATCTTATTACAACCCAAATACTTTTATAGAAATCCATCGATATTATAATAGTGTCTAAATATGAATACTTATTAAATTAACCAAATTTATTAAGTTAATTAAATTCTAGCGTATTAGGATCTATAATCAAAACCATAAAGGTTCGTAGTGATTATCAAATCGAAGTGGTTTCGGATAACACTGATATCCGATTCCGGTCTCTTCGAACCTAAATTGTAAATTTTAAAGGCCAAATTGTTTTTAATAAATAATTCATATTCAAGGTGAAAACATACGCATATGGGAATTTGTTGCATGTGTTTATTCAAATAAAATGCATCAATATTTTTTTCTAACTATTTTAACCGGTTTGGCTACAAAGGCACAGATAAGAAAAATTGAAATAATATTCAAGAGCCGTAAACCAAAGCATAGATCATTAACTAAATAACGATTATCAACTAATATTAAACCATTCACAATCAGAATTAATTAATTTCCACCAACTGAATCTTCTTATAATTTTAATCCTAAACTGCATATAATTTAAGAAATTATAAAACAATTTATTATTAGTTAATTAAAATTAACTAATCCAATTAATAACTAATTTTATTAATCAACAAAAGATTTAATCAAATAAGCTTTTAATTCGTAACTCACTTTAATTATTATAAAATAATTAAATTTATATTATAGAAAATTAGTAACATTAGTTTAGATTATAACATCAGTTGATATGATCACGCTGCAAAAATTCTTGTATTGATTTGATTGATATTGAAAGGAAAACAAGGTTTTTAAATTTGGAAGATTAATAACATAATAAGTTTGTTAAATTACTTTCCTTTCCTTTTGTTTTCAACCCGAATGCCTAGCCCAGCCTGCCCAAGAGCCAAACCAGGCCTCAACTTCACGTTTTATATTTCTTTTTTTTTAAAATAGTCATCAAATTCATTTCTTTTTAGAACCAGGCCCACACAAAATACTCACCCCAAACCCCAAAAGAAAAAAAAAGAACAGCCCAAACTCCTTCTCCTCCCTCCAGCTCTTTCTCTCAACTCATTTTCATACAATAACAATCTGTGCACCTACACTGTGACGCCCCACCTCTATACCCACGCTAGCCAAGAACACTCCGGAGTAGTGCTGTCAACTAGAACGAAGAATAAGGCTGTTGAGGAGCGACCATCCATGTAATTGCTTATCACACGGTGGCTATAAATAATCTTCGGAAACAAACATAGAAATAATCATATCACAAATCAGTCACAGATATCCATATCACAAAGGCGGAAGAAGATATGAATATATAACTAACACATGAAAGTGTATATCAGAGTAGTGGTCAGTAAGATCCACGATAATACAAAAGAATAGCAACACGTGCTATACAAAAGAATACAACTATGAGTCTATATCTCAAGTGTATACAACAAAAACTGCTAATCTAAACAGTTAGCCAAAAGTCAGAGTGATGAATCCCTGGGAAGAAGTCAAGCAGAAGCACCTGTAACATCTCGGTCTGACCCGAGTATTATTTAAGAAAATAATAAACGGGTCAGTCTAGCTATAAATATCAGATGACATGATATAACATAAAATATATGGCATAAACATAAACATCCATAATGACATACCACTATAAGTATGTAAATAACGATCAACAGAAGATCAATCAATAAGATATAACCAATATCACAAGAATCTTCTCAAAGATTCGGAAAGGGCATCATACCCCAAACTTGTACTCATAACAAGTCAATGATATAAATTTTAGAACTCAATGCAAGAAGTCCAGAAATCATAGAAAAGAGAAAGAGGCCTATCACATGACGGTCCGAAGACCAAGGGGAGCTACCCTACATGTGTGAATGGAATCACACAGATTAAGGTCCAGACTAACCAAAAAGCAAAAAGGTATGTGTGAGTGGAATCACACAAGTGGTGTCTAGTCTAACCTCGCAACAAGAGACATCGCACAGTTGCTAGTCTAAATCATCAGAATGATCGTCATGATCAACGAGAAGTGTCAATTACACTAAGCTAGTAAATGTAGAAGTTTAGCTTCATGTCCCATAACCACTTGCTTAACTTAAATATTTACGAACAAACTGTAAATCTTCACTAATAAAATTGTCACAAGAGGTTCAATCGAATAAGTCCAAGAATTAACCGACGAAGTGAACGCAAGCGTTTCATACCACTTGTTTTACTAAGTCGTTTAATTAGATTTCTCATCCGAGTGAGGTAAAGGTTTGTATATACTAATAGATTGAAAAACGGTTTAAGAAAAGAGCTTTGTTATTAAAAATAGAGTTGAAATTGTTTGTTAAAAGAGTTTTGATATTTACTACTAGTATTGAAACTTTTATATTATAAAGTGACAAAACACAGAAGCAATTGTAGAAACAATCGGTCACAACAATCGCATAAGGATATGTGAATAAAATCCAAGGAAATCAGCTTAATGTTTTTCAGATAAGATCCCCTACGGAGGGGGGGTCCAGGGGGGTGGCAACCCCCCAAGGTGGGGGTGCGGGGGCAACGCCACCGCTTACGGGGTTCGACCTGCCCGGTCAGGTCGCGGGGGTCCAGGGGGCAGCGCCCCCGGCGGGGTGTGGGGCAGCGCCCCGACAAAACGGTACGACCTAAGTGAAGGCAAGAGGCCTACAACCTAAAGCAAAATGAGGTCTAACGACCTAAGGGTTCACGCGACCTAACACAATGGCTGAGCGACCTAACTAAGTGCGCGACCTAGTGGGTAAGGAGGTCGAGCGACCTAAAGTTCTTTGCGACCTAACGAGGTAGAGGGGACACGCGACCTAAAGGTACGCGACCTAAGAAAGTCCGCGACCTATCGGCAACAAGGATCGAGCGACCTAACGGCAACATGGGTCGAGCGACCTAACTTTGCCGCGACCTATAAATATCACGACCTAAGGCCACAACGACCTAAGAAATAGAGGGGAGCGACCCAAAAGAGGAAGGGTTTAACGACCTAAGCAGTGAAGAGGCCAAGCGACCTAGCGTGGTCAACGACCTAAAAGGGTTCGCATCCTAAGAAAGTGCTCGACCTAAAGCACACGCGACTTACGACCTAAGGAAAGCAGGCGACCTAACTCCACACACAAGGCCTAACGACCTAAGAGTTAAACGACCTACGACCTACGCCACCAACTCACGAGCGACCTAAGTACTAGGTCGTGAACGACCTAACCCCGAACACACGAAAAGTGGTCAGAACGATCTAGGAGCTATCTCGTACGCGACCTACGACCTAAGACCCACATGACCTAACTCCGAACGACCTAAAAATGGCCAGAACGACCTAAATGCAGAAATTTTGCCAAAACGCCAAAAATCGGAGTTTTTCGCCAATCCAATCCAAACCAAAAGCAAATATTCATGCTAAAGTGATAGGGAATCATTCCCAACAACCCAAGATAGTTATAGACAAGAATGTGAGTTAAAAATCTCACCTTTGCACCAAATATCAATGAAAATGAAGTTTTAAGCAAGCAAGAATCAATCCTTCTTCTATCTAAGCACAAGAAGCTTGAATCCAATGTCTTCTTCTTGAATTTGGAGTAGAAAGATGGATTGCAATTGAATTTGAGTTTTGGAATTTTAATTTCCCATTCCCTCCACCATTAATGCCAAAGCTTGATTAGTTAGGAAATTTATGAAGAGTGAGGAGAAGAGGGTTGGAACTTGGGCTTAATAGGCTAAACCAACCCAAAGTCCAAAGCGGGAAAAGTTAGTGAAATTTCACTAACTCCAAACCTATCGATGTTTATACTTAAAAAAGTTGTAAACGACATTTCGAACTCAATGGAAGTTGTCTCGAGTCCTAATTTGACCGTTTGCAAAAAGTAGCTTTTCGGACCAAAATCTGATTAACGAGTTAATATTTAAATAAAATATTTAAATACAAACTCGATAAATATGCGGGTTGTTACATACACACCCACGCCGAACCACGAAACTCTCCACTGACCACCCTACCAGTTTCTCACGACCACCACTCCACGTCCAACCACCCGAGCCTCGACAAAACTGCGTCACTTGAAAATCGACCCTCAATCCAATGCTAGAACGTAACAGACCCTCATCCATTCACCACGCCATGACCACTCTTACCACCATTCACTACCAAACTTCATCGAAAAAATCACCACCTCCTCCTCCACATTTCCCCCATGTGTACACGCCTCCGCCTCTTCCCTCGTCACGCCATTACCACCTAACCGAAACCACCAAAACAATCACCCTTAACCCTAGTTCGACTTCGAAGACCCAACACACCAAATCAAAAATTATAGCGACATTTTCTAGAGTTTGCCATCACCCAACGCTCCTCCACGCCAATCGACAAGCCACAAAAAACATCCCAGTTGTCGGAATTTGGCCAAAGACCCAAATCCGATTATTTCCCTTTATCTCACCAATTTCACCACTAAAATTTACCAAATCACTTTCAAAAATCATCATTCTCGATAACAAACAATCTCAAGTAATCAATTTATTAAATTATGAAATTTGATTTTGTTTGTCATTTTTAGCTTGTTTACTATAAAAATGTATTTTCTTCTTCTACACTCCAAAATATCATAAGAAACAAATTTTAAAATAAACTACATTCAAAAACAACCAATCTTCCTTTTGGAATCATAAGCTAAAACTAAATAGGTAAAGTGATTTTTATTTTTGAAGTTACAAGGTCTCATCTTTTCAAAGAAACAGAGGCCGTTTACATGCTTCTGTGAGTCTATAGGGTTCACAACATAACTACACATGCACATATAAAGTACAAACATCGTTAGCACATACATACTTGATAAATAAAAGTTTCATTGAAACTACAAACACATAATTGCATACAAGATTCTCTAGTAAGTAAGGATTGAGTTTTACTCACTGTTCAATAGATGATGAACACACTACTGCTTTTATCTTCTTCTGTAGCCTTTTTATACCTTTAAATTTTTTTTGCATGCGAGAAAAATAAATAAGGCAAGGCTAGGCTATGAATATATAGAAGAGGAGGAGGTGCATAGGGTAAGCAATATGGTGGCTGTAGATTTTGTACAGGCTTTACATTCCTTTTTTTCCCATTTCTATTTTCTTTTTCTTTTGTTTTGTGGCTGATTTGATTTCTGCCTTGATTTGATTTATTAGGTGGATTTGATATTTTATGAAAGGTTTGATTTTTTTATGACTTGATTTTGATTTAGGCGTGACTTATTATATGCATGACTTAATATATCTCATGATGACGTTCCCTTAAACTTATACATACATTTATATGTAAACTACTTAGACCATATATATATATATGTATGTATGTATGCATACTTTTTATATATTTAAACATCACAAGCTTTGTATATATGTATATATATATGGATATGCATACATTCACATATGCATATTTATCCTATCATGCTTGCATTTATACATATTTATTTTATACAATACCTTTATAAACACACATATCTATCCATATATATTGTTGTCATCATATACACACATACTTACATTTTCACTATTTAATACACACACACACATATTCTTATACTTGTCATCATATATATAGATTTTCATATATACTATTTTTATATACATATATACATATATACATATACACAGTCGTAAGTTTGAAATCTTGTCACTATAAAGTTATACATTCATGTATATATATTTATCTACATATACAATATTTTTATAACATGTATACACATATAAACGTGTGTGTGTGTGTATATATATATATATTTAGACCTCATAAACTTTTATATACTTACACACACATACATATATGGACATTCGATCATAAATTTTAAATAGTGGAGTTTATGTACGTATATCTTATCATATCTAGAAATTTCATTTTAAATTTGAATATAGTTTTATCAATTTATACATTCAAATATTTTAAATATCAGAAAATTTATCTATTCGACTTATAAAAATTAATATTTCAATAATTAAAATTAGTTAATTACCCAATATCCAATGGCTAAAAATCTGGTTCGTTACATTCCTCCCCCTTAGAACTTTTTGTCCTCGAAAACGAGCGAAACGAGAATTAGAATTTTGACGTATATTATTAAATAAATCATTCTTTTAAACATTTAAACTTCTTACTCTTTATTATACAATTTAAAAATACATACACTTTAAATTACATAGTATTACCAAGCTAGTTTTATATTTAAAACATTTTTTTATAACTCAATGTCTTAACAAGTCCATCTTTGTTCTTACAGAAATTTAGTCATACGTTGATCAGGCGTAGGACTAAAAATCTATAAGTACTTAGTATACCCATTTCAACAACCAGTGAAAATACCTGAAAACCTTTTTCAAAAATAATATGGAAAGTATAACCCTCCTTACCACCAAGGATCACAGTTAACCCGATGATTACGTCGCCATCCCAACGAAATCATAAGAAAACTGTAGGCATCAACACCTCTTGACTTATGCCATGGGAATACCATTAGTCCGCAGCTACACAAAGGTTGCGTTGGTATCACAGCAAAACCATAAGTAGTCTGTTGGCAATCTCTGCCCCTCGAACTATGCTACCAAATTAAACTAAACCACATAGATTGCAGGCTACACAAAGGTTGCGTCCTATCCCAATGAAACCCAACGTTGACTATAGGCACTCGCTGCCTCCCGAATTACGCTATGGAACGAAACCGCATAACTCGTAATCTATCGATGTTACGTCGCTATACCAATGAAATCAAACGTAGATTGTAGACAATCACTACCACCCGAATTACGCTATGGAACTGCGATAGGTCACAGTTACACAAAGGTTACATTGCTATCACATCAAAAACCAATGTCACTGTAGGTATAAGCTTCTCTTGACTTACGCTGCCCAACAAATGATCACCAGGAACTTATGAGTTTTGTCTGGATGTCCTTAGGATCCCAATTCTCATTGAACCCATCCTGTGGATTCCTAGGCAGAACCACCCGGCAGATCTTCTACTCTAAGTTTCGACTTTCAAGGAGGTGCCTTTCCATACTTTTGTCTCAAAACATAGCATACTATATACATAGTACCTTCCAAATCATACTCTTTATATGTATCACATATAATCTTTATCTATACAAAATCGATATCTTCAAAATCGATAACTTTCAAATTTGGTTTACCCAATTTCCAAAATTGACTATTTGCCAAAAATCAAAAGTCTTTAAAAAAATCAATGGGTTCTAAAACTATTTTAGTTTCATATGCATATAAGATCACTCTTTTCAACTCGAATAATTTTAGGATTAATAATCTTTGAGTCCACCTCATACTTATATAAACTCTATTCAGCATTTCAAATATCTTTCCAATATCATTTTCCTTCTGGTCATAAATTCAACAAGAGAAGTTTGAATATATAACTAATATTTATAATCTCATTAATGCCAGATCAAATTTTCAAGTTTGATTACTTTTCAAAGTTATTGGTAACATTTCTTACTGCTTATAAATTAAGTATTAGTTATAGTAACTATTAAATCTTCGTTTCAAAATCATCGTATTTGCTCAAATATACTATTTCACTCCAAAATCACTTGGCCTTAATATCCAATTTCGGTTCCAATTCAGAATTGCTTCGAATTTCCATTTGGGTTATAACTTTCATCTAACCCAATTTGTATTTAAATCTATGATTTGAATATAATCAATTCCCATTCTGACCATTTTGAATTTAGAAAATAGCTTGAATAGTTTTAAATTAGTTAAATAATTAATATATGATAGTTTGAGTTTTCAAAAATGGTTTGAATAGTAAAATAGCTTTGGAAAATAAAAATAATTTGAATATTTAAGAAAATAGATTTTCAACAGCTTATATTAAAGTAATTTATTTGAAAATAGTTCCAAAGTCAAACTAATTCAATTCCCAATCTTCCAATTCAAATCAACTTCAGTTTCCATTTCCATTTAAATTGATTTAATCCTTATCTCAATTCGAATTAACTTCGATTCCAGTTCTAAGTCAAATCAATTCCCTTTTCGATTTCAAATTAATTCAATTTCGATTACAATTCTAATTAATTCAATTTCAATTAAATAATCACTTTAATCCAATTCGATTTTCAAAATATTGATTTAAATCACTTAAACCAAATTAACCTTCAATATTCAGTTTAACAATATAAATCTTTAAAAATAATTCAGCTCCGAGCCCAATTTCAAAATATTCAATTAAATTACTTTTACTTGGATTTTATTTCAAGGTTCGAGTGAGAGTACAAATCCTTTTAAAACAAATCAATTTTCAGAGTTCAATTGATTTCCCAACCATAACTTCAAATTTTCAAACTCGATTCTTTAAACAATTCCGGTTGACAAGTTTATTTTTTTACATTTCAAATTTAAGTTCAAAATGATTCCATTTCCATAAATTCTATTTTATTTTTTAAAATCGAATTCATCTAAATAGTTTCAAATCAAAGTCTGATCTCTCTTTAATTTTCAAAGATGGATATTTATCATTTAAACCCAAAATAAATGTCATTTCTATCCACTTCTTAACTTATTCGAAATAATTCAATTTACAGTTTTATATAATGTAAATAATATATAGAATGATAGCAGGATATATCAAATAAATAAACATCCAAATCATTTAAAACATCAATCAACAGAATCCATCACAAATTTCCAGAATTCAAAACCCATTTTATTTCAAAAATCGTTTTGAAATCACTTACACATTACTTCATTTGCACCTCTTATCAAATTCATACCTTTTCTTTCACAATTTAATTCGTTTAACTTCCATAAATTAAATTTTAATTTCACCTTGAAATTTCTAATTCCATGTTATAAGTTCAAAACTTATCTAACTTGGCCTAAGTTAGTTTCTAATTCGTTTAAACTTGCTTAATTTAATTTTTCACATTCTAAAATTATAATCCTTATTAATATCACTCTCCACTTATAAGTTCAAAAACTATTTTTTTCCCCTTTGGGTTCTACTCCTCATTTTAATGGAAGTTCCAAAAGCAAACACCAGTATTTATTCCAAATCATTTTTGAAGTCATACACACACATACATGTATATATCCCAAATCATACTTTTAAATTTTAAACCAACCTTGGTTTCTATCCAAACCAAATTCTTCGAAATTTTCAAAACAACCCTTGTTTTGAAAACAGAATTTCTTATATCAAAATATTCTAAATAATAGTACTCATTATTTCCTTAAACATTTCAAAAACACATTTCGATTTTTTTTCTAGGCTTAGATTCAAAACTTCTCAATTTAAATTCATTTTAATTTATAAGTCATATTTATAAATTATGCTTATATAATTCCTCTTCCTTAAAACATTTCACACTATTTTATCATTGTATATTTTTCGATAAACATCCATTATTAGGACACAACAACCAATTTATGATAATAATCAATATTATCGTATCTAGAAACCAAACACACCATATATTCCATAATAATTTCGTAAAAAATATTATTGTAAACCTATTTTTATTTCAAAACACTTTAAAAATTCCTTCCGGGATTTTCGGAATTTTAAATTCTGGTTTGAGTCTACTTTTAGCTTAACCCATTTATATAGTTCATTCTCATAAATTTCCATTTGGTTATATATGTTTTACCACTTAAATCTTGTAATCTTATTTGATTATAATAATAACAACCAATCACCTTAATATACTATAATAATTCAGAAATATTATTTATTTTTATATCAAAATATAATCTTATATAAAATTATTTTAAAATCGTTTTTAAAATCATTTGATAAGAAAATAATAAGTATGCCCTCATATATAATACACCCAACTCATTCTAGTGGACTACTAACCCTATCTTTAATGAGTAATTCCCACACGAGCCAAGGTTCTCACTTAACCTTCTGCTCTCATACCACATTTAACAATCAGGCATTTTTCGACCCTCGAAAATCGACACTAATACGTTCACTGTATAGAGTGCCGAGCAATCGAGTGCCGAAAATACCAGGTTGTTAGGGTTAAGGAGAAAGAGATAGAAGAAGAAACATAAATAACAACACAGAATCTCACAATCGCAGCAGAACAAAATATAATATACAATAATAGTTTTTATACAAATGAAAGATCGCAATTTATCAGAGTACAATCATCAATATATAAATCTGAAAATATAATAAACAGAACGAGTTTTCATCTTATTATAACCCAAACGCTTTTACAGAAATCCATCGATATTATAATAGTGTCTAAATATGAATACTTATTAAATTAACTGAATTTGTTAAATTAATTAAATTCCAGCATATTAGGATCTACAATCAAAACCACAAAGGTTCGTAGTGATTATCAAATTGAAGTGGTTCTAGATAATACTGATATCCGATCCCGGTCTCTTCGAATCTAAATGGTAAATTTTAAAGCCCAAATTGTTTTAAATAAACAATTCATATTCAGGGTGACAACATTCGGATATGGAATTTGTTACATATGTTTATTCAAATAAAATGCAACAACATTTTGTTCTAACTATTTTAACCGGTTTGGCTACAAAGGCGCAGAAAAGAACAATTGAAATAATATTCAAGAGCCATAAACCAAAGCATAAATCATTAACTAAATAACGATTATCAACTAATATCAAACCACTTACAAGCAGAATTAATTAATTTCCACCAATTGAATCCACCTATAATTTTAATCCAAAATTACTAATAATTTAAGAAATTATAAAACATTTATTATTAGTTAATTAAAATTAATAATCCAATTAATAACTAATTTTATTAATCAACATAAGATTTAATCAAATAATCTTTTAATTAATAACTCACTTTAATTATTATAAAATAATTAAACTTATATTACAGAAAATTAATAACATTAGTTTAGATTATAACATCGATTGATATGATCACGCTGTAAAAATTCTTGTATCGATTGGATTGATATTGAAAGGAAAACAAGGTTTTTAAATTTGGAAGATTATTAACATAATAAATTTGTTAAATTACTTTCCTTTTCTTTTCAACCCAAATGCCCAGACCAACCTACCCAAGAGCCAAACCAAGCCTGAACTTCCCTTTTTATATTCCTTTTTTTTAAATAGTCATCAAATTCATTTCTGTTTAGAGCCAGGCCCACACAAAATACTTAACCCAAACACCAAAAGAAATAAAAGAACGTCCCAATTTCATTCTCCATCTCCTCCCTCCAACTCTTTCTCTTATCTCATTTTCATTATAACGACAACCTTTGCACGTATATGTACACCTACACACCCACGTCGACCCACGAAACTCGCCGCCGACCACTTCTAACAGTTTCTCATGACCGCCACACCACATCCAACCACCTGAGCCTCGAAACTGCCTCAATCGAAAATCGACCCTCGACCCAATGCTAGAACGTAACAGACCCTCATCCAATCGCCATGACCAATCTTACTATCATTCACCACCAACTTCACCGAAAAACTCGCCACCTTCTCCTCCACCGTTTCCCCTACATGCGCATGCCTCCGCCTCTTCCCTCGCGACGCCATTACCTCCTAATCGAAACCACCAAAACAATCATCCTAAACCCTAGTTCGACTTCGACAACCCAACACACCAAATTAAAAATTACAGCGACATTTTCTTAAGAGTTTGCCATCACCCAACCCCCCTCCATGCCAATCGACAAGCCGTAAAAACATCCCAATCCTTGGAATTTGGTCTTATTGAACTTGATCTCATCTATGCGTATAGAAAGGAGAGGGACATAGATACCAATTTCACCACTAAAATTTACCAAATCACTTCCAAAAATCATCATTCTCGATAACAAACAATCTCATGTAATCAATTTATTAAATTATGAAATTTGATTTTTTGTCATTTCTAGCTTATATCCTGTAAAAATGTATTTTCTTCTTCTACACTCCAAAGTATCAAATGAAACAAATTTTACAATAAACTACATTCAAAAATAACCAATCTTCGTTTTGGAATCATAAGCTAAAACTAAATAGGTAAAGAGATTTTTATTTTTGAAGTTACAAGGTCTCATCTTTTAAAAGAAACAGAGGCTGTCTACGTGCTTCTGTCTGTCTACAGGGTTCTACAACATTACTACTCATGCATATATAAAGTGCAGACATTGTTAGCACATACAGACTTGACAAATCAAAGTTTCATTCAAACTACAAACACATAATTGCATACAAGATTCTCCAGTAAGTAAGGATTGAGTTTTACTCACTTTCAAATAAATGATAAACACACAGCTGCTTTTATCTTCTTCTTTAGCCTTTTTATGCCTTTAATTTTTTTTGTATCCGAGCAAAATGAATAAGGCAAGGCTGGGCTATGAAAATATAGAAGAGGAGGAAGTGTATATGACAAGCAATAAGGTGGCTGTAGATTTTGTACAGGCTTCACATTCCTTTTTTTTCTCATTTTTATTTCTTTTCGTTTTCTTTTGTTTAGTGGCTGATTTGATTTCTGCCTTGATTTTTTTTATTAGGTGGATTTGATATTTTATGAAAGTTTTGATTTATTTATGGCTTGATTTTGATTTGGGTGTGACTTATTGTATGCATGACTTGATATATCTCATGATGATGTTCCCTTAAGCTTATACATACATTTATATGTATACTACTAATACCATATATGTATATGTATACTTTTTATATATTTTAAATATCACAAGCTTTGCGTATATACATGGATATGCATACATTCACATGTGCATATTTATCCTATCATGGTTGCATTTATACATATTTAAATATATAATTTTTTTATAAACACATACATATATCCATAAATATTGTTGTCATCATATACACATATATTTACATTTTCACTATTTGATATTAATATATATACACATTTGCTTATATTTGTCATCATATATATAGATTTTAATATATACTACTTTTATAAACATATACACATATACATAGTCGTAAGTTTGAAATCTTGTCATTATAAAGTTATACATTCATGTATATATATTTATCTACATATACAATATTTTTATAACATGTATACACATATAAACTTATATATATTTAAACATCATAAACTTTTATATACTTATATATATACACATATATGGATATTCCTTCATAAATTTTGAATGGTGGAGTTTATATACATATATCTATAAAGCTTATCGTGTCTAGAAATTTCATTTTAAATTTGAATATAGTTTTATCAATTTATACATTTAGATATTGTAAATACCAGAATATTTATCTATTCAACTTATAAAAATTAATATTTCAATAGTTAAAATTAGTTAATTACCCAATATCCAATGGCTAAAAAATCTGAGTCGTTACACTAAGCAACTTTCATATTTGGAATTTTGTGATCGGAATCCAAACGAAGAAGTTATGGACCAAAAACGAATTTGTAACAAAAAAAATTAAAATAAGAAAATTAACTAAAATTCCTAGGCCCATAGGTCGACCACCATGTATAAGCGGTCGACCCACCTCTATGTGGCAGCTCTAGTAACCTTAGGCCATATATGGTTTGGATTTTAAATCGTGTGGTTCTAGCTGATTATAGCACCTAGAAATTCAGACCTAACCCTCCATTCTCTTCTCATATTTTTCTGAATAGAGCAATGAAGCTATGCCATTTATTCTTCTCTACTTCCTTTCTAAATTATAAAAATAAGATATTTATATTTACATTCATACAAATTGGAGAAGAATAGAAATCAAATGAAAAAGGAGAAGAGAATCAACTATATGCGTATTAGAGGTAATTTATATATTTGTATCTATTTTCTCTTCCAATCCCAAATCTCTTATCAGATCTGTAATTCTAATATATGTATATACCCTTCTATACATATTTCTTAGATTAAAAAGGATTTGGAGATGAATGTAAGGTTCTACTTCAGATCTGAAGATTCGAAACACTTTTCGGATAGCTTTTAAAAGGTGAGTGGAAAATTTTATATATTTTTTATGATTTTAAATCTATTCTGTTGGCATATGTTTGATTTTTATGCCTAAATCAAAATTATTTGTGAATTATAGGCTTAAATTAGTGTAGAGAGCTATTTCCTACATATTCTTGTTTAGATCTAATTTGAAATATGTTTACACCTACATCTGGAAATCAGTCCCGAAAATTTTAAAATTTGAATGTTGTATATCTTTATTCTCGATATGTACTTGTGTAAAATAGGACTTTTGGATTATTTCCTAATTTGTGTTTTGTTGAGATTTTTCATATTTTAATTTGTGGGAAGAACATCTATTTGATTTTCATAATGTTTACTTTTTCCACTTTTCATTCAAAAGGGCGACGCTGATTTAACAAGGAATACCCAAAAACAAAAAGGGAAGAGATGTGTAAAGTACAAATTCTTTGTAGTTTACGCTATCTATTCCAATTAAAAATAAATCCATTCCTTGTAATTTCAAATGGAGTCAATCTTTTCTTTTTGTGTATTAAACCAATTTATGAAAATCATAGCGGAAAATCTTCCTAAGGAATTTAATTCCAATAAATCAAACATGGAAAGCATATTCTAGTTATATATTTATGACTACAATATATTTGGTTATGAGTATGTAGTTTTATTAGGCAGTTTATACATATTTATTACATTAGTAAATAAGAACAATGTCCGTTCATGCGTTATTTATGCGTAACGTTCATCGGTTATTATTATATTTAGGAAAGCAAATAGTTAGAATTAGAAAAGGTAGTAATTCATATTGATGGGTTAATTAGGAATTCCTATTAATTAAATGACAGATTATAACATAAACTAATGAGATATTAGTAAGAAATAATTAATAGTATTAAATTAAGGATTACAATTAATAGAGATAAATGGATTAATGAGACTGATAAAAATGGAATAGATATAAAAAGGTTACTAATTTGAAATAATAATCATACATAAATATGATCTTAGGAAATGCCCGTTAGGATTTTATGGACAAATTGGCATTTATGAGCATTAAAAGGGGATTCATGGCTAGATAAGTATTTAAGGTAAATGTTATTGCCTTAAATAAAAAAGAAATTAGCAAGGTAAGTCCAATGTCAACCTAAGA
Organism: Allium cepa; assembly: GCA_030765085.1. Taxonomy (NCBI): domain Eukaryota; kingdom Viridiplantae; phylum Streptophyta; class Magnoliopsida; order Asparagales; family Amaryllidaceae; genus Allium; species Allium cepa. Next base: position 268,855,329 of record CM060941.1, on the reverse strand, counting down.
TAGTATAAGCAAAGACTTAGGATGGCTAGTTGGACTTAGTAGGTTAGTGATGCGAGGTCAATAAAGCCACTCAACGGAAGAATGCTTTTTACTTTGAGGCTACCAGTAGTCGGGTGCACTTACTACTAATGTGAGATATCATTAATCCTAGGACTCGTGACGACGTAAGAGATTGGACTTGAGATTGGACTTGCTTTCTTAATTGGAAAGTATTAAATGGTCAAAATTTGGAATTAGGAGCGGTGACGGATATCTTTACAAAGGTTTACTTCGGTGTTGAGATATTAAGTGGCTATTTTAAGGCCCGTCTCCCTATCAAAAGAAGTAATCTAATGAGATTCCATATTTATAAGAGTGATAACGGATATCTCAGGAGTGGTTCGTTTCAGGTTTGTGGTATTAAGTGGCTATAAGGCCTGCCTTTTTCCTAAGTAACCTAATGAGATTTTCAAGAAATGTAAGCTAGATAGCACTAGAGAGGAGTCTACTTTAGAATTAGTATTAAATGGCAAAGGCCTACCTATGATTAGGTGTTAAATGGTCAGAGGCCTACCTAGTCCTTATTAATGAGGTATTAAATGGCTTGAGTACAGTCCCTCACATTGCTAAGACTTTTATAATGATAGATGCACTAGTGGTATGGCTATAATAAATTATAAGGCCATATATAGTGGTTAAAGGTCTCTGTAGTTAAGACCAATAGACCAATGATGATGACACTAGAAGTCTACCTTGGGAATAGGTCTTAAATGATGGAGTCTACCTCGATCATGGTCTTAAATGACAAAGTTTGCCTATTTCTCTTTAAAAGTATCATGTGACCATAGTAGAAGCCTGCTTCATATTTAAAATATCAAGTAGCTAATGGACTTAGAAGTATTGGGTGGTTGATAAGGCTTCGTCAATATTGCATACCTTAGGAATGGGTAGGTAAGTAATCGCGTGTGCAATGCAAGGTTAGATTGGAACTGCTAACCTTAATAGACATAACAATTAAATGGAAAAATTTGGTATAAATTTATATTATGGACAGTTTATAGATTTTCTAGGCATCAGAACGTTGTTCTGACCCCCTCCTTATTACAACCCACATGATAGATTTAGAGGAATGGGTTACTAGAGCTAGATGTGTTTAGTTGTTGGAGAAGTCTTCTTTTCTCTCATGCTCGACGCTGATGTGACAATCTGTTATCCATGGGTTACTATTAATTCCAAGAGAGTAGTCATAGTCAGTATTCTTATCCTATTATTGTTTCCGCTGTGAGTTTAGATTTCTATCAATCTTTGATAGTGCTCATGCTTATTTGCAGGTACCAAATTCAACGATCTGTACTTTGATGGACTTGGGTTTTGATTTATTTCTCTCAAAATTTAAGCTTATTAAGGTATGGGTTGTTACATATATTGTGTATTGTTCTATCCTAAAGACACATATGTTATTGTTTTGTGCCGATACTGTATATGCATAGGTGAGTTATTTATTTGATGTTTCAATACGTACCAGCGTTAGCCCAAGCGAATATTCACATATGCACCCCATATAGCCTCATTCTCCGTAATATTTTACATTACTACCTAGAAATACTCTCGGATAGCATAGGTATAAAGGTGAGATGTTTCAAATACTCAATATTTAGGTTGTTTGACTCCTAGTTGTAAATTTGGCAGCGGTTAATATCGAACAATTCAAATATTAACGTTCACATGTCACTTAGTAGGTGGTGTGACATTATGACCAAATTTATCACTTACATAGCTTCGGTAAAATCCAATTTTGCCTTGTTTAAGCATCGCCCTATAGTGAAATCATTTACATCAATTTTATTCTTTAAAACTTTTTCACATTAGGACTTATGGAATTCGGTAATGCTATATCACATTCCGATTTATGAAATTTGGTAATGGTAAAAATTCCAATAGCATCCATCTTCAACTTTGTAGTCCAAACACAAAGTCTTTGGTTCAATAAGAATAATTATTATTAACTGAATTGCTTTGGCCAAAGTCTTTGACTTTGAAGTTGACTTCAGTTGACTATGACACTAAACCCATATAACCGAGGAGACGAATTCTCTCTTGAATGTGTCTCACTTCCAATGTTGCAGTCAGCATTAATTGTACCTTGTTCAACAAAGTCTGATTACACCCGATTAATGTATCATTATGTATCGTAGAGACAAGTGAGTTTTAAGATTGAATCTTGTTCATTTTTAGGTACTTGTGGAACCTTTTTAAATACATTTTCTTACTCGATCAAATCGAATTCTTTTATTTCCTTTTCATGTTATGTTCTCTACTTTCGCATTATATTCAATGAACTTATCATTGATACACTACTTGTATATCGAATACACATGTTTATATCTATGATAATTCATTTGTGATTCAATGAAGTAAGTTGATCGGTTTTGGCATCATTAAACTTTGAACTGCATACATTTATATGTATCAATCCGAATAGATCACCAACTCTTATGTCGCTCCCACTTAATGGGTACTTTTCCCTTAATCATTTGAGCTACAATTCACCATTTCCTTATGAATCATAATTATATGATTAATAAATTATTTCTCAAACTATTGGTTAGTCCATAATTCCAAAATAATAATAAAAATTTCATATACTTCTATATTTTCTAATGCGTTGCTTTTATTATGAAAACAAATTTCATTATTATAGTTTTATCTTATTTTGAATATTTATAACATTCATATTGAAATATAATTGTGTATATTTTCAGTTGATAATCAGGCAATTGTCATAACTAGTATAACTAACTAGCGGCGGGGCCAAAATCCAAAACATGGAGCAACAACTACTTATGATGGGAGAAGTATTATAAGGGGTGCTTGCTCAGAAATCTTCCAAGACTACTAGCGTAATTGGAAGAGATGAGATGGAATCTCCAAGGATAAACTTGAATGCCTCGCTACTTAGAAATAAAAGCAAAAGAAAGTTTACCCAAACTCCATAGAAAGAGAGAAACGATCAACAAGCTAGGGCAGATTATTAGGAAAGAATAAAGGAAAAATTTGGAGCACAATCTGGGAGCTCAACTTTTGAGGGATATAAACCAGACAGGAGCAATTACTATAGTGACGAGTCTTACTTAAGGGACTTTATAGAGAAAGTGGAAAGAGACATGCTCAAACTCAAGGGGAAGAGGACTTCAGATGATCGGGCCAATGATAACTAATGTGAGGCTTCTTTTACTGATGAGATCATGACCGAGATGATTCCATCTTATACAAAGATTCCTTTTATCGGATATAATGGAACCACCAATCCAGATACATTTGTTAGCTTTTCAGAGCCAAATGGATCAGTATAATGCATCCAGAGCTATTCATTACAGACTTTTCCCAAACATGTTTCAAGGAGCGACAGCCAAGTGGCACCGACAATACCGAGATAGGACCATCTATTCTTGAAAGTAATTTTCTTATGAGTTCTCGGCACAATTCTACATCTACAAAGACCCTACTGTTGACTACACTATGGTAGCCAATATAAAGCAAAGACCGAAGGAACTGCTGGGTGATTATCTCAAAAGATTCAATATAGAAGCTTTGAAGGCAAAGAACATGACCGACAGAGACAAGTTAGTAGCTGTACACTTGAGACTAATTGAGCATACTCCATTCTGGCAGCAGCTTTATACCCATGGTGCAAAGACTTGCAGGACTTCCATTTCCAAGCCGATAAATTCATTACATGGATGAAATGTACCATGCTAGAAAGAAGGCTCAGATTAAGAACGAAACATGGAAGATTAACACCGACTACAATCAGTAGAAGCCAAGGTGGGAGGAAGATTCAAATGCTAGTCATATCACTTTGAATAAGCCACTATCTTATATATATGCCACCATAAGGGAGAAGGACGACTGCTTGATTTCATATAAGGCCAAAACCGATCTGAATTGAGAAGGGGGATTACAGCGCATATCACAGTTTGAATGGTCACAGGACGGAATAGTGCTGGGCATTGTTAAGCATAATTCAGCAGATGATCCGTGCTGGATAGCTGAAGGAATTTATCAAAGATGGACAAAAGGCAGCCCATTCTGGAAACAACAATCAAAGCCGCCAAGTAACGCTGCAAATATGGTGGAAGATGGTATTTCGCCTGACTTCATTCCGCCTCTTAACCAGATTATGTAATCCATGGAGGCTTGAATTTGGCTGGGAGCAGCAAAGAGGCTAGAAGATGATATTTGAGGTAAGCAAAGGAAGAAATCTTCTCCATCTAGGAAAAATCCCCACTCAAGAACCTAAGATTTCAGATCCAACTACACACTATAAAGATCACTCCATCAGAGCTAAGAAGAGTTCACCATCCACATAATGATCCACTAATGATTACCACACAGATCGAACTCTCTGTTGTCACCAAGATTTTAGCGGATACAGGCAGCGCGGTTAACGTAATTTTTAAACAAGCTTTTAACCAGATGGGGATGTCGAAGGAGAAGTTGGAACCAAGTTTAGGGCCTATCTTTGGATTTAACAATAAGGGGTCAACTTCGGTACGATAACTAAAGCTTCTTGTACATATGGGAATTTTTCCATTCTGCATGGCCTTTGAAACCTTCTTTGTTGTTATGGTCCTACCATCCTACTATAAATATTTCTTTGGAAGGCCGGCTCTAGATGAAGTTGATGCTTTTGTGTCACCAATATACTTGACAGTGAAGTTTCTAACAAAAAAAGGATAGGGAACTATAAGGGATGAGCAAATCAGTGCTCGAGAGATGTGCAACTGTTGAATAAAATGAACAAAGTTATCTTTCTTGTTACAATTTAGGGGGAAAAAAATCTACCCAGCCTAATATAAAAGAGCCTTTGGATGATGATTCATTAAACTCATCACCCAAAGCAAAGGCAAAACCCGATAAGACAACTAAATATGCAGTAAGGAAATTCAACTTTTGTGAAAAGAAAAGAAAACGAGGAGGAAAGAAGCAAACTTGGTAGAAGATGAAATAAAAAAACGATATTGTCACTGAATTTGATTGCAGAAATGAGTAGGAAAGGATGAAACCGACAGAAGGTCTTGAAGAGGTATGCCTAGATTCGATGGATACGACAAAGATAGTTAAGATCAGAAAAAAGTTAGAAGGTAAAATCAAAGGAGAGCTGATCCAATTTCTTCAATCTAGTAAAAATGTATTCGCTTGGACTCGCTCAGATATGATTGGAATTGATCCCACCGTCAAGTGTCATGCCTTGAACATAAATCCAAATGTCACGCCAGTTCGGCATAAGAAGAGACAGTTTGATAAAGTCCGGGTCGATGCTTCTAAAGAGGAGGTCAAGAGATTGCTTGAGAATGGGTTTTCAGAGAAATTTTATATCCAAAATGGCTAGCTAATTCATTGTTAGTCAGAAAGTCCAATGGAAAGTGGAGAACATGTGTCGATTACACCGACTTGAAAAATTCAGTTAGTCAATGCAATGAGCGAACATCAACTCTTATCCTTCATTGACGCATATTCTAGATACGATCAAATTCCAATGTTCAAACCAGATGAAGAAAATACCAGGTTTATAACTGACAGGGGAACGTATTGCTATAAGGCGATGCCCTTTAGATTGAAGAATGCAGGAGCAACGTATCAGAGACTAGTAATTGAATGTTCAGGGAACAAATCAGTCGGAATATGGAAGTATATGTAAATGACATGTTGGTCATGTCCCCAAGAAGAACAATCACCTAAATGACCTAAAAAAATGTTTGATGCATTGCGAAGGTACCAGTTGAAGCTTAACCAACAAAAATGCTCTTTTAGAATCCAATCCCACAAATTGTTGGGATATATCATTAGTGCTAGAGGAATTGAAGGAAACCCTGATCAAATTCCAGCTATTAGAGGAATGATAGAACTAAAGACAAGGAAAGACGTGATTAGCCTGAACGGAAAGGTGGTAGGATTGAATCGATTATTTCCAAAGCTACTGAAAATTGCATTTCCTTCTTTAATGTGATCGAGAAGAAGAAAGACTTCGAATGGAGGAAGGATTGCCAAAAGGCTTTCAAACAACTAAAAGATCAATTGGAAAAGCCGTCGATTCTGTCTAGGACGGTGAATAGAGAAAGTCTTTGTCTCTATATGGCAGTTTTTGAACATGCAGTTAGCTCAATATTTAAAAGAAAAGAAGAAGGAATTCTGCTTTCCATATATTATACTTGCAGAAGACTCAAAGATGTAGAAAATAGATACCCAATTATAGAGAAATTGGCATACTGTTTAATGCTTACGGCACACAAACTAAGAGCTTATTTTTAAGCACATCTAATCAAAGTCTTAACCAATTTCCCGCTCAAGCAAGTTTTTAGTAAACTAGAAGCTTCGGGAATGTTGGTTAAGTGGGGAATTGAACTTAGCCGGTACGATATCGAATTTCTACCTCGAACGTTAATTAAAGGGCAAACACTAGTTAATTTTGTCAATGAATGTACTGGATTCATTAAAGAGCGATCAAAGAAAGAATGGGGCTTCAAATGAATTAGGAGTCGGATATGTGATTATAACTTCTGATGGACATCGCCTGCACTATGCAATGAGATTAGGGTTTCCAACCACAAACAATGTAGCAGAATATGAATCTATAATAGCAGGACTTACCTTAGCACTCCAATTGAAACCCCAAGAATTGAAATCTTCAGTGATTCACAGTTGATGGTAAACCAGCTAAACCAGAAATATCAGATGAAAGATCCCAAGTTGACATTATATGTCAATAAGATATTGAAGATGCTGACTCTATTCAAAGACTTTTCTATACACCAAGTGCCTAGAGATAAGAACTCTCAAGTCAATTCTTTAACTAAGCTGGCTAGTGCGCGAGGAGCGTCCGAATCTCAAATTATGCCGGTGGGGTATCGGGAAAATCCTAGCATTGAGGAGAATAAAACTAATTTGAAAAATGAAACCTTAGTATTCACTTGGTCTCAGGTTCTAGCACATAAAGAGAGGGGAGGCAAAACTAGGGTTCCTCAAAAGAACCCCCTCGATTAGGGGCCAATGATTAATACAAGGACAATTGGATGACTCCTATTGTTGAGTAATTAACAAAATAAAAAGAGGCAGCGAAAAAAATAAAGCAAGAAGGATAAAACGCCAGGCTCCAACCTTTATCATGGCAGACGGAATACTCTATAAAAGTGGATACTCACTTCCTTATTTGAGATGTGTTAGTCCAGTAGGAGCCAAATTACCAAAGGAAACCCGCAAACGATTTTGTGGAGACCACTCCAATAGAGTAAAACTGGCTAACAAGGTTATGAGGCAAGGCTTCTATTGGCTTTAGATGAGTATCCAAGCTATCGGTTATGTGAAAATGCATGATGAGTGTCAAATTTTTTCTAAATTCCCTCATTTGCCTCTAAGTGAATTAACTTTTATATCAAGTCGATGTATGGAGAACGGACTTTATAGGAGCACTACCTGTATCAAAAGGAGGAGATAAATACACAATGGTAGCCATCAGATATTTTACAAAGTGGGTGGAAGCTAAGCCACTCCCAAATATCATTTTAGGAAAAGTTCTCAAGAGTGTAATAAAAAATATCGTCACTCGATTTGAAATCCCGCTTAAGATAATACCCGACAATGGAACTCAATTCGAAAGTGAGGAATTTATTCCATTCTACAATAAAAATGGAATTATCAAAAAAAAAATTATCTGCTTCCCATCCCAAAGCAAACAGAGCCATTGAAGCAGCTAAAAAGCTGTAAAGACTATTTTGAAGAAATGTTTGGACAAGGTAAAATAAAATTGGGTAGAGGAGATTCTCCTTGTTCTACGAGCCTATAAAAATTCTACCAAAACTACGACCGGGCATACCCCAGTATTCCCTTGCATACGGATGTGAAGCTATGCTCCAAGTTGAAGTTAAGGTTCCTTCTTATCGGATAATCGCATATGCATTTGATCTAAATCAAGAGCTAAGGAAGGAGTCCTTAAACATAATCAATGAACTAAGAGATAAAGCAGTCATCCGAACGGCTGAGTACCAATAAAGAATAACCAAATACTATAACTCAAGAGTAAGAGAATGGTCATTTGAAAAGGAGATCTAGTGCTATGACGCGTCATGCAAAATACCAAAATTCAACGGATATGTCATTAGGGCCAAATTGGGAACGACCCTTAATAGTGCACAGAGTACTCCCTCTAGAAACTTATAAACTTTACCATCTGGATGGCAATGTCATGGCAAGAGCATGGAATGCTTAACATTTGTAGCCATACTTTCCGACAATGGATGAATAAAAAGAATTTGTTGAAAAGGAATAAGATTCTCCTAAAGCCATCAAAGGCTCATGACCGCAAAAGGTCCCGGCCATCAAAAGGCCCCAGCCATCAAAGGCTTGACCGTAAGAGGTCCTGGCCTTCAAAGGCTCCAGCCATCAAAGGCTTGATTGTAAGAGGTCTCGACCATTAAAGGCCTTAAGCCTTCAGTGCCTCCCATCAAAGGCCTCACTGAAGCGCATCTTAGAGGGAGATCAGGCAAGCATTTAGTGCCTGCCATCATATGTCCTCCCTAAAACACCAAGAAATCCTTCAGCGTCGTCATTAAAGGCCTCGCTAAAGTGCCTCGGAGGTTGGGTAAGCCTTTAGTGCCGTCATCAAAGGCCTTACTAAAGCACCGAGAAAGCCTTTGACCCTTGACAACATAGCCTGGTTAAAGCACCTCCAAGAGGAAGTACGGAGTAAGCCTTTAGTGGTGGCCATCAAAGGCCTCATTAAAGCAATTAAATCTTTAGAAGGAAGATCAATCAAAATCAAAGCCAATTATTTCTCCTAAGTCAATCAAAATCAGAGACAAGTAGTGCTCCCAATTCAATCGTGATCAAAGCCATGTAGTGCTCCCAAGTCGATCAAAATCCGAGCCAAGTAGCGCTTCAAATCAAATCAAGTTTTCGAAAAGAAGGTCCATCAAATATGGGTTATTTATGTCTCCCAACAAATGCAATTCGTAGCCACCATATTAGAGATTCTAGTCTTCTTTTACTATTTCCAAATATGGGTTTTTGGACTTCTATTATTATTGCTAGATTTGGATTTCTGGTCTTCTTCTACTATTTCCAGATATGGATTTATGGACTTCCATTATTATTGCTAGATTTGGATTTCTGGTCTTCTTCTATTATTCCCATATAAAGATTTCTGGACTTCTTTTATTAGTTCCAGATGTGGGTTTCTGACCTTGTTCTATTATTCCCCTATAAGATTTTCTAAACTTCTACTATTCATGCCAAATATAGATTTCTGGTTTTCTATTACTATAATCGAATTTGGATTTCTGGTCTTCTCTTATCATTATCAGATAATGAATTCTGATATTCTAAATAAAGGTTTTTGGCCTTATATCATTATCAGACATTGATTTCTTGACCTCTCTTATGATGGTCCAATATGGATTTTTAGTCTCCTCTCACTGTCAGAAGGACGTTCAATTATCAAATGTATATTTGATCTCCTATTATCACTAGAGAAAATTTATGATGCCTTTACTTATAACATGACTAAATAATCTTGTGGGCTTCTACTTGAAAACTTACCATTATTTATTGATCTCTTATAACAAAGTTATATACATAAGTTCGCACAGACAATATAAGCAATAGACACAGATTTTTAACTCAATCAAACTCAGAAGCAGAATTGCTAACAAAAAAAATATCATTTATTTTGTGTTTTATAGGAAAACAAGGCTCAAGGAAATCTTATTAAAGATTGGGAAATGCAAAAGAATTCTTGGTTTTACCCTAAAGAGTAAAAAGCTTCCGTCAAACAAGAGAGGCTAAATGTTGTCAATATAACTTTTAAAGGATGCATACCAGGAAAGTCAATGTTGAGGATGAAGGATTACATCTCGAAGCCCTAGATGCTAGGATAGCAATAAGGGATCAATGTCTACTTCAAAGTCTCTGTCGATGTCGAAGACATAAACATCGCACCAATGGATGATAATACAAAAGGAAGCAAAACCAGAGAAATGGCACTAAGGCAACATCGAAGACCATAAGATCATACCGCTCTTGCACCACGTCGACATTCTTCCATGTCGTAAGCATATATGTCAAACTTGATTAATGCAGCATCAATTCCATGCAAAAATTTCTTTCATCCACACCATGTTCCATCACATCACATTTCATCAACATTACTAACGAGGCTGATATCAACAATATTGTCTTCGAAGGCATGCATTATAAGATAGAAGAATAACATCGCCTCCCATAAATCACGACGACTGCGAAGTGGTACTATAATTATGGTCAAGAGTCATGGTTTTGAAGGCAATGTTGAATAAAGCCATCTTTTATCAATGTCGATGTCGTCAATGTCATCCATGCTTTGCACCGCATGTGATAGAAGTTGTTCAATAATGATAGTATAATCATTGAGACGTCATTATTCATTGATGTCATTTCGAAAGAGGAACCACAAGCTACTGCACATCGACATCGAGGATCATCAATGTCCTCGCTGTTTAATGCCCACAATGCCACCAACCATCAATCAAAGAAGGTCATAAAATATGGAGTCGTCATTGCCGAATTCATTAGCCATGTCGAGAACCATCAATACATCAAAAGGGTTGTTGAAGCCGCAACTTGATAATATCGCCTTCCATTAATGTTAATATATGGATGTAGTGAAAGTCGATCAATGGAGAAGGAATTATCCATGTAAAGCTTAATGATGCCAAATGTTGGCTTTACTACGCTAAGTACCAAAGTCCCACTATAGTATAACAAAAGTACCAACCTTGATGCTCGACGACGCTGCTAATGTCGAAGCCGATAAAGCACCAACCTTGATGCTCGATGATGCAATTAATGTCGAAGCTAATGGGTGCCAAAGCTTGCCATTTGCCAAACCCTATAAATATGGACCTAGAGGCTTTGCGGAAGAGATGAATTTTCATTTCTCTCTCTTTCCTTAAATCAAAGCCTTTTAACCCTAAATCAAATTAGAGATAAACCATATTTGACTATATCATATTCGAATTATATAAACGAGGACCTGAACGTGCATATTGACCTAGATTATGACCCTTTTTTTTGAAATTATTGTTATTCACTTACACATTTGCGGACTCATTACGATGAAACTCGACATGAATATAATTGATAAGCCTTGAATTATGACAAACTCCTATATGCATAATCATACGAACCATGGATTATGAATGTAAGGACTGAATCATGCCTAATTATATGCTCATTATCATGCATAATGGACTATACTTGAACATGTCACTTATCTTCCATATCTCTATTGAGCATGTGATATGACAGGGGTCTTTTTGGATTATCTCGTTTAAAAGACTAAATGAGCATATATACATAATGACTTTAAGGACTTCAAGCATATCGACCCTTATGACCTTAGAGGACGCCAAGCCTAAGGACTCTAATGAACCCTAAGGATTTCGAGGATAATGATTCTGAGATAACAAATAGGCTTTCGTATGACTTTCCTCAAGGGCCTAATGTCACCTATTCAATAATGTTTTTATCATAAGATTAGTCTCAAATGATGAGTTAGTTCTGATACATCATTAGGAAAATATTGATCAATTCATACTTGATCATGTGCCTATAATGTTTAAATCAAGACCCAATTCATCATGGTTAGAACCTAGAGTATTTTACCATCTTTTGGTCTAACACCCACTGTTTCCATCATTACTATAATAGATTACGAAATATGAAGCTCAATTCATCCACTCAATATGAAATTTTATTTCATACACTACAACTAGTTTACAAACGAGAGTTTTAGATATATCCTGAACCAAAGAAATAACTTTCATAGAAAACAATTTTTTATATGAACTTACATTTGAAATAAAAATCATATTTCTCATTCCATATTAGGTATCTTTTAGTATTTAATACAGTTTTCATTTCAAATGACAAAGGTGATCATTTACTCTCTTCATCCCAATAGTGCCTAAGTTACATCCACTCCTGTATATCAACTTTCCTTTCAAATGGTCAAACCACTCAAAGGAAACCTTTACTACAAGACTGTAATGAACTCTTTATAAAAATGCATTTGGTCATCCTTAACATTTAAGAATATCGAATAAATTGCACTTTGCGTAAACTTATCAAACTAACATTTCAGTGGCCGAGTTCCTTAGTATATCTTGTAGTTCTTGGTTTTAGTACTACATCGAACACAAAACATCCTTATAGTAATCAATCATATTAAATATACGATCTCGCATTATGATTTACTTTCTTATTTTGAATGAACTAATTTCATTGAAGTTTCATACAATATGAATCATGACTGTTCATCATATAACATTTATATGTGATCAAATATGTACTAAACTACCATATTCTATCCATATTCTTGCATTGCTTTTAGAGTTCAAAACCCGTAGAAGAAAATACACAGTCTCAACAAATAAACACTTAAGCGACCAATGCCCGAATGTTTTAATGGCTGTATAAAATAGCACTTGCATGAGCCTTAAAGTGATAACATGCCAAAAAATCTATTGATAGATAAAATTTATATTTCTCTGTTAATCTTAATTCAGCTTATTTGTATATTTTAACTGATAAACATTTCATCGATTATATTAGTTGCATAAATTTGTCAAAGTATATTATTTTACTTCTATGGCATATATTCTTACAATATTAGAAACGTTAAATGTATCATTTCATTTTTAAATAAGGTTCCTACAAGATTTTTATGTTTATCAAAACCCTAAGAAAAAACATACAAATCTTTTGATTTCTTTAGTGGGTGTTAGGACTCATTTGCCATGGGTTCTGACCTTGAGGATGATCGACAAATCATAGATCCACAATTGATGGATAACACTTTATCAGTTGTATCATAGACAATTCCTAACTATGGTCTTTGTCTTAATCTCATATTGACCTTAAGGATGTTCATCGAATCGAGAGAGATTATTCACTCGCACCAACCATTTTGCAATAGCTTAAGCATACTGCCCGAATCTTGAGAAAGATCAATAAACAAGTGCATGTATCTTACCTTGTGGCGCCCCACCTCTGTACCCACGCTAGCCAAGAACACTACGGTGTAATGCTGTCAACTAGCGTGGAGAATAAGGCTATTGAGGAGCGGCCATCAGTAGTTAGGCCTTACACTAGTATTGGTTACCTCGATAGGAGTGGTATATAAATATATATATTCTTTCCTTTTTCATCTCTGATTTATTTTCTCCCATCGAAATACCCCAATTCCAGTATAAAACGAACTACAATGGTTCATAATAGTTTAGAACAGTAAATATAAAATATTACACAGATAATATAATGCGGAACACAAATAAAACAGAAAGTCTCATATATACAATAACTGATGTCAGCTATAATACATTTGATACAATACATATGACGCAATACATATGATATAACTACAGCAGTCGACTCGGGAAGTTACATATACAAGTACATTATCGACTAATATACATGAATACATATCAACCTAGACTATGACACGACAAATCCAAAAGATATGAAAAGTCTTCATAGCTTAAGCAGCAACCCAAAGCTAAAAATCTACAACCTGTAAATACTCGGTCTGACCCGAGTATTAAATTCAAAAGAAAATAATACTCGGGTCAGTCTAATTCAAACTCAGTTATTAGTGCACAGAAGCAATAATAATTAAATAATGAATAGACGACAGTCACAATAAATTCACCTATTCGATCCTTTAACAAGAAAATCGGATAACGGTGAATATAACACGTATAGTGTTAAACAACAATTCAGCAAACTCAAATTATCAACGAAGATAAATGAAAGGATTATTAATGAAGATAATTTAGAAAAACATCAGAATTGCCTAATCGGCAATTAAAATCAAAATCTTATTATTAATAACTAGAAACTCATAATCTAATTATCAAATAGATAATTAGATAACAACAAAATGATCAAATGAAACTAAATCAATTCAAACAATTGAAATATCACTTAAAAACATCAATTCTAATTGGCTGCATACACGCTAACGTGTACTGCCTCGCCAATACGGCATATGAAATACGCAAAAGATCAATGGATCAAAAGTAATTGAAATATCAATAAAAGCAATACCGTGTGGCTGCAGTTCACGCTTGCTTGCACTGCCTTGCCACTACAGTGATGATGTAACCAATCGAATACCGTGTGGCTGCAGTTCACGCTTGCGTGCACTGCCTTGCCACCACGGTGATATGTACACAATGAAAATTCACAAACGAACACAAGGTCAAACCCAGAATCAGGTTCAACTCAAATGATATTCAAATAAAATCGCAATGCGAGCACAAGGTCAAACCCGAGCGTTTAAGCTGGATTCAACTCAAATGAATTTAAAAACAAATCCAAATTCAATCAAGTGGTCAAGACAGCTGCCTACTACTTCAAGTAGAAGGTCACAGTAAAGACTATATGCAAACCAAGTGCAACACAGTGACAAGTGGTCTGCACAATATCAGGGGAATGATATGAAAAGTACACAGCACTAAAAATAGGTGCAACACAATGCATTAGTTTATGTTTCAATTGGTCAAGGAAAATAAAACTGCTCAACTCAGATTATGGAAACATAAACTAACATACACATATATACATCCATAAATATATGTACACATGAGATGTTTTACCACAGAGGTAACACTGCAAATTCAAGAAGCTAGCAAAACTACCACACAATGTAAAGAGGTCAAGTCTAGTAAACTGCAAGTGTCAAAAAGAGGGAAGAAACAGTTCAATACCCAAGCAACAATAAAAAGAAATGAACCAACTCATGTGTCAGTGGAACAAGGTAAAATCAACTCAGATTAACAACACAGTGGTTGCTGCAACTACACGCAGGGGCCTCAAGTTAAGACCGCAGTCAAATACCATCACAACCCAAAGTGACCGAGGTCAACAAAAACACAATAAGATCATTAAAGATCAAGGCACTGCCAAAATGAACAATCATAGTACAAACTCATTTTCAGGGCATATATACTTGAAACCAGAAACAAATACAAGTGCAGAAATCATGGTATTCTAACTGCAGGTCAGCGATACGATTGACCAATGTCATAAAGCAGTTAGTAAACTCGAACAAAGACGAAAGTGCTATCGGAAGAAAATATATCAGAGGAACCATGGCACAAACCGAATTCAATCAGAAACCAGACAAAACAATGGAGCAACATTATACATGAAATAAAATGGTCAGACAATCTAAAGCACAAGGCAAAACAATTCGATACAACATGATCAACCCCAAATTCTCAACCAAAGACAGTAATGGCCGAAGTTATGGCAAATTTTATCAACATCAAGCAAAATTCAAACCAAGTCAGTAATTCTCAGCATCGAGGCAAAAACAAATGCAACTCAGGCCGGAGTCAAGATCGACATTTTTAAGCATCAGAAGTTTCAAAGTAATCGAGTAGTGGGTTTCACAAAAATGGCCGAGACCAAATAAATTAACTCGAAAGCCAGAGGATCCAAAGCAATAAGTTCCAACCAAAACCAAATCCCATGGAAATCAAGAAACAAAAGATCAAATAACAATGAATTAGATGTGAGTAATATAATTTACTCACCTTGTCGACGAATTTAGATGAAGCCTAGCACACCAGAAATCGAGTGAAGACGAACGAAGCTATCAACCGAAGCCCAATCGAGCACGAGCACGTCGAATTGAAGAAGCCAACATCATAAATTTTGAACGCGCCCTAGCTGCAGACGAACGACGACGAGATGCCGCCAGTTTAATTTTCTTCGTTCGATTTTTAGGGTTGTTGAATCTAATGAAAAAATGGAAATAAAAAAGGGGGAACGGATTATTTGCTTAGGAGATTATCACGGCCCAAATAAAAATGGACCACTACTTAAATTTTTTAAGACAATCAATCCTTTTAACAATTTATAAAATAATTTTTAGTTCAAAATTTAAAAACTTCAAATGGCAGTTAGCAAGGAAAAGTTATCGTCCAAAGACGATAATTAATCGGTACGAAATACCGGGTTGTTACAGACTCCCCTCCTTAAAGAAATTGCGTCCTCGCAATCTTAAGGAATAAATGGACAAAAGGTAACAACCATAAAAGCGTATCATCACAAAATGACGAAATTTGAAATAGGAAGTTCACCATGAAGAGCATGAAAGAGTAAGCCAGAACGTGTTTGCTCGATGAATTCTCTGGATTCTCAAGAGGAATCCCTAGAATTTGAGAACCATTGAGCTTTCACGAGAAAAACATCTTTATTTCGAGGGTGCTGAACCTCCGAAGCAATGATGTGAATAGAAGGTTGCTCAAGAATAAGGATCGTAAATCCCTAAGGCATTTCCGTAATTGGAAGATGTAGGAAACGTCATGAATAGCAGAAAATTGAGCCGATACACCGGCGTAGTACTATATAAATACCAAAGAAATCTTTTAATTTCATAAAAGAAATTCCCAAATTCTCAACAAAATTTGATTATCAAATAGATAATCAGAATACAGAAATCACAAAACAGCAATATCTAATTATCGATACGATAATCAGGAATTACCACAACGGTAATCAAATTTCAAACCAGCAAATATTCAATCATCAAAACGATAATCAAATCTTAAATCACAAATATTTAATTATCACAAACAATAATTAAATCTCAAATATCTAATTATCACAAGCGATAATCAGAAACAATAAATATCTGATTATCAAAAACGATAATCAGAAATCACAAATCAACGAATATTTAATTCTCACAATTGATAATTAAATCTTAAATCGCAAATATTTAGTTATCACAACGATAATCAAATCTTAAATCACAAATATTTAATTATCACAAACGATAATTAAATCTCAAATATCTAATTATCACAAGCGATAATCAGAAACAATAAATATCTGATTATCAAAAACGATAATCAGAAATCACAAATCAACGAATATTTAATTATCACAATTGATAATTAAATCTTAAATCGCAAATATTTAATTATCACAAAAGATAATCAAATCACAAATATCTAATTATCACAAACGATAATTAGAAACGACAAATATCTGATTATCAAAAACGATAAATCAGAAATCACCAACATCCGATTATCAAAACGATAATCAGAAATCACAAAATTTTCAATTAACGAGTCCGGAATTAACCGAAATAGCAAACGCACATGACCCATAACCACGAGTTTTACTAAATCGTTTAATTCACTTCATCGTTTTCTTGAAAGTGCATAATTGTGTATTTGAAAAATAACATTTCACATTCTCAAACGGACAAGTCCGGAATTAAGCGAATCAGTAAAAGAAAGGGGTCATGGTCCTCGATTTTTCTGAAACGTTTAAATCGCTTCCTCATTCTTTTGAAAGCGTAAACTGTAAAAATTTTGAAAACAATTTTAATTTATATTTTGAAACAATTTTTAAAACACGTGATTAAAGCAACAACATCAGTAGCAACTTCGACAAGGAAATTTACACTTCTCAAAATACCGTAAAAACGGTCAACAAAATCAGCATCGCGGAATAACCGCTTGAAAATCCATTTTAAAATTGACGGTTACAGAAGTTAATACGTCAAAATCTCATAAAAATAATTGGCATCAAAATATAATACCAATGGATTTTCATTCATCAAAATGTCACAAGAATCTTTTCAAAGATAGAAAGAGATATCATACCCTAAACTTGTATTCATAACAAGTCAATGACACAAGAATTCACCAATGCACAAAAATTGATAAAATTATCAATAGAAATCACGAAAATTGGTGAAGCACAAATTCTAGAAATCATCACAAGAAATCCCGATATCACAAAACGAGAGTATGAAAACTCAAATGGGAGTACGGAAACTCAAATGGAAGTACGGAAACTCGAATGGAAGTACGGAAAATCGAATGGGAGTACGAAAACTCGAATGGGAGTACGGAAACTCGAATGGGAGTATGAAAACTCACCTACACGTGAGCATGAATAATCACCAACACGTGCAACACAAAGCGAGAACGGGAGCATAGAAACTCACCTACACATGAGCATGAAAACTCATCAACACGTGTAACGCAAAGCGAGAACGGGAGCATGAAAACTCACCTACACGTGAGCATGAAAACTCATCAACACGTGTAACGCAAAGCGAGACCGAGAGCATGAAAACTCACCTACATGCGAGCATGAAAACTCGTCAGCACGTGTAACGCAAGTGTTTCATACCACTTGTTTTACTAAGTCGTTTAATTAGATTTCTCATACGAGTGAGGTAAAAGTTAGTATATACTAATAGATTGGAAAACGGTTTAGGAAAAGAGTTTTGTAGTAAAATAGTTTTGAAATCGCTTGGAGAAAAGGGTTTTCATATTTACTACTAGTATAGAAAACCTTTATATTTTTTAAGTGACAAATCACAAAAATGATTGTAGGAACAATCAATCACAAGAATTCACATACAAAGATGTGAATAGAATCCAAAGAAATCGATACTGTATCCATCAAAAGGAATGTTTACAAAAATTCCGAAGAAAATGTTATCAAAGTTGCTAATAAATGATAGCAACAAATCGGAAAAGAAGAATCGATTAACAATTGGAAAAGCAAAGCAGAACGAGCATAAATGCATAAATGACTTCAACAAAAATAAAAATCAAGTAAATGTCGAAGTCAACAATTAATGGCCACAGTCGAGTACAAAACGAATCAAATCATCATCAAAGAATTCAACTTAAGTTCGCAAAGCAAACAGAGGCCGAAGCCAAAATACTTTCACGAAATCAAAATCAAAGGCACATGAATAAGCGTTAGGAATTCATACCTAACAATCAAAGATAATCATATGCAAAGATGAGAGATAAAATATTGACAAATAGTTGTAACATATGTTCCATCTAATTTATGTTTTATATTTGTTCTAAACCCCAGGCTCTGATACCAAGCTGTGGCGCCCCACCACTATACCCACGCTAGCCGAGAACACTACGGTGTAATGTTGTCAACTAGCGCGGAGAATAAGGCTGTTGAGGAGCGACCATCAGCAGTTAGGCCTTACACTAGTATTGGTTACCTCGATAGGAGTGGTATATAAGTATATATATTCTTTCATTTTTCATCTCTGATTTATTTTCTCCCATCGAAATACCCCAATTCCAGTATAAAACGAACTACGTTGGTTCATAATAGTTTAGAACAGTAAATATAAAATATTACACAGATAATATAATGCGGAACACAAATAAAACAGAAAGTCTCATATATACAATAACTGATGTCAGTTACAATACATTTGATACAATACATATGACGCAATACATATGATACAACTACAACAGTCGACTTGGGAAGTTACATATACAAGTACATTATCGACTAATATACATGAATACATATCAACCTAGACTATGACACGACAACTCCAAAAGATATGAAAATCTTCATAGCTTAAGCAGCAACCCAAAGCTAAAAATCTACAACCTGTAAATACTCGGTCTGACCCGAGTATTAAATTCAAAAGAAAATAATACTCGGGTCAGTCTAATTCAAACTCAGTTATTAGTGCATAGAAGCAATAATAATTAAATAATGAATAGACGACAGTCACAATAAATTCACCTATCCGATCCTTTAACAAGAAAATCGGATAACGGTGAATATAACACGTATAGTGTTAAACAACAATTCAGCAAACTCAAATTATCAACGAAGATTAATGAAAGGATTATTAATGAAGATAATTTAGAAAAACATCAGAATTGCCTAATCGGCAATTAACATCAAAATCTAATTATTAATAACTAGAAACTCATAATCTAATTATCAAATAGATAATTAGATAACAACAAAATGATCAATTGAAACTAAATCAATTCAAACAATTGAAATATCACTTAAAAACATCAATTCTAATTGGCTGCAGTACACGCTAACGTGTACTGCCTCGCCAATACGGCATATGAAATACGCAAAAGATCAATGGATCAAAAGTAATTGAAATATCAATAAAAGCAATACCGTGTGGCTGCAATTCACGCTTGCATGCACTGCCTTGCCACTACAGTGATGATATACCCAATCGAATACCGTGTGGCTGCAGTTCACGCTTGCGTGCACTGCCTTGCCACTACGGTGATATGTACACAATGAAAATTCACAAATGAACACAAGGTCAAACCCAGAATCAGGTTCAACTCAAATGATATTCAAATAAAATCGCAATGCGAGCACAAGGTCAAACCCGAGCGTTTAAGCTGGATTCAACTCAAATGAATTTAAAAACAAATCCAAATTTAATCAAGTGGTCAAGACAGCTGCCTACTACTTCAAGTAGAAGGTCACAGTAAAGACTATATGCAAACCAAGTGCAACACAGTGACAACACAATATCAGGGGAATGATATGAAAAGTACACAGCACTAAAAATAGGTGCAACACAATACATTAGTTTATGTTTCAATTGGTCAAGGCGAATAAAACAGCTCAACTCAGATTATGGAAACATAAACTAACGTACACATATATACATCCATAAATATATGTACACATGAGATGTTTTACCACAAAGGTAACACTGCAAATTCAAGAAGCTAGCAAAACTACCACACAATGTAAAGAGGTCAAGTCTAGTAAACTGCAAGTGTCAAAAAGAGGCAAGAAACAGTTCAATACCCAAGAAACAATAAAAAGAAATGAACCAACTCGTGTGTCAGTGGAACAAGGTAAAATCAACTCAGATTAACAACACAGTGGTTGCTGCAACTACACGCAGGGGCCTCAAGTTAAGACCGCAGTCAAATACCATCACAACCCAAAGTGACCGAGGTCAACAAAAACACAATAAGATCATTAAAGATCAAGGCACTGGAAAAATGAATAATCATAGTACAAACATGTTTAGGGCATATATACTTGAAACCAGAAACAAATACAAGTGCAGAAATCATGGTATTCTAACTGCAGGTCAGCGATACGATTGACCAATATCATAAAGCAGTTAGTAAACTCGGACAAAGACGAAAGTGCTACCGGAAGAAAATATATCAGAGGAACCATGGCACAAACCAAATTCAATCAAAAACCAGACAAAACAATGGAGCAACATTATACATGAAATAAAATGGTCAGACAATCTAAAGCACAAGGCAAAACAATTCGATACAACATGATCAACCCCAAGTTCTCAACCAAAGACAGTAATGGCCGAAGTTATGGCAAATTTTATCAGCATCGAGCAAAAAATCAAACCAAGTCAGTAATTCTCAGCATCGAGGCAAAAACAAATGCAACTCAGGCCGGAGTCAAGATCGACATTTTTAAGCATCAGAAGTTTCAAAGTAATCGAGTAGTTGGTTTCACAAAAATGGCCGAGACCAAATAAATTAACTCGAAAGCCAGAGGATCCAAAGCAATAAGTTCCAACCAAAACCAAATCCCATGGAAATCAAGAAACAAAAGATCAAATAACAATGAATTAGATGTGAGTAATATAATTTACTCACCTTGTCGACGAATTTAGATGAAGCCTAGCACACCAGAAATCGAGTGAAGACGAACGAAGCTATCAACCGAAGCCCAATCGAGCACGAGCACGTCGAATTGAAGAAGCCAACATCATAAATTTTGAACGCGCCCTAGCTGCAGACGAACGACGACGAGATGCCGCCATTTTAACTTCCTTCGTTCGATTTTTAGGGTTGCTGAATCTAATGAAAAAATGGAAATAAAAAAGGGGGAACGGATTATTTGCTTAGGAGATTATCACGGCCCAAATAAAAATGGACCACTACTTAAATTTTTTAAGACAATCAATCCTTTTAACAATTTATAAAATAATTTTTAGTCCAAAATTTAAAAACTTCAAATGGCAGTTAGCAAGGAAAAGTTATCGTCCAAAGACGATAATTAATCGGTACGAAATACCGGGTTGTTACAGACTCCCCTCCTTAAAGAAATTGCGTCCTCGCAATCTTAAGGAATAAATGGACAAAAGGTAACAACCATAAAAGCGTATCATCACAAAATGATGAAATTTGAAATAGGAAGTTCATCATGAAGAGCATGAAAGAGTAAGCCAGAACGTGTTTGCTCGATGAATTCTCTGGATTCCTAAGAGGAATCCCTAAAATTTGAGAACCATTGAGCTTTCACGAGAAAAACATCTTTATTTCGAGGGTGCTGAACCTCCGAAGCAATGATGTGAATAGAAGGTTGCTCAAGAATAAGGATCGGAAATCCCTAAGGCATTTCCGTAATTGCAAGATGTAGGAAACGTCATGAATAGCAAAAAATTGAGCCGATACACCGGCGTAGTACTATATAAATACCAAAGAAATCTTTTAATTTCATAAAAGAAATTCCCAAATTCTCAACAAAATTTGATTATCAAATAGATAATCAGAATACAGAAATCACAAAACAGCAATATCTAATTATCGATACGATAATCAGGAATTACCACAACGTAATCAAATTTCAAACCAGCAAATATTCAATCATCAAAACGATAATCAAATCTTAAATCACAAATATTTAATTATCACAAACAATAATTAAATCTCAAATATCTAATTATCACAAGCGATAATCAGAAACAATAAATATCTAATTATCAAAAACGATAATCAGAAATCACAAATCAACGAATATTTAATTCTCACAATTGATAATTAAATCTTAAATCGCAAATATTTAGTTATCACAACGATAATCAAATCTTAAATCACAAATATTTAATTATCACAAACGATAATTAAATCTCAAATATCTAATTATCACAAGCGATAATCAAAAACAATAAATATCTGATTATCAAAAACGATAATCAGAAATCACAAATCAACGAATATTTAATTATCACAATTGATAATTAAATCTTAAATCGCAAATATTTAATTATCACAAAAGATAATCAAATCACAAATATCTAATTATCACGAACGATAATTAGAAACAACAAATATCTGATTATCAAAAACGATAAATCAGAAATCACCAACATCCGATTATCAAAACGATAATCAGAAATCACAAAATTTTCAATTAACGAGTCCGGAATTAACCGAAATAGCAAACGCACATGACCCATAACCACGAGTTTTACTAAATCGTTTAATTCACTTCATTGTTTTCTTGAAAGTGCATAATTGTGTATTTGAAAAATAACATTTCACATTCTCAAACGGACAAGTCCGGAATTAAGCGAATCAGTAAAAGAAAGGGGTCATGGTCCTCGATTTTTCTGAAACGTTTAAATCGCTTCCTCATTCTTTTGAAAGCGTAAACTGTAAAAATTTTGAAAACAATTTTAATTTATATTTTGAAACAATTTTTAAAACACGTGATTAAAGCAACAACATCAGTAGCAACTTCGACAAGGAAATTTTCACTTCTCAAAATACCGTAAAAACGGTCAACAAAATCTGCATCGCGGAATAACCGCTTGAAAATCCATTTTAAAATTGACGGTTACAGAAGTTAATACGTCAAAATCTCATCAAAATAATTGGCATCAAAATATAATACCAATGGATTTTCATTCATCAAAATGTCACAAGAATCTTTTCAAAGATAGAAAGAGATATCATACCCTAAACTTGTATTCATAACAAGTCAATGACACAAGAATTCACCAATGCATAAAAATTGATAAAATTATCAATAGAAATCACGAAAATTGGTGAAGCACAAATTCTAGAAATCATCACAAGAGATCCCGATATCACAAAACGAGAGTATGAAAACTCAAATGGGAGTACGGAAACTCAAATGGAAGTACGGAAACTCGAATGGAAGTACGGAAAATTGAATGGGAGTACGAAAACTCGAATGGGAGTACGGAAACTCGAATGGGAGTATGAAAACTCACCTACACGTGAGCATGAATAATCACCAACACGTGCAACACAAAGCGAGAACGGGAGCATAGAAACTCACCTACACATGAGCATGAAAACTCATCAACACGTGTAACACAAAGCGAGAACGGGAGCATGAAAACTCACCTACACGTGAGCATGAAAACTCATCAACACGTGTAACGCAAAGCGAGACCGAGAGCATGAAAACTCACCTACATGCGAGCATGAAAACTCGTCAGCACGTGTAACGCAAGTGTTTCATACCACTTGTTTTACTAAGTCGTTTAATTAGATTTCTCATACGAGTGAGGTAAAGGTTAGTATATACTAATAGATTGGAAAACGGTTTAGGAAAAGAGTTTTGTAGTAAAATAGTTTTGAAATCGTTTGGAGAAAAGGGTTTTGATATTTACTACTAGTATAGAAAACCTTTATATTTTTAAAGTGACAAATCACAAAAATGATTGTAGGAACAATCAATCACAAGAATTCACATACAAAGATGTGAATAGAATCCAAAGAAATCGATACTGTATCCATCAAAAGGAATGTTCACAAAAATTCCGAAGAAAATGTTATCAAAGTTGCTAATAAATGATAGCAACAAATCGGAAAAGAAGAATCGATTAACAATTGGAAAAGCAAAGCAGAACGAGCATAAATGCATAAATGACTTCAACAAAAATAAAAATCAAGTACATGTCGAAGTCAACAATTAATGGCCATAGTCGAGTACAAAACGAATCATATCATCATCAAAGAATTCAACTTAAGTTCGCAAAGCAAACGGAGGCCGAAGCCAAAATACTTTCACGAAATCAAAATCAAAGGCACATGAATAAGCGTTAGGAATTCATACCTAACAATCAAAGATAATCATATGCAAAGATGAGAGATAAAATATCGACAAATAGTTGTAACATATGTTCCATCTAAGTTATGTTTTATATTTGTTCTAAACCCCAGGCTCTGATACCAAGCTGTGGCGCCCCACCACTATACCCACGCTAGCCGAGAACACTACGGTGTAATGCTGTCAACTAGCGCGGAGAATAAGGCTGTTGAGGAGCGGCCATCAGTAGTTAGGCCTTACACTAGTATTGGTTACCTCGATAGGAGTGGTATATAGATATATATATTCTTTCATTTTTCATCTCTGATTTATTTTCTCCCATCGAAATACCCCAATTCCAGTATAAAACGAACTACGTTGGTTCATAATAGTTTAGAACAGTAAATATAAAATATTACACAGATAATATAATGCCGAACACAAATAAAACAGAAAGTCTCATATATACAATAACTGATGTCAGTTACAATACATTTGATACAATACATATGACGCAATACATATGATACAACTACAACAGTCGACTCGGGAAGTTACATATACAAGTACATTATCGACTAATATACATGAATACATATCAACCTAGACTATGACACGACAACTCCAAAAGATATGAAAATCTTCATAGCTTAAGCAGCAACCCAAAGCTAAAAATCTACAACCTGTAAATACTCGGTCTGACCCGAGTATTAAATTCAAAAGAAAATAATACTCAGATCAGTCTAATTCAAACTCAGTTATTAGTGCACAGAAGCAATAATAATTAAATAATGAATAGACGACAGTCACAATAAATTCACCTATCCGATCCTTTAACAAGAAAATCGGATAACGGTGAATATAACACGTATAGTGTTAAACAACAATTCAGCAAACTCAAATTATCAACGAAGATTAATGAAAGGATTATTAATGAAGATAATTTAGAAAAACATCAGAATTGCCTAATCGGCAATTAACATCAAAATCTAATTATTAATAACTAGAAACTCATAATCTAATTATCAAATAGATAATTAGATAACAACAAAATGATCAAATGAAACTAAATCAATTCAAACAATTGAAATATCACTTAAAAACATCAATTCTAATTGGCTGCAGTACACGCTAACGTGTACTGCCTCGCCAATACGGCATATGAAATACGCAAAAGATCAATGGATCAAAAGTAATTGAAATATCAATAAAAGCAATGCCGTGTGGCTGCAATTCACGCTTGCATGCACTGCCTTGCCACTACAGTGATGATATACCCAATCGAATACCGTGTGGCTGCAGTTCAGCTTGCGTGCACTGCCTTGCCACTACGGTGATATGTACACAATGAAAATTCACAAACGAACACAAGGTCAAACCCAGAATCAGGTTCAACTCAAATGATATTCAAATAAAATCGCAATGCGAGCACAAGGTCAAACCCGAGCGTTTAAGCTGGATTCAACTCAAATGAATTTAAAAACAAATCCAAATTCAATCAAGTGGTCAAGACAGCTGCCTACTACTTCAAGTAGAAGGTCACAGTAAAGACTATATGCAAACCAAGTGCAACACAGTGACAAGTGGTCTGCACAATATCAGGGGAATGATATGAAAAGTACACAACACTAAAAATAGGTGCAACACAATGCATTAGTTTATGTTTCAATTGGTCAAGGCAAATAAAACAGCTCAACTCAGATTATGGAAACATAAACTAACATACACATATATATATCCATAAATATATGTACACATGAGATGTTTTACCACAGAGGTAACACTGCAAATTCAAGAAGCTAGCAAAACTACCACACAATGTAAAGAGGTCAAGTCTAGTAAACTGCAAGTGTCATAAAGAGGCAAGAAACAGTTCAATACCCAAGCAACAATAAAAAGAAATGAACCAACTCGTGTGTCAGTGGAACAAGGTAAAATCAACTCAGATTAACAACACAGTGGTTGCTGCAACTACACGCAGGGGCCTCAAGTTAAGACCGCAGTCAAATACCATCACAACCCAATGTGACCGAGGTCAACAAAATCACAATAAGATCATTAAAGATCAAGGCACTGGCAAAATGAACAATCATAGTACAAACATGTTCAGGGCATATATACTTGAAACCAGAAACAAATACAAGTGCAGAAATCATGGTATTCTAACTGCAGGTCAGCGATACGATTGACCAATGTCATAAAGCAGTTAGTAAACTCGGACAAAGACGAAAGTGCTACCGGAAGAAAATATATCAGAGGAACCATGGCACAAACCAAATTCAATCAGAAACCAGACAAAACAATGGAGCAACATTATACATGAAATAAAATGGTCAGACAATCTAAAGCACAAGGCAAAACAATTCGATACAACATGATCAACCCCAAGTTCTCAACCAAAGACAGTAATGGCCGAAGTTATGGCAAATTTTATCAACATCAAGCAAAAAATCAAACCAAGTCAGTAATTCTCAGCATCGAGGCAAAAACAAATGCAACTCAGGCCGGAGTCAAGATCGACATTTTTAAGCATCAGAAGTTTCAAAGTAATCGAGTAGTTGGTTTCACAAAAATGGCCGAGACCAAACAAATTAACTCGAAAGCCAGAGGATCCAAAGCAATAAGTTCCAACCAAAATCAAATCCCATGGAAATCAAGAAACAAAAGATCAAATAACAATGAATTAGATGTGAGTAATATAATTTACTCACCTTGTCGACGAATTTAGATGAAGCCTAGCACACCAGAAATCGAGTGAAGTCGAACGAAGCTATTAACCGAAGCCAAATCGAGCACGAGCACGTTGAATTGAAGAAGCCAGCATCATAAATTTTGAACGCACCCTAGCTGCAGACGAACGAAGACGAGATGCCGCCATTTCTAATTTTCTTCGTTCGATTTTTAGGGCTGCTGAATCGAATGAAAAAATGGAAATAAAAAAGGGGGAACGGGTTATTTGCTTAGGAGATTATCACGGCCCAAATAAAAATGGACCACTACTTAAATTTTTTAAGACAATCAATCCTTTTAACAATTTATAAAAGAATTTTTAGTTCAAAATTTAAAAACTTCAAATGGCAGTTAGCAAGGAAAAGTTATCGTCCAAAGACGATAATTAATCGGTACGAAATACCGGGTTGTTACATACCTCGTCTAGTCAATACATTAATAGTACTATGAATAACATCCCTAGCTTGACGAAGCATGACAACTAAAGAGTATGCAAGTAATCTATTAATATATAAATGGTCGAGTTATATATTAGAGATTCATGATCTTTAATATGTTTATATTAAGTGATATCGATTTATGGAATACTGTATTTCCTATGAAACACACTCATGATTCAAGTGTCGGAAACATCAAAAAATTGTGGTATACGTACTTTACGTACGTACTTTTTCTAAAAATCTAAGTAGAGTTTCTTACTGTTCCATTTATATTATCTTATACATACATAGTTATATAAGTCTAATTTATTTATAACTATTATAATGTAGTCAACTTATATAATGTGTATGTATAAATATCTTACTAATGAAATATTTAATTAATTTTAGTTTTGTTAATTAAATCATATAATTAATTTAATTTTCAAATTTAGTTAACAAAGTAATGTAATCAATTTATAAAAATTCAAATGTTGATTTTATTCATCCAAACAATTTAAGATGAATATTATCTATAACATTTATAGCTTTATATACATGTATTATATATATATATTACTAATTATCATTTAGTTAATTTATTTATCAAATAAGTATTTTATTGAATTAAAACAATTTTAATTAAATATTGTAATAACCTAAAAATTATTTTGATTTACCTTAAACAATTTAAGATAAATATGTATATATATTATACAATAACATTATAGTTATATACATATCAATATATATGTTATATTTTAATTAATTAGCTTTTAATTAGTTAATTATTTAATTGATCTAATTAATTAAAATTAAATAATTTTGAAATTATTAAAATTTATTTCAACTTTTGAAAAATATTTTAAACATTTATAAATTTTTTTTCTATTTTAAACTTAACTTTTAGATTTATAATATATTTTAAAATTTGAAACTGAATTTTAAAATTAGCCCAAAGCTTAAATCAATTTAGGCCTTTATGATTCGGCCAACCATTTGGACTTACTCTATCCACTGGGCTGGGCGAGGAGCCAAAGAGGGGAGAATACTTGATTATCTAACCCCAAGCCTAGACATTATGTAACAACCCGGAAATTTTCGATCCCGAAAATTCCAGATAGTTAGAGAAAAGAAGAAAGAGATAGAAAAAGAACAGAAAAGAAACACACGAACTCACATTCGCAGTGGATAAAATATAATATAAAAAATAATAATTATACCAAGAAAACTGTATCTATCAATTTTACATCGATATATCAGAGTTACAACAATTTTATACAACACTGGACAGATACAATTTAACATGTCTCAGATATATACAATATCATAGTGGAACTCTCCATACGTCCCTGCCATCCAGCTCGCCTCCTGAGCTCCAGAACGTCCTTACCTGAAAATCTGTAATACTCGGTCTGACCCGAGCATTACATCAAAGTAACACCCGGGTCAGGCTGGAAACCAGCGTGAGTAAACCCATCTAATAAGGAGTACAAAAACATACAACTTATATATACCCGGGGTAACTTATATCAATTTACACTTTATAAGTTGTTATAGACATCAACCACGTCACACATCAATTTTTAAGTGCCTAAACTTGGATTTAAATGGTTCAGTTCACTTAAGTCATTCCACTTCAGCCTATTAGTTTCACATATCGAATTATAAGAATCGAAGTGGTTTCGGATATTAGCTAATGCCCGACTCCGGTCTCTTCGAATCTCATGTCATCTTAACCTAAGTTATTCAAATGAAATATAGCTCAAACTTAAACACAGGACGTCACCGTTTAGACCAGTATAACATATCACATAACATCACGTATCACAATTCATAGATATCAACTAATCTAAGCATACTATATAATTCAATCATTCATAAGCAAGATTTATCAATACCATTTGAAATTAATTTAATTAACCACTAATGAATTAATTAATTACTACAATTACTTCTTAATCTTGCTTACTAATCATTAATTAATGATAATCCAATTAATTAATGATTCACCAATTTTTCATCTTAATTAATCATCCTTTAACAATCATCATGTGATTATCTTAAATTAATTAAACGATTAATTAACTTGACTCATCACATTACTTTTAATTAACTACATTGGGTAATTATTTCCTTAATTACTTCGTTAAGTAATAACTTAATTAATTCATAATTACTTGATTTATTAATTACTAATCATTAATTAAATTTATTTAATGATTCTTAACAATGGATTAATTATTCATAAATAATTAATTAACTTAAACTTAAAACCGATAATTTAAAATCCTTAATTATCTTAATCCACTTGATTAATTAATTAAACAAATTATTCATTTAATCACCTCAATAATTAAATGAAATCATAAATCATTAAACTCTAAATTTATTTTAAGATAAAACCCTTCTTATCAATGGTTAGATTATCATTCTTAAATATTTTTGAAAGTATTTATTTCAAATTTTCATTTTAAGTTCAAACTTTAAAATGAAACCAAAATATAAAACTTGAAATTCATATGTTAAAGAATACTTATAAAATAAATTTAAAGATTTAAACTAATTTCCTTTTTAATCTCATATTATTAAAGTATACTTTAACCTTTCAACTTATTTAGAATTTTTATAAACTTTATTTCCAAAACTTAAGAATTCAAATCAAATTTGAATTCAAATTTAAAATTATGATTTAACTTTGATTAAATCCTCTACTACATTTCAAACTCCATTTAAATTCAAATTCTTTAATTACATTTTAATTTCTTAAACATTTTAATAACATTAAGTCAAATGAATTTTTTTTAAAAACTCAATTATTTCCAAACTAGATTCAAAATAAATTGAATTTACTTTAGACTTAGATTTTACTTAAACTAAGATTGAAACAAGATTTCAATTTTATTTTTTTTAAAAAAACTTCACTGTCATTTAACTTCAGTTTTTAAATTCAAGTTTAAAAATTGAAATGAATCTACAGGTTTCAGAACTAAACCTGTTAATACACTTAAACCCGAGCAAGAGCCAAATATGCTTCGAGTAAACAATTCCCCTACTCCGAGAAATAACAGCACCTACTCGAGTGATTCTCGAGTTTCTCCACGGCTCATACTCAAGCGACCGCCTGAAACTAAAAGTGCACGGTGCACATGAACCGTGCCTCCGGCAATCTTTAGTCACCTCCGGTGGCCTTCACACACCTGTGACCAACCTCCCCTTCCAACACGACCATCAATTCATCATTCCTCAGTCAAAATCGAATTCGAGTTCCCAACTCCAACCTGGAACAATAGGAACCTCCTTCTCTAAACTTAGCAATGCCTCAACCAAGCTTCTCCGATCATCAGAACGCCGGCACCTTCGACCACAACTCCGTCCATGCCCCAGCTTCCATTTCCCATAGTAAAGTGGCACTCGATCAATTTTTTTTGCCTCAAGATGAACCAACATTCCAGCCACTTCCAAACTAGGTTTCGAAACTAAATCGAACCACCGCAATCACCACCGATCTCAAACAAACTTCCTACTATTTTTGTTGGCCTCTCCACTCACTTCTCTACCTCCAGAAACAAACCTAACCTCTCCGATCATTGGAATCACCGTAATTTCCCAAAAACCCAAAAACAGTGTAATTCAGATCTGCACCTTTAATTCTAATTTAAAATTTGTGATTCTAGTGTTAAAAATCATGATTTGGTTTCTGAGTTCATTCCATAATTCTAAATCTTTAAATTTCACAGTTTGAAAATTTATGTTTGAGAGCATGCACTGATATTTGTTTTACAGTAGTACATAGTCTTTAATTTAACTTGATTAAGTTTTTAAACCTTAGACTATGATAAATTAAACAACATTTACTTATAAATCAAGTCCTAAATAAACTAGTTCAGGTGGTAAGAAATTTAAAATAAAATCTTGAGCTTGAGAAACAAAGTAAGAACAGAACAGACAATCACAACACACCAATACATCCATATAAATATTCAGAGATATGCTTATAAATGCATTCACAATCATATTTGTTTCAGTGATAAAACATGCAACATAATTTTACTTTAAACCATATATTAAATGTATTAAATTTTAAGGTTTTTCTTGTTTGCAGTTTTTCAAACAGAGCCCTAAACTAGAACTCAGATGTTTGTTTGTTTATTATTTTTTTTTTAAAAAAAATCAACAACAAAAATACATAAAGCTTACATGCAAACAAATATGCTAGAAATCATCAACACATTGATTCACATGCATCATATTTTATTACTTAAACCTTTAAATTAAATGTTTACTGACAGGCTTTCACTAAAATATAACAGAGAAGGATGGGTTAGATTACTCACTTGTTAGAAGAAGATAATAAAGATCTGTTGATCAAGATTCCTGTTTCAATTTGAGGTTTTGAAGTTGCTACTAGCTATTCTAAATCTGAACTGAATTTGTCTAGCCTGCTTAAGAATTTACTTGAATTGTTGCACTGCAGTTATCTTGTTGAAGATTGAATTATATCTTGTACTTGAGTGGATTCTTTGCATTTGTTTTTGTGACTGAGTTGAATCTGAAGCCTCCCAGGTTGAAATGAAGTTGATTTGCAACTTTTAACTCCTTAACTTGAATTTTGTTATGATTTTGATTTGATGATTTAGGTTGAGAAGGTGATTGCTTACAACTTCCAGGTTTGCTAATTTTTATTTTACAGTTTTGATTGATTTCATTTTTTTTTTTTTTGTTTTGAAATGAAGAATAGGAAAAAAAATTGAAGAAAAAGGAAAGATGCATATATAGATAAATTTAAGATTTATTAAAAATGAAATAAAAATAACCCTAAGGTTTGACACTTGTTAAATTTCCTTGACATTTGTCAATTACAATATTTAAGCATATTACACATGTTACAATATGAGTTAATCCATTAACATTTGTAATTATGCAATTTTAATTTACCTTTAAATGTTATTATTTATTATTATTATTATTAAAGTTTTTAAACTTTATTTTTTTCTTATTTAATACATACTTTCTTAATTTATGTAAATAAAGTTCTTTAAGGAAAATAATGTAAAACAATTCTTATTCATGTATTTTAAACCAAAAATATTTAAAATAATTATCTTTTAGATTTAAATTTAAATCTAAATTCAAATTCATTTTCACCTTACAGTCCAATTTTGAAATCAACTCAACTATATGTAAGCAACACAAATTAAATTTGTAATTAATAAATTTTATTTAAAATATATGCATATATATATACAAAACAATTACAAAAATATTTATTTGATCAGATTCATTTGTTCAATCTATAAATTCAGTATTTATGAATTAACCCAATTATTTTATCAATTACAGATGCCCAGAAATTCGGGTTATCACATTCCTCCCCCCTTTGAATTTTTTCGTCCTCGAAAAGGAACGAAGTCAGAATTTATTAAATATTTAAAACCAGTTAAAATATTCTTTGATCATTTTAAAACACTTTTAAAATCTGTATGATATTGTTTTAATAGTTTTATAAAAATACGTTTATAACTCGATGTTTCAACCAGTCCATCCTTGTTCTCATAGAAATTCGGTCATACGTTGATCAGGCGTAAGACTAAAAATCTATAAGTACTTAGCAGACTCGTTTTCAACACCCAGTGAAAATACTTGGAAAATAATTTTATTGAAAATATAGAAAACAGTTTTTGAAAATAGAGGATATATCTTTGGTGAGAATGCTCTGGAAATCATCACTCCCATCCATGGTCACAGTTACATTCTAGGGTTATGTTTTCATCGCAGCAAAAGTCCATGTAACTGCAGGCTCTCCGCGGCCTCTCGATTACGCCATGGATCCCCACACAACAGATCACAGTTACATCTAGGGTTACGTTGCCATCGCAACAAAAGTCCATGTAACTGCAGGCTCTCAACGGCCTCTGATTTACGCTGCCAAATTGAAACTTCTCCACTCCTACATAGGTCGCAGTCTACCGATATAAAATCAAACGCAGACAGTTGGCTCTCAGCGGCACACACGACTTTCGCTATGTTATACCATAGATCGCAGTTACATCCTTGGTTACGTTGCCGTCGCAGCAAAAGTCCATGTAACTGTTGGCTCTCAGCGGCACACACGACTTTCGCTATGGTATACTCTACTCATAATCCTCAGGAACTAGTTTTGTCCGGACTCCTCACAGGATCAACTTTAGAACCCCCCCTTGGGGCTCAAGGCAGCACCACCCAGTGGTACTCCTGAGAAGTCCATTTCAAGGGAGCGCCTTTTTCCCCAGAGCCATCATCAAAACATTTTATACTATACATATATAGTATCTTTAAATCATACATCTAGTATGATCTCATACAAAGCTTCTTTACTCAAAATCGATTATTCCAAAATCGATAATTCTCAAATTAGGCTTTCTAAATTCAATATTGATTTTATCCAAAATCAAAAGCCTTTCCAAATCCAAAGGTTCCCAAAACCTTTCGAAATCATCATAAGATCCTTTATATATATATATATATATATATATATATTTATATAATTTTTAAAACTTTGGATCTTTTCAAACTCGTATAAACTTCTTTTATACTTCAAACATTTCCAAACACCCTTTGCTTCTGGCAAAAGATTCAAAAAGGGGAGTATCATTTTATAAAACAAAGATTTTTAACTCTGTTTACTCAAAATCAAATATTCAATTTTGATTACTCTTTTCAATATCAATTTCATTCAAATCCGTATGATGTACACATATCATTCGTACGCTATACCAACCTGATCGCTTACTCGATCACACAATTTCATTTCCGAACTAGTATCGTCCACCCATCTTCCTAGTGCGGACACAGATCTGGTTTCTTGATCAGAAACCGTCATTCTCCTTGCATAGTCATAACTATGATAGAGAATATCCAGAACTAATCAACAATCCATATCCAGGTTCGCCTTCAAAAATCGAGTGGAAAATTCCAACTCGGATCGATATAACTATCACGAAATTCTGTGCTCGAACTTGGATCAAATCACTATGCGAATAGAATAACATACGTACATCCTACGTATTTATCTTTATTGGTTATTAGCCAAATCAATTCCATTTCTATTCACTTTCACTTTGATTTTCATTCACTTATCACAACTGCTTAAATCTATTCGGATTTTACCTCTATTCTTATCTTGATTGGGAATTTAACCAATAACAGTTTGAACTCTGTCCAGTTTAAATTTAGAAAATAGTTTGAAAATTTTAAAAATAGATAAGTAGTTGGAAAATAATTACTAGTTTGTAAAATATGTGTCAAATAGTTAGAAAATAATTAAATAATTATAGAAATTTTAGATAATTGCAAAATAATAGTAAGTTAATAATTAGTTTATAAAACAGTTGGAAAATTGTTAAACAGTTTCAAAAATAAATGTAAAACAAATATAAGATAGTTTGGCTTTTAAAAGAAAGGTTGTATATATAATAAATAGCTTGGAAAATAAGGTTTATATTAAAACAATTTAAATAGTCCAAAGTCAAAACTGTTCACTTCCAAATCTTTATTCTCATCAATTCAATTTAAATTTCCACTTCCATTTAAATTGACCCAATTCCAATTTTAAATAACTCCAATTTCCATTGGACTTGATTTATTCCCAATTCAAACTGAATTAATTCTCAATTCCTTTTCAAATTTAAATCAAATTCCATTTGATTTTAAACATATTCAACTTTAATTACAATCCCAAGTTATTCCAATCACTTTGGACTAACATCCATTCAATTGAACCCACTTCAATTCCAATCCATTTCAACTCCAGTTTGAATTAATCCCAATTTCAAATTCCATTTCCAAATCAAGTTGAATTATTCTTGATTTCCTCCCAAATTAATTCAAATTGCATTTGAATTTAAAACTATTCAATTTTAATTACAATTCCAAATTATTCAAATAAATTTGGACTAATTTCTAATTAAATCCACTTCAATTTCAATCATTTCCAATTCAAATTTTCCATTTGAATCTTATACTCATACCTCTTCAATCACAATTTCAGTCAATTCAAATCAAATTCAATTTGAAATAATTTCAAATTTCAAATTTAAACCATCTCGGATTATATAAATTCGAGTTAATAC
Source organism: Allium cepa (assembly GCA_030765085.1). NCBI lineage: Eukaryota > Viridiplantae > Streptophyta > Magnoliopsida > Asparagales > Amaryllidaceae > Allium > Allium cepa. The sequence goes on along the minus strand of CM060941.1, from coordinate 268,819,373 downwards.
TTCAAATGTTGATTTAATTCCTTTAAATCAATTTACCTTTTTATCGCAACAATGGATTACCATACTCCATTTCTCATTCATTTAAACAAATCCAATTCATAACTTAAAGATTGTTAATAACAATAGGATGATATTATCATCCAATTCATTTTAAAACATTCATCAATTTCCAATTTCTAGATCTCAAACCCATTTTGAGATCACACACAAACTCCCAATTCATGTTGATCATTCCAACTTATTTAACTTTTTCCCAAGTTAAACTCAATTCATTTAATCAGTCAACCTTACCCAATTTGAACTTCCTTTTCAAATTTTAAACTTCACATAAATAATCTTCCCACTTATTAAGTTCAAAAACTTATCACTTTGGGTATCATATCTTATCCCAAATTAAAAACTCAATATTTAGAGTTTATTTCAAATTATCCTTGATATCATGTATATCCATACATATATACATATTTATTTCTTTTACATACCAAGTTGTACTTTAAAAAATTTAAACCACCTTTGGTTTTTAATTCAAAACGAATTTCTTTTAAATTTTCAAACAACTCTTGTTTGAAATAGGACCATCTCATTCAATTGCATTAAATTTATTATTTCTTTAAATTAATTACATCATTAATTAATCCCAATTAATCACATTCGGTAATTAACTTATTTCTTAATTACCTTCATTAAGTAATTGTCCTTTAAATTGCTTATCTCTAGTTACTTCATTAAGTAATTCCCTCTTTAACTTACAATCTTTCTAATTCACAAGTTATTCTCCTTTTTTAAAAGGTTACTTCCTTAAAACATTTAATTGTTTATTGAAGAACAATTATTCCATTATTAAACACAATAACCATCTATTTATTTGGGTTGAAACCAATTCTAATTTCAATTTAATTTGAAATACTTCTCCAATTCAAGATTTCAATTTTAGTTTGAATCCATTTCAAACTTATGCTTATTTAATCTCAATTTGGTTGTATTATATTACTTCTTAATTCTTACTACTACCTTTAGTTTAATTAATGCTACAACCAATTCCCTTAATATTTTATTAGAAAGAAATATTTCTTTATTTATCAAAATATATATTCTTACATAAAATCATTTAAAATCCTTTATATAAAAAAATAACAAGTACGCTCTCTTATATATACGTACACTCAACTCATTCTAGGGTACCACTTACCCTATCCTTAATGAGTAATCCCACCAGAGCCAAGGTTCTCGCTTAACCTTCAGCTCTGATACCAAATGTAACAACCCGGAAATTTTCGATCCCGAAAATTCCAGATAGTTAGAGAAAAGAAGAAAGAGATAGAAGAAGAACAGAAAAGAAACACACAAACTCACATTCGCAGCGGATAAAATATAATATAAATTATAATAATTATACCAAGAAAACTGTATCTACCAATTTTACATCGATATATCAGAGTTACAACAATTTTATACAACACTGGACATATACAATTTAACATGTCTCAGATATATACAATATCATAGTGGAACTCTCCATACGTCCCTGCCATCCAGCTCGCCTCCTGAGCTCTAGAACGTCCTTACCTGAAAATCTGTAATACTCGGTCTGACCTGAGCATTACATCAAAGTAACATCCGGGTCAGGCTGGAAACCAGCGTGAGTAAACCCATCTAATAAGGAGTACAAAAACATATACCCGGGGTAACTTATATCAATTTACACTTTACAAGTTGTTATAGACATCAACCACGTCACACATCAATTTTTAAGTGCCTAAACTTGGATTTAAATGGTTCAGTTCACTTAAGTCATTCCACTTCAGCCTATTAGTTTCACATATCGAATTATAAGAATCGAAGTGGTTTCGGATATTAGCTAATGCCCGACTCCGGTCTCTTCGAATCTCATATCATCTTAACCTAAGTTATTCAAATGAAATATAGCTCAAACTTAAACACAGGACGTCACCGTTTAGACCAGTATAACATATCACATAACATCACATATCACAATTCATAGATATCAACTAATCTAAGCATACTATATAATTCAATCATTCATAAGCAAGATTTATCAATACCATTTGAAATTAATTTAATTAACCACTAATGAATTAATTAATTACTACAATTACTTCTTAATCTTGCTTACTAATCATTAATTAATGATAATCCAATTAATTAATGATTCACCAATTTTTCATCTTAATTAATCATCCTTTAACAATCATCATGTGATTATCTTAAATTAATTAAACGATTAATTAACTTGACTCATCATATTACTTTTAATTAACTACATTGGGTAATTATTTCCTTAATTACTTCATTAAGTAATAACTTAATTAATTCATAATTACTTGATTTATTAATTACTAATCATTAATTAAATTTATTTAATGATTCTTAACAATGGATTAATTATTCATAAATAATTGATTAACTTAAACTTAAAACCGATAATTTAAAATCCTTAATTATCTTAATCCATTTCATTAATTAATTAAACAAATTATTCATTTAATTACCTCAATAATTAAATGAAATCATAAATCATTAAACTCTAAATTTATTTTAAGATAATACCCTTCTTATCAATGGTTAGATTATCATTCTTAAATATCTTTGAAAGTATTTATTTCAAATTTTCATTTTAAGTTCAAACTTTAAAATGAAACCAAAATATAAAACTTGAAATTCATATGTTAAAGAATACTTATAAAAGAAATTTAAAGATTTAAACTAATTTCCTTTTTAATCTCATATTATTAAAGTATACTTTAACCTTTCAACTTATTTACAATTTTTATAAACTTTATTTCCAAAACTTAAGAATTCAAATCAAATTTGAATTCAAATTTAAAATTCTGATTTAACTTTGATTAAATCCTCTACTACATTTCAAACTCCATTTAAATTCAAATTCTTTAATTACATTTAATTTCTTAAACATTCTAATAATATTGAGTAAAATTTGAATTTTTTTAAAAACTCAATTATTTCCAAACTAGATTCAAAATAAATTGAATTTACTTTAGACTTAGATTTTACTTAAACTAAGATTGAAACAAGATTTCAATTTTATTTTTTTTAAAAAAAACTTCACTGTCATTTAAATTCAGTTTTTAAATTCAAGTTTAAAAATTGAAATGAATCTACAAGTTTCAGAACTAAACCTGTTAATGCACTTAAACCCGAGGAAGAGCCAAATATGCTTCGAGTAAACAATTCCCCTACTTCGAGAAATAACAGCACCTACTCGAGTGATTCTCGAGTTTCTCCACGGCTCATAGTCAAGTGACCGCCTGAAACTAAAAGTGCACGGTGCACATGCACCGTGCCTCCGGCAATCTTTAGTCACCTCCGGTGGCCTTCACACAACTGTGACCAACCTCCCCTTCCAACACGACCATCAATTCATCATTCCTCAGTCAAAATCGAATTTGAGTTCCTAACTCCAACCTGGAACAATAGCAACCTCCTTCTCTAAACTTAGCAATGCCTCAACCAAGCTTCTCCGATCATCAGAACGCCGGCACCTTCGACCACAACTCCGTCCATGCCCCAGCTTCCATTTCCCAGAGTAAAGTGGCACTCGATCAATTTTTTTTTGCCTCAAGATGAACCAACATTCCAGCCACTTCCAAACTAGGTTTCGAAACTAAATCGAACCACCGCAATCACCACCGATCTCAAACAAACTTCCTACTATTTTTGCTGGCCTCTCCACTCACTTCTCTACCTCCAGAAACAAACCTAACCTCTTCGATCACTGGAATCACCGTAATTTCCCAAAACCCAAAAACAGTGTAATTCAGATCTGCACCTTTAATTCTAATTTAAAATTTGTGATTCTAGTGTTAAAAATCATGATTTGGTTTCTGAGTTCATTCCATAATTCTAAATCTTTAAATTTCATAGTTTGAAAATTTATGTTTGAGAGCATGCACTAATATTTGTTTTACAGTAGTACATAGTCTTTAATTTAACTTGATTAAGTTTTTAAACCTTAGACTATGATAAATTAAACAACATTTACTTATAAATCAAGTCCTAAATAAACTAGTTCAGGTGGTAAGAAATTTAAAATAAAATCTTGAGCTTGAGGAACAAAGTAAGAACAGAACAGACAATCACAAAACACACCAATACATCCATATAAATATTCAGAGATATGCTTATAAATGCATTCACAATCATATTTGTTTCAGTGATAAAACATGCAACATAATTTTACTTTAAACCATATATTAAATGTATCAAATTTTAAGGTATTTCCTGTTTGCAGTTTTTCAAACAGAGCCCTAAACTAGAACTCAGATGTTTGTTTATTTTTATTTTATTTTTTTTAAAAAAACAACAACAGAAATACATAAAGCTTACATGCAAACAAATATGCTAGCAATCATCAACACATTGATTCACATGCATCATATTTTATTACTTAAACTTTTAAATTAAATGTTTACTGACAGGCTTTCACCAAAATATAACAGAGAAGGATGGGTTAGATTACTCACTTGTTAGAAGAAGATAATAAAGATCTGTTGATCAAGATTTTTGTTTCAATTTGAGGTTTTGAAGTTGCTACTAGCTGTTCTAAATCTGAACTGAATTTGTCTAGCCTGCTTAAGAATTTACTTGAATTGTTGCACTGCAGTTATCTTGCTGAAGATTGAATCATATCTTGTACTTGAGTGGATTCTTTGCATTTGTTTTTGTAACTGAGTTGAATCTGAAGCCTCCCAGGTTGAAATGAAGTTGATTTGCAACTTTTAACTCCTTAACTTGAATTTTGTTATGATTTTGATTTGATGATTTAGGTTGAGAAGGTGATTGCTTACAACTTCCAGGTTTGCTAATTTTTATTTTACAGTTTTGATTGATTTCTTTTTCTTCTTTTTTTTTGTTTTGAAATGAAGAATAGGAAAAAAAAATTGAAGAAAAAGGAAAGATGCATATATAGATTAATTTAAGATTTATTAAAATAAAAAAAATTAACCCTAAGGTTTAACATTTGTCAAATTTCCTTGACATTTGTCAATTACAATATTTAAGCATATTACACATGTTACAATATGAGTTAATCCATTAACATTTGTAATTATGCAATTTTAATTTACCTTTAAATGTTATTATATATATTTTTTTATTATTATTAATAAAGTTTTTAAACTTTATTTTTTTCTTATTTAATAAATACTTTCTTAATTTATGTAAATAAAGTTCTTTAAGGAAAATAATGTAAAACAATTCTTATTCATGTATTTTAAACCAAAAATATTTAAAATAATTATCTTTTAGATTTAAGTTTAAATCTAAATTCAAATTCATTTTCACCTTACAGTCTAATTTTGAAATCAACTCAACTATATGTAAGCAACACAAATTAAATTTGTAATTAATAAATTTTATTTAAAATATATGCATATATATATATACACAAAACAATTACAAAAATATTTATTTGATCAGATTCATTTGTTCAATCTATAAATTCAGTATTTATGAATTAACCCAATTATTTTATCTATTACAGATGCCCAGAAATTCGGGTTATCACACATTACTATTCTAGACACCCATTAGATATGTAAGTTTTATTAGTTGGCCCAAATGTTGTTAATGTGGACTACATACACCATTAAGGCTCGGATGCCATAGATGAAACCAGGCAACTCAAACAATCTATCTATATCGAAAATAATCTAATGGATTATATTCACTCAAACAATCTATAAATAAACCATCTAACCTAAACCTAATCTCTACTAAATAAACAAATCTTTACTAAATTAAATTATCTATCTATCTATATATATATTCAAGCAATTTGGGGAATTTAGAATAATCAAAGGGAGAAAGATTATAGCAAAGATTTTTCAAATTTATACAAGCTCAAGTGCCAGGTTAGTGGGAATTAATATGAAATAGAGAAACAAAGTAGTTCATTTTCAGTTCTTTTTTAGCAAGTTAATATGAAGTAATTTCTGTTATTAATTGAGATAGATGTAAATTAGTGTAACTTCTTCTTCTTTCACTTCTTAAATCTAATTCATGTTTAGTTTAAAATATGGGACATATAAATTGTCTATTCACATTTTATGGCATAAATAAGATTGATTGTATCTTCTTCTTCTTCTTCCATTTCTCAATTCTAATTCGTGTTTGGGTTGGAATTTGGAACAAACAAATTATAATTCACGCTACATGGCGTAAGTAAGATTAGTTTAATTAAATTGAATTAGAATTGTTATTTAATTTCTAATAGTAGAACAGGTTAGTTGAATAAATTCAGAATACTTGAATAAAACTATGGTTTCGATTGGTATAATTATATAATTTGAATATGGTTTTGGAACAAAATTGGGAGTCTAGTTGGCATAATTGTTTGTTTCATATGTGGCCTAAAAATGTAAAAGTGGAATTTTGTGTAATTGAATGGTTTGTGGCTATTGGATAATTTTTTTTACAGATTAAAACTCTAAAATAAAAACGTAAATTAGGGTGAAAAAAATGTAAATTAAATGGACCCTAAAGACTAGTGTAAATCTGTAACAAAATGGTATAAATTACAAACAAACCATACAGATTGAACGGACGTGAAATTGAAATACCATTTATGTAAGAAAAAGGGAAATTGTGAAATAACCAAATTGAATGTAAAAATGGCCTATAACAGATTAATGGAAATAAATAATATGAAAACCGTAATAGTAAAATTAATTAATTTGGAAGCGATTTGGTAGGCAGACCTTGTAAAGGTCTGGATAGGTGTTTCATGCAGTTAAGACCAAAATATAGTTTTGGCTGTACATACTAGGAGTGGGCAAGTAGATTCGCAAGGATGTTTGTTACCTTTCATAGGTTGCTAGTACATAGGATAGATAGCTTCCACAATCGTAGGCTTCTTCAGGTAGATCAACATGGACGAAACATGACAAATATGCTCCGACGTAGGCTTCTTTAGGCATATCGTTGGAGGATTTTGCGCGGCCAACCCAGCTGCGGCGCTCTTTCGAAGGATCGAAACTTTAGATAGGGACGGTGACCGAAGAGATAGGAGGATAGGAGTCTAGTTTGGCGGAGCCTAACCGCAACTTCGGGGTCCTATGAGGTTTTTTGAGTTGGCGCCGATCAGACGTAAGAGGCATTTAGTCATAGTGCACGGGTGAAGAGCATGACTTTCACGCTGTAGCACATGGATAGGTAAGGACAGGAGGTCCGACAGGCTAATTGACGTTTAGTATTACTACATGGTTGACTTCCCTAGAGTGACCATGGACTTTGGCTTCTTAGGAACTGTATCTAAGAAGGATTTACTACATTATATTATTCACCATCTGCGATATCCAGGGAACACCTGGAATTAAACTGTTTTATTCTTTCTTCTTCATCTTATTTCTCATTTACTAGACTTTATGTCTGACCAATTCCTATATTTTCTATTTTTCCCAAGTCATAGGAGGGATGGTTTAGATTGGAGTTCTTTGCAGCTCGGAGGGTCATTGGAGCAGTTGTTATCTTCAGCTTTTGTTTCTTTTGTTTCATGTACTTCGTTTCTCTTTTCCGTTCTTTACTTTATATATGGGGACCTATATTATGAACTTGTTATGTTTTATGTTTTGGTGGAGACTACTTGGTAATTTTGGTTTCAGAAATAAATTTAGGATAATGTTGTTTTTAATGAAGCTGTTTTGCTATTAATTTACAATTAGCGAAAGTTTTCTTCCGCTGTAATATTTTAATCATTTTATGATGTTTCCTTAGTCTTTGTGTTATGTTATGGGTTTTTATTTCACCCGACCGCCCGTGCTTCTAGTCATGTCCGATTTTTGGGGTGTCAAGAGGTGTGAGGTGTCAAGTTGGTATCAGAGCTAAGGTTTCGATAATCCTAAAAATATTTTAAAAATATGAAGTTTTTCGAATAATTTTTAAAGGGTATTCCAAATAATACTTTTAAAATCTATGTATATATTTTGAAAAGAAAAGAAATTTTAGAAATGGGTCCCTCATATCTCTTCCTCCCTATCTATTGAACTATTTGTGGAGCACCTAATCCCACCTTTTTAATATCCACAAATAGAAATGTCTAAACTGTAAGATATCCTCGAAGTTCCAGGCTTTAATATGCCTGCTTGGTTCAGACGTTATTTGCAGTCCACTACATGAGCAAAGCCACCAGCTAAGGATGCTACTCCAACGGAAGGGGCTCCAGCCCGTCTGCCAGGCATTCCCAATTTTTCTAAGTTATGCAAAGACTACACAAGCTTAGGAGGCAAGCAGTATTTTGGCACTGAGTCATATACCGAGGCGAGAGCTTGGATTCATAGTCGTTAGCAGATATTTAGACTTATGGGATTGAAGGACTTAGCTCTAGGGCAGTTGGCTTCATGGCAGTTGCAGGGAGGGGCTCTTTGTTGGTGGGAGATTATGGAGGCCGAGGCTGATAATTTGACTTGGGTGGATTTTCATACTAGGTTCAAGAGGAAATTCTTATCGTAGGCTAAAGAGGGAGTGTAGCTAGAGAAATTTATACAGCTCAAGTAAGGGGATATAATAGTTAAGGAATATGTTAATCAATTTAATGAGCTTTCCAGACTAGACCTGATCAATACTCCTCATAAGAGGGCGTTGAAGTTCGCTAAGGTTTGAGTCAGCCACTGCAGAGTTTGGCACTGAGCCACATTTCGATGGAATCAACTTTTGAGGGATTGGTAGAGATGGCTTTACTTGCTGATACTGAGAAGAAAGGAGATGTGGCATAGAAGAGTGATGGGAAGAAGAGGTGGAAAGGAAAGAGGAGGATCAGGTGAAAAAAGGAAAGTTACAAGGAAGGACTGGAAGTGCAATACTTGTGGGAAACCATGTCATCTTGCTAAGGATTGTCGAGGGGGTAGGAAAGCGACTGGGACCGAGGTGCTATCTTTGCGATCAAGTGGGGGCATATGAAGAAGGACTGCCCGTCGAAGCCCAAGGACAGTTCACAGACACCTTCACAGCATGCTTAGGCTTATGCTTTAGAGGAAACTTCTTCCCTCTAATACTCGTCCGGTTGTGGACTAGGGAAAAAGGTTATCATCGATGGTGTGTTATCTATCTCTGATTTTCCTATTCATACCCTATTTGATTTTGGAGCTTCGTGCTCTTTTATATCTAGTACTCTTGTAGAGAGTCTTAGTCTTGATGCTTGCTTAGTGACCGACCCGGTAGTAGTATCAAATCCCGTAGGAGGATCGACCTATCTATCCATGTTATGTCGAGATTTGAAATTGTTTATTTTAAGGGTTGAGTTTGACTGTAGTGCCTTTGTATTGGGCTTTTCCAGGTTCGGGCTGATTCTTGGTATGGATTGGCTATCCATGTATAGTGCTATTATTGATTGCAATAAGTAGGTAGTAAGGTTAGGGACTTGTATTGGACGTACCTTAGAGGTATCTTGTGATTCTAGAGGATCAGTCATGTTGAGCTACCTTTATTATTTTGACTTATCGCCCGATAGTTTGAGTTCAGTACCCATTGTTAGAGACTTTCCAGATGTGTTTGAGGAGATTGCTGGCTTCTACCTTGAAGAGAGATCGAGTTCAAGATTTATCTTATCGATAATGCCAAACCAGTTGCTTTACTGGTAAGGCATATAGCTCATAAGGATTGTCGTGAGTTGAGCAAGCAGATTTTTGAGCTTTTGGAGAAGGGCTTGATTCGTAGGAGCATTTCTAAGTGGGATGCACCCGTCGTCTTTGCCACTAAAGAAGATGGGTCTCTCAGACTTTGTATGGATTATAGATAGATTAATAAGCTGACGAAAAAGAATCGTTATCCTCTTCCCTGTATATACGATCTCTTCGACCAGCTAGTAGGAGGCAAGGTATTTTCGCAGCTCGATTTGGCCATAGGATTTCATCAGTTGCATATGGACGAGGATAGCATCGAGAAGGCTGCGTTTAGGACTCCAAATGGGTTATTTGTGTGGTTAGTCATGCCATTTAGGCTAATCAATGCTCCAGCATATTGTATGGACCTAATGAGTCAAATGTTTTGCGAATCGTTGAACAAGTTTGTGGTGGTGTTCATCGACGACATTTTGGTTTATTCACGAAGCAAGGAGGAACATATTGTTCACTTAGAAGAAGTGCTTAGGACTCTACGAGCACATAAGTTGAAGGCGAAGTTTTCCAAGTGCTATTTTTTGAGGGATGATATTCTCTTTTTGGGATACATCATTTCGAAGAATAGACTTGTAGTGGATTCGGCGAAAATGGCAGTAGTACAGGATTGGCAACCCCTAAGAATGCCATGGACGTAAGGAGTTTCCTTGGTATTGCGGGCTGCTATAGGAAGTTCATTAAAGACTTTGCTAGGATATCAACCCCACTTACCCGCCTTAACAAGAAGAACTCATCTTTTGTTTGGTATGCCAAGTGTGAGGATGTCTTTGGTCGATTGAAGGAAGCTTTGACTACCACGCCCGTATTGGTATTACTGGATGGAACCAAGCCTTTCTCAGTTTATATGGATGCATGTGGTATGGGGCTAGGGGCGACACTAATGCAAGAGGGGAGGTAGTGTGTATGCGAGTAGACAGTTGAAAACACATGAGAAGAACTACGACGCATGATCTTGAGTTGGCAGCTATAGTTTTTGCTCTTAAGTCTTGGAGGCACTATCTCTTAAGATAAAGATTTACGCTTTTCATGGATCATAAGTCTTTGAAGTATCTATTCACTCAAAAAGACTTGAATTTGAGACAGCAAAGATGGATGGAGTTTTTAGCCTCTTATGACTTTGAGAATTCCTATATCTTTGGCAAGCGTAATGTAGTGGCAGATGCGCTGAGTAGACGCAAAGTGGTTTTAAGTCCTTTGTTTTTGGAATAGAAGCATTTGGAGTACATTGCTACCTTTGATTTTAGACCTCCATCGGATTTAGCTCCAGGATTGTTAGCAGCCCTCGACGTCCAGCCTACTTTGATGGAGCAGATTGGAGCAAGGCAATGTAAAGATGAAGAGTTAAAGGACATTTTAGGTAAGCTTGGTAGAGGAGAGTCATCACCACATCTTAGGCGCTATATCATGGACACTAGGGGATGGCTTAAAAGGGATGGTAGACTTTGTGTTCCCCGTAGTGAGGATTCAGTAGATGTAGTGTTGGCCGAGTCACATCATTCTAGGATGATAATGCATCCCGATGGTGATAAGATGTACTAGGATATGAAGAGGGTATTCGATTGGCTTGGAATGAAGAAGAGGATGGTGGAGAATGTATCGAAGTCCATCACTTTCCAAAAGGTAATGGCGGAAGAGAAGAAGCCTGTAGGACTGTTGCAGCCATTTGATATTCCATTATGGAAATGGGAGAGCATCTTTATGGACTTCGTTGATGAATTACCAAGGTCACGGTGAGGGAACATAAGCATTTGGTTCATTATGGATAGACTGACAAAGAGTACTCATTTTATACCCATCAAGATTAATAGGACGATAGCTTCTTTGGCGGCTCTTTATGTAAAGGAGATAGATAGGAGTCATGGAGTTCCCGCCAGCATTGTGAGCGACAGAGATCCATTATTCACCAGCAAGTTTTGGAGGAGCCTTCAAAAATCCTTGGGAGCAGAATTGAAGCTGAGCACGGCATATCACCATCAAACAGATGGACAAACTGAGAGGGTAAATAGGGTTATGGAAGATTTGGTCAGATTGTGCATCATTGACTTAGAGGCTCTTGGGAAGACCACCTACCTTTAGTGGAGTTCACGTATAATAATATTTACAAGCAAGCATTGGGATGGCACCGTTCGAGGCCCTCTATGGCAGACCATGTAGATCACCAGACTGTTGGTGGGATACCGCCGATAGGATCTAGCTTTGACTAGATTTGGTGAGGGAAACTTCCAAGAAGGTGGATTTGATTCACAAGAGGTTGAAGACTGCACAAGATAGAAAAAAGTCATATGCCAACATAAGACGTTCAGATTTGGAGTTTAAGGTTGGAGATATGGTTTTTGTCAAGGTTTCTCCTTTGAGAAACATTTTGAGATTTGGCTTAATGGAGGAGTTGGCACCGAGATTTGTAGGACCCTTCCCTATTACCACATGGATTGGAAAAGTGGCATACAAAGTTGATCTTCTAGATAAGTTGGCAGGAGTTCAAGATGTTTTTCATGTTTTGCATCCAAGGAAGTGTCTACATGATTCCGCAGTAGTAGTAGAACCCGATCAGCTAAGGGACGTGGTGGTAGAGTGCGAATCACTTGTGCGTCATACACCCACTAGTATATTGGAACACATCGTCAAGAGATTATGCAACAAGGAAGTTCGTTTGGTGATGGTTCAGTGGGGAGAAGACCGAAGGAGTGCACATTGGAATATGAGGAGAAAATTCGAACTTCTTATCCTTTTCTATTTGAAGATACACTTCAATATCCTACCTTTGATCTTTTCTTAGTTAGGGTCTTTTTGATAATCTTTAGGTGAAACCTATGGATGGTAGCTTGTTGTAAACATGTCATTAGGGCATGTTATGTTTGATGGACGAAAATTATTGCAATTGGAAGCCAATGTTTGCAAATGGATGCATTACACGCACTAGATAGATATTTATTAGGATAATCGGCCAACTAGGTACATACACCTGCATATGCGTGCATGTTATCTATTGCATTTGCACATGGTTGTATATGTGTGTGTGTGTGTATATGAATGGATGTTGCATATGGATGGTTCATTTGGGTGAATGATTGAAACATATATATAGAATTATCAATTATACTAGGGTAATTGATACATTTGGTTGCATGGCACAAGCATACTTGCATTACAGGAGGTCAACTGAATCAGTAGACCGACTACCTTTTCGCATTAGGTAAGTTCATATGAATTTCACTTTGCATAAATCATAAATTGAATTAGTTAAAAATAAGGACAATAGTACAATTGGATGATGGTTGAGTAGATGAACGTAGTTCTTGGATGTTGGTTGTTAATTATGTTCTTCCGTCTTTGGAGATTTTGGTAATGAAATCTTTAGGGGGAAGAATGTAACACCCCGATATTTTATGGGAAATATAATTAAAAATAAATTAAAAGCGCATTTGGTATAGTGGTAAAGGCGCATGTTGACTTCCTTAGTGACCAGGGATCAAGTCTTGTTGTCGTCCAAAATCTAGAGCGATGTTTTTTAGCTGGTTCGTTTCCAGCAATTTTCCTACGTATTTCAGCATTGCTTCTAACATGTGGCGGATTCCCATTCACTTCGGTGATGTAATAGGATGAGATGGATAAATTTTATCGGTTGATTGATGTGTATGGGCTAGAATGGATAACCATTAAGTGTATGAAAGAACCAGATTTAATATAAAATAATCTAATGAGTTATAACCACTCAAACAATCTATAAATAAACCATCTAACCTAAACCTAATCTCTTATTTAGTCGTCGCCATCATTCTATAGTAAAATTAATGTATACTAATCTTCCTCCTTTTCTCCACTAAATAAACAAATCTCTACTAAATTAAATTATTTATATACATGTTCAAGCAATTTGGGGAATTTAGAAGAATCAAAGGGAGAAAGATTAAAGCATAGCTTTTTCAAGTTTATACAAGCTCAAGTGTCAGGTGAGCGGGAATTAATATGAAATAGAAAAATTAAGTAGTTCAATTTCAGTTTTTTTTGCCATGTCAATATGAATTAATTTCTGTTATTAATTGAGAATAGATGTAAATTAGTGCAACTTCTTCTTCTTTCACTTCTCAAATCTAATTCATGTTTGGTTTAAAATATGAGACATGTAAATTATCTATTCACGTTTTATGGCATAAATAAGATTGAAATTTATGTAAATTATTGTACCTTCTTCTTCTTCCACTTATTAATTCTAATTCGTATTTAGGTTGAAATTTGGAACAAACAAATTATTATTCACGTTTCATGGCGTAAATAAGATTGGTTTAATTAAATTGAACTAGAATTGTTATTTAATTTCTAATGGTAGATTAGGTTAGTTTAATAAATTTAAAATATATTGCTTGAATAAAATTATGGTTTCGATTGATATAATTACATAATTTTGAATATAGTTTTGGAAAAAAATGGGAAGTCTATATGGCATAATTGTTTGTTTAATATGTGGCATAAAAATGTAAAAGTGGAATTTTGTGTAATTAAATGGTTGTGGCTACTGGATCAAATTTTTGTACAGATTGAATCTCTAAAAGGAGAACGTAAATTAGGGTTGGAAAAATGTAAATTAAATGGACCCTTAAGGCTAGTGTAAATCTATAACAAAATAGTATAAAAATTACAAACAAACCCTACGGACTGAACGGACGTGAAATTGAAATACCATTTATGTAAGAAAAATGAAAATAGTGAAATAACCAAATCGGATGTAAAAAGGGCCTAAAGCTGATTAATGGAAATAAACAGTATGTAAACTGTAAAAGTAAAATTAATTAATCTGGTAGCGATTTGGTAAGCAAACCTTGTAAAGGTCTGGATAGGTGTTTCATACGGTTAAGAGCAAAATATAGTTTTGGCTGTACGAACTAGGAGCAGGAAAGTAGGTTTGCAAGGATTTTTGTTACCCTTCATAGGTTGCTAGTACGTAGGATAGATAACATCCGCAATCATAAGCTTCTTCAGGCAGATCGACGTGAATGGAATAGGACAAGTGTGCTCCAACGTCGGCTTCTTTAGGCAGATTGTTGGAGGATTTTGTGCAGCCAAACCATCTGCCGATGCTCTTTCGGAGGACCGACACTTTAGATAGGGGCAAGTCCATGTTGGTGACTGAGGATACAGAAGGATAAGGTCCAGTCTGGCGGAGCCTGAGCGCAACTTCGGGGTCCTGCGAGGTTGTTTGAGTTGGCTCCAGTCACACATAAGAGGCATTTAGTCACAGTGCATGGGTAAGGAGCATGACTTTCACGCACGTGGATAGGTCAGTACAGTTGGCTCGACGGGTCGATTGACGTTTCGTATTACTGCATGGTTGACTTCCCTAGAGTGACATGGACTTTGGCTTCTAAGGAACTGTATATAAGAAGGATTCACCGCATTATATTATTCACCCTCTATGATATCCGAGGAAGATCTGGAATTAAAATGTTCTATTTTTTCTGCTTCATCTTATTTCTCGTTCATCAGACTTTATGTCTGACCCATTCCTATTTTTCCTATTTTCCCCAAATCACAGGAAGGCAGGTCTAGGTTGCAGTTCTTTGTAGATTGGAGGGTCATTGGAGCAGTTATTATCTTCAGCTTTTGTTTTTTTTGTTTTATGTACTTCGTTTCTCTTTTCTGTACTTTACTCTATATATTGGGATCTATATTGTGAACTTTGTTATATTTTATGTTTTGCTGGAGACTACTTTTTACTTTTGGTTTCAGAAATAAATTTGGGATAATGTTGTTTTTAATGAAGCTATTTTGCTATTAATTTATAATTAGTAATAATTTTCTTCTGCTGTAATATTTTAATCATTTTAAGTTGTTGCCTTAGTTTTTGTGCTATGTTATGGGTTTTTATTTCACCTGACCACTCGTGCTTCTAGTCATGCCCGATTTTCGAGGTGCCTAGAGGTGCGGGGTGTCACAAATTTATTTTCAATCATGTAGTAGGGACTAGGATCGGCTATCAAAAGCTAGAGATGAGCAAAAGGGGAGAGCCAAAAGAATGGGTTAAGGTGGAATATATAGAGAAAGATAAGGAGACCATTCTCCTTGTTTTTCTAATCCACTTTGTACATACCAATTCCAGATCCGACAATTTAAATATAAAACCCTTCCTATCGCCTACCATGCTAGCCAAATATATAGGCTATATAGGCTTTCTAATGCTCCAAGACCATTTAGTACATAATTGTATTTAAATCTAATTTAAATGTGTATATATGTCATATATCGATATATATATATATATATATGTATGTATGTATGTATGTATGTATGTATATGTAAAACCTTTATAGGAACTAATACATCAAATAGATAAATAAATAATATTTTATAAATATTAATTAATTTATAACAATTTATAAATCAATTAAATCATCTGGTATTTTGGAGAAATTATCAATACGGTTGTGCGACTCGTATGTGTAAATTTAGTCAACGATTAATGTTGAACTATTCAATTGTTAACATTCACTCATAACCATAACTAGTGTAGTGATTGGCCGAATTTATCGCTTATACATTTTATCGGTAAAATCCAACTCTATAATTTTAAGCGCGACCTTTTAGTAAATCGTTTATACAAATTCTCTACGTCAATGATGCACCACTTTAGGACTTATGAAATTTTGGTTTCGGTTAAAATTCCAATATCGTCGATATTCAACTAGATTAGTCCTTAAAATTTCCCTAGTTCAATAATAACATTCATTATTAATAGTGTCGCTTTGGCCAAAGACTTTGAGTTGACTACAGTAGACCGTGACACTAACCTCATATAAACAACAAGACGAATTCTCTGTTGCATAGTGTTCCACTTCCAATACTTCAACTCAAACCCAACTATAGTCATACGATGAACGTCATGCCAAGATATACAATAATCACAGTGGAATATTCACATTAAAGTTCAACAGTATTCCTAAGTCTAAGGAACTATGTAGCATCGTCACTTCAAGATTCTATATTTGATCTTAAATATTATCAACCAACATGAAACTCTCTTGAGTGAGTCATTCCATAGTTTTCTGATAACTATCAATCGTGACCCTTGGTGCTCACGGCAACCATGAGCAATGTAACGACCTGTATTTTACGTATCGGAAGATCGTAAAATATTTTTATTTTATTTATATGAGTCGTATTATTCTATAATTTTAGAAAATAACTTTTAGGGACATTTTATAAATATATGAGTTTTCCCAAATTTCTATGAGACCATTTTGACCCTGGAAATTTTTTTTGGGCTATAACTTTTGATAGAAGTCGAAATAGGATTTCAAATTAGTTCCATCGCTTCAGGATAATGGCTTCACATTCCGTAGAGTGGTCATAATAGAAAAAAGGATATACAGTTAGGAAGTTATGCCTTCTTTAAGTTTAGATGGATGCTGGCTAGTATTGGCGTGTAAATAATTAAGCCCTTAAGCATGCCCATTAGTCTAATTCAAGATAAGTATAAATAGAGGTCTGTAGGAGTCAAATTAAAACTTTTTCTCCTTTTCAAATCAGATCTAAACCCCCATTAAACATAATTTCATTTAAAATCACATAAATTACTCTCTAAACCTAGCCAAATCACTAATTAAAGAGAAGATTATCAAATAGATGTTAGAGATCATCATTTTGGTTTATTTGCATTGCTTTCTATTACTGTCCACGTTGAAACTAGGTGGGAATTGGTTGTTTTGGTAATTGATGAGTGGTTTATGGCTTCTCACTATCCTATGCATGTTTGTATGGTAAAATTACATGTTTTAACATGATTTTTGGTCCTAAAACCTTTTATAACTTTAATTGCATGTTATCATATGCTTATGACCTAAAATGGTGAATCTTTGAAATGGTTTTCAAAAATGATTTAGTAATTCTCCTTATTTATACTCATATGTGCATGTAATATGTAGATTTAGATTAGAATTGGTTTGTTTATCACATTCTTGTGTATTGCCTATATGAATGGATGTATACGCAAGTTATTCTATGCTTTTATGTTGTTTTTTGATATTGTTTGATAGTGTTTTGGATGTTTAAGAAGATAGGCTGGTGTATTTGGCAAATCAGAGGCAAAGTTGGGTAGAGTTGGATGAAACTTGGACGGAAGGCTCTAGAGCATGGTAGGAGCTTGCAAAATAAGTTGCACCTCTAAATTGCTTAAGGGTTCAAATTGATACCAAGTTGAACGTTTAAGTCCGACTCGTTTTGGGAAGTCGAATGGCTCGGTGGTTGGCATGGGTCGATAAAGTATAGCTAGTGGAGGTTATCCAAGGCAAGATGCAAGAAATTGACTAAGTGTTGGTTATTATGCCGAGTTATTTTCTAGGACTTGAAGATGGATGCTATGGAATGAGACTGAGTTGTTTCAAGCAATGGATCAGGGTCTGAAGCATCTAGGAAGGAAATAGTAGAGGCATAATAGTTTACTTAGACAAAATTAGCTAAGTAAATGGGTCGATATCGAGTTGTTTATTTTGGCCAAGATGAAGTGGAACTTTTAGGGAATGGAGTAGAGTTTCTATGGATCGTGTTGGAGGTCTTGGCTCGTTCGCTTGAGTATTGGATAACGATGTAACAACATGATAAAAGCTTTGGTCTTCGGTTCATGACTCATGCAGGGAGTAGGTACGGAAGATGGTGGCTTGATAAAGGAGGGTGCCGTGGATAGGGAACGTAAAGGTTTTTGAATAATGGAAACTGGATTAAGAAAAGGAAGGGCTCAGATTTGAACGGAGCAAAGGAGGGCTCAGATGTATGTGCTAAGGAATCATTAATACTTAAAGTGTTTTTTGTTTACTCGAAGCAGGGATATTATAAGTTGGATGCCTATGGATCAATGGAGTGGATCCGAATACCCTGGACTAGTGACTTTGGGTCTAGTGTCTAGCTTTTGGCTACGAGACACATATTGAGATTTGGGCTGCATGATACGAGAGTACACTGAAAACCGAGATTTCCATTAGTCCCTGGTAGTAAGGAGGCCAAACATGTTATCACTTATTCAAAGCATATAGAGTGATAATGGGGATTGCTTGATGGATTCTACGATTGATATGGTTGCTTTAGTTGCTTTCAAGGCTATCACTTGAAGATATCTTTAGGGGTAGGTATTGGAGATAGAATTGCCTGGAGAGCTAATATCCTTATTTTGAGTAGAGTACCTTTATGTTATTTGTAAAGTAGCATATTGTGATGTTATGTGCTAACTCTTTGGTTGTAGGGACATGTCAGGTATGATTCACGTACCTTTGTTTCTTACTATATTTACTTACATAGTATTTTGAGATTTATGTGTCACCCAAGGTTTTATGCTTTGCTTCTTATTATCTTGGGTACTCTTAAATGGATGGACTAGATAACAGGTCTTGGTGACGTAGTAGTTATGCAAAGGATGAGCTGGATGGAGCTATCTTGTATTATATACTTATATGGATTTATATGCTTATTCCGCTGTGCAACACTAGGGTTATTAACAGTGATTGCTTATTTTCTTATTATAAGTAGTTGTTGAATTTTTTCCATTGTATAAACTGTACTACATTGGTATATAACTTTGTGGATCCATGTTCCAAAGATTTGTTCATATAGTTATTAGCATCTCTCCTATTACATTTGTGATATTATATGTTATCCGTGCGCTGTGAGATATTCGACAGGTTATATTATGTATTTGTTTCATTTTCAACCTTAATGATCGTTCTATATCCACTAAGCACGATTACATCGCACTATTTTGATATTATTGGTATCGATGATATATGCTGATCATCACATTTGGTATCAGAGCTTTGGTTGCATGATTAAAATGAGTTGGTACCACGATCCAATGGAGATAAGGAAGGGGTTACCGCCTTAGACTGGATCCAGAATGTATATATATGAGAGTGTTCGTACTTGTTATATATTTTGGTTTTCAAAGCTATATAGTAATATATTATATAATATAAGTTGCATGCACACGAGCACCATATACACAGTTTTCTTTATGAGATATTGATCATTCTTGTTACAAGTTAAGAATGAGCCAGCATACAAGAAATACTGTGTGGAATTCTGCTTCAGGAGTTGAGGAAGGAGCAGGGTCAGGAGATGTTATGCTTGAGGTTCAAGCGACGTTGAATTCTATGATGACAGCTATGATGAGGAATGTTCAAACTACTGCTCCTAGTATGGCTGTTGGTGGAGGTGCTCCCGAAAAAGCGCCTAGGTCCGATTCCGCCTAGTTGAGTAAAATCTGTGCTACTCTAGGAGGAAAACAATTTCTTGGAACGGAGTCAGCCATAGAAGTACATGATGGGTTGGATACCTGTAAGCCTATCTTTAGTAATAAGGAGGTGGATTATGTTGTGAAGAGGAAATTGACCACTAGATAACTTTAAGGACAAGTTAGAAACTGGTGGAACGCCATTAACATTGCTACTTCAGAAGATCGGTTTACTTGGGACCAGTTCATTCCAACTGGTTAGAAGTCATGTTGTTTAGGAAGTTTGCCGACTTAAAGCAAGGAGAGGTGTCAGTTTCTGAGTATGTTGCATAATTTGATGCTTTATCGAAGAATAGGATATCATTCATTGATACTCTATTAAGAAAGAATGAGAAATTCGTCATTGGTTTGGATGATCATCTTGAAGAGAAGTTAGTAGACCACATAGATGAGCCATTAGAGAAGCTTGTCGAGAAAGCTCTCCGTCATGAGAATCTGTATCCCAAGCCTAGAACAGATGTTGTCATTTCTGCTGAGAAGAAAGAGCCAAACCGTAATAAGGCGATGGGGGCAAGAAAAAGTGGAACGGAAAGAGGAAGTAATCTCAAGGAAAAAATGGCCTGAAGAAAGCTAAGTAGGAACCTACTTGCTATGGGTGCAAGGAGAAGGGTCGCTTGATTAGGGATTACAAGGTGAATGAGAAGAAGAAGTGCTACAATGGTCAAAAACCTGGGCATTTGAAGAAAGATTGTTCGGAACTGGTAATGAATAAGTAGGTTGTGAAAGCATATGCTTTGAACGTTGTTCCGACTTCGTCGAGTGCTCCCTCGACAAAGGAGAAGGGGTTGTTATTCAAGATACATTTCCTATCAAAGATGTTTTCGTTTGTGTTTTGCTTGATACCGGGGTTTTACATTCGTTCATATCCAGTGACCTAGTTGATAGATTGGGATTGAGACCCAAGATAGTAGAACGACCCCTGATTGCGAAAAATGCTATTAGATGCTCTACTAACCTTTTCATGGTTTATCGTGGCCTAGTATTACCGACTCATGGATGCTCTTTTGTTTGTGACTGGCTTTGTCTTGAACTTTGTTGGATTCAGGATTATCTTTGGAATGGATTGGCTTAAAAGTATGTAGCGATAGTGGGTTGTGAGAAGTTGTTGGTGAGGATGTGGAAGGGCGAACGATAGTGGTTGGCTGCTTACTAGAGAATGAGGTGATAGTTAGCTTTCTATATTCGCTTGAAGTTCCATTGGAGGGGATGTCATCTGTGCATGTCGCTAGAGTGTATCCGAATGTATTTGAGGAAGTGACCAGATTGCCACCGCATAGAGCGATTGAGTTTCAAATAGACTTAATGAAGGAAGCCAGACCAATAGTTATGCTTCAGAGGCGTACGACACCCATAGAACAAGAAGGAATAAGAGGTGCATGTTAATGACCTATTATGGAAAGGGATTGTTCAAATGAGCATATCTAAGCGGGGTGCACTTGTAATATTGCCAACCAAGGCGGATGACTCTTAGAGGTTGTGTGTGGATTATCGTGAGCTGAATAAAGTAACGAAGAAGAAAAAATACCACTCCCGCATAATGATGACTTGTTATCAGCTTCACAACTTACAGTAGCAAAGGAGAGTGCCCCTATTACTGTGTTTCATACGCTATCGGTTTTTTATGAGTGGTTGGGGATTATTTTCAAGTTGACCGACGCTTTATCATTCTTTGTGGACCTCATGAATCAGGTTTTCAGAGACTGGCTAAACAATTTCATGCTTATATTCATGGATTATATTCCGATCTATTCCAGAATTGAAGAAAAGCACAAGACGCACTTGAGAATTATGCTAGAGGTGTTGAGAAAGCACAAGTTGAGAGCAAAGTTCTCTAAGTGTCACTTTTTGACAAAAGAAGTAAGGTTCTCAGATCATGTCATTTCTGGATAGTGTATAGCAGTAGAACCTATAAAGGTGGTAGCGGTTCTGTTAACAAGATTTTTTGTTAAATATCCCCGATGCTTTACACAAAATTGTTTAATATGGGCTCAACCTTTCGGTCGAGTGAATTCACATTTTTGAATGAATGACTACGCCGAAAGGTTCTAAGGTCTTAATTTTGGCCACTGTTTGAGATGATCAATGTCGGAGGACTTTAGGAGACTATTTATCCTTTGAAGAAATTAAGGAAGGAATTTTTTAACTTTTAACCAAGTCGAAGGGTTTAAGTTCCATCCAAACCATTTGGCTTGACTAGAGTTGGGGAATTATTAAACCTTCCGTTCTGGCCGGAGGATTTAAGAGGTCACTTAAACCTTTCAACCAGATTATACTCATTACTCGACATCTGACTTTATCACTTCATTGTATTCTATCTCCCTTGGAAATTGAAAGTAATTAATTATTGATCAACAACTCTTTTGAATCCCTCCAGAAGGTTATGAACCCTTCGGCATCATCGAAAAAGGATGTTACTTTATTTATCGCTCTCTTGACGCTTTTGGCTTCCTTGGTTAATATTCCTTTTATGAAAAACCTTTTGAAAAGAATGTATCATCCAAACATATTTAGATAATAATAAGAGCGGATTTGATATTCCATGAGACCCATAATGGAATTAATCCACAAGTCTCATTCCTCCTATTTGTGGTTGATGCCAAGTAAAGGAGAATGAACCTTATGAAAATGTCCATCGACTGTTTCATGGCATATACTCCAAAAAAACAAAGAATATAAGAAATAAATCATAAATGATTGGCCATTAATATTAAACTAATGCCTAAGCATGATTATTCCCAAATTTCGAGTCGATCACAAGCCACAATTCTCTTTATTTCTTCATAATGAATTACGATACAAAATTTAAGAGGTTACCTCCAATTTGATTTCTAAACTAGGGTTACAAAGTAGTAAGCAGAAGCAAGAGTAGTTGGTGTGTAGGAGAATGGGAAGAAAATCAGATCCTAAAGTAGGACCCTATGGGTCCTATTTATAGATGCAGGCGGCCCTCCTTTCGGCCTTATGCCTTCATCGGGGATGGAAGGTTGCTTCTTATATGCCGTTGTAAATCTTTCGGTCTTGACGGAAGATTGTTTCTTATATGCCATTGTAAACCTTTCATTCTTGATGGAAGGTTGGTTCACTGTACATCATCATGGACCGCTGAATGCTGTCGAAGGGTTTGTATTCCTCAACAAATGCATGAACTCCTCATCTTTCTCACAGGGTTGGTTTCTTATAATGTATTGTAAACCCTTCAACCTTGTCGGAAGGTTGCTCCCTTACTTGATTACCACCGAGAGCAGCGCTCTTCCTGAAAGTTGTCGAAAGATGGTTTCTGTTGTGTTATGGATGATGCCTTTACTTAACACTTTCGTTATTGTTGAAAGATACTAAATATGTGTTTTAACAAGTCCGAAAGGCTTATTATGCTTTCGAAAGGGTTGTTATTGAGTAACATGTCCTTGTCCTGACTTCTCTACCTCTCTCGGAAGGTAATGACTCTTCCAATGATGAGAGATGAAACCCTCCGTCTACTCAGAAAGGTTTAAAACTATTGCAAATTGTTATCCGCATTCCCTCGATCCTTTCAAAAAGGTTTTGGGTGACCTTCTTTTTCCCTAATATTTTTGTTACTTTGGGTGGCTGCGTGACCATTTTCCTATTTTGTCCAGGAGGTGTTTAGCAGTTTTATATCTAGCCTTACCTTGAAGCTACCATGTGCTTCTTCTTCACTTGTGCCGTGCAACCTTTTCGGTGTCATCGGAAGGTGAGTTCTTCTGGCACTCTTTACCTATGTGGAACGTTTCTAAGGTGCCTTCTTTATCTTTGTTTACATTTTATGGTTAATATTTAGCCCCTTGTATAAAGAAGGCTTTTGTTCTTAATGACAAAGGTTCCAAGATCGCCGAGCTGCCCCTGCATTCCTGTTTTCAACTAATAATATTTGCATGGTTAGTTTATACTATAAGTATCTTTTTAATATGGTTGACTTCTAACTTTGATTTTATTTTGGTGGGAGATCCATCCTTTAAAAATTCGAAACCAAATTGCAATTACTTCCCATTTCGTTATAGATAATAAAAGTTTCTTGGCAATAGGATGTTAAGAGACCATGAATGGGTAGTTTAGAAGCTTGCGTCTTGCGACAATAAAGATCGAAAATTCCATAGTAATGACAGAGGACCAAAATCCCAATCTGATCATTTGTCCTGACATAAAAGTCCAGGAGATCACTCTTGGTTGTAAACAATAAAAGTTCAGATGGTTTATTTTGTCATCTAGTAACAGAAATCCGTAAGGCTGCTTCTAGTAATAAGCAATTGGAGAAGAGGAGTGCACATCTTAATAATGCACAATAGAAAACCAGAATTCTAGTTTGGCATTGATGATGGAAATCTTAAAAATTGCTTTTGGTAATAATAGATGATCAGAATATCCTTTTTTTTTATATTTAACAGTAAAAGTCCAGTGCATCATTTAATGAGAGAAGTCTAGGATTCCATTTCTGGTGATTAATAGCAGAAGATGAGAATACCATTTTCGGTAACTAATAATAGAAGACCAGAATTCCATTTTTGGTAATTGATAATAGAAGACTAAAATACCATTTCTGGTAAATAATAATAGATGACCAGAATATCATTTTTGGTAATCACTAATAGAAAGCCAGAATACCATTTTTGGTAATTAACAATAGATGACTAGAATACCATTTCTGGTAAATAAGAGAAGACCAGAATACCATTTCTGGTAATTAACAATAGAAGGCCAGAACAGCATTTTTGGTAAATAATAGAAGACCAGAATACCATTTCTGGTAATTAATAATAGAAGGCCAGAATACCATTTCTGGTAAATAATAGAAGACCAGAATACCATTTTTGTTAATTAATAATAGAAGGCCAGAATACCCGTTTGGCAGAAGTTCGAGAATTCTTTATGATTCTGTCTATTGAATGCATCACCTTTATGCTTTGAGGATGTCTTGCATGTTTTTGCTTTCTCGGGCCCGAGTTTTCTTTGTCCATTTGTCTTTTGTTTTGGCCTATTTAAGGCGGGGACTCTTTTGTCCAATTTTGTGCTTATTTAAGCAGAGCCTATTTCAGGATGTTTGTCATTTTTGACACTACCGACCTTTTTGGTGAGTGCTATTTTAAGCGATGCCAATTTCTGGCGGTGCCTATTTTAGGTGTGGACATTTCTTAGTCCGATGAACATTTCATTCAGATTTCTGGTGCACTCGGCTAGCTTATTATGAAGCAGGTCTCGAGGACTTACCCGACCTCCCTCCATAAGGTCCTTAACTTGGCTATAGCATGACGCGGTTAAGGGATTGATCAGTACCTTGACCAAGCCATAGCATAGCTGGACTAAGGGATTATCCCTCCTCCCTCCAGGAGGCGCCTTATCCTGGCCATATCATGACGCGGATAAGGGCTTATGCGACTTTAATCTGGCCGTTTCTGATTTTGGCGTGGATAAAGGCTTACGCCCTCCCTCTAGGAGGTCCTTGACCTGGCCATCTAAGTGCGACCAAGGGCTTTCTACCATTATTGATAGCCTACCATCTTAGGTATGTTTGGGGAGAATTTTACTCCCGACCATGTAGACTCTTCTTAATGAATCATAAAAGGGGGCACTCTTGAAAATGCTTTATTCATTTTGTGTCGGAAAATATGGTTTTAAATGTTCTGAGTTCCAGGTTCTTGGTGCCATATTACTATTAGGATGGCATAACTTGTAGGCCCCTGGGGGTATTTCTTTAAAGATTATTAGGGAAC
Source organism: Allium cepa (assembly GCA_030765085.1). NCBI lineage: Eukaryota > Viridiplantae > Streptophyta > Magnoliopsida > Asparagales > Amaryllidaceae > Allium > Allium cepa. Next base: position 268,793,730 of record CM060941.1, on the reverse strand, counting down.
CTTCCCAATTTGGTCCCAACATCCCATCTGATGGGTCTCTTGTATTGGCCATTGCTTTTCTAGGTACCAAATCCCCTTGCCTGAATAACCTTGTTTTCACCTTTGAGTTGTAGTATTTCTAAATTCTCCTTTGGCACTCAACCGTTCTTAAGGCAGCTTCTTCTCTTAATTCATGAATTAGGTCGAGTGATTCCTTTCTCAACTCTTAGTTTGGGTTAAAGGCGTAGGCAATGCTTCATTGAGAAGGTATTTCGATTTCTATTGGTAGCATTGCTTCGCATCCATATGTTAGTGAATACAGGGTGTGACCCATTGCCATTCTAGTGGATGTTTTGAAAGCCCACAAAATAAGGGGTAATTCCTTTACCTAATTCCCTTTTGCCTTGTTTAGACTCTTTTTCAAGATTGTCTTTATGGTTTTATTAGCAGCTTCAACGGCTCCGTTGGCCTTTGGGTAAGCGATGCAAGAGAAACTTTTCATGATCCCATTCTTATGAAAAAATTGTGAAATTCTTCACTCTCAAATTGGGTTACGTTGTCGGATATTATCTTATAAGGTATTCCAAACCTTGTGACAATGTTTTTGATGACAAATCTCAATACTTTCCTAGAGGTGATCTTCAAAAATGGTTCTGCTTCAACCCATTCTGTGAAGTAATCAATTTCCACTACAGCATATATCGCTCCTCCTTTGGAGATTGGAAGCGGCCCAATTAAATCAATTCCCCTAACAGCAAATGGCCATGGTGTAGTAATGGGAGTTAGTTGACTTAGTGCGGGACGTGGTATCTTCGAATAATGTTGGCATTTTTCACACCATTTAACATAGTCAATTACTTGGTTGGTCAATTATGGCCAGTAAAACCCTTGCCTCGTTACCTTTTTGGCCAGTTTAATTCCATTAGAGCGGTCTCCAAAATCCTTCATGGCTTCCTTTAATATCCTCAACCCGCTCTTAGGTTTTACGCATCGCAAATAGGGAAGTGCATAGCTTTTCTTATATAGAATTCCATCCATAATGGTGAAGATTTGGGCTTGCCTTTTTAACTATTGTGCTTCTACCTTGTATGTTGGTTGTGTCTCATTAATAATATAATTCATAGTTGGAGTCATCCATGTGTTTTCGTAATGTTCTTGTGTTATCGGTACTAGAGGTTCTTTATTCATTATTTCCTGATTTATTTCTTCCGATCTTTGCGCCAAGGCTTGTGATCGGGTTAATACTAATAGTTCATAGGTTGTCTCTTGCTTATTCTCCTCAATGCTGGGATTGGCCTGAAATCCCACAGGCACTATTTGAGTCTCGGGGTCCCCTCTTGAGCTTGCCAACTTAGCCAATGAATCTGCTTGGGAATTATCCCCTCTTGGTATTTGATGTTCAGAGAAGTCTTCAAAAAGTGAGTGCATTTTCAAAACTTTCTTCACATGCTGACTAAGTTTGGGATCTTTGGTTTGATATACTTGTTTGATTTGGTTAACCATTAATTGGTAATCGTTGAATACTTGAATCCTCGAGATTTTGAGTTGTAGAGCTAGGGTTAATCCTGCAACCACGGATTCATATTTTGATACATTTTTAGTCGTTGAAACCCCCAATTTTAAAGCATAGTGAAGCTTGTATCCATTTGGGGTAATTATAACATATCCTGCCGCAGCCCCCTGTTCGTTTGAGGTGCCATCCACAAATAACTGCCATTTGGGTTTTACATCCCTTTCCCTTTTGGATTGTTCTGAAATGAATCATGTACACTCGTTAATGAAATCAACTAAAGCCTGTCCTTTTATTGCCGTTCTTGGCTAATATGCTATATCATATTGATTTAATTCGATGCCCCACTTAATCAATCTCCCAGAAGTTTCAGGCTTTCGAAAGACAAGTTTCAATAGAAAGTTGGTTAACACTTTTATCGGGTGCGCTTGAAGTAAGGCCTTAACTTCGGGGCCGTTAAAATTAGATGGTATGCCAGTTTCTCAATGACCGAGTATCGAATTTCCGCGTCCTTTAATCTTCTACTCACATAATAAATCAGCCGCTGTAACCCCTTGTCATTTCTGATCAATGCTGAACTAACTGTGTGTTCAGAGATTTCCATGTACAAGAATAAGTCCTCTTCTTCTTTGAGACTAGAAAATATCGGTGGTTTTTCCAAATGCAGCTTCAACTCTTAAAACGCCCTTTTGCAATCCTCGTTGCATTTAAATTTTTTCTTTTTCTTTATTACTTTAAAGAAAGGTATGCATTTATCAGTGGCCTTTGGTATAAACCTGCTTAACGCTGCTACCTTCCCATTTAAACTCGTAAAATCTTTATTTGTCTTAGGCTTAGCCATATCCTTAATGGCCTTGATCTGCTCGGGGCTAGCCTCAATCCATTGTGCACTTACAATATAGTAAAGAAATTTTCTGAAATGGACTCCAAAATTGCGTTTTGGTGGTTGAGTTTCATTTGATATTTATGAAGTACTTTGAACATTTCATCTAGATCTTCAAGATGATCCTTGGCCTCTTAGGATTTTACCAACATATCGTCTACGAAAACTTCCATATTTTTGCCGATTTTCTCTTCAAACATTTGATTAACCAATCTTTGATAAGTTGCCCCAGCATTTTTTAATCTGAGTGACATTACCTTATAACAATAGGTTCCCTTGTCAATAATAAAGCTGGTATGCTCTTCATTGGGTTTGAATATAGGAATTTGATTGTATCCAGAAAACACATCCATCAGTGAGAGTAGCTTATGTCCGCTGGTGAAGTCGACCAATTGCTCTATCCTTGGTAGGGGTAACAGTCCTTTGGACAAACTTTATTCAAATCTATATAATCCACGCATGTCCACCACTTGCCATTGGATTTCTTTACCAAAACTGGATTTGCCAACCATTTAGGGTACCGAATTGCTCCGATAAACCCATTTTGCTGTAATTTTTTAACTTCCTCTTTTAAGGCGTTGGTCCTTACTTTATCGAACTGTCTTTTCTTTTGCCTGACCGAAGGAGTGTCTAAATTGATATTCAGGGCATGGCTCATAACCGTAGGGCTAGTACCAACCATGTCAGAGTGGGTCCAAGCAAAAAATCCTTGCTTTGTTTTAAAAAATCTATCAATCTTGACTTTAAGTGCTCCTTTATATCCTTTTCCACTATGATTATTTTATTAGAATCGGTAGAATCTATTGGAACTTCTTCGGTTTCTTCAACCGGCTTAACTCTTTCAACCACTCCTCGAAAATCTAACTCTGTAGCAATTTTACTTTCTTCTACCAATTTGGAATCTGTTCTCATTCTCTTCCTATAAACTGCAAAACATCTTGCAAAAATACATTTGTTGGTTTTATTAGATTTTTTCTTTGCTTCGAATGATGGATGTAGAAATCCATCTTCTGAAGGCTGTAAAGTAATGGAAGAATCAAAGTAACAAGTGAACACCCTATTATATTGCTTTAGATTTGCAAAATACATTCCTCTCGATGTGAACTGCTTGCGTTGGATGGTGCCCCAGCCATTTTCAGTAAGGAACTTGAGTATTAGGTATTTTGACGAGACAAATGTGTCAACTTCGTCTAGTGCTGGCCATCCAAAAAAGGCATTGTATAATGATGGTTGATCTATGATCACAAAGGTTGTTTCAAAAACTAGGGAGCATGTGGGGAATCCTATTTGAATCAAAAGCTTCACTTGCCCAAGTGGAGTCATCCCCTTATTGTTAAACCCGAAGATTGGTTCGGGGCTAGGCTCAAGCTGTCCTTGGAAATTCCCATGTGTTCAAATGCATGAAAAAATATCATAGTTACAGCACTTCCTGAATCAACCAAGAATTTTATGACCACCAAGGACCCTATTTGAGCTGTGATCATTAATGGGTCATTGTGGGGATAATGGATTCCCCTTCTTAATTCTTGTGGATTGATCACTAGTGTGTGCATATTGGTGTTCTGTTTTGGGTTCTTGAGTGGCGGTTCTTCTTATATAGAAAATACACCCTTCTTGGCCTTACGAATGTATTTATTTCGAGCATTTTGACTTCTACCGATAGGATGCGGCCCACCTTATATTATTTCAATTAATTTTTGAGGTGGACCTAGGATTAGTGGGTCCTTATCCTTGATTATATTTATGACCTTACTAGAAAGCTTCCTTGCATTGGTATCTAACGGGAGAGTTTGTTGCGGATTCTTCACGGCTGCAATTGCCCTTCTCAAATTAACTTTTGAATTATTCTAGCCAGTACCTTACATTCGTTGGTTCTGTGACCATTCGCCTTGTGGTAGGCCCAATATTTGTCTCATTTCTTTTGTTCAGGGTAATTTCGGGCTTTGAATGAAGTGGGGGAAGTTGATCTTATCTTGGGTCATTGCATAGATGTAGGAAATCGGTCGGTTTAACGCCACCGCGTTAGTATTAGTGTCCTCCCATCCAGCTTTCTTAGGAATCCTTTCTGGGCCGAATTTACCGTATCCTTCTTGTGACTAAATTTATTCTTTGAGTAATACAATTCGTCCATTTGAATAAATTTGTCGGCTTGAAAATGGAGGTCTTGAAGATCCCGGCATCCATGGATAAACAACTCCTTCCAGAAAGGAAAATTGACTACGAGACCCGAGTGAACAGCAATGAGCTTGTCTCTATCATCCATTCCTTTGCCTTCAAGGCTTCGGTATTGAACCTCTTCAGATAATCTCCTAATGACTCTCCATGGTTTTGTCTGATGTTAACAAGCACGGTATAGTCAATAGAGGGATCCTTACATATGCAAAACTGAGCAGAGAACTTGTAGAAGAATCGTTTCTACGAATATATCGTGTTTTCACGATACTATCGGTAACATTTAGCAGTAGCTCCTTGTAGTGTGATCGGAAAGAGCCGACATCTAATGGCATCGAAAGCATTGTATAAATCCGTCTAACTATCAAAGGCCATCAAATGGTCACCTGGGTCAGTTGTCCCATGATATTTCATAGTTGGGACCTTTACATAAGGTGGTATAGGTGCTAACATGATTTCATCGATAAAAGGGGCTACCCTTTCATTGTTGTTTACTCTTTCATCTTTAGTTCTCTTACACTTGACATTCAATAGGTCCTTCACAGCCTTTTCTGCTACATCTTTGAGGTAGGCTTCACTGCTCAAATAGTTCTTTTTGTCTGGCTTGTAACCATCTGAAGTTAAGCATGCAGAACAATCCTTATCTTCCGCATCACCTCTTCCTTGATAATTGGCCTTTAGTTGAAGGTGATCTTTCTATTTAGATATAGAAATATTAACTTTACTCTTTGCAACATCCACGTCGATCTTTAGATTATTTCTCAGAGAGAAAACTTATTTTTCCGTCGTAGCAGCCTTCATGGATGATTTGTGAGATAACATCTCATTCAGGTGATCTTTCATCTCTGCCATCTTCCGTTCTAGATATGTGATTTTAGCAATGTGTTCCTCCAGCTGAAGATTTTGAGTTGGAGTCAGTTGTGGTGATAGTCGAATCTGAGCCGGAGGTGGAATTGGTTGAACTGGGTCGGAAAATTGCCCCTACTTCCTGTTTCCAGGGTTGAAAGATGGTGAGACGTTCTCCTCCAGTGAAGTTATAGGTTCATCCCTTTCCTTGATGGGAATAAGCCCTTTTTTATCTCATTTTCCTATAACAAATCAATTTTCCATAATTATTCGTGGTAACCATAAGGCCGGAGGTTCACCCCTTCTTTTAGCACCAAAAATGTTAACAAGATTTTCTGTCAACATCCCTGATGCTTTACACAAAATTGTTTAATATGGGCTCAACCTTTCGGTCGAGTGAATTCACATTTTTGAATGAAATGACTATGCCGAAAGGTTCCAAGGTCTTAATTTCGACCATTGTTTGAGACGATAATTGTTGGAGGACTTTAAGATACTATTTATCCTTTGAAGAAGTTAAGGAAGGAATTTGTTAACTTTTAACCAGGTCGAAGGGTTAAAGTTCCATCCAAACCTTTCGCTTGACTAGAGTTAGGGAATTACTAAACCTTATGTTCTGGCTGGAGGATTCAAGAGGTCACTTAAACCTTTCAACCTAATTATACTTATTACTCGGCATCCGACTTTAGCACTTCATTGTATTCTATCTCCCTTAAAAACCGAAAGTAATCAATTATTGATCAACATCTCTTTTGACTCCCTCTAGAAGGTTACGAACCCTTCCGCATCATCGAAAAGAGATGTTACTCTATCTATCACTCTCTTGACGCTTTCGGCTTTCTTGGTTGATATTCCTTTTGTGAAAAGCCTTTCGAAAAGAATATATCATCCGAACATATTTAGATAATAATAAGAGCTAATTTGATATGCCATGACACTCATATCTGGAATTAATCCACAAGTCGCATTCCTCCTTTTTGTGGTTGATGCTAACTAAAGGAGAATGAAACATATAAAAATGTCTATCGATAGTTTCATGGCATATACGAACAATAAACAAAGAATATAAGAAATAAATCATAAATGATTAGTCGTTAATATTAAACTATCGCCTAATCATGATTATTCCCAAATTCCGAGTCGATCGCAAGCCACAATTCCCTTTATTTCTTCATACGAATTTCGATACAAAATTTAAGAGGTTAGCCCCCAATCTGATTTCTAAACTAGAATAACAAAGTAGTAAGCGAAAGCAAGAGTAGTTGGTGTGTAAGAGAATGGGAAGAATATCGAATCGTGAAATAGGACCCTTTGGTTGCTATTTATAGATGTAGGCGGCCCTCCTTTCGGCCTTATGCCTTCATCGGGGATGGAAGGTTGCTTCTTATATGTCGTTGTAAACCTTTCGGTCTTGACGGAAGGTTGTTTCTTATATGCCGTTGTAAACCTTTCATTCTTGATGGAAGGTTGTTTTATTGTACATCATCATCGACCGCTGAATGCCGTCGAAGGGTTTGTATTTCCCAATGAATGCATGAACTCCTCATCTTTCTTGCAGGGTTGGTTTCTTATAAAATATTGTAAACCCTTCGACCTTATCAGAAGGTTGTTCCCTTACTTGATTATCTCCGAGAGCTACGCTCTTCCTAAATGTTGTTGGAAGACTGTCTTCTGTTGTGTTATGGATGTTGCCTTTACTTAAACTATCGGTATTGTCAAAAGGTACTAAATAAGTGTTTTAACTGGTCCAAAAAGCTTATTATGCTTTCTAAAGGGTTGTTATTGAGTCACATGTCCTTGTCTTGACTTCCATACCCCTTTCGGAAGGTAATGACTCTTCGAATGACGAGAGATGTAACCCTCCGTCTACTCTGAAAGGTTTAAAACTGTTGCAAACTGTTATCTGCATTCCCTCAACCCTTTTAGAAAAGTTTAGGGTGACCTTCTTTTTCCCTAGTCTTTGTGTTATGTTGGGTGGCTCCATGGCCATTTTCCTATTTTTTCCAGGACCTGCTTAGTAGTTTTATATCTAGTTGTTTCGTTGCGCTTCAGTAGTTCACTCCTTCGCACTTGTGAAAGTCTTACCCTGAAGCTACCATGTGCTTCTTCTTCACTTGTGCCATGTAACCTTTTCGGTGTCGTCGGAAGGTGAGTTCTTCTAGCACTCTTTACCTATGCGGAAAGTTTCTGAAGTGCCATGTTTATCTTCATTTACATTTTATGGTTAATAGATTCAAGATTGGAACCCATCCAAGATTGCTACAGATGTAAGCAGTTTACTAGGATTGGTAGGATATTATAGGTGTTTTATCAAGGACTTCTAAAAGGTAATAGCACCATTGACCAATTTGACGAAGAAGAATCAAACTTTTTTTGGGACGCAAAGTGTGAGCATGTGTTTGTAAGTCTGAAAAACAGGTTGACGTGTGCATCGGCATTAACCGTTCCAAGTGGCAATGAGGAATTGTTAGCATATACAGACCCCTACGGTAATGGATTGGGTTCCGTATTGATGATAAAGGGAAAGTTTGTTGCCTATGCTAGTCGGCAGCTAAAGCGGAACAAGAGAAATTGTCCAACTCATGATTTGGAATCGGCAGCGATAGTTCTTGCTATGAAGATATGAAGGCATTATCTGCTAGGAGAAAGGTTTAAGCCATTTACGGACCACAAATCCTTGAAGTACCTTTGCTCTCAAAAGGATCTCAACCTTCGTCAGCAACGGTGGTTAGAGTTCTTAGCATCCTATGATTTTAGCATTTCCTATACACTAGGAAAAGGGAATGTGGTCACCGATGTATTGAGTAGAAGGCATGCTAGTTTGGGAGCAATGTTCTTGGAATGGACGAATATTTAGTACATTGGTATGATTTTAGACCTCATTACATGCTAGAACAAGAGATGTTGGAAAGTTTGTCAATCAGACCTACTCTAATAGAAAGGATCGATGCTAGTTAGAAGCAAGATGCTAGGCTAGCGGAGATCATAAGGAAGATCATAGAGGGAGTAGAGTTCGAGGATATGAAGTAATACAGACTCGACTGAGAAGGTTGGCTTCGTAAAGATGGAAGACATTTTGTTCCCTATCTTGATGGATTGCTAAATGAAGTGCTACGAGAATGCCACCATTTGACAATACATCCTAAAGGTAATAAGATGTACCAGGATATGAAGTAGACCTATTATTGGGAAGGTATGAAGAAGGATATTGGGACATTCATCTTGTATGAATTGCCAATCAATAAAGGAAGAGCAAAAGAAACACACTGGATTGTCGCAACCGCTAGAAGTTCTTAAGTGGAAATGGGAACAAGTATTGATGGATTTTATTGATGGACTGCCGAGGACACAAACAGGATACGATAGGTTAATCGGTTGACCAAAAGCACTACACTTATACCTATTAAGTCAAGTAGAATGACATCTAAGCTGGCAGAGTTGTATGTAAAGTGGATAGTATGATTTCATTGTGTGGCGAAGAACATTGTAAGCGACCGAGACCTATCGTTCATCGGTGGGTTTTAGAAGCTTACAAAAGGCGTTAGGACAGAGCTGCACCTTAGTACAACTTATCACTCGCAAATGGATGGGCAAACCAAAGGATTAAATCATATATTGGGAGACCTGTGAGAAAGCATTATAGATTTTGGAGGATCATGGGATGACCATCTACGTTTGGTAGAGTTTGCATAAAATAATGTTATCTATTAAATATTGGATGGATCCTTATGAAGCATTATATGACTGACTGTGTAACGCTCCTTTATGTTGGTGGAAAGCAGATGAGAAACTGGTACTTGGACCAAATATGATTAGAGAAACTTAAGAAAAGATTAGGGTCATTCGACAACAAATGAAAGCCACTCAGGATCGACAGAAGCGCTATGTTGATAAAAGACATAGAGGTTTGGAATTTTCTATTGGGGATATGGTTTTTGTGGAAGTATCTCCTTTGAAGATGTTCAATTTGGTAATAAGAGGAAGTTGGCACCAAGATTCGTAGGTCCTTTTCCAATAGTAAAGTGGATTAAGAAGCTAGCATACAGGGTCGACTTACCTCAGAAGATGGTGGAGCTGCACAATGTCTTTCATGTCTCTTATCTATGGAAATTTGTGCATGACTCAGGCATGACGATTAGACCGGATCAACTTGAAGATGTTGAGGTAGAACTAGAAGTTTGAGAAATTGTAGGCTAGTTCGTATTGTTGAACATGATACGAAACAACTTAGGAGAAAGTCGGTGAAGCTAGTAAATGTACAATGGAGCAAAAATAATGACGATTATACATGGGAAACCGAGGAAAGCTTGAGGACTATGTGTTTGGAGCTCTTTGAATGGTAAGATCCATCGTTTATCATATATACTTTCACCATTGTATTTCGCATTCGATAAGCTAGCGTTCCGCATGCTAGGGTAGGATTACTATTGATTGCATGATTGCTTGTTTGATACAATTGATGGTTTCATATGGTTATAGGCATGTAGAGTAATTGATTATTTCTTGATTTATTTAGGGATTTTAGGGGAGAAATTCCCAAAGAGGGGAGGATGCATCGACTCGTATTTTACGTATCGGAGGATCATAAAATATTTTTATTTTATTAAGGTCGTATGATTCTATAATTTTGCAATATGACTCTTAAGGATATTTAACACACCTATAGTTTTTTTCGAAATTCTATGTGATGTTTTTGACCTTGGAAATATTTTTTCGGTTATAACTTTTGATAGTAGTAGAATTATGGTATTGATCTAGTTCCATTGCTTCAAGATAATGATTTTCCATTCCGTAGAGTGGTCATAATAAGAAAACGGACTTAGGATTAGGAAGTTATGCCTATTTTAAGTTTAGACACTTGTTGGCTAGTATTGGTGTGTAATTAATTAAGCCCATAAGTAGGTCCATCAGTCTACTTCAAGATTAGTGGAAATAGAGGGTTGTAAGAGCAAATTAAAACTTTTCCCTCTTTCCCAAATCAGATCTAAACCCCCATTTGCCCTAATTTCATCCAAGATCACACAAATACTCGCTAAACCTAGCCAAATCACTATCTAGAGAGGAGCCTATCAAACAGAAGCTAGAGATTATCATTTTGGTTGATTTGCATTGCTTTTTATTAATGTCCACATTGGATCTAGGCAGTAATTGGTTGATTTTGGTAATTGGTGAAAGGTTTATGCCTTCTCACTATCCTATGCTTGCTATATTGGTAGAATTGCATGTTTTAACATGATTTTTGGCTTTAAAACCTGTTCTAACTTTAATTTTATCATATTCTTATGACCTAAAATGGTGAATCTTTGAAATGATTGTCAAAAATGATTTGATAATTCTCCTTATTCATATTCATATGTGAATGTAATATGTAAATTTAGATTAAAATTGGTTTGTTTACCACACTCATGTGTATTGCTTGTATGAATGGATGTATATGCATGTTATTCTATGCTTGTATTTTATGCTTTGATGTTTTTTTGCTAGTGTTTTGTATGTTTAGCAAGATAGGTTGGTGAATTTGACAAATCAGAGGCAATGTTGGTTAGAATTGATCGAAACTTGAAGGGAAGGCTCTAGAGCATAGTAGGAGCTTGTAGAGTAAGGTTGTGACAACCCACCTTTTCGTCCTTCGAAAATCAACACTGCTATATCCTTGGTATTCACGTGTCGCATATTCAAGTGCCGGAGAGGCGGATAATCAGAGGTTTAAAAATAATAATGATAGAATAACAATAGAATCTCACATTTGCATTAATTATACATATGGAACGTAGATATAATCACTCCATGTGATTCATTAGAGTCACGATAAGTACTAACCCGGCTAGGGACAGTCATAACTTCCAATCCTAACAAAGGCTGGTAGATACTAAATACATATTACACGATACAACGGAAATTTTAAATAGATCACTATTGACAACAGGATCCTCCAGTCCTCATGCTCCATGCTCCTTCCCAAAATTCTCCAAGCTACCTGACTACTTGGCTGGCCAAAAAATAGGGCATCCAAATTTTAAGCAAAAAGAAAAATAAATTCTGGGTCAGTCATGAGACTAATGTGATAAGCTCAAAATGCGAGTATTTGAAAATCAAAAGCGTATCTCATAAGAGCACCATGCATATAGACACGAAACGACTTTTTACCATACGATAACCAAATCATTTTTATGTAAAATTCAGTGATACTATTTTTAATGACATTCTTTGAAATTTTTTCAAATAAGCATATTCAAAGAGCGGAAATTGTTACATTGGTAATATTTGATGGCGTAATAGGTTTACAACTAAAACCGAAGACACTTATTGAAGATTTGGATTTCCAATGAATAGGAAAGTGAGAGACTACCTTCCATACGGTATATTTCTAGAGTAATATACCAAGGATCGATATCTTCGAAACTTCTACGAATTAAGACCGGCCCATCCGAGACCAACAGATAGTACTGATAGCACCGAATATGATATCCCCCAGGACGTTATCGATCTATCCGAGATCTTATAGCGTACACCACATAATTTAAACCCAACATCATAGTAGGTAAAAATATATAGATCTAGAATGGTGATATCATACCATAAAGGTTGCAATCCACTTAGCCTTAAAGCAACCTCTGTTTCACAATTCCCCGACATTGAGGCTTGAGGTAACGTTTATCTTTCTTAGAACATTTTTACTTAAAATGCCACACTGCCATTTTCAACAACACAGAATAGATTTCAAAAAAAGTACAGCCTCTGAGCTCGCACGTCTCGAAGAAGGGTGCTAAGCATAAGAGGGGTTACCTCCTACACTACCAAACAAATGTACATTTGTAGAGATCGATATACCATGTTCTTAGGAATGCAATATCAGGCATTCATCCATACAAGTTGTCTAGGAACATGATAAACTGGAGGCCCTCTCCTACCACATCCTATTAGGCATTACCCCTAGGATTAGTCGCGAATAGTCCTTGCATACGAACATCTTGGAATGAAGGGACCACTACTATTTATTTATCTCAGGAGCTACTCCGAAATTATCAACAAATAATCCTTTCGGTTTGAAGGTCCCTGCCTTCAACTTCATAGTCTTTAATCACGTCTTCACTTTCAAACTCATAAATTGGTTCAAAGTGGTTTTTGGATAGGAATCCCCTAAATTCGACCCCCGTTTCTCCGAACCAATTATCAATAAAAAGATGTTAAGTGGGTGATTAATATTCCATTAATTTGTATCCTTTCATCCAAAATATCTTCTTAAAGATATATATCTTTTAAAATCATTTCTTTTCAGTATATACGGGATTATTAAACCTCTCTTTAACCAAATCAAAATTATTTCTCATAAATCATATCGCAAAACATTTTTGAGTAAAAAGGGTCGATAGAAATTATACTAATTTTACTCAACATCAATTTTCGTATTCAACCTTTACTATCCGTCGAATAGCGATGAAATCACCTTTTAAATTCACATGGACAGTATGGGTTCTTGCCTTAGAATTTAATACAAAATATAAGAAGATTATTTCTATACAATCCAAGTTGTATTAAATTTGGAAATATTGAATCTTTCTGCTTGCCTCATTTACGACCTTTCGACCTTATCTATTCCTCATCCAGGAAAGAGGCCAGGTGAGTTAGGGCACTGGTTGCTCCTGAACGTCTCCTTAGTTTAAGCACCTCCCATCCAAATCTCATAAATAGAAAAATCCAATCTACTTATCGGCTTTTAGAGCCAAGCATAAATCACTAGATTATAACAACTTTTCTTTAAATCATTTTATTTAAACTCTTTTAAAATGAATTATAAAGCTTTCAAATCATCTTTAAGATACTTGATTATTTATTTAAAACATTTATAAAAGATTTGAGAAGGAATACTTAAGTTTAAAGCCATATTTCAAAAGTCGCGGATTGTGCTTTTAAAGCTTATTTGATCAAAACAACATTTCTATCATTTAGAAATCCATTTTTATAACTGAAATCTCTTTTAAAACATTTTAACATATTTCTAAAATTTATTACATATTTTTAAAGAACTAAAATTATCATTTACAAAGAATTTATCCCTTGGTTTCCGAACTACCAAAGAGCGACTATTTTGAAAACTTATTTTGCTCATATTTCAAAATCTGCTAAATAAAGTCTCGATCCTTTTCTTTTGCTTGAAAACTACGATTATTAGAGTTTGGAAAATTATATTCCAAATAATTCCAATTTTGAATCCATCATATAAATGGATTCAAATTTCTACGGTGTGACATCACGAACTACCATTACGCTACGTGCCTATTTTTGACTCAACTTTCATAATTTGTCCAAACTTCACCAAATTATGTTTTACTGTTTATAAAACATTTATAGGAAATTTTAAATCATTTCAAAGGGGTTTAACAATTCCATATCACTTTTATAACTTGATTCCGAAAGTGATTTCCTTATGTAATATTGATGTGTATTTAACGTGACTTGTTCACACAATTAAACACTATATTAAAGCAACCAATACTTGACGATCAAAAAATAGTAAACATCTATAGAAATCATATCACATCATATATATATATATATATATATATATATGAATAGAGTTTCTCACTTGATTTCCGATCGAACCAACTTTAAAACGACTATAGCTCTGCTATCTCGTAATCAAAGCACCCGACAACTAGCTTAAATGCTCCTAGGGGGTTCGACATTAGTCTTGGAGGCTTCGAATAGCTCGGCCTTACTTGGAAAATGGTGGTGGAGGGCTTGGTTGCACACGGCCTTAGTGAAGGAAAAGGAAGAGATCGCTAGCTTGAACTTTGGTTTGAAGTGGTATAGATTTTGATTGATTTTCACGTAACTTTATTTTGATTTTGTAATATTTCCTTTCTTAAGCTTGGAAGCCATTAATGTAGAGAAGAAGAGGATGGACAACGTAGGAATTTTATGAAGAAAAAGTGTGAATGAAGTGAAGAGAGGTAGGCGCTATTTATAGGAAAATGTATGGATGGAAATATCATGATATTTTCACACACACATCACTTTCATCACCACCTCTCACCCATATCCCCTCATCATTCTTTGCCAAACATGCCCTCCCATGTGTGTAGCCTTGTGCTTGTACTTAAGGTGAAAGTTGTGACTTTGGTTTTACTTAAGAGTTAAGTTTTAGGAAAATATCTTAGATATTTTCTCATATATATATATATAATTGTATAAGTATATCTGTATATGTGTTCATGTGTATTTGAATGTGTTTATGTATATGTACATGTATGTGTGCATATGTATGTCTTAAATGATTCAAACGCTGCACAACTTTTCTAAGTTGAATCATTACGGATTTCGATTTTGATTTCCGATCATATTTTCACTTCTTAATATATATATATATATATATATATATATATATATATATTTGTAAACAAAGTTTGAAAATAATATTTCTATCATTATATAATAATTAAAAGGGATTTTAATAATTAAATAATTATTAAATTATTTAAATTCAATTTAAATTAAAAAATCATTTATTCCAAAATAGTGATATCATTGATGATGTCATAAAGAGATTTTATTTTCAAAATAAAATAAATAATTTTATTACATATTCTCACTCATATATATAAATGATTTATGTATCCAGCTCCATGCATGATGTCGGATTATCGAAGAGCTGTCAATAAAACGGCTTTCGTTCATTTTATAGATATATCTTCCAAAGTATATAGTTTTGTAAATATTTATTCAAAATAAGATTACCGATATTATTTATTATTCAAAACATTACCATTTATGTTAAAAATCTTAAATTTGATTCTTTTAAGAAATTTGAAGTGATGAATTTGCGGATCATTACAGACTTTCCTCCTTAAAAAAATTTCATCCTCGAAATTAAAGATGAGAAGAAGATAACTCAAAAGGAATATATCGTATATAACGAAATATATACAAAGTTATGATAAGTGGCTACACCAGAGGCGGTAAGTACACTATCTCGATACGATATATATAATTTATATATCCATCCTAAACTATGGATATGCCTTCTTTATCCTATCCTTTGTTTCCTATATATAGTCATTAGCATCACCACTACATTGAACTTCAACCAGTGGCGCAACCTTTCTTCTTAATCACTTTTCATCACGATCCACGATTTTATTATGTTTTCTTATAACTATTAAATATGGTTTTACTTCTAAATCCTCCTAGGCAGCTATCTTTATGATTTGTTTCGGATCATACACATACTTACATAAATGAGATACATGAAACACATCGTGCACAACTGGCAACCCACCTGGTAGTTCTACTTGATAGGCTAACGGCCAATCCGCTCTAGAATAGGAAAGGTCCAATATATCGAGGAGCTAGCTCGCCGGTTCTTCCATATCTCACGACTCCCCTTATCGGAGAGATCTTCAGAAACACCTTGTCTCTGACTGAGAATTTAAAATTTCTATGCCTTTGATCGGCGTAACTCTTCTGTCTGCTTTATGCTTCTTTTAGTTTCTTTCTGATCATGTCCACTTTCTCTAAAGCTTCTTGGATCATATCAGAACCAAGTACTAACTGATCTTCGATTTCGATCCAATATGTTGGGGATCTACATAGACGACCATCCAAGACTTCATAAGGTGGCATATCAATACTAGCCTGATAGCTATTATTATAAGAGAACTCTACCAAAATGAAGGTAGCTTTCTCCCGAACCTCCAAAGTCTAATATGCATGCTCTCAAAAGATCCTCCAATACTCTGTTTAATCTTTCGTATTGCCCATCAGTCTGGGGATGATATGCGGTGCTTATATCTAGCTTTGTTCCCAAATCTCTTTGTATGGCTTCCCAAAACTAACTGGTAAAGATTGGATCTCGATCGCTTATGATGCTGGATTGAACTCAATGTAGTCAAGCAATTTCCTTCATATATATCTCAGCTAAGCTTGAGGCTGTTCTTGTGGCTTTTACTGGGATGAAGTGTGCGGTTTAGTCAATCTATCAATGATAATTCATACGCCTTCATTTCCTTTCCTTAACCGAGGCAAGCCATCGATGAAATCCATTGATATCATTTCCACTTTGGAATCTCAAATGGTTGGAGTAGTCCGAAAACCTTTTGCTGATCACTCTTGATCTATTGACAATTTGCACATCTATTTTCATGGATGGAAATATCTCTCTTTATACCACGCCACCAGAAAATCTTTTTCATATCTCTATACATCTTGGTAACTCCGAGATGTATTGCGACTGAAGAATTCTAACATTCGGTTAAAGCTTCTTGTCTAATCCCATCAACATTGGGAACACATATCCTTCCATTCATTCTTAGAATTCCTTGCTTATCCACCTTGAATCCTATCCATCATCTTGGTATCACATTCTCCTCTACTTCCCTGACTACCCTTGCAATAATTGGATCCTTGAGTTGATTCTCCTTTGTATGACAAATCAATGTTGGACGCATCACAAAATGGGCTATAATAACATGCTTTTTACTTTGCACATCTGCCACAACATTGGCTTTTTCTGGTGTACATAGAATATCCAAGCCGTACGATGCGAGGAATTCTAGCCAACGGTGCTGCCTCATATTCAAATCCTTTTTACTGAAAAGATATTTCAAAGATTTGTGGTCGTGAAGAGATTAAACTTTTCACCCAGCAAATAATGCCCCTACATTTTTAATACAAACATCACAGCTAATAGCTCTAAGTCGTGTGTCGCATAATTCCTTTCATGGATCTTCAGCTGTCTTCTGGCATATGCAATGAGCTTTCCATGCTGCTTTAGAGCTACACCTACTCCTTCCCCACAAGCATCCGTATACACAGTTAAACCATCGCTTTCATCTGCTATAGCTAATACGGGAGCGGTAGTTAACCTCCCTTGAGATGCTGAAATGCTTCTTCACATTTTTACGTGCACTCAAACGTAGCATCCTTCATTTTCAGCTTTGTTAAGTGAGAGGAAATTTTAGAGAAGTCTTGAATAAACCTTCGGTAATTTTTGACTAATCCTAAGAAGCTATGGATGTCCTTCAGAGTTTGTGGTTGTCTCCAATCCTACATAGCTATGATTTTTCCTATGACTACCGAAACTCCATCCCCTGACATAATATGTCCTAGGAATCTTAAATCTTTTTCCCAGAAGTGGCATTTTGACAGTTTTTCTTTAAGAATATTCCTTCTCAATATCTCCAACACAATATCCAAACGCCTTTCATGCTCTTCTTCAGTCTTTCAATATATGACAATATCATCAATAAAGACCAACATGAATGTAATGGCTTGCCTTTTTGGACGTTATAAGCAGACACACATGGCAGACTCAAACCATTAAAAGGGGCAGATTATTATGGGGTAAATAAGAAAATAAGAAGAAAGAAAGAAAACAAAATAGAATCTCGAAGCGGAATGACAAAATATAATAATCAAATAACAGTTCATGAAGCTGTTTGCAAAACATTTGGTTATACTTGTACAACACAGAATCAAATTTACATACAATATAGATAAATAACAATGCAGCGGAACAGTATGAATTTAGTAGAATAATATAATAAATAATAGTAGTACAAATCTTCGTCTTTATCCTCCAAAAAGTAAGGCCTTCAAATCCTGAAATGCTCAGGCTGACCCGAACGAATTGAAAAGAAAAAACACTCGAGTCAGAACTAAAAGATCTTATGTAAGTTAAATCGATGGAAATAAATATGAGTGCAACTGCGTCAGATATGTTTACGGGGTTTAAAATCTCCTATCCAGTGTCTAACGTGAATGCAGTAACTTAAGAGATGTTCGGAATTCTCATCTGCTAAGGATCCGTTAAACTATCTACTATGCAGTAAAATACGTTATTATAATATATCTACAGCAAAGTAAAGGTATTAAAATAGCGTTAAGGCATTATCCATATTCCCTTCACCAATATTTTTATATTCTCATAGTCTATATTGTACCGTAATTCCTTCGTAAACTAGAGGGCTATCAACGGACACTCCATAGGTATGGTACAAAACAAACTTGTAGAAGGCGTTCTAGGGCATGTGAACACGACACTCGAGCAATGTCAGGGTAGATATACCATTTGCGTATGCGGACCAGTGGTAACGCATAGCAGATACTACTGCCTACCTCTGACACACTCCCAAATCAAAATCAAAGGGAGGCCACCAAATCAATCACAAAGTAATAGAATGGTATCGAAGAAATGTGCCCGATAGAAGGAATGACCTCACTGGGCCCAACATGGCTCCTGATTTTAGTCACATCTAAGCAGACTCACGGGAGTCAGGGTCACGTCGTACCTACACAGAAATCGTTCACCAAACCATCCTACTTCATTTTCGGAATCTCCACCATGTACACAGTTGTTAAAGTGGTTTTCAATGTTGGCAAAGAGTATGACAATATCTGATCCCGGTCTCTTTAACAACCAATCGCCTATTACACACCGGATGGTTATTTAAATTTTCAAATGCATTTCATAATTGATATAAAAATTTCATATTCAATTCAAATCACATCACTTTCAAAATTATATTCACTTTGAAATCATATTCACCTTTGAAATCATATCATTTCCGAAATCATAATTTCTTTCAAACATCATATTTCCAATTTCGTTAAATTCTTACTTCAAAATCATCATATTCAATTAATTATAACATTTAACTTAGGTTATAACATCATTTAACCGTATTTGCTTTACACGATATGAATTTTAATATGAACACTATCCCTCTACTAAGTTTG
Organism: Allium cepa; assembly: GCA_030765085.1. Lineage (NCBI taxonomy): Eukaryota > Viridiplantae > Streptophyta > Magnoliopsida > Asparagales > Amaryllidaceae > Allium > Allium cepa. Next base: position 268,774,603 of record CM060941.1, on the reverse strand, counting down.
AAATTTTAGAAAATAGTTTAAATAGTTATAAATAGTTAAAATACTCGAAAATAATTTACTTATAGATTAAAGGTACTATTAAATTGGTTTAAGATAGTTAAATATATTAAATATAATTAAAATTGATTAAATAGCTTTAAAATAGATCAATTAGATTTAAAATAAGTTAAAATGGGTTAATCAGTTTTAAAATAGGTTGAATGATTTAAAATAGGTTAAAATGATTTAATATAGTTAATGTAGGTTAAAATAGTTTAATAAATTGAAAATCTTAAATTTAGAATCTTTGAAATAATATATTTTTAAAACAATTTATAATAAAACATGACTTCGAAGTTTACATCAATTTAAACCATTTATTTCGTTTTAACCCATTTGGACCATTTCCAATTTCCAAAACCCAATTTCAAATCCTTCAATTCACATTATCAATAAATATTAAGTTCTATATCGCTTCCAATCCACGGTTAAAATATCAAATTTATTTACTCCAATTTCAATATATTTCAAAGTCATAACGTAAACAATTTCAATAACCCAATTCCTTTCAATTCCAATTACACTTCAAAATTCAACTTAAAATTCTAAATCAAATTGCTTAACACAATTCCTTTAACCAATTCAAATTTCAACATAACTTGATTTTTAATAATAATTTAATTTATATAAGAAACAAGTTCATTTCAAAATATCATTTAATTTAAATTCAAAAATTAAGGATTTAAAAATCATTTAATTTAACCAATCCGGTGTTCGTATATAATTCTCTACCCTAGGGTCAAGTGATGCAGATATTTATCATTTCAATTTGCAATTTATTATTTTATCGGTATATATCATTCCAAACCGCAATCTCGAATTAAATAATAAAACCCAAAAAATCGCTCGAGTTTATCATTTCAAGCCATTACGATTATTCCTCAATCTATAGATCATTTGGCTATATATCATTTCAACCCATAATGACTTTCTAAATAATAACTAAGGGAACTTGCAGAGTGATAACAATATATATAAATCAAACATATCACCCAATCATCCAATAATAATTCAAATATCCTTCACAATCATCATCCAATTCAAACCATGAATATAAATAATTAACAGATTATTATTTACAAGGAATTACTGGCAGTTTAAATTCAATAATAAATTAAATGACAATTTAATTCAAAATAAATTCATATTAACAGAAATAGCAGTTTAAATATACCAAATAGTTATAAATAAATTCCTAATCACATCCTAAATTTAATTTAACTAACATAAGAAATTTTAGAAGTTGTGAGTTGATCAAATCACCCACCTTCAAATGTAAATCAAATTAAAATCCAATTTAAACCCAAAAATTCAAATGGTCTTAGAATATGTCCAAATTAGCGTCAAAATGTCTGAAATTTCGATACGATCTCAGTGGAAGAAACCACGCGTGAATCCGGTTCGTATGCAAAAGTTATGTATATTAGAACATTGAAATAAATTTTTAAATAAATAAAATATTAACAAATCACAATTAGCCACATCATCTTGCCATAGAAAAAACCGTAGCATGGGAATCAGGTACGAACCCAGGTAGTCGCCACCATGTTTCGAAATTTTTCGACCATAATGTCCACTACCGTGATGATCAGACCTCACCACCACTCTTCCCTCACCGAGCCGCCCAAGATCGAGCCACGCCGTCGATTCCGTCGTCCCCCTAGACGTACGGCCCCTGCTACGTTCTAAGGACTACCATGGCGAATCTGAGCACCATCGAGATGAACGGCCACAACCCAAGAACCTGCACCTTCCCCTCTTCCTAACGGTGCCTCCCAATCGTCGATCGGGCGACGATCCGCTATTGGATCGTCAAAACTCCATATGGCCGGTTGAGGTTCATCCCGAATTTCTTGACAAACAGTGAATCGAATTGCAAAACGAATTGCAGATTTGCCCTGTGCTCATCGAGAACTTCAAATCGATATATAATTCAATATTGTTTGAGGAGTTTGAATTTTTGATTTGGTTTTTGATTTGAAATTGAATTAGAAACTTGTTTGTCTGCCATTGAGAAGGAGAATTGGATAGAAGATGTACGTACAGAAAAATGAGAATAATAAGTAGCTAGGGTTTATAACGAACAATTTATAGGCAGATCGGAAATAGAAATGAATGGATCAGATTTGATTTGGAAGTTGGACGATAATTGACTCGAAAAGCCCATTCTGTCTCTGGAACGAAAATGGGTCATCCCGTATATCAAAATAGATGTTTTTGATGATTTCAAATTCAATGGAACATGTTTTAAGTCATAATTCCATCGCATGGAGAAATTATGTTAAAATTATCCCATTTCAAATGGATTTAAATTAAATTGATTTCTAAGCGTTTCGAGCCCGTACGATCAAACGACAAGTTCGTTTGTTACGAAACTAGAAATCCTATAATAACACTATTACAGACCCGATGAAACTGGTTTCATCGAAATCCGAGATAGTTGTCAAAATGGCTATTTTCCAAATTAAGTAAACAAATTAATATTAAATTAATTAAATCAATTTTCATTTCAAAGTTAATAACTAATAATTTCCATCATTTTTTATTGCTGTGACATTTATAATAATTTAAAGTAAATTTACATATCAATTTAAGTGTTAATTGTTTCAATAATTACACTATCCAATTTCAACTACAATTGAATTCAATTAATTATAATTTAATTTCAATAAATTGTTTAAATTTTGATTTCAAACTTTATATTAAATCAATTATTACTCAAATAATGTAGTTAATATTTATAGATACCATATTTCACTAATAAGCTACATTTCCATCATTTATTTGTATTAACTGCTATAATTCAATTATATTGAAATTTGTCACTTTTACACATTAATTATAATTTAAAATCCCAATAAACTAATTTATCTTGGTTTCATTCTTTTATATAAATCAATTATACCCTTATGAATAAAATTAACATTTCTATCCATTTTATTACATTCACAAATTTCATTTATTGTCTTAGTTCTCATTAAGGTAACATTTAACTTTATTTAATTTTTATTGATTTCCAATTTCGATTTAATAGACTAAATAAATAGGTAACATATATTAGTTGTCATCCTTAACGTTAAATCATATTTATGTTTACTACATACAAACCCATGTTGTAATTTCTTACATAATACTGATCTTATTCAATTACAATTTATTATATATTATCCATTAATTAATTCATATTTACTGTCATTTCCTTATATCAAATTTATAACCAAGTTATAACATTCTACATTATTTCAGTTAATTGGAATTTCATTCACTTTGTTAATAATTAACTAAAATTAACCTTATTACATTTCATTTTAGTTATTATTTCATATATAAATTAATTTTTTTTATTTCTTCCAATATTAAAACACAAAAATCTTATTAAATCAACAATTTTTAATTATCAAAAATTTACGGGTCGTTACAATGAATTTGTTGAGTACGTCTCTCAATACTCTATACATAAGGTCCACGAAATACGATGGTGCATTAGTTAGTCCAAATAGTATAATCGATCATTCATAGATACCATCTAGACCTCGAAATGCAGTCAAGAGAATGCAATTTTCTGCTATTCTCAATTGATGGAATCCGGTAGCTAGATCCATTTTTGAGAATACTCGAGCACCATGTAATTGATCAAACAAGTCGTATATGCGGGGTAAATGATACTAGTTTTTAATCATTTTCTTATTTAGGTCTCGGTAGTCTATACAAAGTCTAAGGGAGCCATCAGACTTTGCCACAAAAACCACAGTTGTACCCTACCTTGAGCTACTTGGTCTAATTAGCCCCATGTTAATAAGCCATTAATTTATTTTTCCAACTCAATCTTTTCATTTGAAGCCATCGTACGAATAGGGCAAATAAATGGTCTGGCATCAGGCATTAAATCAAAACGGAATTCAATTTCCCGATGCGAGGGCAAACTTTTAACTTCCTCGAAAACATCTTGAAATTCTTTAACAATCAATATTCTTTCCAAGTTCATTTGAGATGAATGTAACGATACATGAAGTCGTCTGTTAGTGGACTAGGTCCTTCACATATTATTTGATCTGACACCCTTCTGGTCATGGCTTTTAATATAATCACTCGATTATTACAGTCTAAAGAGTATACTTGAATAGTGTAACGACCCGGATTTTTCGATGGTTAATTGTGTATATTTAAATGGTTTTAAATATTGGATTTGAAATTATAATTGTGTTAGAAAAATTTTAAACCTTAAATTTCAAGCGATTTCATAAATTTTTGAAATCGTCAATTTAATTGACGGGTTAAAATAGTGATCCGAGGCACATTCTCCGAATTCGATGAAATTAGTTCTATTGGATCCATAATAGTGTATTATTATCGAATTTCGAATTTTATAGTGTTTGGATGTATCGTTGAGTCGTACGATCTAGAAATGCCTAGAAATAATTTAATTGAATTTAATTTAAAATAGTCGATTTAAAAAGTTATCTTCTCCTTACGATCGAATTGGAGCTCGAGACTGGTTCCATTGGGCTCGGAATAACGACATAAATTTATAAACGCCTAGTGGCACGCCTAAATAGGAGTTCAAATTTTTATAGTGTATAATTTGAGATATTTAAAAAAAAATACATAAAAGCAAAATCAAACCAACAGTCAAACCTTCTCTAATACGTCGTTCCTTTCCTTCCCAAACACACCGCTCTCTCTGTTAAAAACACATCTCCACCCTTATCCCAAATCAAAATCTACTGTATGAATTTTTTTAAAAAACCGTGTCCATTCCTTCTTCTTCCATTTCAAAAACAAAATCGACAAAAAATAAAAAATAAATATAAAGAAAAGCAAAACCAGATTCGACTAACTTCAAATTGATTCAAAAAATAGATTCGCGCGATAGGAATGGCGATTAGCTGGAGGAAGCTACTCGAGTATCGGAGAGCGGTGGCTTAGGGCATATTCACACAGCAGTCAAGCGTTTCGTGCTGGAGCGTCAGTTAGGTGGATGTGATCTCATTCGTGGGTTCAGCAAGGTGGCGGCAGTTTTCATGGGGGTCGGTGATGTAGTTGTGTGCGTTCGTGCCGACTGTCGCGACTTAGGAGCTTGTGTAATTTGTACGACTTGATGGAGACGAGATCGCGTTTGAGGTTGGGGTTGATTTGGGAAGATGGCACGCGTGTGGGAGACGAGGCCGCGTTTAAGGTTTGATTTATTTCTATTTCTGTTGTTCCATTTTAGCTATATATATACCACCATTGTGAGGACATGCAGTTATAACTATCCAAGTGTAACAACCGTAGATTTTTTTTGCATATAATTTAAATTTGACTTTATTTCATTTTGAAATTATTTTAAACTTTTTTATTTCAAAATTTTCATTTTTAAATATAAATTTTGATTATTATATGAATTATAATTTCAAACTGGTATAAATTGAATATTTTCCTGAAAAATGGATTTGTGGTCAAAATTTGTCAAACTTGACTTTTAAATTTTAAATTTAAATATTTGAATTCTTTAATTTTATCATTTATTTTGAAAATAGATTTAATATCATGAACACTGCTTTTCGTTTCATTGAATTTGAATTTAAATTGTGAAAGTTATACCCTTTACAATATTGTGTGTATATAGGGTTATTTAACAATATTCTTTGTTTTAATTTATATAAACGATATTTTTATTTGATATATCTTATTCTAATTTTTATATTTATGTTATATTATGTATATTTTGACTTTTAAATATTTTTAAAGTGATGTTTGAATTTTTTCAAAGCTTATTGAATTTATTTTCTATTTTAAAGCCTAGTTTCTATTTTCTTTGCTATTTTCTTCATTTAAATTATATTTAATTAAAATTTATTTATTTAATTTATGAAGGCATGTTTATTTTGTGTTCTTATCTTTATTTTTAATATTTTCCAAGTCCATATAATTTTTCCAAAATTTATTCTGTTTATTTTCAAATTTGCTTGACTAGTTTGCATTTTCTAAGCTATTTTCTTATTTTTACCTTATATAATTAATAATTATTTATTTATATTTTATATTTTGTTGCATTTTATAAATTTTTACTGAAATTATTGTTTTTCTTAGTAATTTAAACTTATATAAATAAATTAAAGGTAATGTGAAAATGTTTTGACTTTTGGTTTCCAATGGCTCTTTATCTCCCGCCTTTTCACATTTCAACCTTACTTTTCATTCAATTGGCCACATCTCCTCATTTCTTCAGCCGTCTATTTTTTTTCTCATTCATGTAAAACATTTTTCTTCCCATCTGAAAAAAAAATTCAGCCTCCATCGTCTCCAAGAGTTTGGTAAATTTTATTTCTTTTTCCATTGTTTTTCTTCTTGTTTTTCTACTTGTTTATGTTGATTTTTACTTGCCTTCTCTTCTACTTCAGGTTCGGCCCCACCACTCCAGCCACCATGGCCGCCTTCTCCACCACCTAAACCACTCACCACCTACTCTCCAGCCCCAAGCTACTGTCCATGCCCAATAGTTGATCAAACTCCACCTAATTCGACACAAACTTCACTTATATGCACCATAGCCAACACATATGCCTTCATCAGCTTCAACCTTCCTTTGGCCATCACCAACTCCACCTCCACCATGCATGGACGACCTGAAACCCTCTGCCACACCATCCTCCAGCCCACTACAGAGATGGTCATACCTGGTCTTGCTTGGGCCGAGCCAATGTTGCATTTATCTCATGCATCATCACTTTTGCTCCATCCCATACATGTTTGGCCGACCTCTTATGAACCCAAACCAGATCCTTGTCCTTGCTTTAGCCGTGCCTAGCTAACCTATATCTGAAGCATTAGTGGTACAAGGCAAGTGCAAAGACTTTGGAGATGATTTTGCATTTATCTCTAACATTGTTTAATCGTATTTTTAGTTGAAAACTTATGTTGTTTGTATTGTCTTGTTTGAATGCGTTCAAGGAAATTAATCTTTGGATCTCGCAAACTCGAATCTTTGTCATGCTATCGTGCTCTGAAGATCTCAGTTTGTGCTTTTGATCGTTGCCTCCAGCTTATACAGGTGAGTTATTCTCACCTGACAATATGTACATATATAACTAGTAAATTGACCCCTTTTGAATCTGTAAAAATGCATAACCATATCACACCTGCTATATTATGATTATATGATGTTCACCCATGCTTAAACACCTTTTATATCATATGTTACTCTTACATTATGCTGTTCTATTGTTTATATCAGTTTATCACACTGCAAGTTCCCTTTAGATTAGAATCACTATGGGTTGAAATGATACATACCCGAACAGACTTTAGAATAGGGGAAATTCGTTATGGGATGAAATGATAGGCCGAATGATTTTCAATTATTTTCTTTGTAAATTACGGGTTGAAATGATACATTACCCGTATCACTTTACCTAGCGTAGAAAATTATATACAGGTCCGTAGTTAAAATATGTTTTTCTAAAAATTTTAAAATATTTTAGAAATGTAATTATTATACAATTTTGATTTAAAATTAATTAAAAATAATTTTTTTAAAGTATTATTGATTTTCTGGAAATTTATAAGTGAAATAAATTATGGAAAAGTTAGAAAATCTGAATGTAAGTTATTTTGGAAATTTTGATTTAATTATAATTGGAAATTAAATTAAATGTGAAATTATGATAAATTTATGATAATTTGAATTTAAAATGAATTTAAAGTGATTTTATAATATATTAATGATTTTTGAATAAAGTTAAAATGTGGAATGAATGAATATTTACGTTGAAATTTTGAAATATAACCAAAATTGGAATTTGTGAATTTGGCTTAAAAGTGAATTTTAAGTTAAATAAATAAAATTGAAATTAAGTTATATTTTGAAATTTTACACTTAAGTGTTAAGTTGAAATTTAATTCAATGAATTTAAAATTTAATGTTGAAATTTAATAAGTGAATTATTATTAAATCTTGATTTTTGAATGGAAATTTAACTTTATAAAATCATGAACTTAAGGAAAATTAAATGATGTTTATAAATGTGAAAATGTATGATTTTATAAGTTAAAAATGTTTCAATAAAAATATAAATGGTTGTGAAATTATATTGAATATTTGAAGTTAATTAACTGCATTTTTGAAATGCTATTAATTGCAATGTAAATGATATTACAACATTTGTAAATGCTGTAGTTGATGATAATGAACTAAAAAGCTAAATTGAATTGAAGTCTATTATAGCAATTTATGTAAGTGCTATAACTGTTGAATTTAACTAAGTTTATTTGAAATTTAAGTAAACCCTATTACAGCATTTTTAAAATGTTGTCTTTGTTAAATTGAATAGTTTTGAATGTAACTTTCCGTAGCGTTTTCTAAATGCTACGAAAAGTGAATTTTCACTTTTTTGATAAACTTAAGTGAATAAATGAACTTTGTAGGTTGAAAATTTTGGAAATTTAATAATTTAACTATTAAATATAATAACTTCATTTTAACGATTTAAAATGATTTTTGAAATATAAACTGTTTTGAAATGTGAATTGAAATGGTAATTTAAATTGAATGAAATAAATAATGATTTGAAATGAAGTTTTGGAAAGATATGATATTTTGATATATTAAAATTATTTGAAATGTGGTTTTGAAAAGATATGATATTTTGATATATTAAAATGATTTGAAATGTGGTTTTGAAAAGGTATGATATTTTGATATATTGAAATGATTTGAAATGAAGTTTTGAAACGATTTGATATTTTGATATATTGAAATGATTTGAAAGGAAGTTTTGTAAAGATATGATATTTTAATATATTGAAATGATTTGAAAGGAAGTTTTGTAAAGATATGATATTTTGATATATTAAAATGATTGAAAATGTGGTTTTGAAAAGATATGATATTTTGATATATTGAAAAGATTGGAAATGAAGTTTTGTAAAGATATAATATTTTGATATATTAAAATGATTAGAAATGAAGTTTTGTAAAGATATGATATTTTGATATATTAAAATGATTGGAAATGAAGTTTTGTAAAGATATGATACTTCGATATATTGAAATGATTTGACAAGAAGTTTTGGAAAGATATGATGTTTTTGAAATGGTTTAGAATTAATTTAATCTTTATTTTGATAAAGATTTGGATTTGAAATGATATTCTATTTTGAAGTATACATATTATTTTAAAAGTTACAACCATGGGTTATAATAACGATTGGTCGGCAAAGAGACCGGGATCGGATATTTGGCATACTCTCTGTCGATACCGAAAACCACTTTGACAACCGTGTACACGGTGGAGATTCCAGAATGAAGTAAGATGGTGACGACGTTCTTGAGGTATATTACGTGGACCCGACTCCCGTGAGTTGGCTTAAGGTGGCTAAAACAGGAGCGATCTCGGGCCAAAAGGGGCATCTCCTCTGGTCGGACACATTCCTTCGATACTATACTCTTACTTGTGATTGATTAGATGGCCATCCTCCGATTTTGATATGGGAGTGTGTTCCGAGGTGGACGTATGTGGCTGCTGCGTTACCACCAGCCCGTGTGCATAATTTGTATATCTACCCTGGCATTGCCTTGTGTGCCGTGTCACCTACCATATTGAGCCTTCACTACGAGTTTGGTTTTCTCCCGTAGCCTATGCGTATCTTCTCGTAGTCTCCCGATCAGGAGATATGCAGATATTGGATGGACTATTGGGACTATTATGTGTGAAGGGTGATATGGGTAGCCCAGAACGCTATTTAAAAGTAAGTTTATTTTACTGATAGTCATTATTATAATAGCGCAATATTATTACATAGTAAATAGTTTAACGGATCCTTAGAGGATGGGCGGTCCCAGGCATCCTTTAAGTTACTTGTACCTTATTACAGTTCACTTGAGTTGGTTTACATTATATAAGTATATATTGTCCTGACTCGAGTATTTGTATTTTTATTTATGCTCGGGTCAACCTGAGTTATTCATAGATTTGGATTCCACTTTCTGGAGATTGGAATCGCTGTAGATTATTTGCTTATCTAGTTTTATCTATTCCAGTTCTGTTGTCCTATTCAGCTTGTACTTGGTTATCATGTTGAGACTTCTTTTGTACATTATTTATTCTATTGAATTGTATTTAACTCTGATATATTTACATAGTAGCTTCATGAACTACTATTCTTTTAATTCCGCTGCATTATTATTTACTCTATGTCTGTGATCTGTGATTATGTGTTTACTGTATATTCTGAGATTTGCCAAATTTTATTTACAACGTGGTATTTTGAAAAATTCAAGTCTGACATGTACGGATGCGAATGGTTGAAAATATCAGGCTGTTACAATTGGTATCAGAGATTTGGTAGCTTTAGGCAAAACTCAGCATATGGAGTAAATGTATTTACAAAACCACTTTCATTTGAGTTTAAATCTCTTCCTTTTTGACTCGATACCTTTGAATTTTGGAACGTTCCCTACGGTTCCAAAATCCATTCGCGTCCCTCACTATTCGTCTTCCTTTGATTCTGCAGTATCCCATAACTCCACTTCGAATGAGCTTTATAGTGAATTGGCGGTCCCGCCAATCTAAAAAATTCACTTGTAAAGGGGGAAACTCCTTTACAATTAGCATTGATTCATCATGAGATTTATATCTATCCTCGGTTTAGATGCTAATATATTTTGTTATTCCAAACTCTATCTATTGAGATCGATTGTTGATTTACCCTAGAAAATCAACATCGATCTTATTCTTTAAGTCACGGTTGACCCGATTAAGGTTGCCTGCGGTTTATTTAAGCTTATCCACCTCCCTATTTTGTTATTCAATCATCTTGTCTTTTTTTTCCAATCTATCTTCCAAACATTTTGAATTGTACTTGTAAATCAGTATTAATGTTTTATTTTATATTGTGTTGTTGATGTTGATTTGGGTTTCCGATTGATTCGTCTAATCAACGCTATCGATAGGATTTCTAAAACACTTTGACAGAACAAGCTGACATGATATTATTTTAAAATTTTGGTTAATGAAATAAATTTTGATTTAAGTAAATTTATGGAGCTTTAAATTGATTTAAATTAATCATTTGAAACGATAATACTTGATTTATCATTTATTGTTCTATAAATGAATTTATAAATAGCTGTTTATAAATTGATTTGGGAACTGAAATGAGTTTAAAACAAGAAATTTAAGAATTTAATTTCCGATGGTTTCAAACTTTGTGTTTAAAGTTTTAAAATAGGTATATTATAAAGTATTTTCTAATATAAAATTTCTTTCCAAGAAATTTTAAAGTGTAAAATTAGTGCTGTTCTCTTTGTCGCCGGAAAATAACTTCGGTGATGACCGCGGCATCATCGACGTTCATTTTCTAGTTTCGAAGTGAAGAGAACGTTCTGTAGTCTTGCTACAGCTTTGTTTTGGGAAATTTAATTGATTTGAATTTCTAAAATAAGACTGGATTTATAATATATATAGATATATGATTTAAATTTGATTTGACATATTATGTATATATATTTAATTATCTCTAAATGGTTTGAAGGAATCGAAAATTTTATTCTTAAACTTTATCTTAAAGAATCATTTCAATTATAAAAATAAAATCAAATTTTAGATAATTGATTCAAACTTGAGATGAGGGAATTAGAAAGTTTAATTTGTATAATACTCAATTGCATTTAAATATAACTTACCCAAATTATATAGAAGTTAACAAAGTAATTGGATAATATATAATATAAAAAAAGAGTTTATAAATAAAATTTGAATGGTTAAAATAAATGATATACACTTAAATTCTAGTTATAAAATTATTAACAGGAGTAAATAGAATAAAAGGTTAATTGAATAATTTACAATATAAAATGATGTTAATGGAACTAACAATAAATTAAAGCAGTTTTAATAAGAGTAAGTATAATGGGCATAGATGATAAAATATATTGAGAGGAATAAATTTAACTTTAAGTAGGAATAAAGAAGAATTAAATTTTGTTAAGTACATTATGAATATAATGAATGGTTATTTTTCAAATCCATGATCTTAGAAATTGTTAATTTAAGATGATTAGAAGATAAGATAATAAAATTTAAGATAGTTAAAATTTATTTAACTTCTGTAAAAATTAATTATCTATTTGAGTTGAAATTTCCATGGTTTCTGACTTATTATCTTATTTTGTTTTTCAAACTATCTTTTGGCTGTCCTTATTTTTCCTTATCTTGCTTCAGGCTGGTGTAGGCATTTTTCTATAATTTTTCTGTTTAGAAATCTTTCTATAATCTTTGATAATCACCACCTTGTTAAACTTACCTATAACAATAGTTATCAGGTATAATTTCAATCTCCTTTTCATCTTGTCTTAATCTTATTTCACTTTATCTTTTTCTATGCTTTCCCGTACCTCATTCCTTTTCGGGGACGAAAAATTTTGAGTGGGGGAGAGTGTAACAACCGTAGATTTTTTTTGCCTATAATTTAAGTTTGACTTTATTTTATTTTGAAATTATTTTAAACTTGTTTTATTTCAAACATTTCATTTTTAAATATAAATTTTGATTATTATATGAATTATAATTTTAAACTGGTATAAATTGAATATTTTCCTGAAAAATGGATTTGTGGTCAAAACAGGTCAAACTTGAATTTTAAATTTTAAATTTACATATTTGAATTCTTGAATTTTATATTTTATTTTGAAAATAGATTTAATATCATGAATACTACTTTTCGTTTCATTGAATTTGGATTTAAATTGTGAAAGTTATACCCTTTACAATATTGTGTGTATATAGGGTTATTTAACAATACTCTTTGTTTTAATTTATATAAATGATATTTTTACTTGATATATCTTATTCTAATTTGTATATTTATGTTATATTATGTTATTTTGACTTCTAAATATTTTTAAAGTGTTGTTTGAATTTTTTCAAAGCTTATTGAATTTATTTTCTATTTTAAAGCCTAGTTTCTATTTTCTTTGCTATTTTCTTCATTTAAATTATATTTAATTAAAATTTATTTATTTATTTTGTGAAGGCATATTTATTTTGTGTTATTATCTTTATTTTTAATATTTTTCAAGTCCATATAATTTTTCCAAAATTTATTCTGTTTATTTTCAAATTTGCTTGACTAGTTTGCATTTTCTAAGCTATTTTCTTATTTTTACCTTATATAATTAATAAGTATTTATTTATATTTTATATTTTGTTGCATTTTTGAAATTTTTACTAAAATTATTATTTTTCTCGATAATTTAAACTTATATAAATAAATTAAAGGTAATGTGAAAAGGTTTTGACTTTTGGTTTCCAATGGCTCTTTATCTCCCGCCTTTTCACATTTCAACCTTACTTTTCATTCAATTGGCCACATCTCCTCATTTCTTCAGCTGCCTATTTTTTTTCTCATTCACGTAAAACATTTTTCTTCCCATCTGAAAAAAATTCGCCATCCATCATCTCAAAGAGTTTGGTAAATTTTATTTCTTTTTCCATTGTTTTTCTTCTTGTTTTTCTACTTGTTTATGTTGATTTTTACTTGCCTTCTCTTCTACTTCGGGTTCGGCCCCACCACTCCAGCCACCATGGCCGCCTCCTCCACCACCTAAACCACTCACCACCTCCTCTCCAGCCCCAAGCCACTGTCAGTGCCCAATAGATGATCAAACTCCACCTAACTCTACACAAACTTCACCTATATGCACCATAGCCAACACCTATGCCTTCATCACCTTCAACCTTCCTTTGGCCACCACCAACTCCACCTCCACCACCCATGGACGACCTGAAACCCTCTGCCACACCATCCTCCAGCCCACTACAGAGATGATCATACCTGGTCTTGCTTGGGCCGAGCCAATGTTGCCTTGAATTCATGATATTTTGCCTTGTAGTTGTAATCCTTGCACATATCTCATGCATCATCACTTTTGCTCCATCCCATACAGGTTTGGCCGACCTCTTATGAACCCAAAGCAGATCCTTGTCCTTGCTTTAGCCGTGCCTTGCTAACCTATATCTGAAGCATTAGTGGTACAAGATAAGTGCAAAGACTTTGTAGATGATTTTGCATTTATCTCTAACATTGTTTAATCGTATTTTTAGTTGAAAACTTATGTTGTTTGTATTGTCTTGTTTGAATGCGTTCAAGGCAATTAATCTTTGGCTCTACCAAACTCGAATCTTTGTCATGCTATCGTGCCTCTGAAGATCTCAGTTTGTGCTTTTGATCGTTGTCTCCAGCTTATACAAGTGAGTTATTCTCACCTGACAACATATACATATATAACTAGTAAATTGACCTCTTTGAATAGTTAAAAATGCATAACCATATCACACCAACTATATTATGATTATACGATGTTCACCCATGCTTAAACACCTTTTATATCATATGTTACTCTTATATTATGTTGTTCTGTTGTTTATATCAGTTTATCACACTGCAAGTTCCCTTTAGATTAGAATCACTATGGGTTGAAATGATACATACCCGAACGGACTTTAGAATAGGGAAAAATCGTTATGGGCTGAAATGATAGGCCTGAATGATTTTCAATTATTTTCATTTACTTGGGACTGCGGGTTTGAAATGATAAAACTCGGATTTTCTTTGTAAATTACGGGTTGAAATGATATATTACCCGTATTACTTTACCTAGCGTAGAAAATTATATACAGGCCCGTAGTTAAAATATGTTTTTCTAATTTTTTTTAAAATATTTTAAAAATGTAATTATTATAATATTTTGATTTAAAATTAATTAAAAATAAAATTTTAAAGTATTATTGATTTTTTGGAAATTTATAAGTGAAATAAATTATGGAAAAGTTAGAAAATCTGAATGTACGTTATTTTGGAAATTTTGATTTAATTATAATTGGAAATTAAATTAAATGTGAAATTATGATAAATTTATGATAATTTGAATTTAAAATGAATTTAAAGTGATTTTATAATATATTAATGATTGTTGAATAAAGTTAAAATGTGGAATGAATGATTATTTAAGTTGAAATTTTGAAATATAACCAAAATGGGAATTTGTGAATTTGGCTTAAAAGTGAATTTTAAGTTAAATAGATAAAATTGAAATTAAGTTATATTTTGAAATTTTAAACTGAAGTGTTAAGTTTAAATTTAATTCAATGAATTTAAAATTTAATGTTGAAATTTAATAAGTGAATTATTATTAAATCTTGATTTTTGAATGGAAATTTAACTTTATAAAATCATGAACTTAAGGAAAATTAAATGATGTTTATAAATGTGGAAATGTATGATTTTATAAGTTAAAAATGTTTTAAATAAAAATATAATTAGTTGTGAAATTATATTGAATATTTGAAGTTAATTAACTACATTTTTGAAATTCTATTAATTGCAATGTAAATGATATTACAACATTTGTAAATGCTGTAGTTAATGATAATGAACTAAAAAGCTAAATTGAATTAAAGGCTATTATAGAAATTTATGTAAGTGCTATAATTGTTGAATTTAACTAAGTTTATTTGAAATTTAAGTAAACCCTATTACAGCATTTTTAAAATGCTGTCTTTTGTTAAATTGAACTGTTTTGAATGTAACTTTCCGTAGCGTTTTTTTAAATGCCGCGAAAAGTGAATTTTCACTGTTTTGATAAACTTAAGTGAATAAATAAACTTTGAAAGTTGAAAATTTTGGAAATTTAATAATTTAATTATTAAATATAATAACTTCATTTTTAACGATTTAAATTGATTTTTGAAATATAAACTGTTTTGAAATGTGAATTGAAATGGTATTTTAAATTGAATGAAATGAATAATGATTTGAAATGAAGTTTTGGAAAGATATGATATTTTGTTATATTAAAATGATTTGAAATGTGGTTTTGAAAAGATATGATATTTTGATATATTAAAATGATTTGAAATGTGGTTTTGAAAAGATATGATATTTTGATATATTGAAACGATTTGAAATGAAGTTTTGAAAAGATACGATATTTTGATATATTGAAATGATTTGAAAGGAAGTTTTATAAAGATATGATATTTTGATATATTAAAATGATTGGAAATGTGGTTTTGAAAAGATATGATATTTTGATATATTGAAATGATTGGAAATGAAGTTTTGTAAAGATATGATATGTTGATATATTAAAATGATTGGAAATGAAGTTTTGTAAAGATATGATATTTTGATATATTAAAATGATTGGAAATGAAGTTTTGTAAAGATATGATATTTTGATATATTGAAATGATTTGACAGGAAGTTTTGGAAAGATATGATGTTTTTGAAATGGTTTGGAATTAATTTAATCTTTATTTTGATAAAGATTTGGATTTGAAATGATATTCTATTTTGAAGTATAAATATTATTTTAGAAGTTATAACCGCTGGTTATAATAACGATTGGTTGGAAAAGAGACCGGGATCAGATATCTGACATACTTTCTATCGATACCGAAAATCACTTTGACAACCATGTACGCGGTGGAGATTCCAAAATGAAGTAGGATGGTGGCGACGTTCTTGAGGTATATTACATGGACCCGACTCCCGTGAGTAGGCTTAAGGTAGCTAAAATAGGAGTGATCTCGGGCCAAAAGGAGTAGCTCCTCTGGTCGGACACATTCCTTCGATACTATACTCTTACTTGGAATTGTTTAGATGGCCATCCTCCGATTTTGATACGAGAGTGTGTTCCGAGGTGGGCGTGTGTGGCTGCTGCGTTACCACCAGCCCGTGTGCGTAATTGGTATATCTACCCTGGCATTGCCTTGTGTGCAGTGTCACCTACCGTATCGAGCCTTTACTACGAGTTTGGCTTTCTCCCGTAGCCCATGCGTATCTTCTCGTAGTATCCCGATCAGGAGTTATGCAGATATTGGATGGACTACTGGGACTATTATGTGTGAAGGGTGATACGGGTAGCCTGGAACGCTATTTAAAAGTAAGTTTATTTTACTGATAGTCATTATTATAATAGAGCAATATTACTACATAGTAAATAGTTTAACGGATCCTTAGAGGATGGGAGGTCTCAGGCATCCTTTAAGTTACTTGTATCTTATTACAGTTCACTTGAGTTGGTTTACATTATATAAGTATATATTTTCCTAACTCGAATGTTTGTATTTTTATTTACGCTCGGGTCAGCCTGAGTTATTCATAGATTTGGATTCCACTTTCTGGAGATTGGAATCGCTGGAGATTATCTGCTTATCTAGTTTTATCTATTCCACTTCTGTTGTTCTATTCAGCTTGTACTTGGTTATCATCTTGAGACTTCTGTTGTACTTTATTTATTCTATTGTATTGTATTTAACTCTGATATATTTACATAGTAGCTTCATGAACTACTATTCTTTTAATTCCGCTGCATTATTATTTACTCTGTGTCTATGATCTGTGATTATGTATTTAATGTATATTCTGAGATTTGCCAAATTTTATTTACAATATCGAAGAAACTTTAAATGTTTATTTTAATTAATATAAGTAATATTTTTGGTTCATAATCATGTTATAATTGTGAATATATATGTAACATTACATGTTATGTATATAGTTAAAATAATTGTCTGTTTTTGTTTCATTTAATTTGGATATATACTTTGTAAATTAAGTAGCATACAAAGATGCAAATAGCAATTAATTTATAAGTTTCTATAATCGTTTTCTTATTTATTTATATAGTGTCTATGTAAATGGTATGTATTTATTGAATTATTCCTTTGGCATGTTTATTTTAAATAGATGGGAAACAAATTAAATTAAAGATATGTTGCCTATTTTTAATTAAAGGCATGTGTTATGTTTTAATTTATTACCCTTTTTATCTTTCCATCCCTTAATTTTCTACCCTAACTTCTCCAAAATTTTAGCCTTGATTTTTTCTTTTTTTTCTTTTTCCAATCACGTACAAAGTCTCTCAACTCCTCTTTTCATTTGTGTGCAAACAAAGAAAAACATATACAAGATTTTTCTTCCTTAAATTGTGCCTTTTTAAATTTCCTAGCCTTTTTATTCTCTAACCTATCCACAATTTTAGCCGTACATACAAAAACCTAGCCACCTCCATCATATTTCACGTGAGAAAAACATCTTTCCCACTTCATTTTCATGCAAGTTAGATTTGAAAAAAATTAGGTAATGTCTTCTTCCTTTTTTCACTTTTTCTTTTCACTTTTATTGATTTTTCCTTGATTTTTGCCTTGGATCCATGATGCTTTTGTTCGGCCATTGCTCTCCAACAACCACCACCACTTCTTCCCCGCCTAATCCACGGCCTAACCACCATAGTCCTCTGACCTGAAAGTGCCATGGCCTTCCCTTGAACAAAATTTCACAAAAACTATGAAAAGCTCAATAAAACCATGCTAACCGAGCTTTATAGCCAACACCACCTTCATTGCTTGCCACGGCCACCTCCTTAGCCACCACCACCATCAAGCACCACCTCTGAACACCATTAATAACCTCTGACCTGACATGTAGCAGCCTCTGGCTGAGCCTAAATATGCCTTTGACCGAGCCCAAGTTGAACCAAAACCCTTTCTAGCCTTGCCTTTTGACCTTCCACACTTTGCAACTTCCAAACCCTTCCTATTCTTGACCAAGCCTTGTTATTTTCAGTCCAAACCTGATCCTTTACCACCGGAAACATGTCATGGCTAAACCAATTTATCCTTAAGGCCGAGCACATGTTGAGTCAAGAGCAAGCAAAACTTATTTGAAACTTGGTGATGTCTTTGTTTATCTCTATTTCAATTTGTTTCAATAATTTTGGTATTGTATTTATATTTATTTTTATCTTGTTTTATTATTATATACAAGATATACATCTTGTCTCTCTTCCCACTTGAATCAAATCATGCTATCGTGCTATCCGGATTCTCTTTTGTGTGTGTTATTTGCAAACTCCAGCTTTAAAGAGGTGAGTAATTCACACATGACATATATGCCTATATAGTTGCGAAGTGACACCAAGTGAATGTGTAGAAACTTTTATATTATGTTATACCTGCCTGTGATATCATTTGTATGATGTTAAACCCTGTTATTAACTTGTTACATCATCTGTTATATTCTATTTTGTTATATTGTTTGTTTATTTTTGTTTCTCACACTACAAGTTCCCCTGTAGTATAGAATCACTATGGGTTGAAATGATACATACCCGAACGGACTTTAGAATAGGGAAAAATTATTACGGGCTAAAATGATAAGCCTGGTTGATTTTTATTTATTTGTATTTGACATGGGATTGCGGGTTTGAAATACTCAAAAACCCAAAATTTTTACTAATTACGGATTTAAAAGATATTTTCCATATCACTTGATTTAGGTATGAAATATTTTTCGGACCCATGGTTGATTTCAAAATATGATTTCTTATAAATTTCATGTATTATAAATGAAGGGAAAAATATATATGAAATTTGACTTATATTGCATTTAAAATGGTTAAACAGTGATTTTCTGAAAAGTTAAATGTTATAAGTTAATAGATGGTTTGAGTTGTAGTGTGAAAGCTTGATTTAACTTAATAATGGGAATTTAAGTAAAAATGGAATTATAAACTCAACTTGGTAATTAATATAATTGAGGTACGAATTGGATAAATTTAAAGTAAAAGAAAACAACAAGTTATTGTAAAGTAAAGTAAGCAACTTATAGTGGAATTTGACTGTATGTAAAGGAATTATAATTAAAATTGGATGTTCATCTAATAAAGATGATAATTATTAAAATTATAGGTTAAATGGTATCCAAATAATGAATTTTGAAAAGTAAAATATATTTGATAAGTTAAAGGTGAGAAAAATTGAATTGGTTTAAAATGTTAAATAAATGGATAGTTAAATGGAAATTTGGAATATAACTTAATTTGAAAATTTGTGATTTGTTTTAAATTGGAATTTTAAGTAAATTAAATAAAATGGAAATTAATTTTAATTTATGAAATGGCAGTATAAAAATTTAAGTGTTAAATAAATTGTTAAAATGCAAAGAATAGGAAAATTGTACACTTGAATGTAATAAGTGAATTATTGAAAATTTGATATTTATTTGTGAAATGTACTTTATAAAAATCATAAGTTCAAGGATATTTAAATGACCATTTTT
This sequence comes from Allium cepa, assembly GCA_030765085.1. NCBI lineage: Eukaryota > Viridiplantae > Streptophyta > Magnoliopsida > Asparagales > Amaryllidaceae > Allium > Allium cepa. Next base: position 268,754,458 of record CM060941.1, on the reverse strand, counting down.
AAAGTGGAAAATTTGAAATTTTATAAGTTAAAAATGGTTTAAATTGAAGTTTATTTATAGGTCTGAAATTTCAGTGTTTTATAGTTTTTTTTTTTCTGAATAAATGAAGTCTGAAATGTCTAAAATTTTGGGAATTGAATATTTGATTTGAAAGTATATTAACTTCACATTTAAATGGTTTAAATGAATTATTTTTTTATAATATAAACCATTTTGGAAATGTAATTTGGAATGGTATTTAAAATAGTAAATGAATGACATACTTGAATTTAAAAGATATTTAAATTTGAATTCAAATAATGAGTTGATAATGAGATTTTGCAAGAACATGATATTTTGTTATTTTGAAATGGTTTGGAAATGATTTAATCCTTATTTTGATTGAGATTTGTCTTTGAAATGATATTTTATTTTTCATGTATAAAATACTATTTTGAAATTTATAACCACGGGTACACTTCTTTATATGCAAAGTGATTTCCTTGTGATTGTTGATACACACCTTGAATTTGAGAGTGTGGCTAGAGGTGAGAGACTACTGCAGCTCTGTGCTACCCTGGTCACATTAACACTGCTATTTGCATTAATTACTTAAATATGGGTATTTTTGTGATAGTGTTTATTTTTGTTTAATTGATGGTTTACAGGATCCTTAAAGGATGGACGATCCCAAGCATCCTTTAAGTTATTGTGCATTGCTATTACGGTTCACTTGAGTTGGTTTACATTGTATCAGTATGTATGTCCTGACTCGAGTGTTTTGTATTTTACTTTACGCTCGGGTCATCTTGAGAATCACAGCTTTGGATTTACCTTCTGGAGCAAGAGTTTTGCTGGAGCTTATCTGTCTATCTATTCGTCTACTTCTTCCAATTAGTTTCTATTCGGTATCTATCTCTGTATTGTTGTTTATGTATCTAGACTTCTATTGTATCTATTTTTAAATTATGGTATTTTGTATATGTTTTGAGAGTATGTATATAGTAGCTTCATGAACTACTATGGTATTTTATTTCCACTGCGAGTTATTCTGATATTCTATGTCTATGATTATGCGTTTGGTTTTATTTGCTCCAAATTTTATTACAATCAGTTATTTTGAATTATTCAAGTCTGACATGTGTGGATTATTGTCGATTTGAATGGTCCAAAATAGTGGGTCGTTACATTTGGTATCAAAGCTTTGGATTTAGGAAAACCTTAGCCTGAGGGGCAAAAACTCATTAGAGATAGGGTAGAAATACCCTGGAATGAGTGAAATCAATCTCAGAATCCTTTCTTTGTGAGAGAACGTATTTTCAAAGTATAAAATGATTTTCAAATGATTTTAAAGGATTTTCAAAAATTATATTGGTATGATTTTTTTTATTTTGAAATCAAAATTTTCTAAACGTCATCCTTTCTGTATCCACCTTGGTAGTAATCTCTTCAGTTAGGACTCGCTAGAATTTTGAACTTCTCACTACGCCATAGTTGACCTTCTACAACATTTTTGTAAGGTGTTGCTAGCTAAAATGTTGCGACAGCTATAAAATTTTGGTCCTGCTGCAACGTTGTATTTTTTTTGCTACCTTAGCCATAAAAATGTGTTGCTCTAGCTAAACAAGTGTAACACGATGCAACATTTTTATATAGTGTTGCCATAGATATATTCTAATTAAAAAAATTAAAAAAAAATTACACCTCAGCGATCCACACCACCATTTAAAACAAAATGTCAACCGTCTATTCACACCATCGATCCACACCTTACCAATTTCCATTTCCCGCTTTACTTTTCACCCACCCGCTTTCGTTTCTCACCCCTAATTTTCCAATCCCTAATTCTTATTCCGCCGACTTTAAAAAAAATGACGCCGCTTCTCCTTGTTTCTTCGATCTGGAGAATAACTGGTTTTGCTTTTATCCCTGTCGGCCATATCAATTTCCGTTATTTTCTTTTGCCTCGCGTTAGTTTTCCTCACTACTTCCGGGTTTTCTTCCCACGTCAACAGTACACTATTAGTTATATTGAGATTTGGTTGTTCAGGCATTCGATTTCACAATCCAATATCACAAACCCAAATTCTTTAGTTGGGCGTTTCAGTCGATTGGGTGGCAGTGGATTTGCGATTTTGTTCAGGTTTTTGGCGATTCTGGTGATTCGAGGTAAGGTTGTGGGATTGCGATGGTTCAGGGAGTTGCTGATTTGGTCGCAATTTCGTGGTTGGGGCCTGATGTCAGAGTGGCAGGGGGTAGTCAAATTGGTTTCGGTGAAGTTCTGGTTATTGGTAGGCAGGTGGAAGTAGTCGAATTGGTTTGGATACAGTTCAAAATTAGAGTGATGATATTGTAGTGTCATCAGTTTCTGATATCTCGAATGATAGTGGAATGGTTTTGGATATTGTCTCATATTGTAGACATGAGGGATTGAATGATTTATTAGAGCATAATGGATCAGTTTCAGTTGTTTGTTTAAATGGTAAGGGTATGTTTTGTTTAGGTAATGGTGATCAGGTGTGTCTCTTTTATATAAATGATGAGGAGAATGTGCAAGTTTTATCTTTAAACATGCATAGAGTTATCAGGAATTGCATAAATCTTTGGGCTTGTGGCATGAATAGTAATAATGGTCAGTTTATTAATGCGCTCATTGGAAGGGATACATGTAGGCCTGTTTGTTTGAGTTTTGAGGCTAATTGTGCGGAAGTTGCATTAAATGGTAAGAAGGTTAGCGTTTCAGCTCTTGGTTTGAACTCGGTTAATGTTCCAGTTTTCTTGAAGGCCTGTAGTGAGTTGAATTTGAATATAAAATGCACAGTTGAAATGATACGGCTATAGGAAAATGGAAGTATGGGCATTATTATTGATAGAATAGAGAAGGACACAAATTTAGACAATAAGCAAATTATTATTTTCATGGATGTGAAGGAATTGCTGAAGCATATTATTCACTGTGTTGTGATACTGTCAAGGTGTGGAGGGTCAGACATCATGGCTTATTCTTTTGTTGATCCAATCAAGGTCATTTAATTTTATATTGACTCTTTAAAATTTATTTTGTACTTCTGTCTTGCATCTTTAAGAAGATCTACACCTCCACCTATTTATGCTTGTGATTCTACTCATGTTTCCAAACTGGTAAAAGAAAATGTAGGAGTTATTCAGTAGTTAATATCAGAAGAAATGCTAGATTGTTAAAATTTAAAGCTTCTAGTTCCTATACATGTGGGCTGATGGAATGCAATATATGCTTATAGTTTAGTAGTTTATCTGTTCCAAATATTGATTCAATATATGCTGACTACTATTGATTCAATATTTGTTTGTATGTCCGTGTGTGTTATAATTTCAAAATTGCTTAATATTCTACAGCATCAAGTGGATGATTCAGCTCAAGCTAATAATACTATTGCTTCTAATGGTTCTGCAAAACCACGTGTTTGTGCACGACGTGGCCAGGCAACTGATCCTCACAGCATTGCTGAACGGGTTAGTGCATGTCTATATTCGTTAGTGTCGATGTCTGTATAAATTGAAACTGCATATGTAATGAGTGAACTGAGTGATGTAGCGAGGAATATATGTATATGTGAATATCAGTGTTATATATCATTGAATTGTAAAATAGTGGAGTCGGGAATTTGTACTATTTCAAATGCTGAAATAAAATATTTATTTAAATAAATTACTGTTTGAATATCAAATTCTGTGCAATAGCATTTTATTAAATAAATATCTATTTCTATTAAAAAGTCAAATATGCTCTACATTGTGGGCCCCACAAATTCAGAAAGTTAATATCTATAGTAACATTTTGGAATGTTGCTACAGACACCTATGAATGTTGTTATAGACCCAATAGGGCTCTATTGCAACAATATTACTTATGTTGCCTTAGATAGTCAAAATGTTGCCTTTGAAGTCTAAGGCAACGGCAAAAATTGCATCACCCGAAAAGTGTTGCCATAGACCTATGGCAACAATTTTTGGGCCTGACCCAACATTTTTTTGTGTTGCAGAAGGCCTTTTATGGCGTAGTGTCTATCTTGTTGGATAGGAATTCTTTTGTATTAATATAGGTTATATATCTCTAATCTTGGTTAGGAGTCTTATCGAGTAGGATTCCTTTGAACTTTGGAATGCTCCCACTTGTTCTGAAATCCATTTATGTCTCCCCTATATGTATTCTTTTGATTTTGGAGCATTGCATAAACTCCACTTTGAATGACCTCTATAAAGATCGGTGATTCGGCTAATCTTTGAATGATTTGTCAAGGGGGTGAAACTCCCTTACAATTGGCATTGATTCACCAAAGATTTCTGTATCCTCAGTTTACGATGTTGTCTATCTTCTGCTCTACCTGGATTCTATCTCTGGCGATCGAATGTCGACTTGCCTTAGATTTCCGTATTGATTATATCCCTGAAGTCACGGTTGACCCTGTTAAGGTCGCCCGTGGTTTATATGGGCTTATCTATCTTCTATTTGGTAATTTAATTATCTCATCTTCGTTTAAGCTTATCTTCGAACCAGAATTCTATTTGATTAGAGTTTCTCTAAATTTGAATCTTTGTTTGTTTTGAAATCCATCCTTGAAAAAAATTTGCTGATTGTATTTTGAAATTGTGTATACATCGAAATTATTATTTTGATAAGGTGGCCGCATTTTTATATGAAAGTGAAATGTTTTTGACAAGGATTATATACCTTATAAAAACGAGAGTCTGAAATTTTGAAAGGATTTGAAATTTTGAAAATTTATAAGGAATTTGATTATATAAAAGGATTTATAACTGTAGGGTTTTGAATTTGAATTTCGAGGAACTGAACTCCGGTATTTTGAAATTTGGTTTTGAGATTTCAAAAATATATAATAATAATACGATTTAAAAGTATTTTCCGGATAAGAAATGTTTCAAAAGAGTTCAAATGAATTCCAATGATTTAGAAGAAATTTTCAATGAAGTTTTCAAGAAAATAGAAGTCCAGAACTCACTTTTATTGCTGGAAAATAATTTCTATGATGAGTGCATGCATCATTGACATTGATTTTCGAGTTTCAGAGTGGGGGAGAGGCCACTCTAGTAGCTTTGTTATGCGAGTGACTTTGTGAAACCATTTCGATTTCAAAATTCCAAAGGATGATTTGATTTTCGAAAGATATATGTATATATATTTAAAATGATTTGAAGTGAGCCGGTGTTCATTCCTCGAGTTTCGGATTTGATTTAGTATAACTCTACTTATAAAATTGATTACTGATTTGTTACTGATTTCCAACTTTTGGATTTGAAATATGATTTCTTCAACTATTTGAATGTTCGAACACTTCCAAATTGAGGTTTAATTTTCAAAGCTAAGAAATCTCGAAGAGTATAAAATATTTGATAAAGTATATAAGTTTAGTTTTGTATGTTTAAAGTATGAAGAGTATGACTTAAATAAATTTGAAACTTTTGTTAAGTAAATAATATGCAAAAGGTACATTGGACCTTTTAAATCGAAATAAATAGTTTAAAGGTTATAAAGGGATAATTATAAATTTGGAACTCATCTTGGGTATAATTGATTTTGAGAAAGATTTGGTTTTGAAAATAGATTAATGTAACCCAGTATTTATATGATGATTTTGGAAATGAATTTGTTTGACTTAAATTATGTTAATATGGAAACTTGGATTATTTTCTAAACCTATTATTTTAGAAACTTCAAAACTGAAGATATTTAATTTGGAAGAAATAACTTGATGAAATCGTATATGATTTTATAACTAAATCGATATTGAAATTATTTGAAATTGAGAACCTCATATTATTAAGTACTTGATTTGGAAGTTGTCAAACTTATATAAAATGGATTTGTATAAGTATGAAGTTGAGTTGAAAACTATTGATTTGAAAGGTACTCAATTTAGAAAGAGAAATCTTATATAATCGAAGTCTATATAAGTATGATTTGATATGCTATTGATTTTGGAAAGTATTCGATTTGAAAATGAAATCCTATATAATGGACTTTATATAAATATGATATTTGAAAGTGATTTGAAAGTTACTATATGATATATACTTTCGAAGTAAAGATATGGGAAGTGCCTTCTGCTTAATATCCGCTCTATGGCCACATTGTGGATTCATTCTATCGATACTATTCTCTCTGGTTTTTGGTTTTTCGGATGTGATACTCGAGTGTCCCACCATGGCGATCTCCATGGTTTTTCTTTTGAGCGCGACTGCATAATGCAATTCACCTGGCTGAGCTGGCCTAAGGGTACAAATTATTTCCTAGGGGATTCAAGCGTAATAATTGTGTATCCTGTGAACTATGTAGGTCGCATTAGTAGCGAAATCCGCCTGGCTGAGAAGGCCTAGGGGTACGGATTGTTTCCTGAGGGATCCAGGCGTAATCATTGTGTATCCTGTGGTCTACTAGTCATCATGGCGTAACTCACAGGGTTGAGAAAGCTTATGGATATGGATTGTTTCCTGGGGGATCTAGGCGTAACCATTGTGTATCTGTGAAACATGGTTAGACAAAGGTTTTGTTTTGGTTGTTTTGTTTGGATTGTACTTTCCATATCTGTTCTTAAAAGTTTTTCCAGTATTTTCACTGGACGTTGAAACAAGTCTACTAAGTACCTAGAGAATTCTAGCTTTGCGCCTGATCAACGCACTGCCAGAGCCTGCAGGAACGAGGATAAACTTGTTAAGACATCGAGTTATAAAAGTATTTTGATAAAGTATTATATAAAAGATATTTTGATCATTTATTTTACCTTTCTAAATAATTGAAATTTATATAGCTTTAAAATAATGGTTCATCCTTGTCTTTCAACCTATTTTTCCCTTCTAGCTATTCCTATTCTCCAGCTTGTTAAACATACCTATAGCAACAATTATCAAGTATAATTTTAATCTTCTTGTCATCTAGTCTTAGTCCTATTTCATTTGATTTTTCTCTGTGTTTTCCCGTACCTTGTTCCTTTTCGAGGATGAAAAGATTTGAGTGGGGGAGAGTGTAACAACCCTGTTTTTTTTGTAATTACTTTAATTGCATATTTTAATTTTTTTAATTTCCTGATTTATAAACTTTATTTTATTTGTTTAAAATGAATAAATTTTGTTATTTTAAATATAAATTTTGATTTTTGTATGAATTATAATTCCAAAACTGAATAAATGGAATATTTCCAAAAAAGTGGATTTCTGGTCAAAATGGTCAAACTTTGACTTTTAAATTTAAGATTTACATTTTTTAATTTTTTAATTTTATCCTTTATTATGAAAATAGATTTAATTTCAAGAATGCTGCTTTTCATTTCGTTGAAATCGGATTAATATTGTGAAAGTTATGATTTTTACAATATTGTGTGTAAATTGTTTTATTTAACAAATTTGTTTATTTCAATATATATAAATAATATTTTTGTTTGTAAAATCATGTTCTAATTTGTGTAACATGATATGTTTTGCATATATTTTATTTTTAAAACATTTTTAAAGTATAGTTATAATGTTCAAATTTTGATTGTATATTGTTTTCAATCTTTAATTCTAGTTTCCATTAAATAATGTATCTTCTTTATTTATTTCCTACTTTTCCAAAAACCATTTATTTATTCTTCGTAATATCTATCTCTACCTTATTATTCTAATTTGTACATTCATTTAGTAATTAAATGGATAAGTATTTAGATCCTTATTTATTTCTTGCAAAGAAATCTCATATATATATATACACACACACATGTTATTATTTTAAAAGGCATACCTTTAAATGTTTATTTTAATTAAAAAAGTAATATTTTTGGTTGATAAATCATGTTATAATTGTGAATATATATGTAACATTACATATTATGTATGTATTTACAACATTTGTCTGTTTTTGTTTCATTTAATTTGGATATATACTTTGTAAATTAAGTAGCATACAAAGATGAAAATAGCAATTAATTTATACGTTTCTATAACCGTTTTCTTATTTATTTATATAGTGTTTATATAAATGGTATGTATTTATTGAATTATTCCTTTGGCATATTTATTTTAAATATATGGGAAACAAAGTAAATTAAAGATACGTTACCTATTTTTAATTAAAGGCATGCCTTACGTTTTGATTTATTACCCTTTTTATCTTTCCATCCCTTAATTTTCTACCCTAACTTCTCCAAAATTTTATCCTTGATTTTTTACTTTTTTTTACTTTTTCCAATCATGAAAAAAGTCTCTCAACTCCTCTTTTCATTTGTGTGCAAACAAGGAAAAATATATACAAGATTTTTCTTCCTTAAATTGTGCCTTTTTAAATTTCCTAGCCTTTTTATTCTCTAACCTATCCGCAATTTTAGCCGTACATACAAAAACCTAGCCGCCTCCATCATACTTCATGTGAGAAAAACATCATTCCCACTTCATTTTCATGCAAGTCAGATCTGAAAAAAATTAGGTAATGTCTTCTTCCTTTTTTCACTTTTTCTTTTCACTTTTATTGATTTTTCCTTGTTTTTTGCCTTGGATCCATCATGCTTTTGCTCGACCATTGCCCTCCACCAACCACCACCACTTCTCCTCCACCTAATCCATGGCCTAACCACCATACTCCTCAGACTTGAAAGTGCCATGGCCTCCCCTTGAACAAAACTTTACAAAAACTATGAAAAACTCCACAAAACCATGCTAACCGAGCCCTATATGCAACACCACCTTCATTGCTTGCCACAGCGACCTCCTTAGCCGCCGCCATCATCAAGCACCACCTCTGAACACCATTTCTAAACTCTGACCTGGCCTGTAGCAGCCTCCGGCTGAGCCCAAATATGCCTTTGACCGAGCCCAAGCTGAACCAAAACTCTTTCTTGCCTTGCCTTTTGACCTTCCACACTTTGTAACTTCCAAACCCTTCCTATTCTTGACCAAGCCTTATTATTTTCAGTCCAAACCTGATCCTTTACCACCTGAAACATGTCATGGCTGAACTAATATAGCCTTAAGGCCGAGCACATGTTGAGTCAAGAGCAAGCAAAACTTGTTTGAAACTTGATGATGTCTTTGTTTATCTCTATTTCAATTTGTTTCAATAATTTTGGTATTGTATTTATATCTATGTATGGTCTTTTTTTATTATTATACAAGATATACATCTTGCCTCTCTTCCCGCTTGAATCAAATCATGCTATCGTGCTTTCCGAATTCTCTTTTGTGTGTGTTGTTTGCGAACTCCAGTTTTAAAGAGGTGAGTAATTTACACATGACATATATGCCTATATAATTGTGAAGTGACACCAAGTGAATGTGTAGAAACTTATATATTATGTTATACCTGCCTGTGATATCATTTATATGATGTTAAACCCTGTTATTAACTTGTCACGTCATCTGTTATATTCTATTCTGTTATATTGTTTATTTATTTATGTTTCACACACTTTAAGTTCCCCTCTAGAATAGAATCACTATGGGTTGAAATGATATATATTTGAATGGACTTTAGAATAGGGAAAAAATTTTACAGGCTGAAATGATAAGCCTAGGTGATTTTTATTTATTTGTATTTGACTTGGGATTGCGGGTTTGAAATAATCAAAAACCCAAAAAATTTACTGATTACGGATTTAAAAGATATTTTCCGTATCACTTGATTTAGGTGTGAAATATTTTCCAGACCCGTGGTTGATTTCGAAATATGATTTCTTATAAATTTCATGTATTGTAAATGAAAGAAAAAAATATGAAATTTGACTTATATTGCATTTAAAATGGTTAAGCGGTGATTTTCTGAAAAGTTAAATGTTATAAGTTAATAGATGGTTTGAGTTGTAGTGTGAAAGCTTGTTTTAACTTGATAATGGGAATTTAGGTAAAAATGGAATTATAAGCTCAACTTGGTAATTAATATAATTGAGGTATGAATTGGATATATTTAAAGTAAAAGAAAACATCAAGTTATTGTAAAGTAAAGTAAGCAACTTATAGTGGATTTTGACTGTATGTAAAGGAATTTTAATTAAAATTGGATGTTCATCTAATAAAGATGATAATTATTAAAATTATAGGTTAAATGGTATCCAAATAATGAATTTTGAAAAGTAAAATAAATTTGATAACTTAAAGGTGAGAAAAATTGAATTGGTTTAAAATGTTAAATAAATGGATAGTTAAATGGAAATTTGGAATATAACTTAATTTGAAAATTTGTGATTTGTTTTAAATTGGAAGTTTAAGTAAATTAAATAAAATGGAAATTAAGTTTAATTTATGAAATGGTAGTATAAAATTTTAAGTGTTAAATAAATTGTTAAAATGCAAAGAATAGGAAATTGTACACTTGAATGTAATAAGTGAATTATTGAAAATTTGATATTTATTTGTGAAATTTACTTTATAAAAATCATAAGCTCATGGGTATAAAAATGACCATTTTTAAAGTGGAAAATACGAAATTTTATAAGTTAAAAATGGTTTTAATTGAAGTTTATTTGTAGGGCTGAAATTTCAATGTTTTATAGTTTTTTTTTTCTTTTTCTGAATAAATGAACTCTGAAATGTCTAAAATTTTGGGAATTGAATATTTGATTTAAAAGTATAATAACTTCACTTTTAAATGGTTTAAATGAATTATTTTTTATTATAATATAAATCTTTTTGGAAATGTAACTTGGAATGGTATTTAAAATAGTAAATGAATGATATACCTGAATTTAAAAGGTATTTAAATTTGAATTCAAATAATGAGTTGATAATGAGATTTTGAAAGAATATGATATTTTGATATTTTGAAATGGTTTGGAAGTGATTTAATCCTTATTTTGATTAAGATTTTTATTTGAAATGATATTTTATTTTTGAAGTATAAAATACTATTTTGAAATTTATAACCACGGGTACACTTCTTTATGTGCATAGTGATTTCCTTGTGATTGTTTGATACACACCTTGAATTTGAGAGTGTGGCTAGAGGTGAGCGATTACTGCAGCTCTGTGCTACCCTAGTCACATTAACACTGCTATTTGCATTAATTACTTAAATATGGGTATTTCTGTGATAGTGTTTATTTCTGCTTAATTGATGGTTTACCAGATCCTTAAAGGATGGGCGATCCCAAGCATCCTTTAAGTTATTGTGCATTTCTATTATAGTTCACTTGAGTTGGTTTACATTGTATGAGTATGTATGTCCTGACTCGAGTGTTTTGTATTTTACTTTACACTCGGGTCAGCCTGAGAATCGCAGCTTTGGATTCACCTTATGGAGCTAGAGTTTTGCTGGAGCTTATATGTCTATCTATTCGTCTACTTCTTCCAGTTAGTTCCTATTCGGTATTTTTCTCTGTATTGTTGTTTATGTATCTTGACTTCTATTGTATCCATTTTTAAACTATGGTATTTTGTATATGTTTTGAGAGTGTGTATATAGTAGCTTCATGAACTACTATGGTATTTTATTTTCGCTGCGAGTTATTCTGATATTCTGTGTCTGTGATTCTGTGTTTGGTTTTATTTGGTCCAAATTTTATTACAATCTGTTATTTTGAATTATTCAAGTCTGACATTTGTGGATTATTATCGATTTGAATAGTCCAAAATAGTGGGTTGTTACAGCTAATGTCGAACCCAGGCTCCAAATGCCGATCTGATCCCCTTTTCCTCCATGACGATCCTATCCACTTGACCGGCCTACAGCACGCCGAACCACTCATGAACTCCAACACACCGATCTAATCAACCATGCCAGTGCACACCTTCCTGCCGAACCACCTCAGCCCAACTACCATGGCCAAACCAGAACATGACGAACCACTAAGGCCGATCCCCACATGGCCGAACCACCAATGCTGATCCCATATAACCAGTCCACCAAGGTCGATCCCCACAAGGCCGAACCACCAAAGCTGATCCCATATAACCAGTCCACCAAGAATGATCCCATCGAAGCCGAACCACCAATGTCGAACCATATCTGGACGACCCACCTTAGCTTTCACACCATGACCGAACGACATGATCTTCCTTCCTTTGCCCGGCTGATCCTCCCCAACCGACCCACTTCCATCATTGAACCACACCACCAAGACCGAAACATGCCACCAAGACCGAACAACATCATCAAGAACGGACCATGCCACCAAGACCGAACCACATAGCAGAACTCCAATGACCGAACACTCATGACCGAGCCACCGTGACCAAACGGCTGACCCACGTGGCTGAACTCCAGCTCTGTAATCATATATATATACATATATACATATATCATCCGTGGTTGATTGTCCATACATCCAGTTGACTGAAACTCATCGAAATCCAGTCTCGACAAACGAGCAGTCTATTTAGTTAAATCCGCCTATCCATGGCCTCGCCAAAAGGCGGGTTAACATTTGCCCCTCCCCCAAAACATGCCTTGTTATTGAAAAGTGTGTTTTGAATAGCCTTAAATCCGATATCCAAAGTCCACATGTTAATCTAATCCATTTTATCCAAGTGTCATTGCTATATCCTTATCTGAATCTACGACTGCTCTGAGTCGATATCAAATTCCTTTCCAGTAATCAAATCCTCATCCAATTTCACATCCATTCAAAATCAACCGACCGAATCTATGATCTCTCGGAATCATTTTATCCGAGTCCGGGACCTCTCCAGGTCCTGTTAGTCCAAATCGAGGACCTTGCTGGATCCAGATCCTAAGCCAAGACCTTACCGGGTTCTAAAACCCATATCTAGGACCTCGCCGGGTCCTTATCCAAATCTATAGTTGTTCGAAGCCGCTATCCAAATCCATCTCACACCTTGGAAGTCATTAATGGAATCTTACGATCTCTCCAGATCGTTGAAGGTCTCTCCGGACCCTTGTAAGTTCGATCCAAACTTAACGATTGAATAGGCAGATCCTATCACGATCCGATGAAGCAACATATCCCTTGCACTCTGGTTCAGTGTCCTTGAATATTAAGCGATGCCCTGATCCTCCTGGACTGATATCAGCCTCTCCGGGCACTTACTGGATCCCATCTTATCACTCTCTGGTGAAGAGGAAACACCGTTGAGTGAGCCGATCTTGTCGCTCCCGACGAAGCAGCGTCACTTCCTACACTCCGGTTCAATATCCATGGACATTAAGTGATGTCGTGGCCTAAGTCCTAGACTAATTGTAGCCTCTCTAGGCTCTTTTTGGATCCCATCCTGTCACTCTCTGATGATGGGGAAACAACGACGAGCGAGCCAATCCTGTTGCTTTCCGACGAAGCGACGTCGCACCTTGCACTCCGGTTCAATATCCTTGAACATCAAGCGATCAATTTCCAACTAAATTCCAATATACGTCCCATAACTCTTCCATTAGGTATTCGTTGCATGAAACCAAAATCATTTTATCAAATCCAACGTCCAAACATCCAATAAGAAAAACAGAAAAAGCTAAGGGCCGCCTCTCCAAGCAAAGCAGCCTATTACCATCTCAGAGCATGCCTAGGGATCACTCAGGTTCCGTTACATGTATAAGTGGCATAGTTGCTATTTTTTTTTAAATAAAATTAGAAAAGATTATTCGATGACCAGATTCCAAATCTTGAACTCGGTCCTTGCCATCGTGATCAGCGGATGATGAGTCATGACCCTATTCCAGGGTTGTTCCTGTTTAACCCAAGAGGTAGATGCTCGTGTTCTACTGCTATTGTCTGATTCCTTACATACTTTGGCAACCTGCCACTTCTAACATGTTCCTCCACCACATCCTTCAGGTGGTGGCATTCATCTTTGGAGCGCCCTTCCAGCTCATGGAATAGGCAGTACTTCCCGCTTCTGTGTTCCTATTCAGTGGGATCCCTCCTAGGTGGTTTTCGATAGGGGAGTTGCCCTCGAGTGTCCAAGTAAGTTTGTTCCAAATTATCTGTTAAATCTGCATACGTCGTGAATTTGGGTTCTCGACCTCTCCTCTGTTTGTCTGAACCACTAGGTCCATCATCCATCTTACGCTTTCCTTTATCCAGTCTTCATCCTTCATCAGACGTTCCTTTGCCTTGCACGGCATTTATTTCTGCCTTTTGGCACATGAATCTGCTAACCGAATGAATCTTTTCGTATCTTGATAGAACTCTCTAAGATCCTGTGGTGGATTCCATGCTAATGAATCCTTAAGTTTCATGCCTTCCGCAATCCCTGCTACCGCTGCCATCAAAATCATTGATAGATCCGGGGGATCTAGCGAGGCCACAGCCGTATTAAATCGCATTAGAAAACCTCTCACGGACTCTCCTGTCCTCTACTTCAACGATGCCAGTGTCATTACATTCTTGGATCATGTCGTGTGGACCCTAAACTTTCTCATGAAGTGTTCCACTAGCTCTCCCCATGTCCTAATCGATCCATTCTCCAGCTGCCTGAACCAAAGTGTTGCCAGATCCATCAAGTATAAAGGGAAACATCTTGCCATCACCTCCATAGACGCCCCCGGCACTTCCATATGTCTGATGTATCTGGTTACATGTATAGTTGGATCTGATTTTCCATCATAGGCCTCTAGTGTTGGCAGTTTGAATTCTGGAGGGTTCCTTGCATTCTTGATATCCGAAGTGAACGAATTTCGACTGACTTCCTCCAAGCCTCTGCTCGGTAGTCCTCCTCTCATACCATCTTATTAATCCAGCCATCCGCTCGTCTCTATCCAGGGGTAGTCCTATGTTTGCATCTCCACCTTGGCCCTCATGTCCTGTAGGTTACTCCAGGTAGTACTTTTTATGTTGCCATTTACGTTCACGTTGGTCGCTACTCACTGAGCTTCATTCATAGCTCTCTTAGTATCCAATCCCAAGGGTCTACCCCTAGGCCTTTGATGATTTCCTTCAATCCCTCTAGTCTAGTTTTGGTTTTGATCCCTAGAAAATTCTACAGCTCTGATTCCTTATTCTGCATTGCCAACAGCCGTGATTCTTCCATTCCCTTGACTTTGTGCTCCAGCTTGTTCAACTTATCGAAGTAGGTTCTGCATTATCTCCTCCTGTCTTTTTAGCAGTTCTTCCTGCGTAGCTCCCATCATTATCTCCATCTCGTCCCTGGTGATGAAAACTGAGGTCTGATTTGCTCCTGAGGAAGCCTCCTGACTCCCTTCGTGCTGACTTCATTCTGTCCTCTGTCTCCTAGTTGATTGCTTTGCTATAGTCTTCAGAATCCAAGTTCCTAAGTCTTTAAATCCAAAATCCAAGCTTCTGAATCTTTGAGTTTAGTTCTCAGTGAAAGAACCAAAATGTTAGCGCCAAAATTGGTCACTAACACCCAAATCTAGATGAAAGCACCAAATCATAGTTATAGATCACAGATTGATTATATGTAGAGAGAATAAATATGAAGAACAGTAAAAATTAAAAAGAAAGCAGTAATAACAAAGGATTTATAGTGGTTCGGCTGACTCCGGCCTACATTCACTCCAGAAATTTCCTTTTTATTGATGTCGGAATCAATTGCAGTTACAATCTATAGTTTCTAGAACAATAATGACAGAGCAACCTTAGTGTAGGAGATAAAGGGAAATAGAATGAAGATTCCCTCTTCTGAAGCCCTACATGCTATATATATAGGCAAAACCTGAGCTACTGGGCTTCCTGAGTAATATAGGCCCACTAAGACCATAGCCGAGTCAACGTCCTTCATCACGACCGACCCCAAATCATCAATAAGCCGACCTGATATACTTCGGACATGACTCGAAGCAGACCTATCCAAGACTCAGAGTAAACTAGGCTAGACCCGGAGCAAAGCTAATGCCAAACCCAAGCTCCATATGCCGATCTAATCCCTTTTTCTGCAATGCCAATCCTATCCACTCGACTGACCCACAGCATGTCGAACCACTCATGAACTCTAGCACGCCGATCCACTCAACCATGCCGATGCACACCATCCTACGGAACCACCTCAGCCCAACTACCTTGGCCAAACCAGAACATGACGAACCACTAAGGCCGATCCCCACAAAGCCGAACCACCAATGCAGATCCCTATAACCAGTCCACTAAGGCTGATCCCCACAAGGCCGAACCACCAATGCTGATCCCATATAACCAGCCCACCAAGGTCGATCCCATCAAAGCCGAACCACCAATGTCGAACCACACCATCAAGAATGGACCATTCCACCAAGACCGAACCACACCATCAAGAACGTACCATTCCACCCAGACCGAACCACATAGCATATCTCCAGTGACCGAGCCACCTTGATCGAACGACTAACCCACGTGGCCGAACTCCAACTCTATAATTATATATATATCATCCATGATTGATCGTCTATCCATCTAGTTGACTCAAACCCATTATATTCCAGCCTCGACAAATGATCAGTTGATTTAGTTAAATCCGCATGTCCACGGCCTTGCCAAAAGGCGGGTTAACATCTATAAACCTATAGCCACCTTTTGAACTTTCCTTAAGAATAATCTCTTTCTTTGAAATAACTCTAACCTTTCATATCCTAAATATATTCCGCTATGTTTAGGTTGTACATCATGAGTACTGGAGCTATCAATGCTCGAGGAGGTAGTGGTCGTCGGGGTAGTACCGTCACCAATGGTGGAGATCGAGCACCAAGGAATGTTGCTTTAGTTAGGGAACCAAGGGTGGATATGGTAGAGGAGGTCATGCAGGTCAGGCTTCAGTTGAATTTTGCTTCACTCTGTCGTGATTATGAGAGGTTAGGAGATAATAGGTTTGGTGGTACGGACACGATCATAGTAGTCCAGACTTAGGTCAAATTATGTGATCAAATATTTGGCAATATGGAGCTAGATGACGTAAGTAAGCGTCGGTTGGCGCCATAGTACCTGACGAACGCAGCCATGGATTGGTGGAGTTCTATCACTGTTGATGTCCAAGAGAACATCTCTTAGCCCTAATTTATTGAGGGATTTGAGATGAAGTTTGTTTCGGAAGTTGGAAAGACTTTGTTGTTTAGGAGCTTCCTCGACTTGAAGCAATGTGCCATGACAATGGTGGAGAACGATAACTGATTCATGGCATTGTCTAGGTACGAGCCTAGTTTACTAGATATGCCATTGAAGAGAAATGAGATTTTCAACATAGGGTTGCGCCCAGAATTCAAGGGTAATATGAAAAATCACATCTTGGGGTCATGTGTGAATTTGGTGAACATGGGTTGAGGTTTGAGGGCTTATCACCGAAACCATATAATGTTGCACTAGCTGTGGACAACAAGCGAAAGTTTCAATCATCGAGAAATATTTCTACGGTAGTGTATCATAAGAGTGGAAAGAAAAGGAACTCTGCGGCAAATTGTAGGTTAGGTAAGGGATGGAAAGTGGCAAAACACTGTTACCAAAGGCACCGATTGCTAAGGGACCAGAGTTAGAGCCACAGACGAATAAGGCCCGTTTGCACCAAGGAGTTGCTACACTGCCACCAGCTAGGTCATTTTGCTAGGGAGGGTCCGATGCTCCAAAAGGGGGGAACAACCTCGAGCTTTCGCACTAACTTCAGCACCTTCCACTTCTGTAGCTATAAAGAGGAAGCAAGTTCTGGAAAGTATTCTATCTATTTTTAGTATCCCCATTCATGTCTTATTTGATACCGGTGCTTCTCTTAGTTTCATTTCTTGTACTCTTATTGATAGATCAAAACATGAGCCGGATATAGCTTTAGATTCTATTTACGTGTCGAACCCTACTAGGGGCTCGGCCAATCTTAGTATGATCTGTTTAGGAGTTGTGATTTCTTTCTTCGACCAACTCTTCTCTACCAATAAGCATGTCTTGGGCTTTATGGGTTTTGATGTTCTACTCGGGATGGATTGATTGTCACAGAATAATGTTGTCCTAGATTGTGTTAAGCGATCTGTATCATTAATGAGGAAAGGAAGGAAGGAAATGGTAATGTCTTGTGAAGGGCCTGGCTCACTTAAGATTAGTTTTCATCATTCTCTAGACAAGATGTGGCAGAGGAGAAGTTATGTTTGATCATGGTTGTTCAAGAGTTTAAGGATGTCTATGAAGAGGCGTCAAGTTTACCACCTCACCAAGAGATAGCATTGATTTAGTGAAGGATGAAAAACCTATCACGTTGCCTGTTTGTAGACTTGCCCCAAAGAGGAGGCTAGAGCTGACAAATCAGGTTAGCGATTTGTTACAGAAGGGCTTGATCTGACCAAGTCATTTAAGATGAGGAACGCCCATTGTCTTTGTTAAGAAGGTAGACGGTTCACTAAGACTTTGTGTAGATTATCACGAGCTCAACAAATGAACTGTTAATAACAAGTATGCTTTCTCTAGGATTGATGACTTGTCCGATTAGTTTCATGGAGCTCAAGTGTTTTCTCAGTTTGATCTTGCTACAGGGTTCCATTAGTTGAGGGTGGCAGAGGAGAGTGTACCCTTGACCACTTTTAGATCCAATCAGTTTTATGAGTCGTTAATTATGTCGTTCGACCTAACTAATGCTCCAACATATTTCATAGACTTAATGAATCGAGTTTTCATAGATGTGTTGAACAAGTTTGTTCTCGTTTTTATCAATGACATTATGGTCTACTCCAAGACCGAGGAGGAATGTTCGCACTATCTAAGGATTGTTCTAGAAATACTAAGAGAGCATGTGTTGAAGGATAAGATCTTAAAGTTCATGTTTGACGTTTAAAAGTTAGGTTCTTAGGCTACGTTGTTTCGATAGAGGGTATTTCTGTTAATCGCGCTAAGGTTGTGGCCGTTCAGGACTAGAAGAGGCTGGAAAACACAACTGATATTAGGAGCTTTCTAGGTATAGTAGGTTATTATAGGATATTCATATAGGATTTCTCAAAGATTGCCTCTCGCTTAATGAATTTCATGAAGAAAGATGTCAAATTTGTATGGATTGATAAATGTGAGCAAGCATTCATAGAGTTAAAGGAAAAGTTGACTAATGCTTCTGTTCTTACTACACCAGATGGAGATAAGGGTTTGACTGTTTACACTGATGCATGTGGAACGAGTCTAGGTGCTATATTGATGAAGTAAGGAAGGGTTATTGCTTATGCGAGTCGACAACTCAAACCGCAAGAAGCAAGGTATGTAGTTCATGACTTGGAGTTGTTAGGAGTGGTATTTGCATTAAAGATGCGTAGACATCATTTGCTAGGTGAAAGGTTGGAGCTATATATGGATCATAAACATTGAAGTATATTTTTACGCAAAAAAGACTTAAACATGAGGCAACAAAGGTGGTTGGAATTACTTATAGCCTATGATCTAGATAATTATACACGTCAGGGAAAGTATTGTCATAGCTTATGCGCTCAGTAAGAGGTATGTAGTTATGGAAAATGTTGAGGTTCGTCCGACTCTGATTAGTCATATCAAAGATAATTATCTTAGAGATCTTCATTTTGCTAGGGTAGTTAAAAATGTAAGCAAGAGTGAGGCACTGGAGAGGTGGCCGGGATTCGAGGTGGATGGCTATGGGATTTTGAGAATGAACGGTAGGTTATATATCCTAAATGTTGATGGGATTAGGCAGGAAGTTCTAGTATAGAGTCGCCATTCTAGGTTGATGGTACATCCTAGGGTTACTAAGATGTATCAAGACATAAAGAGGACGTTCTGATGGGAGGGCATGAAGAGGGATGTTTCTATATTTATAAGCAGGTGTGCTAACAACCAATAGGTGAAGGGTATTTACTAGAAGACGCCTGGACTGCTTCAGCCGCTTGAGATTCCTAAGTGGAAATGGGAGTAGATTTCCATGGACATCATCATGGATTTCCTAGGTCGAGAATAGGTAAGGATGGTGTGTGTTATCGTGGATTGATTAACCAAGAATGCATGGTTCCTTCCTGTTAAGACTACGAGAATAGCTTCTAGTTTGACTAAGTTACATGTTAAGGAAATCGTCAGACTGCATGGTGTTCCTTGTGATATTGTGAGTGATAGAGATTCGATATTCACGGGCCACTTCTGGAAAGGTTTGCATGGGGCCCTAAGGACCGAGCTCAATTTGAGTACGGCTTACCATTCGTAGACAGATAGGCAAATGGGAAGGACGAATCGAGTATTGGACAACTTGCTTACAGCACACATTTTAGATTTTAGGGGTTCGTAGGAAGAACGCTTATCACTTGTTGAATTTTCATACAACCACAGTTGTCAAGCTAGTATCGAAATGGTACCATTTGAGGCGTTGAATGGAAGGACTTGCAAATCAACATCATATTGGTTAAAACCTAGGGATCGTCTTGTGCTTGGGCCAAATATGATTCGAGATGTGTAAGATAAGGTCATAGATATTCAAAAGTGAATCGAGGAAGCTCAGAATCGACAGAAGAGCTATGCAGATGAGAGGCGTAGAAACTTGGATTTCTTAGTTGGGGACTTTTTGTTTGTAAAGGTTTCTTCGGATGAGAAGTGTAATCCGATTTGAAAGGGCTGGGAAGTTGGCTACTCGTTATATAAGACCATTCCAGATTCTAGAGAAGATTGGGACAATCACATATAGAGTCCAGTTACCGATTAGGCTAGCAAGTGTGCATAATGTATTTATAGTGTTGCATTTTCATAAGTTTGTGCATGACCCTTCGATAACTGTGGAAGCATCGCAGCAAGAGGACTTGGAGATTGAGCCAAATTTGATTGCTTTAAGACGACATGTTCGTATTGTTTATAGAGATACGAAGCGATTAAGGACTAAGGTTGTGAAGTTAGTCAAGGTACAATGTAGCAATGATGCTTGGGATTGTACATGGGAAATAGAGGATAGTTTGAAAGAGTTCTATCCAGATTTGTTCTTAAACTAGAGATTTCTTATCTTAGTATCGTACGTCATTTGTAGTGTGCTTACCGCTTGAGGTGGAGTCACTTAGTATGAATTTTGGGTTGCATTTTAGTTTGTATATAGTTTCAGCAGTATGCTATATACACACACTTTGTTCTTCTATCTTCTTTGATGATCATTGTTAATTGAATTTTGAGGACGAAATGTTATAAGTCGGAGAGAATGTAGCGACCCTAAAATTCGAACGCTTCGTCTTCGAACATTGTAGCATTTTAAAATATAATTAAGTGTTATAAATATGATTTTATAACCTTGTTAAACATCATTTAATTAACAATTAATGATAATAAATTTGTTTATGAAAATTGTTTAGAAAATATATTCTTCGAAGAAAATTTGATAATGTGATCGAAAATCGGTTTGGCGATAAACAGCTTTTCGATCGATATAAGTTGTTCAAACTCTTATGCACTTGACTAATGATCGAACGAACACATTAGCAACTAATGAACACACACCTCTTTATATTGGTTGGAAGGTTCTATAATGTTCTAAAGGATAAGAGATATTATCATAATAGGTGTATAATGGTAATTAGCATAAAGAAGAAGTGATGTAAAGGAGAAGTGATGGCAGTTGAAGCTTACATGGCATGGTTGGGGGGCGAGTTGTGAATGCAAGATTAAAGAGCACCATTCCTATGCCTGTATAAGGAGAGGAATACCTTAGAGTATAATCACAAATTCAAAGCTAAAGTTATCATAAAATCGATGTCTTCTTCTTCCTCTTCTCAAAATTCCTAAAGAAAAATAATTGCAAATCATATCTAAATCAACTCAAATGTGAATTGAGGCCTTGGGAAAACATTAAAAAAATACTACCTAGTTAGAAATTGAAGAAGCAAAGCCACATTCACCCTACCCTAGAAATTCGTGTATTAGGGAGGGTTTTGAGCTTGGAGCAAGTGATAAAGAATAGGAAAGAGGAAGGAAAAGGTGTTGCAAGGTTGGGTCTAGGCTTGGGTAATTGGATCTTGATTATTTTAGAGGTTAAAGATGAGATAACTCATAATTTTGATCAGAAAATATAACATCTATATGTTGATATTTGATTATATTAATGTTGTTGAATTAACATGGACATATGTGAAAGCATTGATTTTTATTCTTGCTTTGAAAGAAAGTGGCATATGTATGGAGTTGAATGGACTTGAATGGAGTTGTATGACATATAGCAAGGTCTTGGAACAACGCATATATGGTGTAGTTGAATATAGATTTGAATACAACTTGGATTTGAAAGTGCACTTATAACGATAGTCGCTATAGATGCAGTTCTGAATTGCCTTGTTTTTGGTGATTGCTATGGAACTTTGCAAAGAGATCCTTAGGGGTTCCTCACCATATTTATAATTTTTTATATGTATGTTTGTTGCTATTAAAAGCTTAGATGGTAAAAAGTTAACATCTCGAAAACGACTAAGACCGCACATGTGTAAAACTGCTCTGTTTAGACATGATTTTTGGACTTAAAAGGTTTGAAAATATATTTAAGTATTTTATTTCATTATTTTTACAAGTGTTTACTAATTATTATTAGAGTATTTTAAAAGTGATTTGAGGTCTTTATGAATTTTTAAGAATTAATTGTGAATTTTTAAAGAAGAGGTTTTTGTAATAAAACATGTTCTTTTTAAAGTTTTAAAGATTTTACAAACTTGTTATTTTTAAGTAATATTTTGATAAATATTTTAAAACCTATTATAGCTATTTTCAAGTATTTTAGAAGTGCATACCAATTTTTTTGGAAAGGGGTTAATAATTGCTTAGTGGCTAAATGGTTAGTTATTTGATTACTTATTTAAAAAGTAATTAACCATGCTTAACACTAAAAGCCGACAAAGCAAGGCTTATCTATTTGTGAGATTCAAGACTGATGTTGAATAGGGATGGAGCAACAGAGCCTTAATCTACCAGTTTCCCTACTGGACAAGGAATTGTAAGTCAGAAAATGTCGGAAGCGTGTTAATTGTGTTGATTTCTTACTTGTTTATCATTAATACTAAACTTTAAAAACCGACGAGGTTGGCTTATCTATCTATGAGATTCAAGAATGAAGTGTCTAGGCGAGGATTGGATGTAACCAGTGCTCTAACTTACCTAGCTTCATTCTTGGATGAGGAATTTTTGATTTGGAATGTCGAAAACGAGTTAAGCATACAAAGCGTGAGTTGCATAAGTAATTTTTTTGACTAGATAATCGATTAGTCGATTATTGAACTTGACCTAATATTACCTTAAGAAGTGATTGAAAGACTTCGCAATTTCATACCAATGAGAACCTTCGGGGAGGAGTATTGGTATGAAATGCCTCTTGCTTTTAATTACTTCTGAAAGAACCGGAATTGAGTTAGATGAAAATTCATAGATTGGTTTTGAAGAATCCAGGATTGCTTTACTTACCGAATACCACTTCAAAACTACTATACGAGTTCTATATTTTGGAAGCGGTTGAAGAAGGGAATGTATATGGAGATTCGAGATCGGCTCTAGATGCTCAAATCTATGTAGTAATTCGTGATATGTTTAAGATATAAGAATCCATTTAGGGGTTTATGTTTTGTTTGAGTGGCAAAGACTCGTGTGAAAGAAGCCGAACGTAACCTCGACATCAAAAATGACTAAAAATAGAGTAAGTGAAAGAGGCTATGCGGTAGGATCGTGTAATATGGAATAACGGAATAGTCTAGGTAGATAAAGTAGGTAAATGCAAGGAGACACCAGGATTTTATACTGGTTCGAACATCTCGTCCTACGTCTAGTCCCTAAGCTTCACTTAGGAATTTCACTAACTAACACCCTCACTTCACCCGGAGGAATAGGTTTACAACTTACCGGAACAACCGAACAGGATTTCTTGCTTCAACTACCGAAGAGGACTTCAACTCAATTACTAAAATACAATATTCGACTTGTTGTGTTCTTGTCAACACTAATGAACCTAATGTAGTACAATATTCCTATAATCTTATCCTCGAGAGTATGCAATGTGTTTGTGAAGATTTAGGAAATGTGAGTTGCTATGAATCAAAAGAATGTTATAAACAAAAACAGTGATTCAAGCAATAAATTGGTGATTGCTTTGAGAATATCTAGAGAATATGAACAAGAGAATAGTAAGATTAAAGCAAGAGAATTCGATGAATTAAATGATGTTAGAATCATGTATATATACTTGTAGAAAAGGTGCATATGTTGTCAAAGGTTGCAAACAAGAGATGCTTTCATTTCCATTGATGAATGGTTGCAACTCTTGGGAGGAAGAAGGTGTCTTTTCAGAGAAAATTCGCAGGTTCAAATTCAGTCGACTGAGCAGGGAATTCAGTCAACTGAAAATATGAAGTAAATTTTTTGGAAGCAAATTCAGTCGACTGTGCAGGAAATTCAGTCGACTGAAACTGTGCATGTTTATATATTTGTTCCAGTTTCAGTCGACTGGCTATTCCTGTTCAGTCGACTGAACTTATAAAATATGCACAGTGAAAACTTTAAGTAAAAATGAAGTTCATAAAATGTTATCTAGTGTTCGTGCAAGCCTCTTGAGGATAGATTTTAACAATAAATCTAGACCAAGACCTATATAAAAATCATACTTATGTTTGTTTGGTCTTCATCGATCTTCCTTTAGCGTTGCATATATTTCTTCCTTGTTTGTTGAAGCACATTGTCATTGATCAAAATCCTCGCGTATCAACATTCTCCCCCTTTTTGATTGATGACAATACTGATTTATTCTAGAGATGTATTTACTTATTTTCTCCCCCTGAATGTATGCACTATCTTTTCCTACCAAAAAGTTAGTACCATAGATTTTCTCCCCCTTTGTCATCGACAAAAAGGAAGAACTAACCGTAGAAATATCTTATAAAAACAATCACTGAAGCATAGAGAATAGTTGCATAATCATGGCTTAAGAAAAGTTAAAAATGTTGCGACAAACAAGCATAAAATGGCTATTTATACAAGCCACTAGAAAGTTAGAAATACACATCAAACCATAAAAATTACTCATCCCTATCCCAGTCATATGAACCTTCTCTTCCTGTTGGTTAACAAATGACGGGTCCTCCTATTGCTGGTCTGTGCGCTCTTCCTCCTTGGCCACAACTAGCTCCGCTTGCGCTGCTACTTGTATGCTCTTCGGATGTCGTCCATGTAAACGTAGGTACTGAACGTTTGCCGCGAGATGTCGAAGCAGTAGTGGTGCTTGAGCACGAGATTGCATCCCATAGCTTATTGAAGAATCCTTTGATTTTGTCAAGCTTGTGATCTACCTTTTTAAGACGAGTGTCAAGAATTTGTTGATTTCTTGACAATATCCCCAAGGATTGGTTGGTAGTGAAGCTTAGGTCAACAAGACGAATTTCATCATCTTGCTCGATATGTTCTTCGTGGTGAGGTTGAGGAGGTTGTTGTTGTTGTTCTTGATGCCTTGCTTCCCATTCGGTGAGTGATATTATGCGAGGAGGTCGAGATGAGAGTTGCATTAGGCTTATGGTCTGGTGGTTAATTTGATGGACCATTGTATTCTCCGACTCAGGTAATGGCGTATCGACATTGAGGAGAAGTCACATGATGTACTCTCCAAAGTAGATAGTGCGCATTTTGCCATTATTAAAAGTGAGAAACTCATCAAGAATAAGTTGTACCCAATTGACTTGTATATTGCCAAAAAGAGCATATAGAGCTCGATAGTTATTTGGGTAGACAATTTCGTACGAGCCCGTGCGAGGAGTAATTGTTCTCATTAGGGCTTTGTGGAGGATTCTTGCCATGGGTCGAAGAGAGGTGGACTTAAAATCTCTAAAGTTGATATTAACATCCATAAATCGATGGTTTATGTTGTCGCGAATATGTGGATTGAATTTTATCTCCTCTAGCTTTCTCCCGACATTTGGTGATTCTAGAATGTGTGCTATTCTATCCAAGGAGAACCAAACTTTCTTTCCACATACCATACTCCAAACACTATTGTTTGGATTTCTTGGAGTTTGGTGTCCAAGATTAAGATTAGCATAAAATAATTTGACCATTACATGATTTATGGCATGGTCATTTCTTTTCAAATCTAAAAGAGAAGTTAAACCTGCTGGGTCGGTTAACGCTTGGATGTTGTAAGTTTGAAAGCTTTGGAAATCAACGAAAGAATGCTCGAAAATTCGGGAATTCTTCATCTTATTCCATCTAGTGACCGCGGTTCCATCGTAAAGCCATTGTGCTATTTGAGCATCAATTGGCTCGGAGGATGAAGAAGATGAAGCTCTTGATCTCTTTGGTGCCATTTGGGTGAGATTTGAGTGGATTTTGAGGAATTGGGGGCTAGGGTTTCGAAATTAATTGGGGAAGAAAGTTTGTAGGAGGTAAAAAGTGAATTGGTAGGGTAAAAATTGGTGGTTAAAAGGGGAAATTTGCTTGGGAATTGGCGTTCAGTCGACTGAATACTCTGTTCAGTCGACTGAATTGAAGGCCGAAAATTTTCTGGGCTGAATTCAGTCGACTGAACAGGGTTTTTAGTCGACTGAATGTTTTCCTCAAAGTTTCTGTTATTATTTCAGTCGACTGAGCAGAAGATTCAGTTGACTGAATTGTAAAAAAATTTGCATTCTGTCTTAAGTTCAGTCGACTGAACAGGGGGATTTAGTCGACTGACTTATGTATTTTGTTGTTCTTTGTTAATTTTGAAGGCAAACTCTTTATTCAAGGAAATAATTACAATTATATAGATGTAATATCATGAATAGATTTCAACATTAACTATTTCTTAGGGGATGGACTTGGATTCTTTTTCCCTTCATTCTTCATATAATTGATATCCCATGAATTTGGACTATATTGAGGAGTCTTAGGAGACATCCAAGGATTCACAGGATCGACTGGTGTACGATAAGATGAAGATGGATCAAGTGAGCTAACAAGACGAGGTAGGGGTTCAGCCACTTCGTTCTTTTTTGATGCACAAAAGCGTAAACCGATTTGCTCAAGGAAGCTTAATCGTCTAGCCATAACCTTTTGTTTGAAGTATAATTCTCGTTGAAGATCTATTTGTTGTTGTTGAAAGTGATGAATTTCATCAATCTTTCTTTTTGTGTCTGGAGAAATAAAGAGTCCGCGTTTTTCTTTCTTGGATTCTGGCGTGTAGCCGGTACGATAATTGTTCCATTTGAAAACTGGCTCATGTGTCGGTGTTGGAGTAGGAAGTTTTGGAGATGTTGGAGTGTTTTCGACAGAAGAGGTGATGTTGATCGGGGAAAGAGAGTTGTTGGATTACATTTTTATAATGAATTTTTCAAGCTTTTATTTGTGAGAATGAGTTGTGAAAAAATAATATTTTTAAGATATATTTATAGTAGTAATTTTCTAAATATATAGTGGTTATAATTCTTTAAATTTTTTCATCCACTTAATGATTTAATGGTTACCATAATTCAGTTAAAAATGTATGGTTTATAAAGGACTATTATTTTATAATATATTATGTAACATATATAAAAAATAAATTGAAAATCACATTTTTTTCTTTATTCAATCGACTGAACAGATAGTGTTAGTCGACTGAATTGTATAGATTTTTTTCTATACGATATCTTTAAAAGACATTATTCCTAACTCTCGTCATAATTTTATGAAGGAGTTTTCTAATAGAGGTTTAGTAAATATATCGGCAATTTGATTCTCGGTAGAAATATGTTCTAAATTAATTATTCCTTTTTCGATATTGTCACGTAGAAAATGGTGACGAATATCTATATGTTTTGTACGAGAGTGATTAACCGGATTTTTAGATAAGTTTATTGTACTTGTATTATCACAGTATATTGTAGAATTTGTTAAATTTATATTAAAATCTTTAAGTGTTTGTTGCATGTATATAACTTGAGTGCAAGCTAAAGCAGCTGTATATAACTTGTTTTTTACTAAACCAAGATACAAGTGATTTTCCAATGAAATGGCAAGCACCACTTGTACTTTTTTTTATCTGTTCGAGATCCACCAAAATCAGCATCACTGAATGATACTAACTCAAATGGACACTCCTTGGGATAGAAAAGACCGAAATCTTTAGTTTTGTTAAGATATCGCATTATTTGTTTTACTGCTCTTAAGTGTGAATCTTTACGATCGGATTGAAAACGTGCACATAAACAAGCACTCATCATTATGTCAGGTCTACTAGCAGTTAAGTAAAGTAAGGAACCTATCATACTTCTAAATAATTTTTGATCTACACTTTTGCAATTTTCATCTCGATCGAGATGTGTAGTGGTACTCATAGGAGTAGGTTTAGCAGAAGTGTTTTCCATGCCGAATCGTTTAATTAAATTAGCACAATATTTTTCTTGGTTTATAAAAATTCCATTTGTTAATTGTTTGATTCGAAGTCCGAGAAAATATGATAATTCTCCCATATGAGACATTTCGAACTCATTAGTCATTATATTTGAAAATTCTTCACATAAATTTTCATTTGTTGAACCAAAAATAATATCGTCTACGTATATTTGAATTATTAAAATATCTTTGGTAGTATTTTTAATAAAAAGCGTTTGATCTACTTTTTCAATTTTAAATCCCGAGTTTAATAAATAACTTTTAAGTCTTTCATACCAAGCACGAGGTGCTTGTTTAAGACCATATAAAGCTTTCTTTAATTTAAATACATGATCCGGATATTTTTCATGTATAAACAAAGGAGGTTGTTCTACATATACATTTTCTTTAATAAAACCATTTAAAAATGCACTTTTAACATCCATTTGATAAATTTTAAAATTGTGAAAACATGCAAAGGCTAGTAGTATACGTATTGCTTCAAGTCTTGCAACGGGAGCAAAGGTTTCTTCAAAATCAATACCTTCTTCTTGAGTATACCCTTGTGCTACTAGTCTTGCTTTATTCCTTGTTATATTACCTTGTTCGTCTACTTTATTTTTGTGAATCCATTTTGTTCCAATTATTGATTGATTATTAGGACGGGGAACTAATTCCCAAACATCGTTACGTTCAAATTGATTTAATTCTTCTTGCATTGCGATAATCCAATAATCATTTGTTGATGCTTCTTTAGGATTTTAGGTTCTATTGATGAAATGAAAGCTACATGACCCGTTTGATTTAGTTGATTTATTGTCCTAACTTGAGAATTTATTTCTCCTATTATATTTTGAGTTGGATGATCTCGTAATATTCTATGAGGAGATCTTAGTTCATTATTATTATTTTCAAGGTTTGTTTCTTCTATATTTATCAATTCTTCATCATCTTTTATATTAAAAATTTTATTAAAATTTTCATCAAAAGATATATGCAAAGTTTCTTCAATTATGTTTGTTCGTTTATTAAATACTCGATATGCTTTACTTCGTTTTGAGTATCCTACGAAAATTCCTTCATCAGCTTTTGAATCGAATTTTCCTAGTTGATCTTTTGTATTTAAATGAAACATTTTGATCCAAATATTTTAAAATAAGATATATTTGTCTTTTTATTATTAAATAGTTCATAAGAAGTATTTTTAGTTAATGGTCTAATAGATATTCTATTTAATACATAACATGCAGTAGCAACGGCTTTTGCCCAAAAATGTTTTGGTAGAGAACATCCATTTAATAATGTTCTTGTGCATTCTTGTAATGTTCTATTCTTTCTTTCTACAACTCCATTTTGTTGAGGAGTTCTAGGAAATGAAAAGTTATGACTTATTCCTTTCTTTTTACAAAAAGTTTCAAAAGCTTCATTTTCGAATTCGCCTCCATGATCGCTTCGAATATTTTTAATTTTCAAATCTTTAGTGTTTTGAATTCTTTTGACAAATGTTTTAAAATGTTCAAAAGTGTCATTTTTATTTTTCATAAAAATAGTCCATGTATATGTTGAAAAATCATCAACTATTACAAATACGTATCGATTATGACTAATGGATTGAACTTGTGTTGGTCCAAATAAATCCATATGTAGTAATTCTAATGGTTGTAAAGTTGAAATATTTTTCTTAGATTTAAAAGATGATTTCGTTAATTTTCCCTTTTGACAATCATCACAAAGATTATTTATTTTAAAGTTTATTTTGGGTAAACCGCTTACTAATTCATTTTTAGAAAGTTTTCTAATAGTTTAATTTATATGACAAAATCTTTTGTGCCATAACCAAGGATCATTATCTTTGGCTAGTAAACACATACTCGTATTATGATTAATATTCATATTTAGAACATAAATATTTCTATCTCTATTTCCTTCAAAAACAAGATTTTGGTTTTAATCAAAAATACTACATTTATTATCCGAGAAAGTTATTTTAAAACCTTTGTCACACAGTTGACTTATGCTAAGTAGATTATGTTTTAAATTTTTAACTAATGAAACATTTGTTATAAAAGGTAAATTTGATGTACCGTAATTGTTCACATCTCCTTTGCCAATGATATAGCCTTTTGAATTGTCTCCGAAGGTAACCGAGCCAACATCAAAGTATGTGATGTTTGTAACCATATCTTTGTCTCCAGTCATGTGTTTTGAACAACCACTGTCTAATATCCATTTCTTCTTTTTGAGTGGGACCTGAAAATAAATATGAAATTATTGGTACCCACCTTTTAATAGGGTCCTAAAAAGTTAGAGTTTAGGAAACCAAACCCAATTTGGTTTAATATCCTTTTTATAAATATAGTTTTCATTATGATGAACATTATCCATAAATGTTTTAATATATTTATTTCTTATCAATACATTGTTAGTCTTTGGTACCCAAATTTTAACTATCTTGATTTCTACTTTTGTTTTAATAGGTTTCTTTAGCAATATTTGTTATTTTGAATCCATATTCCTCTTGAATTTTGTATTTTTCTTTTTAGGAATTTTTGACTCCTTTTTATATCCTAATCCATGTTTACTTGAAGAGGATTGAGAATTTTCTAAAATCTTAGATAAATTTTCTCTTCCTTTGTTAAAGTTAGAAACATTTTTAGTGATGTTATCTAATCTAGCTTGAAGACTATTATTTTCTAACTCAACTTGTCTAATCTTAGTTTTTAACTCATGATTTTCAGAAACAATTATATCATTCTTTGTTTTTTGAGTTTCAATTTCTTGACTTAAAAGTGATAATTGAGTTTTCGAATTTGAATGAGATTCTTGAACTTTTTCAAGTTCTTCTTCTAAAATTTTCTTTTCATCTTTTAACATATCCCTTTCAAATTCATCTTTGTTTTGATTTTCACGAGTTTCTTTTTAAGAGTTTTTATCGTGCTTAAAAGTTCAATGTTTACTTCAATTAAATCGTCGAAAGTTAAATTATTTACCTCAGATTCTTGAGCCATGAAGCATACATTTTCCTGTTCATTGTCGCTATCACTATCATTTTCGGATGAAGATGAATCTGAATCGTCCCATGTTACAGAAAATGCCTTCTTTTTGAATTTATTCTTCTTGTTTTTGTTGTTGAAGCTTTTCTGATTTTCCTTCATTTGTTCTTGACAATCTTTTTGCATGTGTCCTTTCTTATGACAATTGAAGCATTCTATATTTGAGGATGAAGGTTTGTTCAAGAAATTTTTTTTGAATCTGTTTTTGTTTCCTTTTCTATACTTTAAGAATTTCTTGAAATTTTTGGCTATAAATGCTAGATCCTCATCTTCAGACTCTGATTCTTCCTTTTCCGCATGAAAAGCGATATTCTTTCTTTCTTGAGCTTGATCTTTCTTAACTTGCATATTTACTTCATACGACATAAGATTTCCAATCAATTCTTCTGGTTTCATTGTAGATAGGTCATTTGCTTCCTCGATTGCTAGTACTTTTCTCTCCCGTTCATCAGTGAGTGAATTTAGAACTTTAGACACAATGTCAAAGTCCGTGTATCTTTCTCCTAGTCCGATTAGAGCATGATGAATGTCTTGAAATCTTGAGTACATGTCATTGGTGGATTCATTTTGTCGCATTCTAAAGTTTTGGAATTGATTCTTCAGCATGGATATCTTTGTTTGTTTAACCTTGTTTGTGCCTTCATGTATGACTTTAAGTGTTTCCCATATCTGATATGCAGTAGTATATATGCTAACACGGTTGAATTCATTTCTATCCAGGGCGCAAAATAGCATATTCATAGCTTTGGCATTTGCACTAGCTTCATTCTTTTGAATTTGTGTCCATGTAGGATAATCGGTTGTGGGTACAATAAACTCTGCTTGAGTAGCATTCCAGGCTTCGAAACTTGTTGCTTGCATATAAATCCTCATCCTTGTAGCCCAATAGTTGTAGTTTGGTCCATTGAATAGAGGGGTCTTTGGGTAGATTGTCCTTCTGCAAATGTGAAACTATAGGCAGATGTTGTACTTGTACTTGCGTTATTTTCCATATTATCAATATGTCCAATAACGGTGTTATGGTTATTGGACGACATTGCTCTGATACCAATTGAAAGAGGCTATGCGGTAGGATCGTGTAATATGGAATAACGGAATAGTCTAGGTAGATAAAGTAGGTAAATGCAAGGAGACACCAGGATTTTATACTGGTTCGGACCTCTCGTCCTACGTTCAGTCCCTAAGCTTCACTTAGGAATTTCACTAACTAACACCCTTACTTCACCCGGAGGAATAGGTTTACAACTTACCCGAACAACCGAACGGGATTTCTTGCCTCAACTACCGAAGAGGACTTCAACTCAATTACTAAAATACAATATTCGACTTGTTGTGTTCTTGTCAACACTAATGAGTCTAATGTAGTACAATATTCCTATAATCTTATCCTCGAGAGTATGCAATGTGTTTGTGAAGATTTAGGAAATGTGAGTTGCTATGAATCAAAAGAATGTTATAAACAAAAACAGTGATTCAAGCAATAAATTGGTGATTGCTTTGAGAATATCTAGAGAATATGAACAAGAGAATAGTAAGATTAAAGCAAGAGAATTCGGTGAATTAAATGATGTTAGAATCATGTATATATACTTGTAGAAAAGGTGCATATGTTGTCAAAGGTTGCAAACAAGAGATGCTTTCATTTCCATTGATGAATGGTTGCAACTCTTGGGAGGAAGAAGGTGTCTTTTCAGAGAAAATTCGCAGGTTCAAATTCAGTCGACTGAGCAGGGAATTCAGTCAACTGAAAATATGAAGTAAAATTTTCGGGAGTAAATTCAGTCGACTGTGCAGGAAATTCAGTCGACTGAAACTGTGCATGTTTATATATTTGTTCCAGTTTCAGTCGACTGGCTATTCCTGTTCAGTCGACCGAACTTATAAAATATGCACAATGAAAACTTTAAGTAAAAATAAAGTTTATAAAATGTTATCTAGTGTTCGTGCAAGCCTCTTGAGGATAGATTTTAACAATAAATCTAGACCAAGACCTATATGAAAATCATACTTATGTTTGTTTGGTCTTCATCGATCTTCCTTTAGCGTTGCATATATTTCTTCCTTGTTTGTTGAAGCACATTGTCATCGACCAAAATCCTCGCGTATCAACAGTAGGCTCACAATCTGGGGTTAGCGACCCATGTCAGGATATTATCAACTCCATATCTAGAGATACTTATCGATTGTTGGCCTGTAGGAGTTGATAATATTTGGTTAACGTTGCTTATGTTTATGTTCGAACACTGGACCGCTTGTGTTTACCTAAATGGTATATTTTATCTAGTTATATACGATGGTCGAAAAGTACATTCCGACCTCTGTGCAGGAGATTGGATTAGGCTTCCCCGAAGAGATTTCCATGGAAAAATCCATTATGTGAATGTACCTTAGCGGTTTTGAAATGTAACCTAAATATGTTGTGGTGTTACCAACGTAAGCCTCGTAACTATTTGATATGATTATATCCTACACCTTAGACATTATCTATCATATCACTATAATAAACTTAATGAATGGTTGGTTTCTTTTGAGGGGAAAACTATTACGGGAATCTGTATGGTCTCAATAGTTACTCTTATATGTATTCATGTATCTTGATTTTTCTCAGACCAGACTTATGTCTGACACTTGCCTTTGGTTTTCCCTAAAATCATCGTTTACACCTTCGAGTAGGCTGAGTATGACAGGTTTTACCTTGGACACTTCAGAGTTCATAAGATGAGTTGGAGGCTTCCACTATCTATCTATTTCTATTTTCATTGTTCCATTTTAGCTATATATATTAGCATTGTGAGGACATATGGTTGTAACTATCCAGGCTGATGATAGTATATAGGTTTTGTAACTCTGAAATTCCTGTATGCAGAGTAACCCTTTGTATTATTATTTTGATATTATATATTACTATTCCGCTATGAGATTCTGATGTTGTGTTCTTTCTTTCTTGTTCTATTCTTTTTTAATTTTACCCCAATTTTCTGTCTTTTCAGCACTTGGGTGTTTGGAACACGAATACCATGGATGTATCAGTGTCAACATTCGAGAGTTGAAAAGTTGGGTCGTTACAGATAGTTGGAATTGCTTGATGGATGCTATGATTGCTATGGTTTCTTTAGTTTCTTTCCAGGTTATCACTTGGAGATATCATTGGGAGAAGGTATTGGAGATAGGAATACCTAGAGAGCTGATATCTTTATTTTGAGTAGAGTACTTTTATGCTATTCGTGGAGTAGCATATTATGATGTTATGTGCTAGCTCTTTGGTTGCAGGGACATGCCATGTATAATTCATTTACCTCTATTCCTTACTATATTTACCTGCATAGTATTTTGAGATTTATTTTTCATTCACACTAGACTATTATCTGGCCTATGGTTTTATCCTTTGCATCTTATTATCTTGGGTACTCTTAAATTAGTAGATCAGATAACAGGTCTTGGTGACGTAGTAGCTGTGCGAAGGACGAGCTGGATAGAACTATCTCGTATTATACATATATATGGATTTCTATGCTTATTCCGCTGTGCAGCACTGAGGAATCTTAGCAGTGACTGCTTATTTTCTTATTGTTGGGTTTATTTCCATTGTATAAACTCTACTACATTTGTTTATAACTTTGTGGATCTATGTTCTGATGATTTGTTTTCATAATTATTATTGTCTCTCCTGTTATATCTGTGATATTATGTTTTATTACTACGCTGTGAGATATTCGACAAGTTATATGTTGTATTTGTTCATTTTCAACCTTGATGATCATCCTACTATTTTGATATTATTGATGCTGGTGGTATACGACGGTCGTCATTAGTAATAGACTGTCCAACATTAAGAGAGTGTTACTATTTTAATTTTAATGGATGTATCGATATTCTTTCTTAGAACATCACAACCAAGAGTATTAAAAATAAAATATTATTGTTGGAACTGGACCAGCCAGCAGCGGATGTTATGGGTGAGTTTCAAAAAAAAATTCCTTATTGGATCTATATTAGGCCTATGAAATCTAATTTATTTTGAACATTTCTAAATTTTATTTAATTAAAATCTCTTATTTTATTTAAATTTATACACTACATATAATTTATTTGATTTATATTTATACATATAAAAGTACACATATTTATCATATACCTATATGTATGTGCGTGCATGTGTAACATAATAATCCATGCTAGGTAAAACATGTCCATGTACAGACATTTGGATTTACATCGCAGTGGACATGTTAGCTCATCCAATATATATATATATATATATCATATGTTGTCCAAATATATGTATATATGTAAACTTATTATTTATATGAATATTATAAATCTACGTATATGTATATAACTATATACATATATATATATATATATATATGTTAACTTTATTTTAATAAATTTATAAGAATGAAAATATTTAAATATATATATATATGTATGTATGTATGTATGTATGTATGTATGTATGTATGTATGTATGTATGTATGAATACATATGTAATATATATATGTGTGTGTGCGTGTGTGTGTGTGTATTTGTGTGTGTGTTAATGTAGTAAATATTAAAATAATAATATATAAATACATAATAAAAAATATTATAAACTAACATATATTAATTCATAAGCATATTTACAATATTTAAATGCATACATTTATAAATATATATTTTAATTCATAAGCATATTTATACTATCTAAATGTATATATTTGTAAATATATTTAATTCATAAGGGTTTTGGACCAAAGGTCCATATTCTCAAAGCTCATGCACAAAAAGTCCCTACTCATAAACCAATGTAAACTAAGTCCCTATTTTGTTATTTTTAACCAAAATGTCCTCTCCTAGAAAATCGGTCCAACATCGAAATCAGGGGCAAAAGTAGCATAAATTAGCTAAAAACTAAAAATAAGGACCTAATTTTCATAACCTTCTTGGGAGGGACTTTTCTTGCATCATCTTTCAGTTTTAGGGACTAAGCAGCCATTCCTTGTTAATTCATAAGCATATTTACAATATCTAAATGTGTGTGTGTATATATATAAACATTAATTTTAAAAAATCACTTTTTTTTATTTTTAAACAGTTCCAGATCATATGCATAGCACAATAAAATATTAATATACATATAAATTGAATTATTAGTTGAAAATCAATAAAATATTAATAAAAAATATTTTCAAAGCATTTTATTCAAATTTGAGATTTCCATAAAATCTAATATGATATTTTGAGGTCCAAAAAAACATATAATTTTTCTCGGTCAAATTTTATTTTTCATTAATTAATATTTTTGACCGTATATTATAATAATTTTTAAAAATAGAGAAATGATTTTTTTTTAATTCTTATTTTCTGTCCAATAGCTTATTTCATAATGAAATAATATTATAAAATTTAAAAGTTAATTTCAAAATTTATTTAATTTATCTGAATTATTTAGATAGTGTATTGATTTAAATAATATTAAATAGTAGTAAATATTTATCAAAAAATATTTTATAGCTATTAAAAATTATAATTAATATAAATAAAAATGTATAAAACTATATGTGCAATTATTACCACGAAATGATGTTATGATTAAATACAAAACCATATAAGTATAATTAAGTGATATACTTATATGTATATATTAATTAATAAAATAATAATTATTATAATTAAAATATTCGGATGTGCATATCTGATCTATCTATGAAAATTTATTTTTTTCACGATTACATACATATAACCAATTTAATATGTGACAACATCGATACGTATAAAAATCGTCACCTAACTAACAATATAATAATAATATATATGAATTATAAAATATTATGCATAAATTTTAAACTATATAATATAGTAAAAACATACCTAAAACTAATGCCTTGGAGCATACCTCGTAATGATGAACTTTCTCTCGTTTGAAAGCTTTTCGATTTAGCGGACTGTTAATCCTTAAACCTAGACCTTTAACTATCGAATAACACTCGTCTTTTGAATTGATTTGTGTTTGATTTGCTCGAGCTCCTAGGGGATGAAGTCGGTCAATAATGGATGGGAATAATGGTAGCCAAAAAGATCATTTTCAATTAGGGTTAGAGGCGTCTAAATAGTGGATGGAAGAGAGAAAATATGGATCATATCTCATTCCAACTCTCACTAAATCTAAGCCATCCAATTCTAACATCTCCATCTTATTTCAACCATCCCCTATAACCTTTATTACAGCCGAAAATACCAACCCATCATTAGGGGCAATATCCCATTTAAGCCCAAAAAATTATCATTTAATTAAATCTAATTTAATTGCTTATCTATATCATATATCAATCAATATATTTATAAATATTATAAATATATTCAATAATATTTATTCCTCAAATCATATTCAAAATTTTATAACTAATATTTCATAAATATTAATTTAATTAATTTATAACAATTATAAGCTAATTAAATCGTTTGGTCAAAAGAGAATTCATCATTTTGGTTATATGACCTGTCAGTTGTAAATCTGGTCAGTGGTTAATATTGAACTATTCGAATATTAACGTTCACACGTCACTAGCAGGTGGTGTGACATTTTGGCCAAAATTTAGTGCTTACTTGGTTTTGGTAAAAGCGAATTTTTCCTTGTTAAGCGTTATCTGATCGTGACATTTATTTACACTAATTATCTTCGTCAAAAGATACCACCTTAGACTTATGGAATTTGGTAATGGTCAAAATTTCATTATCGTCCATGTTTAACTCTATATTCCAAACATAAAATCCTTGGTTCAATAAAAATAATTATTATTAACAGTTATACTCAGGCTAGAGATTTTGACTTTGAGTTGACTTGAGTTGACCGTGATACTAACCCCATATAACTGAGAAGACGAATCCTCTCTTGAATAGTGCTTCACTTCCAATACTTTCACCTGACCCAACTATAGTTACCCGACGAGCGTCATGCCATGATTTTACTATAATCAAAGCAGAGCTTTCATATTTAAGATTGACAGTATTCTCAAGTCGAGAGAACTGTGTAAATCAGTCACGTCGATATTTTCTGTTTGACCTTTGTTATATTAACCAACAGAAATCTATCGAGTGAGTCACTCCATAGTTATCTAACAACTATAAGTATGTAACCTCTAGGTGTCGCCATTAGTCATGAGTAATACACTACCCAACATTTGGAGAGCAATACGTACTCTAGTCTTAATGGATACATCGATATCCAGTCTTGATGCATCTTGACTAGGAACATTTAAAATGATGTATTTTATGATATTATGATACAATACTCATGATTACAATCATTTGTAATTACTATCACAAACACATTATTTAGGGATTTTTGATAAATATATTTTAATTGAATATTTAATTATTTATAATGCATTATAACAAGTATATAAAAAATAAAAATGCATTTATTATGAATGAGAATTGATTACAGAGTTAATTAATTTATAATTAATTACATAATTGCCCTTAGGGAAAACCCTTAACACTATCAATCTCCCACTTGCACTTAGGGCCAATTATAGAATCTCAACCTAATCCCTTCAATCAGCCTATCAAGAGTCGACCGAACTAGGCCTTTAGTGAATGGATCTACAATGTTGTCTTTGATATCTACCCTTTGTATCACGACTTCTTTCTCCTCAATGAACACTTTACTTAGATGGAACTTCCAAAGAATATACCATGACTTCTTGTGTGCTCTAGCCTCCTTTACAATCTGCATCTCTAGATTGTTAACAAAGAACAATGTTATACGATTCTCAGTATTGGGAACCACTCGAGCTCACTCAAAAACTTGCACATCCAAACTGCCTCTTTCGCTATTCATTGAGGGCGATGTACTCGGCCTTCACCATGGAACCAACAGCTGTTTCTTGCTTGGAACTTTTCCAACTAACAGCTCCGCCGTTAAGTGTAAAGACATAGCCGGATACTGATTTACTATCACCGACATCACTTTCAAAGCTCGAATTTGTATACCCCTTCATGAGGAGTTCTCCATTCTCGTATATAAGGAATAAGTACTTAGTGCTCTTCAAATACTTAAGTATACATTTTACGGCCATCCAATGTTTTTCTTCAGGGTTAGACTGGTATCTGCTTATGCATCATAATGCTTATGCCACGTTCGATCTAGTACATATCATAGCGTACATTATGGATCCTATTACTGAAGCATAGAGGGTCCTCTTCATATGAACTTTCTCCTCATCGGTATAAGGAGCATCTTTCTTGGAGAGGACGATTCTAGACTGCATTGCAACGTTTCCACACTTGGAATTCTCTATACCGAACTTTTTCAGTATGGTACCTATATATAGGGATTGGAACAATCCCAACATCATTTAAGATCTATCATTATAGGTCTTTGTACCAAGTATGTAGGCTGCTTCTTCTTGATCCTTCATTGAAAAGTTCTTGGAAAGCCAAACTTTCACTGATTGCAACAACAAAATTCCATTGCCAATCAACGATAGATCATGGATGTAAAGTACTAAGAATACGATAGCATTTCCCTATTCGTTTCTATATATGGATGCTTCCTTTATGTTCTGATAAAACCCAAACGTTTGATTACTTAATCAAAACACTTGTTGCAACATCTTGAAGCTTGCTTAAGTCCATGAATGGACTTTAATAACTTGAAGCCTTGCACTCGCTCCTACTGACCACAAAACCCTCGGACTGCGATATATAAATGGTTTCTTCCACTATAAGAAAATCCGGCTTTAGTTGCATTTGTGGCTTTAGTTGCACTTATTAGTAGAATTTCAATGGTAAATGGGACTATTATTATTTTACGCTTTATTTTTTGGTACATTTGATTTTCGCCGACGCTGCCAAAATTTGTCTCCTTTCTCATCATTAGCAAAACAATTTTACATTTTTTTCATTTTCACATTTCCTTCTCTACATTTTCCACTTTCACTTCACAAAAATTCTAACCGCTCCTCTCCATCAATACTAAACCAAGTTTAGTGTTTCCTCCATCTTTATCATCGGGATACTACTTTCCATCAATCCACTCATCTCCCCATAGTAGATCGACCCTCATTCATTCTACTACCATTTGTTTCGGATTTCTACACGAATCCTAAATCGGTATAGATTTTATATTTGTATTTTGTGGTTATATATGGATTTTATGCGGTTCGATGTGGATTTTATATATGGATTTCTACACAAACCCTAATTTCAAAAATCCTAATTTGTGCACAAACACTAATTTTATATATGGATATTATACGGTTGATATGGATTTTATATATGGATTTTTGTATAAAAATTTGTGTTGAAGGTTGAAAATAATATGATAGGCATTTGGAGTTCCAATTTTAAGGCTTGTACAAGCAGCTAATTCTGTTTCTGTAATGCTATATTTGTAACATCTTTTTATGGCTACTTTTATGCTTTTTTTTAGGTATACAAATGACTGATTGACAATGAAGATGCAGATATGTTGGTCAAAGGGTTTGGGTGCACTAGTTGGATTTGTTGTTGTTAGTTCAGAAATCTTTATTGCACGGTAATATACATTTGAGTCTCAAAACTGAATAGGTGCACTAACTGCTTCAAATTTATTTATTTGGCTACTTATTAATTTTTTTTGTTCATTATTTATCTGATAAGCGAGATGAATATAGAAAACATTAGGAGGAGGGATGGGGAAAGTGGGAGTATTGACAGTAGCAACTTATGTTGCTATAAAAGACAATGTTTGCAAACTTATTGATGATAATAAGATAGCTAAAATACTTGCAGGTTCTCTTCTTGACCTTCTTTTTTAGTACGATGATGAAAGAGCCTATGTTATAGCTCTTGACCAGATGATTTTATATGGTTTAATTGGGCATTGATTTTTGAATATAAAATCATACTTTGTAGCTTATGAGTTAACTTGAATTTTATTTTTGTAACAGTGGCATTTTCAACAATTCTTTGATCTTGATTGCTGCAAGTTACATCATCTAGACTTCTGCTTCGTCCACTTTTAACATAAATTTCCTTCATTTTATTGCATTCTTTAGTTTTCTCAGACCCTTATGATTTCTTAAAAAAACTAATATATTTAATTTTTTAAAGAATATAAAGGCATGAAAATATGAAAGTAATACATCAGTAAAGAAGATTTTATAACGCATTATGAACAAAATTTTCTCCTTGATCCTTCTTTATTCGTTTATTACACAGAATGAGAAGATGTCATTTAAACTAACAATAAATTTATGAAATAACCGAAACTATCATATGCATACCCAATCACCATCTTTAATCCCAAAATCTTTTAATATTGCTCTATCAGTGAAAAATTTGTAATCTTGGAGGCTTAAGCAGAAATGACACCAAACATAAGACATGTCATATTAATTAAACAAAATAAAATGAGGGTTAAGCTTATTTTTAACAGATGTAGTCATTTTACTTACCAAATGAGGAAATGAAATTTTACTATGAAATCAATCCATTGTCTTCATCTGTATGATTTTGAAACACATCTTCTATGGTAGTCTTCAGATCAAATATAGTCGCACTTGCCATAATTTTCACTTCTGTGAATAGTTACATAATAATATCGTGTGATATATAAAGTTAGAATAAAGACAGATTTGTATATGTGCATAAGAGCACGTACACACAATACTGGTTATCTGAAGCTTATCTACAAGCTTATCTATAGTATTTACATGTTACTTTGCAAGCATGAACCAAGGAGATATAACAAACTATAAACAAAGCATTGTAATAATGGAAGATTATGAATGATAATTATATTATTCATTCTCCATTTTGAAGTATTTTTCTTATCTTAACATATGATAAATGTTCATACAATGGCAATGAAAGTTTTGTGTCCTTTAGAGGCAGATATCACCAATAGTTGAATGTTTATTTATCAAAGCCATTTAATACCTTGATAAAATATTTTTATGAAAATTTCTCTTTATTAAGGGCATATACAGAGTGAAATTATTATGTAAATGATAGTTTTCTGCTTAGATCTGTAAAAATTAATCACAATTAGTCGAGAGCTATAACATAGTCAAGAGTAGATATGTCTTGCTTTATATAAATACACGATGGATTATAAACTAACTCAAACATATTTGTTCTTATTTCTATAATTTCATCATAACTTTCGTGTGCTTATGTAGAAAATGTTTACTTTTCAATTATTGGTTATTATATGATTCAACTGTGGTTCAATCATTACCACCATTACTGAAAGGATATGTAATCCTTATATTGTGAAGTAGTTGTAGGTGGAAGAAAAAAGTGGAGAGGAAATGAAGTGCTTGTATTATGCTTGTGGTTACATTGGTCCTGTATTTGGTAAAAAATTGTATCAGTAATCTTCGTCAAAATTTCAATGTTCATCGTACCCTTTGTTTGATGGTTTAGGCCTTTTCTTGTATTGAACAGCAAGATATCCACTCTCGTGTTTAGTAGGTGACCAACTTGCATCTCTTTTATCGAAGGCCTGGGTTTAACACATTTATTTAGCACCCTCGATTAATCAGGTTATAATGTTAATCCCGAACACGATGAATGGATGTGATGTATTCTCTATATTATGATAGTATTAACGTAACATAGCATGAGTTATTTTCTCAGATATAACGAATGGTTACATTAATGTTTTTGTTACAGTCAATTGTATATTCAACTAATGTTAGTTGTTGATAAATTGTACTCACATGTAAAATGTAGGTGTACTGTAACTTCTAGTGGAATTGCTTTTCTAGAATAGGATTAAATTAATCTACCGAGCTTAGGGAGACCATTGTTACGGAGCCAATATCTTAACTATCACATATAATATGATGATTTTATATTTCTACTAAATATATCTACAAAAATTTGGCAGGTTAACCA
Organism: Allium cepa; assembly: GCA_030765085.1. Classification (NCBI taxonomy): domain Eukaryota; kingdom Viridiplantae; phylum Streptophyta; class Magnoliopsida; order Asparagales; family Amaryllidaceae; genus Allium; species Allium cepa. Next base: position 268,711,430 of record CM060941.1, on the reverse strand, counting down.
TAAAAACTTAAGTTGAAAATGTTGAAACAGGGTGTCAACCCGTAATATATGAAAAACTTACCAAGGAAAAAAGTAATGCTTTATTTTAAAATTTAGTTAAAATTATGATCAATGTGTGACATGTTTTTTTAGATGACATCATGGAATGATAGTGTCAATGAGCAACAAATTACGATGATAGAAGATCACAGAGTTACTGGAATTCCTGAATGAACATATATTGATTTTTTTTTATATCCGCTAAGTCCATCGACACCAAAATGATGGTAGCTCTTTTTGGATATCATGCTCATACATGGTACTACGTTGCCAATCACTTCTAGTATAGCACATAGGTTATCATTTTTGATTTTTGAATATAGGTGGTGTATTTGCTTTGATTCATCCTAAAAGCTAACTTATTAGGGAAGCGAATTCATGATGTTACATACTCATGAAAAATCATACAACTTGCCAATGTAGGATCTGCACGGTAGTTTATTTATTGTCCAGATTTATATATTATCTTGATACATGGTTCTTAAACTCAAATTACTATCCTAGATAGTGGTGTATCTGTATCGTATGTGCATGTTTTAAAACATTGGGTATATAAGTTTTTGTATGATTTTATACAGTCTATTTGCGTAAAATGAAATGAAATCATGATGCATCAACTTTACACTTTTTTTCAACAATTGTTTGATGAATAAATTGTTTCTGAATATATTGTTTGTACAAATCTACCACTTGCAGGCTTATGGATAACCTAGCGGTAACATGACCTAACATTTTTTTTAACTCAAACCCATAATGCCAACTATCTATGGTCAGTGTGTGCACTTTCATCAACTATGTTTTTTGTAATGAACATACATGTTATGCTTAGTTTAACTCAACTATTTGGAAAACTTTTAGTTGCCTATTTTGACAAATCTTCACAATAATACTTATAAATGCTACGATCTAAAATATAAAGCGAGTTTTTAGGTATTAGCTAGTAATTTTCGCTATCCTTTTCCCTTGTGTTGCGTATTTTAAAAGCGTGTACCCTAAAGTTCCAAAGGTATGAATTGTTAATGCAGAGACTTAATACTGTCAAGGAGGTTAAACTTCTGCATTATTTTATTGTTATTTAACTGCTTAGGGATATAGCCTTTAGAGGTAAGTTTGCACTTTGTAGTGATGCACAACATGATCTGAACTGAGACGGCAGTAAGACTAAGCGGCAATTCTGATTGGATATATGTATGTGTAGCCAGCAGTATATCATTTACAATGTGTATACTATTGTAAATAAGAAAATATGCACTCATGCTAGGTAGAAAGGTAAAGGCAAAGGGATATTTGTGTGGTTCAAAAGGTAAATGCTCCATAATATCTTATAGCTTCAGTATTTAGTGCTATTGCCACCAATCCATGCTTCTTAAGCTCTTTTATGTTCGAACAACAACAACGGTTGCGTCACACTATCTGTTGGAATCATCGGCACTTTCATGTTGGTGTACACTGTTTTTGCTGCCACTGACCTTTAAAGAAACGCTCTTGACTCTCATGTTTCGATAAATCAATCTGTCTTTCTTTTTAAATACTCAGATAAACCAGACACTGTTTGTAAACTTATAAGAGATAAATTGAAACCGAAAAATGAATATGCAGGTTTTGGCACCACTTCCAATTGGTTTCGCTATGTTTATGGTATACTTAGCTACTATTTCGATTATTGGCACTGGGATCAACCTGGATAGAAGCTTTGGATCTGTTGTTATTTATAACAAGGATAAAGCCTGGGATGATCAGGTATACTACTACAACATCAAAATAAAGTCTATACAGCGTATATCATATGTTTTTTCGATAGTGATGTTTTTTATTGGGAAAAATGAAGTGGATATGTTGGGTAGGACCATTCATAGGAGCAGTAATTGCAGCAGTTTATCACCAGTTCATCTTGCGAAATTGATTTAGGTTATCACCATTTATTCATCATTAAAATAGTTTTGCAAGGTCAAGTGATATTTATTGTTATCTTTGAAAACATGGTTGCTTGCCTTAATATTTGGTCCTAGTTGTTTGTGAATAGGTTGCTCTTTATACTCACTCCTAGATTCTTCTTACCACAATTATTACGAGAAATGTTCCATTATTTTATTTTATGTAGAAAGGAGCATTCACTTTCATAGTGAAAACTAGTGTGCCAGTGGTGCCAATTATTCTCATGGGAATTGAAAATCTAATGCCTACCTGAAAGGAGGGCATATTGAACTCAGATTCTGTGCAAGTTGTTATTCATAAGCCTATGATTGGAGAAAAAGCCGATGAATTGTGTAGAGATGTTAGAAGTATCAATGACAAAAAACTCATTCTTCATGGTTTTAGAGTGCACAGAATGGGTCATTCAATGTTGGTTTAGATCAAAGATGTATATTTAAAAGGGAGAACCAAAAACTGAGGTATAGTTTTCTTTACCGTTTCTAAGTAGTGTCTAACATGATAGTCTTATTTACAAATTTAATATATGATAGTTCACTAAAGTTTGTTTATCCCTCTACAATAGATATACGAAGTCCGAAATGGTATTTCAAATTACAATGTTTTCTTATTAAATTGCTTTTATTTATAGTTGTAAAATTTATTCTTTCATTCATATTCCTAATACTGACTATTACTCCGTAGATAAGCTCCTACAAAATTATGTTTTAATTCATTTTATGAGTTTAAGATACCATTTTAACTTGTTAGTGCAATCTACTTGCATAAAGGATTGTGAATGACACATAATTAAATTAACTTAGTTTCACAACTGTGCTGTGACTGAAGTTGATTATGTTTCATAGGGAACATAGATATATTATAAGATGGAATAAATATATACACTTGAGAAACATGTTGAACTCGCTATTGAAAGAGGTAACCAAAATAGTACGCACCGGGTTGCATCTGACATCCTCTTGGCCATCAAAATCACTGTCGAATGTACTCCAGATGGTAAGCATGTACTGATCGCTTCGCTCACACACGTGTCTGGTACACATTATGAATTCATCACTGTACAGCAAAGTAGATCTGTCGATAGGTCAAAATAAGTAAGAATTTGCTTTAATGTGTTTATAGTAGGTTGTTAATGGATATCCAAAAAATCCGAATTCTATCCACATCTATATCCAAAAAGAAAATAAATATTCGATAGGTCAAAATCTTTGTTAATAGTTGTAATACCATTGGTGTCACACTTTTCTGGTATTAAGGTGAACTATCAAAAATGTCCCTCTACAATGTTGAATATTAATATTACTTAAAAATAGGATTTAACAGTTAATTTTTTTTACCAATTCAAAACACATTTATCTTAATATCACTTAAAAATAGAATCTTACTAATAAATTTTTTTCAAAGTCTTTTTTTACTAATTAATAACAGAGATAAAAATTCAAACTAACAAAAAATTAGACGGTACAATTTAGAAAGAAAAATCAAAATAATTGCATATCATTTCAACGCAAAAATATGATTAACTATCTGTGCAAGTTTTATTTTTTCGATCGAGTTTAACATATACAATTTATTAAAAAACAATTCACGCACGAAATGCGATCCATCGTCACATGCGAAGCACGTGCCGTAACGCTTATATACATACATACATATATATATATATATATATATATATATATATATATGAGGCTTGTATCGGATAATGTGTTTCGACTTTTTGTATTGATATTTACTTTATCAATTACTTTCATCAGTATAATCTCTTATATATTGTTTATCATGCTCTGCTCGTGTATATTCAGTATATTATATATTATTATTCCATTGTGAGATCCTACCATTATCTTGAATTGGTTTTTTCTCTCATCCCGACAAGGTGTCTATTTGTGGTATTCGAAAACTAGGCGTTGTTTCACGGGCTTTACAAAGGTGGTTCATGTAATATTAATTTTTTGGCCTTCAACTAGTAAGCAAGAATTTGCTTGATGCTGAGGAAGTTTGTTATGTGGGCTTTTATTGTAGGAGGATTTGCAGTGTACGAGTTGACTTGACGTTTGATAAGGTTATTCTATAAGCTTTTGGTGTAGGAGGAAATTATAGTTTGTGTTTGTATAAAAGAGGAAAGTGGTTGAAGTTTATTGATTACTGAGGAGGCATGAAGGTTGTGGTGGAGTTTTTGCACATTGTAATGGTGAATGGTGAATTCTGAGGTGAGCGCGCAGGTCAAAGGTAGTGGGTTGTTGTGGAATGAGGGTTTTGCAATGTATGTTTGTAGAGGAAGGAGATGTTGGCAATTTGGAAATGAAGATTGTAGATTGAAGATTTGGTAATTCATACATTATCAACACACATAAATTATCAGGACATGTATGTAATTCTAACCGTTGACCGTTATACTTGTCTACAGGTAATTAGCGTTTCCGAAGTGAAGAACAGCCGCATCGAAGAATTGTTGGTAATTAAGCTATGAACAAGACTTTAACTGTTATATATTATAATATTTTATTGTACTAATTGCGTAGACTTGATTGTAAACGGTTGTGGTATGTGAATTCGCTTATTTTGTCAAAATACTATTATTGAAATGATTATGGATATTATACTTGATTATGCAGTTATGTGTTTTTTCAATTATTTGAATATGATGATTACCGATGTTGGTTTGAAAATGATAATTATGTGATTGATTGTTGGTTTTAGTATGACTATTATATATAAGTGATTATCTGAAATGATACAAGCCATTAATAGTAAATAGCGGCATTTAAAATGTGTTGTACATCAATCAATAAGTTTTGGAGCATTTCAAAAATGCTATGAGAAAAAATGCAATTTACAAGAAAAATATTGTAGCAGATAAAAAATGCAACAAAAAATATATAGCAGGACATATAAAACGCAATGAAAATATTATAGTTGCATAAAAAATGCTACAGAAAAAAAACAAGTAAAAATGCTACTAAAAATGTAATTTTGGTTGCATTTTGTAAACGCTACAAAAAAAACTTTATTAAGGTTTCAGAAACTCTACAATATGTTTGTTTTGGTAGCGTTTACTATAGCGCAACTAAAACTTTCAGACTTTTAGTTGCATGTCGTGTCACAACGTTTATCGAAATCCTACTAAAAGTTTTGTTAGCATTTTTTCAACGCTACAAAATGACTTTTCTGGTGTAGTGTTCTAAATCACCATTTAGAAAAGCCATCTTTGCATTCATTTGCCATACTTTGTAGTCATAGAATGCAGCGATAGCAAGCATAATTTGAATGGACTTCAGCATAGCTATGGGTGAAAAGGTTTCGACATAATCAATACCTTGAATTTGATGAAATTCTTTTGCAACTAGCTTTATCTTATAAGTCTCCTTAAAAATTCATTTGCATTCGATGGGTTTTATCCTTGCAGGTGCGCCCGACAAAATCCAAATTTTTTGTACATGGAATCCATCTCGGATTTCATAGCTCCAAGCTAAAGTGTGGAATCTTTACTCTGTAGTGCTTGTTGGAAAGATGGAGGAGTGTCGTCATCTAAGACACGATCCTCCTTTCCGCCATCCATGAGAAAACCATAGTATCTCTATGGTACACGAGATTCTCTATTAGACCTTCTAATAGGTTGCGTGTTTTCGTATACGGATGAACTTGGTTCTACCACTCGTTTGGCCTCAGTGTTTATTTCATGATCTCATCCAAGCTTACAACCTCGTTATTAATTTTCTTTGATAGAAATTCCTTTTCTAAAAAGAAATTGTATCGAGAAACAAAGACCTTCTGTTCCTCGGTATAGTAGAATACATATTCCATTGAATTTTTGGGATATCCTATAAATTTACAATGTACCGATCTTGCCACTAGTTTATTCGGACTAACGTTCTTAATGGAAGCCAAAGAGTCACATACCTTCAAATATTTGAATTGGGGTTTCTTACTATACCACATCTCATATGGTGTTTTAGGCATAAATTTATAGGGTAAAGTTCAATGTATGCGTTGCAGTTTGATTTTAGGCACAGATTTAGAAGTAGCTCAGCCTTACTCATCATGGAAGGAACCATATCTAATAGGGTTCGATTCCTTCGCTCCGACACACCATTGTGTTGTAGAGTATAGGGTGGAGTAACCTAAAAGATAATCCCATTATCTTTTAAGTATAGTTGGAAATCCTATCCAACATACTCAACTTCTCGATCTGATCGAAGAATTTTAATCTTATAGGCCGTTTGATTTTTTACTACATTTTTATACCCAACAAATTTCTCGTTGATGTCAGATTTGTTCTTCATAAGAAACACATAACCTTGTCTCGAGAAATCACTAGCGAAGGTAAAAAAGAAGAACTGTTATCTTTGGTAGCTATAAGCATCGGGCCATATACATCACTATGTACTATCCCTAAGAGTTCATCAACTCTTTTATTGCTCCCACTGAAGGGGTGCTTGGTCTTTTACCTTTAAGACATACTCACACATGTCAAATGATTCAGAATCAATTAAAGTAGAAAACGTTTGGTTTTCAATAATTAACTTATTTAATTAATTTTTTTAATTTATTAATCTTATTAATAAATATATACATAAAAATTTTGAGTTATTTTATATTATTTTCAAACATTTTGAAAATTTTACTATAACTTTTATAATATATGTAAATTTTATTTTGAATTTAACTTCTAAATTTAAAGTCTTTTATTTTTAAATTTTCAAACAAATTTGAAAACTAGCCCAAAGATGAGTTCAAATTTGGGCCTTTTCTATTAGGGACAATAGGTTGTGGGCTTAATAGTTAACCTTAATATGACTAATTTAGACTGCATAGGCTATTAGGCTCTGATACCATTATTGGAATTGGACCAGTCCGCAGCAGAAGTTATGTGTGAATTTCAAAAAAAATTCCTTTATTGGATCTGTGTTGGACCTATGAAGTCTAATTTATTTATAACATTTCTAAATTTTATTTAAATAAAATCTCTTATTTTATTTGAATCTATAAATTATATACAATTTTATTTGATTTATTTATAAAAATATACATACAAAAATATGTATCATATACATATATGTATGTATGCGCATATGTAACATGATAATCCGTCTAAGGTATAAAATATCTGTGTATAGACGTTGGGATTTACATCGCAACGGACACGTTAGCTTATGTATGTATTTAAACTTACTATTTACATAAATATTATAAATCTACATATGTATAATGTATATAAATATACATGTTAATTTAATTTAAATAATTTTATGAGAATGAAAATATTTAAACATATATATATATGTAATATACATATATATATATATATATGTATATGTATATGTAATATACATATATATGTATATATGTATATTATTGTAGTAAATATTAATAATACCTATGAATACATAATATATAAAAATTGAAGTGAAATATATATATATATATATATTCATCTATATCTATGTATTCATAAGCATATTTATAATACATATACATACATATACGTACGTACGTACATACATACATACATATACATATATACATATATAAAAATATAAATTGATTTATTAGTCGAAAATCAATAAAATATTAATAAAAAATATTTTTAAAGCATTTTGTTCAAATTTTAAATTTCTAGAAAACCTAATATGATATTTTTAGGTTTGAAAAAAAATTCTTATTTTTTCTCTATGAAAATTGATTTTTTATTAATTATTTATTTTTTGACCATATATTGTAATAATTTAAAAAAAGAAAAATGATTTTTCTTAATTCTCATTTTCTGCTCAATAGCTTATTTCATGATAAAATAATTTTATAAATTTTAAAAATAAATTTTATAAATACTTTTATTTTATATGAATTATTTAGATATTATATTAATTTAAATAATAGTAAATAATTATCAAAAATATTTACAACTGCCGAAAATTGTAAGTACTATAAATATACATGTATAAGATTACATATATAATTATTACCATGAAATGATGTTATAATTAAATAAAAACTATATAATATAATTAAATGATATATTTATATGTATATATTAATTAATAAAATAATTATAGTTATAATTAAAATATTCGGCGGTGTATGTCTGATCTATATGTAAAAAATTGTTTTTTAGTGATTACATACATATAACCGATCTAATGTGTGACAACATCAATACATATACGAATCGTCAGCCAACTAACAATATAGTAATAATATATGCGAACAATAAAATATTATATAGAAATTTTAAACTATATAATACAGTAAAAATATACCTAAGACCAATGACTTGAAGCACATCTTATAACGATGAACTCTCTCTCCTTTGAAAGCTTTTCGATTCGGTAGACTGCTAATCCTTGAAGTGTAGACCATTGACCAATATAATAGCACTCGCCTTTTGAATTGATTTGGGTTTCATTTGCTTAAGCTCCTAGGGATGAAGTCGGCCATCAAATCGATGAGAATAATGGCAGCCAATATAATCATTTTCAATTAAGGTTAGAATTGTTTAAATAGTGAATGGAAGAGAGAAAATAGTGGATCATATCTCATGTCAATTTTGACTAAATCTAAGCCATCCAATTCTAGCATCTCTAACCTATTTGAGCCACCTCATATAGCCTTCATTACAGTCGAAAATACCAACCCATCATGGGCTAATATCCCATTTAACCCCGAGGAAATATCATTTAATTAAATCTAATTTAATTGCTTATCGATATCGTATATCGATCAATATATTTATAACTATTATAAATATATTTAAGAATGTTTATTCCTCAAATCATATTCAAAATTTTATAATTAATTTTCATAAATATTAATTAATTTAATTAATTTATAACAATTATAAACTAATTAAATTATTTGGTCAAAAAAGAATTCATCATTTGGGTTGGGTGATTCGTCAGGTGTAAATTTGATCAGCGATTAATATTTATCATTCGAATATTAATGTTCACACATCACTTAGCAAGTGTTGTGAAATTTTGGCTAAGTTTATCACTTACTTGGTTTCGGTAAAATCCAATTTTACATTTTTAAGCGTTGCCCGGTTGTGACATTTATTTACGCCAATTCTATTTGTCAAAACTATATCACTTTGGACTTATAGAATTTGATAATGGTCAAAATTTTAATATCCTCCGTATTCAACTCTATAGTCCAAACACGTTCAATAATAACAATTATCATTAACTGTAGTACTCTAGCCAGAGATTTTGACTTTGAGTTGATTTGAATTGATCGAGAAACCAATCCCATATAATCGAGGAGACGAATGCTCTATTAAATAGTGTTTCACTTTCAACACTTCAATTCGACCCAACTATAGCCACTCGATGGACTTCGTGCCATGATTTGACTATAATCAAAGCAGACCTTCCATATTGAAGATCGATGGTATTCTCAAGTCGATAAAATTGTGTAAATCAGTCACGATGATATTTTCTGTTTGACCTTAGTTATGTTAACCAAATAAAACTATCCAGTAAGTTGTTCCATAGATATCCATAACTATTAATACATAACCTCTAGGTGCCCCCCTAATAGTTATGCTGTAATATCCTTGAAATTTTGACAATATCAATTTAATAATCTGTATTTAAAATTAAATGAATTTGATAAATTCTGTTAATAAAAATTAACTTGATTTAGTAATCCAATTAAATAAATGTTTAATTGGTGAATTTTATCTTTTAAAAGCTAATAAAATGTTTTCTATTTATAATGTGTGTATATATATATATTTATATATATTGTAGATAGATAAGTTTTGATTTGAAGTTTAATAAACAAATAAAATCTTGTTTTTAAATTCTAATATTCATTTTGTTGATTTGGAAATTATTATTTTATTTAATAAATAACTATTCAAAACTATTTAATAAATAACTATTTAGTTTTAAGATACTTAAAGAAAATGTTTAAAATTGTTTAAATATATTTTAAAGCATAGTTTAAATTTTAATAAGATAAACAAAAGTTTATTTTATTTCTTTTTGAATATAGCTTAATAAATATAATTTGGAATTATATATGAAAATTTAAAATACCATTTATATATTAAAACATTAATGCATTTAAACAAGTTAGACAAGTGATAAGTAATTTATAATTTCTTTTATAAATTATTTAAATTAATAAATATGTTACTTTCAAATAATAATAAATGTATAAATATCGATAGATTTTAAAAGACAATATTATTATTGTTAAATTTAGTATGTTAATATAAATTAGTTTTAAATTGGATTTCTAAATGTACGAATAGAATTTGGATTTGAATTTAATTTTGAAATTTCAAATCTAAATTATATAAGTAAGCTTTCATTTTTTTATATAATTTGTTTCATTTCATTTTCTTTAAAAAGAAATGAATATACATTTACTTATGAAAATATTTTATATATATATGTATTTAATAAATAAAGAAAAGGGTTTCATTTACTTTTAAATTAAATAAAAACAAATAAAATAATTCTTAAGACACATGTTAATATAGTAAGTGATATAATGACACGTGTTAATTAATTAATTGAAAAGATGACAAATGTTAGTTTTTTTTACATGTGTCCTTTTATTTTTAATTTTTCTTTAATTTTTAAATAAATCAATTACACTAATATAAACATGTTTCTTCAATCTTCTCCTTTTCTAATATTCATTTTTCAAAGTTAAAAAGATATGATTTCAGCCGAAACAAATCAGGAACAAACTCTACAAAGCCAAAATTTAATTCAGATCAAAAATCTGAAACCTATCATTTCGTTGCCAATATTAAACTCCTCAAGCTAGAAACCAAAGCAAATCCTTTTCCCGTAATTAGCATTTTCAAAGTTCAAATAAAAACCCATAGTTCATTCTCAAATCTATAATCAACATCCACTGCAAAATCATTTTCTTCAATCTGTTCTATAAGCCTGTGCATCCTTCTTTTCAAAAACTAAAGCATGCAAGCTTTTTCTTTTCAACCTAAGTTTTAAAGAAAGCAAGTAAACTCTGTAAAATCATTTTCAAATGCAAAAGCAAAGCTTGCCTGCATGCATCTTTCAACCTGGGAATATAAGGAGAAATCTGTAATTCAAGTTTAAATAAAATGAATCTGGGTTTGTCTTCTGTAATATGGAATCTGTTCAAGCCTGCAACTCAACTTCAAAAAAAACAATCTGCAACTTAGTTTATAATCAGGAAGTAAAAGCAACTTCAAATCTTGTGCTCTGTTTCATGCCATACCAGGTGAGTAACATTACAGTATAAAATTTAAGTAAATAATTTTGTTGCCACATCATCTATGAAACAAGTATGTTGGTTAATAACCTCACAAATTTAAAATTTAAGTACGGTTATGATTGCATACTTGTTTTTCTATGATAAAAATTGTATTGTGTATGTGTGTCTTCTGAATATGAAATGATTTTGAACATAGATACTGTTTTATGTTATTACAGTTTTTCTAAGTTCCAGGTCCGTAATTTAGTAAAACTTAAGTGCTCTTGAATCAATCTCTAATAGTACATGATCCTTGAACAATGTATGTTTAACTTATCATAAATTATAGTTTAAGATTTTGTTTACGTTAAAAAGAACCTGCAGTTTTACTGGAAAATAATGAAACAACAAAGTAAACTAAAAACAGGTAAAATTCAATTTAATAGTTTCTTAGTTTCAGGTGCATGAATCAAAAGCTAAAGCTTAAATTTGATTTTTGAAACAAAATTTTTGATTTTTAGTATTGGGATTTAAGAACATTGCTGTTTTTACTGGAAAATGTAAATTGAGGAAATTCTGATGAACTTGATGGACTTAAGGGTCGTAATTCTTTCTGGAAGAAGGGAAGTGGTCAGTGATTTAGGGAAAAATAGTGGAGGTGGTAATTACTTAAGAAAGGTAATTAAGGAAATTTTTGATAAGTTAATGAAGGTCATTAACTTTGGATTATTTATTAATTAATTAAAGTGATTAGTTTTGATAATTAAGTTAGATAATCATTATGGAATTTGGTTAAGTATGATTACTATATGAAGGTAATTAAAGTTATTAATTACTCATTGTAATTAACTAATTTATTTGATTAGTTTAAATTAATTAATTAATTAAGTTTGATTAATTTAGAATAATCATTTGATGGGTTGATAAGAGAATAATGAAGGGTAATTACTTAGAGAAGTAATTAAGATGAGTGATTACTGAATGTAACTTATTGAAGTATGGAAGAATTTCGGGTTAATTGCTTGTGTAATTATTATGGAAGATAATTACTTTGTGAAAGTAATTAATAATTAATTACTTGGTGTAATTAATTTAAGCATTGATTGATTAAGTCATTTGGAAAATAATTAAGTAATGTAATTAATTAAGGGTAATTAATTACTAATAAAATTGATCAAGGATGATTAATAAATATAATTAATTTAGGGGAAATCAATTTACTCAATGAAGTAATTAAGAATAGTTAATTACTGAAGTTAATTAATCAAAAGTGATCAATAATTACAGTTTAATTAAGGTTAATTACTTAATGTAGTTAATTAATTTAAATATAATTAGGGATCATTAATTAATATAATTAATGATGTAATTAAGATTAATCAATCAATGAAGTAATTAATTAATGTAATTAATTAAGGATTAATGTAAGTAATTATAATTAACGAAGTAATGAAGTAATTCAAGGTTAATTACTGTTTTTAATTAAGAATAATGAATTTGTGAAATTAATTACATGAATGTAATTAAAGAATGATTAATCAAGGGAATTAATTAGATGATTGGTTTGTATTCAATGGTTATATATGCAGGATTTATAAATTGAGGTAATTAATTTAATTTACTTTAAATTAATTAGAGATGATGTAATTAATTTAATTCATTTTAAATTAATTATATATGGTGTGATTATTAATCCTTGTTTATATATGGATGATATAGATTTCCTTGAATGGTTTGAAATCTCATCTATGAGATTAGTAATGTTGTGTGATATGGATGCATTGGATACATTGGTTGCATTGTGATGATGATTTGGATTTTCTTCTGATAATGATAATATGGATTATCTATGGTGATGATTATCTATTGTGAATCTATGAATTATCTATCTGTGTGTATATAGATAATTTAATTGGATTATTTTAAACTTAAAACAACTTGGACCTAAAAGATGGCGTTTTGGATTCGATGAGACCGGGATTGGGTTTCCATATTTGGATATCCGAAAACCACATCGATCCAAATTAACGATAGGTCGTGAATCTCAAGTGAAGATGAAGATTCAGAGTGCAAGGGTTATCGTCGTTAACTCTGAGGGTGATTCCAAAATGAGTGTAACGAGATAATGCCTTCGGTTTCGTTCGAACCCGGAACGAACTTGTATGGGCTGAACGCTTTCAGAACATCGTCAGGTGGACGATGAGCATTCTAAGAGATGTGTTCTCTAAAGGTAATCGTAGCCTCAAGCCTCATTAACCGGGAATGGCTAAAATAGGGGAGGTGCAGCAAGGCTAAGTGGGTCATGCCCAAGTAGGACGAGATTTTCCCCTGTCTAGAAGTCACTTTTTATTCGGCTGTGTGGGCGGTTGGGTCACGGCCAACTACGGGGTTGTCTTGTTCGGGACTGTCCAGTAAGGGATGGTTCCGGTCTTGTGTTGCAGGGGATTGGGAGTGATCCTCGGTACGGCGATCTAGGCCCCGTACTGTGACGGGCGGTACCCCGGTAGCCCTGCCATTGTATGGAATCCAAAATCCAATAAGTGTCGTACGTATTGATTGTGCCCAACTATGTTGGAACGTAAGATGTAAGCATTCCAGCTATTTCTGTATTTTATTTGAAAACCCTAGACACTATTATAATATCACCAGATTTCCTATCAAATGTTTTGGTTAGCGTAAGGTAAAAACTTTTCCATGTTTATGTGTGGGAAGTCTTACGTGATACCTTTCTTTTCAAAGATTTTCAAAAGTTAAGCAACTTTAAACTATTACTCACACCAGACCCATGTCTGACCCGGAGTTTATTTCTATTTTTCTTAAACTCTTGGGTACTCAAATTTTTACGAATAGCCAAGGGATTCAGGTTAGCTTTGACGAATTTTGGAGGAGCAATAGAGCAGGAGGCTTCTACGTTGTAGTTATCTAGTATTCCGCTCTGTTGGTATCTCTGAGTCGTTTGTTTGAGTTGTTTTGTACTGTGTTGTAATAACTAGACATGTGTTTATAACTGTCTAGTATGTGATGTATAATCTGTGTAACTCTGATAGTGATTATATACTATGTAATACTTTTGTTATTAATATAATTTATTCATTCCGCTGTTGAGATTCTGATGTTGTTTCTTCTTTCTTCTCTTTCTTTCTCTTTCTATCTCTTTCTTTCTTAATTCATGATACGTATTTCTGGTTAGTGGAAGACGGGTCGTGACACATGCGTAATACACCGCCCAATATTTGAAGAGCGTTATGTATTCTAGTCTCAATGAATACATCGATATCCAGTCTCGATTCATCTTGACTAAGAACATTTAAAATGATGCATTTTATAATATTGTGATACAATACTCATGATTACAACTATTTGTAATTACTATCACAAACACATCATTAAATATTTTCTATTAAATATATTTTAATTAAAAATTCAATTATTTATAACACATTATAACAAATATATAACAGAAAGAAAAAAACCATTATTACGAATGAGAATTGATTACAAAGTTAATTAATTTACAATAATTATAGAATTATCCCTAGGGAAAACCCTAACTCTATTAGTTATTTTATATTGTGATTAATTACCCGCGATAGCAACTATTTACAACTACAATCACGTAACATTTAATTTGAGGATTTTCTTATTTATATACTTTAAATTAATTGCTTAACTAATTATATCACTGTATAACAAGGTATATAATATAAATCAAATACTTTTATTAGGAACTAGGTCAGTCACAGAGTTAGATATATGTAACAAATTACATAATTGCCTCTAGGACATACCATCACTCTCTCAAGAATGAATTCCAATTCATGGTCCTCGATAGAACCGAGTCCTCCAATGAGAGAGTATAAACCATACATAGGGGATGGTGGTAAGAACCACTAATGTGCTCGATCGAACCAGGCGATAGGATGCGCCCATACATTGCAAGGCATCCATAGACAAATGCCCATACCATTTCTTAAAGCCTTCATAAAACTCTTCCTTTTAACAACTAGACGAGCTTATCAATTGCTTCTTGTTCTTAAGAAAGTGAATCCCTTTCTTTAGCGATTGATTGAATGACCACATTGGACGCTTTCTCATTTAGAAACCATAAGTCACTTTTGCCGCTTAAATGAATGAATGGCCTTATTGTTTACTTTCCAATGAAAAAGATCCCTCATGGATAAGGGACGGACTTACAGACATTCTAAAGGTAGCACTCCATACCTCCACTCCACCAAAAACAGTAGAGTAGAGTCTTTAAACCTTAACTTTGTTGCAATAATGGAATATAAACTAACATAACTCTACCAAAAGAAAAAAAAGTATAAACTAACTCCACCAGAGATAGCGGAGTATGAACTTACTTAACTCTACTAGAGGCGACGGGAGTTTAAACGAAATCCGACTCCAAGAAAGACAATGAAGCGTAAACGCATCAACCCCAGAGACAAGGCAAACTTCATCGAAATATGAATTGTGGCTTCTCTCGAAAAAATGAGTACCTCATCAATTGTAAGAGTAGAGTGACGCATAAAAAAGTATGATTTGCTTTATGAATAAATTCCACATATTTTTTTTGAGATACTAAGCGGGCATAACGCTTTGTACATCGAACATGTGAAACCTATAGACATGGGGAAATGACTTGAGACTAATGAATAGGCAAGAACAAACATTGTTGACCCCGAAAGATCGGATGAGATCGCTTTTGATTTATATAATGAGTTGAACATTCAAACTCCAAGCACAACCAAGTGACTGGTTTGTTCGCTACAATCTATCTGATTGACCATAATGGAACCTTGGTACTCAACAATGATTGAATCCTCAAATGCAAATTCTCCACTTCGATTGGATCTCAAACAAAGTATGCATCGTCTCCATAAATTGCACTGTGAGTGGGCAAGTGTTATGGGCGAATTTATGCAGTTTTGAAGAAAACTCATATTTAACACAAACAAAGTAAAGAAACTGAGTTACAGAGTAAACAAAGCAATGAATGGATGAATGAAGAAAAGGGCAACGAGACGGGGGACTAGTTGAGGTTCCTATCCCAAGATCCAAGTTAATTGATTTTTTTGGTCTAGATTGGGTTGATCCATGTATATGGATCATCCAACCATGGTTCGATCTTAACCATGGTGACCAGTCCAAATGTTTGGACTGTTGGGCAAGGTTCGTATTGTACTATGTCCCCTTAGGTTGAAACATAGCTCCTCAAATCTCCTCCTAGCCACTCCAACTCCTCTTGATCTAATCCCTTTCGATCTGACTTGCTAAATATGCACCCAAACAAGATTTGACATATTCTTTTTCCTATTTCTTTGGATATCGAGTAAAAAGTGGATCTGCATGAATTGAACTAGATATTTTGCACTTTACAACATGGGGGACCTCCTACTTGTTAGTTCGTTATACGCCAGATCGAAGATGACCAATAGTAATAAATAATGTAAATGTGGTGGAAATAGTGAAGTACATCACACAATCGATTTTATACTGGTCGGAGCACCTATCTTACGTTCAGTCCATAAGCACCTCTTAGGATTTTCATTACCAGTGTAATAACCCGTAAATTTTGATAATTAAATTTGTTAACGTAATAGGGTTTTGGTAATCAAATATTGAAAAAAAAGAAATTGAATTGGAATCAATTGCAATAAATCAAAATAAAATATTACGTTAATGTTAATTAAGGTAATATTTGAAAATAATGTTAATGTTATTCATAATAGGATAATTTGTTGAATTAAAGGAATGAAAATAAAGATTTATTAATTTAAAACATAACAAATGAATAAATTGTAATTAAATGAAATTTAATATTTAATTACTATGTTAATAGGAATTTAGATGAAATCTGAGAATATTAATGTAATGGATCATGAACCAATTGAAAATTTCATACATTTAATAATAATTTATTCAATATAGAATTTAAAATCAAATAAATGATTTATTGGAATTTCAATTGAAAATTAATGAATCTATAAAGATTAAAATTTAATTTTGGTAATGGGTAAATCGATTAACTTTGAATTGATATCTAAGTTTGTTTAAATTATTGCAATCGTTTAAGAAATCAAAAATGATGAAATTTGTGAATTTTTAAACTTGAATTGAAAAGGCGATTTAATTAAGTTTAATATTAACTTAATTAATTAACTGAAAAATAGCCATTTTGGCCACTGACTCGGATTTCGACGAAACCAATTTCATATGATCCATAACGGTAAATTATTATAGAATTTCAAGTTTTGTAGCGATCGGACTTGTCGTTTGATCGTACGGGCTCGAAACGCCTAGAAATCAATGAAATTGAAATCAATTGAAATCAATTTGAAATAACTTGATTTTAGCACAACTTCTTCATACAATGGAATTTGGACTTGAAATCTGTTCCATTGCATTTAAAATATATTAAAACATCTATTTTGATATATGGCTTGACCGTTTTCATTCCAGAGTCGAATCGGGCTTTTTGGGTTGTGTATCGTTCAATTAATCTAATCCGTTCTTTCTGTTTCAGCTCTGTCTATATATATCCAGTTATAAACCCTAGCAACCTTTCTATTTCTCATTTTTGTACGTATAGAAATTCTGTTCCTCCTCTTCTCAATGGCTGAAAACCATAAAACTTCTCAGTTCAATTCCAATTCAAAATACAACTTCACAATTCAAACTCCACAAACTATATCGAATTATATATGGATTTGAAGCTCTCGACGAGCGCAAGTCAAATATATGACTCGTTTTTCAATCTGGGTTTCGGTGTGGCCGGAAATCGATGAATTATCCACGGTCGTTCATCGCGCGTTGATCGTATTCATCGGATTGTCGAATCGTGGGTACCGTTGGGTAGAGAGCGACGCGCGTAGTGCATCGGTGGTGTTTGCTTGGTGTTTTGATGGTCAGATCGTCGTCAATAATTCGATTAGGGTTTTAAACCAATGCGGCGGTGGCAGTGATAGGGGAGGCCGAATGTGGTGGCCTTTAGGGCTCTGGAAGATGGAACGCGTGTTGATGACGTGTCGTTTAGGTAACCTATTTTTCTTTTCTTTTTCATTTCACTTAAATTTAATTTTCAAATGTTCAAAACTTAATGACTTTAGCGTACGATGCCCGATTTATGTCCGGTTTCTTTTGTTAGGATCGTATTGAAATTCCGGACATTTCGACGCTGGTTTGGACAGATTCTGAGACTGTTCAAATTTTGGGTTTAAATTGGATTTAAATTCAATTTAAATTCAAAAGGTGAGTGTTTTAACCCACTCACAACTTCTAAAATTTCTTATGTTTGTTAAATTGATTTATGATGTGATTAAAAATTTATTTTATGACCGTTTGGCGTATTTTTAATCATCATCTCAGTTAAATTGAATTTATTGAATTAAATTGTTATTTAATTTATTATTGCATATAAACTGCCAGTTAAACAGTTATTAGATTATTATTGAATATAAAATGACAGCAAATACCTGTTATTTATTATCTGCTCTATATTGATGTTATTGTTTAAATTGGATGATGATTGTGGTAAATGTTTGATGATTGATATTGGATGAATGGATGTTGTATTTTATATTGTTATAAACAGCAAGTTGTTATGGATTTTATTTCATTCGGGATTGCAGTTTGAAATGATATATAGCTGTATTTATATTTTAAACTACGAATTGAAATGATAAATATCTGTATCACTTGACCATAGGATAGAAAATTATATACATACACCGTGGTCTATATATATAAAGTATTTTGAACTGATTTCTATGGTTTTGTAAAGAAATATATGATTATTCTTGATTTTGAACTATGTATAATTTGTTTTAATTTAAATAAGTTAAATTATAAAGTTTGATTTTATGGAAGATAATATCGTTAAGTATTTAAATTTTATGTTAATATAGAGTTTATAATAATTTAAATAAATTAAGGTTGGAAGGTAAATTGGAAATTTAATTGAAATTGAATTTATTTAAAAATCAACTCAAATAAGTTGATGTGAAATTTATTAAGTTGGAAATTTTAAAAGGTGTGATTTTATAACTTGATTTTGGGTTAAGGTGAATTAAATGAATATTTCAAATATAGATAAATTGAGAAAAATATTTAGTTGTTTGTAATTTGGATTTTATTTAAATGATAATGAATTTATTAAGTAAATGTTTCGAAACTAAATAATAGAAAATTGAATTTGATATATATATATATATATATATATATATATGAAATTACCAAACTTAGTTTTGAAATTGTTGAATACTTAAAGTTTGAAATTTATTGAATTTGAATGGTTTATTTTGTGAACCAAATCTGTTTTGAAATCGATAAATTTGAAATGGTCATTGAAAATTGAATTGAATTGAAATTTATGATTTGGTGTTTGGTTAAATATAATATTAAAAATTCTCGTGGTTTTGAAATTGATTTGAGAAATTGAAGAATCTATTTATTATATAAAGTATTTTAAATATTTAAACCATTTAAGTGGTGGAAGTTATGTTTCAAAGTATTATGATTTGAAAGTATTATATTTCAAGTGTTATGATTTTGAAGTGTTATAACGTTGAAAGTGCTATGATTTTAGAAAGGTTATATTTGAGAAAAATGATATTTTATTGATTTGGGTTTTAATAAAATGATATCATATTGGTTTGGTTTTTGAAATGGAAATGATATCGTATTTATATGGTTTGAAATGGATATTATATTTTGGTTTTGAATTATAAATTATTTTGAAATGACCACGGTGTTATAATAACGTTTGGTAGTTGAAGAAACCGGGATCGGAAGTTGTTATACTCTCTGCCAACTCCGAGAACCACTTTAACAACCGTGTACGCGATGGAGATTACAGAATGAAGTAGGATGGTGGCGGCGTTTCCTTTAAGGTATATACATGGACCCGACTCCCGTGAGTTGGCATAAGGTGGCTAAAATAGGAGCGATTGACGGGCTAAGAAGGTAGCTCCTTTTATCGGACACACTCCTTCGATACCATTCTATTACTTTGTGATTGATTTGGGCCTTTTTGATTTTGGGGGTGTGGCTCGAGGTGGATGGTAGTAGCTGCTACGCGTTACTACCGGTCTGGAAGCGTAATTGGTATATCTACCTTGGCATTGCCTAGTTGTGCCATGTCACCTACCCTAGCGAGCCTTGTACGAGTTTGATTTGTGTCATACCAATGGAGTGTCCTCTAGTAGCCTCCCGATCAGGATGTATTACAGTACTGTATATACTATTGGCACTATTACGTGTTAAGGAGAATATTGGATCACTCCTTAACGCTATTTTAAAGTAAGTTTATTTTACTAATAGACATTATTATAATAGCGAAATATTACTACGTAGTAAATAGTTTAACAGATCCTTAGAAGATGTGAATCCCGAGCATCTCTTAAGTTACTGCACTCACATTAGACACTAGATAGGAGATGTCAAATCCCGTATCTCTGACGCCGTTCCACTCACATTTGTTTCTGTTGATTTAACTTACATAAGATCTTTTAGTTCTAACTCGAGTGTTTTGTCTTTTCAATTCGCTCGGGTCAGTCTGAGCATTACAGGATTTGAAGACTTTATTTTGGAGGACGAAGATGAAGATATTATTACTATTATCTATTATATTATTCATTGCATCTTGTACTCCGCTGCATTTTATTATTCTCTGGTATGTATAACTTTGATATGTGTTGTATTAGTATAATCAAATGTTTTGTAAAACAGCTTCATGAACTGTTATTTGATTATTATATTTTGTCATTCCGCTATAAGATTCTGTTTTGTTTTTCCCTTCTCTGCTTTTCTTATTCACCCCAATAACAATTCACCCTTTTGTATGGTTTGAGTCTGACAGGTGTGGTTTATCGTCGATTTAAAACGTACAAAAATGCGGGATGCTTCAACCAACACCCTCATTTCACCTAGACAAACAAGTTTACAAACACGTTTGAAGACTCCCCATTGCAGGAATTGATTTTGCCAACTTTTCAGACTTATATAACAAAGTAGAATAAAAAATTCTTTGATGATATTTTATGTCTCAATACACCGACTTGTCACACTATAGTATAACAACTCCTATAACCCTCAAAATGATGCAGAGTGAGTGTGTAGAGGTTAGGAAGTGAATTCGAACAAGACTCGAATGTTGTAGAGTGAAAGATCGTTGGTCTAAGTTTGCTTTTGAAATGAATATGGAGTTTAGGGCATTAGGAAGCAATATGAAAGTAATTAGAGAGTATATGATTGAATGATTGCTTCTGTGATGGTGGGAGACTTATATAGGAGTGATAGGAAGCCATTAAATAGGTGCAGCTCTTCAGAAATTCGGATTGAAAAAGTGCATCCATTGAAAGATTGCAACACTTGAAGAAGAAACTTGAAATGACACCTTAGCCTTTACTTTATAACGTTAAATTGGAGTGCACTGCATTTTCATTAAAATAATTGGAGTGCTAAGTGCAATGCACTGCCTAAACGAAAAAGTTGATTAAGTTAAAGAATATGAATTGGGGTTCAAGAGAGAGGTTGCAAATTGGGATATGAAAATGTGGTTTATTTTAATAGCGACTAGATAAAAAATTGTATATGCAAAAGGAAGAAAATTAGTATTGATTTAAGAAAATAGATAATAATATGGGAAGAATGTAACATAATTATTGATAAATAAGCAACACTGAAACGAATGTTGTCTAAATTCTTTTCTTTTCAAAGAAATTGTTTAAAAGGGATGGTTGAGCTTTTGATATATGGTTACGAAGCCTATAAAATTAATTTCTAGTATAATGCTAGTATTCATTACGAATAGATTTTTTTAGGTTACTAGAAGAAAAATTAATCCATAAATAAATAAAAATCCATCATTCGGGCTAAAATAAAATGAAGAAATAGAAAAAAAAGGAAAATGTATAGCATTGATATAGTAGATGCAGATCGAAATGAGCATTTAATAGTATCAAAACTACTGTAATTAACAATGTACTAAATTCTAAATGCTAATCAAATGTAAAGTTTAAATATCTTTTAGCCCTAAACTAAGTAAATAAACGATGTGTTTAATATCAATTTTCATAGCCTGGTCACTAAAGTTGTATGCATGCACTCCTAGACACACACCACGTGTGCACGCACATACACAAGTATATATGTATATGTAGATGTTTACAAGTGCATATATTATAGATATATGGGATCCACAACTTCTCTTTTTATCCCCTGTATCAACTTAATAACAGCCGTTGGATTTAGAATTTACTGGACAAATTTGAATATATTGTAAGAAAGAGTAAAATGATAAATTGTGGGAGAAAAACACGTCAAATTCATCCACTTCTTTTCGAAATTAAGTGCCAAATTTTAATAAGATGCAAAGGAATTGATAATAAAGGGATCATGATCCCTCTTTATATTTATGTGTGTACATGCATGCAACACGGTGCAGCGGATTGTTATTTAATAAATTAGCAATAATGGTACGAACTTATTCCTTTAACCATGATATTGTAACATAAATTGATGTAGCACGATAATGCTTTCAAATAAGTAAATAGTAGGAATATATCCCCTATCATGTAGCCATATTATCAAATAACGGATCGATTGGTGTATCTTAACACACACAATTTTTTTTATGACATTAAGTTTTTAAAAACTTGTGCATATGTTACTTTTTATAACATATTTAGGAAAATAAAAAGGCTTATATATGTGGTTTAACACCATCCTTGTAGGAAAAATAGCTTATAAATTGTAAATATAAGTGAACTAATGGTAGTTCGTATAACAAATTTAAGAAGACCTATCAAGTAATAATTATACTAATAGGGTTACTTAACGGACCACATAAATTATTATATTATCAATATTTATTTCAATGAGATGCATAAAAATATTTATTCCAAATAACATAGTGAACTTTAGTCAACTATTTTTTACAACAAATAATGCTAAACTGGAAAAAGGATTTTTAATTTGTAATAAAATAGCTTAACTGAATAAATCATGACTATGTTACAACAAAATTGAAAAGTCACCCGAAAATTGATTTTTCGATTATGTAACCTATTAGTTTCATTAATCTAATTGAAACCTCTGAAAATTCAATACCACTAAATAAAATCAATTCTAAATATAAAATAAACATAAAGCAGGTAAAAACTGAACTAAAAACCATTCTATAATTATTAATTTAGAATGGAAAACTCAACACATTTTTATTGTATGAAACTCGATTCAAAATTAGTACAAAATAAATTGAAGGATGCTGAGTGATTTTATTAGGAACTGAAAGTTCAAAGAACCGGTACAATTGATTCAAATTAATTACGAAATGGATAAGGGAAAATGATATTTGGACCACCTAACACAGTTGGCTCAAATACAAAATTGTATTGCCAAATTAAATATTATCTACGAAAATAAAGAAGAATCTTTAGAGGGAATATAGTAACTCAGTGAATCGCAAAGATTATATCATTACCCATGTATATTCCTAAGAGATGGATAACAACATATATTCAAAATAATACTAAATTAATACTAAAGATGTAATACAATTTCAACTAATTCTAGAAGTAATTCTTGCAATCAATATTGATAAACAAAAAAATGCGAATTGATTTTTTAATAAAATATTTTAACGTCAATCAATAGAGACAAGTTACCGCAAAATTGAAAATGCCTGAAAATTGATCTTTCGGTTCTCTAACTTGTCAAATCTATTATTCCACTAAAAATCTATAAACAAAAAGATCAATTTCAAATATAAAATAAACGTAAATAAGTTGAAAAATGATACCAAATTAATCTGCAGTTATTGATTGTGGAATGGAGAACCCAACGTATTTTTATCATCTAAAATGGGAAGCTCAAATCAAAATCAAACTAAATAAATAAAAGGTGGTTATGTAATAGTTATACAATGGATATGAGAATGAGACTTGTTGAGCTACCTAATACATTTGGGAAAAAATACAAAATTGTATTGCTAGAGAATGAAATACAACAGAGAAATGAATGAACCCTAAATTTGATGAACGGATGATATTGAAAGTGGTGTTGATTGTGCTTCTCTTTTCAAAATACTTGTAAAAGAGGCTATTGTGTTTTACTGTTACATATATGAGATTCCCATATCATAAATTGACATGTTAATGTTCGTACTTTTATGAAGGAATAAACTTTTACATGGAGTCAAAAAAGGAAAATTAATCCTTGAATCAAGGAGAATGCACTGTTCACGTTGAGTTAAATTTTTGAAGGGTGTTGGTAATATATATGTCCTAAGATCACATGTTAAGAATGATAGTTATATGCTAAAAAACAATTTTTTATTATTTCAAATACTTATTTCATCCTTACATCATAAAAAGGTGGAATTTGAAGGGTTGCTTGGGTAATTTAACAACCTTAATATGTGCTCTTAGGATATATGTTAATACTTTTCATTTTTGAAATAGATAAATAATTTTTGGCGATCAATCTTTTATATAATACTATAGATTATATAAGATACCAACATAAAACATGTTTATATAAGTGGTTGATTAGAACAACAGAGTTAGTCCATTTTATATTTTATATGTTACATGAGATCAACGATCGAAATAACATAAAATCTTAATATAAAAATACGACTGTAAGACTTAATAGACATATATTATACATTTGTTTTAATTTATTATTCTTAATTTTTTATTTTGTACGTTAGTTTTATTTTGTTTTATTATTTTTAGTATCATCATGAGTATTTGACAATATGTAATTTTTTCCAATAAATTAATATTTAAAGAATAGAACCAATGAAATTCAAACAAAATCACGCTCAATTATTTAAAAGGAACACAAAACGAAAGGTCAATGGATTCAGACTTTAATTTTGATTCAAACTTATAAGTAAAAATGAACTTAATAAGAAAAAAATTAAAAATTCATTAATGAATTAATAGGAAAAATATATTAGTTAAGGTGACATAAGTTGTATTCGGATTTGGGTGCTTAAGAATAAAGCGAATCATGCGAAATTGAGTCACTTTTATAATATAGAAATGTGGTTATCGAGATTCGAACTTATGATTTTCTTTAAAGTATACTGAATCAAGGAGAGTAGGGTATTTAAATTCTAAAATTAGGAAAAAAAGAAAAGAAAAATATTGGACAAGATAGGACTTAAAGGTATATAGCATAAGATGAAAAGTAGCATTAATGGGAAAAAAAACCATTCAGCAGGAGATGGTAAGAGATGAAATAGTAGCTTTAGGCAAGATTTAAGATAACACCAACTTAATAAGAAGTAATTCTTTAGCTATAGGAATTATGAAAAAACTTCTGAATATCCAAAAACAAATTTCTCGAACTAATAACTAACTGATAACATCATGATAAATTAGTAAAACAGATATTCTAAACGCAATTTTATCGCTGAAAGAATTTTACTCAGAAGGTCAGAGTTCTGCCATTTTTGTAATATATTTTATATTCATTTAAAGTGGTTGCAATTTATTTCTAATTTTAAATGACAAGGTGACTTTGACACTGTGTCCTTGTTCCTATAAGCATATTTTGTTTGTTTCATATTACTTAATATTTTTGTGACTGTGACTTTGACATACACACACAATGTACGCACACCTGCTTTAAGCCATAAACTTAACAATCAAATTTAACAAATTTGATTTCTTTATGTCAGATACAAGTTCAATAACATATGTATGAGATAGGCAAGGTTGATCTTAATATATCCAGATCATGTTCTTCCATAAACATTCTCTAATGTTTTATACACAGAAAACTCCAGCAATGGCCCACAAGACAATGCAGTATCATAGACAACAAACATACGATTAGAAGTGGCAATTCAAAAAGAAGAATACAGACGCTGAGTGAGATGTACAAATGATGTTGGTACTGGACTAATTTGAACCGTTGATGTCAACTAAGAGAATATGCTATGTTAATATTGAAAACGATTTCTAACGTGAAAAGCAAACATAGTAAACAATAAAATTCTAAAAAGAATAACTTTTGCTGGAGTCAATATACATGAAAGTGGCCATGCAAAGTATTATGCATGCAAAAAGAAAGTTATTACGATACCTTTCTTCCAAATTTGTAGGCATGATTATATCTTCAGAATCCAATCCTGATTAGAAGTTGATCACCGATTAGGACCATGTCCTGGAATGAAAAATAAATAAAGAAATGTTATGATACTGAAGATGATGTATCATATACACTGTTGTTAAAGGTCTTGGGTTTAAACTTTTGGCATATATGAAAGTAAGTTCGGGAACAATAGCATAACTAATCAGTGATCTGTATTTTCCGCGCTTGAAGAGAATATGCTGGAATATAACCCTAAAATGCTAACTGAGGATACGTTGTCATTTAATTTTAGACAAATGTATTGCTGTAACAGTTCAACATTGACATGAAACTAGACTAATGCTTCAGAAAAATTGAAGAGCGTTAGAGCAATTGCAAAACGATCATCCACAAACTCCAAATTTGATTTGAAAATTTGAGAAGAACAGTAAACACTGATTCAAATACACACACACAGACGGATCTGCATCTCTCCTCTTTCGCATCTTTGAAATACGTCCAACTCCACTGTAAACACTTATGATCATCAGAATTTGATAATTTTTTGCAGGCGGGATCTGCATGTCATGAACATCATTGCTGCAAAAATGATAACAAATATTACAACTTACAAAAAGCAGTGATTGTAAGGGTAAATCAGGGGGGAAACCTCAACAGACTTTAGTTGTATATATACATCTGCAAACAATGATTTACTGATGCGGTGATGCCTGGTTTGAGAAGGTAAATATATCATTTGAGCAGTCTCCGGGTGTGTGCAAGGGAACCATGTCCGATATCATACCTAGCTATCAGTGCACTGTGCACATACGTGCTTACTTCTTCCACCCTTCTGCTTGTACATAACCAGTTACAATAATAGTTATTAATCCCCGATGAAATCAAGTTTAATTACTGGTAAGCAAAATCTGGATAAAAATAATTGTTATTGTTATTAACTCGTGTCAAATTCCGTAGCAGACAAATATCAGTGGAATTTCTTTTATTACGCACTGTGTAGGGATTACAGAAAAAGATGATGATGTAGAAATGATTATGACATCCATAATCTCGATAAACAGTTCATCGATTGGTCAATAATCTTCATGTCTGAAATGCAAATCAGCGAAGTCTAAAAGTTTCCACGTCGAAGAACTAATAATGAAGCAAAATTGGAGAACAGCTCTTTTAAGACATCAATCATAATATATGATTGCCTTCATTGTAATATTATTCCGTTTAAATTTGTCAAATTAAGATACTGTAGCAGCTCTCTTGCATCTAACAAGACCCAAAAAAAAAGAAATAAAGAAACAGATAGTGTCATAATCCGAGAAGCCTGATCTTATAATCTAGACATAGATAAGTTTATGGCTTTCAATGTCTAATATGAGTGTCATTTTCTATCAAAAAGGGCCATTATATGGTCTCCACAAACTAGAGTAGTACATAGATAAGGGTAATCCAGTGGTTAGTTCATCAGATTCTATAACTGTTTGAAACATGGTTCTCTGCTAAAGTGATGGTTAACGCCAACCCAACCAAATGATTTGTCAACCTATCACAAGATCGATGATTAGTAAACCAAAGTAGGGACGATTTAATAATGTATTTTTTAATAACTTTTGATGGTTTTCGGGTATATGAATACCCAGGATTTGATATAATTGACAGAAACCAATGGATAAGTTGGAATAGTTTGTATTAGTAATGCATAAGTCAATTCTCTATCTATAATACATACATATAAGTACATACATGCATAGAAGTACATACGTGCGTACATAAATACATATAGGCCTGTCAATGGTACGGATTTAGACCCGAGCCCAGTCCAAACCCATCATGTTAATACGGGTACGGGCTTTGTTCTATAACTACCCAGGCACGACCCAAGCCCAATCTGGCTACATTTAGGGTTGGGTACAATTTTATCAAATCCCAACCCCATTTGAATCCGATCCAATTAATAGTTTTCCCTAGTATTAAAACATGAGCATGTATACTATTTGTTTACCATTTTGTTTGTATATATATGTTTTCTGCTTGCTTTTGTTGTAAACTTGATTGCATCATCATCCGATTTGTATGTTAACATTGTTTATGTATAAATTTGGCAAAAATTGCATGTTAAAGCCTGATTTTTAACATAAATATTATGAATTCGGTATACGGACATTAACTAATAGGTTTGAAAAGCCCGAAGGGCAGAACTCAGATATTGGTTTTGAAATTCCCTGCAGATTTGAACTGAGCTCAGATTTTGATTATTGTAATCGGACTCGGGTCCGGATTTTAAAATACCCCGACTGAACCTAGCTCATTGACAGGTCTACATACGTACGTAGAGAGAGAGAGAGAGAGATTGAATAGCACCCTATCATATATTAAGTTACACTATTCAAATGCTATAAAATTTTGTAGACGTTAAATCCATATATAGAGAATTATATCTAAAAAAATTGAGCTCATTTCGATATGTAGCATACTATGTTTGATGTTTAAATTCAACGAATGTTAGATACATCAATGATTAAATTATGAATTTGAAAATGCTACAAGTATCGAGCCCAAATTTTATAGAGATGATTCTTTATATGTGGATTGAACGTCTACAAAACTTTATAGCATTTAGAATAATGTAGCTCAATATATGATAATGATGCTACAAAATATGAGTGTCATCGAACCTTTCTCATATACACACATATTTCGTGTGTGTGCATGGAAAATAACACTGGAACCAATGTGCGATACAAAAGATTTTTTTTTTTTTTAAGGTAGAATAGACGTATATATAAACCCAAAACAAAAGCTGTCAACAAGCCTGACAGGTAACCAAAGTACCAAAAAGTAGAATACAAAACCGAGAAAACACATAAGTAATACAACGGTACAACCAAAATGGGAAAAACAATAGACTCTGGCGAGAAGAAGATGCAAAAGACCTCTGGGACCAGGCACAGATCAATCTGGATGAGCTTCGGAAAATCCACCGCCCATCCAACATCGTAATCGAGCTCCGGCAAGGCCACCGTTCGATGACGATGTCGAGTGACAACCATGCAAAGTAAGAGCAATCCCATCAGACGAACCACCAAAATAGAAGAAAAAAGCCGCCAACATCCCAATAGCTGAAAGGCCGACAGCCGATAAAAAGAAACGAAATTCCTCTAGGCAAACTCCAAACAGAAGGAGGAATGAAAAACAATATTCAATCCAGAAATACCAGATCCTGAAAGCAATAGCCACACAGTAAGAAAACAAAAATTATAGATTTCACACGATGCGATACAATAGATTTGAACCATTAGAACACCTGAATTCAACCCCCTACGTAAACATAATGATATTCAACGATTAAAATATATTATAGATTTTGTGTTTCTTTTTTTGTCTCAACACTATATATATATATATATATATATATATATATATATATATATATATATGCATGCATGCACCTATATATATGTATGCATATAACACACACACATATATATATGTGTGTGTGTGTATGCATATACATATATGTATGTATGCATATGAGCAAGGATCCGCTACACCTCATTTTTGTTACAACTCAAATCCCCTGATTTCAATTACATTTTTCGATTTAAATAATTACTTTCTATCTTGTCACTTCACTCTGTTATTTAATTCGAACATGTGGTTGAAATCAGAGAATTTGAGGTGTAATAAAAATGATGTGTACGATACCTTGCTTTCTCTTGCTCTTTGATCCTTCGATGTCCGCTCTTTCTATCACTATGAAGCAGAATTCACCAAGTGTTGAATTGTTCACTCGACAATAGAGAACGTAAGCTGGGTTAAGTATGTTGTGAGATGGGTTGGTTTTACCCTACTGATGACTGTGTTGCAATAGAAATTCAACTTAGTACGAGAGAAACTGTTGATTCACACATTTGGTCATCGCACTTGGTCGAAAATCCAGTGGCGCGAAGCTACCGTGTGACAAATTATGATTGAATGCCTCTATGTTAGAATTCAGGCTAGAGAAGCGGCGCTCAATGATCTCCTCTTGATCCACAATAGGGATGTGCAAGCTTCCCATGGGCACATGCCAAAGGATTTGACATAAGCGGCAAATTTGTCTTAGGGTCTTAAATTGAAATTCCGTACGGTACATTGAAACATTTGCACGCGTTTACACACACACATATGTGTGCGTATGAC
Organism: Allium cepa; assembly: GCA_030765085.1. Lineage (NCBI taxonomy): Eukaryota > Viridiplantae > Streptophyta > Magnoliopsida > Asparagales > Amaryllidaceae > Allium > Allium cepa. The sequence continues at coordinate 268,680,977 of CM060941.1, read as the reverse complement.
TAAGTTGCGTACAATATTTGAGTTGTAGCAGGAGCTGACTAAGTTAAATAAGCTTCCCTCAAATTTGACGCATGTTTAACAATCTCGAGATAAGTTGGTCTAAATATTTCCTACTCGTATTCTATACTGTTATGTTGGATAGAAAAATGCATCACGATTGGCACAGACAATATCATCAAATCATAACTACAAAACAAACGCCCAGAAGTGGTAAATCGATAAAGAAGAATATTGGCACCCAGATGTACAAATGTTGTTGGTACTGGATTAATTTCTAACCATTGATGTCACTAAGAGAATATGTTGCCTAAGATATTGAATTAAGTTCGCTATAACATTTCCTCCTATGTTCAATGTCTAAAAGGTTCCACGAAAATTGATTCTTAAGTAGAATAAAATGCCAACAGAAATATGTTTAGCCTGAGTTAACTGATATTAAAGTGATAGAGTAAAATATTTTACATGAAGAAAGAAAGTTATCAAGATACCTTTGTTATAAAGTTATAGTTTAAACTTCTTGAATGGCCATTGGCTCTATCATTGTCATGCCGAACACATATAATTATGTCTTTTGAACAAAAAAGTGTAGCAGTCCAATTCTGATAAGCAGGTAGGAAAGAAAGGTCAATGATTGATGAGATGATGTATCAAATGTACTCCACAAATATTTAGCTTATAGAACTGAATTACCAAAAGAAAATAACTGAAAAAAATAAAAATAAGAAGGTTATGACACATGATTTCATACATAAGTGTTTGCATTCCCATTTTCCCTTGTGCTTCAATAAACATATGATTTCAAAGAAGCTAACAATTTGCAGTAATTTGCTACTCTTCTTTAGACGATAAACTCAATGCTGGTGCCCTTGGTCACAGCATATGAACTGAACAAGACGATACATAAAGCTCTACCTATCGTTAAAGATACTCATCGAGGCATTACCCGATGATAAGTGGATAACATACTAAATAATATGCTTAAGAAAATCAAACATTACTTGTCGAATTCAATAATTCTTCATGAGAACTAAGATAGAGCTCAATCAGCAATCCTATAAATACAATATGCTGAAATATATGCCCATAAAGTAGAATTTAAGCAATCAAACCCCAAAAAGTTTCTCAAATAATTCAGCAGTGTTTGAAGCTGCAAGAGACTAGCATTTGGAAACTATTATGCATGGAACAAAACGACGTCATAGACTCATAGGGCTATAATTCCTTCTCTTTTTATTGATGTGACAGTAAAACTTGCATATTTAATTTTGAAAAGCACGTGAAAGCACTATATAGCCTGCATCAGCTTCCACTATTATTAGAATAATTGGATTGGATAAGGTATACAACTTCTATAAATACAGAAATCTGTAGGACTCTAGCCACATATCTATTGACATTATAAAACATATGTCAAGCAATTATGGATTTCATCAGCTATGGTATTCTCCACAATCATACATTTTTGTGGTTTTTGCCATTGTGATGATCCTCATATCAATATCATTACTTATACTCATGTGTTCACATCAAAGGTATGAAGAAGATAATGGTGATGATAATTTGCAAATACCAGTATCAGAAACAACGGTTGCATGCATGCCGCTAGAATCTATTATAGTGATAATGGCTGGAGATGATATGCCTAGATTTTTAGCAAAGCCCTCTTCTGATCATAATCATGTTTCTTCAGGCTATTTGTGTCCAAGCTGTGTCAATGAACAAGTCTAAAGTATTATAAATAAAGTAAGTAATTTAAGTGTATTAAATATTAATAGCTTCACTGTACTTAATTTTGAGTACCTTATTCTGGGTAGATTTGTAGTGAATATAACAGCCTTAACAGGTTCATCATGTAAATTTGAGGTGAAATCTTTTATTCCAGCCGTTCTTTTCGTGGAAAAATAATAATAATTGATCGCTACTTTCTCATAACAATATCGTATTTTTATAGTTTGAAATGTATTACTCTCTGAATACTGTAAAGGATTGTTTATTCTATCAAACAAGTCCAATTGTTTCCATCCTATGAAGCAAAACCTAATGAATATTTGTTGAGGATGGTGTTTTTTGTAACCTCTAGATTGACATCATTCTTAAAACTAGCTTTCCTATAGGATTTCAAATCAGTCCAAAAAAATATAAATAAACAAACAAACAAACAGTAAGCAATAAAAAAAAAACAAAAACAAAAAACTAATAAAGTAATGTGTATGACATACATTAATCTGATAAAACCTAACCACATTCAATGAACATGTTCTTAGTTAAGTTTGTGGCCATCAATGTCAAATGTTAATATCATGTTATATGAATCTCCACAAACTAAAGCATATGTAATTTTTTTAATATGTTAGACAAGGACAATGTATTCTCTAAATAAAAGCTAAGTTCAAGGCCAACAGCTCCATTAATGAGGCAATTTTTGAATCAATTGTTCTGTCGTGTCTTTTTTCATACCCAAAATATATGAAAAGAGATGTAAAAAGAAAAGAAAAAAAATCAAAACCAATAATTAGTTGGAATAGTATCTCTAGTTTAGATTTGTGGCATGATCTGGACGAGGATTTTTCCTGCTAAGTGAATCATCTAAAAATTGTTCTACAAGGCAGATTCTCAGAAAGCAGTAGAAAAGGGAGTTTTGATGTGTATGATGACTGGATATTCTGATATAAATGCACGAGTAAATGAATTATAAATATTATTTTGGCTTATGATCTAGACAAGATTAAGTTTTATTATAAAATATTTCCGCTTGGCCTTCCAGTATTACACCTATCTTTTGCTAAATCAGGCATCAGTACGCTCAAATTCCATTATCACAGTCCTAAAAATTGTATATTTATCGCACGCTAACTTTTGGCCTACTATTAGAAGTTCTTTTAATCTGTAGGACTCTTCAATTTTTTGGCAAATCGATTTCAAAATCAATAATCGAAACAAGCTCATTAGACTATCTAAAATTGCTTTTGTCACTAGACAGATTGATAAATGTTGCTCGTATTTCGGAATCAACCCAAGTTGTACAATGTAAACAAATTGACCTAATTTAATAAAGTTTGTTCCCATTCTAAAGTGTTTAAAGTGATTGTTGAATTTTAAACTGTAACTTATTGGACCATATAGAATAAAAATATAAATATATGAAATAGAAACTAAAATCGAGAAAAAGTGATTGTTGTACCTATATGAAAAATACAATCAATCACATTTATCCAAAGGTCTTCAGGAATGAAGATGGAAAAAATAAATTATTACTCAATAGAGTTGGTAAGAAAAAAGAAACAAAAACTGACCCAAGAATATTCTGATTTCATGAGTACCTTGATGGTTGGCTAATATATTAAGTTATAACTTTTTTGTCACCGTGGAGATGCCACTTCCTCCTTAGAGTCAGCCTTACGTTTGCTTTATGTGACGCAATGTCTTCTTGTGTTTGTTAAGGCTTGATAGGCTCATTCTCTTTTCGAGTCCCGAACAAACATATACAAACATAGCAAAATCAACTGTATGTTTAGGTAGCTGTGTTTGTATAATAAGCCACAATGCAAGTTGTCATACAACTCAGATATTAACCCTGCATCATCCCCTAATTTTTGCTCCGGTGTAACAATATCCCTCGATTTGACCAAGGGTCTTAATAACATGGGTTGGAAGACACAATGATATCAAAGCAAGCTAGTCCCAGATTCATTGTATACTTCACTGAGATAAAATACTTGTAACATTTTCAGAAATCCCAGGTTTAAAGTTTTGATGATGCCAGGATTTATTGATTCTTATCATCACACAAAAACTCAATACCATCCATATACCCATCCCATCTCATATCTTCAGTCAAATTATTCAACATGTCATATATTTCCCCACATTTTGGATGTGCCTTGTCACCCACAAGAAATGCATGCATCTCGCTTCTTACTTCAATCCAGCTGCATCCAGGTTCTTTCTTCATCCTACCCTCTCTCATCATCTTCCTTAATTTCAAAACCTCCTCCCATTTCCCAGCATCTGCGTATATATTTGATAATGTAATACAAGAAGAAGAATCCTCAGGATCTAACTGAAGTATTTTAGCTGCGGCTACTTCAGCCACATCCACGTTTTGATGTATTTTACAAACATTCAGTAGCGTCCTCCATATGATAGCATCGGGGTCACATGCCATGCCATTTATAATCTTTAAAGCTTCATAAACACCCTTAGAGCGTCCAATAATATCAACCATGCATGAATAGTGATCGAGATGTGGCTCTAGTTTATAGTAATTAGTCATTAAATCAAAGTATTTCTCGCCTTCATCAACTAAACCTACATGTGCACATGCACGTAGGATTGACACAAATGTTGCATGGTTCGGCTTAACATTCCCTGACTGCATCCTCTCGAACATTTCGATTGACTCAGTTACATAACCATGCTGTGAGTAGCCACATATAAGAGCGTTCCATGACACAAAGTCTCTTTCCCTCATCTTTTCAAACATCAATAAAGAATCATGCAAGTGCCCACATTTAGCATACATGTCTACTATAGTGCTTGATATGAAAATATCATCTTGTAGTTTTTGCTTTATAATCTGACTGTGCATTTGCTTTCCTAATCCTGACATGGCAAAATTTGCACAAGTATCTAAAACTGTAGCGTATGTAAAATTATCAGGCTGCACACCCATACTGAGCATGCGGGAAAAGGACTTAAGTGCTTCCTCACTTTGCTTTTGGAGGGAAAACCCAGATATTAAAGCATTCCACGACACCAATGTTTGTGTTTCTAGTCTACAATGCAGTTTTTGTGCTTCTTCCATCAATCCACACTTACTATACATGTCTATCAAAGCACTTCCAACAAAAGGATGAAACCCAAGTCCTGATTTTATGACTTTATCATGAACCTTCATGCCAAAATCCAGCGACTTAAGTGCTGCACAAGCTTTTAAAACACTTCCATATGTGAACTCATCAGGTTCCATTCTGTTATTCAGCATTTTATCAAAGTACGACAAGGTTTTTTCATAAATCCCATTCTGCTCGAATGTAGTAATAATAGCATTCCATGAAATTGCATCTCTCTCTTCCATCTCCTCAAAAACATCACATGCTTCCTTCAAAGCTCCACACTTTCCATACATATCTAGAACTGCATTTGCATCAGAAATGTAAGAAATAAAATTTGTTTTTATAGCCAATGAATGAGCTTGCGCGCCCTGTAAATAACCTTTAGTCTCAGCACAAGCACTAAATATGCTCGATAAGCTTATCTCATTTACACTAACATTGGACCGATGCATATGTCTAAACAAAGTCATAGCTTCTAGTCCTCGTCCATTACGCGCAGAGCCCACAATAATAGCATTCCACGTCTGTACGCGTCGGGTGGGAAGCTCATGGAATATTTTCATGGCATCATCTATGTTATCACATTTTGCGTACATATCCAATATAGAAGTACCAACAACAATATCATGACTAAAATTAGTTTTCAAAGCATGTCCATGAAACTGGCTACCAATCCTACTACATGACAATTCAGCGCAAGATCTAAAAACACTAGCATAACAAGATTGGCTTGCACTAACTTGTTCACATTGCATCAACTTAAAAACTTCCAACCCTTGAATAAGCCGACCATTTTGAATACATCCGCCAATCATTGCACTCCATGAAACCCAATTCTTTTTTGTCATTTGGTTAAAATAATGGAATGCATCTCCTACACTTTTGCATTTAGCATACATATCAACAACAGCACTGCTAGCAAACACATCGTAATCTAAACCAACCTTAACGATCATACCATGAATTTGACTGCCCAAATAATAGTCTTCCAAAAATGAGCAAGATTTAAGTAATACCCCAAATGTAGTATGATCCGGGTGAACATCACTTACCATCATCTCGAAAAACAGATATATAGATTCATCTGGTTTGCCATTCTGCAAATACCCAGAAATAATTGAATTCCAAGTAATAACATCTTTCCCTTGCATTTCATCAAAAAGGGATCTTGAAGTTTCTATCAAGCCTTTATTACAATAACCGGATATCAACGCATTCCATGAGATGTTATCTTTAACTGGCATTTGATTGAACACCTTTCGCGCATGATCCAAATTTGCGCATTTTACATACATGTTTACTAGACAATTTGTGACAAAAATAGAAGGTACGAAACCTGAAACGATCATTTGGGCATGTGATTTTTGACCTGGTTTTAAGTCTTGAAGCTTTGCGCATTGCTGGAATATAAATGAAAATGTTGATTTAGTTGAAGAATATGAATTGTGGTCCAAGAGAGAGGTCGAAAACTGAGAAATAAAAATGTAGTATAGTTTGCATTTGAATTTGTGCTGATGAACGAATGACAAGAGAGACATGAAGTTTTACTAATTAGCTCTTCGCTAAAAATTTCAAAAGATTGAAAACTAGTGTTATCTGGCGCCAGTTCAAGAGTAGGCCGCTCTGGGGGAGTTAGAAGGCCCGATTTTCAAGAAAGAAAACAGGCCCGAAAGTAATGGGACAGCTGATGTTAGATCAAAGGCTTTAAATCAAGCCCTTGTAGCAATGCTCTAATTAAAAGTTGTCTTTAGAGCATTCCGAGGTGAGTTTGATTGAACACAATAGTCACAAAAGGGACCCACAAGATCGCTTTGACGATTCAGCGGATCACAGAGTTAGATGCTATGGAGCAATCCGTTGTTAAGACTTAAGAGGCAAGAATTTTGGATTTTAACAAAAATATTTTTACAAAGGGTTTTAATGAAACTAAAATTGTAACCTTGAGTCAAAGGTTTCTAAAACAGTTTGATAAAGAATAGATGAATATGTTAGTACAACATGAAGAAATATACAGATCCACAGAATATGATTTTGATATGGATCTTTACCATGACTATTAAAAATCTACTATTAAGACAGAGAAACTACAGAATGTTAAAGTAAAAAATTAGAAGACTCTGAAATAATGGACAAAAAAAGGTAATTAGGTTTCTAGTTTCTTACTTAAACATTCATTTAGTGCACCCTTGGGATAATATCCTCCAAGTTGCCACTAAAGTAGTACAAAACGGAAAACGCCGTGGCAATTACTGTAGCAGCACTGTAGCAATTACTGTAGCAAAAAACAAAAAATTAAAATTTTCTAATATCTCTGCCTGTTTGGTATCACTGCCTCTGATCAAGATTATGAATAAACTAAAACCATTTGAAATAACAGACTATAAGAAATTTGAATATTTGAATTTAGAAGTAGTAAATTCCCATAAAAAGATTGTTTCTATAGACAAACAAAAACATATATGCTATATAAACAACAATTATGAACATGTGTTACATTCAGATTCACATCACTTAAATTCAATAACATATTTGGTTATTGAACTAGGAGACTCTCTACATTGGTATAATGAAAAATTCTACAGATTAGTACAACTTATTTCAGGAAGCATGGCTTCAAGAAATAAAAAACTTCAACAAATACAAGATAATCAAAATTATCTAAAGACAGGGTTAAAAAAAATAGATAACTTTGATAATACTCTACAAAAACTAATTAGAAAGTTTAAAGCTCTACAACTCAAGAATTTTCCAAACAAACAAGACATAATATCTTTAAAACAAATGATTGAAGAAAATAAACCTAAAGATATTGAGATACAGTCTAAAGACTTAATATTGCAAATCAAAAGCCAAGCTGAAATAAATAAAAGTCACTTTGAACCCCAAATAAACAAAATAGAAGGAATGCTACAAGAAATCAAGTACATACAATTAAATTAATATGGGATATGATCATAAACATTATTCTGAAGCTAAAGAATATGTTAATATGTCATTGAAACAAACTGAAACATTAACAGCAGGATATAACAAAGACATAAAAACTTTTTTTTTTGAAACTGGGTACTTATATTTACAAAGTAGGCAGCACACAAGTCTGCAAGAATCATCATGGCGCACAGTTTAATATGCCAGAGGCAGGGATCGAACTGCCGACCTTGTCGTCAACAGCCTGGCGTTTTACCACTGCACCAAGGCCTCGGACAAAGACATAAAAACTTAATAATGAATTAATCACTGAATATACCTGTCACATAGAACTAATGGAAGGACAAAGAAAAAGTTCTACAGTAACTTATCCTAAAGAATCCCCTCACAAAATGGATTATCCACTAGGACACCCTCCTAGAATAAACGTTAATCCCTATAATAATGAAAATAAAGATTTAAGAACTATAGGAAAAATAATACCTACTGAAAAAACATTTTTTGGAAAAAATTCAGTAATACTTAATGTTACGGAATGTCATCCACAACTATTAGATATGTATCTAGAACAATGGACTGCTGCAATAGCTAGAGACCATTCAGCCAAACATACAAATATAACAACTGGTGAAGAAATGGTTAGGATAGCAGAAAACTATTTAGGAGATATAGCTAAAGGAATGTGGGAAGCATACAAAAGTAATTTCCTAGATGAAGTAGCCTCCCTAGTAGCACAAGGAGGAAATATATACAACTTTGCCTACCTAATATATAGGATAATAACAGGAAGGGAAGTAAATACTGGACTCACTCTTAGACAACAAGAAGCTATGAGAGACTTACAACAAATACAATTGTTAGACTAGAAACACATAATAAAATTCTTAAATGAATTCTTGTATTATGACACAACCTCTGGTATTTATTATTCTAAAGAAATAAGAGATAGATTATTTTCTAAATTACCTGGTGATTTAGGAAAAGAAATACATAAATCTTGAAATGAGACTTATGCAAATATTCCTAAAACATATGATGACATAGGAATTAGAATAACTCACATCATTTCTAAATTAAAAAAGAAATGTACATATATACAAATCCAAAGAGAATTAAAACAAAAGAATTATGGATTCTGCTCACAAATATATACACCCCCCCCCCCCAACAATATGGATCTAAAACCCTATTGTTAAAAGGCATAAGCCTAAGAAACAATATACTAAGAAATACTACCTTAGAAGATCAAATGCAAAAAAACCATACTTAAACAAAGAAAAACATGTTACGAAATACAACCCAAAAAAAACATATGCAAGTACTATTACATGTTTCGCATGTAATGAAAAAGGACATTTATCTTCAACATGTCCTAAAAAACACAACTTATATACTAGAGAATCAAACCTAGTTGTTTAGTCAAAGAAGATTTACATGAAGTAGCCTCAGACGTATCTGAAACTTCTACAATATACTTTGTAGTGTCATTAGAAGGATTAGAAGAACAAGAAAATACTTCTAGTTCAAACTACTCTTTAATAGAAGAATTAACAAATGAACAAACAAAACTGGCTGAATTCCCATTTGAACAATTTTTGAATTTAATGAATTATGAAGAATGTATACATGATTTTAAATATAAAATGGGAACTGATACTACAAAATGCTACTTTTGCCCTTGGTATCCAACCTTTGACAAAAGGTTTAAATGCATAAAATGTACCACAGAAATATGTTATATATGCGCCAAAACACATTTTAACTTAGAAACCCCTAATTAAAACAAATTGCAATATATTGATAAAAACAAAATTAATGAAGATAGAATAAAAACCTTAGAAGACAGAATAAACAATTTTGAAATAGAAATAGATGAACTAAGAAAGATACTAGAAGAAACAGACAAATATAATAAAGGGAAAAATATTATACAAGAAAATAATCTCACCAATACAGATGAATTAATACAAATCCCCTTAATATTCAATCCTGAATATTTAAGAGAACTTAGGACATTAACCTTAATAAATATCAAAGGGTTAGAAATACAATTACTAGCATTTATAGATACAGGAGCAACCAGTTCAACAATAAACTCTGAACTAATACCCCAATACTTGATTACAAAAGCTAATAAACCAAAACAAAGTGCCCAATTTGATGGAACGACCAATATTATAACAGATATAATCTCTAACGTACAACTACGATTTCATACTACTTGCAACAATTGGTCACCACATTACCACCTAAAACAATTATGGGTTACTAAATTAAATCTAGGAAATATAAATCTAATACTCGGATTAGACTTTCTCTTAAGCGACAATGGAAGTTTTTCCTTTAATAATGATTATTTGCAAATAGCTAAAAAGACAACATTAACACCCCTCATATCAGAGTTTCTACCTGAGAAGCGTGGTGGAGATAGTACAAATAATACAACCCAAAAACAACAAAAATAATGTACTTGTGACATTCCAGGCCAATGCCAACAAAATGAAACAGAAACTAATGAAATAACAATAGAACAATTATATTGCTATGAAGACTTGCAAGATATAGGAATAGATTTAATCCAACCAAACAAAATAAGCAATATTCTTTTAACAACTGACGACATAAACCAAATGATAAGCAGACTTGAAAAAATAGAAATAATAGGAGAAAAACCACTAAAGTACTGGGAAAAAGATTCTATTTACTGCAAACTAGACATAATTAATCCATACATTACTATTAAAACCAGATCACCCAAATATGATAATTGGATGATTAATGAATTTAAAATGCACATAGATATTTTAAACAAACTAGGAATTATACGAAAGTCAGATTCTAGACATAGAACCTCAGCTTTTATAGTACAAAAAGAATCTGAAAGAAAAAGAGGACAAAGTAGGATGGTCATGGATTATACCAGACTTAATGATAATACAAATGAAGATGGATATTGTATTCCTGAAAAATATGTATTAATTAACAAAATACAAAATAATTATTGGTATTCTAAATTTGATTTAAAATCTGGATTTTGGCAAGTCAAAATGCACCAGGATTCTATACCATGGACAGCTTTCACCTGTTCAGAAGGACATTATGAATGGCTGGTAATGCCATTTGGACTAAAAAATGCGCCACAAATATTTCAACGAAAAATGGATGATATATTTAAACATTGTAGTAAATTTACATGTGTATATATAGATGGTATATTGGTTTTTTTAAAAACAAAAAAGGAACATATAGCACACCTGTACACAATATTTAGGCTCTTTGAAGCACATGGGCTAATTATCTCTAAAAAGAAATTAGAATTATTCAAAAATTCCATAGACTTCTTAGGAGTAAAAATAGGAAAAGGACAAATAGAACTCCAGCCTCATATATCCAGAAAAATATTAGAATTTCCAGACAAAATAGAGAATTTAAAACAATTACAATCATTCCTTGGACTTATAAATTATGCAAGACCTTTTATACAAAATTTATCCAAATATACTGGACCTTTATATAATAAAGCAAGTCCCAAAGGAAAGAGGGAATTCAACAGTGAAGACATAAAACAAGTCCAAAAAACAAAAGAAATAGCAAGAAACCTAAAATCACTAATGTTACCATTGGCTACAGATTATTTAATTATAGAAACAGATGGTTCCTCTTTGGGATGGGGAGGAATACTATTAAGCAAAAAGAACAAAAATGATCCTAAATCTACTCAAAAAATATGTAGATATATTTCGGGAACATATAAAGAAAAAGGCTACATGACTTCTTTAGATTATGAGATTTTAGCCATAATATATGTCTTAGAATCATTTAGACTTTTATAATCTCACAAAAGGAAATAACAATAAGGACAGATTGTGAGTCTATAGTAAGATATGCAAATAATAAAAAAGAAAAAAGTATAATACACAATAGGTGGTTAAAATTTAAAAACTCAATTTTAAATTGTGGTACTAAAATCATATGGGAAAATGTTAAAGGAAATAAAAATATACTACCAGATAAATTATCAAGATTATTTATTGATTCTATAAAAGAATGTGATTTTGTCAACAAAGAAGAAGATACAGATATGTCTCTCACAAACCAGTCGACAAATAGCAGGAAATTCCTGAAGACATATGCACAAAATAGATTTGTTACAAATGCTCGACTCACAGATGAAAAAAAATGGTGTTAGATAACATATGGAATTCATCTACAGCACCTCAAGACAACAAACAGAAACTCAGCATTCTATATATCCTTGTTGAGCTTTTTACAAATTCGGAAGCCACAAAGAAATTCACCCACTATTGTCTGTTCAACGGACCTAGTGCTGGTATATATCTCTCTTGGGAGGAAATGGTTCCTAAACTTAAGGAACTCGAACAAAATCCCAAATACGGAAGACCCTACTACAAAGGTTTTTACACATATGAGACTGCACAAATTGCTATAGCAAAATTCTTGGTAAAGATTACATAGTATCAGACAATATAAAACAAATACAGGCTATATCCTCTAGAACAAAGATAAAGGAAGAGCTAACAAATATAACAGAAATAAGCCTACTGCCCAAAACATCTTTTGTGGCAACTACAAAAGAAGCCCAAAAAGAAAAAATGGTCCAATTAGGCCACATTCCCCAGATTGCTTCTATACAAACAAATAAACCGTTAATATCCTTTTCGAAAACTTTTAATAGAGAAATCCAATTTCTCCAAGCCACAAAGGAACAAAATGCTGCTACTTACAAAGAAATTTATTCGCTACTGACAAAAATTTCTACACAAAGAATCCCTGGATTCAAAATAACATGGTAAATATTGAAAAACCAAAATATTCCCTGTACAAAACAATTTACAGATTATCAAGAATATACTACAGATTGCAGGTGCACCATAATTGCTTCTATGCCACTTATAAGTCTCAAGCTATCTCAATACAAATATTTGGTGCATAACAAATTTACTTTAGATCCAACAACATTATTAAATTATGGCTTCATAAAAGAGATATTTATTGGAGGATGGAATCACACAGAACTTCTAGAACCTCTTGGTTCTACTACAGAATATTTTACTGAAGTATTGGATACAGATTTACATCTTGATATAACTATTGTTCCTCCACATTTTGGCAACGACATAATAGATCCTGCCAAACATATTGTAAAGATAAAGGTACAAAACTTCGACCTTGATTTTCCAGAATATGAAGATCCTATAGAATTCCAAGACAGATCTACCCCCAGAATGAACGAACAACAGCATAATGAAAAATATAGAGCTTATATAATCGGGAAAAACTTAAACTGGGACAGAACTAATAACCAAAGTTTCACTTTATATGTTGAGTCCCCAGTAACAAAGATATACATGTCATCATCCACAGAAGAATTTGGCCCGGGATATAGGCCTTCTGATATATTTCACCCCAGACCAAATGCAATAAACATATACAGGAAGCTGCAACAAAAGTTACGTGAAGATAAGGAAGAATCAGGCAGCAGTAAAACAAAGGACGAAGAGGACCTAATGACATAACACAATACCAACCTCACAAACCTTTCGGCACAAAAAGACAAAGGCAGAAAAAGAAGATGTGACATAAAGAAAAAAGAAAATGTGACATAAAGATAGCGTGGTAAAGAAATATTGTATAACATTATAAGTGGAGAATCTTCTTCTCCACGTTTTCCTTCCTTTTTTGAGTATGTTGTATTAGCTGCCAGTTTCTACTGACAACTGTATGTTTATATTTTCAGTTTTATGCCTATATATATGGCATCAGTGTGTGTAAGAAGGATATAGTATCATTTGCTGCAAAAGTTTGTATTAAGTTAGTAAGCAATAAAATCCTCATGTTTTCATTTTCTCTTTTAATGGCGAATCCTATAAATATGAACTAAACACTTAAAGACTTGGATCAAAGAAGAACAGTGAAGCGACCAAGATATGGTTAGTATTTACTATCTTCTTGAAATGTTTATTGAAGATGATGAGATGTTTTGTATTTTATAATCTATTCTTGTTCTTAATGAAATCAAATCCAACAGACGTAAGCTCGTTTGAAGGATTAAAGTACCCATTTAGCTGTTAGACATGAAATCGTTAGGGCTTTTTAGGGGAAGTAACTCTTAGAGTGACAAGGTGAGGATTTGTTACATGAACAATTCGAATTAGCAATAAAAGAAAAACATCTAAGTTTGAGAAAGTAAATATGATGAGAATATAATAAATAAAAACCATCATAAAAGTCCGCTTTCACTAAGTATTCTAAGACTCAAGTCTGTTTCTCACCTCATCTTTTCAAAAAACCAGTAAAAATTACGAACCTTTTAATGGAATTCCTACAAAATCATCTAGAAGAAGATTTTCTCACAAAATTACTCTTTGTTCTGCAAAATATGGGCTTAGGTCAAAAAGACCAATATATTATTGCATACATATTTAAAGGCAAGTATGTAAATGAACTTATAGACTTGACTGATTCCTCACTAAACCTATATCAAGTAATAAATGAAATAGACATATTTCATTATCTTACGCGGACAGAAAATAAAAACGTAACCTTGACTCAAAGGTTTCTAAAAAGTTTCATAAAGAATGGATGAATATGTTAGTACAATATGAAGAAAGATACAGATCCACATAATATGATTTTGATATGGATCTTTACCATGACTGGTAAAAATCTACTATTAAGACAGAGAAACTACAGAATGTTAAGTAAAAAATTAGAAAACTCTGAAATAATGGACAAAGAAAATGTAATTAGGTTCCTAATTCCTTACTTAAACATTCATTTAGTGCACCCTTGGAATAAAATCCTCCAAGTTGCCACTAAAGGAGTACAAAACGGAAAACACGTGGCAATTACTGTAGCAGCCACTTTAGCAATTACTGTAGCAAAAACAAAAAATTAAAAATATATATACTGATTGATGGAGGGAAATAATAACTATAAAGGTCTTTTTAGTGTTAAAAAAATTTAATTTGAAGATATTTTAAAATAATTGAATATATAATATTTGGAAATTTGAGAATTTATGGATATAAAAATATATTTTATAAAACGAAATTCTTTACATATGTGTTAAAAATAAAATAAATAACGCTATTTTATTTTCTTCAAAAAGGAAAAAATGGTTTATAAAATATGATAAAATTTGATAATTGTAGAGTTTGGGCATACATGAACTTTTGAGCAAACTGTATTTGGGACAAACCAATTTTTAGATATTGAGTCGTTTGTTAAAATGAGAAATAAAATGAAAAGAGCAGGAATATACTTGCCAAACCCAATAATAACTTTTGCCATATTTGTAACAACCCTCCATTTTTGACATATTGATTCAACGTCTAAAAGTGGCATACGTACTCGCATCATGTAAAGAAGGACTGTAGCGACTTATATTTTATGTATCGGATGAGTGCAAAATATTAATATTATTTTTGTATAGGTTCGTACGATTATATATGTAACAATCCAGAATTTTAGTCATTTGAATTTGAAATATTTATTTAATTTTCAATATGAAAATATTCGTTGAATAAGTAAAATAGCTTGGTTTTCAAAAAAAAAATAGATATTTTGTTTGAATAGTGGATTTAAATAATTAGAATATTTAAATGATTTAATTTTGGATTTCATATGAATAAAAAAATGATTTGGAAAATCTTCTTTAGATTTTGATAATAGTAAACTTTCAAATTCGATTTAAAAGTGATTGAAACTATTTTAGTAATAACTCGTTTTAATTAAACAAGTGAAAATAGCCTTCCCGAGCACTGTTTCCGATTTCGACGAAACCAATTTCATTGGATCCGTAATAGCGAGTTATTATATGTCACCGAATTCGTGGCGATTGGACATGTCGTTTAGTCGTACGATCTCGAAACGCGTAAAAATTAATTATAGGAAACTAATATAATATAATTGGAATTGAAAAACTAACTTCTGTATATTATCGGATTTGGTCCCGCTAATAGCCTCATTGAGTTTGAAATAGGGGTATTTAACTAGGAACGCCAGTTGGCACAGCTCGTTTGGAGTGAGATTTTCGGGTGGAAAGTAGTTTGATTTTTGAATATAATATACATATACACCCATACCTACACCTTATTACAGCCATACCCTTCAAATCAGCTCATACCTCCAGTCCATATCCTCATGCTAATCCATGTCTTAGCCCGTCCCTTTTTCATTATAAATATAATAGTAGTAAGCAAGAATTTCTTATTAATTTCAAATTTCTAAAATCAAAATCTCATGTTATACTAAACTAAAAATTGTAAAACAAATTTTATTGAGTTTGTTATGGTGAGAGCTACCCTCCCTGAGCTTGGAGCTGTGTTCGGTCAACGTTTGGAGTGGTGCGCAGTGGGTAGACAGTGAATGCACATGGGTTTAGCAATTAAGGCTTTATTTTTAGCGAGTTGTAGGCATGGATTTGACGATTGAAGCCGGATTTGGATTTCTCTAAGGAGCACCTTCCCTTGGAACTTCGTCAACTCTGGCCATGTTTTAGTCGTGCATCATTTTGTACGGATGCAGCGGGCGGAGGGGGCGGTGCATGTCAGAATTTTATGGGGAGCTGCGGCGTATTATTTGGGTGGAATGCGAGGAGCACACATAGTGGGACTCGTCGGTGAAGATGTCAGTCGAATCAATGGAGAAACGAGAGAGGTAGGAGGAGAGAGAAGAGTGGAGGAGTGAGTGTGCATTCTAGACTTGTGCAGGCATGATATTATGAAGGAGGAAGAAAGATTAGAAGTGGAATTAAGGTTATAATAGAGAAATTAGTGATTAAAATAATATTATTTAAAACTAAATCTTGTTTAATCAATAACTTTTGCATACTAGGTCCAAATTTAATGCGGTTAGTCATGTTAGGATCGTATCAACGAATACTACAATATGAAATTAGATTGGTAACAATTTAAGCTCGTTGAATTTTACGTTGAATTCGAACATCGTTCGGATTTAGACGAAACCAAAATGCCTTGACGACAGTTGAAAGTTTTGGTGAATTAAACTCACCTTTTTGATAAATCGGTATGTTATATAGTTAAAAAATATTGTTGATTGAATATTTGGATGATTACTATTTTATCGGTTGGTTTGATTTTATTCCTGCCCCTATAGCGGATGGCCTTTTATATATACCCGCCTAGTAGTGGATGATCCATATTACATAATTATATACCGTGTGTGATGCAGTGAAACAAGTTGGAGGAATCCAACATAATTCCATATATATATGTATGTATGTATGTACGTATGTGTGTACGTGCGTTGATATATATGAGCTGTGGTGCAGGGGGACGGGTTGGAGTGATCCAACGGGATTCCTCGACAGTGTTGAATTATTTTCAATAATATTCCTGTTATATGAATCATTGATATCAAGCATATTGTTTGACACTATTGGTTACGATATTGTTACATGTTCAAAACTTAAACCCTGTAGTGATATAAAATTAATACCGATATTGATTAAACGTTGGGTAGCTATTGGCCTCAAATTAGCATTTTAAAGATACTATAATTTGTCATTTGAGTTGAAGTTGGTTTTTGAGACAGGGAATGATTTTAAATCTGAAATTTGGTTTCGAAAATATTTTGTTTTGAAGGATTTAACTTCTATTTTAGTCTACCCTTTTTATCTGTCCTTTTTAAGTTATTTATTTATATTTAATATTGTTTTAGGATTATTTATATTTGATATTGTTTAAAGGTTATTTATATTTAATACTGTTTTCAAGGTTATTTATTTTTATTTAATATTCTTTTAAGGTTGTTTATCGATATTTTAATATTTTTAAGTTTTATTTATTTAAATAATTAATATGGCCTGAAATTAATAATAAGGATTTATTTATAATGTTTAGAAATTAATTATTATTATTTGTAATAATGTTGAAGATTTATATATTATTATTCTATTAATAATGTTTTGAAACTATTAATTATAGTTAAGATGTTTTGTAGTTAATTATTATTATTATTTATTTATAATGTTTATTGTCAATAATTATAACTATATATATTAGTGTTTTGAAGTAAATGATTTTTATTTATTTATAAATGTTTTCGAGACCTATAAATAGGGTTTTATAAACTTACTTAGGTTGTATAAGAGGAGTTTCATAAAATGTTTTGAAGACTTAAAGGAAATTAATTATAATGTATAAGGGGGCATGTAAATGGTTTTAGATATTAACACACGGATTTTATAAATGAGTTTATTGATTTATAGAAAGAGTTTTATTAATAGTTGCATGGATTTATAAAGGTTTATAAATGACTTGATAAATAATTTATGAATGATTTTAGGGATTTATAAAGGAGTTTATAAATGATTTTAGAGTTGTATAAAAAGGAAATCTTCTCAGTTTTGTGAATATAATAATATCATTAAGATAAGTATATAGATATTTTCCTAGTATTGAAAATATAAGGGTTTGTGAATGAACCTTTATTAAAGTATTTTGATACAACTATTACAAAGTGATTTTAATTAATGAAATGATTAATTAAAAAGGTTAGCAATTGCTTATGTGCTCAACAAATGTTGGTTTTCTCTATGAAATTAAATCTCTGATTTGAATGTGTGTTTGTTGATAGTTAAATAACCAACTATCGAATTTGGACCTAAAACGTAACTTTGGAAATATCCATGAGAAACACGTGAGTTATATGGCGTAGTCATCTCCGATGATGTTGTATTGTGCGTATAAATCACGTTCGTTCTCCTAGGACAAATGATACAGAAATTCATCCACTAATGGTCAGGAGGTGACCTCCGCTCTTATGTTTGACTGTTTATTTCCTAAAGATCCGGGGTTGAGTCTACCGGAAACTATCGAATGTTGTTTCAAATCGACTAGGATCAGATATGTTATCCGAAAACCACTTCGATCTAACTTAAGCATTTCGAGTGAAGACATCTTGGAGATGATGGAATTTGAAGACGAAGGTCTCTGAAGTGCAAGGGCTGCTTGCTACTAATCTCGAGGGTGATTTCAAAGTGGATGCAGTAAAAGTAATGCCTTCGGTTTATTCATATACTGAACAACTTGTATGAGTGAATGCTGGCATCGCATTATTGCCTGTAAAGCTGTGTTAGCATTCCAAGTGGGAAGTGTTGTATGAAAGGTAAAATGTAGCCTCAAGCCTCATCAACCGGGAATGACTAAAGCATGGGAGATGCGGTAGTGCTAGGTGGATCGCTCCTAATTAGGGTATGTGTGATAACCCGAATTTTTGGACATCTGTTAATTGGTAATTAACTGGATTTAATTTATTAAATACAGATTGGTTCGTTGAACAAATAAGAGTCTGATGACAAAAAAATATCTGGATGTATATAAGTGGATTTGGAACTATAAGAAATATTGAATTAAATATCTGGAATGATGAATCTTATAGTAAATTAACAAATATATAAATAGATATGTGCAAAAACTTTATAATATTGAAAATTTTAATTGTGTTCACATACAAGTATATAAGTGATTAAATAGCTTTTGAAGAAAAATATTATATTGAATTTAAAACATAACTTCTAAATCTATATATGAATATATACATTATAATTTGAAAACATATTTTTAAATGTATTTTTGCTTAAGTTTGAAATAGGAATTGATAAAAAGATTCAATATTCTTTCTTTTAACAATGAATAAATGTAATTTGTATATGTATAAACATTTAAAAACATAATAGACAAATTTATCAAAACATAAGAAAACAATTAAATAAAAGGTTTTGACATTTGTTAAATAATAAAAACATGTGTAAGCATAATTTAACTTGAAATAACAAGTGGCATGAGCTTTCTTTTAAATTGAAATTATATACATACATGATTAAGAAGAAACCAAGTTCATTTTTTCTTCATTTCTCAATCTTCTTTATCTCTTTCATTTATTTTTATAAATTGAAAACTAAAACGAAAAGAAAACCAAAACTGAATCAAACCATCAATCAAGTAGCAGACTAACATCAAGCTTCAGATTCAACTAAAAATCAAGTTTTCAAGTTCAAAACAAAATCCCAAACTTCTCTTTCTATAAATACAATGAGTAAAATTTCTTTTTAAAATCTTAAATCTATTTAAGCTTGCTTGCATGTGATAAATATTTGATAAGTGGTGAAAATTGTTGTGTAGATGTAAAATTTGCTTGCAAGTCTGTGTGTATATATATAAATGTATTCGTGCCTGTCTAGAACAAGGATATATCCCTTGTTCTTGTTTAACAGGGTTTCAAAACTTTTCAAAAATTAAGATCTCTCCCTCTAAGTCCTGTTAGACATTGTTGTTCAAACAAAAGTTATTAAATTTGTAAGATCTAAATTTTAAAAATAGTTTTAAGTATAATTAATTTGAGTATTATTTTTTTAAATTTGGAAAATACGATAAAAATTAAAAACATGCAAAATTCAAATGTAATGATTTCTGTTTTCTTGTACACTACCAGTTTCGATTTCAAAAATCATGAATTTTAATAGCAAAATCCATATTTTTAATGATGATTTGAGTGAGAATTCGAGGGTTGAACAGATTTTGTGTTTTGAGGCTTTTTTGGTGATCGGAGAATTTTGGGTGGTCGTGATCATTGCTGGAGGTAGAGGGAAGGATAGTGATCACTCAAAAAATAATTGGGGCTTTTATAGTTCATCGTGCTGGCCGTACGTTGGTGATGTAGGGTTTTGTCGTCAGTTTGGGTTGTCGATGTATTCGAGGCGATTGCATCGCCGTAGGGAGACCGGAGGCGACCGCATGTAGGAGAATCGACGTTGGGTATCATGATGCTATTCTGGATGAAGCGGCAGGGGTTCCGATGGACGAGATCGTCGTTGGTGAGGAGTTTTTGTCGATGGGTTGGGTTCCAATGGGAATCGAATTGCTCGATTTCAATTTTCGTCGTTATCATCGGAACTGGGTGGTCTTGTTGATCGTCGAGTCGCGGCATTAATCGAGGGTGGTCGGAATGGCGTGCACCGTGCACACGTGCATGTTGTATCAGAGTTAATCTGAGCATCGGGGAAGGAAATGTTTTTCTCGGGTTCAGGCTCGAAAACGAAGCGTATTATCTCGAAGTAGTGAAGCGAATGTGTGTTGCTTGGGTATTAGCTCGGGTAATCTGATATATGGCTCGTGTTGTTTTTGAATTAATCAGGTTTTCATATTTAAAATCAAAGGAAACGTTAAAATTTTCAAAGAATTATTAAAACAAGTTTTCAATATAAAATATAAAGTCGTGTGTTTTTGAAATTTAAATTGTTTTGATTTGAATAAATTTGTTTATTTAGATAATTATTTAATTTACATCCCTTAGTGTCTTCAAGAATTTAATGTTGTAATTAAGAAGTGATTAAGATAAATGGTTTATCTTTTAATTAATTAAGTCTTGGGTAATTAAAGAGTAATTAATTTATGTAACGACCCATAAATTTTGATAAATAAATTGGTTAATTTAATTAAGATTTTGTAATTAATTATAGAAAGAAGTAAAATTTTTATAATTTATATTGAAATAAATGTTAAGAATGAAATATAGCAATGGTAATTAAAACTAATTATTAGTAATTTGAATAAAATTCTAATAAATGAAGTAGTGAAAGTGTATACCTTGATATAAATTGAATATGAGAAAATAAGAGATAAGTATTGAATTACTTAATGTAATAACACAATGTTAACAGCAATTAGATGTAAATTAAAGAAATATGTTAATGCAAGTTATTAATTAATGAATTTGAATGAAATTCTATTTATATTAAATAATTTAAATGCTACGACTTGGTTACAAATGATATATGAGGAAACAAATGTAATTTTTGAAGTAATATGTGAAATAGTATAATAGAATGGTAATTGGTTGGGAAGAATGAATAATACAAGTATTATAAAGAGTAAAATGGTGGCAAATGGTTGTTAGCTGTTAACTCACCAAATACAAATAAAGATAGTTAAATGTACTTTAATGATATAATAACAGAAAGGGTGAATAGAAACGTAAGTTTATTTATAAGGCAGTAATTGATGTAATAAAAAGCATGAAATCAAGTAAATAAATTTACTGAGAGGATTTAATTGTAATTAATGTATATATTGGGCAAAGATATAATAAATGAAAATATGATAGTTAATAACAAAGGAGTTAGAAATTTGAATATATTAATGTAACATTATACAAATGTAAGATGTAAATGGGCGTATATTAGTGTAATAGATAGGTACCCATGTTGACATCACCTTTAAGATAGTAAGTTTATAATTGATTCATAATAAGAAAGAAAAAATCAAATGAACGTATTTATTTGAATGACAATTGACAATTAATGAATTCATTAAAATGGTAAAGTTATAAATTAATTGGAATTTGTAAATTGGGAATGGATTCAAATTTATATAAATTGATGTAATAATACGTAATGAATTGTAGATGATAGGATTAATGCTAGAGAATAATTATAATAGTTGTTGTTGATAATTAAGTAAGAATGGGAACCAAGATTTTAATTTAAATGTAATAAAGTGGATTAATTGGGAAATATTAATGTGCCAAGATATAGCCTATGCTAATTAAAGTTAATAATTAATGAATTGAATGAAAGGCCAATTAATGAAAATAAATGGAAACTTTGATTTGTGAGTAATAAAAGCTTACTAATGTGACTAAAAGTTAGCATAACGATTATTGTATGTTACCCATTTATGTAGAGTGTTAATTTACAATTGGAAATCAGTTACAATAATTATAATTTAATATTACGTTAATGTTAATTAAGGTAATATTTTTAAATAATGTTAAGGTTATTTATATTGGACAATTTGTGAATTATAAGTATTGGAAATAAAGCTTTATAATTTATTGGGTTTTAAACCATAATAAGTGGAGTAATTGCAATTTAATGAAATTAAAAATCTAAGTATTACGCTAATTAAGATGAAATGTGAGGATTGCAATATATTTTGAATCCAATGTTAAAATTCATCAGTTCGTAACAATGAATTGAATAATAGATGAAAAAAAAATTAATAAAAGTTTTGGAAATTAAATTTTTAGTTTCTGAATCTAATGAAATTGTGGTTAATACTGAAAATTTTAAATTAATCAACTCTAAATTGACATTTAAATTTGGATAAATTAGTGTAAATGGTTTAGAAATTTAAAAATGATGAAATTTGTTAATTACAGAGTTGAAATTTGAAATTTGATTTAATTTGTTAATTTATTAATTTAATTAATTAATGTAAAACTAGCCATTTTGGCCACTAACTCGGATTTCGACGAAACCAGTTTCATCGGATCCGTAACGGTGAATTATTCTAGGATTTCAAGTTTCGTAGCGATTGGGTTTATCGTTTGATCGTACGGGCTTGAAACGCCTTGAAATAAAATAAATTGAAATCAATTGAAATCAATTTGGAATAATTTGGTTTTAGCATAACTTCTTCATATGATGGAATTTGGAAATGAAACATGTTCCATGCGTTTAAAATATTTTAAAACATCTATTTTGATATATGGGTTGACTCAATTTCGTTCCGGAGTCAGAACGGGTTTTTCGGGCCATTCATCGTTCAGCTTGTTTATAAATCAGGTACATCTATTCTTTTCAACCTTGTCAATAAATACCTTGTTATAAACCCTAGTAGTCTCTATTTCTCATTTGTCTGTGCGTACAATTTCTCTTCATCTCCTCTTTTCAATGGAAGACAATTCCAAACCCAAATAAAATTCAAAAATCAAATTGAAATTTCAAACTTCTCAAAAAAAATTTGAAAAATTATATTTCAAAGCTCTCGAAGAGCGTAATCTTTTGGTGTGATTTTTTTTGATTCGAGTCACTATATGTCTAGAATTTAGTGAATAACTCCCGGCCATTCGTTATTCGTGGTCGGAGTTGACGGCAGATCGTCGATTTCACGACGATTCGGGAGCACTGCAGTGTAGAGGGGGCTTAGGGAAGCCGATCCATTGGTTTACTTCATTGCCTAGGCGCGCCAGTTCGCCAGAATCAGCTTGGATAGGGCACGGTGGAGAACGAATTCATGGGAACCGGATTTGGAGTCGCGGCCTTGGCTGCGTGCGGCATGGCTCGAGTATTTCAGTGGTTCGTTTGGATCGAGGTGCAGCCATCTCAGGCGCTGGTGGTAGTTGGTCAAAGGGCACGAGCTCGGCGGCAGGATGAATGGAGTATGCGTTCTTTAGGGTTTCGTGTCTGTAGATGGAAGATGATGATGTGGTAGTGAGGGTGCGATAGTGTTCTTTTTTTAATATTGAAATTCAAACCCACTAATCGTCATAACTCTTGCATAGAAGGTCGAATTTACGCGCTATTTTTTTGTCAAGATCTCATTGGAATTCCAGATATTTTGGCACTAGTTTGGATGGATTCCGAGACTGTACAAATTTTGGGTTTAAATTGAATTTAAATTCAAAAGGTGAGTGTTTTAACCCACTCACAACTTCTAGAATTTCTTATGTTTGTTAAATTTTTATTGTGATTATGCATTTATTTATGACTGTTTAGTATATTTTAGTCATCATCTCAGTTAATTGCATTTATTTAAATTAAATCGTTATTTAATTTATTATTGAATATAACTGCCAGTTAATTACCTGTTTAATATTATCAGTTATATATTGATAGTTGATTGATTGCTTTGGATGATGATTGTGATGGATGTATGATTTTATGATGGATGAATGGATGTTTATTTATATCATCATAATCTACAAGTTCTTTATTGCTTTGTCATTATGTATTCGAGATTTGCGGTTTGAAATGATATATAACCGTATTTTTATTTTAAATTGCAAATTTAAATGATAAATATCCGTACCACTTGACCATAAGATAGAAAATTATATATAGACACCGTCGGTCTATATATATTAATATTTTGAAAGAATTTCTATGGTTTTCGAGAGAAATATATGGTTTAATAAATAATAAATTTATATAAATATTACATTTATACATATAGTTAAATTCTTGAATTTAAGCTATGTATTAATTTGTGTAATAAAAATAAGTTTATTCATGGAGTTTGATTGTTTTATATTATATGGATAAGTACCTATTTAAGATATTGTGTATATATAGAGTTTTAATGACTTAAATAAAATTTAAGTTGGAAGATAAATACGAAATTGGTTAAGAATTTTGCTCGAATAAATTTGATTTGAAATTTAAATAAAATTGAGATTTATAGGGTGTGATTTTTATAACTTGGTTTGGCTTTGAGGGATTGAAATGAATATATCAAGTTAAATAAATTGAAAGGATATCCAGTTGTTGAGGTTAAAAGTTTTACTTAAATTATATTGGATTTATTAAGTAGACATTTCAAATCTAAATAATAGTAATTAAATTTGATATATATAGAATTATCAAAGAATTAGTTTTGAAATGGTGGAATATTTAAAGCTTTGAATTATATGGAAATTGAAATGGTTTAATTTGAGGTTCAAATCGGTATTTGGAATTTATTGTGAAATTTAAAAGGCTTTAATATATAAAGTAATTTAATATTTAAACCATTTAAGTATCCAAAGTTATATTTCAAAGCTATCGGTTTCAAGGTATATAGATTTGACAGTACTATGATTTTGGAAAAAAAAATATTTTGAAATAAAAATGATATCATATTGATTTGGGTTTTTAAAGAAATGGTATCGTATTTATATGGTTTTGAAATGGATATTATATTCTGGTTTAAAAGTATAACTATTTTGAAAAGACCGCGGTGTTATAATAACGTTTGGTTGTTGAAGAGATCGGGATCGGAAGTTGTCATGCTCTCTGCCAACTCCGAAAACCACTTTAACAACCGTGTACGCGGTGGAGATTCCAGAACGAAGTAGGATGGTGGCGGCGTTTCCTTTAAGGTAATTACGTGGACCCAACTCCCGTGAGTTGGCATAAGGTGGCTAAAACATGAGCGATTCTCGAGCCAATGAGGTCATTCCTATGATCGGACACACTTCTTTGATATTATACTATGACTTTTGGATTTATTCGATGGCCATTTTTGATTTTTGATTTTTGATTTTTGATTTTGGCGGTGTGGCTCGAGGTGGGCGGTAGCTGCGCGCTATGCGTTACCACCAACCCGGATTGCAATTGGTATATCTTCTCTGGCATTTCCTAGTTGTGTCGTGTCACCTACCCTAGCGCGCCTTATACGATTTTGTTTTGTACCATACCTATGGAGTGCCCTCTGACGACGCCTAGTACGGGGAGATTACAGTACTGTATAGAATATGGGAATATAAAAGTGTGTTAAGGTGGAAAATGTAAAGTCCTTAACCCTATTTTCAGTATATTATACTTTACTTTAGACACTATTATAATAGCGTATATTACTACATAGTAGATAGTTTAACGGATCCTTAGGAGATGTGAATCCCAAACATCTCTTAAGTTACCGCACTCACGTTGGACACTGGATAGGAGATGTCAAATCTCGTAAACATCTCTGGCGCTGTTCCACTCATATGTTACCGTTGATTTAACTCACATAAGATATTTTAGTTCGGACTCGAGTGTTTTGTCTTTTCAATTCCCTCGGGTCAGCCTGAGCATTTCAGGATTTGAAGGCCTTATTTCTAGAGGACGAAGATTTTATTATTACTAATATTTACTATAATGTTCCGCTGCATTGTTATTATTCCTTGATATGTATAACTCTGACATATATTTTATAAAAATAATTGAATATTTTGTAAACAGCTTCATGAACTGTATATTTGATTATTATATTTTATCGATCCGCTGCAAGATTCTATTTTTGTTTATTTTTCTTTCTCTGCTTTTTCTTATTTACCAATAACAATCCGCCCTTCTGTATGCTTTAAGTCTGACATGTGTGGTTTATCATTGATTTAAAGCGTGCGAAAGGTGGGGCGTTACAATTTATGAAGGTAATTAAAGAGCAATTACTTAATGTAATTAGTTAGTGATAAATTAATGTAAGTAACTAGAGAATAATTAAATAATTAAAGGTTAATTGTTTAATGATTAAAGGTTAATTAATATAAGTAATGAAGGGTAATTAATTACTTAAAGGTTAATTACTTAATGAAAGTGATTAAGGATAATTAATGATTAAAGTGATTAAAAGATAATTACTTAATGTAAGTAATTTAAAGGGTTAATTAATTTATGTAATTAATTAGGGTTGATTAATTAATGTAATTAACTCAAGGTTAATTAATTTATGTGATTAATTAAGGGATGATTAATCAATATAAGTAATTGAGGATAATTAATTAAGATGGGTAATTAAGGATGATTAATTAATTTCATTAATTAATTAAATTAACAAATGGTTGATAATTAATTAATGTTAATTAAGCTGATTAGATGATTAATTCGTAAATAATTGATTTATTTGGTTTAAATTAAATTAACTATAAACTATATGATTAATTAATCTTGCTTATGGATGATTAATTATATTGAATACCTTGGATTATTTGATATCTCTTATATGTGATTTGTGATGCTATGTGATATGATATGTTTGGGTTGAACTGTGATAATAGGGATTATCTATCTGTAATGGAATCGCTATGTGAATATGTTACTCTGAATATAAATTGAATTGTTTTCACTTGAACAACTTGGATTAGAAATGGTATTTGTGACGCCCCACCTCTATGCTCACAATAACAAAGAGTATTAAAGGAAATACTGTCTGTTATCACGAAGAATAAGGCTGGATAGGAGTGGCCATCCGTAGTTATGCCTTACACTAGTATTGGTTATTCGATAGGAGTGGTATATATTTTTATTTTTTCATCTCTTATTTATTTACTCCCATCGACATACCCAATTCCTGTATAAAACGAACTACGATGGTTCATAACAATCTAGGACAATAAATATAATAATAACACAGATAATATAAATGCGGAACACAAATAAAACAAAAAGTCTCATATATATAATAACTGATGTCAGTTACAATACATGTGATACTGTACATATGATACAACTACAACTGTCGACACGGGATGTTGCATATACAAGTGCATTAATATCATTAATATACATGAATACATATCATCCTATACAAATACACTGACTACTATAAAATGACTACGACTACTCTAAAAGGTATGAAAAGACTTCATAGCTCTAGCAGCAACCCGAAATAAGATATCTACAACCTGTAAATACTTGGTCTGACCCGAGTATTAAATTCAAAAGAAAATAATACGCGAGTCAGTCTAATTCAAACTCAATTATTAATGCAAAGAAGCAATAATAATTAAATGACGAATAGACGACAGTCACAACGAATCTCGTCTATCCAATCCTTTAATAAGAAATCGAATAACGGTAAATATAACACTTAACAGTGTTCAACAACAAATCAGCAAATTCAAATTATCAACGAAGATAAATGAAAGGCTTATCAATGAAGATAATTTAGAAAACAACAGAATTGCCTAACGGCAATTTACAACAAAATCTAATTATTAAATAAATAATTAGAAACTCATAATCTAGTTATCAAATAGATAATTAGACAACAACAAAATGATCAATCAATCCAATTCAAAATACAATTTCAAAATATTGAATTGAACAAAACAATTTAAGCAATTGAAATATCAATTCAAAACGTCAATCCTGTGTGGCTGCAGTACACGCACGCGTGTACTGCCTTGCCACTACAGTATAAGATGTCATCATAACTCCAACTATTGACAGCAAACGTCAATTCTGTGCGGCTACAGTACACGCACGCGTGTACTGCCTCGCTACTACAGTGATGAAATACACAAAAGCTCAATGAATCAAAATCGAACGGCATCAACTCAAATAAAATGAACCAAATGGAACTGCACAGCAAGCACAATATACACCCAGTAACCATCAAAGGGACAAAGTGAACATGAAGGCACAATGAAAATTCACAATCAAGCTCAAGGTCAAATCCAAAATATCGGATTGAACACAAGTGCAAAGCCAAACCAAAGCAAACAGCAGTACCAAGAAATCACATAAGGTCAAGTCCGGGCGACAATGAATGACCAATAAGTTCGCATCACTGCGCAAACATATTATGAAACAAAATTGTCAAATGCCTCAGCGACTACAAATTGATGCAACAAATATATAATGCAATGCACAGCAACCTGACACAGTTACAAACTAGGTTGAACACTGCAACAGGTCACAGATGTGCACCAACCAAAGTACAACTCCAAGTTCTCAAATACATAAGACACGATCAGGGATGCAGACCACATAAGCAAACCATCAAACATCAAGTTTCAAAATCCGTAAAACAACAAGGTCAAAGACAAGTTCGATCCAAAAGAAACTAGCTGCATGAATGCAACAGTATAATGTAAGATCAGAGCATCAAAACAATGCCGAAGTCATTCTAGCCAAGTGACAGTGCAAACAAGTGCACACTGGAGATACTACAGACTACATAAACCAAAGCAAAATCAGGTCGAACAGAGACTAAAGACCAAGCCATTATTTGGCAAAATGCAACTGATCAGGGGTGACAACTTGGAGCATCAGAACAAGCAGTGCACATCGAACCAGTAGTATGCTCAAAGAAAAATCCAAACTAAGTTCAAGTTATACAAACAAAAGCCAAAAATGCATATACCTGTGTTGACACAGTATATACACACTGCAAATGCAAGGGGAGAAATACATGAAGCAACACATGAAACCTATAGTGCAACTGATCAGAGATGGAACGAGCATCAAACCAACCAGTACACCAAGGCAATGGTACAAACTGCCTTATGACACAGCACATAAAAGCACCAGAGGATATGCAATCATATACAACAAGGCTGGTCGGATAAATTACAAACAAAAATGTACAAGGTTCAACAAAATCTAGCACGCAGGCTACAAAAATCCATATTGCTGCAAATGGTCCCAACAGCTACAATGATGCTGTAGTAACATGAAGCAAGAATCGACACAAAACTTGTAAGTGCAAACAACTACAAAGTAAACATCGTCCAAACGAAGTCAAATCACTGAAGTAAAGGCATGCTACTGAAGTAAAGGCATGAACTATGTTCGAGACAATTATCAAATGATCTCCAATTCAAATAAACAAACTGGAACCAGAGACAGAGACAAAATCAAATGAAGATACCCAATGGTATCAGATGCTCAAGTCCAGGTTACGATAATACAAAAAAAATCAAGTCGAAGTCGTGAATGAACAAATCAATTTTTCATCTCAAAGCCAAAAGAATTCAAAGCCGTGATCATCAAGCAGCGAAATTATGTACGATTATAAACAAGTCGTAAATCATCAACAACAAACAAAGTCGAACGACATAAGCACAGAAGAAATTCACATAACAACATCGATTACCAACATCGAACGAAAACAAATGGCCAAGATAAAACAATATCGAATCAACATCGGATTGCAGAAGCGCCATATTAAGAATGAATTAGATGTGAGTAAATAGAATTACTCACCTTAAAACGAAGCGACGACGAACTCGAATCAAGCAGCCGCACGCATCTCAAGAGATGATCAACCGATGAACTCGATGTAAGAAGAAGCGGCCGTAAGCAACACCAGGGGATAGTCGATCGACAAAGTTTTCGATCGAGCAACCAAAGGTCGGCGACTTCACAAAATTTCACAAGCCCTAATTTTTGTTGAATGAACGAGCTGCCATTTTTAATTCTCTTATGCTAGGGTTTTCGAACGAAAACTGAATGAAAAAGGGCCGGGTTTGCCAAAAGAAACGAAAGAGGGGGACGGGTTTGCCACTTGATAATTATAATGGCCCAAACACAAAAAGGAACCATGCCAAGATTTTTCTTAAAGCCCAAACATTTAACCCCATGAGGACCATAGATGTATTCAAAGCAAATTCAACCGATTAAAACTCCAATAGCACTTTTTAGCAATTTTAATCGTCTAATGACGATAACAAAATAATTGCAAAATTCCGGGTTGTTACAGACTCTCCTCCTTATAAAAATTGCGTCCCCGCAATTTTCATAATTAAACGTCAATAACAATTATTTTTCTAACATAAACTGGTTAAGCTTGAAAAATAAAGGTCGAGAATACAAACGCCAAAGAAATCTTTTAATTTCATTAAAGAAATTCACAAATTCTCAACAAAATCTAACTATCAAATAGATAATCAGAAAACAAAAAAACTGAATAAATGCAGTTATCAGCAATATTCAATTATCAATTAGATAATTAGAATACAGAAATCACAAAACAACAATACCTAATTATCAATACGATAATTAGAAAACAGCAAAATTTAATTATCAACAAAGATAGTTAGAAAACACAAAATCACAAATCGCAAAACCGCGAATATCTAGTTATCAACCAGATAATTTGAAAACAACGATTATCTAATCACCAAAAACTATAATCAGAAATCTCAAATCAACCAATATTCGATTTTCAAAAACGATAATTCGAAATCTCAAATCATCCAATATTCGAATTTCAAAAACGATAATCCAAAATCTCAAATCAACAAATATTTAATTATCACAAACGATAATCAAATCTTAAATCAACAAATATCCAATTATAAAAAATGATAATCAGAAACAACAAATATCCGATTATCAAAAACGATAATCAGAACTCATATCAACAAATATCCAATTATCAAAAACGATAATAAAATCTCAGATCAACAATATTTAATTATCACAAATGATAATCAAACCTCAAATCAACAAATATCCGATTATCAAAAATGATAATCAGAAACAACAAATGTCCGATTATCAAAAACGATAATCAGAAACAACAAATGTCCGATTATCAAAAACGATAATCAGAAACAACAAATATTCGATTATCAAAAACGATAATCAGAAACAACAAATATCCGATTATCAAAAATGATAATCAGAAAGAACAAATATCCAGTTATCAAAAACGATAATCAGAACTCATATCAACAAATATCCAATTATCAAAAACGATAATCAGAAACAACAAATATCCGATTATCAAAAACGATAATCAGAAACAACAAATATCCGATTATCAAAAACGATAATCAGGAACAACAAATATCCAATTATCAAAAACGATAATCAGAACTCATATCAACAAATATCCAATTATCAAAAACGATAATCAGAAACAACAAATATCCGATTATCAAAAACGATAATCAGAAACAACAAATATCCAATTATCAAAAACGATAATCAGAAACAACAAATATCCGTTTATCAAAAACGATAATCAGGAACAACAAATATCCTATTATCAAAAACGATAATCAGAACTCATATCAACAAATATCTAATTACCTGCAGATAATTGGAAACAACAAATATCTAGAAATCAATGAAGATAATCTAGAAAATCAACATAAAAGGTGGATCGATCCCAACAAATGGCGAGTTTTAGCTACGCCGCACGTGCATTAACATATGGCCGAAGCCTACCAAGTACCGTCAACATAATTTTGGCGCCCAACAAATGACCCGGAGGTCCAATAAATGACCCGAAGGTCTGGTACTGGTATTAACCCGATGGTCCAACATATGGCCTGAAGGTCCAACATAGTGGCTCGAAAGCACAGGAAAATCATCAAAATCATCAAAACAGCAAATATTTCAATTAACGAGTCCGGAATTAACCGAATTAACAAATGCACATATCCCATAACCATGAGTTTTACTAAATCATTTAATTCTCTTCATCGTTTCCTTGAAAGTGCAAAATTGTGTATTCCAAAAATAACATTTCACATTCTCAAACGGACAAGTCCGGAATTAAGCGAATCAGTAAAAGAAAGGGGTCATAGTCCTTGATTTGCTGAAATGTTTAAATCACTTCCTCATTCTTTTGAAAACGCAAACTGCAAAACTTCTGAAAACAATTTCATTTATTTTATAAAAGTAATAATTTACATTCTCAATCGGATAAGTCCGAAATTAAGCGAATCAGTAAAAGAAAGTGGTCATAGTCCTCGATTTTGCTGAAACGTTTCAATCGCTTCCTCATTCTTTTGAAAGTGTAAACTGTAAACATTTTGAAAACACTTTTTATTTTGAAACAATTTTTAAAACACGTGATTTAAACAGCAACATCAGTAGTAACTTCGACAAGAAAATTACACTTCTCAAAATACCGTAAAAACGGACAACAAAATCAGCATTGCGGAATAACCGCTTGAAAATCCACTTTAAAATTTGACGGTTACTGAAGTCAAAGAGACAGTAATTTTAAACGTCAAAATCTCACCAAAATAGTTTGCATCAAAATATAATATCAGTGAATTTTCATTCATTAAAAATGTCAACAAAACACCGTGCATCAAAAAACTTAGCACCAGGTGAAAACCCCGTTATAAAAATAGCGGCAACAAAATACGTTTAAAACCAAACACCGGTTCAACGTAAAATTAATGCAGTAATGTGCAACTTAAATTTGCATGTATACCACAAAATGAACAAAGAAATCATTCAAATATATCTTCAACGAAGATAATTCAAAACAGCAAAAATCTTAACAAAATCACATAACTGCAATCGCTTTGGATCCTCAAATCGGATTCGAATTTTCAAAGAAAATAAATTAAACACAGCTATGTGAACAACAAATGAAATTTATTTCAATTTCATATTTTGATTTTTAAATCAGAAAGGTTATCGGTTGTACTCAGCGAAGACAGTCTCACTGTTTCCGCTGCGCACTCTGATAAACCGACACAAATTACTTAATCATCAAAACTCAGTTTTCACTTTTATTTTTAAATAAAAATATTTAAAATTTTGATCATAACTTTAAAACTTTATTTTGACTCAAAGAACAATTAAAAACATCGACAAATAGTTGTAACACATGTTCCATCTAAGTTATGTTTTATATTATGTCCATAAACCCCAAGATCTGATACCAACTGTGACGCCCCAACTCTATGCTCACAATAACAAAGAGTATTAAAGGAAATATTGTCTGTTATCACGAAGAATAAGGTTGGATAGGAGCGACCATCCGTAGTTAGGCCTTGCCCTAGTATTGGTTATTTCGATAGGAGTGGTATATATTTTTATTTTTTTCATCTCTTATTTATTTACTCCTATCGACATACCCAATTCCTGTATAAAACGAACTACGATGGTTCATAATAGTCTAGAACAATAAATATAATAATAACACAGATAATATAAATGCGGAACACAGATAAAACAAAAAGTCTTATATATATAATAACTGATGTCAGTTACAATACATGTGATACAGTACATATGATACAACTACAACTGTCGACACAGGATGTTACATATACAAGTACATTAATATCATTAATATACATGAATACATATCATCCTATACAAATATGTTGACTACTATAAAATGACGACGACTACTCCAAAAGGTATGAAAAGACTCCATAGCTCTTGCAGCAACCCAAAGTAAGATATCTACAACCTGTAAATACTCGGTCTGACCCGAGTATTAAATTCAAAAGAAAATAATATACGGGCCAGTCTAATTCAAACTCAGTTATTAATGCACAGAAGCAATAATAATTAAATGACGAATAGACGACGGTCACAACGAATCTTGTCTATCCAATCCATTAATAAGAAATCGGATAACGGTAAACATAACACTTAACAGTGTTCAACAACAAATCAGCAAATTCAAATTATCAACGAAGATAAATGAAAGGCTTATTAATGAAGATAATTTAGAAAACAACAGAATTGCCTAACGGCAATTTACAACAAAATCTAATTATTAAATAAATAATTAGAAAGTCATAATCTAATTATCAAATAGATAATTAGACAGCAACAAAATGATCAATCAAACCAATTCAAAATACAATTTCAAAATATTGAATTGAACAAAACAATTTAAGCAATTGAAATATCAATTCAAAACGTCAATCCTGTGTGCCTGCAGTACACACACGCGTGTACTGCCTCGCTACTACAGTATAAGATGTCATCATAACTCCAACTA
This sequence comes from Allium cepa, assembly GCA_030765085.1. Classification (NCBI taxonomy): domain Eukaryota; kingdom Viridiplantae; phylum Streptophyta; class Magnoliopsida; order Asparagales; family Amaryllidaceae; genus Allium; species Allium cepa. The sequence goes on along the minus strand of CM060941.1, from coordinate 268,646,212 downwards.
TTGGCAGCAAACGTCAATTCTGTGCGGCTGCAGTACACGCACGCGTGTACTGCCTCGCCGCTACAGTGATGACATACACAAAAGCTCAATGAACCAAAATCGAACAGCATCAACTCAAATCAAATGAACCAGATGGAACTGCACAGCAAGCACAGTATACACCCAGTAACCATCAAAGGGACAAAGTGCACATGAAGGCACAATGAAAATTCACCATCCAGCACAAGGTCAAATCCAAAAAATCGGATTCAACACAAGTGCAAAGCCAAACCAAAGCAAACAGCAGTACCAAGAAATCACATAAGGTCAATTCCGGGCGACAATGAATGACCAATAAGTTCACATCACTACCCAAACATATTATGAAACAAAATTATCAAATGCCTCGAATGGTATAATTACAGCGACTACAAATTGATGCAACAAATATATAATGCAATGCACAACAACCTGACACAGTTACAAACTAGGTTGAACACTGCAACAGGTCACAGATGTGCACCAACCAAAGCACAACTCAAAGTTCTCAAATACATAAGACACGATCAGGGATGCAGACCACATAAGAAAACCATCAAACATCAAGTTTCAAAATCCGTAAAACAACAAGGTCAAAGACAAGTTCGATCCCAAAGAAACTAGCTGCATGAATGCAACAGTATAATGTAAGATCAGAGCATCAAAACAATGCCGAAGTCATTCTAGCCAAGTGACAGTGCAAACAAGTGCACACTGGAGATACTACAGACTACATAAACCAAAGCAAAATCAGGTCGAACAGAGACTAAAGACCAAGCCATTATTTGTAAAAATGCAACTGATCAGGGGTGACAACTTGGAGCATCAGAACAAGCAGTGCACATCGAACCAGTAGTATGCTCAAAGAAAAATCCAAACTAAGTTCAAGTTATACAAACAAAAGCCAAAAATGCATATACCTGTGTTGACACAGTATATACACACTGCAAATGTAAGGGGAGAAATACATGAAGCAACACATGAAACCTATAGTGCAACTGATCAGAGATGGAACGAGCATCAAACCAACCAGTACACCAAGGTAATGGTACAAACTGCCTTATGACAGCACATAAAAGCACCAGAGGGTATCCAATCATATACAACAAGGCTGGTCGGATAAGTCACAAAAAAAAATGTACAAGGTTCAACAAAATCTAGCACGCAGGCTACAAAAATCCATATTGCTACAAATGGTCCCAATAGCTACAATGAAGCTGCAGTAACATGAAGCAACAATCGACACAAAACTTGTAAGTGCAAACAACTACAAAGTCAACATCGTCCAAACGAAGTCAAATGACTGAAGTAAAGGCATGCTACTGAAGTAAAGGCATGAACTGTGTTCGAGACAACTATCAAATGATCTCCAATTCAAATAAACAAACTGGAACCAGAGATAGAAACAAAATCAAATGAAGATACCCAATGGTATCAGATGCTGAAGTCCAGGTTACGATAATACAAAAAAATCAAGTCGAAGTCGTGAATGAACAAATCAATTTTTCATCTCAAAGCCAAAAGAATTCAAAGCCGTGACCATCAAGCAGCGAAATTATATACGATTATAAACAAGTCATAAATCATCAACAACAAACAAAGTCGAACAACATAAGCGCAGAAGAAATTCACATAACAACATCGATTACCAACATCGAACGAAACAAATGGCCAAGATAAAATAATATCGAATCAACATCGGATTGCAGAAGCGCCATATTAAGAATGAATTAGATGTGAGTAATAGAATTACTCACCTTAAAATGAAGCGACGACGAACTCGAATCAAGCAGCCGCACGCATCTTAAGAGATGATCAACCGATGAACTCGACGCAAGAAGAAGTGGCCGTGAGCAACACCAGGGGATTGTCGATCGACAAAGCTTTCGATCGAGCAACCAACGGTCGACGACTTCACAAAATTTCACAAGCCCTAATTTTTGTTTAACGAACGAGCCGCCATTTTTAATTTTCTCTCATGCTAGAGTTTTCGAACGAAAACTGAAAGAAAGAGGGTCGGGTTTGCCAAAAGAAACGAAGAGAGGGGGAAGGGTTTGCCACTTGATAATTATAACAGCCCAAACATAAAAAGGAACTATGCCAAGATTTTTCTTAAAGCCCAAACATTTAACCCCATGAGGACCAGAGATGTATTCAAAGCAAATTCAACCAATTAAAACTCCAATAGCACTTTGTTATCAATTTTAATCGTCTAATGACGATAACAAAATAATTGCAAAATCCCGGGTTGTTACGGTATTGGATTCGAAGAGACCGGAGTTGGTCTCAGCAAAAACCCGAAACCACTTCGATTAGTAATATACAATAATTCTTTACATATTTGATTTTAGAATCTAATGGGTTGGAATGGAATAAACCGAGTGAACGTGAACATTTAAACTAAGTAAAAGTTTTTAAATATTGTTTTGTGATTTGTGGATGACTATAATAAGTTAAGAACTCGTAGTGGAGTATGAGTTACCTCCGGCTTTTCAAATAAGTTTTATACCTTAGTATTTCATGTTATTTGGATTTACTTATGCTGATTTTCAGCCTGACCCGAGTGTTACTTTGTTGTAATGCTCGGATCAGACTGAGTATTACAGCTTTTCAGGTTAGGACATTCTAGACCTCAAGAGGCAGGCTGCAAGGCACGAATGTATGGACTTTATTCCGCTGTGAATTGGAGTTATATTTTTTGTATTCTGGGACAAGTTGTTACAACTGTCCAGCTTTGATGAACTTTGATGTATTGCATGCAAATTAACAGATATAGCTTTTCTTTGTGTAAATACTATTACGTGATATTATATTTTGATCCGCTGCGAATGTAAGATTTCATGTTTTGTTTCCTATTTCTTCTTTTACCTCTTTTCTTCTTAACCCTAACAATCTGGAATTTCCGGTGTTCGGATCCTCGGCACTTCTACAGTGAACGTATTAGTGTCGAATTTTTGGGGTCGAAAATTTTAGGTCGTTACAGTTGGTATCAAAGCAGGAGGTTAAGCGAGAATCTTGGCTCTGGTGGGTTTACTCATTAAGAATAAGGTCAGCGCTACCCTAGAATGAGTTGAGTGTAATATATATGAGAGCATATTTATAAAGATTTAAAACGGTTTTAAAATTAGTTTCTATATAAACTCATATTTTAATATAAAGCGATAGTTTTTCTAATTGTTATATATATCAAAGTAATTGGTTGTTGATTATTGGAATTAAATGTAATGATAAGAACTAAGCGGTAATAGAAATACAACCAAACAGGAATTGGATGATATGAACTATACAAATAAAATAAGCAAAAAATGGATTCAAACTGAAATTAAAATCCTGAACATTGTAGAAGAGTTTTCAGAATGAGATAATAGTGAATGGGTTTCCAGATATGATAATCTTGGTTATTATCATAATATGTTTGTTGTGTCTAAATAATGGGATGTTTGTTTTCTAATAAACATTGATAAAGAAAAATGGAATGTTTTAAGGAAGTAAACATTTAGATAAGTGTAACTTGTAAATTTGAATGAATTTAAATTATTTCAAAAGTGTTAAAAGAGACAATAAATAATGTTATTCAGAATATTTTTGAATGTAGGAATCTTATTTTAAAACAAGGGTTGTTTTAAAATTTTAAAAGGAATTCTTTGAAATTAAAAACTAAGAATGATTTAAAAATTTAAAGTATGACTTGGTATGTAGAGGAAATAAATTTGTATATATGTGGGATATACATAATTTCAAAGATGATTTGAAATAAACTCTTAGTATTGAGTTTTGAATTTTTTCCTTGGAATGCGATGTGAAAACCCAAAGTGAAATAAGTTTTTTGAACTTATAAGTGAGAAAGAATAATGATAATAAGTTTAAAAATTTGAAATAGAGAAATTCAATGGTTGACTGGATTAAATAAATTGAATTTAACTTAGGAGAAGTTAAATAAGAACAACCTGAATTGGAAATTTCAAGATGAAATTGAGATTTAACTCAGGGAAGTTAGAAGGGTTGGTTTGAAAGGGGAGTTATGTGTAATCTCAACACAAGTTTGAGATCAAGAAATTGGCAATGGATGCTATTGATTGGTATTTGGATAATCTGGATGTTTATTTACCTTGGCTTATCCTGATATCATCCTATTGTTTTTAATTATCTATGAAACTGAGAATTGGATTATTTTAATTAAACTAAGAAGTAGATTGAGATAATATATATCCATTACTAAATTTAAATGGAAATAAAACCTTATTTTAGAACTATTTTGATTTTTGAAGTAAAATTATAATTATGAAAATGGAATAACTTTGAACTTAAGATTTAAATGTTGAAAATGAACTTGCAAACTGAAATTTTTAAGAATTGGTTTCTAGATTAGAAGTTAAAATTTGGTTGCTGCATCTGACTGCATCCTCGACTTCTCGCTCCAGGGCATCTGACTGCGTCTCCGTGCCTCGACTTCTCGCTGTGCTCCCGTCGGGAACCTCAAGGTTATCCCTATCCGAATTGGAAGTTATTCATAATAAAATGCATTAAATTGCACAGTGTAATAAATTGGATTTTGTAGATTAAATTGCTTTGAATTCTTATTTTAACTTTGAAATAAGTTAAATAAAGGTAACTTAAAATGGAATTTTGAAATTTGGACTCAGAATTAGATTGTTTAAAAGACTTAGGTTATTAAATTAAAAGCAAAGGTTAATTTGATTTAAGAGGATTAAAGCAACATGTAAAAATGTAACTCGAATTTATATAATTCGAGATAGTTTAAATTTGAGATTGAAATTGGAATTAGTTCAAATTGAATTTGATTTGAATTAACTGAAAGTGAGATTGAAGTTGAATAAGTTTAAATTCAACCGGGAATTGATTTGAATTTGGGAAAGGAATTGAAGATTATTTAATTTGAATTGAAATTGAATCAATTTAAGTGGAAGTGGAAATTTAAATTGAAAGTGATTGAAATGAGAAATTAGGAAAATGAACCAGTTTGACTCTAAAACTATTTTTGAATAAATTGTTTTAATATAAACTATTTTAAATCTATTTTCATAGCTATTTACTACACAACCATTCTTTTTAGAAAACCTAAACAATCTTATACTTATTTTACAATTATTTTGAAAACTAATTACTATTTTACATCTCTTTTATAAACTAATTACTATTTTACAACTATTTTGCAACTATCTAACTATTCTACAACTATTTAACTATTTTATAACTATTATATAACTGTTATATAACTACTTAACTATTTACAGCTATTTTACAACTAATAATTATTTTTCAACTACTTATCTATTTTAAACTTTTCAAGCTATTTTCTGATTTTAAGCCGGTCAGAGTGCAAACTGATTATTATTAAATATCAATTGCGATGTGAATTGAAGTGATAACCCAAATAAAAATAGGAATAATTGTGAATAAGTGAATAGAATTCTAAATGAATGTGTAGTAAAGGAGATATTTAGCTAATAATCAATGAAGGTAAATTCTTAGGATGTACGCATATTATTCTATTCGCGTTATGATTTGATCCAAATTCGAGCATAGAATTTCGAGACAATATATCGATCTGAGTTGGGATTTTTCACTCGATTTTCGATGGTGAACCCTGGATATAGATTTTTGATTAGTTTTGGAAATCTCTATCATAGTTATGGCTATGCAAGGAGAATAACGGTTTTTGATCAAGGAACCAGGTCTGAGTTCGCACTAGGAAGTCGGGTGGACGACACCAGTTCGGAAATGAAATTGTGTAATCGAATGGGCGATCGAATTTGATATTGCATACGGATGATAATTGAAATAGCTTTTGAAATTTTGAAAGAAATGAAAAATGATTTTTGAAAAGAAAAATATATTGTGAGAAATATATATGAGTAAAAGTGGAAGTTAGATATCTTTATAATTGAAATTCACTTTATAAAAAGTAAGTGATATGGAATAACTTTATAAAGGAAATAGAAATTGAATGTTGATTTGGCATAAATAAAGATATATACACATATATATATGTTTGCATAAAAAATAGGCAAACACCTCCAAGTCGTATGATTTAGTTGATTATGTGTTGTTCTTAGTGATTTGGGTGATTTATGCGAATATATAAAATAGATGGACTAAACTGTAAAAGACACACAGATTTATAGTGGTTCGGCCAGAATGTGCCTACGTCCACTTTATATGTTATTCTCCTTTTCTCTTCAGATTACAAGTACAAAGCTTTGATTACAAGTATCTGAAAATTGTTTGAAAGTTCTATCCGTGCTTGAGCTCTCAAACTTGTCCACCATTGTTGTACCCCTGCCCCTCTATTTATAGAGTGAGGCTGAGGGTAGGGGTCCTGGATGTATATAGCTGCTGGTGGGCCTGGACTGAAGCAATCTGGCCTGGCAACGTTGGTTCGGCAATGCCTTCTAGGTCTTGATTCAGTGATGAGTGGATGGTCCAGTCCGGTGAGACTTTGGACCGGTGCTAATGCCTTCGTCTCCTGGTTCGGTGGTAGGTGGATGGTCCGGCCCGGTGAGACTTTGGATAGGTGATAATGCCTTCTTCTCTTGGTTCGGTAGAGGCTGGTCTTGTGAGTTGGTTCGGTAGAGGCTGGTCTTGCGAGTTGGTTCGGCAGCACGGGGAAGGAGATGGTTCGGTAGCACGGGGAAGGAGATGGTTCGGTAGCACGGGGAAGGAGATGGTTCGGTAGCACGGGGAAGGAGATGGTTCGGTAGTGGCTTTGGATTGGTGGTGAGAATTCGTCCAACATTTGCCCTCCAAAGTGGGCACATGCCTGCATGTGTCGCGCTTTGTTTTCTTGCAGTTGGGATAGCTTTACTCAGTTCCAAGTGCCAAACCATCCAGTCCGGTTATCCTGCGCTTGCCTATAAGTAGAGGCACCATACCACTGTTATCCCTTTACCGTTTGAGATAGACGAATCACTTGAGTGCCGAATCTAACTTGTTTGTTTGTAACAGCCGGATCGACCAAGTACCGAACCGATCCTAACTGCCGATCCAGGTGAGTTTGCTTCTGCCGAATGAACTTGTGCTTGAATTGCCGAATGAGTACGGGGAAGTATGGTTTCCGAATGAACCTTGAGTTGGAACCACCGAACGAATTTTGGGAGTGTGAGTTCCGAATGGGGTCTCGGATTCGTACCACCGAATGAAATCTAGTGTTTCGAATTATGGGTGAAGTTCCAGGCTGCACGTACTTGCTTTCTTATGTCTCTATATTCCTTGTTTTAACAGTATGTTTTTCTGGTATCGCAGATAATGTCTCACAAAGTGGAAAATCGATCAGAAAAGAGAAAATCTACGGACAGAAGAGAGTCCCCTGTGGTGCCCCCAGCCCAGCCAGGAACAGGACGACAGGGACCCACCCCGAGATCACTAGTGGACGGATATGGTCCTCAAGAGCTTCTGAACTCTCATCCTGATTGCATTCCTAGCTCTCTCAAAGAAGAGCAGCTTGATGTTATCTCCCGCTCCTTTGGGATTGATAGAGCATGCATGTTGTTGCCAGGGAAGGGGGTCATGCCATATAATTCCCCTGAAGGATACTTCGCTTATAGTAGGTACCACTGCATGTGTGGGGCCATTCCTCCAATCAATGCTTGGATAGTTAGCTTCGTCACCTATTTGAAGGTGGCCCCTTTCCAGCTCCAGCCCAACTCCTACGCTATCTTGGTGTGCCTATTCGTGATTTTCCAGAGAAAGTATGGGAGCCCCCTTCTAACCGGGAGATTCGGTATCTATATAACTTGAGAGGTTACAAGAAGGGGTCCCCATACATCAGCTTGGAATCGACCGTGTCCTTCAAGCCGGTCTTGGACTTGTATTCAAAGTTCACCATGTTTAAGAAGGAATGGTTCTTCGTCCAGGATGACACCGTTTCGATCCACCGCTTCACCTCTGGCTGTAAGTTGCAGCTTATTTATAATTTCCATTCTGACTGAGATGCTTCTTCTTATGTGCTTTTATTTCTTGCTAGCGACAGGTGGCTTTGCGGTCATGAAGAATGATCACCTGGTTCAGATGGCCGCGGAGATAGAGGCCATTTCGGGAAGGGATAGGTCAGCTTCTTTCCTAATCAGGAATGCCACTCTCCTGGGACACAAATTGATTCTACCACATCAGTCTGTGGTCAAGCAGAGGGATACGACTGAGGAAAGAGCTGCCAAAGCCAAAGGAGGGGCCACGACAAAGAGCAGCAAGAGGAAACCCTTCTCGATACCTCCAGTCGTCGGGGGGAAGAAGCTCAAGAAATCTGATGGACCCTCTCCCAGCACATGCCCAGATGTTCCGGAGGAGGAAAATGGAGAGGAGGGAAGAGGCAAGGAGGAGAGTGGAGGTGATGGAGAAGACGATGGTGGTAATGGTGGCGAAGGACAGGGTGGTAGTGGCGTTGGTGCCTTGACCTCTGGGCAAGCAGGTGAGATTCAAGAGTGGACGGATGATGCTTTCCGCCAAGCCTTTGAGGGGTTGGAGGAAGGGTCGGCCTTGGGGGAGAAACTGAAGAAATCTGATAAGGCCGGGACTGGTGCCGGTCCATCTTCTGAGAACATTTCAGCTAGGGCAACTCCGGCGGTTCAAGGTGAATTTTTGACTCCTCTTTTAACTTCACATGTTTCTTGGATTATAGTCTCATGCATGCTTGTAACACTTGGTTTTTATTCCAGGAACGGGTAAAGCGGCCAAGACATCAAACATTCGACACCGCCTCGAGCAATTCAAACTCCTCAAAGCTTCTGCTAAACCGAAGCCCTCGACTGACCGTTCCGGGGGCATAATCGGCTACTGTCCTCTTCTCGGAGTCATTGAAGAGGATATTCAAATGAGAAAGAGGAGGCGTTCCATGTTCGAACCTTCACTTGGACCTCAACCCCTAACCCAGCCTATTCATGGCATCACGGGGAGGATACTGAGTCCATACCATCTCCGCATCCGTCAGAGAATCCTACCGTTACTCATGTTGATCGTCCCGGCTTGGCTCGTAACCCATTTGTGGGTCATCTAGATCTGGACCCGAGTTCTCATGATATTTCCTTCGATGAGGTTACCGGTGAGCACCTCCTACCCCGCAATCCTATGGTAAGGGTGCTTGATGAGGCTAAGTCTTTGGATCTCGACTTGTTGACCACTCGGATTATGACTATGGGGGATGAGGCTAAGGCAAACATCGATCGGATGGTTGAGGAGACCAAGAAGTTGATGGGGCATCACGCCCGACTGGTCAATGCTGGAGAGGAAATCGGAAGTGCTAACATTCGGTTGCGGCTCATGGTTTTCGATCAGGCCAAACAGCTTGCCGATCTGGCCATTCAGATCTCCCAGCATGAGGCGGCCTCCAGACGACTGAAGAAAACCATGGAAGAGGCTAGCAAGACAGAATTACGAAAGATGGAGGCTGCTTGCAAGAAACGAATTGACACGGCCATCGCAATGGTGGATGAGTTTCGAAGAGCGGATCTCGAGCAGGTAGAGGAGTTATCTGGAAGGCTCGAAGCCGTAGGGCTTGCTCAGGCCAAGCTAAAGGAGGAGATGAAGGCGATGAAGAGATCCCTTCAAGCTGACCGATCGAGATACAGATTGGAGAGGGATGCTGCCGCTGCAAAGTTATCGGTTTCTGAGGCCCGTATGAGGGAGTTTGAGGAGAACGAGGGGATGATGGATGATATGCTGCAGGATATGTATTTTCGTACTTGGAAGCAGGGCAACCTATCCTGGATGGACGATTACCCCCGGGTCATGGCTAGGATATATCTCCGGGGTTTGGAGGAGGCCAAGGCTGATGCAGATAAAACGGATGGCGTGGCCTTCGGAATGGAGGTGGTTACCGCTCAGTTCACCAAGGAGGAGAAGGTGGCGGTGAAGGAGGGCCTGCGGCTGCTTACCGCCGAGTAAGTGGGTATGCAGTTGGAGGATGATGATCAGGGAGCAGACGCTGCTAAGTCTTCCCTTTTAATCATTTCTTAACTTGATTGCTTATCGTTTGTCTAATAGATTCTTCTCCTGAATTGGACAGGTGCGACCTCTGGTCAGCATGCTGGGAGTTCTGATCCTGCTGTCAAGTAGATCTTGGGGGGTTGGAAGGATAGAGGTGAAGTTCTGATGTTGCCGACTATTTTGACCTGACCCGGGCATTTTTGGTTTTACTTGACATTCCTGTATATGCTAGTTCTAAAACATTAATGTACTTTCAGGTTGTAATTATGTCATTGCAACGAACGACTTTATTTTTAACATGTAACTTTATAACATACGCTGATTCTGTCATATTAGGATGCTGTCATTATTTTGATGTGTTGCATAAGAAATATAGCTGTGCATGTGCTAGTGATTCAATTGTGTTTGGATGTAAAGTTCTCGCTTAAAATATAATTTCATGTCTTGCAATGTTAATGTGATGTGTGAATATATCAGAGCTACTTATTTGTACACAAGGGAAGAGAGTATCGCCCTTCAAGTTTTTGCTGTGGACGGTAGCTTTGAATGCCTTATGTAATCGAATATGGAATGCAGTTGAATGTCCTGCCATCCAGCCGTGAGTTCTTATTCCCATTAGCGAGTGTCTCCTATTTTGTGTCCTGTACTTTAGTGATCGTTATAGAGGATAGGAGGAAAGTTTTTATAAATAAAATGGAAATATAAGAAATAGTAAAACTTCTAATCACGGAAGGCCTTCGATGTGCTTAAGTTCGTGGCAAACGGGTTTTGTAGTCACTTTCCCTAACCGTGGGTCTTAGAGACATTCGTCACCTATCTTATGCCTTCGCGGAGAGTTTTCTTTTTTACCACAGCCGTACTTAAGTCACATCTGAGCCGAGATCGGGCACAGTAACTACTCGGGCCATTATGGTCCGTAATCGTGGGTATTATTCGATTTACCGTGGCCGGCTAGCGTGGGTGTCGATCGTCAACTGTGAACTGCCCCTGGCCGACCACACCTTATGTTGTGGCTTATAATCGGTTTATAGTCGCCGGCGAGCCGAACGCCGTAATGAGCTGCCTCTGCTATAGTCGGCCTTCTCGGTGGCTTATGATCGGCTCATTACAGTTGGATTTGAGGGCCGTCGCGAGCAATGAGTTAACCCGCAGCAGAGGGATGCTGGAGCAAAAGTGTCTCATTGACGAGGGCATAGATTCGTATAGTACCTGTTAGGTCTTGTCCAGGTGAGGTTATGCCGTGAAGTGTCCAGAATGAAGATGGCGTTGCACAGGATTTTGTTCAACAGAAAAGGATAAAGCTTAACAAGCAGCCAAGATATAAAGGAACAAGTTAAAAAGAGACAAGATTTTTAAAGTGGTTCGGCACGAAAATGCCTACGTCCACTGATTCTCTTTGTTAATTCACTTCATATGGGCAGTACAAGTTAGGAAAAGTATCGACGAAGGTGTTGGATGTTCCATGCCCTCTGGAACACCTCTCCGTCCACTGTTGACAAAATATAAGCTCCGTTGTGGAGATCTTTATGAATTATATAGGGTCCGTCCCAGACTGGATCTAGCGCTCTGGGGCGCGGGAAGATCCGTTTGAGAACAAGATCTCCTTCTCGTAAGCTGCGGTGCTTGACTTTGGAGTTGTATCGTGCTGCCACTTTTTGCTTGTGAGCTGCCGCTTTAAGTGCTGCATCATTTCTTCTTTCTTCAATTAGGTCCAAAGACATGTGTAAGAGTTCTTCATTCTCTTCTGGGTTGTAGTGGATCCTACGGTGGGAGGGCACTACAGTTTCAGTTGGGAGCATGGCCTCTGATCCGTATGCCAAAGAGAAGGAAGTATGCCCTGTTGATGTTCTGAAAGACGTGCGGTAGGCCCAAAGTGCCGTAGGAAGATCATCCACCTAAGCGCCTTTTGACTTTACAAGCTTCTTCTTGATCAGAGTTTTGAGAATGTTGTTGACAGCTTCGACTTGTCCATTTGCCTAGGGATAAGCCACAGATGAGAAGCTTTTGTGAATTCCGTACTCTCGGCACTAGTCGGTGAACTCCTCGCTGTCAAATTGAAGTCTATTGTCCGATATGATTTTGAGAGAAACCCCGTACCTGCATAGAACATTTTTGATCAAGAGGTTAATAACTTTTGCCGAAGATATTTTATTTAAAGGTTCCACTTCCACCCATTTGGTGAAATATTCGACCGCCACTATAGCATATTTGGCTCCGCCTCGGCCCATCGGCAGTTCACGAATCAGGTCAATTCCCCATACCGCAAAGGGCCAAGGACTGGTCATTTGAGTAATCCATTTGTTGGTAGTTGAGGAATCTTAGCAAATTTCTGGCGTCTGTCACATCTTTTGACGAAGTCTAAGGCGTCTTTGTTTAAAGTGGGCCAGTAATACCCATATCGGAGTATTTTCTTTGCTAGAGTCTGCCCTCCAGTGTGATCTCCGCAACTTCCTTGATGGATGTTGGACAGGACTTCCTTGGCTTCCCTTCCAGCGACACACCTTAATAAGGGGTTGGAGAAGTCGCGCCGATAGAGAATGCCTTCTTGTATTGTGTAGCGGGAAGCTTTCCTCAAGATTTTCTTGACTTCGTTACGCCCGTCGGGCAGTGTGCCATCTTGTAAGTATTTCCGGATGGGAGTCATCCAGGTTTCTTCTTCGATTGCAGCTATCAGATTCATTGGCTCGAAAATCGGGGCTAGTTGCTTTGAGATGGTTATTGTTCCGGAGGTGGTGTCGTCCTTCATGCTAGCTTGCTTTGCCAGTTCGTCGGCTTCCTGATTCTCTCCTCGAGGAATGTGTTTGATTAAATAGTGATCCAATTGACTGAGTAGCAGCTTGGTCTTCTTTAGATATGTTGTGAGTCATTCTCCTCGAGTTTGGAATTCTCCCAATATTTGATTTACGATAAGTTGAGAATCTCTATGGAGACATAAAGTACCGACTACAATCTCTAGGGCAAGTTCTAATCCGGCTATCACTGCTTCGTATTCGGCGTCGTTATTGGTGGCAGCGAATTCCAACCTTAGGGCATAGTGCAGCTTCCTTCCCCTGGGGGTGATTGTCACAATACCTGCCCCCGAGCCTTGTTCGTTTGATGCTCCATCTACAAAGAGATTCCACTTGATATCTTTTGTTATTTCTGATTGATCTTTACCTTTGTTGGTAGTGAATTCGACAATGAAATCGGCCATGGCTTGTCCCTTGATGGCGGTGCGAGGATGGTAGGTGATATCATATTGACTCAGTTCAATGCACCATTTGAGCAGTCGCCCAGAAGTGCGGGGCGATGGAGTACCTGCCTTAGCGGTTCATCGGTTAAAACTCTGATGGAATGAGATTGGAAATAGTGTCACAATTTCTGTGACGTAATTAGCAAACAGTATGCTAGCTTTTCAAGTTTAGGGTATCTGGCTTCCTATTTCGACAAAGAGGTCCAGTTGCCCGAGGGACATTTTCGCATCTCCAGTGAAACCATGCAGAGGTTTGCTGCAGGGAGACACATCCTTCATTGACAGCTTCATTTTGTCGAAAGCATGCTTGAATAGGATATTTACTGAGCTTCCAGTGTCTACTAGAATTCGGAAAACTTTGGCTGGGCCGAACCAGGCAGAGATGACCATAGGATCCATGTGAGGGTACTGCCTTCCCTCTAGATCACGCCTACTGAATGTGATGTCTCTTTCCTCTTCGGGTGACGTTCTTCCATCACAGAGTTAATGAAGCCTTCATCGTATCTAAGTGACTTACCGTATCTTTCCATCTCTGCCCAGCTTCTGTCGGCGATGTGTGGTCCTCCTGATATGGTATGGACCACAATCTTCTCTTGACTAGAGCCGCTGGTGTTGCGATTTTCTCCGCCTACTTCTGGGAGGGGTAGCCCTGGGTTCTCATTGGCAGGAGTTGAAGTTCTGTTCTGACCTTTTACATAGTGCTCCAGTCTCTTCCTTCTGATGTGTTCTTCAATCAAGTCCCGGAGGTGATGGCATTCATTTGTGTCATGCCCATGAGATTCATGGAAGCGGCAGAACTTTCCAGACTTAACTGCGTTATCTGATTCCTTCTTGTTTGGGAGGCGCTTGTATCTAACTTTGTCTTGGGTAGCCAGGAAGATGTTTTCGATTGTTTCATTCAAAGGAGTGTAAGAGTCAAACCTCGGTCCTGGCCGATATAAACGCTTTTCTCCCTTCCTACCCCCAGCTTTGTCTTTGGAGTCGTTTCTTCGAACGTCCTTTTCTGCAACGGGAACCCTGTCTGGAGTTGCCTTAGTCTGTTGCCCTGACTGCCTCTCAGTGGCAGCGTCTTCAAGCCTCATATATTTCCCGGCTTCATGGAAGAAATCAGGTAAGGTAGCTGGTTTTTCTTTCGTTAATCTCCTAGCAAATTTAGTATCCAGATGCACACCACTACAGAGGGCCATTAGGATAAGTTTATCATCGGCATCTTGGACTGCGGTCGCTGCGGCGTTGAATCGGGTTAGATATTGTTGCACTGTCTCTCCGGGCTTCTGTTTGATATTAGATAGGGAATAAGCGTCCTTGGGTTGTTCCACATGAATGCGGAACTGGCTGATGAAATTTTCTTTCAACATTTCCCATGAGCTGATGGATTCTTGGGGTAGATGGCAGAACCAGGAGGTAGCTAGATCTGCCATGAATAGTGGAAAGCATTTACACAACACTCCCTCTATTGCTCCACTCATGAGCATATGCTGTGTGTATCTCCCTTGTAAGGTTCCATTGTTGGCATTTTCCATTCCTGGGGTGTGATGGCAGTTTCGATATTGCGGTGAAGGGGCTGGTTACCCTAGCGCCTATCCCCCGATTCCTTTGTTCCCGTTGGACGCACTCTCTGAACAATCGTGCCATCCTTTCATCAGAACTTGGACCGGATAGAAATGAGTTTGGTTCTTCCCTGCGGGATTGATTCCGTCCAGATGACCTGTAGGGATGGTATCGTCTATCACTCCTAACATTCTCCAATGACGGCCTCTGGTCTTCCGGGGGCACGCTGGGGTCAGCCACAGTTGGCCCTTGCCTTGATCTTCCCCTGTTGAGTTCTATTCTCAGAACTTCCTCGGGCCCAACTTCGGGCTGGACTCCAGCTCGGTCCCGTCTATTGGTGTTTCCATGGTTAGGTAGCATGGCAGGCTCAGCTACATCCGTCCCCTGCCTGGTACCTCCCCTGTTGGGTTCGGTTCCAAGTGTTTCCTCGGGTCGGAATTCGGGCTGAGTTCGGGCTCGGCTCCTACCATTGCTGTTTCCGTTGTTAGCCTCTTCGAAGAAGAAAGACCTTTGTCGTCTTCCAGATTCTACAGACCGGGACTCACCCCATGACACAGTGTTGCGGTTGGTTTCTTCAACATCCCTTAAGCGCGACATGAGTTGATCTACCAAGGCTTCTTGTTGAGATGCGAAGCGGTTAGTTAGTTTAGCCACAACCCTGTCCAGATCCGCCCTTGTAATTGGATGTTCCGTAGCAAGGGCTGTCGGATTTGCCTGATTTCCATTTGCTGTTGGAACCGGACGATTGTCTTCATTTCTGATCACCGGATCTGGGATACTGCTAGTTGCGATGTTCTTTCCTTTGTTAGCATCTTTCTTTCGTCCGGGAGGCATGTTTTCCAAGCAATGAACGATGCTGATAGGAAAAGGGTTAAGTGGGAGAAGCTGAAGCTTCGAGCTCCCTTTCTCAGTGAAAGCACCAAAAATGTTTGCACAAAAAATGGGCAAACACCTTCAAGTCGTATGATTTAGTTGATTATGTGTTGTTCTTAGTGATTTGGGTGATTTATGCGAATATATAAAATAGATGGACTAAACTGTAAAAGACACACAGATTTATAGTGGTTCGGCCAGAATGTGCCTACGTCCACTTTATATGTTATTCTCCTTTTCTCTTCAGATTACAAGTACAAAGCTTTGATTACAAGTATCTGAAAATTGTTTGAAAGTTCTATCCGTGCTTGAGCTCTCAAACTTGTCCGCCATTGTTGTACCCCTGCCCCTCTATTTATAGAGTGAGGCCGAGGGTAGGGGTCCTGGGTGTATATAGCTGCTGGTGGGCCTGGGCTGAAGCAATCTGGCCTGACAACGTTGGTTCGGCAATGCCTTCTAGGTCTTGATTCGGTGATGAGTAGATGGTCCGGTCCGGTGAGACTTTGGACCGGTGATAATGCCTTCCTCTCCTGGTTCGGCGGTAGGTGGATGGTCCGGCCCGGTGAGACTTTGGACCAGTGATAATGCCTTCTTCTCTTGGTTCGGTAGAGGCTGGTCTTGCGAGTTGGTTCGGTAGCACGAGGAAGGAGATGGTTCGGTAGCACGGGGAAGGAGATGGTCGGTAGCACGGGGAAGGAGATGGTTCGGTAGTGGCTTTGGATTGGTGGTGAGAATTCGTCCAACAATATATATTTGTTACATATGATAAACTTCCCTTTGTTGAATCTAAAACCAAAAGAAAAGGATTTTTGAAAAATATTTGAAGTATAAAAGGGAATTTATAGAAATATGAAGTGATTCAAAGATTTTTAAGATTATATATATAAATGATTTTATGAAAATGATTTTGGGAAAAAGGTTTTTGGAACCCACTGATTTTGAAAGGCTTTTGATTTTTGGGAAAAACCAATGTTGGAAATTTGGAAAGCCAAGTTTGGAATTATCAATTTGAGATATCGATTTTGTGCAAAGGAGATTTTCATGTGAATCATAAAGAGTATGATTTGAAAGATACTATAAGTGTATAGTACAAAATGTTTTGAGTTTGGCTCTGGGGAAAAAGGCGCCCCCATGAAACGAACTTCATAGGCAATCCATGGGGTGGTTCTTCCTTGAGCCCTAAGAGCGGTTCTAGATTGGATCCTGGGAGGAAGTCAGGACGAACTGAAGTTCTTGAGGATTGTGTGTGGGTAGCGAAAGTCGAGGGCGCTGATGCTTACAGAGACATTTGAATTATGTTGTGACGACAGTGTACCTCGATGTCGCTACGATCTACTACGGACCATAACGGAAGTCGAGTGGCAGTGAGTGCCAACGGTCTACGTTCGATTTTGTCGGGAAGGCGACGTAACATCGGTGTACTGTGATCTATGGAGACATAGCAAAAGTCGTGTGGCAGTGAGTGCCTAACATTGGGACATGACTGATGTAGTTTGCGATCTATGTAGGAGTGGTGAAGTTTCATTTGGCAGCGAAATTCAAGGGCGCTGATGCCTACAGTTACATGGGTTTTTGTCATGATGGCGACGTAAAACCTGAGTGTAGCTGCGATCTGTGGCAGCTTCCATGGTGTAATCGAGCGGCGCGGAGTGCCTGCTATTTTTTATAGATATTGTCGAGATAGCAACGTAACCATCGGGTCAACTACGACCATGGAGGGGGTGATGATTTCCAGAGCATTCTCACCAAAAAAGTTTTCTATATTTTCACCAAAATATTTTCCAAGTATTTTCACTTGGTGTTGAAAACGGGTCTGCTAAGTACTTATAGATTTCAGTCCTACGCTTGACCAACGTATGACCGAATTTCTATGAGAACAAGGATGGACTTGTTGAGACATAGAGTTATAAAAAGTATTTTTATAAAGCTATTTTGCAATATTATGTAGATTTTAAAGTTTTTTAAAGATTTTTATATAAAAAGATTTTATAATTGAAATGTGCAGAGAATAATTTGACTGATAATAAGCATTAATGAATTCTGGCTTCGTTCCTTTTCAAGGAAGAAAAGATTTAAAGTGGGGAGGAATGTGATAAATCGAATTTTTGGACATCTGTTAATTGGTAATTAACTGGATTTAATTAAATAAATACAGATTGGTGAGTTGAACAAATCTTGATGTATATAAGTGGATTTGGAACTATAATAAATGTAGAATTAAAAATCTAGAATGATGAATCTTATAGTAAATTAATAAATATATAAATAGATATGTGCAAAAACTTTGTAATATTTAAAAGTTTAAATGTGTTCATATACAAGTATATAAGTGATTAAATAGCTTTTGAAGAAAAACTATTATATTAAATTTAAAATATAACTTCCAAATCTATATATATTCATATATATTATAATTTGAAATCATATTTTTATTAAAAGTATATTTGCTTAAGTTTGAAATAGAAATTGATAAAAAGATTCAATATTCTTTCTTTTTAAAAATAATAAATGTAATTTGTATATGTATAAACATTTAAAAACATAATAGATAAATTTATCAAAACATAAGAAAACAATTAAATAAAAGGTTTTGACATTTGTAAAATAATAAAAACATGTATTAAACATGTGTAAGCTTAATGCAACTTGAAATAACGAGTGGCATGAGTTTTCTTTTAAATTGAAACTATATATAAATGATTAAGAAGAAACCAAGCTTCATTTTTTCTTCACTTCTCAATCTTCTTTATTTCTTTCATTTATTTTTCTAAACTGAAAACTAAAAAAAAAAAAGAAAACCAAAACTGAATGAAACCAACAATCAAGTAGCAGATTAACAACAAGCTTCAGATTCAACTAAAAATCAAGTTTTCAAGTTCAAAATAAAATCCCAGACTTCTCTGTCTATAAATACAGTGAGTAAACTTTCTTTTAAAAATCTTAAATCTGTTTAAGCTTGCTTGCATGTGATAAATATTTGATAAGTGGTGAAAATTGTTGTATAGATGTAAAATTTGCTTGCAAGTCTTTGTGCGTGTGTATATATGTATGTGTGCATGTTTGGAATAAGGATATATCCCTTGTTCTTGTTTAACAGGGATTCAAAACTTTTCAAAAATCAAGATCTCTCCCTCTAAATCCTGTTAGACTTTGTTGTTCAAACAAAATTTGTTAAATTTGTAAGATCTAAATTTTAAAAAAAGTTTTAAGTATAATTAATTTGAGTATTTTCTGAATATTTGGAAAATACAGTAAAACTAAAAACATGCAAAATTCAAATGTAACGATTTTCGTTTTCTTGTACACTACCAGATTCGATTTCAAAAACCATGAATTTTAATTGAAGAATCCATATTTTTAATGATGATTTGAGTGAGAATTCGAGGGTTGAAAGGATTTTGTGGTTTGAGGCTTTTTTGGTGATCGGAGAGTTTTGGGTGATCGTGATCATTGTTGGAGGTAGAGGGAAGGATAGTGAGCACTGGAAAAATGATCAAAGCTTTTATAGTTCGTCGTGGTGGCCGTACATCGGTGAAGTAGGGTTTTGTCGTTAGTTTGGGTTGTCGATGTATTCGAGGCGATTGCATCCCCCTGGGGAGGCCGGACGCGATCGTGTGTGGGGGAATCGACGTTGGGTGTCGTGACGCTACTCTAGACGAAGCGGTAGGGGTTTCGATGGACGAGATCGTCGTTGGTGAGGAGTTTTTGTCGATAGGTTGGGTTCCAATGAGAATTGAATTGCTCGATTTCGATTTCCGTCGTTATCATCGGAACTGGGTGGTCGTGTTGATTGTCGAGGTTGACAGCAACTTGGGGATGGTGACGGCGTCAATCGAGGATGGTTGGAACGACGTGCACCATGCACACGTGCATGTTCGTGTCAGAGTTGATCTGAGCATTGAGGAAGAAAATGTTTTTCTCGGGTTCTGGCTCGAAATCGAAGCATGTTGTCTTGAAGTAATGAAACGAGTGTGTGTTGCTCGGGTATTAGCTCGGGTAATCTGATATTTGGCTCGGGTTGTTTTTAAATTAACCAGGTTTTCACATTTAAAATCAAAGGAAATGTTAAAATTTTCAAAACAATTATTAAAACATATTTTCAATATAAAATATAAAGTCGAGTGTTTTTGAAATTTAAATTGTTTTGATTTAAATAATTTTGTTTATTTGGATAGTTATTTAATTTACATACCTTAGTATTTTCAAGAATTTAATGTTGTAATTAAGCAGTGGTTAAGATAAATTGTTTATCTTTTAATTAATTAAGCCTTGGGTAATTAAAGAGTAATTAATTTATGAAGGTAATTAAAGAACAATTACTTAATGTAATTAATTAGTGATAAATTATTGCAGTAATTAGAGAATAATTAAATAATTAAAGGTTGATTATTTAATAATTAAAGGTTAATTAATGTAAGTAATAAAGGGTAATTAATTACTCAAAGGTTAATCACTTAATGAAAGTTATTAAGGATAATTAATTAGTGATTAAAGTGATTAAAAGATAATTAATTTAATGTAAGTAATTTAAAGGGTTAATTAATTTATGTAATTAATTAAGGGTTAATTAATTAATGTAATTAACTTAAGGTTAGTTAATTTATGTGATTAATTAAGGGATGATTAATCAATATAAGTAATTTAGGATAATTAATTAAGATGGGTATTAAGGATGATTAATTAATTTCATTAATTAATCAAATTAATAACAAATGGTTTGTAATTATTAATGTTAATTAAGCTGATTAGGTGATTAATTCATAAATAACTGATTTATTTGGTTTAAATTAAATTAACTATAAACTATGTGATTAATTAATCCTGCTTATGGATGATTAATTATATTGAATGCCTTGGATTATTTGATATCTTTGATATGTGATTTATGATGCTATGTGATATGATATGTTTGGGTTGAACTGTGATAATAGGGATTATCTATCTGTAATGGAATCGCTATGTGAATAAGTTACTCTGAATTTAAATTGAATTATTTTCACTTAAACAACTTGGATTAGAAATGGTTTTGGATTCGAAGAGACCGGAGTCGGGTATCAGTAAATGCCCGAAACCACTTCGATTAGTAATCTACAATAATCCTTTATAGATTTGATTTTTGAATCTACTGGGCTGGAATGGAATAAATTGAGTGAACGTGATCATTTAAACTAAGTAACAGCTTTTAAATATTGTTTTGTGATTAGTGGTTGAGTATAACAAGTTAAGAACTCGTAGTGGAGTACGAGTTACCCCGGGTTTTCATAAAAGTTTTATTCCTTAGTATTTCATGTTATTTGGGTTTACTCACGCTTTTTTCCAGCTTGACCCGGGTGGTACTTTGTTGTAATGCTCGGGTGAGACTGAGTATTATAGCTTTTCAGGTTAAGACGTTCTGGAGCTCATGAGGCAGAAGGCAGGAACATATGGAGTTTATTCCGCTGTGAATTGGAGTTATATTGTTTGTATTCTGGGACAAGTTGTTACAACTATCCAGTTTTGATGAACTCTGATGTATTACATGTAAATTAATAGATACAACTTTTCTTTGTGTAAATACTGTTATGTGATATTATATTTTGATCCGCTGTGAATGTAAGATTCTGTGTTTTGTTTCCAGTTTCTTCTTCTACCACTTTTCTTATTAACCCTAACAATCTAAAATTTTTGACATTCGAATGCTCGGCACTTCTACAATGAACGTATTAGTGTCGAATTTTCAGTTCGTTATAGTATGATCATCCCTGTCTAGAGTCGATATTATCTCTCATTTGTATGCTTCGAGGCCCATCAACTAAGGGGTAATCATATTCGTTACTACTAGTCAAATGGTAGGTCGGTCCTGTGTTGGTAGGAGATCCTTGCGAGGTCCTCGGTGTTACTTTATCGAGAGATGCACCACGACGGATGGTACCCCGGTAGCCTAGTCATTGTATGGAATCCATTCTCCAATAAGCATCGTACGGACTTAGTTGTGCCCAATTATGCTGAAATGTGAGATGCAAGCATTTCAGCTATATTCATATTTTACTTTGACCCCTAAACATTATATAATATCAATGGATTTTCTATAGGAAATGTTTGAGTTATCGTAAGGTAAAACACGTCCGTGTTTATTGGCGTCGTGGTCTTACGAGATACCTTTATTTTAATGGTTTTGGTAAACATTGAATTCCATTTGGGTGTGTTTTTCTCCCGCTGGTTTACCAGACTGACTCGGGTGCTATTTTATTATAATCCTCGGGTCAGACCAAGCATATTTACATACTTTTTTGGATGCATTGGAGCTTAGGAGACAAACTAGAGATCCAAGCCGTATCTACATATATATTTTTTGTGTTCCATTGTGTTTTCTGTTTGTTGTATTTATCAATAATCATATAGACGGACTATTATAACTATCTAGGCTAAAATAGGTTAGTGTACTTTGATTGGTTATGTAAAGATTCATTGTGTATTATAAATTATTCATTCTGTTATGTGATTCTATATTATTTAGTTTATTTCTTCCTTCCTTCTTCTTTTCCCTAACTATCCACCTTTCCATTCAGTTCGTGTAGGTCATGTGTGGTTGATTGTCTACTTAAACTATACGGAAAAGTGGGTCATTACATCGTGGTATCAGAGCGTGAGGTTAAGCGAGAACCTTGGCTTTGCAGAGGATTACTCATCATAGATAGGGTCAGTATCACCTTAGAATTAGTTTGAGTGTATATATGTATATGAGTGTGTATTTGTTAGTGATGTAGAAATGTTTTATATTATGTTGATTGATTTGTTAAGCGGCTTATGGATTCTGGTCAATATGAGTAATTAATGTTATTCATAGGGATCTCTAAACGGTTGAACAGAGCAATTCGACATGGTATTATTTTGAAATTGGGTAAATGAAACAATTTTACCTAAATTATATTTTTAATAAAAGAATAATTTTTTAGTAATTACTATATTTATATATGGTATGCTTGGTTGTTAGGAAAATCATATTCAGTTATTATCATTTATTGTTGATTAGTCATACACATCCAGTTAGAAGTGTTGATTATTGTTTGTTGAGTGGGTAGTCATGCTTGACCAGTTTATTGGCATTGACTATTGTGCTAGGTTAGGAGTAGTTTATCCTTTTTACTGCATGGGTTGGGTGGATTAGTGATCCTGGAAACATTAAAAACTAACACCTTGTGAATTCAGTTTTACAATTTTATTATAAGGCGTTCGATGATAATGTGGATCAAAATGTAACCTTAATAAAAATTTGTTTATCATTATCTAAATAAAGATTTACATTTATGAAATGGTTTTATATAAGAAGGTGAAATTATATAAGTATAATTTATAAAGATGATTTATAAACAACAAGGATTTAAAAGTTGAGAATTTGAGAACTTAAATCTCGGTATTATGGGAAATTATCTTTTAAAAGTTTTGGGAATTATTTTGAAATTTTTTTGATTTGAAATATTTAAAAATAGGATTTAAAAGAGATAGAAAGCAATGAACTCGCTTCGGTCGTTGGAAAATAATTATGATGATGACTGCAGCATCATCGTCCTTTATTTTTGAGTTTCTAAGTGACCAATTGCTACCATAGTGATTTTCTATAGAAGTCTTTTTTTAGTAAAATAAAATTTGTTTAGATTCCAAAGGTATGATTTGATAAACAAAGGAGTTATGTATATTATTATTTATTTCAAAATGATTTGAAATTAAAATCAGGTGTTTAAATTCTGAATTTTTATTTAAGTGATATTATAGGCTCGTGTATCTTATCCATTTAGATAACTTGGTCTGGGTATCTCATTTTGATGTCTTGATTGGTAAAACTTCATTTATAAACATAAAAAGGTATTCTCAACGATTTTGGATAGTTGAAACTCCCATATGGATTTTTATAAATTAAGCTAAGTATGTTTGTTGAAATTGTAAGAGATAAGTTTGTATAACTTTCAAATTTGAGAAATAGCAAGTTAAAATAAATTTTGAATTTGTTGGACATTTGAGGTGAGGTAAAACAAATCTAGAATTTGTATATGTACTCTTAGACTATATCGCAGTGTTATACAAATATGGACTTAAGTTTAAAGTGGATAATAAGCATAAGTAAACTTTATAGAATGTTTATAATAAACTTAAGTAGAAAGAGCTTTAAGGATGTTGTGGCTTTTTGAAATGTGTATAAACATAAGTTTCAAAAGTGTTTGATCTTCATAACGTAACGACCTAGAAATTTTCGATCCTGAAATTCCAGATAGTTAGAAAAAGAAGAAAAGAGAAAGAAGGAAAGAAGAACAGAAACACCAACATCTCACATTCGCAGCAGACAATATATATAATATCAAATAAAATAACAGTTTATAAAGAAGAACTGTATCAATACATTTACATCTTTATATATCAGAGTTGCAACACTGTCACAACACTAGACAGTTTAAACAACATGTCCTTGGTATACAACTATATATCACAGTGAAAATATTACGTACGTTTCTGCCATCCAGCTTGCCTCCTGAGCTCCAGAACGTCTTTACCTGAAATTTTGTAATCCTCGGTCTGACCCGAACATTATATCAAAGTAGCATCCAGGTCAGGCTGGAAACCAGCGTGAGTAAACCCATCTAACAAGGAACACAAAAACATACAACTTATATAAACCCGGGGTAACTTATATCAATTTGCAACTTCACAAGCTGTTATATCATTACTTATTTCACACATCAATTTCTAAGTGCCAAACTTAGATTAAATGGTCCAATTTACTGAAATCATTCTCAATCAGCATATTGATTCCACATATCAATCTATAAAGAATCGAAGTGGTTTCAGGTATTTACTAATACCCGACTCCGGTCTCTTCGAATTCAATACCATCTCATCCCAAATGATTCAAATGAAACACAATTCAAACTTCAAATGCAGGGTGTCGCCTATACACTTTAATCCATCATTGATAGATAACTACGTTATCTCAGATTAAACCAACATATCATATCACATAGCATGCGAATCATATATGGGGATAACAATTAATCCAAGGCTTCCAATATCATTCTATTATCCAAACACAAGGTTGATTAGCCATACCACTCTAATTAATTTAAATATATTAAATTAATTACCTTCATCATTTTAAATCCTTCTTACTCAACATTAATTAATAATATTAATCCTTTAATTAATTACACCAAGTAATTTATCATCCTTGATTTATTATTTTCTAATTATATTAAATAATTAGCCTTTAATTAATTACACAAATTAATTATCTTTAAACATTTACTGTAATTAACCTTTAACTACTTCATTAATTAATCGACTATAATTAATTACATTAAGTCTCAATTAATCATAATTAATTATTTGATAATCATTTATATTGATTTATTATCCCTTAACTAACCAACCCTTAATCACCTTATTAGTTATTATAAATTAAAATCTCTTAAGCACTTGATTAACTCTAAAGCTTAATTACAATGATCTTCTATTCATCTTTCTTTACTCAAATTAACCAAATAAACTTAAGTAAAAAATTTAGGAAAACAATTGGATTTAAAACTTTTTATATAACAAGTTCTTTAAAATAATAAACCTTGAAATTATGGAAATCGGTTTTTAAAAAATTTACTTTAATTCACATGCTTGTTGTAACATGGAAAGTTAAATTTATTTTTAAAAGACTTACACAAGCATTTACACTTATAACTAGTATCTAAATGATTTAAACCTGCATTTCATTTCTTCTTTCAAGCGAAACTGTTGGGCCGACACCCCAAATAAACCTAAGACCCCACAATTTAAACCTTTTATTAAATTACAAAAATAATGGGCCAAAGCCCAGCCCCATAAACATTTCCCCCATCTCCTTCCTCTTCCCAAATACTAGGCTAACCGAAGCCCGTACCAACATCAGGAACGCTACTCTCCTACGAACAAAGCTAGAACACAATCGAACGAAAATCCAGGTGCCAAAACCAACCCCAAGCGCACGTAAGCGCTACCCATCACCACGTTAAATTCGATCACCCGGAACCCGCCTGTGCATGATACTCACGTGCACGTGCACGTCCTTCCCTCCGACCATCTCTCCATCGCAACTCCGCCGATCAGCCACACATCGATACCAGTTCCATATTCTCCACTTACCCATGCAGTTAACATCACGGGTTGAATATCGATCTACATATCACAAAATCTCAAGCCACGAAACCGCAACAACTTCACAAATCAACCAATTCCATCGCCGGCCAACCATTACTACACACACCATCGACCTCCAACAGAAGCCCACACACGTAGCAATCTCCATGCCACGCCCCCTTGACTTCCGGTCGCTTCCTTGTTCCACAAAAACGCTGCGAACATCACCCAGAATCGATACACCCTAAATCCTAAAACAAACTGCTCTCTAAATCAAAGCCCCAATCAAAAATTCCGCCACGGTCATCGTCTTCCCCAAGTCCATTAGCACTTACCTAATCTAGTCGCACCATCTTATAGCATCGAAATTGCCAGAAAATAATTTTCGAACGAAAATTGATCATCTAGCCATAACTCGAAAAATACAATGCTAAAAATTATAATTCCTTCACTAAAATTCGAATTTTCATATAATAATCACAGTTGCATGATTGAGATTTAGAATTAAAAATATTTATTTTTCACAAAATATCGTTGTTTACTGTAAGTTAGAAATCTACCAAACTACGCATCATAAATTTTCACAAATTTATTTTTAACACAATCCATACTGGAAAACAAACAGATCTCTAGTTAACATTAACATGCATAATGAACTAGATGAAAAGATATTGATGATTTTTTTTCTTTTCAAGGATCTTAACCCTGTCCTACTGGACAGAGCCCAAAAATCTGTACTCACAGCCTTACATTCAAATACATACACAAACAATTTATATAAGTAATCATGCTACACTTTATCATACTTTACTACAGTTATTAATTGTATGCATCTAGATTTAAATAAGGTTTAAATCTCTTTTCACTGTCTCAGTTCAAAACAGAGCCTTGTTTTTTCATAGCTTAGTCATGTATGTAAATATTCACTCATATTTATGTACATAAACCATTTTTAAGTAATATGCACAACTTAATTCAAACCATACGTAAAGGATCAACACACGTTAGTTCAAGATATCAGAT
Source organism: Allium cepa (assembly GCA_030765085.1). Classification (NCBI taxonomy): domain Eukaryota; kingdom Viridiplantae; phylum Streptophyta; class Magnoliopsida; order Asparagales; family Amaryllidaceae; genus Allium; species Allium cepa. The sequence continues at coordinate 268,619,442 of CM060941.1, read as the reverse complement.
TTTTTTTCCCAAGATTTACTCACCTTGATTTGAGGAGCAGAACAAGTCTGTAGTTGATTTTAAAAGGCTGGAATTTAAAAATCTGAAATTTTCTTAACAATCTGCTGAAGTTAGAGTTGATTCTTTGCTTAGCTTGATTCAGCTTTGATTAAACTTCCTCAGATTTGTTTCCAGTCTTGATTTATTTTGATTTCCATCTTCTTTGGTTTTGTTTTCCAAGCATTTTTTTGTTGTAAAAATAATTTTCAGAGCAGCTTTGTTCTTTTGCTTTGAAAGTGGCAAAATGGAAAGAATTAAGAGAGGAGATGGTCTATATAGGTTTAATTAGAATTTCCTTAAAATAAAAGAAAATAAAAGTAATATGGGTGACACTTATTTATTTCTTAAGTTAAATAACTTACATTTGTTGCTTTGTATGTTAATATTTGTTTTTAGCATGGGGATTCTTGTTTTAAAATGTGTATACTCTTAATATTACTTATATTACATTTATTTATATTTTAATCATATATATATGTGTGTTATAAATTTACAATTATACTTCTCTTTTATTTGTATTTATATACCCTTTTGAGAAAATAAGTTTAAAGCTAATCTATACATAATTAAATAATCACATTTTTCATATTTATATATTTATATCCAATTTTATTTCAAGATATTTGTCTTTTGAATTTCAAATTCAAATCCAAATTCCATTCAAAATCAACTCATTCAAATATATATGTAAACAACACATATTTAATATATTTGGATATAATAAGTATTTCCATCTTAAATAATCATATCAGGAGATTGTCATATAAATATCTTCCCAGATATAAATATTAATTATCAGATTTATTCATTCAACTTAAAATCACAGTTAAAATCAGATAATTATCCAAATACCTGATGTCAAAAATCCGGGTTATTACACATAAGTTGTGTTTTGTGAGATGTAATAAACTTAAGTAATAGTGTTATGAGATGTTTCGTAAATGATTTTGTATTTAATGAACTACTAATGGTATAATTGATTGGTAATAAAAATAAATTGGTATAATTTAGAAATCAACTGGAATCATGAGATTTGTGACTGCATTTGGGCACATGGTTTCGAGACGATTACACGGTCCAAATAAGGATTTTTCACTCGATTTGACGAAGAACATTGGGTAATGATTTTTAATATGATTTCGAAGCTTTTTATCGTGATATATGGCTATGCAAGGAGAACCGTGGATTCTAATTAAGGAAATGAATCAAATTTCGCATTAGGAAGTCGAATGGGCAATCCTAGTTCGGAAATGAAATTGTATGATCGAATGAGCGATCAGATTTGGTATTGCGTATGATGATATATGTACATTATACAGGCTTAAATGAATTATATGTTTGGCATTTGGAAATTGCAAAATAGAATGGAAATAAGTTGTTAAATTTCATATTATTTGTAATGAGATGCAGGTATGAAAACAAAGGCTAGTTGACGCTTTTGGTTCCACTGGTAAAGGTTGATTGTCCGATTAAAAGGTACGTGTTTATATTATTGTTTGGTTGATGATTTTATGCCCTAGATATGGGGAGCCACTCGGCTTTTGTTTTCTTTCTGTTGGTGTAAGCCCGTAGTGGCGATTTGTAGTTTTTCGATCGAGCCGCGCAAAGGAGACACTGACGAAATTTTCCGTAAATTTAAGGCATCGGAATTTTTTTGAAAATTTTAAAATTTTTTTAGTAACTAAATTTGATTTTTAGTTATAACTTGAAATGAATGGATGGATGGTATAGGTGGATGAATCTAAAAGAGTTAGAAATTTTATAATTTATTTCAGCTAATTGGTTTTCAAAAGTTAATGGGTTTGGAGCATTTTTCTTACCTTGAAAATTTCAATGACGAAACTTTTGAGTTGGAAAGAATGTAACGACCTAGAATTTTAGTCATTTGGATTTGAAATATTAAATAAATTTTAAATATGAAAACATTGGTTGAATAAGTAAAATAGCTTAAATTTAAAAAAATAGATTTTTTTTGAAAAGTAGTAAATAATTGGAATATTTAAGTAATTTAATTTTGGAGTTAATTTGAATAAAAAAGGATTTGGAAAATCTTATTTAAATTATGATAGTAGTAAATATTTAAATTCGATTTAAAATTGATTAAAACTGTTTTGGTGACAACTCATTTTAATTTAACAAGTGAAAATAGCCTACGGGGCATTATTTTAGATTTCCAAAAAAACTAATTTTATTGGATCCATAGTAGTGAGTTATTGTATGTCATCGAATTTTATGGGATCGGACATATCGTTTGGTCGTGCAAGCTCGAAATGCGTAAAAATTAATTACAGGAAATTAATATAATATAATTGGATTTGAAAAGCTAACTTCTGTATATTATCAAATTTGGTCCCAATAATAGTTCCATTGAGTTTGAAATAGGGGTATTTAGCTAGGAACATCAGTCGGCACGCCTCATTTGGAATCCGAGATTTTCGGGTGCAAAATAGCTTGATTTTTGAACATAATATACATATATACTCATACATACACCTTATTATAGGTCATACCCTTCAAACCAGCCCATACCCCTATGCCTATATGCCCATACTAATCCACATCTTAGGCCATCCCCTTTTCATTACAAATACAATAGCTGTAAGAAAGAGTTTCTTTTTAATTTCAAATTTCTAAATTTAAAATCTCATGTTATACTAAACTAAAATTGCAAAACAAATTTTATTGAGTTTGTTATGGTGTAAGCTGCTCTCCTTGAGCTTGGAGCTGTGTTCGGTCAAGGTTTGGAGTGGTGCACTATGGGTAGATAGTGAATGGACATTGGTTTAGCAATTAGGGCCTGATTTTTACCGAGTTGTAGGCATGGATTCGACGATTAAAGCTCGAATTTTGACTGCTCGTAGCAAGGAGCACCTTCCTTGGAAGAGCCTCAACTCCAGTCTTGTTTTGGCCACACGTTATTTTGTACGAATGTGGCAGGGGAGGGGCAGGTCACAATTTCATGTGGAGATTCGGGCATATTTTATTTTGGGTGGAATGCGAGGAGCACGCATGGTGGGACTCGTTGGTGAAAAAGTTAGTCGAATCGGTGGAGAAACGAGAGAGGTAGGAGGAGAGAGAAGAGTGGAGAAGTGGGTATGCATTTTTGGACTTTTACAGGCATGGTATTATGAAGAGGAAAGAAATATTAGAAGTGGGATTAAGGTTATTATAGTGAAATTAGTGATTAAAATAATATAATCTAAAACAAAATCTTGTTTAATCAATAACTTTTGCATACTAGGTCCAAATTTAGCGTTGTCATTCGCATTAGGATTGCATCAACGAATACTACAATATGGAACTGGATTGGTGATAATTGAAGCTTATTGAATTTTATGTTGATTTCGAACATCGTTCGGATTTAGACGAAACCAGAACGCCTCAGCGAAAATTGGAAATTTCGCAGAGTTAAACTCACATTTTTGGTAAATCATTATGTTACATAGTTAAAAAAAATTATTCATTGAATGTTTGGATGATTTACTATTTTATCAGTTGGTATGGCTTTATTCCTGTCCCTGGTGCGGATGACCTTTTATATATACACACCTAGTAGCGGATGACCTGTATTATATAATTAGATACTGTGTGTGATGCAGCGGAATGGGGTGGAGGGATCTGGTAGGATTTTTCATCACTGTTGATTTTATTTACATATATACATATATATATAATGTGTGCATTGATATATATAAGCTGTGATGTAGGGGGACAGGTTGGAGGGATCCAATGAGATTCCTCGCCATGGTTGAATTGTTTTCAATAGTATTCTTGTTGCATGAATCATTGAATACCAAACCTGCTATTTGACATTATTGGTTATGACATTGTTATATGTTCAAAACTTAAACCCTGTAGTAATAAAAAATCAATAAAGATATTGGTTAAACATTGAGTAGTTATTGGTCTCAAATTAGTATTTTAAAGATATTATAAATCGCCATTTGAGTTGAAGTTGGTTTTTGAAATAGGAAATGATTTTAAATCTGAAATTTAGTTTCAGAAATATTTTGTTTAAAAGGATTTAACTTCTATTTTACTCTACCATTTTATCTGTTTTTTCTATGTTATTTATTTATATTCAATATTGTTTTAGGATTATTTATATTTAATATTGTTTTAAGGCTATTTATATTTAGGATTTTACTTTAGGATTATTTATATTTAAATAATTAATATGGCTTGAAATTAATAATAAGGATTTATTTATAATATTTGGAAATTAATTATTATTTGTAATAATGTTGAAGATTTATTTATTATTATTCTATTAATAATGTTTTGAAATTATTAGTTATTAGTTAAGATGTTTTGTAGTTAATAACGATCATTATTTATTTGTAATGTTTATTGTTGATTATTATTATTATTATTATTATTATTATATACTAGTGTTAAGAAGTAAACGATTTTTATTTATTTATAAATGTTTTGGAGACCTATAAATAGGGTTTTATATACAGACTTGGGTTTTGTAAGAGAAGTTTTATAAAATGTTTTAGAGAGTTAAAGAAAATTATTTACAAAGTACAAAGATAACTTTATAAATGTTTTAGATATTTATAAAGGGATTTTATAAACGGGTTTATAGATTTATGAATTTTTTTTATAAATAGTTGCATGGATTTATATATGGTTCATAAATCACATGAGAAATAATTTGTAAATAGTTTACAAATGATTTTAAAGATTTATAAAGGAGTTTATAAATGATTTTAGAATAGTATAAAAAAATAAATCTTCTTAGTTTTGTGAATACACTTATACCATTAAGACAAGTTTATAGATATTTTCCTGTTATTGAAAATATAAGGGTTTGTGAATGAACCTTTGTAAAAGTATTTTGACACAAATATTACAAAGTGATTTTAATTAATGAAAAGATTAATTAAAGAGGTTAGTAGTTGCTTATGTGCTCAACGAATGTTGGTTTTCTCTATGAAATTAAATCCCTGATTTGAATATGTGTTTGTTGATAGTTAAATTACCGACCAACAAACTTGGACTGAAAACGTACCTTTGGAAATATATAGAAGAAACACGTGAGTTATATGGCATAATCACTTCGATAATGCTGTTCTGTACGTATATATCTCGTTCGTTCTCTTAAGACAAACGACAAGGAAATTTGTCCACTAACAGTTAGGAGGTGACCTCGGCTCTTATCTTTGACTGTTTATTTCCTAAAGAATCGGGGTTGACTTTACCGACACTATAAGAAAATGAGATTTTGGTTGCATTAAATAGCAGCACTTAAACGTTAAATGCAACTATTTTACCGAACCCAAGGTTATTACAGCATCTGAATTGATTGATGGCAAATTCTATTTCAACACAGATAATTACTTAGTAGTCTTCCTAAAATAAATAAAATTTTAAAGACTAAAATACCCTGAAAAACCTGCGCACTTTTTTTCTTCTCAATTCCATTATCTTCTTACGTCAATTTCTTACTGTCTAAACCACCGCTTCTTCAAAACACTAGTTTCTAAACCAGTGAAAAAAAAATTCAATTTTCACTATTAAGTTATTTTTTGGATTTACAGACTTTTTTAATTGTAGTTCTAAAAAAACATATAAATTAGGTTTCTGGATCAATGAAGAAAAAATTCTATCGTCACTACTAAGTTATTTTTTGGGTTTGCAGACTTTACTATGAAAAAATTAAATTTTTGACTACCGAGTTTCTATATTAGTGAAAAAAAATTCAATTTTTCACGTTTTGCATGATGGGAAAGGTGGTTTTGAAAATGGTAGCGGCTACTAATTTATTTTATGGGTTTAAAGACTTTTTAAATTTTTGGAGAGCTACTAAGCAAATCCTCAGTTGAAATAGAATATGCCTTGATTGGCATTTCTAGGCGGTCTTGATTTTCATTCCACACCTACGTGTGCCATCATATTTTCATCTTTTTGCCTCAAAAAGAAAAATGGAAACCTTAAACAACTCTGATTATCTCCGCTCCTCCCCTTCCCCTATCCTTTATTCACCATGTTCTTCACTTTCTTTCCCTCATGCCTTCCTCCTATCACGTTATATCTCCGACTCATCATCCTGGTGAGATCTTTTATGATAACTGGCATCCTTTCAGTTCGAATTCGTCCATTTTGTCAACTTCTGTCTTCGTTGCTTCAATTGGAAATTTCCCTCCACTCCCTGCCTCTAGTGCCGTATCTCCTCTAGTTCTATTGATTGAAACTATGCCTCCGTTGCTTACTACTATCCCATTAAGTGCACTTGATTCATCTCTAGATAACATAGACCCAGCATGTCTTCCATTATCGGATTTTCCTGCTACTGAAATCTACAAAGGTACGGTTTCTCCCCCTACTCCGCTGTTGGCTGCTATTTCCAAAGTTGGTCAATGGCTATCTATTGAATTAAGTGGTGTCGCTGTATGTTCTGGTGATAACATTGATATTCTGGGTAAGATGGTTGTGACGGATGGTGAATGTTAGGTGGAAGGGCTGGGCTTTATAAGAGGCATTTTAGGTACGCATATTGTTCTCGATGCACTTTTAGTTAACATATTGCTTTGTTTTATTTTTAATTCAATATGTTTAATAGGATTTTGCTTTAATATGAAACTTTTATCCTATCTACACATGACAATAACCATACTAGCATTTCTTTCATCATACATAAGAGATACGGACAGTGAAGCTTCATTCGCAGTGTCCTTTGAGATCATCATAAGACATGGATGATCAAAGAGCATCATGGTAGCTCCAGTTTGTTGCACATACATGATTAATTCATTGTCTCATGGTGAGTATTCTTTATCCTGATCTTCCTCTGTTTCTTTATAATTATTCAACTCATTAGCTCCATGGCATATTTGAATTGATATGCAATGCAATACTGAACATAAAAACTATGTAAAATGTTGTGCTTACGTGTTATGACAAGTGCAATGACCATGATATTAAACTAAACCACTTGGATACAAAGCCTAAATTAATTATTGGAAAGTCTATAAATTTTCTAATATTATGAGGCATTGCTGTTTGATCCATGCTGTGTGTTCATACTTTAAATACAAAGATAACTACTCTACCTGGTACTTCGGTAGTAATTCAACCCATCCCAAGGTTTTCAAATTCTTTGTTTCCTCGACTCAAAGATCTTTATATTTTTTTTTTCCAGTTTTAGTGAATAAATGTTTGCTTATCATACATGGAGTTTTGAACGTGTTAGTAATAAATCTTCCAAGAGGCTCTTTGGTTATTTGGCCAAAAACAAGCATATTCATTATAATTTTAACTAATAGGGATTGTACTATCCTTAGGACAGAAGGAATGGAAACTAAATCAACTGGTGTAGAAGCCGAAATAGCGGCCTTCAAGTTTTTTCTAAAAGTAGAGGGCTGGCCAAGTTGTGCATAACTTGAAGTAACAAAGTTTCATGCTGCATCGTATGCCTGAAACAAATAGTTACAACATATTGCATTTGATACGAAATGTGATATCACGGTCATATTTTTTGAGAAGCATTCATTATTTAAAAAAAAGCTTACATGTTGAATTATATAGTGAATTAACCAAATTATCAAATTCACTATGTTCATTTAGAAAATAATAGGTTAAAAAAAGTTAATACGTAACTCAGCTATCTCCTTTTTCCTACCTCATTCTTTATGAATCACTCCATGGTATATCATATTTAGATGCCGATAACCTCAATAAATATTTTGCTTGTAGATGAAATAAGGTTAATATGGATAAACATAGAAGCTGAATCAGTTTGGCAAGTCTTCTTTGTTGGTTATGTGATTTCGCCATACAAGCAGTGGAATCCACAAATATTATTGCCACATGCAGGCATTCCATTAATTTGAACCCATCAAGTTTTCGCTATGATTCAAGATAAGATGAAAATGTTCTTATCTTTGTTAGTTAAATTGAATTCTTGTAGCATAAATTTTAAGTAAATTAGTACAATCCGTCTTATATTTTAAATACTTTGTTCTAAAAACATTTGTAATCGCAAGCTTTAAGAATTAGTTCCTCTAAACGTAGGAAACATATATTTGGCGCAGAAGACAAATCTCCGGTACAACAATGGGAATGCCTAATCCATGACACTCTTAGTAAAATACGCACAAAAAAGCCAATTTCCAAACGTTACATTGAACCTACTTCCCCTCTAAGATTCAATCCAGATAACATTCAAGAATCAACCGTAGATGAATGTTTACTCCATAGCAGTAGTGATGCAGACAATGACAATGAAGCAGTTCTTCCAATAAACGAAGGAACTTCTCCTAATCTTAGCCCAAGTTCGATGAGAAGCTTGCATATATGCCATCATTTCATACCAATCGTAGACGAAGAAAAAGGCAAAGTTGATAATGTTATCAATGACGTTGATAATTCTAAAAAGATAAGTAGTATTGTAGAAATAAAGTTGACAAAAAAGCTTAATAGTTCCAAAAGAATCGAACTTGTATGGCCAGAGAAATCTTTAGATGTGTTAGCAAAAAGCATTGGTGATGTTAATAAGAATAATCCTTTGCGGTTATGCAAGTCTTGTGGAGCGGACAGTTTGTTTAAGCAAGCAGATCAGAATGCAAAGGGCTTTGCAGATATTCGTTCATTATGTGAATATGATTGGAGTAGTTTTGTAAGTAAGAAGAGAGAGTCATCTTATGTGAGGATTGTAAGTAAAAAAATGGTCAGAATATTTCTTTCTGTTTGGGTTTGAAGGAGCTTAAAGAAACATATTTAGAATTTGAAGGTTTCTAAGGTTGGTGTGGGTATTATGGGATGCATAGGGAACAAGGTTTGATTCTATGGTTCTATTCAATGTGCATCATTTTTATACTGATCACTATATTCAAAATAGTTTGGTTTACATATATGAATGCATGAACCTCTTGGCTAAATTGCAAAAGTTCATTCATCTATATAACACCAGGTAGATTAGACATTATTCACATATTTTTGAAGAAATGTGTATGGACCTCACAACACCTGCTTCACGTTGTTTAAAGAAATTTATGTTACAACCTTGACTTCGATGACAACAACTATACAAGCTCTTAGAGTCAATATACATAGGTATATATATATATATATATCATTTATATGCAGGTAGACTTTTGCGTCCAAGACTTGAAGACCAACACAAGGGTTATTATACCAGTACATTCTGTTAAATTTGTAAATAGATGATACATGAAATATCCTTGAGTAATCTTTACAAACACATACTCATACACACTACTTATAAAACAAAGATAACATAGTGTACATGTGTCAGACGTCTAGCATGTATGCTTAGACGTCTGGCAACATGTTCTGATTATAAGTTCTGTAACGAACCAGACGTCTATCTTATACACTCAGACATCTGGTAACATGTTCTGTTTTGAAATTCTTAACTAACCAGACATCTGGCATAAATGGCCAGACGTCTGAACTGGGCAACGACCATTTTCTTTCAAAAGACATCTTCTTCAAACAAAGGGTTGCATCTTTTTATTTTGATCATGACTATTTCTTCTCAAGCATTATGACTCTTAAACTGAAATAGAATGAATCAAAAGTCACTACTCTTCAAACAAACTCTTCACCATCTATAAATAAATGTGAAATTGAAAGTTAGAATTCATCTAGCTATTCTGAACTTACTTTCTTTATTTTTCCAATATTTCTGTGATTTATAAAAGCACTCAAAAATACTCTATTATCTCTTCATTATATCAATGTTTAAACTATATATTGCTCAAGGAGATTAGAGTAAGAAGTTTTACTTATAGTCAAAATCAGTGTTTCATAGAATACACATTTGTCAAAGAAATATTCTTGTAAAAGCCTGTTCCTCCGGACGAAGCGAGGGAAATTGGTTAGTGAAATTCCGAAGAGGAGCTTCGGGATTTGACGTAGGACGAGAGGTCCGAACCAGTATAAAATTCCTGGTGTGGTTACTTTTAGTTTTTACCTGCATTATTATTCTGTGCAATTCATACTATCATACACCCACTTGTCATATATTATATACATATATGATCCACATAGACTTTCAATTGGTATCATAGCGAGGATAGTTCAAATCACAGTAACAAGTGTTTGAAAATTGTTAATATGGCAAGTATCTTTCAAGAAGGTCAGTCAACTGCGCGTCCTCCACTATTCACCAGATCTAATTATGCATATTGGTCAACCCGAATGAGAATCTTTATGGAAGAAAATGGTTTGAAAATATGGTCAGCAACTCAAATTAAGTATGTAGCACCTGAAACAAATATTAGCAGATGGACAGATGCACAAAAAAATGCTGCTTCTAATAATGCTAAAGCTATGAATGTACTATTTTGCTCTCTTGATAAAAATTTATTTTCACGTGTTATGTTATGTACTACTGCTTATGATATATGGCGTAATTTACAAGTTAAACACGAAGATACAAATAAGGTCAAAAAAACAAAAATATCAATTTTACAAAATCAATTTTCATCTTTCAAAATGAAAGAAAACGAGTCAATTGTTGACATGTACTCAAGATTTCAAACTATACAACAAGATCTTATGGCACTAGGAGTTAAATTTACTGATTTTGATTTTGTATCTCAAATTCTCAACTCTTTAATAATTGAGCGGGAAAGAAAAGTATTGGATATCGAAGAAGCTAATGATCTTTCTGAACTCAAAGTAGAAGAGTTGATTGAAAATATAATATCGTAAGAAGCTAATTTGTAGGCCAGAAAGGAACAAAACCATGAAAAGAAGAGAAAAACATTTCAAGCAAGCAATGAAGATTCTGAATTGGATGAAGATGAAATTGTATTTACTGCAAAAAACTACAACAAATTTTAGAAATTCAAGAAAATGACAAGATTCCAAAATAGAGGAAAATCAAATTCATCAAATCAAACCTCGATCAAGTGCTTTGAATATGATCAGTTCAAACATATGAAGAAAGATTGCCCAAAACTCCACAACGAGAAAAAGAAAAATAAGACTAAGAAATTTAAGAAAAAGAGAAAGGCATTCCAAGTCACATGGGATGTCTTTGACTTTCCTCTTCATCTGATAGTGACAGTGAAAGTGATAGGAGCAAGCAAATGTATGTTTCACGGCACACACTAATGAGGTATGTCCCGATCTTACTTATGATGAAATTTTAGAAGTAAGTATAGAACATGAAGACAAACATAGAGACACTAAGAAATTAAATAAGGAATATGTTGCTAAGATAAATCGACTAGAACTAGAAATAGGTTTACTAAAAGATGAAAAATCTATTATAGAAGAAGAATTAGAAAATACTCAAGAAAAATATAAGAATCTTTCTATTGAAAATGATGCTTTATCTTGTAAACTAAGAAAAGTTAAACTAGAAAATGATCAAATTGGTAATGAGCAAATTATCTTAAAAGATAATCTAGAAAATTCAAAATCCGAAATTAATAATCTTAAAAAAAAATTGGATAAAATTACAAATAATGTTACAAAATTTAACAAAGGAAAACAAGACTTGGAAAATTTAATTAAAATTTTCAAGCCATTCAATAATCGAAATGGAATAGGGTTTCAGAATAAAAAAAATACAAAGTATCGTAAGATTTATACTAAAATAAAAGCTTCTTCTAAAAATAAGAAATTAATCACAAATTCAAAAATGATTAAAATATGGGTTCCTAAAACAAATAACAACTTAATTAAACAGAAATATATAAGTAATTATATGAAAGAAGTGATTCACAATAATAATTATATTTCTAAAGTAACCAAACCATCTTGGGTTTGGTTACCCTCACCAACTAAAACTTAGGACCCAAAAACAAAAAGGGTTCCAATTTATAATATTTGTATTTTTTGTAGGTATCCAAATACAAAAATAAGGAGAAATGGATATTAGATAGTGGATGCTCCAAGCATATGACTGGAAATGCTCACATGCTATCAAATATAAAATACATTGATGGTTGCACTGTAACTTTTGGAGATAAATCAAAAGGTTCGTCATTGGCATTGGAGAAGTCATCAATATCAGTATCTCTAATACTCCTATTATTTCAAATGTTTTATTAGTCGAAAATCTAAAACACAATCTTCTTAGTATAAGTTAGCTGTGTGATAAAGGGTTTGAAATAACATTTGAAAAAGATAAATGTAAAATTTTTAACCAAAGTAAAATATTTACTCTTTGAAGGATTTAAAAATCGTAATATATATATATATATATATATATATATATATCCAAAATATGAACATTAAAACTAATTCGGACTTATGTCTAACCGTAAATCTTGACAATCCTTAGATTTGGCATGAACGTTTTTGTCATAATTTTTTTAAATATATCAACAAACTAGAAAAATATGATCTAGCTAGAAGTTTACCTAAAATTAATTAAAAAATTAAAAATTTATGCGACACTTGTAAAATGGGAAAGTTAAAGAAAAGTTCCTTCAAATCAAAAATATAATATATACTAAGCAACCATTAGAATTACTTCATTTAGATTTATTTGGACAAACACAAGTATGTAGTATAAATCATAACAAATATGTGTTCGTAATTGGAGATGATTCTTCAAGATATACTTGGACATCATTTTTAAAACATAAAAGCGACACTTTTGGAATGTTTAAAATATTTGCAAAATGAATTACTAACTTAATGGATTTAAAAATAAAAGAAATACGCAGTGATCATGGAGGAGAATTCAAAATGGAATTTTTTATTATTAATTTTTGAAACAATATAGGAATTAGTCATAATTTTTCAATTTCACGAACACCACAACAAAATGGTGTAGTTGAAAGGAAAAATAGAATCGTACAGGAATGTGCATGAATACTACTAAATAGTAGTAATCTACCCAAACATTTCTAGGCTGAAGCCATTGCCACTGCTTGTTATGTATTAAATCGTATTACACTTCGACCTATGACAAAAAATACATGTTATGAAATATTTTATAGAAGGAAACCAAAAGTTTTGTATTTTAGAACTTTTGGGTCAAAATATCTTATTATAAATACTAAAGATAATCTTGGAAAATTTGATCCCAAAGCAGACGAAGGAACTTTCGTTGGTTATTCAGAACGTAGTAAAGCTTATAACAAATATTGTAGAAGAAAGCTTACATGTATATTTTGATGAAAATTTTCGATAAACTATTAAAGAAGAAGTTGATGAAATTTTAAATCAAAATAAAACTGAAAATATAAATAATATGAATAATTCATCCTTTGAAAATAATGAAAATGTTTTAAGATCACCCACACGAACAATAAAAAATCATCCTTTGGATAATATAATTGGAGACTTAAATTCTCAAGTCACTAGAAATAACTTAAATCAAATGTGTCATGTTGCTTTTATCTCAATACAGAACCTAAAAATTATAAAGAAGCATTTAAAGATGATTCTTGGATCTTAGCAATACAAGAAGAATTAAATCAATTTGAACGTAATAATGTATGGAAACTGATTCCTATTAGATCAATCTGTCATAGGAACAAAATGGGTTTTTAAGAACAAAGCAGATGAAAATGGAAATATTATTCATAACAAAGCAAGATTAGTGGCTCAAGGCTACAACCTAGAAGAGGGAATTGATTATGAAGAAACGTTTGCTCCCATAGCTCGTCTCGAAGCAGTTCATAGTTTACTTGCTTTTGCATGTCATCGTAACTTTAAATTAATGCAAATGGATGTTAAGAGTGCTTTCTAAATGGTTTGTTAAAGAAAAAGTTTTTACAGAACAACCACCATTAATTATACATGAAAAATATCCAAATCATGTTTTTAAACTAAAAAAGGCCTTATATGGTCAAAAACAAGCACCACGAGCTTGGTACCATCGACTAAAAACTCATCTACATAATTCTGGATTTCAAATTGGAAAAATAGACACTACATTATTTATAAAACATAAAAATAACGATATACTAGTTGTACAAATATATGTTGATGACATTATACTTGGGTCAATTAATGAAAGTTTATGTAATGAATTTTCTGAAATAATGACAAATGAGTTTAAAATGTCACACATGGGTGAGTTAATTTTTTTTCTTAGGATTACAAATAAAACAATTGGACAATGATACTTTTTAAATCAAGAAAGTATTGTAAGGATTTACTTAAACGATTCGGAATGGAAAGCACAACTAGTAAACCAACTCCTATGAGTACAATCTTATATTTACACAAAGATGAAAATGGAAAAGATTTTGATCAAAAAATTTATCGTAGTATGATAGGCTCTTTATTATATTTAACAGCTAATTGACCTGATATAATTATGAGTGTTTGTTTATGTGCACGTTTTCAAGCTCAATCAAAGGAATCACATCATAGAGTAGTCAAACGAATTTTATGTTACTTATCGAACACTAAAGATTATGGCTTATTTTATCCTAAAGGGACAATTTTTGAACTTATATCATTTAGTGATGCGGATTTTGAAGGTTGTAAAATTGACATAATAGCACAAGTGGTACCTGCCATTTTACCGGTCAAGCTTTAGTCTCATGGTTTAGTAAAAAGAGAAATTGTGTTTCTCTCTCAACTTGTGAAGTAGAATACATTTCTGCTGCTCTGGCTTGTGTATAAGTAATATATATGCAACAAACTCTTCAAGACTTTGGTAAAACTATAACTTGTTCTCCAATATATTGTGACAATACTAGTGCAATTAATCTATCTAAAAATCATATAAACCACTCTCGAACTAAACACATTGATATTAGACATCATTTTCTTAGAGATAATGTAGAAAAAAGAACAATATCTTTAGAAATCATCACCACTGAGAACCAGATAGCAGACATATTTACAAAACCTTTATGTGAAAAATCATTTATAAAACTTAGAAGAGAACTAGGAATATGCTCCTTATCTGAACTATAAGAAACATGAATAAAAAATTTTAAATTTATTTTCTGCCTCTAAAATTTATGGCTCACAGGCTTTCTCTAAAAACCACAAAAAATTAACAATTAAAACAAATGGAATGATTAAAATAGCAAATTCCTACTCTTATATACGTATATTTTTTTTAAAAAACAAAATCACAGTACTAACTTCTTCTACAATATATTTTAATCAGTATCAAAGTTTTAAAACATGTCATCCGATCACAACTCCACTTACTTACCATCGATTTTTTATCTCCCTCATCTGGTAGTACATACACATCTCCCTCAAAAACAACTCTAAAATCATCTCCATTTCTCCACATTGTTCCCTCACCATCATATCATACTGGCTACTCTCCAAAAGGAAAGAACGCCAAACATGGTATTAATCTCCATACATCTTCTCCCTCTGACAAAGCCGACGAAATTCATCATTATCAAAAAGAAATGATGGATGTACAAAGAGAAATGTATCACAAACAAAAATGACAGGGTGCTCATTTAAATTTTCTAGATAAATGTATCCTTGCCATATGTGGACATTCTCCTACTAAGGATTGTGTTCATGTATGATCTCCTCGTCTAACCGAAATTCCTCCACATGCTCATCAAATAACTCCTCGTAAACTATGGGGAGAAGGAACATCTGAAGACCAATTCAGTCCAATAGCTCCTTCTTGGTCTCGAATAAGAGCATCAAAAGAAAATACACTGGCGAAACCAGATTCATGGGAGAAGATATAAACTTTGCTCTTCTACAAATTGTATTTCATATATACATAACATTTATATTCCACGCTGTAATAAGATAAAATCATAAACTTGTATCTTGTTCTTATATAAAAATTATATCTATAATAATTTTCTACAAAACTAATTTATCAATATTCTACTAACATCAAGCTCATATTACAGCTTAGACGTTTGGACGAACATTCTGAAAAATTATACCACTCAGCTCAAACATTTGTATCTTAAACCAGATGTCTGGTGCATTTTTTTTGCAAAACCAAAACTAACTCAGCCAGACGTCTGATATTACTGTTAGACGTCTGATAAATGTCTCTACCTCAAAATCACCTAAACGATCAGACGTTTGTTTGAAAATTCAGACGTCTGACCGTACTCCACAGCTACTTTTTACCTTCATCTATAAATCATCTTTTTCACTCTTTACCTAATTTTTCACCAAAAAATTTCAGCTCAAAAACCCTAAGCCCCAAAATCAGTCTTCTTTTCTTCCAAATACTTCAAATCCATGACATTAAGTCAAAAAAACTTTTTCCCAAATGAAAGAAGACAGGTCAAAGCTCTCAACAACAATTTGCAACTGATGAAATCCTTGAAGACTGGATGGTGGAACGAGATTGAAAGAAAAAACTTCAAGAATTAGAGGAGAAAAGAATTCATCATGGTCCGTTCTACCCGCTAAGGTGATTCTTTAACTATGAAATTGATGATTTTGTGAGTAATCTGAAATTCACCATCTAATTGATTGTGACTCTAACTCAAACAAATTGGTCAATATCTTTTTATTCTTCATCAATTTATGCTCACTTCATATCTGGATACCCTTTGATCCCGAAAAGTAGGTTTGATCAAGTGTTTATGGGGAAATTATTAAGTTCAATGTCGAAATGCTTGGACAAATTTTGCAATGCTCATATACAGGGATGAGTTTACAAGATATACCTGATATGAGATACCAACCAAGAGATGCTATCACACATCTCATTTGGGAAGACGATAAGACAAAATTATCACCAACTTATTTTCGTTCACAGGCTAGACTACTTAATATAATGTTTGTCAATGCCATACTCCCTAGATTATGTAGTCATGAGCAAGTATATGGCCATGACCATAAAGCCTTATATACAATTTCTGGTCATACAAAAGTAAATTGGTCTGAATATGTTTTTGACCAAATTACAAGCTTCTGGATACCGGTTCGTCAAACAATTGTTTATGCTCCATATATTATGCGAATTCTCAGAGCACACAACGTGCCATCTTTCCTATCACAATATGAAGAACTTCATGTAAAGGAGAGTGGAATTCGCTTCCTATCTTTAATGCATCTTCCCGAAACCCCTCAAAGTATTACACAATTTGTTGAATATCAACAAAGACAACACCAGCAACATCAACCCCAACCCCAACCCCTACCCTAACAGACTACTCCTATACAACCTACCTCTACATCAAGACCCTCTGAACCAACAGGATATCACATTGAATCCGAAGTATAAGAGGCTCGCCTTGTAGCAGGACAAGGAGAAAGTATCATAGATATATCTCTTCATAATCAACGCATTTTATCTCAAAATCAAAAAAACTTAGATAAGAAATTTTCTCGCCTTGAAAAATATTTTTCCACATGGATGAATAAAGTCAAAAAGACCTTAGAAAAACTCATCTCAACTCTAGGAAAAGTGTTACAGAAAGTTCACGGACGATCATCTTCACGATCTTCATCATCTCCGTCTCCTACACCACCTCCTCCGCCTCTTCAACATCGATCCACAACTCGAACGGAAGAAGAGCCTCCATAAAGCCATGCTCCTGGAAAATCTCCAATTGTTGTGGATACCGAAGAAATTGAAGATTTCTCTTGGCCTCTACAACAAACCCAACATCATGAACGCATTTCATCTTTCCAAGGTCTCTCAATTCAAGAAAATGAAAAATACCATGACCAAACGCAATGGGAAAATAATGACTATGATGACAATGTGACTAATTTTTGGGGTTACTTTTCCGCTCAATAAATTAGCTATTAATTTTCATTCCTGTTTGTATAAACTATGGTATTTTGTTTATGCTTATTAACATTATGAATTTATCTTATTTCATAAGTTCTTTTTTGATTATGACAAAGGGGAGAGAATATATTACAAAAGAAAGGGGGAGCCTCTAAAATAAATTGTATAGCTGGCATCATCAAAACGAGGGAGAATGTTACAACCTTGATTTCGATGACAACAACTATACAAGCTCTTGGAGTCAATATACATAGGTGTGTGTGTATATATATATATATATCATTTATATGCAGGTAGACTTTTGCGTCCAAGAATTGAAGACCGACCTAAGGGTGATTATACTAGTACACTATGTTAAGTTTGTAAATATATGATATGTACAATCTCCTTGAGTAATCTTTACAAACACTTGCTCATGTACACTACTTATAAAACAAAGATAACAGAGTGTACATGTGTCAGACGTCTGGCATGTACTCTCAGACGTCTGGTAACATGTTCTGGTTATAAGTTCTATAACAAACCAGATGTCTGGCTTATATACTTAGACGTCTGGTGACATGTTCTGTTTTGAAATTCTTAGCTAACCAGATGTCTGGCGCAAATGGCTAGACGTCTGAACTGGGCAACGACCATTTTCTTCCAAAAGACATCTTCTTCAAACAAAAGGTTGCATCCTCTCACTACAACAAACAGGGCCTTTAACAGCGTTTTAAAAACGCTATAAAAACTTTTAACAGCGTTTTTTTGTATGCTGTATATCGACATGCAGTTAAAAGTCAGGGATATACAATGACAAGAAATAAACGCTGTTAAAACTTTCAACAGCGTTTTATAAACGCTATGGAAGGTTTTAACAGCGTTTTAAAAACGCTATAAAAACTTTTAACAGCGTTTTTATGTATGCTGTATGTCGACATGCAGTTAAAAGTCAGGGATATACAATGACAAGAAATAAACGCTGTTAAAACTTTCAACAGCGTTTAATAAACGCTATGGAAGGTTTTAACAGCGTTTTAAAAACGCTATAAAAACTTTTAACAGCGTTTTTATGTATGCTGTATATCGACATGCAGTTAAAAGTCAGGATATACAATGACAAGAAATAAACGCTGTTAAAACTTTCCACAGCGTTTTATAAACGCTATGGAAGGTTTTAACAGCATTTTAAAAACGCTGTTAAATGTTTAAGTCCATTTCACCAACCATCAACCATAATGTGTGTATATACACATTTCAAAATTAGCATATTATATCAGTATCACATTTCAAAACATATTATATCAATATCACAATTCAAAATCAACATATTATATCAATACCACATTTTGGACACATATTTGATAACCAACGTATGAAATTTCATATTCAAAATATACAATATTCTTACACCAAACATAAATAGTTTGTCGTCAATAGCTCAAAAAAATATATTGAACAAGTATCAAATTCAAACTGCTACGTACAAGCATGTCAGAATTAGACAACAATAAGTATTTAAAATTCGTTTACAATCTATTTAAACAGTTAGCAAAGTAGCTCTAAATAATCAGTTGAATTGGAGATTGAACAATAGTGAAACATAAACTAATTTAGCCAAGCTATTGCCTCCAAGTTTCCTTACCATATTTTATCTTCTTCCCTCTGCAGAATAAACAACCAATACAAGCTAGTGGTAATATGCCAAAGATGACACTCACAATGCCTGCTACAAGTTTAATCTTGTTTCTGTGTCGATTTGATGAATCTGTAAGATACAATTCTCAATTGAAATACATGTTATTTACCTATAAGTTTAATAGAATATGGAAAATGTGGAAGTCTTTATAATGTCTACACTAGATTCATTCAATGTCACTTCTTTAGGTGGAGAGACGGAGAGTATGTCCACGTACCAATATTTCCATTTGACAAGTTATTGTCTTAATCAGACAAACCCGTACAAAAAAGTGAAAAAAGAAGAAGAACAAATGTCATGTGAAACTGTAATTGTCTAGTTAATATCATGTTTGCAATACATATATACTGAATCACTTAAGGCAGACAGTATACTGCCGTATCATTGTTATCACCTGACACACTTATGTAGAGCTTCTGATCTGTACCTCCATGTACACTGATGTCTGAAAGATCTGCTGACCAAATTATACATTGATAGCCATAATAATCAATTAAAGTAAATGCGGAGCAAGAACAGTCAGACAAGCATAGAACAGAAAGATTTAATTTTTTTTTGTATAACTTAATTAACTTGTTATATTTTATGATCCAAATTATGAGACTTCTCTGATTGATTAGGTTACAAATTCAAACAAGTTTGTAAAGCTGTTAAGCTATTGAGGTTGGCTATTATACCATGTTAGAATTTACTATGATGTGAATAATCTTTTGATTTGATGAAGAAGAAATGCAAACTGACTTTATTGATTGAATCAAAGCAAAGAATGATATGCTGCTTGAATGTGTGTAAAGATTTTGGGCATCCATTATATCTAAAGTAGAATTGAAGATTTCAGTTAATATATCTAATTTGATATCATGTTGTAACTATATTAGGAGGAAAGCATCAAATATGAATGATTCATTCCAAATATGAACACTTACAGGGCCATATTCTATCAATCGTGGATGATAGACTCCATATGATAGCAAAGATCACAGCGGCGGCAACTTTCTTATGAGTGCACGAATAACATCCACATCTGAATCTTTTAAACAAAGTCTTACCTACATATAATATAGTTATAAAAAATTAATCATAGTTTGATTGCAGAATATTTGATATGTTTTTATGCTCTTGAAGCTTTTAGTTAAACCAAAAATCAATGAAACAGCTTGCAACTTCTAATTCTAGCATACGATGATAACTTGATTTAGATCTCTGCTTGAATACATTGATACAAGCTAAGGCAGTGATTCACTTAGTCAACATCAACTGTACAACCGAAAAATAAGTAGCTCAATGTTTTTCAATAAACATTATCTTTGCTGGTCCCAAAGTATTATAATCAATAAACCATGGATCAGTCTAAGTCAATGCATAGACAATATGTACTTTCTGTATTTACATGGTGACATAATTTGTTGTCGACATAAACCAAATAATATCAAAATACACAAAACATTGGTATGGTTTGATAGAAAAAGATATCACAAGAACTCCTGAGCTTATGTGAGCAAAGGTTGTGAAATGTGATATATTTTATACATCCCTACAGTTCATTTTACCAAGTATATTCGTCAAATAAAGCATTATATTTTCATTTCATGGATGCCACATAATTAGGCTAGTGCGATCAATAATTAAGCTATAAATGAGAAAGTGAAATGATTGAACTTTACAAACTAATTCACTTTACCATATGTAACCAGTTGATCATGGTAAGAAGAGACTGCTTTAGGGACAGTGAAAATTCCAAAGAATGCTGCATTAACCACAAGCAGCACAAACACATAATAAATCAATTAGAATTTCATTATAGTTTATTTACTCCAGCCTTAAGCTATAAAGGTTGCATGTATAAACTCAATTTTTATAAACTAAAAGTAAGTTTAGTGAATCAATTATGGACAATGAAATCAGTAATATTTCTCAACTGTACTTAAAAAACCTACTATCAAATATCAAATATAATAATCTAATTCATGGGTATTTCCAGATTTGTAGGTGTAAGTGAACAAAAAAAATTCTCCACCACGGAAATGAAAAGGAGAAAGTCATCTAATTCTGTCGTAAAAGAAAGCTTCCATGCACTGAACAAATATGTCTTAAGACTAGTGTGTTGATATGACAAATTGTTCCATGAAAAGCAGCTCGGGGTATATGGTGGAATATCATTAGCAAGAACAGAGTTACAGAAAATAATGCATCTTTAAAATGGCAAGTTCTGTAATAAATATGTTAGTGGCCCAAATTTCGTAGCTATTTACATATTTTGTCATAAGATCGACTCCTGCTTGCATTATAACAAATGTCAGCCACTTGATATTGCAAGTACGTTAACAAAATCATGTTCAAGACCAAGCAAATTCCATTGAGTAAATGAATTGAAACACGATATTGCATTTGATTACTAGAATTCATGAACAAATTCTCCTATGTCAGGCACTTGATCTATACTAAATTGTCTCGAATCCAATTATCCTTGTATCACTAAACATGCTGACATCGAATCCTTCAACATCTAAAAGCTAACATACTGATAATGAAAAATGTATCGTTATGACATACCGATAAATGCTTCATCATGCTTTCTATGTGAATCTAAAAATTAAAATAGGAAATGTAAAAGTATAGGCTAACAGTACACGCAATTCATCCTGGAATGCTACTAAACAGTTTTACATCATCAGATTTCAGACTGCGGGTCAATCCATGTTCAGCGTTTACAATACTGCAACATTATATTGAAAAGGAAAAAAACAAATATGAACAAAACAGTATAATGCAAAAGTATAATGACAACAGTAGAATGTACCTCATCAAGTATGACAACATCTCTTCAAACATTCTCAGCCACCATATTATCTTCAACCTTTTGCCCTTGAATAAGTGTCACAAATCACGCAAAGCCTGTCAAATAAAAATGATTTCATGTTCATATTAAAATGATATGAAGGGAGAGCAACATCTGTACCTCTATATATAGATGGCTGTCTCTTAAAGTGGGTTTCACGCCTCTAATGGTTCAATTTCCTACTTGGTCTGTAATTTTGAAACTTAGATATTGATCCAAAATATAATGCCACTTTATCAGGCACAACAAAACCCACAATTAGCTGAAATCATACATGCATAATCAACATGCTCAAACACAATGTAAATCATCATGATACTTGTTGTAGAGCAATCAACTAACCAATCTTCAAAAAATTATATTCACAAACGAAACCCATGCATGACATGCCACAGACCCAACACTAGTACTTAACAAAATTAAAACCGATTACAAAATAATTAGCACATAACATTCAGCTACAATAGTGACAATCCAAATGTGAACCGCCCTTGGTAAAAAATATCTAGGAATTTGACCAACTTGCAGTTATAATGCACTATGAGACAAAAGAAAACAGAAACGCAGCTGATATAGCAAGTGTTGGAATGATACATCATAACATAAACTATCAGACTTTGTTGATGTAAAAAGACTAATCAAAATGCAAAGTATCCAATAGAAAACCTACCTTAGTTATGTGTTAAAGAATGAAGCAAGGACCCTTTTTAAGAATAAATAAATAAGCTTATGCTTCATCGGCCAAAGAATAAATAAATAAGCTTATGCTTCATCGGCCAAAGTCGAATAAGAAATGCAAAGTATATGTTGTACCTTTGAGGATCTTATCTGCATCAGTGACTCTTCTTGTTGATTCTCGATTTGATTGAGCTCATTAGTGTTGGGTTGGCCGATGTCCTCACCAAGTAGATTTCTGATATTACAAATTCAGTTAGGAAAAAACATCATATTATTAACTTTAAGGTTCATTACTGATGCCACCTCTGGGAATGCTGCATAAGCTTAACTCTTGTTTTTAACTTTGGACAATCAAGGTAACTACTCTGCATTGTAAAACAAGATGGAGACTAGTTAGCTTCTGAATAAAACTTTGCATGTTTTGGACAAATGTATATTTTTTTGTACTATGAATATCTAAATTCACAAATTACGATATTTTGGACAAACATAGTTAGCTTTTTATAAAACTTGGTTAAATTTTACAAACTTAATAATCGGATGTTTATAAAACTTGGTCAAGTTTTATAAAACTTAGTTAAATTTTATTAACTTTGTTATTTTTATAAATTTAGTTTATTTTGAAAACTTAAACTTACTTAATTTCTATAAAACCTAGTTAACTTCTATAAAAATTAGTTATCTTTTTATAAAGTTGGTTAATTTTTATAAATTTATTTAATTTTTATAAAACTTAGATAACTTTGTTAATGTTATATTTTATTTTAAATACCTTACTCAACAATTGCATGTCGATTGTTATAAACTTGTTAATTTATATAAAACTTAGAAAATTTATAAACTTATTTAATTTTAAAAAACTTAGTTTAGTTAATTATTATAGAACTTAAGTAATTTTAAACTTAATTAGTTCATTATCCATATCTAGTTGAAAGGTACCACTCGCAAAAGCTTACTGAACTACTGTTGTATATATTTTTCGCTTCTAATAGTGGAGAAATGACAGAATATCAATTTGACAGTGGATACTTTAGAAAATTCATTGAAAGGGAAAAAATAATTACTTCAGGTAATTTATATCTTTACATAAAGTTTTTAGAGTGACTAACAGCAACAGAGATTTAGGTAATAGACATGATGGTTTACATACCTTCCAATTGTATGCGTAATAAATTGACTGCCAGCAGCATGTCTGTCATGTTCTTCACATGACATCTCTACCATTCTGCAACCCTGCAGGTATATTGTAATTTGACTATTTAGCATCTATATTATCTTAATACATGCATCCCACTTTATTTTGGTGACCAAATCTTTCACTTTCTCCCTTTGAATACTTCAAAAATGATTTAACATGTACATTGAATTCAAGTAGCCACTTGGTTGATTGTGTTGGTCAATATAGGACTTTGTGCTATAAATAACATGTACATCTCCAGCAACTTCTTGAGCAATAATACCCGCAGCAGCCACAAGAGAGTCCACGATATTTAACATATCAGCACTATAAATAACCAGAGTGTTCGTAACCATAGTCTGATATTTTACAAATAGCGGTTCGGGTATAATATAGCCAATTGGGCTGTGTAGCTGAATCGGCCCACATAGAGTTGCACACTATAAATGCAACTATATCATGTACAAACTGAAGCAATTACAAACTGATTGAATAAAAAGCAATTGTTATTGTATATCAATTCTCTTGCTAAACATAGTTTTTCAAATTCTCTATCATGGTATCAGAGCTGTTTCAAGCTTAACGGCATTGAAATCAGATTTTGAAGAAAGAAAGAAGTCAAGATATCATCAGAGAATTATCATCATCTGATATCTTGATAACCCATCAGGTGTATCTCATCATTTGGGTTACATAATTGATTTTGCTTATTAAAACAGGTGCCGTGCCAAAGAAATCAACAAGTTTCTGACTGCAACAAGTTTTTAAGCAAATTCCAAAGCAAGAAGATTCAGAAAAGAAAAACAGATATCAAGAAAGCAATCAAAGGCAGAAAGAAAGTAATTGCCCTGCCAAGAAATCATCAGAACACATTCATCATTTGATTCTGGCTGCAACTAACCTGAGCATACTGCATCTGAAGCAATCTTGCAACTGCAAGTTTCTGAATCATCAAGCTAGTTATCTCTTTTATTGATTTCAACACGGCTGAAGGAGACACCAACTCAGCAACCTCTGATAATATCACCAATCCTCAGCAACAAACTGCAGAAGCATTATCAACAACACCTCATTAACAAACTGCAGAAGCATTATCAACAACACCTCAGCAACAAACTGCAGAAGCATTATCAACTGCAGAAGCATTATCACCAATCCTCAGCAACAACCTCTGATAATATCACCAACACCTCATTAACTTGTTAAATCATTATCAACAACTAACCTTAAACAATTGTCAGATCCAACTTTAATCTTTTTTTAATGTTCGGAAGGTTGTAAATCAATAGCATGTAGTTTTACATCTATGAAAAAAGACATATCAGGCAATTCTTTTTTATATCTATGCACAAAAGTCATTTTAGGTTATATAGCCGCATCATCTAAAGCAACAGCCTCGTTGAATACACTTCCTTAGGAAGAGGAACATGAAACACATTACATTGTGTCTGCCAATTAAAGAACTCAGTAACTGAACTTTGAAAAGAAAAAAGAAACAAAATTCTATGACATGATCAAGGAGGGTACTTGGTATAATTTAACTCAGTTCTAGTTTAGTTCAAATTAGTCATGAGAACTTCTTTAAGTATACTGCATTTTTTCACACGTAGATGAAATACATAGAACAACTCAGATAACAGACAAATAATTCACCTCGAAAGCAATTTTACTTTACGCCTGTCTATGAAAGAGCTTAGTAACCCAATTCGATGTTTTGTAAAGGGAAAAAAAGAAATATAGTAAGTAAATTTTAATGTTGCCTGAAAATTACAAAAATAAATTATTCACCTGAAAATTGAGTTCAAATCATAAAGTTCAAATCATAAAGTACCAAATGCATATAGTTCAAATCATAAAGTTCAAATCATAAAGTAAAGGCAAATGGTAAATCAAAAATTCATATCAAATGCAATTAAAGAATTATATCTTCTGCCATTACCAATTCCGTTGATGTTCAGACTGCACAAAATTACTAAATTGCATGCTTCTTCCATCTGCATATTTCTTAACCAACACCAGCTACATATAATTTAAAACAGACACTGAGATCACTGCCAGTATACTTTTGATCCTATTATAGGTATTCTGGCAACAAATGAAATAAAAATCTATAGTTGGTTCAGTATAATTATTTGGTTAAATGTATCTGAAAACATCCTTGATAACTGTTTTGAATTACATTTTCCTCTTTCTCCAGGTCATTTGATACAGCACCATCCAACAAATGGTGACCAGACTACAATTTCAAAGGAACGAAAGATGCAACTGGCATCTGTAAATTGATGTTTTAGACATTGATTAAATCAAAGATTTTAGCACTCAATGTTTTATTAAGCACAGCGAGTAAGGTATTTTATTAAAAATTCGTATAGATTCACAAATCAGATCAGGAAAAAAATCGCAGTGGGAAATTGTGTGCGACAGTCAAAAAACAGATCAATCAGAACAAAAAACAATGAAAAATAGTGAGTAATAATGTAGGAAGCAAATCGAAATATGTAATCATTTTCTGATTAAAACACATACATCATAAAGATTTATACCTTCAAGGAAAAGCAGAAGGCGATAATAGGTGTGAGCTATCATAAAGATTTACATATTCAAATTGAATTTTTACAAGTGTTGCATACTTCAATAATCATACTTATTTTTGTATTATATCATACAACTTAGTCTAGATTAGAGAAAAGGTAATAATATTTTATCCCTTTATAAATACAAATCACTTTTTATGTTTTAAGAATCTGAAGTTGTTTAGTCAGGTTGCAACATGCTAGCCTCTACAATGTTGGATATGCTTTATGAATGATCCTATGTTAATTCCTATTGTACTTGTCCAACCTGCTATTCTATTTAATCTGACAAACTAAATCTTGTACAATTTAGTTGCTTCTATCTCATAGGTTCATAAAGAATAAAAGAGTTTGTATATGATTATATATGGTCGCCTGGAGAAGATTCCCGCTAAGTTGTCGGACGTAATATAGGGAAGAATAATTATGAGTTTGTATTCAATGATTCAAATATAACATCAATAAATTCATATTCATGGTTTGTTGATAATAAAACAAAGTCAATAACTCAGTCAAAACTAGTAGAAAGTATAAAATAATACCATTATAATGCAGACAATGATAACTTAGTCAATGTGTATAAAACGTTTAATGAGAAGATTTAGACTAAGATGAAAATCCTATTCAATTATAAATATAAATGAAAAAAACTATAAAAGAGATATATTCCTAAATGGGTTTGCTTTACTAAAAGCTGGTCGGGAGAAATTTTATAACCGGATGGAAAATACAAATTTAATATATGCTTTAAACATGCAAATTTATTAACAAAAGTGAGTGCAAATTAATTAATATTTATGATCCAAACCAGTAAATTCCCCCAAGTACTTCGTCTATCGTGATTGCTAGGTAATACATCAAGAACATTCAAGCATATACTGATAATTGACTGTTTACACGATATACTTTAAATACATCAAAACCAAATAGTAAAAAATCAAACTGTTTACACGATATACTTTAATCAAGTAAAGATATGCTTTAATCAGGTAAAAACTGTCGCTCAGTTCTAGTCGGCGTTAATACATTCAGAAACTTTGGTCCATCTATCGATCTACCTAGGACAATGTGTAAACACGAGACTGTATAAAATCCT
Source organism: Allium cepa (assembly GCA_030765085.1). Taxonomy (NCBI): domain Eukaryota; kingdom Viridiplantae; phylum Streptophyta; class Magnoliopsida; order Asparagales; family Amaryllidaceae; genus Allium; species Allium cepa. Next base: position 268,591,721 of record CM060941.1, on the reverse strand, counting down.
CAACTAACTTATCAGTTCAACACACATAATAAATTAATAGATAAAACTGCATTTTTACTTCAACTGATAATTGACAAATATTCTTAGCCTCGTTATGCTGTTTAAATAAAATCATTCACTCTCAATCCACTCGGTTAAAAAAAACTGTCCACTGGAACAAATTCATACATACCCAGCACATCAATTTTAATATAGAGAAATCAAACTATCGGTTATGCAAAATAAAACCATTTTGCAGTATTAATCACAGACAACCCAAATCATCAACAAAATGTATGACAACCCCAAATTCAATTATACCAAAAATTACAAACTGTAAATCAAAGGAGATGTCACCTTTCAATAAAAATTCCAATTGAAACACAAAAATGCGTAAACCACATAAATTTTGGATTAAAAAAAGCCAAATGAAAATAGATCTTGAAACGACGATTTAACAGCTACAGTTGCCATCTATTAACTAAAAAAATTGACTTACGTGAACTTGGTTCCTATAGATTTGATCAAATCCTGAAGTCTCTCTCGTCAGCAATTAAAGAGCGGCGACGATAGAGCGATGAATTATTTCTTAATGCCATGAATTAATTGGCCATGGCTCGATTAAAAGTCGGATGAAGAATTTAGGGCTTTGCAAGTGAGACCACGAGGAAAAGGGATTTTGAGAATAGGTAAATATGAGAGGGAAAGGAAAAAATATACCGCCAAGTTGTTTGGATGGCGTGAAAATTGCGCTGTTTTGACCCTAATTGCCTCTAAAAGAAACGAAGATGACGAGGTGCATTTCAACGCTGTAATGGTTTGCCATTGATAATCATTTTTCCTGTAGTGTCTTATTTTGATCATGACTGTTTCTTCTCAAGCGTTGTGACTTTAGACTGAAATAGAGTGAATCAAAAGTCACTTTCAAACAAACTCTTCACCATCTATAAATAAACGTGAAATTGAAAGTTAGAATTCATCTGGCTATTCCGAACTTTCTTTCTTTCTTTTTCCACTATTTCCATGATTTACAAAAGCATTCTAAAATGCTCTATTATCTCTTCCTTATATCAAAGTTTAAACTACATATTACTCAAGGAGATTATAGGAAGTTGTACTATAGTCAAAATCAGTGTTGACACACATTTGTCAAAGAAATATTCTTGTAAAATCCTATTCCTCTAGGCTAAGTGACGGAAATTGGTTTGTGAAATTTCGAAGAGGAGTTTCGAAACTGGACGTAGGATGGAAGGTCCGAACCAGTATAAAATTCCTGGTGCGATTACTTTTAATTTTTACCTGCATTATTATTATGTGCAATTCATACTGTCATACACCTACTTGTCACATAATATATACATATACGATCCACATAAACTTTCAATTTACTCTTGTATTGGACTTTAACCATTGCACTTTTCATTTGACGTCTCAATTTAACTAAGGTAGTTCATCAAAATATAAAACTTGCTAATTAAAAACATAACTAGTTAGGTTTATGGTCATAATTGAACCTCTGCTTCGGTTCATAAGTCCATCTAGGTATATATGATGTGTATCAGTATATTGTAGAAATTCCAGTGTTATTTCTCTCTCTCTCAGGGTTCAGTATCTTTGTGTATGTCAGTATATCAAACACCATGCTGTTTTATATGTACACATCTATTTCACTTGAGAAAAATTGCAATGAAATCAAACGAAATTCGTATGTGCAGGGAATCATTGGAGGACATGGTTTTCGACTAATTCTAGAGTCGGGCTGCCTCAAACAATCCTCGACGATAAGTAAGTTGTGAATAATTTATTTAAATTTTTGCGTGTTTTCTTGGATCTTTAAATGAAACTTATGTAAAATTGAATGCTAAATGTGCTAGAAATATTGTAGAAGGATAATTTGGTTTGCGGAATTAAATCATCAAATCAACTTGCCATACGGAACAATACACAAATTCGTAACCAAGAAGAAGCGCTCTGAACTATTTGCAGGCGTCTATGTAAGCTTATTGTACATAAAAAATAGAGCTTTGCGGTCCTGTTTTTATTAACTTACAAATGGTTTATATTCATTAGCATACAAGTCTGGATTGTCAAGTCTACTCTGATTTAAACTGAAGCTGACAATGAAATCTGTGTTTCGTTTGCTGAAGTTGCTTGCAAGATCAACATTGTAGGCACCCAGTTTGCACTGCATGTGATCAACTAGATTAAGCAGTTGCATGGGTTATCCAGCCTTTGCAAGGCACCAAGCATGAAGCATGGATCTGTAGGAATCTTCCACACGACAGTGCTTTCCAATTTTGTCATGTTTACTCTCAATTGTTGGAGCTGCTATAGCTGACAGTGCAAAAAGAGCTGAACATTGCTTCCAATTTCATTACTCAAGATATCTGGTATTGCTTCATTCGTTATTTTATTTTTGTAGTTTATCATACTTTGTACATACCATGATTAAGGAAATTGACTATTGTTGATGCTCTTATGGATGTTTAGTGGTGAACCATCAATAGTCCATGCTCTCGAGAACTAGACTAGAAGTTTCTATTATGCTTTTGATATGTTATTTATATTATATATTCGTTGTTTACAAGTGAATATTGGAATCTACTTTAATCTTTTGTTGTGGTATATATAGCTAGACATGTTATATTATGAATGTTAGTGGCCCATTTAGTTAGTTTGTTTAGTATTCTTCTACGGAAATAAATTACTCAATATAATTTTTTTGTTGACCTTGTTTCATGTTAGTCATTTTTGAACATTTGATTTTATAATTATTTTCGAATTTGATCTTAAATGACTACATTAACTAATCTGACTCCCTATTGATTATCGAAAAGATAAATAGTGACTCAAAAATGATGAGTGACGATATTAATCATATATTGTAACTTGAGAAAATATAATTAGTAAATTTCTCTAGAAATTTAAACAAGAATTATAAAATCTCTTTGTTTTGGTAGAAATTTCATGACCATCTCTATTGCTGTCATATTTCTATCGACCATCACTCATCAAAATCAATATAGTATGTCAATATGTAGTATTTTAAACGAAAAATTATGCGCTTTCATTTTATTATATTTTTAGCAATAAACACATCTAAAGTATTCACTCTCATTTAAAAGTCCTCATGGTTATGCATAAGTGAATTACATGGATTTTTGATTATGTACTTCCATGCTCATCTAAAAGTCCTCACGGTCATGCATGTATGGAACGCATATAAAAATTGATTACTAAATAGATAAGTTGATTCTAATTCCATTTAAAATTCCTCATGGTTATGCGCGGTTAGAAGATACTTGAATTCATTTTTTAATAAAAAATTGAGAATACTACTAATCTCATTTGAAAGTCCTAACTATTATGCATGGTTAGCAGATATTCAAATTTGTGCTATAAATATACCACAAATAGAACCAACTATATGATTTTGTATATCAACATCATCTGTATCACTCTAAAGTGGAATATGCATCAATCAGAGTATTTATGATTTTTGTTTGATTTTGTATTGAAATTTAATATTTATACCCAATTGAGTATTAATATTGTATAATGTCTATCACTAAATCTCTATTTTTCTAACACTGTTACTCTTTTATTGATAACAAAAGGGGAGAGAAAGTTAAGATTTTGTAACAAATAAAGGTCAAATATTTTATTTGCATCTAGGTACATTTATTTATTCTCATGCATATATGAAGGAGTCGTGTGACTAGGGGACGAACTGCAGTAGCGTAGTTTGAGAATTCGCAACTCAGTGGCTAAGTAGTGGCAGGATTTTGAGCTCAGAGTTTGGTTAGTCGATAGCAGGTGTCGCGCGTTTACGTGTGTAAGCGTCTGACTACTTAATTTCTTGTAGAAACCTTAGGGAGCATGTAGGTAGGGTTTTGCCAAAGCTAGGTGAATCTATGTGTTCTATTTTCTGTTATGCTATTATCTATGCTACTATAACTCTACTATATCTATGTTGCAATTATCTTATATAAACTTCTACAATAATTTTTATAATTAATAGTATCACCCAGTTCACCCCTCCTCTAGGGTGAAATTGGTCCTACATAAATTTCTTCTTGTTAATCGTCATCTCCTTCTTTTTTTGTACTTTGGATGGGCAACTCGTGATGGCTTTCCCTTCAACCGTGTGTTTTTTTACTTGTTGCTGTAGTGAAATTACCGTTGTTGCTTCAAGCAATGGTGGTGGTTTTAGAGCATGCTTTGCAAGTATACTTCTACGCACAATCTTGCCATTAAAGCCAGATGAAAGAGAAGTGCCTATGTTTACATATTTATTAATTTACAAATGAAAATAGAGAAACACAAAGGTAAGTTCAACAAGAAAAATTAGTTTAGTTGTGCCACTCTCTAGCATTTACAATAGCTAGTGATGCGAGGTTGATCTGGGTGGAGTGAGCAACAATAACGAGCAGCAAATAGGTGAGTTTAATGTCACAAACCTTTGTTTAATACTTGAAACTGCGTATATAAATTCGTGAACAAGTAGTTTTACTGATATGTATGTGTAGTTATATGCAAGGTTCCATGTGGTACTGAAACCTGTATTGTTTTTTCACAACAAATTTCAGTATAATTAGGAGAACCCCGAACCTCTGGAAATTTTTTTACTCTGCATATAGAGGCCATTTTCTTCCCATTATGGACTTCTTCGTTTTTTTGAAGGACAATTCTCAACATCGAGGTGCAAATTAATATAACTTTTTTATCGGTTTGATTTTTGAAATGATAACTCAATAAATCGTGAAAAGTTTGTACTTTGGATGATGATAAGTTTAGCATGGTCAGATGGCGTGTTCTATGAAGTGTTTAGCGTTATATTAGATATGAAAAAAAATACCAGTTTATGTAGTTTAGGCTATTTAAATTTCTAATCACATGTGAGTTTGCTGCCAAAAGCATGCAAAATCCACAATGAATCTGAATTCCTGACGGAGTGTAGGTAGTAACGTTAAATTTGGCATATTTATTCCTTATTTAACAATGAACTATGTCATACCAGTTTTTAGTTAGTTGTATAAAAAATTAACAATGAACTATATCTTTTTATATAGCAATTTACAAAGACAAACGACTGAGAAAATAAATATGTAGCCCTACAATTTGCACAGCTCTTGATAAAAATGGTTTGGGTAGAAGAAAAAGATATAACCGCAAGCACTTAAAATGAGATAAAGCTAGGGTATACGCACCCACTTCTCATTTTTACTCCCCCTCAAATTCGAATCTTGGGTTTGCTGAGAGCTGATGACAAAGAGCGATTTTCCTTAAATTGATGTCTTTGCTTCTAAAATTCAAAACAAAATAGCAAATTGGTTGCTTGGAGACTTAATTGAGTGCTGAAGATTTGATTTTGAATGCCTGTTTATGCTTCAATTTTCTCCTTTTTTTATTGGCTTCAATTTGAGATTCTGGCCTTTGAGGGAGTTTCTAGATGGTTCGGCAGTTCTGAACAGTTGATTGAAATCTGGAAGATGTTCTTTGATGGCTGTTCATGATTTAGATTCTCTCCGTGTTTCTATTGGCTTTGATTTGTGGTTTCGATCTTTGAGACTGTTCTAGGAGGAGCCTGATCTTGCTCTTTGATGTGACTGGTGACTTGCTTTACCTTGAGATCATCTCCGAACCTTACGAAATTTCTGAATGACAATGTTTTGGTAAGAATATCAGCCCTTTGGTAAGTCCCAGGTTTGTGATTGACTTGCAACTGACCTTTAAGTTCTATTCTCGAACAAAGTATATGTCAATTTCTATTTGCTTTTTCCTTGAGTGTAAGATTGGGTTGGCAGACATATATACTGTACTTCTGTTGTCAAACCACAGTGTTGATTTGAACTCAGTTTTGATTTTCAGTTCACTGAGCAAAGATTGTTTCTACATTATTCCGGCAGTTGCACTAGCCATACTCCTATATTCAGCTTCAGTACAAAATCTAGATATAGTTGATTACTTTTCGAACACCATGAAACTGGATTGTCCCCAATATAGATGGAGTAACCAGAAACTTATTTCTTATCATCATGATTTGTTGCCCAATCAGCATCGGAGAATCCAGTTACATTAAGAATTTTGCATGCCTTTAGAGATAAACCATAAGTAGCAATTCCTTTTAGATATCTTAATGTCCTCTTCACAGCTTTCCAATGCTCACTAAGAGGTTCCTGCATGAATTGAGACACTTAGTTAACACTGACTGCAATATCGGGTCTAGCTATGGTAGCATATTGTAATGCTCCCACAACAGTTCTATATTGCTTGACATTAAATATTGATTCTCCCATGTTTTTGGAGAGTTGATGGTTGCATATCATGGGTGTTGGTTGAGGGTTAGCTTCATCCATCTTTGACCTATGTAATATTTCATTGATGTACTTTCTCTAGCTTAATATTATTTCTGAACTTGAATTTCTGATAAATTCTATGCCTAGAAAATAACTTAGATTTCTAAGATCTTTGACAGAAATTGCTTATCTTAATACTGGATAAGGTCATTGATTGTTGCTTCATCATTTCCTGTAGTAAGTAAGTCATCAACATATATTAGAATAGATATAATAGACTCTTTTTTATTCAAGTAAATAAGGAATTTTCAGATTTTGTGGACTGGTATCCCAATCTGCCCTGTGTGGTAACCTCTCAAACCAAACCCTTGGAACTTGTTTAAGCCCATATATTGTCTTGTTTGGCTTGTTAACATAATTCAAGTTTTGGTTGTATCCCTATGGTTTTTCCATGCAGATTTCTTCCTGAAATACTCCATTTAAAAATGCATTATTTACATCAACCTATCTGATATTCCACTATTTATGTAGAGAAATAGTAAAAATTACTCTAATGGTTGTTGGCTTAACCACACGTGAAAATGTTTCATTAAAATAAAACACATATTGTTGTGTGTACCTTTTTGCTACATGTCTAGCCATATATCTATTAACTATTCCATATGGGGTTTTCTTCAATTTGTAAGTCCACTTGCAGCCAACAATGTTTTTGTTATTTATAGGACCGACTGATTCCCATGATTTATTTTTAATAAGAGCATTGTGCTCTTTATCCATGGAAGCTTTCCAATTATTGTCTTCTATAGCTTGTTCAAAAGTTTCTGGCTCTTCTGTTATTTTGACTGTAGTATAGTGTTTAGGTTTGAATATACCACTCTTTGATGTGGTGATCATTGGGTGGCCTGTCCTTACTTGAGAGACCTCTGTGCTTACAGAGTCAACATTGTTTCTATATTGATTATGTTGAGTATCTATAGACCCATTGCTGACTACATGAGTTTGATCATTTGTGCATGTAGGAAACTAATTGAGATATCTGGGTTCATCTGCTGGTTCATAGCTTGACTAATCTGGCATAGCAAGTTGTGAATCACTAGCTCTTGCAGTCCTCTCGGTCTCCTTTTGTTGCCAAGTATTGGTATATACAAGTAAACAAGTTATAGACATTCTTGGATTATATACCTTTTTGGTTGTCATCATGTCTGAGTTGCTAAAGGGAAACACGGATTCGTTAAACACTACATGTCTGCTAACAAAAAAAATTCCACTGTTATCCAAACATTTATGCTCTTTTTGATTAGAGGAATAGCCTAAGAAAGTGCATGGTTTAGACCTGAAATCTAATTTATTTGTGTTGTATTGCCTTAGGTGATGAAAACATAGAAACCCAAAAGTTTTTAAGGCATGATAATCAAGTTTAACTCCAAATTGCCTTTCTATAGAATTTACACCTTTCAAAACTCTTATATGTAGTCTATTTATTAAATACACAGTTGTATTGAAAGTACCAGGCCAAAATTTTAGTGGTAGTGATGACTAAGCTAAAAGTGTAAGTCCTAAGTCCATGATATGTAAATGTTTTCTTTCAGTTAAACCATTTTTCTCATATGTATAACAGCATGTAATTCTATGAACTATTCCCTTATTGTTATCGTAGTAAGTGGTTTGTATTCTGTACCCCCATCAGTTTGCATAACCTTGACTTGAAATCCAATCTGTTTTTCAACTAATGTTATAAAATGTAATACTGCATTATATGTTTCAGATTTAGCTTTCTAGAAATAAATCCAAGTATGTCTAGAATAAGCATCAAAAAATGATGTGTAATACCTACAACCATAATCAGAACAGACTGGGGCTGAACCCTAATATTTGTAGTAATTAATTCAAGTGGATTTGAGTACACAGTAGAAGAATCATTAAAGGCTAACTTATGACTTTTACCCATCTAGAAATAAGTACAAACATATGGTGTAGAAATATTTTCAAAAGAAAATTTATTTTCAATAAGAACTTGTTTAACAACAGTTGCATTTAGGTGGCCCAGTTTATAATGCCATAGATCATAAGTACTTCTACTCTTTTCTGTTTGAGTAGCCTCGGACAGGTTAAAATTATTTTGATCTTTTACAATACCGGTGGAGTTAACAACATTGAATCTTTGTTACAATTATTTTGATCTTTTACAATACTGGTGGAGTTAACAACATTGAATTTGCAAAGACCTTTGTCTACATAACCCTGCAAAAGAGTTTCTTTAATTAATATGTCTTTTACTAAACAGTACTTAGGAAAGAATTCAAAATAAACATTGTTGTCTCTAGCAAATTGAGAGACACTAATGATATTTTTTTTTATTTTTTGAACTCATAAGTTATTTAAAAATAGTTGTCTAGCACCTTTGATATAAGCTTTACCAGCATGAGTGATTCTAATAGACTCACCGTTGCCTATGAAAATTGACTGTTTACCTGTGTACTCTTTATTTCCAAGATTAAGATTGTCAAGATTGGTTGTTAAGTGATTAGTTGCTCCAAAATCAGGGTACCATGCTTCATCATGAATGTGTTCTGGTTTTGTAATCAGGTTTCTATAGTTCTCCGACTAACCATTTAAGTCATGTTGAACTTGTGCTATATTTGCACTCAAGTTGACATTTCTTTGATTATTTGTGTTCTGTCCTGGCACATAGTTTAAGTTTAATATGAAGTAACATTTTTGAGATGCGTGACCAATTTTTTTTTAAAGATTTGACATCTTAGCTTGTTGTTGTTATTTCATTTTGCTCTGCCTCTTCCTCTCACTAACTGGTTATTTCATTGTTGATGCTGATCTGGTTTAGTGCTGTACTAGCTTTTACCCTTGTAACTTGAAGCATAATTAATTGACATGTCTGATTCACTGGCTTCTTGTATTCAATTCTTCCTTCATGAGCAAGAAGAATTGAATTCACCTTCTGTTGAGGGTGTAGTCCTTTGTGATGTTATGAGTACCACTACAACATCATATTCTTCACTTAAACCATTTAAAATGATTAAAACTTGTTCAGTTTTGAAATCTTGTGTCCTGCTGCCTTAAGAAGATCACATGTTGTTTTGAACTTTGTTAGATATTCACCCAAGGATAGATTATCTTTTCTAATGCTATGCAATTTTCTCTTGTGATGCATTACTTTGGCTGTAGATTGAGAATTATAGATTCTCTCTACTATTTACCAGATCTCATTGGCAGTTTTGCTTCCAATAACTTGTGACAGTAACTTGACACTTATAGATAATAAAAACCATGAACAGATTAGGATGTCCCATCTTTGATGTCTTAAGAACTCTTCATTACTGATAGTTTTATTTTCTTGATCAGTTATGAACATTGGAGGTATTGAGATGGTGCTGAGCAGATATCCTTTGAGATCGTAGCCTCTAACAGTAGTCTCCACTTGAACTTTATATAGAAGATAATTATCTTCTTCACGATGTGCAGTAATCAATTGGCTCTGAGGGCTTATCATAGTTTTTATCAAACTTTCCGTGACAGAGCTATCATTATCTCCTATAATGATAACTTGAAAAGAAGATAATCAAGAACTAAATCAGAGAGACTTACATGGTCAAGAAGGTTCAGATATGTGAAGAACGTGTTAGTTAAAGCCAAAATTCAAATGATGAGAATTAGCTGATGAGTTCTTGGTGAGACAACAACTTTCTTTACTGCTTCGTGATGATTTTTTTTGACTCTGATTATAATTTTCTGATGATTTGATTGAATTTTCTTGAAATTTTATTGAAAAAAGTCTAGTTGCAACCAAGATTCAAGATCTTCTGGTATGGCACAGACTTTAGAAAGCAAATTCTTAGTAAAACTCAAATGATGAGATAATCTATAATGAGAAATCTCATAACCAGATGATGATATCTGATCTGATGATTATTTAGATTAAGATGCCAATTGAATTGCTGTTAGGCTGTGATGGCTTTGATGCCAAGTTGAAAAATCTGATTCATGGAATAATTTTTGAATTAAATTTTTTGATTGTAAATGTATTGACCCTCCATGGTGCTTTCGGACTAATAGGTTTTATGTTACGCCAATTTAAACTTGCTCGATCTGTTTCAACTGCGACCATATAATGCAATCGCATTCTCTGGTCCAATTGCTGTTTTTGTTTCTGTATTCCTTATTTATCCATTGGGTCAATTTAGTTGGTTCTTTGCATCCAGTTGTTTTTGTATATAATACTATGATACAGAGCTCTTTTTATATAGCAGTTTAAAAAGATAGTGGGCTGAGAAAATAAATATGCAGCCCAACACAATATACACAGCTCTTGATAAAAACGGTTTAGGTAGAAGCAAAAGATATAACCGCAATACCTAAAATGAGATAAACATAAGGTATACGCAGCAACTTCTCATTTTTACTCTAGCGTAAAGGCACCAGTGTTTTCATGCATAGGCATGTCACCTAAATTTGAAATTCTTTCCCGGTGAGCATTTGGGACCATAGTATCATTAATGTTAATTTGTATGAGTGATTTTTTTCCCTTGATTACTTCCTATGACCGTTGTTTATGAACTCCCCTACATGTTTTAATAACATAAATAAAATTACTATCTTATTCTTGTGTTAAAATGAAGCTACTATACATTGACTACAACCAATTAGCTTACACGTTGTTCAAATATAGAGTGCCAACTCATATCATAGCAAATTGATGTCTACTACTGTTGTTCAACATGCGCAAGTAATAAAACATTAAAAAGGTAAGTCACACTGTTTTTAATAAAACTTTTTTTAACATCATACAGAAGAGTTACAATGTAACAAATTATTTGAGTTTGTAGACTAGATTTTTTGAGCTTACATGTTTATTTGGTAGAGGAGAAAATGTTAATGACCTCCAGTATGTTCTGTTCTAGCATATTGAAAAAAATCATTTATTCATATTGAATCATATATTGAGATAAATAGGAGAACAAATGTGTATGTGACATCATTGCAAACTACTAAAATGGAGGACGACTTGGTGTAGTAAGCAAAATTATTAGAAGTACCAGTGTCGTTAGACACGGTAAAAAGCAAATTGAATCATCAAAATTTAGCAATCATATTAACACATTTGGGGAAAAAATTATTTTATGTTAGAAATTGAGATGTTTTGGGATTTCAATGCAAATGGATAGAAAACATATTGGTGATCTTCACATAATACTGATATTATTTTACTACGTTTCAATGTTGGCTGTAAAACATGTTTGATTATGATTATAGATGTGATACCATGTCCACATATAACATTATGTCATATTTCCTTTTGATCATTTATTAAATCGCAGTTGCCTAATAAAGTTCAAGAAAATGCACAATCTGGAAAACTACAAGCTGATTAAGCTTTTATAGGTCCGTAGTTAACATTTTATTTTAGCGGATGTCTTGATATGCTATGGGAAACATTTATATAGGGGCAATAAATCAATGGTTAGCCATGTGATAATGCAATATACATGTTTTATCTTATTTAGCTACATATAATAAGTTTTTTGCCAATGCTAATCATTCAAACTAAGACTGACATGATGATAATTATTTCATCAAGTGGTAAAGAAATTATTCAAAATGTAAAATTGCTCATTACATTTCCATTTTACTCTAGAGTTTCATGCTTTATCATTGTGTCACACCTTGAAATTTAGTCATTGCCACAAATTCAAAAAAGTGCTAACTAAGTTATTTAAACTCAAGCCACAATGATTACATTACATCAGCAATCAAAAAAGTGTAAATTACATTTTTTTATTGGTTAGAAATATCATCACGGTTAGTTAATATAAATAAATTTATAAATAAATTAACCGAGCTTTATAAAAATTTAACTAATTTTTAAAAAAATTAACCAAAAATTCAAATACTAAAAGTTATATAATTTGACTATGTTCTATAAAAATTAAGTAAATTTATATAAATTAATTAAATTTTATTAGAATTTAACTACGTACATAATTTTTTAAAAATTAAACAGGCGTATTATAAAATTATCCAAGTTTTATAAATATTTAACTATTTGTTTTTGAAATTATTTAAATTTAAGAAAATTTCAACTAAGGGTGTTTGATATACTTTAAATATGAAACAGTTTCATAATCATTTGTTGATTATTAATCTTGTCTACATGTAATTAGCTTTTTAGTAGTCTAGACCAGTTGCATCAAATAAGTAGGGTTAAACATGTAATGGACATGTCTTTAATTGTTATATATACTATAACATTTTGTTAGTACTTGTTGTACAAACTTGTTTATGAATGGTTATGGAGTTTATGTGAATTTGTTCGGTTTGTCAAAAAAATATTATCGAAATGGTTATGGATATTATATTTGATTAAGTGATTAACGTGTTTTTTATTATTTGAATATGATGAATATCTGATTTTGTTTGAATACGACTATTATGCGATTGATTGCTGGTTGTAATGAGACTATTATGTGAGCGATGGTTGGAAATGATACAAGCCATTAACATGAAATAATGGCGTATGCAGTATGCTACAAAATAGTTAATAACCTTTAGTAGCGTTTAAAAAATGCTACTAAAATAAGTGTATATGGATGCGATACAACTTCTAAGACATTGAAAAAACGCTAATTTTTTTAGTAGCGTTTAGCTAAACGCTACGATACAACATACAACTAAAAGTCTGAAATTTTTTATAGCGCTTCTAAAATCCTACAATAGGTCAAGTTTTGGTAGCGTTTTCTACAACCCTTGTAACGACACGTAAAATTTTCAATAATTTAATTTGTTAAGTTTATAAGTTTTGGTAATTTAATATGAAAAAAAACCTTATTAATTAAAAATTGAACGATGGAAATTAGAACTAATTAGTAACAATTGAAATAAAATTATAACTTAGTGAAGTAATAAAAATTGGTATACTTGGCTATAAATTAATGTAAGAAAACTAATGCAAACATTTAAATTTATAAAAGGAATAATATGAATTAAATGACTCTTGAATAAAGATTGGGTATATAAGAATGGTAACATTTTTGGTGAAAGTGTGAATGTTGAATCATTAATGAGATAATATTTTATTAATATAAATTGAAGTAAATTAGTGTTAATTAAGTAATTGTAACATTTGATTTGTAAACAATAATGAATTCATTAATGTGGTTTAAAGTAATAGTAACGTTTGTAAGTTACTATTGAATTGGTTTATTAATTTAGTTGTAAATGTTAGATTTAGGTATAAAATTTGAATATAGGAAAATAAGGGCAATTGTGGTGCGAACAAATGAATTAGTGTATTATCTATGGTAATTGAATGAATTTAACATTTTGTAAACAATTACGATACTTAGAGAAAATGGCAAACTTTAGTGTAAATTAAAGGGTATTGGCAATAGCTATTATAACTTGACTATTTAGGCTATAAAATGAATTGGAAATCAATTGTATTCAAATGTAAATAAATGTTCATTAATGAGAATTAATGCAGTAACAGGAGGTGTGAATGTATAACTTACCTAGAAACGTAAATTTATTTATAAAGTAATAAATTGGTAAAAAGAATGGAACTAAGGTAAATTTATTTAATTGGTTTCAAATCTTAATTGATGTGTACAATTGACAAAAGTACACATTTAAAAAAGTAACATTTATACAAATTTAAGATGTAAATAGGAGTGTATTAATGTAATGGAATATAAAACTAATGTAACCAGGTTTATAAAGAAATAGTGGACATAGTATAAAGATTGAAATTAAATCAAATCAAATTATGGGGATCAACTTTAATTAATTAGAATGTAATCTATAATAAATAAATTTAATGATAAGTAAACGAATTTAATTACTATATTAATTGAAAACTAGGATGCAATGGGAAAGCATATTTTATTCATAAGATAATATAAAAGAATGAAACATACCTGAATGAATTAACTGAGGTTTCAATCATAATAAATGTATACATTTGACAAATCTAATAAAATAAGCAATTTTTGGAAATTTTTGTATTTTTGGTCAACTGAAAGTCAAAGTTTGACCACAATTGTAAATTTTAAATTTGAATTTTTAAATGCTAATCTTTTTCTTTGTAAATGTATTTTATTTTAATACTTATTCGGCTTTTTGTTTCATGAAATTCCGATTTGTACTTCTAGATTTGGATAAATTACAGCATTTTACACGCAATAAATTTATGTATTTTCATTATATATATATATTTATTTATATATTTCTCCTATATCCATCTCTTCGTTTACTTGTCTTCTATTTTTCTAGGCTTTATTGTATTCATTGGAATTTATTTGTTTATATCTTTTATAAAGAGTTGGAGAAAATCAAAGGGTATACGTTACTTTGTTAAATGCTTGCCTTTTTAATTTTCTACCCTCTTTATTAATTCTTAGCGTTTCTCACTTATTATAGTCGTGCATTACTCTATCAAATCACGTACAAAATCTTTCCAAATAACTTACTTCTTCATTTGCCTCTTCTGATTGGAAGATATTACATAAGTTTCTTTTATCAAATAGGAAATAAATCCCATTCATTCACTAGCCTCTTTATTTCTTGCCTTTTTATTTCCTACCTCCTTAATTACGTTTTAGCTGTTCATTTTATTTTCTTTAGGCCATGAGAAACTTTCCATTCACTTCATTTGTCATTTGCATGCAAACAAAGAAAATATAAAAGATTCTTTCTCCTTAAATTGTGCCTTTTAATTTCCTAACCATTCATTTCCTAGCCTTTACATCTCTAGCCATCCACTCTCCATATCTTTAGCCGTTCATTGTTTCTGTAACCCTAATCGCCACTTTTATTATTATTTCACATGAAAACTTTCTTATCTCATTTCCATTTGCGTGAGAGAAAAATAAAACAAGCTTTAAATTTTCATGGCTTCTCCTTACTTTCTTCTTCCTTTTCCTTTTGATTTTCTCTTTGGTTTTCATGATAGCTTGGCCTCCACCTCCTAGCCTACATCTCCTCCTCATCACCACCACATGACCACAAACATCCCTAATCGTGAGTTTGTGATGCCTAGAACTTACCCAAACCTAATGGCCGAGCCCACTTGGTGGTTGAAAGCAAGGTTATGTCCTCTTTGATTCATAATTGCATTGTTTAATCCATTTTTTGTTGTGTTGAATCTTATTCTTATGATTTGTGTATTTGTTATATACAAGATATGGATCTTGACTCCTCATCCACTCAAGTTTGCATTGTGCTTTGTAGTGCTTTTTTGTGCTTTGCAGAGTTTGGATTTTTATTCTGAATTCAATTCTAGCTTTAAAAAGGTGAGTTTTATCACTCTAGACATATGTACCTATATTATCGTGGAATAATGACAAGTGGATCTATATAAATTGATATGTTATTCATACATGCCTGTGATATGTTATATGATTTACAAATATATTTGTACATTATCTAATATGTTATTATATGATATACTGTTCATTTTATTTACTGTATCATTACTGCAAGTTCCCTATCACTATGGGTTGAAATGATACATACCCGAACGGACTTTAGAATAAGGAAAAAATCATTATGAGCTGAAATGATAGGCTTAAGTGATTTTTATTGCATTTATTTTACTTGGGATTGTGGGTTTGAAATGATAGAACCTGGATTTTTCTTTTAAATTACGGATTAAAATGATACATATCTGTATCACTTGACTTGGGTTAGAAAATATTATACAGGCCCACGGTTATATTTTAAATGATATTTTCCAAAAATATTATTAAGTATTTTAATATTTTCTGAAAATTATTAAGTATGTTGGGATTATAAATATATGAAAATTTAACTTAATTTGATTTAATGTTTTAAAGCGTAAAGAAATATTGTTTGTCTATAAGTTAAATTTTTTATGAGTTAATTGGTTTTGGATGGAGTTTTAAGAGTCATATTTACGTTAAATAACTTGATAATTAAGTTGATTTAATTTGGAATCTTCAATCTAACCTAGTAATTTTAATAAAGGTTATTTCTTGAAATGGACATATTTTGTGTAATAAATAATGCAATTTTGAATAAATAAAATCAAATACATTTTATGGGACATTTGTAATAAGTTTATTTAACTTGGAACCATAGTTGGATTGATGTCTACATGAATAGATCTATTAAGGAAATTTGATTTTTATATTAATTATGATAAAATGTTCATTTGCGAAATGTTATGTTGGGTAAGATAAATAGTTATGGTTTTAAAACGGGAAAATGTAATTTAAGTAATGACTTAACTTGGAAATTTGAAATTTGCTTTTAAATGGAAATACTAAGTTAAGCAAATACATGGAAATTTAATTTATTTATGAGATGGGTATGTTAAATACATTATTAAGTTATTTATTAGAATAAAGGTTAAGCAATTTATCAAGTATTGACTTAACAAATGAATATTTAATTTAAATTGGATATTTATTAATAAATGTTATTTTTATAAAATTTATAATTTAAGTAATATCTAAATATTTTTTTTGAAAAGTGGAATAAATTTGATAAGTTAAAAATGAGAAAATTGAAGATATATTGTTTTAAAGGGTATAACAGAAATTATAGCATTTCTGAAACGTTGTAGTTTCTGAACTTGAACTATGTTTTGATATATACTAAATAAACCTACCGCAAACTTTATAAATGCTGCTGTTTTGAAATATACAATGTTTTGGAAAGTTTATAATTGAATGAATAAACTTATAATGCTACAACTTTGAAATGAATATTATTTGACATTGAATTTAAAGGGTTAAATGAATCTTGTTTGGAAGATATTAACATTTAGATGGTCTAAATAAATATGTTTCGAAATGTTTGGTATCAGAGCTTTCGCTCTAGGCAAAACTTAGCATATATGGTAAATTTATTTACAGAATCGCTTTCATTCGAGTGTGAATCTCTTCCTTTTGACTCGGTTTCCTTTTAATTTTGGAACTTTCCCCACGGTTCCAAATTTCATTCTTGTTTCCTCACTATTCATCTTTTTTGATTTTGGAGTATGCCATAACTCCACTTCGAACGATCTTCATAATGAATTGGCAGGTCTCGCCAATATTCTGATGCTTTGTAAACGGGTGAAACTCCTTTACAATAGGCATTTATTCACCTAAGATTTATATATCCTTGGTTTAGATGCTTGTAACTCTTCTTATCCCGAATTCTATCTTTTGAGATCAAAGGTATATTTGCCAAGAATTTTACATCGATCTTAATCTTTAAATCAAGATTGACCCGGTTAAGGTTGCCCGCGATTTATATAAGCTTATCCATTTCCTTATTCGGTTAGTTAATCATCTTATCTTTTGTTTCCAACTTATCCTCAATCAAAATTTTCTTTGATTTGAGTTAATCAAATTTGAACCCTATTCTTGCTTTGTAAAAGCTATATTTAAAATGTTTTATATATTGTGTTGTTTGAGTTGTTGACGCTGATTTGGGTTTTCGATCGATTCGTCTGATCAAAATTATCGATAGGATTTCCAAAACACTTGAACAGAACAAACTAACACAGTATTGTTTTCAATTTAGTAAATGAAATAAATTTTGTATATGTATATAAGTATAATTTTCTGAATTTTTTTAGTTAGTTGAATTAGATGTTGAGGAATAATATTTGACTTTGTATGTATTTTGTAACCATTGGCTTTAGTTTCATATATAAATAATTAAACATGGTTATAAATTAATTTGGAAATCTGAATGAATTTTAAAAAAGAAACTAAGAATTTAATTTCCAATGGTTTCAGACTTTCTGTTTAAAGTTCTAAGGGTGTATTATTAAAGTATTTCAAGTAGAAATTATTTCAAGGAATTTTAATTTGTAAATCAGTGCTCTTTTCTTTGTCGCTGGAAATAATTTTGGTGATGACTGCAGCATCATCGACTTTCATTTTTGAGTTTCGAAGTGAAGAGACCACTCTGTAGTTTTGCTACAGTCTTGCTTTGGAGAATTAAATGGATCTGGATTTATAAAATTTGATTTGATGTATATTGTGTATATTTATTTATCTCTAAAATCTTTGAAGTTAATTAGAAATCTAGTTCTTAAACTTTGTCTTAAAGGATAATGTCAAATATACAATGAAACCAAAATTTTGAAAAAATATTTAATCTTAAGATAATTGATTTAGAAAATTTTATTTGTATAATATTCTATTACATTCCAATATAACTTACCTTAATTATTAGCAGTTAACAATGTAATTAGATAATATACAAATAAAAGGGATTTTTATAAATAAAATTTGGGTATTTATAATAAATGTTATACACTTAAATTTTAGTTGTAAAAAGGATTAATTAAGGTAAATAAAATAAAAGGTTAATTAAATAACTTATAATATAAAATGGTGTTAAAGGAATTAATAAATAAATCGGTTTATTTTATTTAAATTAATTAACTTTGTAAATTTATTTGTTTATAAAGTTAGTATTTTTAACAAGATATATTGATTACTTAATTCTTTCTTTTCCCTTCTTTTCCTTTTCAGGGACAAAAAGTTTTGAGTGGGGAAGAGTGTAATGACCCATAAATTTTTTCAATAATTTAATTTTTTTAAGTTAATAATTTTTAGTAATTTAATATGAAAAAAAACCTTATTAATTAAAAATTAAACGATGGCAATTAGAACTAATTAGTAACAATTGAAATGAAATTATAATTTAGTGAAGTAATGAAAATTGGTATACTTGGCTATAAATCAATGTAAGAAAACTAATGCAAACATTAAAATATATAAAAGGAATAATATGAAATAAATGACTCTTGAATAAAGATTGGGTATATAAGAATGGTAACATTTGTGGTGAACAATGAAATCACAAGTGTGAATGTTAAATCATTAATGAGATAATATATGATTAATATAAATTGAAGTAAATCAGTGTTAATTAAGTAATTGTAACATTTGATTTGTAAACAATAATGAATTCATTAATATGATTTAAAGTAGTAGTAACGGTTGTAAGTTACTATTTAATTGGTTTATTAATTTAGTTATAAATGTAAGGTTTAGGTATAAAATTTGAATATAAGAAAATAAGGGTAAGTGTGGTGCGAACAAATGAACTAGTGTATAATATATGGTAATTGAAGGAATTTAACATTCTGTAAGCAATTATGATAATTAGAGAAAATGATAAACTTGAGTGTAAATTAAAGGGTAATGGCAACAGCTATTATAAGTTGTCTATTTAGGCTATAAAATGAATTGGAAATCAATTGTATTCAAATGTAAGTAATTGTTCATTAATGGGAATTAATACAGTAACAGGAGGTGTGAATGTATAAATTAAATAGAAACGTAAATTTATTTATAAACTAATAAATTGGTAAAAAGAATGGAACTAAGGTAAATTTATTTAATTGGTTTCAAACCTTAATTAATGTGTACAATTGAAAAAAGTACACATTTAAAAAGGTAACATTTATACAAATTTAAGATGTAAATAGGGGTGTATTAATGTAATGGAATATAAAACTAATGTAACCAGGTTTATAAAGAAATAGTGGGCATAGTATAAAGATGGAAATTAAATCAAATCAGATTATGGGAATCAATTTTAATTGATTGGAATGTAATCTATAATAAATAAATTTAATGATAAGTAAACGAATTTAATTACTATATTAATTGAAAACTAGGATGAAATGGGAATGCATATTTTATTCATAAGATAATATAAAAGAATGAAACCTATCTGAATGAATTAATTGATGTTTCAGTCATAGTAAATGTATACATTTGATAAATTTAATAAAATAAGCAATTTCTGGAAATTTTTGTATTTTTGGTCAACTGAAAGTCAAAGTTTGACCACAGTCGAAAATTTTAAATTTGAATTTTTAAATGCTAATCTTTTTCTTTGAAAATGTATTTTATTTTAATACTTATTCTGCTTTTCGTTTCATGATATTCCGGTTTATACGTTTAGATTTGGATAAATTACAGCGTTTTACACACAATAAATTTATGTATTTTCATTCTATATATGTACATTTATTTCTATATTTTTCCCAAATCCATCTCTTCGTTTATTTCTCTATTTATTTGTCTAGGCTTTTACTGTATTCATTGGAATTTATTTGTTTATATCTTTTATAAAGAGTTGGAGAAAAGCAAAGTGTATACGTTACTTTGTTAAATGCTTGCCTTTTTAATTTTCTACCCTCTTTATTGACTCTTAGCGTTTCTCACCTATTATAGCCGTGCATTACTCTATCAAATCATGCACAAAATCTTCCCAAATGTCTCACTTCTTCATTTTCCTCTTCTGATTGGAAGATATTACATAAGTTTCTTTTATTAAATAGGAAATAAATCCCATTCATTCACTAGCCTCTTTATTTCTTGCCTTTTTATTTCCTACCTCATTAATTACCTTCTAGCCGTGCATTTTATTTTATTTAAGCCACGAGAAACTTTCCATTCACTTCATTTGTCATTTGCGTGCAAATAAAGAAAATATACAAGATTCCTTCTCCTTAAATTGTCCCTTTTAATTTCCTAACCATTCATTTTCTAGCCTTTACATCTCTAGCCATCCACTCTCCATATCTTTAGCCGTTCATTGTTTCTGTAACCCTAGTCGCCACTTTTTTTATTATTTCACGTGAAAACTTTCTTATCTCATATCCATTTGCGTGAGAGAAAAATAAAACAAGCTCTAAATTTTCATGGCTTCTCCTTACTTTCTTCTTCCTTTTTCTTTTAATTTTCTCTTTGGTTTTCATGCTAGCTCGGCATCCACCTCCTAGCCTGCCTCTCCACCTCATCACCACCGCTTGACCACAAACATCCTTAGACGTGAGTTTGTGATGCCCAGACCCTACCCAAACCCAATGGCCAGCCCACTTGGTGGTTGAAAGCATGGTTATGTCCTCTTTGATTCATAATTGCATTGTTTAATTCATTTTTTGTTGTGTTGAATCTTATTCTTATGATTTGTGTATTTTTTAGATATAAGATATGGATCTTGACTCTTCATCCACTCAAGTTTGCATTGTGCTTTGTCGTGCTTTGCGGAGTTTGGATTTTTATTCTGAATTTCAATTCTAGCTTTAAAAAGGTGAGTTTTATCACTCTAGACATATGTACTTATATTATTGTGGAATAATGACAAGTGGATCTGTATAAATTGATATGTTATTCATACATGCCTGTGATATGTTATAACCCTACAAAAAGTTTTAGGCTTTTAGTTGCATGTCGTATCGCAGCGTTTAATGAAACACTACTAAAATTTTTGGTAGAGTTTTTACAGCACTACAAAAGGCCTTTTCTGGCGTAGTGCGAAAACTATTGAATGTTGTTTTGAAGAGACCGGGATCAGATATGTTATCCGAAAACCACTTCGATCCAACCCAAGCGTTTTGAAGTGAAGACATTTTGAAGATGATGGAATTCGAAGACGAAGCTCTTTAAAGTGCAATAGCTATTTGCTACTAATCCTGAGGGTGATTCAAAAATGGATGACGTTAAAGTAGTACGTTCGTTTTGTTCATGTCCAGAACAACTTGTATGGATGAATGCTAGCATTGAATTGTTGCTCGGAAGGCAGTGTTAGCATTCCAAGTGGGAACTTCTATATGAAAGGTAAAATCTAGCCTCAAGCCTCATCAACCGAGAACGACTAAAACATGGGAGATGCAGCCAGGCTAAGTGGGTCGCTTCCAATTAGGGTATGATCATCCCAATCTAGAATCGATATCATCTCTCATTTGTAAGCTTCGGGGCCTATTAGCCAAGGGGTGATCATATTCGTTACTACTAGTCAAGTGGTAGGCCGGTCCTGTGTTGGCAGGTGATCCTAGCGAGGTCCTCGATGTTGTTTTATCTAGAGATGCATCGCGACGGACGGTACTTTAGTAGCCCAGTCATTGTTTGGAATCCATTCTCCGATAAGCGTCGTATGGACTTAGTTCTGACCAACTATGTTAAAATGTGAGATGCAAGCATCTCAATTATATTCATATTTTACTTTGACCCCTAGATATTATTACAATATCAATGTGTTTCCTATAGAAAATATTTGGGTTATCATAAGGTAAAAACCCGTCTATATTTATGTGTGGCGTGGTCTTACGAGATACCTTTATTTGAAAGGTTTTCATAAAAATTAAATTCCATCTGGGTGTGTTTTTCTCACACTAGTTTACCAGATTGACTCGGATGTTATTTCATTATAATGCTCGGGTCAGTTTGAGCATATTTACAAATTTCTTTGGATGAGTTGGAGCTTAGGAGATGAGCTGGAGGTCCAAGCTGTATGTATATATTTCTTTATGTTCTGTTGTGTTGTCTATTAGTTGTATTTATCGGCAATTGTAAGGACAAACTGTTATAACTGTCCAGGCTGAAATAGGTTAGTGTACTTTGATTGGTGTCTGTATATTACATTTTTCTTATGTAAAAATTTGTTGTATATCATAAATTATTTTTTCCGCGAGATTCTGTATTGTTTAGTTCTCTTCTTCCTTCCTTTTCCTTGCCCATTACTATCCACCTTTCTGTTCAATTTGAGTGGGTCATGTGTGATTGATTGTCCCCCTTAAACTGTACGAAAAAAAGGGTAATTACAATGTAACTTTGAGAAATAAAAACTAGAGGAAATTTCCATCCTTGGAATTTTTTCGAACGTTGGGACCCAAAATTCTTGTAAAGCCTATAACATTTGATAGGAATTGAATTAGGATATAAAACCACTTCCATTAGATTGAGATAATGGTTTCTTTTTGTAGAGCCATCATAATAGTAAATCGAACTTATGTTCGGGATATATGGCCGTTTGAAGTTCTGCTTGATTTTGAACAACTTAATAGGTAAATATGGGAATTAGTGGCTAAGCCCAAAGCCCATTTAGAGGTTAGCACCTATATGGGCTGGTTGGACTTCTCCTTATCATTTCGCACTTTCAAAATAATTAAAGAACCACCGTTAACATTCTCTAAGCCTAAACCCATTCTAAAACTTAGTTTAATTAGACAAATCTTGTCATTACGAGAAATTAACAAAATTAGCACTTAGATTTGGGGATGTGCTGTTGGAGAAATCTTAGATCTATTATTCATTTTGGAATTCTTGCTCTTTTTAGATTGCTTCGAATTTAGGTGAGTGGTTGGAACCTCTCACTTACTAATTAATCATTGTATTCCTTAAATGATGTTTTTAAAATGGTTTTTGAAATTTAATTACATTTTAAACCATATATAATCGCCCATGTCATTGTAAACAATTTTTTGAATTTTCACGAAAATATGTTCTTATGGATCTCCCTTATTCATTTGGATATTCGTTGCTCTCTTACCCCTAGATCTAAGCTATAATTTGATGTATGTGAATGGTTGCTTGTTTGGATATATTGTATATGTTGAATGCCCGAACATATGTTGTTTGTTTTGTTGAAAAGTTGATCAAATGGCGACTTAGAATTAAGAACAATTTCATAACTCTTCCCCGATACAAGGAGGTGACATTAGCCAAATCAGGTGTGGGTTATGTGGGGTGATAAGGAAGGCCTCTTAAAGCTTCATTTCAAATTTTAAGTCGTTTGGAGTTCGTTTGCTCAAGTTATGATTGAGGGAAGTATGGATCAGTAGTGGTACTGAAGAATTGGATTGGCATGCCTTACTTCGAGTTCCACTTCAGGTCGCATCGAAGTCTACTTAGGGTTGCATAAGGTTCACTCCAAGTTTACCTTAGGGGGAAAAATAGCTCAAGTGTTGGATCAGTGGAATGCATTCGATGGGTGTTTGATCAGGATGTATGGATCGATGGGCTTAAGTTATGATGCATGATTCGGTGGGCATCATATCGGTATTGTATAGTTGGAGTCTCATGGATCGGGTTTCATGGTTTGGTAGTAGGGAGAAACTAAAGTTGCTTCATGTCATTTATGTGTTTACTCCGAATCTTTACAATGTTTGCTTTGGGTTTTGGACATGCTCGCCTCGGGTCCATGTCATATTTACTTCGAGCTTAGGCCAACTTAAGTGTTTAGCTAGATTTTAGCCAAGGCCTGGTTTGGAACCAAATCATGAAACTCGGTGTTGATTCGTGACTTTGTGGATTCATGGTTTGGTAATGAGGAGTGGTAGCTTCATTTATGAGATAGATGCACTTGGAGGCTTAGGGCATAGGCTTTAGAGCCATGCCGAAGTGACTTCTAAGGGACGTTTCAGAACAAGGAGAGTATATGCTATGACTATTAATGGACACCTTGAGTTGTTCCATATTTAACAATTCAAGGACGGGAGTTTTGAGATGATTCCATAAGGATAAGTTTGAGGATGGTAACTTGTGAAGTGGGGCGAGGACGGGCTATGCTATGGATTTGGAGGATGAGAACATGCAAAGTGGAGCATGCGCATGCTCTACTATAATGACTTATGTAAAGGGATTATGAATGCTTGAAGGTTTCGATGGGTACTCGTAAAGCAAGATTATAGGAGGACGCTCATTTTAGCAAGGATGGGCCTTTGATCTTCGGATGGGAGATTTATTTTTCCCTGGATTGCGAGGACAGGCGGTATAGTTCCAAGCCTACTAAGTGGCATGGATTCGAGTACCGAGGAACTGGGACATCGAGCAGTCTCCGACTAAGGGCGAGTTCATTCGATTTATCACATATCCAATGCACTGAGTGAGTGAATGTGAGGATGGATGATGGGTGCTATGTTTTCTTTGCATGACTAAGGATGCCACATGACAAAGATATTATGGATGTCGATATCTAACCACTCCATATACACTTTAATGCATAGTGCATTTGTGATGATTATGATGTAGAGTAGCCAATATTTTGTATCATACGATAACTCTTTAGATGCGAGGATGGGGCAGGTATGATTCTATATACCTATTTTCCTAGTATAGTGACTTTATAGAATTTTGTGTTTTCTACCGCTCATACAGGACTGTTGTCTAACTGAGGATTTCATGTTTTTCTTCCTATTAATTTTTTGTTCTCTTAAACGAATATATTAGGGATATCAGGTCTAGTGAGCACATAGAGCTGAAGAGGTGACAATCAGGATGCAATACTCTCACGTATTGCTATATCTAGCTATTATTGTTTATCATTCCATTGTGCGACATTATGGAGCTTACTTGTACTTTTATCCATTTATAGATAATTTGTCTATTGAGTTTATTATCGTTGTATAAAATCTACCAGTTATATTGTATAATTGTATGGATCTGTGCACTTAAGTTTCTATGGTTCATTCAGTTATTATCGTCTCAATTGTTTATATGTATGCCGACTGTTACATTTTACTAATGCACTACGAGATATATGATAGGTTTTGTGACGTTTTATTTATCTTACAACCCTTAACAACCGTCCAGCATAGGATGTGCATCGTTTCAGTGCACTATACAAGTATATTTGGTACCCTAGGTGTAGAGCAGTCGTCACAGTTGGTATCAAAGCTTAGGTTGCATAGTTGACCTGAGTTGACACCGTGATCCAGTAGAGAAAGGGTACGAGTTATCCCCTATGATTAGGTCGAGGGTATATATATGAAAGCGAATACTTCTTATATATTTTGATTTTTAAAACTATATAGTATATATATATATATATATATATATATATATATATATATATATATATATATAGTATAAAATCTCATTGCACACACGAGTAAAATTGAGCATAATTCCTTATATAGAGACCTATCACAATCTTTACAAATTAAAGGATAAGTCATTGCACAAGGAATGCTGCTTGGATCTCCATCTTTGTAGTTGAAGAAGAAGGAGCTGGCTAAGGAGCTGCTAATCCCGACTTGCAGATGTTGTTCAATACCATGATGAGGAACATATTGCAAAATGCTTAAGTAGCTGCTCTAAATGTTGATGTTGATGGTGGTGCTCCGAGGCAGGCTCCTAGAGCTGATTTTGCTAAGTTAAACAACGACTTAACTGGTCTAGGTGGTAATTGTTCCAAGGAACGGAATCAGTGATGGAAGTGCATGATTAGCTTGACACTTGCGAGAGGATTATTAACGACCTAGAGCTGAACGAACTGTGAAGAGAAAACGGGCTTCCTAATAGCTTCATGGGCAAGCCATGAACTAGTGGAACATGGTTTAGATTTCCACTCTTGAGGAATAGTGTACTTAGGACTAGTTCAAAGCTAGATTTGAAGAGAAATTTATATCGGTAACTTAAAAGTCAGTATGTTTGCGGATCTGAAGCAAGGAGACTTATTTGTCTTCGAGTATGTTGCTGAATTCGATGTCCTATCATAGTATGGAATGTCCCTCATTGGAATCCTACTGAAGAAGAATGAGAATTTGTTATTAGCTTGAATGACTACTAGGGAGACATGCATAGGTCATATTGATGAGACTTTTGAGATGATAGTCGAGAAGACCCTGAGGCATGAGTGTCTTTATCTGAAGCTGAAGTTTATTATTCCTGAAGAAGGGATGAAGCCTCAATCGGGTAGGGAGGCAAAAGGAAGTGGAATAATAAAAATAAGAAGCAGTTTCAGAACTAGAATAGCCAAAATAAGAGTAAGACTCCACCAATATGCTAACTAAAAAACAAATAAATGATTTAACTGTAATATGTTTGGGCATGTTCAAAAAGATTGTCCAAAACCACCAAGGAAGAGACATGTAGTGAAAGCATTTTCTGTTAATGTTGTTTCAACTTCGTCGAATGCTCCATCGGTGAAAGAGGAAGAATAGATTAGGATTGAAACCTGAAATTATTGGTCGACCTTTGGTTGTGATGAAACCAATTGGAGGCTCTACTAGCTTGTGCATGGTTTGTCATGTCTTAGTCTTATAGATTCATGAATGTTCTTTTGCATGTGATTTTTTTAGTTTTGTAGGATTCGACATCATTTTGGGTATGACTGGCTTTATAGATATGGATCGTGGTGGATTGTGAGAAGTCATTGGTGACAATATGAGTAGATGACGGGCGGACGATAGTGTTAGGATGCCTACTAGATAACGATGTGATTATTAGCTTTCTATATTCGCTTGATATCCCATATGATGCGTTTTTATCAGTACCTATAACTAGAGAGTATGTGGACATATTTGAGGAGGTAGCCAAACTTTTGCTACAAAGATCGAGTTTTGTATTGACTTAGTGAAAGATGCTGGACCTATAGTGATGCTAATTATCCATGGATTTTTTACTGTTATGCTAGAAGAATTATCAAGGGAAAAGAAAGACACTACGATAATGGAAGGATATGGAAGCATTATAAATGGTAAGAGATGTCGAACATCTAAGAGATGTCGAAAGTCTAAAGTAGAAGAGACATTAATCCTCTATAAGACAAAATGTTGTAAAGCATATGACAATCGAGCGATGCCGCATCACTAGAGGATGTCAGCCTATTGAGAAAAAGATGGCATGTATCTATAATTTAGGAGATGTCGTGTATCACTGATACTAAGACAGATTGCATATATCATCAATACATATGTCATATATCATCAATGTAAAGGGAGATGTCAAATGCTAATGCTGGAGAAGAATTTCGGCCATCAAGAAACATGGAAGGTTGTCGCATATTAAAAGTAGGTTGTCCCATATAAATATAGGTTGTAACGATCCTGAATTTTAATTAAGTTTGAATTGTTAATTAATTTAATTTTTGAATAAAAATGTGTGAAATAATTGGTAATTGATTTAAAGTATTACTTAAAAATATGAATTAATTGAATATTAATTTGGATATTTGAAAATAAATATTTAAGTTAAAAAATAGAAATGAAAATGTATGAGAAAAATTATAAAATATATATAAAATAAATTATATAGCTTTGTAAAATAGAAAGTAAACATATTAGTTAAAATTTAAACAACATATTAATTATAGGATGTCATTTCATATTTCAAAGTATAAGGTTAAAATAAAAAAATACATAAGTATGGACACTTGAAAAAAAAATGAAGCTTGCACTAAAAGAGACAAAAGAAATACACATTTTAGCATATAAAAATAAGTATAGTATGTGACATAAGGATAAATGAACTATGTAAATAAGAAAAGAAAATATAATAAGCATTAGCTTATAATACAAGACAACAATTAATGCAATATCATATCAGCATACAAAAGATAAATATATATAAATTTGTACATGATAATTAATGCATCCATCCAAAGCAAGAAGAGAATCTGCTGCATAGTCAACAAAACAAATGACATAAGTTGTAAACAAAATGGGAAACATTGCATCTTCTCAGCACTAAAATGAAATCATCTCAGTACATATACAAAAGCTAAGTGAGATCAGGATGCATGAATACTTAAGTAAACATATTAACTAAAATCTAATAATAGAACTTCATTTATACCCCTAAATAATAAAGCAAAGTACAAGCAAATAAAGGAAGTATGTAGGTTGTAAACTTAAAAAATAAACACATCTGCTAAAATAACAACAACATGTGATTCTATATTACAAAGCATAAAACAAAATGATATACATTCAAGTGTGTAAACAATCAAGTATAGATTGTACCAAGTAAGAAAATTAGGGTGGAAGATCATCTCAGTCGAAATGCAGGCAAGAAGAAATAAGACAAAGAAAAGAAAAATGAAAAATGATGATAAGTATAAGCTTCCAAAAGAAGCCAAAGCTAATAAATGTTAGCCTACAATTTGTATATGTCAGCCACCATATATGAAAGAGGAAAAAAAAAGATAAGTATTAAGGTTTGTACATGGTAATTAACGCTAGCATATCAAAGCAAGATATCAACCGAGATAAATAAGGAAAAAAAATAATCTCTGGTATGGTTTTTACAGAATAAAATAATACATCACCGTACAACACTGTAAACTTCTTTATTTATATCAACTTCTCCTTCCTTTCAGTACGTTCTAGCTTTGTAAATCTAAAGCAATATTTTTTTCTTCAAAACTTAAAACAAAATTCAAATTTAAACAAACAATAATAGCACTACAAACCGGAGAATCAAAGAGGAAGTCTCCAGCTTGAAATTACAAGCCTGTTTCAACATCAAAGCATCCCTGTTCATTCTGGAAAAGCAAGGTGAGTAACATCACTAGTTTAAAATATCAAGTATATGGTTACATGCTCATCTCTGAAATGAAAATATGTTTGTGAGCATATTTTAAAATCTTTGTGTTTATATATGTATACTGGTGCGTGCAATGGTTGATCTGAATTCTTTCCCTCTGATTTTACTTCCCAGGTTCAATTACTAATCAAATTTTACTTACTCTTAATCCAATCTTTATTAGTACTTAAGTTTCGAACAAAATATGTTTGTGTATCTTAGTTTTAAGTTTAAAAGTTGTTTTAAGTTAAACTAATTTGTTTTGGCTTCTGGAAATAATAAAACAATAGGGGAAAACTTAAATAAGTAAAAATTTAATTTTTATGATTCATAGATTCAGGTATATGGATCAAAAGCTAAAGCTTAAACTTGATTTTTAAAACAAAAATGAAAATTTTTAGTTGAAAAATAAAGAAGCAGTTTACAATTGAACAAAAATCACCTTTTTACAAAATTCTATTGATTTAATAAATTGTTGATGCCGAAATTTGTTATGGAGCTAGATTATTGATTCGTGGATATAGGAAAAATGTTGGAAAATTTTTCTAATGCGAAATTTTGTAACTCGAATCGAATTTAGGGTTTAAGTTATGGTTTTAACGAGGTTTGGAAACGAGGTGAGTTCATCACCAATGATCGACCGAGTCGCGTGTGATTTGGGGGAATGGTGGCTGGAAGTGTGACGCGTTCGTAGCCGGAGTCGCAGACCTTCAGGTGGTCGTAGGGGTGAGCACGAGGCAATGACAGGTTCGAAGGGGGTGTTCGCTGTGTTGTTTCTAGGTTTCGAGAGTATACTTGAATTTGTTTCCGAGATGATGGGGGGACTTCAGTTGGTCGGAGATTGGTCTGGAGTTAATCGACGGTTTGCTCAACGCAGTGGCGATGATTGGAGGGAAGCGTCGGCCACGTACACGTGCACGAGGTGAAGTTTCGTGCATCTGTGGTTTTCGCTTTGATGAAGAAGATGGGTTCCCAGGTTGATCTCGAGTAATCTCCGGGTTTTGCTCGAAGCAAATTGAGATTTGACTTGAAGCACTTTTTTTCTGGCCTCTGGTCAGTTTTTGATTGTTACAAGTTTTTGTGAACCCTGTCCGTTTAATTTTAAACAGAACTTGAATTTAAAAATAGACTTTCATATAAGTTTAAAATCAGAATTTGGAAGATGGAATTTTCAAATTAACTTTTGAATTTTAGTTTGAAATAAATGAAGTTTGATAAAGTTTAAAGTTTTAAACAACTTTAAAACGTTCAAGTATATTTTATAAAAAGATTTGAATTCAAGCGATTTGGTTTAAACTTTTATATATGATTTCTTTATAAAGGTAAATGTTTTACGACAATTGATTTTAAAAGAGTTTAACTTGGTTTAAATTTATTAAAGGTTGAATTTGTAATTATTTGAAATCTCTGATTTGAAATGAAATTAAAAAATTGAATTTAAAATAAATGTTTTCAAATGTGTTTGAAAATGATAATTAAATCATTTATAAAATTTTTGTTTTTATCTCAAAAATAAGTAAGATGAAATGATTATAGTTCATTAAAATTTTAAGTTAAATAAATTAATGATTTGGATTAATTGATTAAGTAATTAAGGGTTTAACTTAATAAATTAAAGGTTTAAGTGAATAAATCAAGAATTAATTAATTGTAATCAAGAAATCATTAATTAGATAGGATTAGATTATTAAGTGATGATTAAGAGTTAATTAATAAAACAATTAAAAGATTCATTAAGTTATAATTAACACTTAATCAATTAACTAATTTTAGTTTAATTAATGGATTATTTATGGTTAATCAATTTTTTATAAATAACGATTAAAGTTAATTAATCAAGTGATTAAGATATAATTACATTTTATGTAATTAAATGTTGATTTATTTATAAAGGTAATTAATTACTTAAAGATGATTAATTAATGAAATTAATTAAGGTTAAATGATTATGTAATTAACTTAAGGTTAATCTAATAAATTTATTAATTAAGAATAATTAATTAAAGTGTTTTATAAATTAATCTATATCAAATGATTTGTAATTAATAAATCAGGGTTGGATAATTAATTTAAGTAATTAATTTAATTGGAAATAAATTGAATTAATTAAGATTAAACAATTAATTAATCCTTCTTATAAATGATTATTGAATGCTTGACCTTACCTGTGAATGATTGTATTGTATGGGATGCCTTGAATTGATTGTCCTATCTGATCTGTGATATTTTGATCTGTGGATTGTGTTATGTATAATTTTATTCATTTATCGACGAAACATCTGTATATTATCTGGGAATCTGTCAATGAGCGATAAGCGTTATAGTTATATCGCTTATCAACTATATTGTTGTATTTGAATCTGCGACGATTGAATGATGTTGCACTATTGTGTTAAACCCTTGGACCACACCATACACACACAAATATGGATTTCATTAGGAAATAGATTAAGGCATAGATTTTTGAAAATAGTTTTGAATTTGAATTTTTAAATTCAAATGGTTTGAAATGGAATCAGGTTAAATGTGAAAAGTTTTTGGAATGGAATTTTAAGATAAAAATTTATTTCTGAATAACTTTATTTCGCCTTGAAATTTAAATAATTTGATTTAAATTTGAATTCAATGATCGGAATTGAATTCAATGACTTGGTCAAAATATTATACAAGTTATAAAAGTGTTATATGGGTTTTTAACCATTTAAAGGTATGATTTTGGAAATTTAAATTTACATCTAAGTTTTATACTTGAATAGCTTTAACTTGTGTAAATCGTAAGCAGTGTCTTCCAAAACGAGAACTATTTGTTTCAAGTAATAATAGCTTTCGTTTAAGGAAAAGGATTTCCAATTTGTGTTACAAGGATTTCAATTTAAAATTAAATTGTGTTGAAAGCTATGGATTAATCTTTGTGAAAGGTCGTTGAACTTTGTTTTGAAAACGAAGAATATTTTAAATGGTGTATCTTTTATATATAAAAGATCTGAATTTGAAAGGGTTTTCCAAATTATGAATGAATCTTTGGTAACGTGTTTTGAAAGCTATAAGTTAAATCTTTAATTTAAAGATTTAATGACTTAATCCAATTGAAATGGAAATTGATTTGGGAAATATATGTGGATCTTTGTGAACTGAGTGAATTTTATGAAATAAATCTTTTTGTTTAAAGATTTGAAATGGTAAACTGTTTAAACCATTTAAAGAAAAGTATTTGGTTAATAAGTTGTGACTTAATTGAAATCCCAATATCCATATGTTTTTAAAATATTGTGTTCATTATTCGGATTAGCCGGGAGAGGACCTTTGTGTCATATAACCCATTCCGAATAATAATACAACGTAATGGATAGCATTTGAAGACCGGTGTTGAAGACCGGGTATTTGTAAGAACGATAGGATAACCTATCGATCGTCTCTGCACTGGCTGATCCCCGGTATAGAAATTCCCTAAGTGATACCGATCGGGATTGTGGATACCCGGATTGCAAGGCCTTCTTCGGAAGTGCCTTCGCTTCTGTTCAAACCAGGAAAAGACTTGTATGGATTTATGTCTGACACTACACTTTGAGATATAAAGCCGATTTCTTTCAAATACATATCTGTTGGTGGCGGAGAATTTATTCTCTTAGCATTAACACCCTTCACTGAGACGTACGAGCTCAGATTTGTTATGTAGTTGAAGGTTATCAGTGATATATTCCCAATTTGGTAGTGTGGCATGCTGAGTGCTGCTGTGTGTTGATGATCATTTGTGATCAGAGCATGTCTTTTGTATAAAGCGTAGCTTTGTGGATGAGACTGCATCAGGACCTCACACCCCCGGAAATGGTCGAAACAGGAAAAATATGGTAAGGTTTTGAGGGTCGCTCCCTTTAGGGTGTGTCATTCCCTTCTGGAAAAGGGTGGTATCATGGTATGGAGCCCAGATACTTACTCATATGGACACCATACATTTATTACTGTGTGATGTTTTTGGATCAGAGGTACCTCGGATAAAGGTCCTAAAGGATCGGGGAGTGGCATGCTCGAGTAGTAGTTACCTAGTTACAGAGGTAACCCGGCCTTGTGTTGGCAGAGATCCGGTTAGGTTCTCGAAACGTCCCGCCAGAGGTGATCCCATATAGCAGTAGGAAGTTTGTTCGCCTAACCATTTGTTGGAAATCCAATCTTCCAATACGTACCTTGTACAGTTGTAGTTGTATTACCTGCCATCTACTTATGGTGGCGCCCCACTGTTTGGATGGTAGCTACAGTAGGCATAGTTCGAAATGTCTATGTTGGCTAAGATTTATATTATACTTTCAAAATATTTTCTGCAAATTGCACTTATAGTAATAATATCAAAGAAATTCTCTCGTATCAAGCATGTTTGACTATCATAAGAAGAAATCTCCTCCAATTCTGCGTTTGCATTGTGTGTGTGGCGGGAGGTCTTATGGTAGTTTAATTTTCGAAAAGCATTGCGAATTGACTTTTAATTTTTTTTGCTATTTGTTTTTAAAGATAAACTGTTTTTGTTACTCATACCAGTCCCACGACTGACCTGGAGTTTATTGTTTCTTTCCTAAACTCTGGATGCTCACTATTTTCCACACGAGCAATCTAGAGTTAGGTTTTTCAAATAGTTAGGTTTGATAGATTATCTGGAGCTAGTTCAGTCTTTGGATGTGGACGAGACTTGCTTGTCTTAGTCCATCGTGATCTTGGTTCGAGCTGCTGCTGGAGTTCTTCCTTGAAGACTATCTTTGAGTTATTTGTTCCACTACTAGTGTTATCTTTTTTTTCCGCCGCTGTTTTATTGTATCATATCTCTGATGTATATTGCTATCGATTGTATCATCTGTTGTATCAGATATTGTATCAATGATGTATATCAATGTATTATTCTTTTTCTTCCGCTGTATTGTTATACTTAATTGTGTTATAAGCTCCGGCGACTCGGATTTGAACGCTCGAATCTGCGGCATTCGAGTACGATGTAAAGTATGGATGTCGATTTTTGAACGCGAAAAATCTGTATCGTTACATTTGGTATCAGAGCTGAGGGTTAAACTTTGGCTCAGGAGTATAACACATTAAGTAGCTCATTAGAGATAGGGTGAAGTATACCCTAGAATGAGTAATCCCTAAGATATCCGTTTGACCGTCGTAGTAAATTCTCTTACTATCCGCTGATAGCAAGTATGAGTGCAAGAAGAGAACGAGATAGAGGACAGGGGAATACCACTACAATGGTCAATACCCTGTGATAGTGGAAACAACTTTCTTATCAATTTCCTTTGATTCGATCCCAAATTTCTTGATTTGCTCCGTGGCAGCTGCAAGAAGAAGTTTCAGTGCGGTGATGGCCTGCTAATCGCATAGATAAGATCCTACCTCGTATTCTCGTTATCAGTTTTTTGATTTAAACTTTAATGAATTTGTAATTTGAGATTGAAAATTTTAAACAAATTGGAAATTTTAAATTGAGTTAAATTGATTAATAGAATATGAAGCTAAATTTGAATCGTATCAATAAAACGATATCATTTAAAACCAAATTTTGAAATTCTGTTGTAATTTCTTGGGTTGATCGAAGTCCGAAGAGGGACAAATTGGTAAATATTTTGAGATATTCCGACTTAGATTTGGAATCCATATCTTGTATTAAGAAATTATAGAAATTGAATCTATCTATCTAGGGTCAGATATATTCCACGAACGGTTAGTTATCCCTTCGAACTAACCAATGCCCCTGCATATTTCGTAGATTTGGATAGCCCGAGTATCTTGTGAAGTGTTAAATAGATTCGTTTTTGTATCTATTATTGATATTCTTATTTGGTGAGCCAAATACAGAATAAATATTCAGTTTGATTTGATGAAATATTTTTCATCTATCTCTGTGTTGTTTTCGTGCCTGTAAATTTCGAGGACGAAATATCTTTAAGGAGGGGAATGTGTAACGATCCCGAATTTTAATTAAGTTTGAATTGTTATTTAATTTAATTTTTGAATAAAAATGTGTGAAATAATTGGTAATTGATTTAAAGTATTATTTAAAAATATGAATTAATTGAATATTAATTTGGATATTTGAAAATAAATATTTAAGTTAAAAAATAGAAATGAAAATGTATGAGAAAAATTATAAAATATATATATAAAAAATTATATAGCTTTGTAAAATAGAAAGTAAACATATTACTTAATATTCAAACAACATATTATTTATAGGATGTCATTTCATATTTCAAAGTATAGGGCTAAAAGAAAAAAAATACATAAGTAGAACACTTGAAAAAAGAAACGAAGCTTGCAATAAAAGAGACAAAAGAAATATACATTTTAGCATATACAAATAAGTATAGGTATGTAGACATAAGGATAAATGAACTGTGCAAATAAGAAAAGAAAATATAATAAGCATTAGCTTATAATACAAGACAACAATTAATGCAATATCATGTCAGCATACAAAAGATAAATATATGTAAATTTGTACATGATAATTCATGCAGCCATCCAAAGCAAGAAGAGAATCTGCTGCATAGTCAACAAAACAAATGACATAAGTTGTAAACAAAATGGGAAACATTGCATCTTCTCAGCACTAAAATGAAATCATCTCAGTACATATACAAAAGCTAAGTGAGATCATGATGCATGAATACTTAAGTAAACATATTAACTAAAATCTAATAATAGAACTTCATTTATACCCCTAAGTAATAAAGCAAAGTACAAGCAAATAAAGGAAGTATGTAGGCTGTAAACTTAAAAAATAAACACATCTGCTAAAATAACAACAACATGTGATTCTATATTACAAAGCATAAAACAAAATGATATACATTCAAGTGTGTAAACAATCAAGTATAGATTGTACCAAGCAAGAAAATTTGGGTGGAAGATCATCTCAGTCGAAATGCAGGCAAGAAGAAATAAGACAAAGAAAAGAAAAAAGAAAAATGATGATAAGTATAAGCTTCCAAAAGAAGCCAAAGCTAATAAATGTTAGCCTACAATTTGTATATGTCAGCCACCATATATGAAAGAGGAAAAAAAAAGATAAGTATTAAGGTTTGTACATGGTAATTAACGCTAGCATATCAAAGCAAGATATCAACCGAGATAAATAAGGAAAAAAAATAATCTCTGGTATGGTTTTTACAGAATAAAATAATACATCACCGTACAACACTGTAAACTTCTTTATTTATATCAACTTCTCCTTCCTTTCAGTACGTTCTAGCTTTGTAAATCTAAAGCAATATTTTTTTCTTCAAAACTTAAAACAAAATTACAATTTAAACAAACAACAATAGCACTACAAACCGGAGAATCAAAGAGGAAGTCTCCAGCTTGAAATTACAAGCCTGTTTCAACATCAAAGCATCTCTATTCATTCTGGAAAAGCAAGGTGAGTAACATCACTAATTTAAAATATCAAGTATATGTTTACATGCTCATCTCTGAAATGAAAATATGTTTGTGAACATATTTTAAAATCTTTGTGTTTATATATGTATACTGGTGTGTGCAATGGTTGATCTGAATTCTTTCCCTCTGATTTTCTTCCCAGGTTCAATTACTAATCAAATTTTACTTACTCTTAATCCAATCTTTATTAGTACTTAAGTTTCGAACAAAATATGTTTGTGTATCTTAGTTTTAAGTTTAGAAGTTGGTTTAAGTTAAACTAATTTATTTTGGCTTCTGGAAATAATAAAACAACAGGGGAAAACTTAAATAAGTAAAATTTTAATTTTTATGATTCATATATTTAGGTATATGAATCAAAAGCTAAAGCTTAAACTTGATTTTTAAAACAAAAACGAAAATTTTTAGTTGAGAAATAAAGAAGTAGTTTACAAATGAACAAAAATCACATTTTTACAAAATTCTGTTGATTTAACAAATTGTTGATGCCGAAATTTGTTATGGAGCTAGATTATTGATTCGTGGATATAGGAAAAATGTTGGAAAATTTTTCTAATGCGAAATTTTGTAACTCGAATCGAATTTAGGGTTTAAGTTATGGTTTTAACGAGGTCTGGAAACGAGGTGAGTTCATCATCGATGATCGACCTAGTCGCGTGTGATTTGGGGGAATGGTGGCTGGAAGTGTGACGCGTTCATAGCCGAAGTCGCAGACCTTTAGGTGGTCGTAGGGGTGAGCACGAGGCAATGACAGGTTCAAAGGGGTTGTTCTCTGTGTTATTTCCAGGTTTCGACAGTATACTCGAATTCGTTTTCGAGATGATGGGAGGACTTCAGTTGGTCGGAGATTGGTCTGGAGTTAATCGACGGTTTGCTCAACGCAGTGGCGATGATCGGAGGGAAGCGTCGGCCACGTACACGTGCACGAGGTGAAGTTTCGTGCATCTGGGGTTTTCGCATTGATGAAGAAGATGGTTTCTCAGGTTGATCTCGAGTAATCTCCGGGTTTTGCTCGAAGCAAATTAAGATTTGACTCGAAGCACTTTTTTTCTGTTCTCGGGTCAGTTTTTGATTTATTACAGGTTTTTGTGAAACCTGTTTGTTTAATTTTAAACAGAATTTGAATTTAAAAACAGACTTTCATATAAGTTTAAAATCAGAATTTGAAAGATGGAATTCAAGCTAACTTTTGAATTTTAGTTTGAAATAAATGAAGTTTGATAAAGTTTAAAGTTTTAAACAACTTAAAAATGTTCAAGTATATTTTATAAAATGATTTGAATTCAAACGATTTGGTTTAAACTCTTATATATGATTTCTTCATAAAGGTAAATGTTTTACGACAATTGATTTTAAAAGGGTTTACTTGGTTTAAATTTATTAAAGGTTGAATTTGTAATTATTTCAAATCTTTGATTTGAAATGAAATTAAAAAAATTGAATTTGAAAATAAATGTTTTCAAATATGTTTGAAAATGATAATTAAATCATTTATAAAATTTTGTTTTTATCTCAAAGATAAGTAAGATTTAATGATTTATAGTTCATCAAAATTTTAAGTTAAATAAATTAATGATTTGGATTAATTGATTAAGTAATTAAGGGTTTAACTTAATAAATTAAAGGTTTAAGT
Source organism: Allium cepa (assembly GCA_030765085.1). Lineage (NCBI taxonomy): Eukaryota > Viridiplantae > Streptophyta > Magnoliopsida > Asparagales > Amaryllidaceae > Allium > Allium cepa. The sequence continues at coordinate 268,553,310 of CM060941.1, read as the reverse complement.
GAATAAATCAAGAATTAATTAATTGTAATCAAGAAATCATTAATTAGACAGGATTAGATTATTAAGTAATAATTAAGAGTTAATTAATAAAACAATTAAAAGATTCATTAAGTTATAATTAACATTTAATCAATTAACTAATTTGGATTTAATTAATGTATTATTTATGGTTAATCAATTTTTTATAAATAATGATTAAAGTTAATTAATCAAGTGATTAAGATATAATTACTTTTTATGTAATTAAATTGTTAATTTATTTATAAAGGTAATTAATTACTTAAAGATGATTAATTAATGAAATTAATTAAGGTTAAATGATTATGTAATTAACTTAAGGTTAATCTAATAAATTTATTAATTAAGAATAATTAATTAAAGTGTATGATAAATTAATCCATATCAAATGATTTGTAATCAATAAATCAGGGTTGGATAATTAATTCATAAGTAATTAATTTAATTGGAAATAAATTGAATTAATTAAGATTAAACAATCAATTAATCCTGCTTATAAATGATTATTGAATGCTTGACCTTACCTGTGAATGATTATATTGTATGAGATGCCTTGAATTGATTGTCCTATCTGATCTGTGATATTTTGATCTGTGGATTGTGCTATGTATAATTTTATTCATTTATTGACGAAACATCTGTGTATTATCTGTGAATCCATGAATAAGCGATAAGCGTTATAGTTATATCGCTTATCAACTATATTGTTGTATTTGAATCTGTGATGATTGAATGATGTTGCACAATTGTGTTAAACCCCTGGACCACACCATACACACACAAATATGGATTTCACGAGGAAATCGATTATGTCACAGATTTTTGAAAATAGTTTTGAATTTTTAAATTCAAATGGTTTGAAATGGAATCAGGTTAAATGTAAAAAGTTTTTGGAATGGAATTTTAAGATAAAAATTTATTTTCGAATAACTTTATTTCACCTTGAAATTTAAATAATTTGATTTAAATTTGAATTCAATGATTGGAATTGAATTCAATGACTTGGTCAAAATATTATACAAGTTATAAAAGTGTTATATAGGTTTTAACCATTTAAAGGTATGATTTTGGAAATTTAAATTTACATCTAAGTTTTATACTTGAATAGCTTTAACTTGTGTAAATCGTAAGCAGTGTCTTCCAAAACGAGAACTATTTGTTTCAAGTAATAATAGCTTTCATTTAAGGAAAAGGATTTCCAATTTGTGTTACAAGGATTTCAATTTAAAATTAAATTGTGTTGAAAGCTATGGATTAATCTTTGTGAAAGGTCGTTGAACTTTGTTTTGAAAACGAAGAATATTTTAAATGGTGTATCTTTTATATATAAAAGATCTGAATTGGAAAGGGTTTTCCACGTTATGAATGAATCTTTGGTAACGTGTTTTGAAAGCTATAAGTTAAATCTTTAATTTAAAGATTTAATGAGTTAGTCCAATTGAAATGGAAATTGATTTGGGAAATATATGAATGGATCTATGTGAACTGAGTGAATTTTATGAAATAAATCTTTTTGTTTAAAGATTTGAAATGGTAAACTGTTTAAACCATTTAAAGAAAAGATTTTGGGTAATAAGTTGTGACTTAATTGAAATCCCAATATCCATATGTTTTTAAAATATTATGTTCATTATTCGGATTAGCCGAGAGAGGACCTTTGTGTCTTATAACCCATTCCGAATAATAATACAACGTTATGGATAGTATTTGAAGACCGGTGTTGAAGACCGGGTATTTGTAAGAATGATAGGATAACCTATCGATTGTCTCTGCACTGGCTGATCCCCGGTATAGAAATTCCCTAAGTGATGGGAAGTCCGATCAGGATTGTGGATACCCGGATTGCAAAGCCTTCTTCGGAAGTGCCTTCGGTTCTCTTCAAACCCGGAACAGACTTGTATGGTTGTATGTCTGACACTACACTTTGAGATGTAAAGCCGATTTCTTTCAAATACATATCTGTTGGTGGCGGAGAATTTAATCTCTTAGCATTAACATCCTTCCTGAGACGTACGAGCTAAGAGGTTATGTAGTTGAAGGTTATCAGTGATATATTCCCAATTTGGTAGTGTGGCATGCTGAGTGCTGCTGTGTGTTGATGATCATTTGTTGATCATTTGTGATCAGAGCATGTCTTTTGTATAAAGCGTAGCTTTGTGGATGAGACTGCATCAGGACCTCACACCCCGGAAATGGTCAAAACATGAAAAATGCGGCAAGGTTATGAGTGTCGCTCCCTTTAGGGTGTGTCATTTCCTTCTGGAAAAGGGTGGTATCATGGTATGGACCCCAGATACTTACTCATGTGGACACCATACATTTATTATTGTGTGATGTTGTGGATCAGAGGTACCTCGGATAAAGGTCCCAAAGGATCGGGGAGTGGCATGCTCGAGTAGTTGTTAACTAGTTACAGAGGTAACCCGGCCTTGTGTTGGTAGAGATCCGGTTAGGTTCTTGGGAAGTCCCGCCAGAGGCGATCCCATATGGCAATAGGAAGTTCCTTAGCCTGACCATTTGTTGGAAATCCAATCTTCCAATACGTACCTTGTACAGTTTTAGTTGTATTACCTGCCATCTACTTATGGTGGCGCCCCACTGTTTGGATGGTAGCTATAGTAGGCATAGTTCGAAATTTCTATGTTGGCTAAGATTTATATTGTACTTTCGAAATGTTTTCTGGACTTTGCACTTATAGTAATAATATCAAAGAAATTTTCTCGTATCAAGCATGTTTGACTATCATAAGAAGAAATCTCCTCCAATTCTGCATTTGCATTGTGTGTGTGGCGGGAGGTCTTATGGTAGTTTCATTTTCGAAAAGCATTGCGAATTGACTTTAAAAAAAAAATTGCTGATTGTTTTTAAAGATAAATTGTTTTTGTTACTCACACCAGTCCCACGACTGACCTAGAGTTTATTGTTCCTTTCCTAAACTCTGGGTGCTCACTATTTTCCACACGAGCAGTCTAGAGTTAGGTTTTTTAGATAGTTAGGTTTGATAGATTATCTGGAGCTTGTTTAGTCTTTGGATGTGGACGAGACTTGCTTGTCTTAGTCCATCGTGATGTTGGTTCGAGCTGCTGCTGGAGTTCTTCCTTAAAGACTATCTTTGAGTTATTTGTTCCGCTGCTAGTGTTATCTATTTTCTTTCCGCCGCTATTTTATTGTATCATATCTCTAATGTATATTGATATCGATTGTATCATCTGTTGTATCAGATATTGTATCAATGTTGTATATTAATGTATTATTCTTTTTCGTCCGCTGTATTGTTATACTTAATTGTGTTATAAGCTACGGAGACTCGGATTTGAACGCTCGAATCTGCGGCATTCGCGCGAGTACGATGTAAAGTATGGATGTCGATTTTCGAACGCGAAAAATCCGTATCGTTACATAGGTTGTCGCATATTATGAACAAAATGAACGATGCCGATAATCAAGGATATCGAATCTCTATGATAGGGGATACTGAAAATCTAAATAAGAGGAGAAATGCCGAATTAGAAGAGATGCCAAGCTTCAACAATGCAAGGAGATGTTGAGTCAGCTACAAACCATCATATATTCTAGGCAACAAATTCAAGGCTATGCAAAGAAAAAGGATTTAAAATCATTAATACAAGAAGAGAAAAATCGAATGATTCAAAAGAACTTAGTTTATTTTCATTAGTTAAGCTTTAAAGGCATTCACATTCCACCATATCTTCCTTGTTGAGAGTACCACCAAGATAGCAATCCGTGTGAAGTATTCAACCTTAAGAGATCATGAAAAGTGGCACCGTCAAGGCCATCCATCATTTCAAGTCATCAATCCATGCCAATTTGTATCAACCAATAAAAGCAAGCTTCATATCCTCCTACCACTATAAATAGAGATGCACTCCGCATTGAAAGAGATCCCTAACTTCTTTCACTCTCTTAGCACAAATAAATTTTTGGACTAGACTTTTCTAAATTTCTCAAGAGCTTGAAAGCCATTCTAATGGAAAATGGCCAAATACGGAGAAGATTATGTAGACATATGCATGAAAGAACTTAGACAATTCGAAATTTGCATATTTGACTTGTTCTGTAACATGCCTTATTATTGAACAAGAGATGCAACTTTTACAAATTTTCTTTCGAATCCAACGACAGTAAATTAAAATCTATAGCATATTTTGGCTTGCCGATTTTATTCTTAAACACATGATTTAAACTTCAAATGATTGCGTAAATAATTCAAAACAAAGGGGTATTGTTGAAATTTCTTCGAATATGCTCATTGCACAACATCTTGGGAGTTGGACTAATTTATGGTTTATATTGTGGTGCTAGAACGAGTGCTCAAACCTCTGCATGACCAAAATACCCTAAAGTTTAAATTTTATGCATCCAGTCCTCATTAAATTTTAAATTTAAAAATTCATCACTATCAATGTTTAACATTTATAGATGTGATCAATGAATAACTTGGATTCTCATTATTAAATTGGTGGTAAGTAAAAATAGTTGGATATTCGGTATCCATTTTGCTTATCAAATATTCAATATTCAGCTAGCTTATCACATGATCTACTTTTATACTCTGCCATCTTCCTATTTTCCTTTATGAATGATTGATTTCCTAGCATCTCTTCTCTCATTTTTTTTCTACCTTTTCTCTCTTTCCTATGCTACTTTTTAAAATAGAAATTTAGCCACCTTATAATTCGGCTCTTCATTTCGACCTTAATAAATTTCTCTCTTGAATTATATGATGGAAGATGCAAATAACAACGTTGAGCTTATAAGATTTAGGGCCTATAATAGGTGATGTTGGCCATATTAAAGGTTTTAAATGCATTAGATGATGTTGGCCATGTCAAAGATTTCGAAAGTATTAGATTTACACTATATCAATTTCATATACAATAAGGTCTCAAAATATATATGGGTTTCGAATGTATAAACTTTTGAATATGTATATCAGTTTCAAGAGTATGTGAGAGTTGTCGAATATACAAGTTTCATAAATATCATATTTTTGTTTTAAGTTTTCAAATATATAAATTTCCTATATACATGAATTTCGAATGAATATACATACACACACGCACTTTTGAATATATATATATATATATATATATATATATATATGAGTTATCGAATGAACGAGCTTTGAATATATATGGTTTCGTACACACATGTTTCAAATATATAAAGGTTTCGAACACATTAAGTTTTGGAAATATAAGATTTTGAATATCATCAGGTTTCGAAAGTATAAAGTTCCAGATATATATTAGGTTTTGTAAGTATAAAGTTTCAAATATATATTAGGTTTTGAAAGTTTAAGTTTCGAATATATATGCAGTTTCAAATGTATATAGTTTTGAATATATATATGGTTTCATATTATATCAGAATACTCGAATATATATATCATCAGGCTTCGATTATACCAGAAAGTCTCGAATGTAATAGGGGATTTTGAGCATGTATCAGGTTTCGTGCATGGCAAGAGATTTTAGGCTTATAACATGGAGGATGTTGGGTTTGAGGCCAATAGCATGATGAAGATGTAGTGCATAGGGCATTATATTTTTATGAATAATAATAACAATAATAATACATAATAATTGGAGTATAACGTAGGGTCATTAGGCATGCTATAATTCATGTACAAAATACTCTTTGCTTTAAGTATACTCCAATTGTACTTTATAGCACATGGTCACAAGCTTATTGATGTTAATATTGACATATAATTAGTAAGATAGAAAAGTGGTCCACTAAGTTATTGAGCATCAATAGTTAATTTCAACCGTGAAAATTATTACGCCACTTAAGTTTGTCATTGATTCATATTCATTTATTTACTGGCTATGACTTCTTCTTATTTTATACGTTTATTTCCTTTATTTCTTCTCCCATAAATATTATTAGCGACATTTATTTGTTAAGCATATTTAGTTTTTCTTTACCCATGCTACATTTGGTCTTTGTATTTGAATTCGTTGAATGGTTTATTACCCATATTGACTTGATTGCGATAACTTCCCATTTACCTTTTAGTGTTTTATTTATAATTAATATAATAGCATACTGTTAGGAACTGATTGATGATGTTTTGATGACAACAACCTTATATGGTTATTATACATTACTTTATAAAATATGTACTAACATTTCCATATATATATATATATATATGTGTGTGTGTGTGTGTGTGTGTGTGTGTATAGGAAGTATATGCAGGTATCATCGAAGACTGATCAGTATAAAGACTCAAGCATCAAGATGAAGATTAGAGGTTCAAGATTCAAGACTCTAGAGAATCAAGATTTCAAGATCTCAAGATAAGTGTCTAGTATTTTGTTAAAACTTCATAATAGCACTCTCATCTTTCTTCTAATTTTCTTTTGGGATGGAACCCAATTTCTATCGAAACCAGTGGCTTACAAACCCACGACAAGTAGCTTACAAACCTACGACAAGTTGCTTACGAACCCACGAAAATCAAAATCATTTAAACTGCTTTGTACAAGTTCTCGAGTCCTATGGAGGAGCTCTGTAGGAAGGTTCTTGCAATTTAAGTTTGAATAGATTTTTCAAAATGATTTTAAATCTGTTTTCAAAATATTTTAGCTTTCAAAATCATGTTTTCCAAAATATTTTCAAACTTTGTTTTAGCCTTGAAATATTCCTCTATTCTGATTTTAAAAACTTCTATTTTTAAAAACATCAAAACTTATTCTGATTTTAAATATTACTTATATAATTGACGGTCTATATCAATTATATATATATGTATATTTAAAATAATGTTTTATATTCATTCTCTATCTCAAAATATTGTTTAAACACTTTACTTTGCTTCTGAGAAGTTTCAACTTGTTTTATTCAATTGTCTTTACAAAACAACATCTCTATAATTTTGAACTAAGGGATGTCGACATAAGGGGATACCCCATGTCGACATGGTGACAGTTGGATTCATAATTCAATTTTCAAAAGAAGTGTCCATTCGTTCGAAAACCTTTCGCCAATGGTTATGACTGTTGTGCATCTATATAAAGGCTTCCAAAACGAATTTTTTTAACAACTAATTTCTTATTTTCTTCACTCTTTCTTCTCCACCATTCCATATCCATAAAACTTCATATTTTCAAGATCGTGCCATCATTCTGCCAAATTCTCAATAGGAAATCATTTAGATACTCTCTCTATTTGATTCTCCATCATTCTACTAAAGATCAAAGTGCTATTCAGAGTTATAGGATTAATTTGTATTCAAAAAGTCCATAGAGTCATCCATTCAAAAGGATTGTTATTAAGAAGTATTAGGGTGATCTTGTGTCCCGTAAATCAAGAGAGTTTGCCCCAGACTCGGAGATAGGAGGGTTCCTCAAGGCCTTAGAAATTGAGGGTCGTAATTTGGATATTGGCTTATAAAAATATGTACAAGGATGCTGCCTTGGTGCAGGACTGGATGTAGGAGGATTCCGAACCAGTATAAAATCCGGTGTGTTATTTCCTTTTACTTGCTTTACTTTACTATTTGCATTTGTTATATGTTCTGTGATCATTCTGTGTTAGAATTCTGTTTAGATTTGTGTTGAAAGTTTTAATTTAGTCATATAGTTCATATATTCTTTAAAACACTATTCACCCCCTCTAGTGTTATTTCTGCCTTAAGATCCTTAATCCGCATCCCTAGCAAATACAATTAATTGCATGTTACCATACATGTCCATATTCATGATGCAACTAAAGCTTGTTTATTTATTTCTTAAACATATATTTAATTTACACACACAAAGATATATGTGTGCGTATATATATAATTGGTGAAGAAAGTTATTTATATTTATATTTGTAACTTTATAATTTCTAAATTTAGAGGTTTATGGATGTACACTTATATGTAACTTCCATAAAAATATTTATTTTGACATATTAATGCATTAGAACTGTATCTTTCCCAAGAAAGAAATGTTACTACTGCAACTTACCATAAACTACCCAATTTATGTTGCATTTAAAATTTTAAGGAATTATCTTTTTTACTATTTTTATTGGAATAAACAGTGCAAATTATGGAAAGGCATCCCTATTTTGCACATTTCTTTCATTTGGGCATAATGCTTGTTACTTTAAATGATGCACTTTTCATATTTAATTGTGAGGTTGGACAATTTATGGAAATTCCCATGAAGATTCTAAAATTACAATGAATTAAAATATAGAAATTTAAGTCCCCAATCAAATTAAAGCATCTCCAATTGATGATTATCAAGTTTAACAATTTATAACCCAAATAGCATAATCTAGAATTTACCATTATTCCAAACGATATTATATTTCATAAACTTTAGGGGAATATTCTTCTAAACTACGAGATCTAGTGGGTGTGTGCGCATATGCATATCATTTCATCAAAGTTAAGCAATTTCTAAATATGTAGGAAAGGATTTCAAGTTAAATTTATTTATTTAAGCCTATAATTCAACGATTTCTACACAGGCATAAAAAGAAATAAAATTCTAGTGATATAAATTTAGTACTATATAGAACACATTTTCCACTCACCTTATGGCTTCCAAATCTCCAAATTCAAACCTATTCTGCTTGCTTACTCCATTTCTTTTCAACCAAAAACGTTTATTTAAAAGTGTATAAAAACCTATTAGAATTTAAATTTTGAGAAGATATTTGAGTTAAGTGAAGTTTAATTTACAAATATATAATTTACCTTTTTCACAAAATTAATTAACCCAATCTCTTCTCCTCTTTTATTTTATGTCCTTTTCCAATATATATATATATATATATATATATAATTTCTTGAAATAATACAGAAGAAAGAATGGGTGTGCTTTTCCGATCTATTCAGAAAATATGAGAAATAATTTGAGGGACTTGGTCTGTATTTACAGGTGCTCCAATTAATTCTGTACGTTAGATTTATGCTTATTAAATCCAGGCCATTTAGGTCGAGGTTCAACATGCATCGGCTATAACCGACCAGTTGAACGGTTGATTGAGTGGTTGACCATCTCCTCTTAGTTGTTGATTGGTGGCTGATCGGCGATTCATCTTCTTTTTAACATTATTTTTGACATTATTTTATTTACTACTTCTCCGTTTGAACTCCGATCGTGAAGCTATATATGTGAAAGTGTCTCAGAAAATGGACACGTACACAATGGTTCAGTTCCATGGTCAAATTCTGGCATTTTATTATTTCCATTTTTGAGCCTTATAAATTTATACATTAATTTGTTGAGTTAATTACTATTTATTTTACGGGATGTGCACGTGTTCAAGTAATATATATGCTAGAGAACTCCTTTTTTCTTTACTTCAAGGTTTCTCATGGTAAACTCTCTCTAATAGCATGGGCACTGAACCTATGCATTATAGATTTAATATTGGCTGACTTGGCATGCAATGGTAAGATATACTTCCATCGCATACTTATCTGAGAATAATAATGCCAGATAAGGCAACAGTGATATTTCGTACCATTACACATTTCTCCACATATACTCTATTATTTAACCATTTCAAACATAATATCTTTCTTTATTGTTACCTTCATTCCAAAAAAATTCATAAAGTTAAATCATTAAGATGTCCAATAGCCAAAGAGGAAAAAATCTGATGAATTTTCATATCCAATGTTTCAATCAAGTAATCAAAACTCAAATTTTATGGTGATTCTCCACCTAACCATAGAGCAGCCAATATTCTCAATAAAGGTCTCAAGTACATACACATCAATGGTTTTTTTGAGTGGAACTGCTATCTAGTGCGGGACTACCCGACCCAAAATGCATTGCTATTTAAAAGTTTTTCTAATCAACATGCCTAATCGGTAGCCACAAAATGCTAACTGGGTAAATTTTTTGGGAACTACATCCATCAGCAAAATATTTATATATACAATCGAGGTTAATATTGAAAGAGCAATAAAAAGTAACTAGGTGATAATATAAGCATCACCATTAATGCTATAAGAAGCTATGCATTAAACACAAGTTCCAATCGTCATTATTATCAACTTGGGTATACATTCCAACACCTGAATAGCCTCGTAACTATCCTTTAACTCAGAATCCATACATCCGTTAGTAATCATCAAGGTAAAAGGCTGAGGAGGGTAACCTATCCTAGAGTAAAAATGATATAAGGTTTTGTGACAAATAAAGAGGGAGATGGTACCCTTATAATCAAAGCATTGAGGATTTCTCTCAACCTAGTTAGACCAGCTAAAAGCAGGGATCAGTGTGCCAGCGTGTGCATTAGTATGCATGTTATATTGCAGCAGTTATAAATGGAGAGAATGTCGAGGATGGGGTTGATTGTTTGGGCAGCACAAGTGTTCCAGATATAAACAGCAAGGTCATGGTCCAAGAAGAGATGATAAATTCTTTTGGGCAAGGAATGACACATCAGGAAGGTGGGGGAATGTTTAGGCCTTTGTTTATGAGTTTATCTCTGGTGTTCAACTTTCCTTAGATAAGAAGCCACATCAACATCTTAACGCAAGGGGGTCTTGGATTTCCACATTTTATTGTAAGAGAAGTGTCGACCAAAGTTGTTAACGGTTATACATAGATTTCAACAAGAAAACTTTATCACTTATCAGGCTCCAAAGGAATCTATTAGGGGTTAGAGAAAGGGTATGATATTGCAGTGAAAGAAGATGGTGCAGCTAGTCTAAATTTGTGATTGCATCGTTAAACTAAAAGCAGGATATACCATAATTGACAACTTTGGAAACAAGTGTCTATTGACTAATGGTTAAGTTGTAAAGTTCAAGGAGTAGAGTCTTAATGGGGATGTCAAAGAGCTAAGCATCAAAATAAAAGTTCTAAAGATCCCCATTTCCAATCATGACCCTCAAGCAAGGCATGATTCAGCTAAAGTACCTGCATAGAAAAGAGATGGGATGGTATAAGATGAGTTTAGGTAAGGAGTCTTAGTATTTTTGAGGTTCCAACTTTTCTAGATAATGTCGCCTTCAAAAAAGCATCTCCATAACCATTTGGCGAGAAGGGATAAGTTGAAGGGTTGAAGATTGATAGCTCCCAGTCCACCTTGGAGATGGATTTGCAAACATGTCCCAATTTACCAGGCATTTGACAGGGAAAGAGTAGTCCTTAATATGCCAAGGAAAATTTCTTCAGATCTGCCAATCTTCGATAGGACCCAGAAGGGAAATCTGTGGATGGAGAACCAATATTAGGTATAGCTAGCAGGATAAAATTTTAAAGGACCAACCTGCCTACTCTAAATACTGAGGAAGCTTTTCAGGTGGCTAGTTGATTGGAAATTCTAGTGATAAGAGGGGACTAATCATCCCTGTGAAGTCTGATGGTGTGAATAGCGATGCCAAGATATGAGATAAGGAAGTGATCAAGGCTGTAATTCATGGATTTAGCAACCTAAAGGCCAAGGTACTTAACATTATTGACCATGATGACTAAACTCTTAGAGTAATTGATGGTGAGTCCAGAGATCAGCTCGTATGAGCTGAGGAGGAGCTTGAGTTCATGAGTTTAATAGGGGGAAAGAGTCAAACAAAATGGTATACATATTGGATATTTGAGACCCCAAAATCAGTGTTTGGGAGGCAGTTAAAGGAGGTAACATGAGATGGATAGCATATTCATTCTGTTGAAAACATCGGCAGTGATAAAAAAGAAAAAATGGAGAGAGATAATCTCCTTGACGGTGATTGCATTAAGCTTTGATCAGGCTACCCTCGATCCTATTAACGGATATGGTAGACATGCTGTAATGGAGGATGTTGCTGATCCAATCAAGTCATCAATGAGAAAAGCCACGATGGGTAGGGGTATCAGTGATGAAATCCTAACTGATGGTGTCAAAGGTCTTGGAGCGCAAGTGGTATTAGTTATGCGATGGTAAGAGATGACTTCCTGGGTGATAGCTACATGGTCAAGAATGGATTTGCCATGGATAAAGGTTGACCATTCAGTAACAACGAGTGTACGAATGTGGTTATTGAGTTGATTTGCTAGAACTTTGTAATCAATTTAAAAGAGGTATCGAGTAGGCTTATATGTATGAAATCAAAAAGATGCTAGCTCCCGACTATTTTGGGATCAAAACTATTTCGGCATAATTAGGTCTAACAACAAGAGAAGCGTTAAAGAAAAGTTCTGAAAACATTTCAAGGACATCCGTCTGATGGTATAACAGAATTCCTTATAGAACAAAGGCTCGAAGCCATCAGGACCTAGAGCATTGTCTTTGTTAATTTTGCCTAGAGAAACCAAGATCTCACCCCTCAGTAAAGCGGGAATCGTTAGTGAACGTGAAAGGATCTGGGTAAAGCCCATTCCAAATAATGGTTGCCCAAAAACTGGGAAATAGTTAATGTCATTCTAGTCATGGAAGGTCCTCCTTCATGGGAGATCTCATGAATGAAGTTAGATCTTCTTCTTCCATTAGCTATTCTATAGAAGTAAGCTGTATTTCTATCTCCTTCTTTGAGCCATGAGCCCCTAGAACGTTGACTCCATCCAATCTCTTCCTACTTCATTAGCGTTCCCAATTCAAGATCAAGGAGTCCCAACTTGAGCTTCTCGTTAGGGGTAAAGGGTATGGTCTCCTCAAGGATATTTAGGTCAAGGATGTAGTTTTGAAGAGCGTATTTACGAGATCTAAAGGAGTCCCAAATGGAAGAGAACCAGGATATAAAGAATTTCCTAGGGAATCTAAGCTTCCCCACCAGAGAGGAAAAAGCAGAGGGGTGATTGGGGAACTTCAACAGGCTTTCGATAACTAAGGACTCGAAATTAGGTTTGAGAAATCATAGCTTCTTAAATCTAAAACTGAATCTTGGGGGCGTCTCATCTCCTAAGCTAAGGAGAATGGGGTAGTAGTTAGAGATAAGTGTATGGAGGACATGGATTGAGGTAAGAGGGTAAATGTCTTTCAAGAGGTGTTGATGAAGAATCAATCTAATTTAGTGAGGGAGGGAAAGCTGTGTTTATTGCTCGATGTTAAATAACAATTATTAATAGGGGTTAAGAAGCTCACATGGATCAATGAAATAGTTGAATAATTCTACGTCGGTACTAAAGTGTAGGGTAAAGTTTCTATTTACTGAATGACAGGTAATATTAAAACACCCTCAAGGACCCATGGTCCTTGGGATAAAGAAAAAATTCCATACAATTTGTCCATAGAATTTTTCTCTTCTGAAAAGTGGACCGTAAATATTGGAAAAGAAATATAACTTATTCAATGGACAGTGTTCATGTAATTTGTGTAAGACATTAGGGTGCTTAATGACCTAGATGAGCTTCCATCTAGCCTCATCCCACGTAGTAAGGATTCCTCATTTGGAATCATTGGCTCTAAAGAATTACCATCTAGTCAAGAAATTACCGCCAATACTATAGAACAAATGTGATCGAGGTTGGAAATTTTTGATTCTTGAATGAAAAGGATATCAAGATGTAAAGGGGAAATAAAGTTCTTAAATAAGGAATATTTTTCAAGAGTCCCTAACCTCTTGACATTCCTGGATAGGATCTTCATAGGGAAAAGGAAACACTGTAACAACCCTGAGTTTTGCACCGATTAATTATCGTCATTAGACGAATAAATCAGCTGGCTAATTGCTATTGGGAATTCTTAATCAGGTTGAAATTCTTTTAAAATTTATTAGGGGTTATGTGGGCTATGAATATAATCTTGGCCCACGTTTCTTTTGCTTGGTGCGGTGATAATTATCAAAAGCGAAGACCCGTTTCTCCTCTATTCATTTTCGCAAGCCCATTTCAAAAAAAAAAACAAAACAAACGAAAATATGACGGCTGCTAGGGTTTGCGAATATCCATGCTACGATGATCTGAAAGGTGAAAAAGGGGGAACTTTGGCTGTGGATTTGGCTCTTCGAAATTAGGTGAGTGATTTTCACTCACATCCTAATTCATTCTTTATATAGTGCTTCGACCGTTTGATTTTGTTTCATTGTTGATGATTTCACTGACTTTATCAACCTCGTATAATTTGATAATGGCTTGTTCATCACGGCTTGCTTTCGTGATTATCACAGCCTTTTTGATTTGGTTTCTTTTGATTTTTCGACCTCGGTCAATTGATTTGTGTAAGGCTGTGAGCTTGTTCAACTTCGATTTTGATTTGACTTCCATTTTTCTGATGACTTCGGCCTTGACACTGATTTCTTAAAATGCTGGTGATATTGTTCGAACTGTACACTTGATTTTGTGATGGAAAGAATAAGTATTGGTCTTGTTCGACTTTTGCTTGCTTCCATCTCCGGTTCTAACTGAATTCAAAGCAAGGAAAAGTGAGTTTATTCTCACACTTCTAAATTATAATCAGTAACTCTCTGACCTTGTTTTGAAGACACGGTTTTCCTTGATTTGGAACTCTGTTTTGTTGTGATTTTTGCAACACTGCAAACTGTGTTTTGCACTGCAATTTTCTATTTTGATTTCGATATGAGTGCTCGCATGTGTATATATGCATTTATATTGGTACATATATGTTTTCATCGTGTATACTTCCGTCAGTAGTAGCTCTGCTTCACGGTGGATATATACTCATAGTGACTGCATATTATATTTGCATGCTTAGGTGAAATTTTGAGCTCTGTCCCTGTGCAGTAGCATGCGTATCATATTAGCTTAGGTTTGCTTGCCTGGATCAATGACTTCACATGTATAAATTGCTTTTTACTTGAATCATTGAGTTAGTGGTCATCCTGCACTGCCTATATCCTAGCCTTTGTTTGTTTAGTGAAAATCTGGTTCATGGTGGAACAACCCTGTATTTTCTGATCAGTGCAATTATATATTTTAATTATTTTAATTTAAATTCCTAATTTAAATACTTTATTTTATTTATTAAAATGAATATATTTTGTTATTTTAAATATAAATGTTGATTTTGATATGGATTAGAATTTCAAACATGCATAAATTGAATATTTCCAGAAAATGTGAATTTTGGTCAATATGGTCAAACGTTGACTTTTAAATTTAAATTTTAAACGTTTGAAAATTTTAATTTTATATTTCATTATGAAAGTAAATAAAATTTCAAGAACATTTCTTTTCGTTTCGTTGAAATCCGAGTAATATTGTGAAAGTTATGCTTTTTACAAAATTGGGTGTAAATTATTTTATTTAACAATATTGTTTATTTTAAATTATATAAATAATCTTTTTTATGGTCATATCTGATTATAAATTGTATTATATGTTATGTTACATATATTTTTACCTTTTAAATATTTTTAAAGTGATTTTTGAATTTTTCCAAAGCTCATTGAATTTATTTTCTATTTTTAAAGGTTAGTTTCCATTTTTCTGCTATTTTCTTCATTTAAATTATATTTAATTAAAATTTATTTATTCATTTTATGTATGCATTTTATTTTTATGTCTTTATCTATAAATACTTTTCATGTTCATACAATTTTTCCAAAGTTCATTTCATTTATTTTCAAATTTTCAAGCCTAGTTTACATTTTCTTTGCTATTTTCTTAATTTAATTATATTTAATTAATATTTATTTATTTATTTTTGTTTATTTACTATATTTTCGTATTTTTATCTGTATTTATATATATTTTACATGTATTTAAAAATTAAAAAGAAATGGTGGAAATTTGAAAGGTTTGTGACTCTTTATTTGCTCAAGCCTTTTTGTATTCTGTCTTTTCATTTCTCAACCAACATCTCTTCAATTGGCTGCCTTGACTCCACTCTTCAGCTGACATTCCATTTTCCTTTTCACGTGAAAACTCTTTCTCATCTTTCCCCTAAAACTCACGGCTTCATGAAGAAAAAAAGGAAAAAAAAACTTATGGCTTCATTCTTTCTTTCCTACTTCTTTTCAATGATTTCTACCTTGTTCCTCCTCTAGCATAGCTCGGCCTCTAGTCCACTCCAACTCCACGACCACCACCTCCACCATACCTGGCAGCTACTCCTCCTACTCCACTGACCATTACAGGCCATGGCCCTCCCAAGGTTGCAAATTCCTCAAATTAATACAAGCATCACTTGAAAACTAGCCTAGCCAAACCCTTAAGGCCATAACCTTCATTTTTCACTTAAACCACCTCCATGGCCGCCACCACCAGTCCCTCCACCACCTTTGGCCGCCACTCCAGCCACTACCTGACCATCCCCTTGCATGACCAAGCCCAAGCCATGGCATGCCGAACCTATAGTTGCACCAAAAATCCACTTAATTGCATTGACTTTTGTATTTCTCATGTCACAACTTCCACTCCTTCATATCCAAGTTAGGCCGAGCCATATGAACCCATACTGACCCAAACTTGAGCCCTGTTGGCATCTAGGATGAGCCTAGTATGATGAGAGCAAGCCCATTTGATCATGTGACAAGCTTATGTTGTCGTGTGCAGGTCTTTTGCTTCTAAGGTTTGGTCATCTCTCTTGTTTTGCAACTGTTTTGCAAACTAAAGTTGTTAATTATATTTGTATGTCGATATCTATATTTGTGCTTATGTATGTTATATTTTGTGTTGTATACAAGGGTCTCCATCTATTCAAATCAAATCGTGCTTGTCGTGCCTTTGGAATCGCTCTTGTGTGTGTTGTTTGTCTCTAGCTTTGATAAAGGTGAGTCTTTCTCACTCTGACATTTATACTTATGAAATAGTGAATTGATGACAAGTGATTAGCAATATAAAATGTTATGCAAGTTAATGTTGATCACATGATATGCTATGCCATGTTATTACCATGTTAAAACTATTAATTGTAACCTGACATCTGATATATGACATTATATTGTGACATTGACATTGTTTATATTGTTTATGCATATATTCACACTGCAAGTTTCCTGTTAGAATAGAATCATTATGGGTTGAAACGATACATACCCGAACGGACTTTAGAATAGGAAAAAATCGTTATGGGCTGAAATGATAGGCCTGAGCGATTTTTATTGTATTTTATTTGGCTTGGGATTGCGGGTTTGAAATGATAAAACCCGGTTTTCTTTGTAAATTACGGATTGAAATGATATATATCCGTGTCACTTGACCTAGGTTAGAAAATTATATACAGACCCCGTGGTATATTTTTAAATGATTTTTTTAAATATGTATTTTCAAAAGTATGAAATTTTGATTTAAAATATATATATTATGGTTTTAAGAAAGTTAAATATTAAATCTTGAAATTGTGAATTTAAGTGAATTCAAGTATGTACATTTGGAGTAAATGTGACGTTTGACTTTAAATTTTATTTTAAGATGTAAATAAATAATGGAAATTAAATTTAAAGTTTTGAAATGATATTTGAAGTAATATTTTAAGTTTATTAAATTTATAAATTAATAAATAGTGAATTTTGACTTAATAAATGAATGGAGTTTGCAAAATTGAATATTTGATCTTAAAATTTTATCGTGTTAAATCATATGTTAAAATGATTTCAAATGTGAAATTTTGAAGTCTAGAAATATGATTTTTAAGTTGTAATAATAAAAATTTGGAGTTTTATTATTATTTTTGAAAAGCTAAAATGAAACCTGGAATTTTATAGCATTTTCAAAATGCTTTAGTCTTTTGACTGCATTTTAATGTTATTGTTTTGAATCTAACAATGTTTGAAATAACTAAATATCTATTACGACATTTTATAAATGTCGCTATTCTTGAAATAAACCATTTTGGAAAATATAAGCTACGATAGCACTTTATAAATGCTGTCGTTGCTATAATTTGACAATGTTTTGAAATGTTATAGATTTTAACACTGTTTGGGCTATATTTTAAAATGTTAAATAATTTAACTTTTGAAATGGATTATCTGTGAAATTTTAGAAGTTTTGAATATTTAAATTTGAATTTTTAAGGAATTTAAATTGAATTTGAATTTAAATAAAGTTTACTTGGTTATGTGTTAAACGGAATGAAATGTAATATAATAAATGAATTTTGAATGGAATTTTGGAATGTATTTTTGGTAATGATGTTTGAAATAATAAATGAATGACATATTTGATTTTTAAATGATATTTAACTTTGATTATTTGGATTTGAATTCAAATAATGATTTGATTATAAAGTTTTGAAAGGATGTAATATTTTAATGATTTTGACATGGTTTGGAAATGATTTGATCTTTATTTTAATAAAGAATGTGAATGTTGAATGATATTTGATTTTTCTTTATTTGATAAAGGAATATTTGAAGTTTATATTTGTATGAAAAGATATTTGGTTTAATTGTAATTTAAGTTTATTTTAATAATATTGGATTTATGAAATGAATATTTCAAAACTACATAATAATGAAATTAGATTTGAGATATGAATATATGGAATTATAAAGTTTTGTTTTGAAATGTGGGATATTAAAGTTTGGAAACATATTAATATTGGATAGCTTTATTTTGTAGATCAAATCTATATTTGAAATTTATAAGATTTGAAATGTTTTGTTAGAAAACTGAATTGAATTGAAATTGATGGTTTGATTTGAATTAAATTGGAAATTTGAAATTTTGAATTAAATTGGAAATAAATTTGTAAAATGTAAAGAATTAAATGAATGTTCCATGATTTCAAATGTATGATTTCAGAATGTTATGATTTTCAAAGTGTAATGATTTCAAGTATTTTGGTTTCGAAAGAGTTATTACTTTGAAAGTATTATGATTTTTGGAAGTGAATATAGGTTTGAGATGGAAATGATAAAGTATAAACTATTTTGATTTGAATATAGTTTTGAAATAAAAATGATTTTGGTTTCGAAGTATAAACTATTTTGATTGAATAAATAGTTTTGAAATAAAAATGGTTTTGGTTTCGAGGCGTAAACTATTTTGAAAGGAATATAGTTTTGAAATGAAATGATTTGATCCTTTTGAAATATAAACTATTTTGAAATGACCACGGCGTTATAATAACGTTTGGTTGTTAAAGAGACCGGGATCGAAAGTTGTCATACTCTCTGCCAACTCCGAAAACCACTTTAACAACCGTGTATGCAGTGGAGATTCCAGAATGAAGTAGGATGGTGGTGACGTTCTTGAGGTACATTACGTGGACCCAACTCCCATGAGTTGGCATGAGGTGGCTAAAACAGGAGCGATCTTGGGCCAAAGGAGGTAGCACCTCTGGTCGGACACATTCCTTCGATACTATACTCTTACTGGTGATTGATTAGATGGCCATCCTCCGATTTGGATTGGGAGTGTGTTCCAAGGTGGGCGTATGTGGCTGCTGCGTTACCACCAGCCCGTGTGCGTAATTGGTATATCTACCCTAGCATTGCCTTGTATGCCGTGCCAACTATCATACCGAGCCTTTACTACGAGTTTGTTTTTCTCCCGTAGCCCGTGTGGTATCCTCTGACAGTCACCCAGAGTGGAGATGGCATGATATTGGATGGACTACTGGGACTATTATGTGTGAAGGGTGATATGGGTAGCCCGGAACGCTATTTAAAAGTATATTTATTTTACTGTAGACATTATTATAGTAGCGCAATATTACTACATAGTAAATAGTTTAATGGATCCTTAAAGGATGAGCGATCCCAAGAATCCTTTAAGTTACCGATGCATTTTTGTTACTGTTCACTTGAGTTTATTTACAGTTCATAAGTATTTATGTCCTGACTCGAGTGTTTTGTATTTTGCTTTACGCTCGAGTCAGATTGAGTGAGTTAGCATTCAAGATTCACCTTCGGAGTTGGAGCTTTCCTTGAAGATCCAGCCATCTATTTTGCTTTCTGTATCCAGTGATTTCAGTGATGTATTCTGATTTGTACCCGATATATCTTGTTACTTTTTGTTGTATCATGTTTAACTCTGATGTACCTTATTTTTATATAGTAGCTTCATGAACTACTATTTCTTTTAAATTCCGCTGCATTATTAAATAGTCTGTGTCTGCGATCTGTGATTATGTATTTATTGTATATTCTGAGATTTGCCATATTTTATTTACAACGCGGTATTTTGAGCAATTCAAGTCCGACATGTGCGGATGCGAATGGTTGAAAATATCGGGTCGTTACAGTTCATTAACCTGCGTGAAAAACATGCAGACATCATACAAGCATTAATATATAGTTTTCATTGTTTTATTAAAATTGCGCTAAACATAACTGTGTAGTATTAAGTCTCTCCTCTCGATTTTGATTCGCAAATGAACATATGAGCATTGCGAAATTTCGAAAGACGTAAAAATATTGCCAGTTTTGTTTTAAAGCAATTAGTGATTTAGAAAAGTATAAATAAGTTGCCAGAATTTCAATGCATATATGCGGCCCCTTTGTTGCATGCCTGGTCTGGTTCATCTTGTAGTCTCGTTCATTGATGGTTTTTGGTGCACATGCTTCTGATTCAGGTTGCTCTTGCCTTGTCATTGGTGCATGTTGCAGTAATACTCCTTTCATTCTGGTTTCTCTGTTTTTGATGTTGAGGCCTATATTTTGATGTTCTGGTTTGAGGCTGTGCTTGCATGCTCTAACCTAATGGTTATATGCATATTGCCCGACTATTCATATATATGTTGAGTCTTGTTTGTTTGTACTTCTGTGGAAACTAGTTGCTGGTGCACTTTCATGTATGTGTTTCCCAGACCTGTTGCACTATAACTATTGAGGCAGTGGCATTGATATTTGAATCTTCGTTTTCTCTTCATTATTGAGGCTATACTTTTGTTTGCTGTATTTTGCAGTTTCTGTTAGCTTTGGGTTTCACAGACCACACATGTACATGCTTGCATCTTTGAATTTGGTTAGATGGTGCCATTTGCTTTTGATTCATTGATCTTTTGCGCATTTCATCACTGTAGTGGCGAGGCAGTGCACGTGAGCGTGTACTGCAGCCAAACATGATTGACTTTTTAATTGATATTTCAATTGCTTGCATTGTTTCGTGTGTCCAATTCAATATTTTGAAATTGTATTTTGACTTGGTTTAATTTGATTATTTTGTTATTATCTATTAGATAATTAGATAATTAGATTATGTGATTGTCGTCTAATTGTTATTTAATTATTATTGCTTCCATGCATTAATAACCGAGTTTGAATTAGACTGACCCGCGTATTATTTTCTTTTGAATTAATGCTCAGGTCAGACCAAGTTATTTCAGGATGTTGATATCTCACTTTGGAATGCTGATTGAGCTATGAAGTCTCTTTATATCTTTTGGAGTAGTCGTTGTCACTTTATAGGATGATATGTATTCATTTATATTATCTACAACAATGTACTTTTATATGTAACTTCCAGTGTCGACAGTTGTATTGTATCACATGTACTGTAACTGACTTCAGTTATATATATATATATATATATATATATATATATATGAGATTTGATATTATCCATGTTCTGTATTTAGCTTATCTGTGTTATTATTATATATGTTGTTCTAAACTATTATCAACCATCGTACTTCGTTTTATACTGGAATTGAATATGTCGATAGGAGTAAATAAACAAAGAGATGAAAAATAAATATATATACCACTCCTATCGAGATAATCAATACTAGTGGAAGGCCTAACTACGGATGGCCGCTCCTATTCAGCCTTATTCTTCGTAATAACAGACTGTATTTCCTTTTAATACTCTTTGTTATTGTAAGCATAGAGGTGGGGCGTCACAATTGGTATCAGAGCAAGGGGTTTATGGATATAATATATAACATAACTTAGATGGAACATGTGTTACAACTATTTGTTGATGTTTTTAATTGTGCCTTGAGTCAAAACTAAAGTTTTTAAATTATAATGAAAATTTTAAATATCTTTATTTAAAAATAAAGGTGAAATAGTGTTTTGGTGATTGATTGATTTATGTCTGTTTAACAGAGTGCGCAGCGGAAATAGTGAGACTGTCTTCGCTGAGTACAGCTGATAACCCTTTTGATTTAAAAATCAAAATATGAAAATGAAATAAATTTCATTGTGTTGTTATGTAGATGTGTTTTTTTGTTTTCTTTGAAAATTTCGAATCCGATTTGAGGATCCGAAGCGATTGCAGTTATGTGATTTTGTTGAGATTTTGCAGTTTTAAATTATTTTCATTGAAGATATGATTGAGTGATTTCTATGTTCATCTTGTAGCGTGCGTGCGAACATGAGTTGCACGTTACTGCATTAATTTTACGTTGAATCGGTGTTTGATTTTAAAACGTATTTTGTTGCCGTTATTTTTATAACGGGATTTTTACACCGGTATTATATTTTGGTGCGAATTATTTTGATGAAATTTTGACGTATAAAAATTACTGTCGCTTTGACTTCAGTAACCGTCAAATTTAAAGTGAATTTTTAAGCGGTTAGCCCGCAATGCTGATTTGATATCCGTTTTTACGGTGTTTTGTAAAGCGTAATTTCCTCGTCGAAATTGCTATAATTGTTGCTGTTTTAATCACGTGTTTTAAAAATCGTTTTAAAATAAAATTGTTTTCAAATTTTTTTACAGTTTATGCTTTCAAAAGAATGAGAAAGCGGTTTAAACGCTTCAGCAAAATTGAGGACTATGAACCCTCACTTTTACTGATTCGCTTAATTCCGGACTTGTCCGTTTGAGAACGTAAAATGTTATTTATTTAAAATACATAATTTTGCACTTTCAAGGAAACGATGAAGAGATTTAAACGATTTAGCAAAAGTGCGGAGTATGGAACCATGGTTTTACTATTTCGGCTAATTCCAGACTCGTTAATTGAAACATCTGCTGTTTGATGATTTTGATGATTTTGTTGGGCTTTCGAGCCACTCTGTTGGACCTTCGGGTCATATGTTGGACCTTTGGGTCAGTTGATGGACCTTCGGGTCAAATACTAGTACTAGACCTTCGGGCCACTCTACGGACCTTTGGGTCATCTGATGGGCGCCAAAATTTATAGTACTTGGTAGGCTTCGGCCATCTGAGATGCACGTGCGGCGTAGCTAAAACTCGCCATCTGCTGGGATCGATCCATCTTTTATGTTGATTTTCTAGATTATCTTAATTGATTTCTAGATATTTGTTATTTCTGATTATCGTTTTTGATAATTAGTTATTTGTGTTTTCTGATTATCGTTTTTGATAATTAGATATTTGTTATTTTCTGATTATCGTTTTTGATAATTAGATATTTGTTGTATTCTGATTATCGTTTTTGATAATTAGATATTTGTGTTTTCTGATTATCGTTTTTGATAATTAGCTATTTGTTGTTTCCTGTTTATCGTTTTTGATGTTGTATTCTGATTATCGTTTTTGATAATTAGATATTTATGTTTTCTGATTATCGTTTTTGATAATTAGATATTTGTTGTATTCTGATTATCATTTTTGATAATTAGATATTTGTGTTTTCTGATTATCGTTTTTGATAATTAGATATTTGTTGTTTTCTGATTATTGTTTTTGATAATTAAATATTTATTGTATTCTGATTATCGTTTTTGATAATTAGATATTTGTGTTTTCTGATTATCGTTTTTGATAATTAGATATTTGTTGTATTCTGATTATCGTTTTTGATAATTAGATATTTGTGTTTTTTGATTATCGTTTTTGATAATTAAATATTTTTGTTTTCTTATTATCGTTTTTGATAATTAGATATTTGTTGTATTCTGATTATCCTTTTTGATAAATAGATATTTGCGTTTTCTGATTATCGTTTTTGATAATTAGATATTTGTTGTATTCTGATTATCGTTTTTGATAATTAGATATTTGTGTTTTCTGATTATTGTTTTTGATAATTAGATATTTACCGTTTTTGATAATTAGATATTTGTGCATTCTGATTATCGTTTTTGATAATTATATATTTGTTGTATTCTGATTATCGTTTTTGATAATTAGATATTTGTGTTTTCTGATTATCGTTTTTGATAATTAGATATTTGTTGTATTCTGATTATCGTTTTTGATAATTAGATTTTTGTGTTTTCTGATTATCGTTTTTGATAATTAGATATTTGTTGTTTTCTGATTATCGTATCAATAATTAGATATTGCTGTTTTGTGATTTCTGTATTCTAATTATCTAATTGATAATTAAATATTGCTGATAATTGTATTTGTTCAGTTTCATTGTTTCTGATTATTTATCTAATAATTAGATTTTGTTGAGAATTTATGAATTTCTTTTATGAAATTAAAAGATTTCTTTGGCGTTTGTATTCTTGACCTTTATTTTTCTAGCTTAACCAGTTTATGTTGGAAAAATAATTGTTATTGATAACTT
Organism: Allium cepa; assembly: GCA_030765085.1. Taxonomy (NCBI): domain Eukaryota; kingdom Viridiplantae; phylum Streptophyta; class Magnoliopsida; order Asparagales; family Amaryllidaceae; genus Allium; species Allium cepa. The sequence continues at coordinate 268,529,052 of CM060941.1, read as the reverse complement.
TAAATATGAAAATTACGGGGACACAATTTTTATAAGGAGGGGAGTCTGTAACAACCCGGGGTTTTGCACCGGTTAATTATCGTCATTAGACGATTAAATCAGCTGGCTAATTGCTATTGGGAATTCTTCATCAGGTTGAAATTCTTTTAAAATTTATTAAGGGTTATGTGGGCTGTGAATATAATCTTGGTCCACGTTTCATTTGCTTGGTGCGGTGATAATTATCAAAAGCGAAGACCCATTCCTCCTCTATTCATTTTCACAAGCCTATTTCAAAAAAAAATGAAAATATAATGGCTGCTAGGGTTTGCGAATATCCGTGCTACGGTGATCTGAAGGGAGGGGGAAAGGGGGAACTTCGGCTGTGGATTTGGCTCTTCGAAATAAGGTGAGTGATTTTCACTCACATCCTAATTCATTCTTAATATAGTACTTCGGCCGTTCGATTTTGTTTCGTTGTTGATGATTTCACTGACTTTATCAACCTCATATAATTTGATAATGGCTTGTTCATCATGGCTTGCTTTCGTGATTATCACAGCCTTTTTGATTTGGTTTCTTTTGATTTTTCGACCTCGGTCAATTGATTTTTGTAAGGCTGTGAGCTTGTTCAACTTCGATTTTGATTGACTTCCATTTTTCTGATTACTTCGGCCTTGACACTGATTTCTTAAAATTCTGGTGATATTGTTCGAACTGTACACTTGATTTTGTGATGGAAAGAATAAGTATTGGTCTTGTTCGGCTTTTGCTTGCTTCCATCTCCAGTTCTAACTGAATTCAAAGCAAGGAAAAGTGAGTTTATTCTCACACTTCTAAATTATAATCAGTAACTCTCTGACCTTGTTTTGAAGACACGGTTTTCCTTGATTTGGAACTCTGTTTTGTTGTGATTTTTGCAACACTGCAAACTATGTTTTGCACTGCAATTTTCTATTTTGATTTCGATATGAGTGCTCGCATGTGTATATATGCATTTATATTGGTACATATATGTTGTCATCGTGTATACTTCTGTCAGTAGTAGCTCTGCTCATGATGGATGTATACTCATGGTCACTGCATATTATATTTGCATGCTTAGGTGAAATTTTAAGTTCCATCCCCTGTGCAGTAGCGTGCGTATCATATTAGCTTAGGTTTGCTTTCCTGGATTGACTTCACATGTATAAATTGCTTTTTACTTGAATCATTGAGTTAGTGGTCATCCTGCATTGCCTATATCCTAGCTTTTGTTTGTTCAGTGAAAATCTGGTTCATGGTTCATTAGCCTACGTGAAAAACATGCAGACATCATACAAGCATTAATATATAGTTTTCATTGTTTTATTAAAATTGTGCTAAACATAACTGTGTAGTATTACGTCTCTCCCCTCGGTTATAATTCACAAATGAACATATGAGCATTGCGAAATTTTGAAAGATGTTAAAATATTTCCAGTTTTGTTTTAAAGAAATTAGTGATTTAGAAAAGTATGAATATTTTTCCAGAATTCAATGCATATATGCGGCCCCCTTGGTGCATGCCTGGTCTGGTTCATCTTGTAGTCTCGTTCATTGATGGTTTTTGGTGCACATGCTTCTGATTCAGGTTGCTCTTGCCTTGTATCACTGGTGCATGTTGCAGTAATACTCCTTTCATTCTGGTTTCTCTGTCTTTTATGTTGAGGCCTATATTTTGATGTTCTGGTTTGAGGCTGTGCTTGCATGCTCTAACCTGATGGTTATATGCATATTGCCTACCATTCATATATATGTTGAGTCTTGTTTCTTTGTACTTCTGTGGAAACTAGTTGCTAGTGCACTTTCATGTATGTGTTTCCCAGACCTGTTGCACTATAACGATTGAGGCAGTTGCATTGATATTTGAATCTTCATTTTCTCTTTATTATTGAGGCTACACTTTTGTTTGCTGCATTTTGTAGTTCTGTTAGCTTTGGGTTTCACTGACGACACATGTACATGCTTGCATCTTTGAATTTGGTTAGATGGTGCCATTTGCTTTTGATTCATTGATCTTTTGCGTATTTCATCACTATAGTGGCGAGGCATTGCACGTGAGCGTGTACTGCAGCCGAACAGGATTGACTTTTTAATTGATATTTCAATTGCTTGCATTATTTCGTTTGTCCAATTCAATATTTTGAAATTGTATTTTGACTTGGTTTAATTTGATTATTTTGTTGTTATCTAATTATCTGTTAGATAATTAGATTATGTGATTGTCGTTTAATTGTTATTTAATTATTATTGCTTCCGTGCATTAATAACTGAGTTTGAATTAGACTAACCCACGTATTATTTTCTTTTGAATTAATACTAGGGTCAGACCGAGTTATTTCAGGCTATTGATATCTCGCTTTGGGTGCTGATTGAGCTATGAAGTTTCTTTATATCTTTGGAGTAGTCGTTGTCATTTTATAGGATGATATGTATACATGTATATTATTTACAATAATGTACTTGTGAGACGACCCGACTTTTTCTCCACAAAAAGTCGTATCATCCTTAAGAAAGAAAGGGATAGAAAAGAGAAAAGAAAGAAGAGAAAGAAGAAACAACACCAGAATCTCAACAGCGGAACGAATAAATTATATTAATAACATAAGTATTACATAGTATACATCAATTATCAGAGTTACACAGATAATACAACACATATTAGACAGTTATAAACACCTGTCAAGTTATTACAACTCAATACATTAGAGACAAACACTCAGAGATACCAACACAGTGGAAAACTATATAACTATACGCAGAAGCCTCCTGCTCCATTGCTTCTCCACAATTCGTCAAAGATAACCTGAATCCTAACATGAATCCCTTGGCCACTCGTAAAAATTTGAGCTCCCAAGAGTTAAAGAAAAACAGAAATAACTCCGGGTCAGGCATGGGTCTGGTGTGAGTAACAGGTTAAAGTTGCTTAACTTTGAAAAACCTTTGAAAAGAAAAGGTATCACGTAAGACTTCCCACACATAAACATGGAAAAGTTTTTACCTTACGCTAACCAAAAGATTTGATAGGAAATCCGATGATATTATAATAGGTCTAGGGTTTTCAAGTAAATATGAAATAGCCGAAATTGTTACATTATTAAATTCCAGCTACTGGCCACAAAAGTGGGTAATACAATCAAAACCGTTGCCACTTATTGGATTTTGGATTCCATACAATGGCTGGGCTACTGGGGTACCGCCCATCACAGTACGTAGCCTAGATCACCGTACCGAGGAGTACGCCCGCTCCCCTGCAACACAAAGCCGGAACCATTCCTTACTGAACAATTCCGAACAAGACCACCCCGCAGTTGTGCTCAGCAACCGCACCACTAAGCCGAAATAAAGGGACATTTAGACAGGGGTAAATCTCGCTCTCAAGTGGGAGCTACCCACGAAGCCTTGCTGCACCTCCCCTGTTTTAGCCATTCTCGGTTGATGAGGCTTGAAGCTACGATTACCTTTATAGGATATATCACTTAGAATGCTCACCGTCCACCTGACGATGTTCTGAAAGCATTCAATCCATACAAGTTCGTTCCAGGTTCGAACGAAACCGAAGGCATTATCTCGTTACATTCGTATTGGAATCACCCTCAGAGTCAACGACGATAGCCCTTGCACTCTGAATCTTCATCCTCACTTCAGATTCACGACCTGATGTTAATTTGGATCGATGTGGTTTTCGGATATCCAAATATGGAAACCCGATCCCGGTCTCATCGAAAGCCAAAACGTGTCTTTTAAGGCCAAGTTGTTTTAGAGTTCAAAATAATTTCAATTCATTATCTATATACACATAGATAAATAATTCACAACACAATAGATAATCAACCTAATCATTACCAACAGATAATTCATGTCACAATCAGATAAGTCATATTACCATCACAATGCAACCAATGCACCCATATCATATAACGTTACTCATCTCTTAACTGAGATTACAAACCATACAAGGCAACTAATATCATCCATCAAACATAAGCAATGATCTAATGATCATACTTCTATAATTAATTTAAAATGAATTAAATTAATTACTTCATTATCAAAATCCTGCTTAACTTAATCACTAATTGATTACAAATCAATTTAAATAATTACCCGTTCAATATTCAATTCAAATAAATCATTACTGATTAACAATACCCTAATTATAATAAGTAATTAGCTTCTAAATTAATTACACAAGTTAATTATACTTAATAATTAACCTTTAATTCTTAATCAATTAATTAACTAAAGTTAATTATAATAATCCTTTATTAATTAATTACCTTATTTATTGATTATCCCTTAATTAATCAATCTTAAATTACATCATTAATTTATTAATTAATGATTTCTAATTACATTTAATCAATCTCTCTATATAAATTAATTACATAAGCAATTAATCTGCAATTAAACCACATACATATTAATCATCCTTGATTAATAACCATTCACTAATTAACTACTTTAATTACTCATCCTGTCAATTAATTATTCTTAATTAATTATCTCAGTTAATCCTTGATTAATTTCAAAGTAATTTAAATCCAAATTACTTCCATAATAAATATCTTTAAATACATCCAGTAATTATTAATTAATTACTTCCCTAAGTAATTACAAACCCATTAATTACATAAAGTAATTATCCAACAACCCACACATGTTTACATTAATTAAACTTAATTAATCTAAACTAATCACATTAATCAAATTAATTACACCAAGTAATTAATTCATTAATTTACTTTTATTAAGTAATTAAACTTAAACAATTGATTATTATTATTAATTAACATAATTAATTATCTAAATTAATCACATTAATTAACTGTTTAAACAATCTTAAGTTAATGACCTTCATTAACATTTCTTACTTACTAAATTAAGAATTAACATATATAAATCATTATTAATTATCCATTAATTAATATTTAATTACAATTAGTAAATCTCTAATTATTAATTAATTAAGTTTAATTAAAATCTTAATTAATCATTAATCACTAGATTAATAAATCTTAATCATTAATTAGAATTTAATTAACAATCCTTAATTATAGATTAATTAACCATAATTAATTAATCTCAAGTCTAATTAATTAACTTAAATTTTTTTAATTACTCAATAAATCATCCACATTATTAATTAATTAAATAATTAATATTCCATTTAAATTAATTTAATAATTTAAATGAATCCAATTTCTTAAGTTCTAATCTTAATTTAAGAAACATTTCTTCTTATATAAAGTATTTTTAAAACAAATTGTTTCCAAACTTCACTTTAAAATTTCATTTTAAAATTTTAAGATTTTAAAATGAATACAATTTATTTAAACAAGGTTTTTAAACCAATTTCAAATCTTTTTATCTCATATGTTTAAGAACATACCTTTTATAAAATAAAGGTTTAAAAGATTATAAAACAAATTCATTTAAAACAAATTCTATTTAAAAATTTTCTTTTCAAATTTCAAACTGAAATACAGTTTAAATCTTCATTCCAGATTTAATCTTAAAACTTTAAAGCTTTACTTACATTTCCATCTTTATTTTTTAAATTCAAAGTATTTAACCTTTTCTAAAATAGTTAAAACGAATTTAAATATAAAATCATATTGTATTTTAAAAACTGACATTAAAGTCAAATTCCAGGTTTTTTTAAAACTGAATTAAACTTATTTTAAATTTTTTTATTTCATAAATTTAAATCTCACAGTTTAAATTCAAACCAACGTTCTTTTGTACTTTAAAAGTTTAAAATCTAAATTTTAAATTCCCAGATTTAAATTAAATTCAAACTCAGATTCATCTACTCTAAATTTCATATTTCAGTTTCCAGATTTTAAACTTTGTTTAAATTTCCAGTTACATTTTTAAAATTTTACTTTTAAATTTAAAAACAGAAAAACAGTTTTCTGTTTTGGTTTAAAACATCTTAAACTTCCTGATTTCTAAATATTTCAAAATCCAAGATTTTAAACTATTGATTTCATATTTAAATTTTAGGTTTAAAAATCCCAGTTTGAACTTCAACTTACAATTTTAAACTTTACGTTTAAAATTTTAAAACAGAAAATAGTTTCTGTTTTGGTTTAAAATTAAACTAGAGTTTAAAAGAATTTCAAATCTATTTCAAAGATCCAAAATTTAAACTTAATTGAATTCAAATTCAATTTCAGGTTCAAGCTTAGTTTCAGATTTTTGTTTGCATTTTAAAATTTTACTTCAAATTTAAAAATAACAGAACAGGTTCTGTTGGTTTATTAAAAACCTGAAACAATTACAAATACCCGAGCTCCTCATATTTTACTTCGAGTCCAAAGCTCATGTGCTTCGAGTCACTACACAGTTTTCCCGAGACCATCACGAGTGACCAAATCCAGAAACCACCAACATCACCAACATGTGCACCTCTGCACTATACACCTGTACATCAACTCCGGCCTTCACTGGCCAACTCCACGACCATCCCACGGTCAACAACCCTCCACTCAGACCAACCAAACACCAATTTCCCCAACATCTTCTCAAATTTGAGTTCGAGACAAAAATTCTAAAAACCTGGAAACATCAGACAATAACCCATCCAAACCCTGTCAATGGCAGTTCCTCCCATCTCCGGCCACCATCACCTTTGGATCTTCGTCAATGACTCCATCAATCCATCATCTAGCAATACCCAAGAGATCTTAGAACTCGATCCATTTTTAAAACCGTGGTGCCCAATTTTTCTCAAGCCCTGAAGAACTAGGGTTCTAAACCTAAAACCCAAATCTTTAACATCATCAAATAAAAGTAACCCAAATCCATAATTTTTCCATAACCTATGATAGCTCCACCCTCTCCAAAAACAACCTCAGCACTTCAAATCTCTGGTGGCAACAGAAATGCCCCATAATTCATACCACGGTTAAGAAGAGACTGTTCTGTAAATATAGTATTAAAAATTATAATTTTTGATTTAAAATTCAAAATTTTGTATGAAGGTTTGATTCATAATCCTGAAGCTTCAATTCATTGTACTTGAATATTTCGCAGCTTTAAGTTTATCCACCTGTTACTTTTTTTCCAGTAAGTTTTTATTCAAATTTTTACTTTAATAAAATCTTATAGTCTAAACTCTGAAGCCAGCATACATATCTTATTTAAATCCTACAATTTAACAAAGACTAACTAAAGATATAAGAATTTAAATAAAACTTGTGTCAGTAAACAAAACAGGACAAGGGAGTTTAATAGCATACACACCAATACATTTATACAGCAGACAAGTTAAATTATAAACATATGCAACATTTATATTTTAGTACACTAGCATGCAACAGATTTTTAACCGTTAAATTTTTTTTAGAAAAGTTACTCACATGAATTAAAATGCAGAGCCCAGATTTTAAATGAAATGTTGATGCTTGCTTGAATGGTATGCAGATGTAAATTCCCAGGTTGCAGATTAAAGAGAATTGCAGACATCTTGCTTTGCTTTCCAGATTCTAATTACCTAGGTTTTTAAATGAAATGCAGAAGCTACGTATTGATTTTGCAGGTTTGAGGAGATGAAATTTGCAGATTTGAGGAATGCAATTGATTTTACAGGAAATTGAATATGATTCTTTTCCTGGATTTTACATGCAGGTTTGAGGAGCTACAGGCTTTGTTTGAAATGCAGAATTTACAATTTTTTTGAAAATGAACTTTGGGTTTAGAAAATGGTTACTGATTTTAGATAGTTTGTTTTCAGATTTGCATTATGATATAAGGAGTTTGATTTTACAGGTTGATGAGAAACTGGATTCAGATTTGAGGAATGAAGAATTTTGATTACAAGTTTTAGTTGGAATTTTTTTTCTTAGTTTATGAAATGAAAAATGAGAAAAGAAAGGGGAAAGAAAGTATGCAAGTTTAGATAACAATATTTTGATTTAAATTAAAATTAAGGAAAAATTAAAGTAAAATTTTGACACATGGCTAAAATGAGAAAAGAATAAAGCAAAGTGTTATTATAAATAAAAACAACATACAAATCAATTATTTAAAAATAATATTTTGATCACTTAAAATAAATTTATAAAGAGATTATAACTTATTTGTTATTTAATTGAATACATGATTCATTAATTAATTGTATTCTAAATTTCATATTAAATTCACAAATCATATTTATCAATCAATAATTTAAAAATAAAAATAAAACAAACATTTTATAACCTTATTTTAAATATTCATCTTAAGTCAAAAATACATTTTACAAATAAAACATTTATCTTACATATTTAAATCATATAGTATTGTATTAAATATTTTTGAAAAGCTTAAATTAAAAATAAATCACAATTCCCAATTTCATAATATTAAAATTATGCAATACTAATTTAATTAAAAACAACTTATCTATTTAAAAAATTATATATAAAAATACATATATATATATAATAAATAGAAAACAGATTTATTAGCTTATTAAAAATAAATTCACTAATTAAATATTTAAATAAAGAAGATTATTTAATCAAATCAAATTCATTAACAAAAATTATCAAATTCATTTAGATTTAAACATAGATTATTAAATTTATATTGTCCAAAATCCCGGGATATTACAACTTGTATATGTAACTTTCAGTGTCAACAGTTGTATTGTATCACACGTATTGTATCACATGTATTGTAACTGACTTCAGTTATATATATATATATGAGATTTGATATTATCTGTTTTCTACGTTTAGCTTATCTGTGTTATTATTATATATGTTGTCCTAAACTATTATGAACCATCGTAGTTCGTTTTATACTGGAATTGAATATGTCGATTGGAGTAAATAAACAAAGAGATGAAAAATAAATATATATACCACTCCTATCGGGATGATCAATACTAGTGTAAGGCCTAACTACGGATGGCCGCTCCTATCCAGCCTTACTCTTCGTAATAATAGACAGTATTTCCTTTTAATACTCTTCTTTATTGTGAGCATAGAGATGGGGCATCACAAACATGTTCTTTTTCGGTTGTTTGCATGGCCATTGAATTAACCAGTTTTAATATAATGCCAATGTAGCTAGCAGCTTTTCTGTTCTAAAATTTTCAAGTAGAAGTAAAAAAAAGCTTGGTGAAAAATTCTACAAGTTGCAAGCATAGGAGAGCAGGAATCACACCTCATAAAACTGGAACTCCTCCTAACCGAGGTGGTGGAAAAAACAAGGTTTTTTGTGAGGCTGTAAATGGTTCTAGCTCCAGGGTGAGATTGACATCCATATCTTGAGGATCCAGTACAAGGTTGCTATGTTGAGTAGGCTAGTGGAGTAAAGTGATGTCAGTTTCTACATCCACCATGTTATAATTTCCTCAACATTGGGCCACGCTCACTACTTCGAGGGGCGAGCAAAGTGTTGCAACTACATGGTTCTGTTCTCGTCCAAGTCTTTTACAAAGAACATTTGTTTACCCTTCCAAATCTCATCCCTAAGCTTAGTCAGCTTCGCTTTATCTGCCATTGCATCATGTTTAGGGTCCTCATTACACTGGCGACCGTCTATATGGAAGATGTGCTCGGGAAACTTAATAATGGTTGATTGCTTTTCTGACCAACATTTGATCTGGCCATCTCCAAATATTAGATCAGTTGGGTCAAGAGGGTGGTGGTGTTCCCAATGTTCCACCGTAAGTTTGTAGTCGATGTTTTTTTTTGACAAAATGTATAATCATACAAGTGAAGGTGATATCTTTATCCAAGAAAATTTGAGAAAATAGTATCTATGATCAAGTTTGTCCTAACCACGAGAACCAAGGTCTGCGAATAGGCCAAAGGTTATCGAGATAAAAAAGAAGTTGTCTCTGTCCAATCGAAAGTTCCTCGAGATGCCCGTAATCCATTCAAGATGAGGGAAATGCTTGACATACTTAATTGTTCAAAAACCATCTACAACGGCAAAGATCGTCATCGAGTTATAGTTGTCGAAAGTAGTCATTTTGGAGGCTCTTGGTTTAGTTTTGGAATTAATGTTCTTGTGTGGGAAAACTGAGGCAGCTTGTGATTTTAATGCGAGGGAATAAGCTGGGCCAGATGGAGTGATTGTGGAGATTATATTCCGTAGTATTTTATTATCGGAATAAGTGTTTTATTAGGGATTAATGTGGAAAGGAAAAGTCTATTCGGGGATAGAAGTGGCAAGCTTTTGTGGATTACACATTAGGTGGAGGAATGACTATAAAGCCCATAGGAAAAACAAATTCGAACTTTCCTCTAGTACCAGGCTACATGCCCCTTCAATAAATATGGAAAAAGAGAGTAACACCAAATAACTATCACATATTTCCACTCTCTCTTCTAGGCTCTATTATAACAATCAATTACTTAATGCCCATGTTAATATGTATATGACAAAAGATAAATTAATTATCCAACTAGAGAGAGAAATAAGCATAACCAAATATTCCTGCTAATTAGAGGAAATCCAAATTTTCTCCTTCCTTTTTTCATATATTCATTTCCTTCCAAACGTGCTTTTGTATATTTATTTCCTTTTAAATTTAATACACCAATTAAATTTCAAACACACAGTTACAATGACTATTGGTACAAAAATACTACCAATGTAAGTATTTCATATATTCATGCATCTAATTTCAAACTTCACCACTGCCTTCAAATTTTTTTCACAAATTTATAATTTTATTAAAAAATAGGCACCTATCATATTCAAAATTTATGTTATTGTGGTTAACATATAACCGCAACCAAAGCCTATTTTTAAACCATTAATATTCCTCAATGCATCAAAAAATGGGATTATTATCGCAATCCAGAGATAATAAGGTAGAAGGCAACTGTCGAACGAACCTTAGCATTAATTCACTATATTTCTTACCTTTTTAATGTTCTTAATATCCCAAATTCAATAAAATTTACTTAAAGTCCTTAATTTTCTTTGCTAAATGCATTCATCGTTGCAGTAATCCATTATTTGCTTCAAGATCCAAATAGTCCAATCCTCATGAAAGAAGGATTTAATTTCACTTTTTGTTGGTGGTGTTTGGACCAAAAATGGCACAAACGCAAAATAAGTAATAAATATTGAAATTATTAAAAAAAATGCAAGAAATAGAAAAGAAAACATAAATTTTTACAGTAGTTCGATAAATACTTTGGTCAATGTCCACTTAAACACTTCTATTCAATTTTCTTGAGTTTTACAAACTGTGATTTTATGGTTTGGTGGAGATCCAATAGTGTTCACAGATTGGTAGTTTTGGATCGGTGGAGATCCAACAAAGTTTCGTGGAAAAGTGAAAATATTCAGAAAAGAAGAAGTGGCTCCTTTTCAAGTGCACCCCACCTTAATTTCTAGGCGAAAATCGCCGAAATTATTTCTAAAACATGCTTCATCACATTCCCTATGTTCATATGTCTCTCCACTAAAGTTTGGAGGTTAAACCGACCAATGACTTATTGGCACAGATCCATAGCTCTTGGATCGGTACCGAACTGACTTGGAGCCCGATTTGAGAAATTTGAGTGTTTGCTGAGGCTTGACTTGAAGATTTTCTTAGGTTTCTATTCTTGAGTTTTACTCGGCTTGCTTGGAGTCTGACCAGATTTTTTTGTATGTTTGAACGAAGTTCATCTCGGTACCGACCAGGCGACCCAGTTCAAAAACTTGAATTTCGAAATTTTCATCTTTTTTCTCCCATTTTTTGAATTTCCTTTTTCTTGTCATTTTATGATTTTTCCCAAGTCCTTGGGTCATTTCTTCATCGTTTATCCATCCAATAAGATCATGTAAGTCTGTTTAAAGACTGCGCCAAATTTGGTTGTAAAACTTGCCCCTTAAAAAAGCCTTGTAAATGGAAGGTGTGTTTTGCCCAAAAATAAATATTGAAGTCGGCAATTCGCTGGTACTCTAGTTCTCTAGCTATTAACTGATCACATTACAGCGAATCCTCTCAGTCATTTGGATTTATCTGTAAATCAAAGGTCATTCTAGACCACTATAGCTAAGGACTCTAATCCTTACTTGTGTTTTGGTGATAAATCATCATCATTATGAGTTCTCCTAGAATTATTAAATCATATATGGTAAACCCAAATCGTCTTGTGTTCGTCCGGGAGTTAGCAATCACACATCAAAATCTGTGCAATTCCATGTTCACTTGGGATTTTATTATTGTTATCCCGCTTTTTGTAAGGCCATGATACCAAAAGATTAACTGGAAACCAAGACAGTTCTCCTCGACTGCCAATTATGTACAGGTCGGTTATGAATGTTGGTAAATTTTATCCAAGTCCGGATCGAGCTATAATTGACAAGCCATGACAACCAAAGCCGTAAAAGCCAACGTTTTCGAACTCAAGTCAAACGGAGTTCATTTGCTCAAGATATTGATGGACGCATGCACAAGAATATCTCACATTCGTATCGATACAAATTCGTATTCATCAGCATGGATACAAAAGTACCATTCGTATCGATCAGAGAGAAAGGAGAAGTGGACTTCGGCTCTATGGTTATGAAGCTTGGACTGAATAGATAGGTGCGTGATGATTTGTTCGACTCGAGGTTGTTCGACTTGGTGTCTTCATATTCATCCAGAAGATGTAGTACGTATCCATTTGTTAGCCTTGTTCGTATCCATGAAAAACCATATTTCATATCCATCCTTCCGCACCTTCTCCATATCGAACGAATCACCTAACGTTACTTCGTATGAGTCAATACATATAGGATCGATATGAAGTACACCACTGGCAATGATACGAAGCAGCTGACACGAATTGATGGATAAGAATAAGACCAATATGAACAAATGAATGCGAAATAATGGATTCGAAGCACATTTTGAACACGAACGAGAAGCAAGCATTATTCCAAGGAAGAAGCATTCAATTCGTCATGGAAAATGGATAGAGCCTTGAAAATAGATCTATGTCACCAATGAACACGCGCATGGTATTGATACGAAATCGATCGATATGAACCGAACACATCAAGGACACTCTAATTCATATCGATCATAACTTGAGATTTACAAGTCCAAATGCCACCAAATTTTTAGTAGAGCTTACGCACAACCTAAAGAATGTTCACGATCGATCTCGACTCGATTGGATGAAATCTTGATCGATACAAAATTCATTCGTACCGATCATGGATCGAGTCAAAATCACTTGGGATCAATCGAGTGTGCCCATTCACGTGCCAGAAGATGTCTCCCAAGATCTGAGCGAGATATTTGCATCCTACGCACCCAAAGCCTACAGAATAAGGATCTTTTGGCTCTTCTACACTTGGACTCTGCTGGAATAATCACTGTACTTGAATTCTATTGTTGTAATCTACAGTGACTCATTGTAATCAGCAAGCAAACTTCAATAAAGTGATCAATTTCAAAGTGGACGTAGCAGGATTGCCGAACCACTATAAACTCTTTGTTTTTTACTACTTTCCTATTAATTTTTTGAGTGATCTTCATTTTTTGTTCTCTACATATTTGTAATAAGTAATCTGTGACTGTGAATTGGTGCTTTCATCGACAATTGAGTGTTTGTGACTATTTTTGGCCCGAACATTTTTATGATTTCATGAGAACGTTGAACTCAGGGATTCTAAAGCTTGGATTTTTGATTTGAAATCTTGAAGACTTGAATCTGGAAAGCAATGACAAGGCAATCGTCAAGAAGATAACGGATTGAATGGAGTCAACATAAAGGAGTCAGGAGGCTTTCTCAGGAGCGAATCGGGCCTCAGCCTTCATCACCAGAGATGAGATGGAGATGATGTTGGGAGCTATGCATGAAGAGCTTCTGAAAAGACAGGAGGAGATAGTGCAGAATTTGCTTCGACAAACTAGACAAACGGGAGTGCAGAATCAAGCTAACGCAGCTGCAAGAGATGCTAGAAATAGGAGTCGGGAGCATGGAGCAATCAGAACCCAACACAGAGTGGGACCACTAGGAGCGGCTCTAGAGCTAATGGGAACTCCTAGGGAGCGTGTTGATCTAACCTTAGGCTGGATACCAGGTGGAGCCGTTTAACATGGCATTAATAAAGGAACGGACGCCCGTCCAGAAGAGCAGATTTCGGGACTCAATCATGATCTTAGGGAGCAGATCAGAGGCAACGGATAAGGACTACGGCTTAGCGACGGTGATAAATTGGCGAAAATGGTCAGACGGGCCATGAGTGGCGGACTGATGAATAGGAATTTGGAAGATGTTAACATGAGCCCCTTCGCTCCCACTATTAGGCAGGTTAGGAATCCACCAGAATTCAAGCTACCAACATTGGAGGAATATGATGGAAGGACAGATCCAGCCATTCATCGGACAAGATATATGAGATATATGGAAGCACTAGGGGCATCAGAGGGGGGCATCAGAGGAGGTCATGGCCCGGTGCTTCCCATTGTATTTGACAAACATTGTAGGGCTATGTTTTAGGCTACTGGAGAGTGGCTCCATTGGAACATGGACCAATTTGACTTAGAAGTTTATGAGGAAATTCAGAGTTCACATTTCGAGACCCAAGAATGTGATGAGTTTGGCAACACTAAAGCAAATAACTAGGGATTATTTGAGGAGCTTTCTAACGCGATTCAACACAGCGGCAACATCGGTAGATCGACCAGATCCATCCACGGTCTTGATGGTAGCTGTATCTGGCATAGCTGATGGCACAGAATTAAAGAATTCATTGACAAGGGATCCCCCTATGGATCTAGGAGAATTTTGTCATGAGGCCGAAGGATTTCTGCAATTAGAGGATGCAAATGCTGAAAGAGAAGAAGGAGATGGATTCGATGTTTATGCAGTCAAAGGCGGAAATCTTTTTGAAAAAGACTCAGGAACTGATAAAGGGAATCAAAAGGCCGAGGGTAACGATGATGGATCAAAGCGACCATGAAACGAACCAATATTCACTTCTCATACGGAGTTGAATGAGAATTGGAGCAAATCTACCAGGATACCAGGGGCAGATTCCTTATCGAAAGCCAATGAGAAGGGATCCGAGTAGCAATGAAAGAAGATCTGACTAATATTACTTATTCCACAAGCTAAATGGTCATAGCACGAACGATTGGAGGCATTTGAAGGATGAGGTCGAGGGGCATATCCGGAATGGTCTGCTATCATAGTATGTGAGAAGGGAAGCAATAACGGTGGAATAAGAGCGGCCACCACCTACATCAACTGGGAACGGCTCAAGATTGGGGCGTCAGCTTGTCATAAACTGATTGAAATGATGATGAATAAGTTGCAAACCCCACACCAATGCGATTAAAACATTTACACATGTACTGTTACTCCATAAGATGATGGAATTGATGACAACAACCTTAGAATAGGATTATAAAATATATATACTAACATCATAGTTTAGAAATATATATATGCAGGATTTAACCATGTAGGCACCAAGAATAA
The DNA here is from genome assembly GCA_030765085.1 of Allium cepa. NCBI lineage: Eukaryota > Viridiplantae > Streptophyta > Magnoliopsida > Asparagales > Amaryllidaceae > Allium > Allium cepa. The sequence continues at coordinate 268,513,627 of CM060941.1, read as the reverse complement.
AGACTGTACAGTATAGAGATTCAAGAAATCAAGATTGAAGACTCATGAGTATCAAGATTTTCAAGAGTTCAAGATTTCAAGAGTTCATGATTTCAAGAGTTCAAGATTTCAAGATTTCAAGAATAAGTAATTTAATTAAGAATTTTGTTAAAACTCCTAAAAAAGCACTAGCATCTTAAAATCCTAGAATGTAATCCACTTCGAGCCTGTTAAAGGGATGGAACCCTAAGTAAATTGGAACCTACGAAAAATCTAACGGAACATTGTTTTGTATCTGCTAACTTTTATTCAAAATGATTTTACAAAATTATATCTTGTTTTCAAAATGTTTTCAAAACCTTCCTTTTAAAAGAATCAAAATCATCTATCCTGGTTTTAAATACTTTTAGACTCAAAATAATCTTTAATTTAAAAATCAAACTATCCTTAGTTTTAAGCTATTTTTTAGTAATAATATATTTAACTTTTAATATTTATACTTAGATTTAAATATAAAATTATAGTAAAATTTTACATATACCAAAATATTATTCTCTATATTTATTTATGTATTTTAACTATAGTTAAGTATATTTATAAAAGTTCAAACTAGTTTTAATATAAGATAAAAGTTATTTCCAAAGAAAAACAAAACACCAAAATTTCCTTTGGGACGTCGACATACTCAATACACCCATGTCGACATAGTGTCGGTTAATTTTAAAATTTAAATTTCAAAAGAAGTGTCTATTCGTCATATCTCTTCGTGAATGGACATGGCTATTGTTTTTCTATAAATAGGGGTTGTTTTCAATGAATTTTTAATCATATTTTCTGGTTTTCATTTCTCTTCTTCTTCCTCATTTCTTTATACATATTCCTACCATTACTCTGCCGAAATTAACATTGAATCTAACTAGATTATCTCTGGTCTGACTCTCTATCACTATCTCAACAAGATCCTCAGTACTATTCAGAGTTATAGGCTTCTTTGTAATCAATTAAACGAGAAAAGGTGTGATTGTGGCCTTGGAAATCAATCGAGCGAGAAAAGGTGTGATTGTAGCCTTGGAAATCAGTTGGGTGAACTTTTTGCCCGTGAAATCAAGTATCTCTACCTAGAGGATTGTGAATCTAGTGGGTGTACCTCATAGCCTTGAAATCGAGGGTGTAATTGTACAATTGCTTTTGAAAGGAAATCCATACTTGTGTGCGAGACTGGATGTAGGGTAACTCCGAGCCAGTATAAAATCCGGTATGTTCTTTCCTTTACTTCTTTTACTTTCTTTTTGCATCTGTGTTTGATTCTGTGATCATATTTGTGTCTGAATATTGCATACATTTTTGTTCAAATTAACAAAAACTCAAAAATATTTAATAATTCCTTAAAACACTATTCACCTCCCTCTAGTGTTTATCCAAGCCTTAAGATCAGTAATACACATTTCTCACATTTAGTATCAGAGCGAGGTTTTCAAAGTTTCATAATCTGATTTTTGAAAAAGTTTCTAAAATGGCTATGTTTGTTAATACTAGTTTAGAAATATTCAGATCATCATTGTCTCATGAATCTGCATATAATCAATGTTCAAATTCAAGTTGTCTATAAAAATTGTTTGACGTGCAGGAAACATGCTTTATGTGAGTTGAGGAATCAATCCACAATGGTCAAATTGTGCAGATCAAAAAGAAAAAATGGATACTCGATAGTGGATGCTCTAGACACATGTCTGACAATCCAGATATATTGAATGATATAATATATAAAGACGGAGGACTGGTTAACTTTAAAGACAATTCAAAAGGATATGTGATTTGCATCAGCAAAGTCGGTAACTCTGAAACTCCTATTATTACTAATGTTTTGCTAGTTAAGAATCTGAAACATAATCTACTAAGTATAAGTCAACTCAGCGATAAAGGATATAAAATTAAATTTGAAAAAGATAAGTGCCACATTGAAGATAATAATTCAACCATAATATTTGATGGAATTTGGAAAAAGAATATTTATATTCTTAGTATGAAAATTTCAAATGATAACTTGTGTCTTTTGGCCAATACAAAATGACCCTTGGATTTGGCGTAAGAGATTTGGGCATTTGTATTTCAAACTCATATCCAGGCTGTCAAAACTTGATCTAGTAAGAGGACTCCCTAAAATGAATTTTAACGTAGATAGTCTATGTAATGCATGTCAATTAGGAAAATTTAGAAAAAGTTCTTTTAAATTAAAAGATATGATTTCAACCTCAAAACCTCTTGAATTACTTCATCTTGATTTATTTTGTCCATCTCAAATTCTGTCAATAAATCATAGTAATATGTTTTTGTAATTGTAGATGATTATTCTAGATTTACATGGACAATATTTTTGAAACATAAAAGTGATACTTTTGTATGTTTTAAGAACTTTACAAAAAGGATTCAAAATCAACTTTCTCTAAAAATTATAACCATTCGTAGTGATCACGGTGGTGAATTTGTAAATGAAAAGTTTGAGGAATTCTGCAATAAAAAGGGAATAACTCATAATTTTTCATTTTCAAGAACTCCACAACAAAACGGAGTAGTAGAACATAAAAACAGGATGACTCAAGAGTGTGCGAGAACTATGCTTTCAGATTGTAAATTACCGAAGTATTTTTGGGCAGAAACAGTTGCTACTGCCTGTTATGTTTTAAATAGAATCTTAATTAGATCTTTAACTAATAAGACATCTTATGAACTTCTTCATAGAAAGAAACCTAAAGTATCTTATTTTAGAATTTTTGGAAGTAAATGTTTTATTTTAAATACTAAAGATAACTTGGATAAATTTGATCCTAAATCTGACAAAGGTATCTTTATCGGATATTTTAATAAAAGTAAAGCGTATAGAGTATTTAATTTAAGACTAACACCATCAAAGAAACAATGCATGTTTCGTTCTATGAAAATTTGAAATTTTTTGAAAATACAAATGGTGAAGAGGATTTAATCACTCAAAATCAAGAATCAGCCGAAACGTATGATGAAATTGATCATCCTAATAAAAGGACTAAACTTTTCAAAGATCACCCTATTGAAAATATACTAGGAGATATGCAATATGTTGTTAAAACTAGAAATCAACTAAGTCAAATGACTAATGTAGCTTTTATATCAACTATCGAATCCAAAAATCCAAAAGAAGCATCAACTGATGATTTATGGATTTTGGCTATGCAAGAAGAATTTAATCAATTCACTAGAAATGATGTTTGGAAACTTGTTCCGACCTAAAAATAAAACTATAATTGGAACTAAATGGGTTTATAAAAATAAAATGAATGATTAAGGAGAGTTAGTTAGCAATAAAGCTCGATTAGTCGCTCAAGGTTATTGTCAAGAAGAAAGAATAGATTTCGATGAAACCTTTGCCCCCGTAGCAAGATTAGAAGCCATTAGGATTCTACTTGCTTTCGCAAATCATAATAATTTCAAATTATTTCAAATTATTTCAAATGGATGTTAACAGTGCCTTTTTAAATGGTTTTGTAAAAGAAGAAGTACATATTGAACAACCGCCTCTTTTTGAAAATGAAAAATTACCAAATCATGTTTACAAACTTAAGAAAGCTTTATGTTGTGACGACCTGATTTTTTCCACTTCCGAAAGTCGACATCAATACGTCCACTTTATCAACTGTCGAACAATCGAACATCGGAAAATCAGACCATTAAGGTTAAATAAGAAGAAGATAGAAGAAGAACATAAAGAATAAATAGAATCTCACATTTTGCAGCGGAAAAATATATAATAGATAAATGAATAATCTTTAAAACAAAGACCTATATCTGTTATTACAATACAATATTAGAGTACAACAACAAAACACAACACTGGTAATTATAATGACTTGCCTACATAGAAATTTATCTCACACAAACCCGAACGCAGTATATACTACATAGTATAGATAATACGTCTCGCCATCCAGCTTGCCTCCAGATCTCCACAGCAGTCTATCCAGATCCAATCGATAACCTGACTCTAAGCTGCCCGTGTGGAAAATTATGGGCACCCAGAGTTTAGAAATGGAACAATAAACTCCAGGCCAGTCATTGGACTGGTGTGAGATCTTAAAAACAGTTACACTTTAACAGAAGAATTTAAAAGAAATCCACAATGCTTTTTGGAAAATGAAACAACCATAAGGCCTCGCGGCACGCACACAGTGCAATCACACGCTTGGGGGAGATTTCTCCTTATGATTGTCAAACATGCTTAATACGCAAAATCTTTTTAATATTATCATTAGTGCATAGTGCAGAAAACATTTGCAAGTATAATATTAATCTTAGCCAGCATACGTACCATTATAGTATGCCTACTATAGCTACCATATTAGATGGCAGGATATACAACTAAAACCGTACAAGGAGCGTATTGATGATTGGATTTCCAACAAATGGTCAGGCTAAGGAACTACGTGGGCCACATGGGTACGCCTCTGGAAGAGAGCCCCGAGAACCTAACCGGATCTCTACCAACACAAGGCCGGGTTAGCTCTGCAAAAATAGGTAACTATTACACGAGTATGTCATCCCCCGGTCGTAAACAACCTTTATCCGAGGATCCTCAATACCAACAACCACAAAATAATAAATTTGCAGCAACCACATAGATTAAGTATCCGGGCTCCATACCATGATACCACCTCTATCCAGAAGGAAATTAACATACCTTAAGGGGTGCTACCCCCTATAACCTTGTTGCATCCTTCCTATTTCGACCATTCCGGGGTGTGAGGTCCGACGAAATCTCGTCCACAAAGCTACGCTTTTCACAAAAGCCACGCTTCGATCAACAAATGATCAGCAGCACTTCGTATGCCACACTACCAAATTGGGAATGTATCACTAGAAACCATCAACTACATAACCTCTGAGCTTGTACGTCTCAGAGAAGGGTGTTAAGCTAAGAGAATAAATTCTCCGCCAACAACAGAAATGTATTTGATAGAAACTTGCTTTACATCTCAAAGTGTAACGTCAAACACACATCCATACAAGTCCGTTCCGGGATCGAAGGGAACCCAAGGCACTTCCAAAGAAGCCCTTGCAATCCGGATATTCACTAATCACGTCCGGAATCCCTATCGCAAAGGGTGATAAAATCTCTATACCAAAGCAACTCGGTGCAGAGACATTTGACAGGTAATCCTTTCGCTTTTGAAAATACCTGGTCTTCAACACCATCTTCAAATGCAATCCCATTTCGTCGTATCGTTATTCGGAATGGGTTTTATGACACAAAGTCCTCTCCCGGCTACTCCAAATAACAAGCGGTTATTTTAAAATAAGTGTTACATTCAGATTCAAACAAATCACAACAAATTCCACTTTTATTTTTTAAATAAAAGATCCGTCACAATCACAAAGGTTCGATGTGGGTTTCGAATATCCATTTGAAATTCGACTCCAGGTCGCATCGAAATTCAAATGCCATTTAAAAGCCAATATTGATAGTCGGTTATTTAACTATCAATCATCATTTACAACAGTCACTGGATTCCAAATAATTTTCGCCCAATTATTTCTTTTACAACATCTTCGTAAGATATAACTTCATATTCCATCCATTTGAAAACAATTTCAAATCACTTTCCATCTTTCAATCTTTTTTTGAAAACAAATTTCAAATCACTTTGCTCAGGCGAAATACATTTCCAAACATTTATTCATTGCCACGGAAATCTGCCGAGTTCAAATACTTAAAAAATAATTTAAAATACTTATCCAAACATATATCCTTGGAAATATTTAATGTAAAAACTATTTTCAAAATACTTTATTTTAGAATATTAGTTATGTAAATATAATATCAATATCACAGATAAAACTTCAAGTCCAAACTAATTTAAAATAAAATTAGTTGATAGTGTATAAATATTTAAATAACCATTTTCTAAATCAAATATCAATTTAATCATTAAAATAATCCTTTATATAATTAATTAAATAAATTTTTTACTTTAAAAGATTTTCCAAAACTAATTTCTCCAACAATATTATTTTAAAACCAAATCTAGAAATTTTAGTTATATTTCAAAAGCTATTTTAAAAATATACTCGGCTTTCCAGGAAAGAACTCTCTTTCCATTACAAAATGGCTCATTCAAATAAATTAATAAATCTTCTCAATTTATTTTAATTTACATTCCAAATTTGTAAATTTCTTTCCACATTTTTAAAAGTAAACCGATATTTATTTTTCAAAACAAAATTCCCTTTCCTTTATATAATTCATTGTGAATTTAGAACTTTCAAATATCCACTGATATATGATTTTCAAATCGTTTTCTAAATATTCACCTTCAATGCCCAATTCAATTTTTTTAATTTTTTATTTGATTTCCAAATTTATTACAATCACCAAATCATATCCCAAATTAATTTCTAAATTTGTTTCAATCAACAAATCAATTTTCATATTGATTTCCTAAGGGTTTTATTTTTAAAACACCAAATTAATTTTCAAATTTAATTTCTAATTTAGTTCAACACCAAATCAATTTTCATTTAAATACTAAATCAATTCCCATATTGATTTCCCAAAAATTTATTCTTTTAACACCAAATCGATTTCCAAATTTATTTTTAAAATAAATTCCTTTATCCTTTTCAAATTATTTAAAAACCATATTTTTAAAATAAATTCTTCACCTTTTGAATATTATTACTTGGAATCCATTTATTAAACATTTTCCCATATTTTGGAATTTTATTCAAGAGGATTTCACTATAGATTTTCTACTTAAATTTAAAAAATCCAACTTTTATTTATTTCTGGTATCCTATGATACCAAAAATATTATTGACTAAATTTTAGCTTTCAATGGTTTCAATCACAATATAATCACACACAAATTTTAAATAATCAACTTACAATATTGAAATAAATTCAATTATTTGAAGAATCCAGTTGGATCCCTCCAACCTGTTTTCCCTGCATCCACAGACGTTAGCACAATAATTAAATAAAAATTCCACTTCGAAGTGGAATATCAACGTATATAGGATTTATAAAATATCATCCGCTATTATGTGGCGCACAGGGTCTCATCCGCTATATAATGCGGGAAATCAACAACTCCAAATACATATATAATACCAATTCCACTTCGAGATGGAATATCGTGGTATATGAGTTTAATATAATATCATCCGCTATTATGCGTCGCATAGGGTCTAAACCAATATAATTGATAATAAATCAATCATCCGAGCACACCATCAACAAATTTTAAATTTAACTATTTAAAATTTAAATCAGAGAAATATTTGATTGAGTGAGAAGATCTCACCTTTGCTTTGCATGCAATCCATTTTCATTCCAGATTGTTTTCTTCATTGTATTGGACCTTTTATACACAATTATACAATTTATTAATATTCGAATTAATCAAACAATTTATTTCTTTTTAATAGATTTAATTAACTATTTGATTTTAAACATATAATTTTGTTTTAAACAAATTTCCTTTTTTGAATAATTCTTTTTTTGAAACTGCATATATGTATATACTTAAAATTATATGATAGATTTTAGAAATCTATTTTATTTAAACTTTCAAATATTTTAATATACACACACATATATATATAATAAATTAAAACACCGATATACCTTACTGTATATCTGCTTTTGAAAACATCAAAACGATAATTTTCTTTATGGTAAATATACTTACAGCTGATTCTATTTTCAAACTAACTGTTTTGCAATCAACGAAACTTTAAAACTTACTGTTTCATGACAACATAAAAAAATGCTGTTAATATTCATTACTGCAATTACATTTTCAATCTATATATATTTAGCTACTTTAAAAAGAAATAAATAAATCGGTTACCTTACTGAGCCGACCGATGTTCCAGCCCTAGCTCGAGACGAAACGCTCGACTTCAAGCTCACCTCGCTCGCATGCACTTGAGGGAACCACCATCAAACTCCACCTCTGCCTTCTCTCGTGAAATCACTGTCGCCCACACCCAATCTTCAGTTGCCATCGAATGTGACCATCGCCAAACCCTAACCGCACTTGTGATGCCCAAGTGCCACTACGACCTCGAGCCCGCCATCGCGAAACCCTCAATCTCCGCGCAATGCTCCACTGCTGCTATTGCTTCGCCAAAAACGCGCCTCCATCCACGTGCGCACTCACGCAACATGAACACGCACCATCGTGCCTGCAGTCGTCGCAATTCCAATCGTCGGCCTACGCTACTCTGATTCTATTCGATTCTCGAATCGGTTTTCATGAGGATGAGATATGCGATAATCGAATTTGGGAACGAAGCTATTGACGATTTCGAATGGAATGTTTCTGTTCGATTTAGCCTGGCACCATTTTTTTATTATTGAATTCGCGAATGAATTTCAAATGAGGAAAACTGAAGTAGTTCGGCCATTTTTATTTTTTTGTTTAAACTATCGATTTTGTTTATTGTTTTGAAGATAAAACAAAGCTCAGCTATTTTTCAAAGGGAAGGAGACGCATGTTTTATTTTTTCTTATTTTCCAACGCGTGTAAAAATTCTGCCAAGTGGATGAAGAAAGAAGAAATGTGTAAGATTGTCTCGTGAAAACATATTTATTTTTAATCTAAATTCAAATTCAAATTCAAATTCAAATCGTCTCGAAAACGCAACATAAAATTTCGAACCCCTATCGAAGCATGTCGCTAGGCATTTATAATGTTATACGCCTATTCCGAACGTAATGGAAAAGGTTCTGAGTCCAAATTCGATCGTATGAAAAAGATAGCCTTTTGAACCATTTATTGAATTAAATTTCGATATAAATTTCAACGCGTTTATCAATTGTACAATCACATGACAACTCTGAATGCTACGGAAATTGAAATCCGATAATAAAACAATATTACGGATCCAATGGAACTGGCTTCGTCGAAATCCGAGACTATCCTCAGAAGGCTGTTTTTAAATATAGATTTAAATGATAAAACTTCAAAACTGAACAATTCACTTTCAAATTCAATTTTGTAGTTTCTATTATCTTCAGTATTATCAATATGAATTTCCTAAGCCTTTGAAATATTTTAAATCAGCTTATAACTGATGATTCAAATTTTTACCCATCTTCAAAAAGATAATTTAACTGCCAATTCCATAGATATATTTGAAATTTAAGTTAAACTATCATTCAACCATTTAAAAATCAATTAAATATTACAATTTCAAATGTTGAAATTTTCGGGTCGTCACATCCTTCCCCCTTAAAAGAATTTCATCCCGAAATTACTAGTTAAGGAGAATGGACCTTAACCCGTTTGCTACCTTTCCAAAACTAAACAGTTTTATCAACTTACCAAAGCAAATACTTTTTATTAACAACCCATTATCGCTTTAACTAACTTTCCAAAATTAATCATAGATTTCAAACAACATTGTTTTCTTAATAATTCAAATTTAAATTCAAATTTCAAATTTTCTCAAAATTTTTCTAACTCCCTAAATTTTCGAAAAATTTCGCCAGTGTCTCCTTTGCGCGGCTAGCTCGGTACAACTACAAAATGGCACCACAGGTCCCCAGATTCAAAGGAAAATGAAAAGCCAAGTGGGTGGACAAGAAAATCATCAAATTTCATACTGAAATTTAAGTACTTACCTTTTTGTAGAGCAATTCAATTTTTCTTCAAAATCCCAATTCCAGTTTTTCTTTTTTCCTGTAATATACATGTATATTCTACTAGCCATAATATCCAAATACAACAATCAAATATGATTTTGCGTATTTCATTAAAAAAGTTTGAATACTTACTTCTTATATCATCTTTACTTCATTATTGAAGTTATATATCCATTATCATTAAATCTTGCATTTTCAATTTCCTTTGAATTCAATTTACACTTCTAATTCTGTTTGGATTTAATTTATCTTCTGAATATTGAATTTTATGGATTACCTTTCATTCACAACTGCACTATTTTGAATTAGTTTCATTTACCAATTCATTACAAATTCCAATTCATTTTATCTCAAACCATTTCTTTATTTCACCTTTATTATCTTTAGTTCACTTTGAACTAATTTTACAACTTCATATTATTTCACACAATTCAAATTGTTTCTCGATATTCAGTTTCAATTCCAGTTTTATTCTCTTGTTCATTCCCAAATTATTTTCAATTCACTATTTTTGTTTATACCCACTTATATTAAACTGGATTTCCAATTCTATATGAATCATTTACAATTATTGAACTCAATTCATTTCAAACCAAATTAATTTGTCATTTCTTCAATTAGTTTCACTTATTAATTTCATTTCAATACTTTGCTTTGTCTATCACAAATTTGATTTGATTCCAATTCCAGTTCTATTTACTTATAAATTCGAAATGAATTTCAACATTTCGTTTCACTTTTATTTAATTGTAATTGTAAATTTATTCATTCATTCACAATTTTATTTCCCACCTTTATAGATTTTATTCCAATCATTTAGTCTATAAGACTTCTCAAATTCACCTTCATACAAATTAACTCAAATCTTCAATTTCAATTCTTTTATTCAATTTTCATTTTCTAATTCCACTTGAATTAAATTTTCCTTCCAACTTATTTTGTTTCCACATTTACCTTTTTCTAGCTTCTCTTTAAGTTAGATTTTTATTTTAACAACTTCAAACTTTACAAGCTATCAACTTAATGATATTCCATAAATATTTTATATAACATTCCAGAGTCTTTTCAACCATTCAAAATCATTTTTGAAAACAATTCAAATTATCCTTCTTGAATTCCCAAAACCAAACCCAGTTTTTCAAAAAACCTCAAAATTTAAATAATTTGGCAGCAATTCCTCTGTTGGAAACTCGAAAATGAACACCGACGATGTTGCGATCATCATCCGAATTATTTTCCGGCGACCAAAAAGAATTTAGTTCTTTCACCCTTCAAAACACTTTTCCAAAACCTTTTAAAATCATCTTCAAAATCAAAAGGGATTTAAACTTTCCAAATCTCCAAAATTTTCAAATTCTTTTCAAAACATTTCTCTAGAATTCCATTTCAAATTACAAATCACATTTATAATTTATATTCTCAAATTCCATTTGTATGTGAATTTATTTCTTAACTTTGGAGTTACGATTTTAATTTCCTATTCAAAAGATAATAATGTTATCACTTCCTAACATACAAGTAATCATATACTATAATAATTTACAATGATTATTTCCTTTATCTACGAAAATAGTTTGGGTGAAATTATTTCATTCATCCTATTTTAAAATAATATCGTGTCGAATTGTTCTGTACGAGTATTTAAAGATCCCTATCGATAGATTTGTACGGATTATCCCGACCAAAATCCATATACCACTCTACAAATCAATCATCACAATATAAAACAATTTTGTATTCACTAACAAATACGCGCTCATATCTATTAATACACTCAAACTCATTATAGAGTACTACTGACTCTATCTCTAATGAGTAACACCCAACAGAGCTAGGGTTGTCGCTTAACCAAATTCTCTGATGCCAAAATGTAACGACCCGATTTTTTCCACATTCGAAAGTCGACATCAATACGTCCACTATATCAAATTCCGAACAATCGAACGCCGAAAAATCATACCATTAGGGTTAAAGAAGAAGCAGATAGAAGAAGAACATAAACAATAAACAGAATCTCGTACTTCGTAGCGGAACAATATATAATAGATAAATGAATAATCTTTAAAACAAAGAACTATATTTGTTATTACAATACAATATCAGAGTACAACAACAACACACAACACTGGCAGTTATAATGACTTGCCTACATAGAAATTTGTCTCACACAAGCCCAAACGCAGCATATACTACATAGTATAAATAATACTTCTCGCCATCCAACTTGCCTCCAGATCTCCACGGCAATCTTTCCAGATCCAATTGGTAACCTGACTTTAGGCTGCCAGTGTGGAAAATTATGGGCACCTAGAGTTTAGAAAGGGAACAGTAAACTCTAGGTCAGTCATGGGACGGGTGTGAGATCTTAAAAACAGTTATACTTTAACAGAATAATCTAAAAGAAATCCGCAATGCATTTTGGAAAATGAAACTACCATAAGGCCTCCTGGCACACACACAATGCAATCGCACGCTTGGGGGAGATTTCTCCTTATGATAGTCAAACATGCTTAATACGCAAAATCTTTTTAATATTATCATTAGTGCATAGTGCAGAAAACATTTGCAAGTATAATATTAATCTTAGCCAGCATACGTACCATTATAGTATGCATACTACAGCTACCATATTAGATGGCAGGTTATACAACTAAAACCGTACAAGGCGTGTATTGGTGATTGGATTTCCAACAAATGGTCAGGCTAAGGAACTTCCTGGGCCACATGAGTACGCCTCTAGAGGGACCCCCCGAGAACCTAACCGGATCTCTGCCAACATAAGGCCGGGTTACCTCTGCAAAAATAGGTAACTACTACACGAGTGTGTCATCCCCTGGTCGTAAACAACCATTATCCGAGGATCCTCAATACCAACAACCACAAAAGTAATAAATTTGGAACAACCACATAGGTTAAGTATCTGGGCTCCATACCATGATACCACCTCTATCCAAAAGGAAATGAACATATCCTAAGGTGCGCTATCCCATATAACCCTGTTGCATCCTTCCTGTTTCGTCCATCCCGGGGTGTGAGGTCCGATGAAGTCTCCTCCACAATGCTATGCTTTTCACGAAAGTCATGCTTCAATCAACAAATGATCAGCAGCACTCCGTATGCCACATTACCAAATTGGGAATATATCACTACTAAGCATCAACTACATAACCTCTGAGCTCGTACGTCTCAGAGAAGGGTGTTAAGCTAAGAGAATAAATTCTCCGCCACCAACAGAAATGTATATGATAGAAACCAGCTTTACATCTCAAAGTGTAACGTTAAACACACATCCATACAAGTCCGTTCCGGGATCGAATGGAACCGAAGGCACTTTTAAAGAAGCCCGTGCAATCTGAATATTCACTAATCACGTCTGGAATCCCTATCACAAAGGGTGATAAAATCTCCATACCGAAGCAATTCGGTGTAGAGACATTTGATAGGTAATCCTTTCGCTTTCGAAAATACTCAGTCTTCAAAACCATCTTCAAATGCAATCCCATTTCATCGTATCGTTATTCGGAATGGGTTTCATGACACAAGGTCCTCCCCGGCTAATCCAAATAACAAGCGTTTATTTTAAAAATAAGCGTTACATTCAGAATCAAAAAAATTAAAACAAATTCCACTTTGATATTTTAAATAAAAGATCCATCACAATCACAAAGGTTCGACGTCGGTTTCGAATATCCATTTGCAATTCGACTCCCGGTCGCATCGAAATTCAAATGCCAATAATGATAGTTGGTTATTTAACTATCAATCATCATTTACAACAGTCACAGGATTTCAAATAATTTTCTCCCAATTATTTCTTTTAAAACATCTTCGCAAGATATAATTTCATATTTCATCCATTTGAAAACAATTTCAAATCACTTTCCATCTTTCAATCTTTTTTTTGAAAACAAATTTCAAATCACTTTTCTCACGCGAAATACATTTCCAAACATTTATTCATTTCCACTGGAAATCTGCCGAGTTCAAATACTTAAAAAATGATTTAAAATACTTATCCAAACACATATCCTTGGAAATATTCAATGTGAAACCTATTTTAAAAATACTTTATTTTAGAATATTAGTTATGTAAATACTATACCAATATCACAGATAAAACTTCAAGTCCAAACTAATTTAAAATAATTTCCAAACATTTATTCATTGCCACGGAAATCTGCCGAGTTCAAATACTTAGAAAATAATTTAAAATACTTATCCAAACATATATCCTTGGAAATATTTAATGTAAAAACTATTTTCAAAATATTTTATTTTAGAATATTAGTTATGTAAATATAATATCAATATCACAGATAAACAAGTCCAAACTAATTTAAAATAAAATTAGTTGATAGTGTATAAATATTTAAATAACTATTTTCTAAATCAAACATCAATTTAATCTTTAAAATAATCCTTTATATAATTAACTAAATAAATTTTTTACTTTAAAACAATTTTCAAAACTAATTTCTCCAACAATATTATTTTAAAACCAAATCTAGAACTTTTAATTTTATTTCAAAAGCTAATTTAAAAATATACTCGGCTTTCCAGGGAAGAATTCTCTTTCCATTACAAAATGGTCCGTTCAAATAAATTAATAAATCTTCTTGATTTATTTTAATTTACATTCCAAATTTGTAAATTTCTTTCCATATTTTTAAAAATAAATCGATATTTATTTTTTAAAACAAAATTCCCTTTCCTTTATATAATTCCATTGCGAACTTAAAACTTTCAAATATCCACTAATATATGATTTTCAAATCATTTTCTAAATATTCACCTTCAATGCCCAAATCAATTTTTATTTTTTATTTTTTTTATTTGATTTCCAAATTTATTTCAATCACCAAATCAAATCCCAAATTAATTTCTAAATTTGTTTCAATCAACAAATCAATTTTCATATTGATTTCCCAAGGGTTTTATTTTTAAAACACCAAATTAATTTTCAAAATTAATTTCTAATTTATTTCAACACCAAATCAATTTTCATTCAAACACTAAATCAATTTCCATATTGATTTACCAAAAATTTATTCTTTTAAAACCAAATCAATTTCGGAATTTATTTTTAAAATAAATTCCTTCATCTTTTCCAAATTATTTAAAAACCATATTTTTAAAATAAATTCTTCACCGTTTGAATATTATTACTTGGAATCCATTTATTAAACATTTTCCAATATTTTGGAATTTTATTCAATAAGATTTCACTATAGATTTTCTACTTAAATTTAAAAAATCCAATTTTTATTTATTTCTGGTATCCTATGATACCAAAAATATTATTCGGCTAAATTTAGCCTTCAATGGTTTCAATCACAATATAATCACACACAGATTTTAAATAATCAACATACAATATTGAAACAAATTCAATTATTTGAGGAATCCAGTTGGATCGCTCCAACCTGTTTTCCTTGCATCCACAGACGTTAGCACAACAATTAAATACCAATTCCACTTCGAGGTGGAATATCGCGGTATATGGGATTTATAAAATATCATCCGCTATTATGCGGCGCATAGGGTCTCATCCGCTAGATAATGCGGAAAATCAACAACTCCAGATACATATATAATACCTATTCCACTTGGAGGTGGAATATCGCGTTATATGGGCTTAATATAATATCATCCGCTATTATGCAGCGCATAGAGTCTAAACTAATATAACTGATAATAAATCAATAATCCAAGTACACCATCGACAAATTTTAAATTTACTTATTTAAAATTTAAATCAAAGAAATAGTTAATTGAGTGAGAAGATCTCACCTTTGCTTTGCATGCAATCCATTTTCATTCCAGATTGTTTTCTTCATTGTATTAGACCTTGTATACACAATTATAAAATCTATTAATATTCGAATAAATCAAACAATTTATGTCTTTTTAATAGATTTAGTTAACTATTTGATTTTAAACGTATAATTTAGTTTTAAACAAATTTCCTTTTTTAAATAATTCTTTTTTTTTCAAACTACATATATGTATATACTTAAAAATATATGATAGATTTCAGAAATCTATTTTATTTAAACTTTCAAATATTTTAATATATATATATATATATATGTATATTAAATTAAAACACTAATATATATTACTGTATATCTCCTTTTGAAAACATCAAAACGATAATTTTCCTTGCTGTAAACATACTTATAGCTGGTTTTATTTTCAAACTAACTGTTTTGAAATCAACGAAACTTTAAAACTTACTGTTTCACAACAACATAAAAAAATGCTGTTAATATTCATTACTGCAATTACATTTTCAATCTATACATGTCTAGATACTTTAAAAAGAAATAAATAAATCGAATACCTTACTGAGCTGACCGATGTTCCAGTCCTAGCTTGAGACGAAACGCTCGACTTCGAGCTCACCTCGCTCGCATGCACTCGAGGGAACCACCATCAAACTCCACCTCTGCCTTCTCTCGTGAAATCACTGCCGCCCATACCCAATCTTCAGTCGCCATCGAATGCTACCATCGCCAAACCCTAATCGCACTTGTGATGCCCAAGTGCCACCACGACCTCGTGCTCGCCATCGTGAAACCCCAATCTCCGCGCAATGCTCCACCGCTGCTATTGCTTCGCCACAAACGCGCCTCCATCCACGCGCGCATTCGCGCAACATGAACACGCACCATCGTGCCTGCAGTCATTGCAATTCCAATCGCCGGCCTACGCTTCTCTGATTCGATTCGATTTGATTCTCGAATCGATTTCTGTGAGGATGAGATACGAGATAATCGAATTTGGGAATGAAGCTATTGACGATCTCGAATGGAATGTTTCTGTTCGATATAGTCTGGCACCATTTTTTTATTATTTGATTCGCGAATGAATTTCAAATGAGGAAAACCGAAGTCGTTCGTACATTTCTATTTTTTTGTTAAACTATCGATTTTGGTTATTGTTTTGAAGATAAAACAAAGCTCGGCTATTTTTCAAAAGGAAGGAGACGCATGTTTTTATTTTTTCTTATTTTCCAATGCGTGTAAAATTTCTGCCAAGTGGATGAAGAAAGAAGAAATGTGTAAGATTGTCTCGTGAAAACATTATTTATTTTCAATCTAAATTAAAATTCAATTTAAATTCAAATCGTCCCGGAAATGCAACATAAAATCCCAAACTCCTATCGAAGCGTGCCGCTTGGCGTTTATAATATTGTATGCCTATTCCGAACGCATGGAAAAGGTTCCAAGTCCAAATTCGATCGTATGAAAAAGATAGCTTTTTGAACCAGCTATTGGATTAAATTTCGATATAAATTTCAACACGTTTATCAATCATACGATCACGACAACTCCGAATGCTACGAAAATTGAAATGCGATAATAAACCAATATTATGGATCCAATGGAACAGGTTTCATTGAAATCCGAGGCTGTGCCTCGGAAGGCTATTTTTAAATATTGATGTGACGACCCGACTTTCCACTCCCGAAAAATCGCGTCATCTTTAAGAAAGAAAGGGATAGAAAGAGAAAAGATAGAGAAGAAGAAAGAAACAACACATCAGAATCTAAACAGCGGAACGAATAAATTATATTAATCACATAATACTTTACATAGTATCATATACATCAGAGATACACAGCATAATCATCTCATACTAGACAGTTATAACACCTGTCTAGTTATACAACTCAATAAAACATCTCAGAGAACACACTGCGGAATACTCTATAGCTATATGCAGAAGCCTCCTGCTCCATTACTCCTTCAGAATTCGTCAAGCTAACCTAAATTCCTAACCTGAATCCCTTGACTACTCATAAAAATTTGAGTACCCAAGAGTTTATGAAAAAACAAAAAAATAAACTCCGGGTTAGACATGGGTCTGGTGTGAGTAAACGGTTAAAGTTGCTTAACTTTTAAAAACCTTTTGAAAAGAAAAGGTAACACGTAGGACTTCCCACACATAAACATGGAAAAGTTTTTACCTTACGCTAACCAAAATATTTGATAGGAAATCCGATGATATTATAATAGTGTCTAGGGTTTTCAAATAAATAAGAAATAGCCGAAATTGTTACATGATTAAATTCCAGCTACTAGCCACAAAAGTGGGTAATACAATCAAAACCATTGGCACTTATTGGATTTTGGATTCCATACAATGGCAGGGCTACTGGGGTACCGCCCGTCACAGTACGTGGCCTAGATCACCGTACCGAGGATTAATCCCAATCCCCTACAACACAAAGCCGGACCCGTTCCTTACTGAACAATTTCGAATAAGACAACCCCGACGGTTGTTGCTATTCAACCGTCCACACAGCCGAAATAAAGAGACCTCTAGACAGGGTAAATCTTACTCTCCAGTGGGTGCGACCCACGAAGCCTTGCTGCACCTCCCCTGTTTTAGCCATTCCCGGTTGATGAGGCTTGAGGCTACGATTACCTTTATAGGACATATCACTTAGAATGCTCATTGTCCACCTGACGATGTTTTGAAAGCATTCAATCCATACAAGTTCGTTTCGGGTTCGAACGAAACCGAAGGCATTATCTCGTTACACTCGTTTTCGAATCACCCTCAGAGTTAACGACAATAACCCTTGCACTTTAAACCACCATCTCGAATCTATAAGAACTAATTTCGTCAACTCATTACGGAATCACCCACAGAGTTATACTGACGTATAGCCCTTACACCTCGAGTCTTCACTCGCTCCACTTGGACTCACGACCTAACGTTATTTGGAATCGATGTGGTTTTCGGATATCCAAATATGGAAACCCGATCCCGGTCTCATCGAAATCCAAAGCGTGTCTTTTAGGGTCCAAGTTGTTTTAAAGGTTTTAAAACAATTAAATTCAACTATCTATATATACACAGGATAGATAATTCACAGGCCACAATTGATAGTCAACATTATCAAATAACAGGTAATTCATATAATCCATATCATAATAGATAATCCATATATCAACATTCCAATTGATAATCACAATTCAACCAAGCATTCATATCACACAACCATACTTATCTCATTACTGAGATCAAACAGCATTCAAGACAATCAATGTCATCCAATCATTCAGAAGCAATGATTCAACTCATACCAATATAATTAATTTAAACTGAATTAAATTGACTATCTCTAATTAATTTAAAGTGAATTAAATTAATTACCTAATCACTTAATTAATTTAAAATTAATTAAATTAATTACCTTCATCCAATATCTTGCTTAATTAAACATCAATTAAATCTATTAATTAATCCTAATCAACCTTGATTAATCAACTCTAAATAAAGTAATAAATCCTTAATTATTCTCATTTATCATATCAATTAATGAACCTTAATTAATAAATCATGCTTAGATTAATTGCTTTTAATTAATCAACTTAAATACAGTAATTAATTATTCTTAATTACTACTTAATTACTTTTAATTACTTTATAAATTCATTGATTTATTACACCAAGTAATAAACCTTTAATTACTTTAACAAGTAATTACTCATTTAAAAATTACTTTCCAATCAGTAATCTACCTAACTCAATTACCTCTGTAATTAATCAATTACTTATCTCAAGTAATTAACTTTATCAAACTTATTAAGCAATAATACTTAATCATTTATCAAGTGTCTATTCTTACTTAATTAACAAATTAATTAATTTACTTGATCAAACTCATCTCATAAAACAACATTGAGTAATTCATCCTTAATTACTCATTAACCCAAACTAATCTTCAATTATCAGATTAATTATCTCCAACTATTAATTAATAAACCTTAATTATTAATCAATCCTTTAATCAAAAGTAATTAATTACTAATTACTTTATAATTAATTAATTAAACTTAATTAACTAATTAATCAACTCTTAATCATTAATTAATAAACTTAATTATTAATTAACAATCTTAATTACCAATTAATTAATCCACAAATGTAATTAATTAATCCTTAATTAAAATTAATTAACCTTAAATAAAAATAGTTAATTAATTCTTAATTAACTAACATTATAAATTAATAATCCTTTAATTATTAATTAAGAAAACCCAATCAAAGCTTAATAAAACCTTTCTTAATTATTAATTAATTACTATTTTAAATTAATCCTTAATGACTTAAATAAATAAGTAATTACAAATTAATTAATCATTTGTCATTAATTAAATCATCATCTTAATTAATAGTTAATTAAATAAATAATTATACCTAATTAATTACTTAATTAACCCCTTTTAAAATAATAATTGAATGAATTAACTTAAAATTCTTTAATTAATCAACTAAATACAAATTATTAAGACTTAATTAATTATTTTAAGATAAAACATTATCTTAAATAAATCTTGAAATTTTTATTTAACTTAATTCATTAATTAAATTAAATAATAAAGAAGTCATTAATTAATTTCCTTACCATTTCAAATCTTCATTTTAAAATTCATATCATTCAACCATATTTAGAGTAATTAAACAATTTAAATCTAAACTTTATTAATAAATAAACAAATAAAACCGACACTCAAATCCTAATTTCCAGATTTTAGTACCAAATTTAAACTTATTTAAAATTCTTAGTTTGCATTTTAAACTTGTTTTAAAACTTAAAACAGAACAGGTTTTCTGTGTGTTTAAAAAACTGTCAACATAATATACTCGAGTCCTTTATTTTACTTCGAGTCTATTCTAAGATAACCTCGGGTCACCACCTTACCTTCTTCGAGAAAAACTCTCAAACACCCGAGAACAACTCGACCAATTAAATCCCAGTCACAACTGACACATCCACCTCCCCGTGCAACCTGCACCATTGCTGGCTTCCCTCTGGCCAACGGCGAACCCACCGCCGAGTCATCCAAGCCCCCCACATCCACCTACGACACACAGATCTACACCCTTTGCTTTGAATCAAAATCGAGTTCATCAGTTTTCTAAACTCAAAAACCCATCACCAGAAAACTCCAAAAATCGTCGCCGCCGATCAACTACAATTACTACAACTCCGGTCATGTATCACAGACCCACAACGCTTCCTTCACACAAATTTTCATCAAACTCGAAGCAATATAGACGATGCAGAAACCAATTCACAGACAGCTTCAAAAACTAGGTTTAAATATGAATCTTTGGCAAAATCAAATTGTTCAGTTGTTTAAAATTTTTTCAATGATTTTTGCTATACTTACTGATGTTTCATGTAGCTCCAAGCACAATCTCAAGTTACCCAGTTACATAAATCAATAGAAATGGGCTGAAATTCATTTTGCAGAGAACCCCCAAATTCAGATTCAATACCTTACTAAAAGTTGTTATTTTAATTTTAAAAATCATCACTTTCGAAGATGATTCAAGTTGTATATTCCAATCAATAAAATTTTAACATTGGATTTTATCAAATATCCGAGTTTTACTGTATTGTCTTGTATCAGTAAACTAAAAACAAAAATAAAAATACTTGAACTTTTCATTCAAGACTAGATGCTGTTTAAACCCAATTACATGTATGAGAATCAAATCATTAAAGTGATTTGATAAAGAATTTTGGGTCCTTTGGTTCATTTTAATCTCTGTGCATAAAAATAACAGAGAGGAGCAGTTATATTAGCATGTATGCTCAACACATTCTTATACACAGATCAGTTACCATCATATAACATGCAGGCATTAATTATAATAGAAATTAAACAAGCAACAGATCAATTACCACTTAAGCTTTTTAAGTTGTTGTTTACTCACCTCAATAAGAAGAAGACAGTGCAGAATTTTGAAAAAGCACAGGAAGCCTCCAAATAGAAATTGCTTTCCAGATTTGCATTTTTGAAAAAAAATTTGCTAGCTTATGTATTGCTTCAGATTCCTTCTTTAAAACTTGCACGCATATGAAAATTGTGTGCAGACATTCAAAATGCAGAATTCATTGCAGTAGCCTTTGGTTTTGAGAGTAAACTGCAAATATGCAGTTTTGTTTGGAGGAAATGATAACAGGCTTTTGAAATTGATTTTGGTTTTTGAAGGCAACTGCAGGCTTGCAGTTGATTTGCACACAAAATGCTTCAGGTTGCATGCATTTTAAAAAATTTGAGGCAGGCAAGGGTAATTGCAGATCTGGGTTAATAGATTTGCAAAATACTTGAAACATGATGCAGGTTTTGGTTTAGAGGAGTAAATGCAGATTTTATATTAAGAAGAATTTCTGGTTTTGGGTGTTTGAATGAAGATTGCATGAAGATTTTAGGTTTTCTTTTAGAAATGAACAAAGGTTTGAGAAAATGATAAAGAGGGTTTTTATAGAATAAATTTCAGATTTAATAAATTAAAAAGAAATTAGAAAAACAAAGGACACTTGTCTCTATTTACACAAATGGTTTAACACTTGTTATCAAGGTGTTTAAGAAACGAACATTTGTCAATATAAATTTTTATTCTCATTTTAAAGAAATTTAAAAGCATTTTAAAATTATTTTCCTAATTACTAATGTGTTTTCTAAATTTTAAAAAATGCCTTTCTTATTAAATACCAAATAAACAAATACATTTATACATTTATAAATGTATGTTAATTTATATAAAATACAATCTTTTAAAAGAAATGCAACTAAATATAATTTAAATAAAATTATACAACATTTCAAACTTACTTTAAAATGTTATTTTAAAAAGCCCTTTGTATTTATTCTTTATTAAATAAACACATATCAAATTTGTATAAAAGAAATAAAACAAATCTTATTTTAATTAAAAACATTACCTATGTAATTTAAAACCAAACCATATTATCATTTATATTTTAAGATGCATGTATATCTTTGAATTCAAATTTATATTCATTTCAAAGTCAAATTTAAAAATCAAATCCAAAATAAATTTAAATGAATATAAACAACTATTTTAAAATAAGCTTATTATTATTTTCAAATAATATATCCTATTTTAAAACCAATTTAAAATACACAAATTTAAATACTTAAAAATTTTGAAAAAAATATACCAATTTAGAATTTATTTACACAAATAAAATAATTAATCTTAATATAAAACCAATTTATAACAATAATTAAAATATTACTTGATTAATTATCTTTGAAAATAACAAATTTTATCAATTTCAAAATAATTAAATTAGAGATTATCAGCATTTTAAACTCCTGGAAATTCCGGGATATTATAATCCTCCCCCCTTAACAGAATTTCGTCCTTGAAATTTAAAACAAAGATAATCCAAAGTTTATTTTATTTTCAACCAATTCAAACATTCATAACAGCCATACACTATCAATCAAACAAACAATTTCATCCAAACAACCAATTAAATCAAACAAAACTAGCTACCCGGACACAGATCCGGATAAACTTCCTAAATTATCTCGAGTTTCCCCAGTACAAACACAGGGATACTCGCTCTACTAACCCAAACTAGCTATACTTATAAGCTACTGAGTTCCTACTCAGCTAGATTTATAATCTACGCAAGATACCAGACCATAGACAAGTCTGATCAACATCTAAAACCTTCACAGAACTACTAGCCTCAAAACCAGTGATGACCAAACACGTACTCTCTAAGAGATACGTGAAATAATTTGAATTTCAGTCTTCCAAACTGGCAATTCAACTCTTCAATCCAAAACACTGATCCTACAAAACTCAGAAGAATCCAATATGCCTCGGAGATCACCTCAAAATCTCACCAAATCTTTTTGCTCCCATTACCAGAGAAAACCTTAACAACATCGGAGCCTCCAACATCGAATTCCAAATTCTTCCGTTACTTAACTTCAAAACTTACCGGATGATCCGGGCTGCCTACAGATCCTTCCTGATCAGCTCAACCTTTGCTGATACTTCTACAAACAAACTGGATCAACACAACAAACTGATCCTCACAAGATCAATCAAAAAACCAAAACCAAACTCTACTATCAACAGTAGGAAACGACTTCTCTTATTTGGAAAAGACAAAACAGAATCACTCGCCAACTTGCCTCAGATTCTGAAAAATAAATTCAGAAGAAAACTCTCTAACCCAAAACACTGCGATTCCCGGTTGCTTCTATTCAAGAACAACAGCCACCATGCTTCCGCTGCACAACTCTGATCTGGAGCAGATGAAAATGCCGTAGAAGAACACAGGCACAGACCAACATCACATCTTGGAAATAAGGTTCAACAGAAATTCTAAGAAATACAGAGCTGCTACACCAAACAATCAACCTAGAAGATAACCTTCTACCCAACTGAATCACTTGTATTACTTCTGACATCAAGTCGATTCAGAACTCAATCTCCATTGCGGGAAATCTCCAACTCTCCTGAAGATATATCCAGAAAAATCTTCAGCAATCCCAAGACTCCCACATCTTCTAGAGTTGCCAAAAATCCAGGCAAAGATTATCTAAGATAATCATCAAACCATCGCAAGTCACTTTTGCGATCAACCCAATCCAAATCCAAGTAAAACTGTTCTCTCTTTACCAAACAAAACAGCTTAAACTTAATTAGCCAACCCATCGAAGAAACGGGTCCACTTATCTCCTTCTGAACTCCATTCCAGAAAAAATTGCTAAGCCAAAAAGATCTTCCTGCTAAAACACAGAACACTCCCGAGCTGCATTGCTAACACAGATGCCAAAGACTCCTTATCCAGAGTTCTTGGAGAAACTCAGACCTTCAACTAAACACAAACATCCTGTTGAACTCAGCTACAACACCTGAAATAGACACACTTCCTTAAACTTGCTCCGAAAGAAAACGTCTCCGGAGATATCCATAGTCACTGCATCTCATCACGCAACTACTACTTTCTGAGGTATCAAAATACCATCACTCACTTCTGCCCAACTGACAATTCCAAATTCTCAAAAATCTGCTCACACGAGCGCAATCAAACCTACACTTCAAAGATGAACTCCGAACCTTAACAGGTTTCCTTCAGAGATCAATGAAATCCTTATACCAAACTACAAAGATTACTCGAGACGGTATTAGGTCTACAGTCTCGACAAATACACTTCCAATCTCAAACATTCAAACTCCAATCAATGGTAGTCAAGTTACACACACTACTACCCCATCTACCTTTATAACTTATATTGGAGAACCTGAACAGGTAGCCCAACAGATAGGTAGAAATATATATATATATATATATATATATATATATATATATATATATATAGTTATATATAAAAATTACAAGTACGCTCTCTCAAGAAAGACACCACTACAGAGCCTAGGTATTCACTCAACCTAACGTTCTGATACCAAATGTGACGACCCGACTTTCCACTCCCGGAAAATCGCGTCATCTTTAAGAAAGAAAGGGATAGAAAGAGAAAAGATAGAGAAGAAGAAAGAAACAACACATCAGAATCTAAACAACGGAACGAATAAATTATATTAATCACATAATACTTTACATAGTATCATATACATCAGAGATACATAGCATAATCATCTCATACTAGACCGTTATAACACCTGTCTTGTTATACAATTCAATACAACATCTCAGAGAACACACAGCGGAATACTCTATAGCTATACGCAGAAGCCTCCTGCTCCATTACTCCTTCAGAATTCGTCAAGCCGACCTAAATTCCTAACCTGAATCCCTTGACTACTCATAAAAATTTGAGTACCCAAGAGTTTATGAAAAATAAAAAATAAACTCCGGGTCAGACATGGGTCTGGTGTGAGTAAACAGTTAAAGTTGCTTAACTTTTAAAAACCTTTTGAAAAGAAAAGGTATCACATCAGACTTCCCATACATAAACATGGAAAAGTTTTTACCTTACGCTAACCAAAACATTTGATAGGAAATCCGATGATATTATAATAGTGTCTAGGGTTTTCAAATAAATAAGAAATAGCCGAAATTGTTACATGATTAAATTCCAGCTAGTAGCCACAAAAATGGGTAATACAATCAAAACCGTTGGCACTTATTGGATTTTGGATTCCATACAATGGCAGGGCTACTGGGGTACCGCTCGTCACAGTACGTGGCCTAAATCACCGTACCGAGGATTACTCCCAATCCCCTGCAACACAAAGCCGGACCCGTTCCTTACTGAACAGTTCCGAATAAGACAACCTCGACGGTTGTAGCTATTCAACCGTCCACACAGCCGAAATAAAGGGACCTCTAGACAGGGGTAAATCTTACTCTCCAGTGGGTGCGACCCATGAAGCCTTGCTGCACCTCCCCTGTTTTAGCCATTCCCGGTTGATGAGGCTTGAGGTTACGATTACCTTTATAGGAAATATCACTTAGAATGCTCATCGTCCACCTGACGATGTTCTGAAAGCATTCAATCCATACAAGTTCGTTCCGGGTTCGAACGAAACCGAAGGCATTATCTCGTTACACTCATTTTAGAATCACCCTCAGAGTTAACGACAATAACCCTTGCACTTTAAACCACCATCTCGAATCTATAAGAACTAATTCCGTCAACTCATTACGGAATCACCCACAGAGTTATGCTGACGTATAGCCCTTACACCTCGAGTCTTCACTCGCTCCACTTGGATTCACGACCTAATGTTATTTGGAATCGATGTGGTTTTCGGATATCCAAATATGGAAACCCGATCCCGGTCTCATCGAAATCCAAAGCGTTTCTTTTAGGGTCCAAGTTGTTTTAAAGGTTTTAAAACAATTAAATTCAACTATCTATATATACACAAGATAGATAATTCACAGGCCACAATTGATAATCAACATTATCAAATGACAGGTAATTCATATAATCCATATCATAATAGATAATCCATATATCAACATTCCAATTGATAATCACAATTCAACCAAGCATTCATATCACACAACCATACTTATCTCATTACTGAGATCACACAGCATTCAAGACAATCAATGTCATCCAATCATTCAGAAGCAATGATTCAACTCATACCAATATAATTAATTTAAACTGAATTAAATTGACTATCTCTAATTAATTTAAAGTGAAATAATTAATTACCTAATCACTTAATTAATTTAAAATTAATTAAATTAATTACCTTCATCGAATATCTTGCTTAATTAAACATTAATTAAATCAATTAATTAATCCTAATCAACCTTGATTAATCAACTCTAAATAAAGTAATTAATCCTTAATTATTCTCATTTATCATATCAATTAATGAACCTTAATTAATAAATCATGCTTAGATTAATTGCTTTTAATTAATCAACTTAAATACAGTAATTAATTATTCTTAATTACTTTTAATTACTTTATAAATTCATTGATTTATTACACCAAGTAATAAACCTTTAATTACTTTAACAAGTAATTATTCATTTAAAAATTACTTTCCAATCAGTAATCTACCTAACTCAATTACCTCTGTAATTAATCAATTACTTATCTCAAGTAATTAACCTTATCAAACTTATTAAGTAATAATACTTAATCATTTATCAAGTGTCTATTCTTACTTAATTAACAAATTAATTAATTTACTTGATCAAACTCATCTCATAAAACAACATTGAGTAATTCATCCTTAATTACTCATTAACCCAAATTAATCTTCAATTATCAGATTAATTATCTCCAACTATTAATTAATAAACCTTAATTATTAATCAATCCTTTAATCAAAAGTAATTAATTACTAATTACTTTATAATTAATTAATTAAACTTAATTAACTAATTAATCAACTCTTAATCATTAATTAATAAACTTAATTATTAATTAACAATCTTAATTACCAATTAATTAATCCACAAATGTAATTAATTAATCCTTAATTAAAATTAATTAACCTTAAATAAAAATAGTTAATTAATTCTTAATTAACTAACATTATAAATTAATAATCCTTTAATTATTAATTAAGAAAACCCAATCAAAACTTAATAAAACCTTTTTTAATTATTAGTTAATTACTATTTTAAATTAATCCTTAATTACTTAAATAAATAAGTAATTACAAATTAATTAATCATTTGTCATTAATTAAATCATCATCTTAATTAATAGTTAATTAAATAAATAATTATACCTAATTAATTACTTAGTTAACCCCTTTTAAAATAATAATTGAATGAATTAACTTAAAATTCTTTAATTAATCAACTAAATACAAATTATTAAGACTCAATTAATTATTTTAAAATAAAACATTATCTTAAATAAATCTTGAAATTTTTATTTAACTTAATTCATTAATTAAATTAAATAATAAAGAAGTCATTAATTAATTTCCTTACCATTTCAAATCTTCATTTTAAAATTCATATCATTCAACCATATTTAGAGTAATTAAACAATTTAAATCTAAACTTTATTAATAAATAAACAAATAAAACTGACATTCAAATCCTAATTTCCAGATTTTAGTACCAAATTTAAACTTATTTAAAATTCTTAGTTTGCATTTTAAACTTGTTTTAAAACTTAAAACAGAACAGGTTTTCTGTGTGTTTAAAAAACTGTCAACATAATATACTCGATTCCTTTATTTTACTTCGAGTCTATTCTAAGATAACCTCGGGTCACCACCTTCCCATTTTCGAGAAAAACTCTCAAACACCCGAGAACAACTCGACCAATCAAATTCTAGCCACAACTGACACATCCACCTCCCCGTGCAACCTGCACCGTTGCTGGCTTCCCTCTGGCCAACGGCGAACCCACCGCCGAGTCATCCAAACCCCCCACATCCACCTACGACACACAGATCTACACCCTTTGCTTTGAATCAAAATCGAGTTCATCAGTTGTCTAAACTCAAAAACCCATCACCAGAAAACTCCAAAAATCGTCGTCGCCGATCAACTACAATTACTACAACTCCGGCCATGTATCACAGACCCACCACGCTTCCTTCACACAAATTTTCATTAAATGCGAAGCAATATAGACGATGCAGAAACCAATTCACAGATAGCTTCAAAAACTAGGTTTAAATATGAATCTTTGGCAAAATCAAATTGTTCAGTGGTTTAAAATTTTTTCGATGATTTTTGCTATACTTACTGATGTTTCATGTAGCTCCAAGCACAATCTCAAGTTACCCAGTTGCACAAATCAATAGAAATGGGTAGAAATTCATTTTGCAGAGAACCCCCAAATTCAGATTCAATACCTTACTAAAAATTGTTATTTTGATTTTAAAAATAATCTCCTTCGAAGATGATTCAAGTTGTATATTCCAATCAATAAAATTTTAACATTGGATTTTATCAAATATCTGAGTTTTACTGTATTGTCTTGTTCCAATAAACTAAAAACAAAAATAAAAATACTTGAACTTGTCATTCAAGACTAGATGCTGTTTAAACCCAATTACATGTTTGAGAATCAAAACATTAAAGTGATTTAATAAAGAATTTTGGGTCCTTTAGTTCATTTTAATCTCTGTGCATAAAAATAACAGAGAGGAGCAGTTAAATTAGCATGTATGCTCAACACATTCTTATACACAGATCAGTTACCATCATATAACATGCAAGCATTAATTATAATAGAAATTAAACAAGCAACAGATCAATTACCACTTAAGCTTTTTAAGTTGTTGTTTACTCGCCTCAATAAGAAGAAGACATTGCAGAATTTTGAAAAAGCACAGGAAGCCTCCAAACAGAAATTGCTTTCCAGATTTGCATTTTTGAAAAAAATTTGCTAGCTTATGTATTGCTTCAGATTCCTTCTTTAAAACTTACATGCATATGAAAATTGTGTGCAGACATTCAAAATGCAGAATTCATTGCACTAGCCTTTGGTTTTGAGAGTAAACTGCAAATATGCAGTTTTGTTTGGAGGAAATGATAACAGGCTTTTGAAATTGATTTTGGTTTTTGAAGGCAACTGCAGGCTTGCAGTTGATTTGCACACATAATGCTTCAGGTTGCATGCATTTTAAAAATTTTGAGGCATACAAGGGTAATTGCAGATCTGGGTTAATAGATTTGCAAAATACTTGAAACATGATGCAGGTTTTGGTTTAGAGGAGTAAATGTGGATTTTATATTGAGAAGAATTTCTGGTTTTGGGTGTTTGAATGAAGATTGCATGAAGAGTTTAGGTTTTCTTTTAGAAATGAACAAAGGTTTGAGAAAATGATAAAGAGGGTTTTTATAGAATAAATTTCAGATTTAATAAATTAAAAAGAAATTAGAAAAACAAAGGACACTTGTCTCTATTTACACAAATGGTTTAACACTTGTTATCAAGGTGTTTAAGAAATGAACATTTGTCAATATAAATTTTTATTCTCATTTTAAAGAAATTTAAAAGCATTTTAAAATTATTTTCCTAATTACTAATGTGTTTTCTAAATTTTAAAAAATGCCTTTCTTATTAAATACCAAATAAACAAATACATTTATACATTTATAAATGTATGCTAATTTATATAAAATACAATCTTTTAAAAGAAATGCAACTAAATATAATTTAAATAAAATTGTACAACATTTCAAACTTACTTTAAAATGTTATTGTAAAAAGCCCTTTGTATTTATTCTTTATTAAATAAAAACAAATCAAATTTGTATAAAAGAAATAAAATAAATCTTATTTTAATAAAAAACATTACCTATGTAATTTAAAACCAAACCATATAATCATTTATATTTTAAGATGCATGTATATCTTTGAATTCAAATTTATATTCATTTCAAAGTCAAATTTAAAAATCAAATCCAAAATAAATTTAAATGAATATAAACAACTATTTTAAAATAAGCTTATTATTATTTTCAAATAATATATCCTATTTTAAAACCAATTTAAAATACACAAATTTAAATACTTATGAATTTTTAAAAAATATACCAATTTAGAATTTATTTACACAAATAAAATAATTAATCTTAATATAAAACCAATTTATAACAATAATTAAAATATTACTTGATTAATTATCTTTGAAAATAACAAATTTTATCAATTTCAAAATAATTAAATTAGAGATTATCAGCATTTTAAACTCTTGGAAATTCCGGGATATTACAATCGATTTAAACGATAAAACTTCAAAACTGAACAATTCACCTTCAGATTCAATTCTATAATTTCTATTATCTTTAGTATTATCAATATGAATTTCCTAAGCCTTTGAAATATTTTAAATCGGCTTATAACTGAAGATTCAAATTTTTACCCATCTTCAAAAAATAATTTAACTGCCAATTCCATAGTTATATTTGAAATTCAAGTTAAACTATCATTCAAACATTTAAAAATCAATTAATATTACAATTTCAATGTTGAAATTTCTGGGTCATCACAAATGTGGTCTAAAACAAGCTCCTAGAGCATGGTATGATAGACTAAGATCTTACTTATTACAATCAAATTTTGAAATTGGTAAAGTAGATAATACTCTTTTTATTAAAAGAAATAAAAATGATATTCAACTAGTACAAGTATATGTAGATGATATCATTTTTGGATCAACTAATTTTGAAATGAATAAAGAATTTTCTAAAATAATGACAAAAGAGTTTGAGATGAGTCATATGGGTGAATTAATTTCTTTTTGGGATTACAAATAAAACAATTAGACAATGGTATCTTTATTAATCAAGAAAAATATGCTAAAAACATAATTAATAAATTTGGTTTGACTACTACGAGTGGAAAGCCTACTCCCATGGCAACCAATGAGTATCTTAGTAAAGAAGATCTCTCGATAGATGTAGATCAAAAATTATATAGAGGAATGATTGGATCACTACTCTATATTACTGCTAGTAGACCTGATATCATGCATAGTGTTTGTCTCTGTGCAAGATATAAATTCCAACCTAAAGAGACCCACTTAAAAGCCGTAAAACATATAATAAGATATGTTAAACACACCTCTTATTATGGCTTATATTACCCTAAAAATGATTCGACTTAATATCTTACGGTGATGCTGATTATGCTGGTTGTAAATCAGATCGGAAAAGTACAAGTGGAACTTGTCACTTTTTAAGGCATTCTTTGATTTCCTGGTTTAGTAAAAAACAAAACACAGTTGTTTTTATCAATAACTGAAGCAAAATATATTTCTGCTACTTTGGCTTGCTCTCAAATAATATATATGCAACAAACTTTAAATGGTTATGGTTTAAATTTGTCAAAATCACCAATTATTGTGACATACTAGTGTGATAAACTTATCCAAAAATAATACTCAACATGCTTGAGCTAAACATATTGATATAAGACATCAAAATAAGGAAGTAATTACTCCAGATTATATTAATTCCGAGAATCAAATTGCTGATATATTAACAAAACCATTAAATGAATCTATATTTACTAAATTAAGAAGAGAATTAGGTATTTGTTCAATAACTGAAATATAAAAAATATAAATAACAAAGTATAATTAAAAATTAGATCAAAATAAATTAAATAACAAAATTTTAAGCACCATGTCGACATCCCCTTGAACCCCATGTCGACATACAAAGATTTTTTACTTTTTGAATTTTTTCCCACCAAAATTCAAATAATTGGTTATATATTCTTCCCATTTTTGAAATTCTATTCATTCTTTCTGTTATTTCTCTGTTCTATCTTCTGAAATTAAATAATCAATGGCCTCCTCTTCGAAATCAAACTTAAATTCAACCTTTTCATTCTCTTCTCCTACTTCTAGACCGTTTCAACGAACAACGCTCGCTCGTGTGACAAAAATGGAGGATTCTCTGAAGTATGTACTTCAGTTAATGACTGAAATCCAAGTGATGTAACTTTGAATGGCCAAAGAACAAGAGAGGCAAGGAAAAATCCTTAGGAATTCGTGAAAGTTTCTAATGGATAATCATGCTAACCCAATCTTGATTAACGGAGACTCTTCAGGAAATCAAGTACAAGAGGCCAACGAAGAAGTAGAAGAAGTCCCAATGAAAGAAGTGCATGCGAAAGATGATGACAAAGTCATTTGCCTTGGTGAAGCATGCTTTGATAAAGATGGAAATCTTGTTGAACAACGTGGAAATTTCTGTGTCCACTATCCAAATTGTTCAATTCATAGATCTCCCATTTTCAAAGATACCTATTAGTTTCTTTTCTCCTTTTCTTATTGTTGTATATTCTTTCTTACATTTCCCACGAAAATGTAAATATAACTATATAATCAATGAATAATTTGTGTTCTTATATGTGTTATTATACGGATACTTAGTTAAGATAGTAAGTGGTTTAGGACTAAGTTTTAGTTAGATCTAAGTGTTGATAATTTATGATAGCACTATCATTATAATCACATGTCATAAAGTATTAGGTTTAGGGGGAGTGATATAGTTTTAAGTTATATATTTAGAGTTAGTTTTTGTTGAAGACAAGGGGGAGAAATATAAAATAGGATAGTTAGGCATAGATTAAAGGGGAGTTATTAGGATAGAAGTAATATTTTATAAAAAGGTTGTCATCATCAATAAGGGGGAGATTGTTAGTCCGTAAGATGATGGTTTTGATGACAACAACCTTAGATTGGGATTATAATACACACACACACACACACACTAACATTATAGTTTAGAAATATATGTATATGCAATATTTAACCATGCAAGTACCAAGAATGAAAACTGTATAGTATAAAGATTCAAGAAATCAAGATTGAAGACTCATGAGTATCAATATTTTCAAGAGTTCAAGATTTCAAGAATAATTAATTTAATTAGGAATTTTGTTAAAGCATCTAGAAAAGCACTGGCATCTTATAATCCAATTTATTCGTGGAATGGAATCCACTTTGAGCCTGTTAAAGGGATGGAACCCTAACTAGGATAGAACCTACGAAAAATCTAGTGGAACATTGTTTTATTTCCCCTAATTTTTATTCAAAATGATTTTACAAAATTATATCTTGTTTTCAAAATGTTTTCAAAACCTTCCTTTCAAAAGAATCAAAATCATCTATCCTGGTTTTAAATACTTTTAGCCTCAAAATAATCTTTAGTTTCAAAATCAAATTATCCTTAGTTTTAAACTATTTTTTTAATAATAATATGTTTAACTTTTAATATTTAAATTTAGATTTAAATATAAAATTATAGTAAAATTTTACATATACCAAAATATTATTCTCTATATTTATTTTTGTATTTTAACTATAGTTAAGTATGTTTATTAAAGTTTAAAATAGTTTTAATATAAGATAAAAGTTATTTTCAAAGAAAAACAAAACACCAAAATTTCTTCTGGGATGTCGACATGCTCAATACACCCATGTCGACATAGTGTCAGTTAATTTCAAAATTTAGATTTCAAAAGAAGTGTCTATTCTTCACATCTCTTCACGAATGGACATGGCTGTTGTTCTTCTATAAAATTTTTAGATTTCAACAGAAGTGTCTATTCGTCATATCTCTTCACGAATGTACAGGCTGTTGTTCTTCTATAAATAGAGGATGTTTTTAATGAATTTTTAATCATATTTTCTGGTTTCATTTCTCTTCTTCTTCCTCATTTCTTTTTACATATTCCTACCATTACTCTGCCGAAATCAACATTGAATCTAATTAGATTGTCTCTGGTTTGATTCTCTATCACTATCTCAACAAGATCCTTAGTGCTATTCATAGTTATAGGCTTCTTTGTATTCAGTTAAACGAGAAAGGGTGTGACCGTGGCCCTGGAAATCAATCAAGCGAGAAAAGGTGTGATTGTGGCCTTGGAAATCAATTGGGTGAATTTGTTCCCCGTAAAATCAAGTATCTCTACCCAGAGGATTGTGAATCTGGAGGGTGTACCTCGTAGCCTTGAAATCGAGGGTGTAATTGTATAATTGCTTTTGAAAGGAAATCCGTACTTGTGTGCAGGACTGGATAGGGTAACTCTGAACTAGTATAAAATCCGGTGTGTTCTTTCCTTGACTGCTTTTACTTTATTTTTGCATCTGTGTTTGATTCTGTGATCATATTTGTGTCTGAATATTGCATACATTTGTGTTTGAATTAACAAAAACTCAAAAAGGTTTAATAATTCGTTAAAACACTGTTCACCCCTCTCTAGTGTTTATTCTAGCCTTATGATCTGTAATGCGCATTTCTCACATGTACAGGACCGTGAACGATCCTCAGGCACGCTCCGATATGACTACTAATCGTATCGGGTTAGGTGTTTGCACTTTGACGTCTCTGTGTTGCTTTTCTTTTATATTTCACATGTTTGGATTTAGTTTTGTTGGACATTCTTGTTGAAAGACTCACATGAATGTAAAGTTGGTTTTAATAATTCTATAACGGCCTAGTCACTTACACAAGTACGGGATCACGAATGGTCCTTAGGCATGCTCTGAGATGGCGATAAACCGCCATAAAAAACAGTTTAGAAATTCATTCAAACATGAAATCTGACATTAACAATACTAAGTCCCACCAGGCACACGTACAATTCACCTCGAACGACACCTGACTGCGAGCGGTCGCGACTAGCCTCGAATGGCATCCGACTGCGAACGGTCATAATTCACCGCGAACGGCACCCGACCGCAAACGATCACTATTCGCCTCGAACGGCACCCAACCGCGAACGGTCATAATTCACCGCGAATGGCTTCTGATCACGAATGATCACAAATCGTCTCGAACGGTACCCCGACTGTGAACGGTCACCATTCGCCGCGAACGTCATCCGACCTCGAATGGTCACATACCACCCCGAATGACATACTATCTCGAATGATCATCATTCACTGTCAGGTAAGACCAACAGTCTCTTTACAGGTCATCAATATGATATGAACATCCAGCGTATGACTTTACAAAAAACACCTTTCTATCGCAAGGCATGTTTTGGGAGGCAAGTGTTATCCTGCCTTTTAGCAAGGCCGTGATACCAAAAGATTAACTGCAAACCAAAGACAGTTCTCCTCGATTGCCAATTATGTACATGTCGGTTATGGATGTCGGTAAATTTTATCCAAATCCGGATCAACTACAATTGACAAGACATGACAAGAAAAGCCGTAAAAGCCAGCGTTTTAGATCTCAAGTCAAACGGAGTTCATTTACTCAAGATATTGATGGATGCGTGCACAAGAATATCTCACATTCTTATCAATACAAATTCATATCTACCGGCATGGATATGAAATTATCGTTCGTATCGATCAGGGAGAATGGAGAAGTAGACTTCGACTCGATGGTTATGAACTTGGATTGAATAGATATGCATGTGATGATTTTTTTGATTCAAGGCTGTTCGTCTCGGTGTCTTCATATCCATCCAGAAGATGTAGTACGTATCCATCTGTTGGCCTTGTTCGTATCCATGAAAAATCATATTTCGTTTCCATCCTCCTGCACCTTATTCGTATCGATCGAATCACCTTACGTTACTTCATATCGATCAACACGTATAGCATCGATATGTAGTACACCACTGGCACCGATACGAAGCAGCTAACAGGAATTGATGGATGCGAATAAGTCCAATACGAAAAAATGAATGTGAAATAATGGATTCGAAGAACATTTTGACACGAACGAGAAGCAAGCATTATTCTAAGGAAGAATCATTTAGTTCACATGGAAAATGGATCGAGCCTTGAAAATAGATCCACTTCACCAACAAACACGCGCATGGTACCGATATGAATGAGCATCGATACGAAATCGATCGATACGAAACGAGCACATTAAGGACACTCTAATTCTATCAATCGTAACTTGAGATTTGCAAGTCCAAATGCCACCAAATTTTCAAAGGAGTTTACGCACAACCTAAAGAATTTTCATGATCGATCTCAACTTGATTGGACAAGATCTTGATCGATATGAAATTCATACGTATCGATCATGGATCAAGTCGAAATCACTTGGGATCAATCGCATGGGCCCACTCACGTGCCAGAAGAGGTCTCCCAAGACCTAAGCGAGATATTTACATCCTATGCCTATAAATAGCACCCCAAAGCCTATAGAAAAAGGAACTTTTGGCTCTTCTATGCCCGGACTCTGCTGGAATCATCATTGTACTCGAACTCTATTGTTGTAATCTGTAGTGACTCATTGTAATCAGCAAGAAAACTTCAATAAAGTGATCAACTTCAAAGTGGACGTAGGCGGGATTGTCGAACCACTATAAACTCTGTGCTCTTTACCGCTTTCTTATTAATTTTTTGAGTATCTTCATTTGTTATTCTCTACCTATTTGTTATCTGTAATCTGTAATAGTGAATTGGTGCTTTCATCGACAAATGGGTGTTTGAGACCATTCTTGGCGCAAACAATTATCATGAGTTGAGAATGTATCAAGCAATCAAAGGCCAATAATTGTGTAAGTTCACTGCCACCGGTTGGAACGTTATTTATAAATTGTCTATTATCGCCTGGTATCCTAATATAAGAATGCTCAACTGAACTAAAGCAATGAATATCATCAATCATTTAGTTATCACAAGTTATTAATCAGGGTAGTACATTGCCACTGATTGGAGCATCGTCTATAAATCGTCCAAAATCGATCCACATCCGATTATGAATGAGTTTAATTGAATTAAGATAAAAAAGACGTAATCTAATAACTGCCGTCAAATTGTTTCAAATTCAAGTAACGTTTAAATCCAAAGTCTAGTTTTTGATTTCTCCAGACCATGTAATCAGCGACCAATCCAACTCGTGATCTCTCTGGATCATTAGTTTAATCCTCGATCTATCTAGATCATTAGTTCATGTTTATGATCTCTCTGAATTGGTACTAAATCCTTGATATCGTTATTTCAATCCTCAATCTCTTTAGATCATTAGTTGAATCCTCAATCTTTTTCGATCGTTAGTTGAATTCTCAATCTACCTGAATTATTAATTTGATCTTAGGTCTCACCAGATCATTAACTCATACCGAGTGCAATTCGCTCACTCTCCGGCAATAGGACCCAACAATCAACCAATTATATCTGCTCACTCTCCGATGAGGGGACTTATAAGCAAATCCATTCACTCATTGTCTAGTAAGGGGATTCGCTTTCCAAGTGCACCCATCCATTTGCTCTTCGATGAAGGGGGTTTCCTATTTGAGCGCACCCGTCCATTCACTCTGCGAAAAATAGGTTTTGCTATTCGAGAATGTTCACCCAATTACTCCTTGATAACGGGACTCGCTATCTAGTATGAATCCGTCTGCTCACTCTCCTGAGGGAGGACTCACTATCCAGTACAAGTCCAATCCTGCCACTCTCCAAGAAGGCGACTTTCACCTTATGGCTCATCTCCCCATCTCTCCAATAGGGAGAATTATGTTCAATTAGTTCATAAATCAATACTAAGTAGAAACCAATCTCCGTAATCGCTTACTCCTATCGATCTTGATCATGGGATAATCATTCTCGATCAAAATTCATGGCCTCATCCAAATATATTCGTCACAGATGGCGATCACTCCTATGGCACTTCTACGGTTTATGCTATATTAATTTAATTTTCGACATATCATTATGAGTGGTTACTCCAAACCTGCTCCGTGATTTAGTTTCTCCTTCATGCCCCTATTCCTATGGGGCTTTCCAACTCTAATTCCTATTGCTATGCATTTACACTCTGATCTCCACTTCATGGTTTAACATCATTCCTCGAACATACTCCATCCGGTCTGGATTCTAATTTGTGATCGCTCATTCGCCTAGGAATTCTTGGCTTGGTACCGACTTGCAAAGTTATGACTCGGTACTAAGTTGTGATTCTATAAGGGGTTGGTTCCACTTGTTCTTCTTTGTTTCCTGGTGCATTCATTCCATAGAAATTGAATGCCTATTCCTAAACCAAGATTTCGTGGATCGGTGATGATTTGAGGGCCTCAGATCGATGATGATACAAAGGCCTCGGATCGGTGATGATCCAAGGGTTTGGGGTCAACTTTTGTCCTAGTTCTGTAACAACCTGCACCTTAATGGGCATAAATTTCGTCTAAATTGAAACCTACGTCTATTAGGATAAATATCATTAGACCTGTAATAAACATAAGTACATCAAAGAACGAACTCATGATGGAATAGAAAAAATATAGTAGAACATATATGCTAACTAAGGCTACTACCATGGAATTATTATTCCTTTAGTATTTATATTATTCATTTAGTGTTTGATTGCCTTGCCAGGGTCAAGCATGATGAGAAGACTTCACCATCTACAGTTCTCATCTTGCAATAGTAGCATGTCCCTCTAAATCTATTTTGTGGATTATAATGAGAAGAGGGTAAAAGAACAACGGCCTGGTGGCTGAAAAATTATATACTATATTAATAACACTATTCTATCCGATTGATTTCTATCTAAGTCTATAGTCATTATTCCAGGATATTCCGTGTAATTCCATCTATGCATACAATCTGTCTAAACTTCTCTGAGGTATAACAATATATATATATATATATGTATGTATGTACGCATGTATGCATGCCTATACACATATATGTCTAAGTGTTGTACTACCCAAAAGAAAATCCCGACTATTTAACACTTTTAAAATAGGGAGGAGATAGACCCATCGGCCATTTAATACATCAACCTCGAAGTGGCCCCTCTGTAATGTAATTGCTAGTCGATTGTTTCTAGCTATAGGCAACGGTGACCCCTAGATACGGCTTTAAAATTTAATTACTATATTACTAATACATCTTAATGACTTGTCTAAGGGTTAACTAGCCCATCTCCAAAAAAATGACCAAACAATAAGGTTTTTGCGTACCCCATGCATATTCTACACTAGTAGAAAACAAAATTCGACAGGGCATAACCCAAGTCTTTGCTAACGACTGCTTGGGACCGTTGGTCTTCATGACCTGTATGCCAACCATACTAAATATTCATACAACAATAATATTAAAATACCCATACAACCTCCCGCAATCAAAATTCCATTTAGACTAAGGTAATTTAATTCAAGGAAATATATCCATCCTAGTTACTTAATACCCCTTGTTAGAAATGAAGTAGACCTCATTTCCCTATCAGGTACCATTGTAGATTATTTAAGACTTCTTATACAGAGAGGAGGCAGATCCAGTGGCCATTTAATACCTTCCATCCCGAAGTAAACCCCTTGACATTCCTAAAGGTATCGAGTCATTTAATACTTCAAATCCTAGCAGAAACCTAGGTATATTTTCCCCTATCTATATACAAACATATATCCCTTGCCTGCGTATCCTATGGTTTGAGATGTCCCACGTCAGTGATAAGTATACACAACTATCGGTAGCTTCTAACTGAAGGGCAGACTTCTGTTGTAACTCTACTGACCTCTCATCCCTACCTTACTAAACCCATCATGGGCCTAAATATTAGGCTAGGCCCACTAGTTTATACTCGTCCTAAATGTATTATTATAGCTATATAATTTCCTACAATGAAAATAATATTGCCTCCTAGAATTTAATTCTATCTTATTTTCTTATTACTATATTCTTAATTTCCGTCTTACATCCCATAAATGTCAATTGTCCATAATAAAAGGTCATTATTATTTAAACTGCACAATCTCTAATGACCTTAATTTATTTGTTCTATATTAAAATCCTTAATTAGTTCCATTAAATGCATTTATAGCCCCATTTAATTCTTGTAACTCCATATTAACTACACATTTACTGCCCTAATGATTTTGGAGTTATTATCCCTTTTCCATCTGCATCTCATAGTCCAATAATTTGCTACGTTATTAGTAATTAGTCTTCCTAGTTATAGCTGATAAAAATATCATCGTATATTATGGTAATATATATGTGTATGTGTATATATATATATATATATTATTTATACAAAATTAGTAGGCGTAGTTATACATGTATATGTGTATACATTCCTATTTCTAATTCATTAATTCCTACACTTAAGAATTCAAGAACATACTGCAAGGAAAATTTATTTCCACATTTTAGTATATTAAATCTATCCTTCCCAAAAAGGATTACCGTTATAACTTTCATAAATTACCCAAATGTGAGAATTTTTCTCTGTTTGAAATTAAAGGGATATTATATCTTTTCTTTTATTGAAATAGATAGTGCAAACTACAGAGGAGAAAATATATACTTTACACATCTCTTTCCTTTTTGGTACATTCCTTATCATTTCAAATGATGCACTTTTTATATATAATTATGGAATTAGATAATTTATGGAAATTACATGGAAATAAAAACATTAAATTGTACTCATAACACCCCCTTATAAATTAAAACATAGGAATTCACATTCCAAGTCAAATTAAGGCGATCTAAATTTATACTGATAATTCACAACCTAATTATCATAAATTTGGAACAAACCGTGCAATCTTATCGACATTGTACTTTAACAAATTTAGAGACTAATTTTTCAATTTTCAGATTTGGGTGCAAATACCATTCCCCTTCTACTTACCAAACTTACAGAATATGTAGGGGAGATTTAAAATGAATACGCTTTTTCTAAGCCTACCCTACAACTTCACATGTCTTGCATAAGTATAATAATGAAAAAAACTCAACTATATAAATTTCGGTGTTATATATAAATCATATAATTTCCCACTCATCTTTCTAGCTTTCCATATCTCCAAATTTGAATCATCCTTTTAATTTGGCTCATTTTCCCATCCAATCCAAAAATATGTATAATAAGATATATACATACCATTAGAGTTATAGATTTGAGAAGAGATTTGAGTTAATGGAATATAGATTTATATTTATAAAAATTATCCTTTTCAATGATATCAATTCACTCCTTCTCTATTTCTCTTTTATTTTTTACCCTTCTTTATATATTATAATTGGTAGAAATTATGGAGAAAAGAAAATGATAGAGCTCCGCTGCATTAATAAGAAAATACAAGAAGAAAAATAAGGGGCTAAGCCTATATTTATAAGTGCTCGAATTAATTATATTAGTTAAATAATTTAATCAAGGCCATTCAGCAATGGTTCAAAATTAGCTGCTAGCAGTAGACCAGTCGATCTCTCCCTTATATGTGGTCGACGCTAGCGGCGATCGGCCTATGGAGGGTATCAATCGATGGGGTCCATATGATAATTTTTATTTATTTCCTTTTGTTCTTTTTTCAATGATTTTCGCTCCAAAAACTTCAAACGATAAAAACTTTTTCGTTTGAATTCTTATTGTAAGACTCCAAATATAAAAGTTGCATGGAAATCTCCACGTACACAATGGTGTAGGCCCAATTTCAATATTTGTTCAAATTCTATTTTTTGAGCATTGATAATTATTTATTAATTACCATTAGTTTTACGGGGTGTTTCCCTCTTAAAAGAATTTCGTACCTAAAATTCCTTAAGGTCGAACTACGTAACATAGCATGCAAACATTCCAAACTATCCATCCAATTACTATACAACCAATTTTGTAGCCAAACGTGTACAAATGCACGGTCTATCACAACATATATGATATGAATGCTAAATAATTCTAAATCGGTGCCTCCAATATGAATGCATTCCTTTAAAAGAGTTTTGAAAATATGATGCAAACAACTTATATACATACTGGTAGTTGTACATGTATGCAAGTTTTCGAAAGTAAAAAATCCTTATTTTCACATAATAATTTCCACATTCTTGCAAATAAGAGTATATTTCAACCAACCTTGCATACAATTCCTGCCATCTAATACCTAACACACAATTTCTAGCATCCAAATTTTTTAAAATTCTCCTAAATCTATACTCATATGTCGGAAAAGAAATTTAGAAGGAGAATTTTACATTCCCGCTCTTCTTTTAGATACCTATTCTGTTGCACCTTGGAATCTTCTCGTTTTTTCCCCTAAGTCTTATCCAATTTTGTCAAGTACAATACGCATTAGAAGGCTTACTCTTGGATGTTAAGCTTTGTCCTCTATCGGTAAGGTATGGAATTAGGAATTACAAAGCTAAAACAATGTTTTTCCCTATTATTCCCTATGTTTTGTTTACTATCACCCTTATTGGATAGTAAAATTCATATTCACTAACATGTCGGCTCTCCCAATGCTAAACTTATAGCATTTAAAATCAAAAAATTTCTCATTTTCTATTAGAAAAACCTTTTTTTCTTTCCAATCAAACTTGCAAAATAGTTTGAAATTAAATCTTCAAAAGCATTGAACATAATTTTTCAAAAGCATCTAAACAAAAATTTTCAAAAGTACTTTAACAAAATTTATCAAAAGCATTTGAACACAACTTTTCAAAAATATTTGAAAGCAGTCTTTTCGGTTCAATTGCCTCTCCATACTTAAAACAAATCTAGCCACATCTTAACATAATCGGGACCGGTCAATGAGTTAATGCATATGATTGATCCTAGCAATTTGCAGTCAATCCTAGATTTTGAGACCTTTTCTTTTACTTGCAAAACAATAAACAACACAAATAAACATATTTATGAATTTCGGCTCTTAAGGCATAGGGATAGTAACCTGTAATTTCACAACAACCCTTCCCTGTCCTCCGCTTTCTAAAATTTATTTTTCCAAAATTCTAAAGGTTTTGGGGATTCGAGCATTCTTTATTTCTAGTCGCTAAATCAGTTTCTTTATTTTACGAACTTTCATATTTAGCTAACATTCATTGAGCTAAGTTTCTTTATGAGATTTCCTTATTTACACTAATTTCCAATATAGCGCTCTAAGCTCATCTAAAAAATCAACATAGTGATAAAGTAGGAACATATCTTAAAACATACCATACACTTTTCCAATACCCAAAGGGAGACAACTAGCGATTACAATCCAAATAACTTAAAAGAAACAATTACTAGAAGCTGCTCTTCAACATCAGCTAGTGTTAATGATGTTGTGGCCCAATCACACCTTACTCAACTAAGATGGACATTTCTAATATGTTATTCGACTATAATCCACATTTCTTAACTTATCTCTTTGGCTCCAAGTAAATAAGGTCCATCCATTACTTCAGTAATTACACCCAATTATAGGATAAATTGTGCATTCCCACTCTGCAATGAGTAAGAAATATAAACTATGTGCATTTAAAATGACTCATTAGAAAATTGGCTTGGTGGAATAACTTTCCTACCACCAATTTTACCTTCTTTAACCTTGAATCAACAACATCCTCTATGTGTGTTTGCCATATCATTACTCTATTCTCCAATCCTACTACCATATTCTTTTAATCAAAATCTCTTGATATTAGGCTCAAAATTTGGTATTCACCTTCTTTATCCTTGATCGTTCATGCATGTATACCTTAGGACTAGCAAAAGTGTACTTTGATACCTTTCCTCATTCCTTTGAGGGTTTTAATAACTAAAATTTGATTTTGAGTTATAACATGAAATGATTGAAAGGCCAATTCTGTTCCACTTAATCCCCTTTTCATGGCCACATATCTTTTCGACTAAGGAACGAGAAATCTTTCCCCTGTTACATGAGTCAAATATTTCATTTCATCTAGGAAAAGCCTCCTCTTTCTCCGCAATGTTTTCGATGATATTAGTTGGAATCTGTGAATGAATTTGGAAACT
This sequence comes from Allium cepa, assembly GCA_030765085.1. Lineage (NCBI taxonomy): Eukaryota > Viridiplantae > Streptophyta > Magnoliopsida > Asparagales > Amaryllidaceae > Allium > Allium cepa. The sequence continues at coordinate 268,469,528 of CM060941.1, read as the reverse complement.
TAGTAAAAGTAATAATAAGGTTTCAACAAACTGGTTTTGGGATGTTAAAGGCTTAAAAGTATTTGGTAAGTTATTTTAACTAATTGGTTTTAAAAAGTAATAGGGTTTTGGCATTTTTCCTATCTTAGCAATTTCGAGGACGAAATTCTTTTTTTGGGGGGGGGGGGGGGAGAATATAATGACCCAGAATTTTAGTTATTTGAAATTGGAATATTTAATTAATTTTAAATATTGAAAAGTTGATTTTATAGATTAAATAATTTGAATTTCAAATATAGCGATTTATTAGATAATTTAATTTAAACTGTGTAAATAATTGAATTTCAGGTTTTAAGTTGGATAAAAATGATTTAAATCTTATTTAAATTCTCTTTAATATGAATAAAGATAATAAAACTTTTAAATTGGATTTAAACGTGATTTAATCGATTTTGGAAATAACTCGTTTAATTAACATACAAAATAGCCTTTCGAGGCACTCTATTGGATTTCGATGAAACCAGTTTCACTGGATCCATAATAATTAATTATAATATGCCATCAAATTTCATGGCGACCGAATGTATCGTTTGGTCGTATGGGATCGAAACACTTAGAATTTAATATTGTAAATTTAATATAATAATTGGGTTTAAAAAGCTATCTTCTGCATACGATCAAATCATGTCTTGAGACTAGTTCCATTACGTAGAACGCCGTGTGGCTCGTCTCAGTTAGTGTTCAAAATTATATAACTATATATTTCGAATTTAAATAATATTGAATTGACCATTCACAACATAAGCTCACACCTCTGCCATGTTTCATCTTCATCAAGTCAGGCCTATACTAGCCTACGCCCTCTTCTATGATACTTCACATCTTTCCCTCTATTACATAAGCCTCTGTCAGTAAAAAGAAAAGGGTCAAAAACTTCAAAAATTAATATCTCAAAAATTTATTCAATAAAAAAATTCTGAAACAAGTTTTAAAAATCAAGGTTCGACAAGTGCTTCATGCTGATATGGGTTAGGTGGTTTTCGACCATTATTTGGGGGAGGTCGTTGATGGCAGTGAAGCTAGGTTGGGATTTTTGATGAGTGTAGTCGTCCTTGGTCGAAATGGAGGTCGTATTCGTGTTCGGGGTGGAAAGGGCGGCTCGATGCCAACTTTTGGTTTGTGCAGCGACAAATATTATTGCATGAACAGTATGTCATCACTGTGGACGGCAGCAGGTCGCGATGGCTATTCCTTGATCGAGCTTGATGAATATGGGTAGGATGGAAGCTCTCGCGAATTGATGATGAATGAAGGTGGTCTCGTGTCATTTCGTGGAGGATCGAGGGAATTACTCTTTATGTGTATGCTCAGCCGTGGGTTGTGTAACCTATGCATGTTCATTTGGGGAAGAAAGGAGGAAGGGTAATTTTGTAATATACTAGAATTTTTAATTGTTTATTTAAGTTTAAATGTATTGATAACTTATAAAATTTATAACTCCATCATATGAGGTCCGATCAAGACGAAACTTTTTGCATTGCGCTCATCGACGAGTGCTTTGCAATGGAACTGTTTAGGCGAATTTGGAGACTGTTGAAATTTGGGTAAAAATCGGACGTCGTTCAATTTTAATTCCAAACCTGAATGTCTCAACAACAACATAAAATTTCGATGAGTTAAACTCCCTTTTTAGTTAAATAGTATGATAAATAATTGATAAAATTCATTGTATGATTATTTGGATGAATTATTATATTTATATTAGTTAGATATATTACCACCTATTGGAGCGGATAAGTCCCTATTAAGCTCCTGCGTAAGAGTGCATGACCCTTTATATACGAATCTCGCATCAAAGCGGTTGATTTATATTTTATGATTGTATAACATTTGTGATGCAGGGAACAGGTTAGAGGGATCCAACGGCCTCGCTATTATTGAATTGTTCAATGATATTTCTTTTATATATATTATTGAATAATAAATATGATTGTGGACACTGTGATTATAACATTGTTATATGTTTGAAAATAAAACCCAGTAGTGATAGAAAATCAATATTGATATTGGTGAAGTGTTGGATGGCTATTGGCCTTAAATTAATATTTAAAAATACTACAAATTGTCGTTTAAGTCAGAATTGATTTTGGAGACAAGAAACGATTTTAAAATCTTAAATTATTTTCCGAAATTATTTTGTTTAAGGATTATCTAATTAAATATATTAATATTGTTTTTAAGTCAATTAACTATATTAATATTTTTTAAAGTTAATTAGTTATATTAGTATTGATTTTAAGTTATATAATTTTAATAATTTTATTCTAAGGTTATTTAAGTACATTAATTTTTTTAAGTTATATAATCATATTAATGTTATTTTAAAGTTATTTAATAATTTTTATATTTTTTTATAGTTATTTATTTATAGTTAATGTGTTTTAAGAATTTTTAAAAAGGTTAATAAATTGAAAGGTTAATTATTTCAAGAATAATTACAGTTTGAATCTAATAATAATGGTTATTAGTAAGGTTTAAAAAAATAAATTATTATTAGTTATAAAAATGGTAAAGACTAATTATTATTGTTTATTTAACAATATTTTGGAATAATTAATTATTATTAAGATGTTTAAAGTGAATAATTTTCATTTATTTATAAAGGTCACTATTAATAATTATTATTATATAATGGTATTTTGAAGCAAAAGATTTTTAATTGTTTACAAATATTTTAGAGACCTGTGAATAGAGTTGAAGGATTTAGATTTTATAAAGGAGCTTATAAATGGTTTAGAGATTATGAAGGATTTATAAACGAGTTTTAGAAGTGTACAAAGAGGATTTAAATGTATAACGGGAGTTTTACAAATGGTTACTGAAGTTTTTTTAAAATGGTTTATAAATGGTTTTAGAGAATTATGAGGAGTTTATGAATGATTTTTGAACAAATAAAAATGGAATCTTTCTCCGTATGTAAATATACTTATACCGTTAAGATAAGTATATAGATAGTTTCTAAATATTGAAAATATAGGAAATTGGTGTGGATATATCTTTGTAAAAGTATTCTTATACAAGTAATTTACAAATGGTTTTATTTATGAAAGATTTATAAAAGGAGGCTAGTGATTCCATATATGCATAATCAATGTTGGTTTTCCCAATGGAATAAATCCTTGATTGAATGTTGTTATTCGATATTTAAATAACCGACTATTGAAAATTATACCCAAACGTAAATTGGAAATATCTATGAGAAATACATGAGTTATATGGCACAATCATCTTCGATGAGGTTGTATTATGCGCATAAATCTCGTTTCTTTCTCCTAGGACAAGGATGAGGAAATCCGTCGACTAACGATTAGGAGATGATCTCTGAACTAATCTTTGATTGTTTATTTCTTAAAGAACTGTTGTTAAGTTTACCGAGAATTATCGAATGTTATTTCGAAGAGACTGGGATTGGGTATATTATCCGAAAACCACTTCAATCCAACAAATGTGTTTCAAAGTGAAGACATCATGAAGAGCATGGAATTGAAGATAGAGATGTGAAGTGCAACAGCTAATCACTGCTGATCCTGAGGGTGATTCCAAAATGGATGTAGTAGGAATAATGCCTTCGATTTCGTTTAGACCCAGAACAGACTTGTATGGATGAATGCTAGTATTACATTATTGCTTGGAAGTATTAGCATTCCAAGTGGGAAGTGCTATAAAAAGGTAAAACGTAGCCTCGGACCTCATCAACCGAGAAATGACAAAAATCGGACATGCAGCAGGGCCAAGTTGGTAGCTCCAAAGGAGGGCATGGTCATTCTAAATCTTGATCGGTTATTATCCCTCATTTGTATGCTTCGGGGCCCTTTTACGGAGGGATGATCATATTCAGTTCTACTAGTCAAGCGATAGGCCAGTCTTGTGTGGCAGGGGTACAAGATGTTCTTGTCAAACCCCCGTGCATTTACCTAGAGATGTACCTTCGAAAGGTAATCTCTTATCTTGTCATAGCGTGGAATCCATTCTCCAAAAGGAGCCTTACATTTTTAGTTGTACACCAAATATGTTGGAATGTGAGATGCAAGCATTTCAGCTATATTCATATTTTACTTTGACCCCTAGACATTATTATAATATAAATGAATTTTCTATAAAAAGGGTTTTGGTTATCATAAGGTCAAAACCCATCAATATTTATGTGCGACATGTTCTTACAAGATACCTTTGATTTCAAAGGTTTTCTAAACTTTAAAATCTAATTGGGTGTGTTTTATCAAGCTGGCTTTCCAGACTGACTCGGATATTATTTTAATATAATGCTCTTGTCAGACCGAGTATATTACAGATTAGTTTGGATGCTTGGAACTTCAAGAGATAAATTGGAGGGCCATAGGCGTATTCACGTAGATGGTTATTTTCCTTTGTATTCATTATTGTGTTATCAGCAATTGTGAGGATAGGCTATTGTAATTGTCCAGATTGAAATATGATTGTATACTCGGATTTATGTTTGTATATACACATATTACGTTTTTGCTTTCGTGCAAAGGGTTATGGTATATTATAGATTATTCGTTCCGCTGTGAGATTCTGTTTTGTTTAGTTTTCTTCTTATCCTCTTCCATCTATTTTTCCCTAACAATGGGGTTTCCAACACTCGATTGCTCGGCATGTGATACGATGGACGTATTAGTGTCGATTTTCGAGGGTCGAAAAGCCTAGTCATTACACTTGCATAACACGATTACACCTTCACGCTGGGATTGAGCTCAATTTGGCGTGTCTGCAGTACATAATGATATTGCATTATTAGTTGAGTAGATGGTGGTGTAGATAACATGAATGTTATTGCACGTTATGCTATTCACCCCTTGAAAGATTTCAGGACAAAATCCTTTTTAAGAGAGGAGATTGTAACAACCCGTAAAATGAACCATAAATAAATAAAATTTAATTTAATTCAACGTAATAATATAAAAGTTGAAATTTGACCATGAAAGTTATTCCAATGCGTTTGGGGTGAAATTTTGATCTAATTTCATATATATAATATGTTGAAAACGGAGCTCAAACAAAAAAGTTACGAGAATTTGAAGTTTTTAGATTTAAATTAATTTAATTTTAATTCAAATGAGAATTTAAATTTAGGGTTTAAATTTCAAAATTATCTTGGATTCTAAGTAAATTTTTAATTAACGTTTAATATTAAGAATAAATGGGGTAAGAAATTATTTAAAATCAAAACAACGGAAAAGAATCATTATTGCCGAAAATAAGGCGAAGCGATCAACCTACGTTGGTCAACCGACCGACTATAGTAGTCGACCAGTTGAGCTTAGGCGGCTGGTCGTCTCCTGATGGCGGCGATAAGGCTTTGCGTTGTTTAATGCTCCATATTTGATTATTTCTCTTTCGATTTGATTATATGGTTCTGGTGCATTTCAACCCCTATAAATAGAACCCTGTCGCATTTTATTCATATTATTTTGGGGAATACAATGAAACTTTGCATTGTTATCTATACAAATTAGATTCACAAACTCCGTAGAGAATTCAGGTAAGAATTCAATTCTTTTTCTAATTATTTCTTCTTCTTCCTTCAATTATTCTTCTTTTATACTTTTTCCAATTGTTCTGATTTAAAAAATATATATATACATCTTTACTATCATGTATATGTAAAATAGAAAGAGATTTTGGAGGAGATTGAAAGTCGTGCAAATCCAAGGAAAACAAAGCTAAGGCTTTTTTGTGAGTGCAAACCTTAATATGTCTTTTTCAGTAATTGTTTGGTGTATCTCTATGGATTTGAATATACCTTAGTGATTTTGGGATTGCGATAATACGATATATAAAATCCTCCAAAATTCATTTTTATTTCGAAATGTAAATTCTATTTAGAGATTCGCAGTTATTTATATTAATTTGATGGAATTTGTTTTTTGGCAAAGCCAACGAGGTTAAAAGGACCCCTACCTTATATTTATAACATGCAAAAGTTACAAGTATAAATAGGAATTATAGAAACAAACAGGAGAGAAGAGACAATAAAAACAAAAAACAAATACACAAAAACAACCACAAGCAACATAGGAGGACCACAAAAGAACAAGCAGAGCATGACCCAAAGAAGCCAACCAAAGCCATCACCAAACTGAATAAAAGGAGTCAAAGCAGACCACCACAACTAATATAGAAGACCCAAAGCAGCTCCACAAAGACCCCAAGAAATACACCAAAATTACCAACAAAGCAAGACAATTAGGAAGCAACAAAATGTTTAGCAATAGAGAGGAACAAAATGTGTTTAGGGGTAGAAATGCCATAAAACACCCTCTTGTTCCTTTCCATCCAAACCAAATATAAACATTTCTTAAGAAGCTTTAATAACAAAATACTTTTATTATTCTTCCATCTAGTAGCTTTGAAGATGTTAAACCATTCAATAGAAGAAATCATACTAGGATTGTGTAAGTCAAGAGATCTCAATACTCTTTTCCAGATGAAGAAAGAGTAAGTGTAGTTAAAAAATAGATGGCAGATACTCTCATCCTCCTTGCAACATAAGACAGGAAGCAGAAATAACCATATTTCTAGCCCTAAGCTTATAAAGAGTATGAATACCATTCCTTATCACCTTTCATAGCATGATATTTTCTTTAGGGATAGAACAGTTGCCCGAAATTCTGGAGTACCAAGGGAAGCAGGACAAAGCCTTGAAAGTGGATTTATAAACAGCAGCAATAGAATGAATCTTCCCAGCCCATAAATCATGGACGTTACCCTTTAAGTAAACATTGTTCTGAATATTATCCCACACTTGTCTGATTGCATAAGAACTAGAGTAAGGAAGGTTAATGCAACCATCAGACCAGAATGAGGACACCTTAGCATTATCATTGATCCCAGACTGGAGCCTTAAATTAAAATTAACCACATTCCCAAGAATACAGCCTTGAGCAGACCAAGGATTAAACCTGAAAGAAGTGTCATCATTCTTAATACATTTCTGAAAAATAGGGAGAAAGGGAGACCTGCATCTGAGAATATTCCTCCAAACCCAGCTACAATCCCTAGGGATATCCATAGTCCATAGATGCATATTCTTGATCAAAATACTCCTAGTCCAAGAAGCCCAGAGGTTATTAAAATTATTCATCAATTCTAGTAGACTGAGCAGCCATATTCCAAACCTTGATGTCCAAAATGCCAAGACCACCAAAATTGAAGGGACAACAAACTGAACTGAAGGCTATGGGAATCAGTTTCTTAGAAAAAGGATTGTCGTGCCAAAGAAAATGATTTAATGCAGAGTTAATCATAGATAATAGCTTGGCAGGCAAAATATATATTCTTGCATAGTATAAACACATGGAAGTTGTAATGGATTTAACAACAATCAACCTACCAGCCATAGATAAGCAGGAGTCAAACATAGAAGATAATCTTGCAGTGATTCTTTCAAATAGCTGAAGACACTGGTTAGATCTGATCCTAGAGGAGCAGACATGCATACCAAAATAAGGCTCATTTTCATCAAAGGGAGATAAACCAGATAATGTAGAAATAATACACTCATGATTATCATCTAACCTAGCAATTTTAATCTTGGACTTGCATATATTAGTATCCAAACCAGTTAACAGCTTAAATGTAGCCAGAACATTCATAACACCATTTAGACTTATCATTAGGTTTAGTAAACAACATTAAATCATCAGCAAAAAGGAGAGAGGAAATTTTCAAGCTCTTACAAAGAGGGTGATTGTTAATGAGCTTATGAGTCATCGCATTATTGAAAAGGCTAGTGAATAATTCCATGATACACACAAAAAGGTAAGGAGAAATGGGGTCCCCCTGTCTAATCCTTGAGTAGCACCGAAATAACCAAAGGTATCACTATTTTGACGAATAGAGAATCTAACAGAAATGATACATGTGTATATCCAGGCAAAAAAGGGGTGGGGAAGTTCATTATATAAAGAGTATAAATGATAGATTTCCAACTAATAGTGTCATAAGCCTTTTGAACATCTAATTTCATCACACCTGGGAGAGATATTAGTTCTGTTATAGCCTCTCAATAGCTCATTGGACATGAGAATATTATCAGTAATGTCCCTATGAGGGAGGAAAGCACATTGATTATGAGAAATGGTGGTATCTAAAACATGCTTCATCCTATCAGCCATAATTTTAGAGATGATTTTATATATTACATTGCCGTAGGCAATGGGTCTAAATTGGGCAACAGAAGAAGATTGCTGCACCTTAGGAATCAAAGAAAGATTGGTGGCATTAATTCCAGCTAGAAGCTTATTGTGTTTGAAGAAATTAAGGATGGCTTTAGTCACATCATGCCAGGAAACTTTGAAAAAATGGGCATTAAAGCCATCTGGCCTATGGCTGCTAGATCCCTTCATAAGGAAAATGGTATCCTTAATTTCCTCAGGAGTTGCTTCCCTAATAAGAGGATCCTTATTATTGTTTGATATGGAAGGAAGAGAAACTTGAGAAAATGGATGCATAGAAATATCAGGCAAGTCATGGTTGGCAAGAAGGGACTTATAGTAGTCCAGGAAAGCATCCTGAATAGTATCATTTGTAGTACAAGCATTGCCACACATATCATTAATATTACTGATATAAGCTGAAGCATGTTTTAATTTTAAAGACTTATGAAAAATAGCAGAGTTCTTGTCCCCAAGGATTTTCCATTTAAGTCTGGCCTTCTGCCTAACCATTTTGATCTCCTCCCCAAGAGCTAAAGATAAACTGAGCCTAAGATTAATTTCCTGATCGTTAAGTAAAGCAGTATTAGGATCAGAAAGGATATCTCTCTGCACCTGCAATAAATTATCTCTAATCGAGGAAGAAATGCTACTTCCATTCCCATAATTAGCCTTAGCCTAACTCCTTAACTTGTTCTTCAAATACCTAAGCTTAGTCTGCAAAATAAACATAGGATTACCAAAAACATGCATATTCCAGCAGTTAGCAACAATACTTAGAAAATCAGGATTATCAGTCCAATTATTAAAAAATGAAAATGAGGAGTGTTTTCTCATAGTGGCCATGCCCCAGTCCAAAATCAAAGGAGAACGGTCAGACAAAGATGGAGGGGGAATTAAGGTATTTAGCTTAGGCCATTTCAAGACAGGGGAATTTTTTTGATAAGATCTATTAATACACAAAGAGTTTTATTACTAGATCTGCTAGAGTTATTCCAAGTATAGAAACAGCCAGAGGAAGCAATAGGGAGGAGATGGGCATTATAAATGGAGTTATTTAAAGGCCCAGTATGTTGATAGGTAAGTGGAGAACCACCACACTTATCAGTAGACAGTTGCATACAATTCCAGTCCCCAAAACAAAGCCAAGGAGAGTTAGCTGTGTGAATACTAGGAATTTTATCAAGGAACAATTATCTATGGGAAACACAATTTTTAGCATAGACCATAGTTAGGAAGAATTCAGAAGCAGAAGGGATATGAATGAATTGAGAGTGAATGTACTGTCTATGGACACATAAAGGATTAAAGGAAAATATGGAAGTATTCCACATAATTAGGATCCTACCAAAAGGAGCTTGAGCCAGATTATGGATAAAACTCCAATTACGATTAATAAGAGACACAGCTTTACTAGTTGTTGAATAATTCAGCTTGCTCTTAGCAATAACCATCAGTTGAATATTATGAGTCGTTATAAAGTTGCTAATTTACAATTGTTTGGCATGGGAGTTAGAACCCCTAATATTCCAAAACCCTAACCTGTCGATCATCATTAAGATTTAGCTGAGGAATGAAAGTGCGGTGTGTATACAATTATATGTGCTAATATAGTATACACGGATCGTGTAATATGGATTACAATACAAATGCGGAAATAGATGATAATAGCATAGTAAATAAAAAATAGAAAAATCACACCAGACATTTTTATACTGGTTCGGAGCACCGTCCTACGTCCAGTCCCAGACTTCTATCTGGATTTTCACTATTAACTTCCTCGCTTCACCCGGAGGAACAGGTTTACAACACCCGAACAGCTGAACGGGATTTCACGCCTCTAATACACTGAGGACTTCAACACTTGCCTCTTACAACACAGAGGACTTCAACAAAAGAACAAATACAATTGTTGTTGACAACTTGTGTTCTTGAAAACACGGATTTGTCACTAACAGTACACCCTTCCTATAATCTTATCCTCAAAGTATGCGAATGATGTTTTGAAAAGATTAAGGAAAGTATATTACTTATTGAATCAAAAGATATGAAATAGTTTCAATGATTCAATAAATAATCGAGAGCTTTTTAGAATGCAGGAGTATATAAAGTAAGATCAGAGATTAGATTAAAAAGAATATATGAAATTTTCTGTTGTTTAATCAACGAATTGGATGAGTTTATATAGATAAGAATGGTTGTAACTCTTTGCCATTAAGAGATATGATCTTTGGTGAAAGGTAAGAGATGCAACCTTTGGAGAAGAGAAGTGTCTTTTGGAAAAATTGCTTTCTGTTTAAAAACGGTCGACAGGTTAAAAAGTGACCAGTAGACAGGAATTTAAATACATATACGTTATGTGTATGTGTGCACGTTCAGTGTGCAAATTATGCAGGAACGGTCGACCGCCTATATTGTGACCGGTCGACCGGTCCCTGTAAAGTTGCACACTGAATGTGCAACTATATTCCAATTGTATATATATTAATTTTCTTGAAAATGCATGATTATTTGAGGATAGATTTTAACAAGTTTATCACTAATATATCTATAGTAAATATCAAATAATCAATCTACAATCTATAGTAACATATGTAGCTCTAATGGCCTTGTTTTGTCGATCGCCTTATTTGTCAGAAATCAAAACTTTCATAAAACTTGTGACTCAACATTCTCCCCCTTTTGGATTGATGACAATATATCTGCAAATCTGAATCTCCCCCTGAGTATGTGATCTCTCCCTCATTGAATTCTTATATGTATGTTCCTGCAAGCAATTGTTAGCCCTTTCTCCCCCTTTGTCATCGACAAAAAGGAGTAACAGATACTAGAATAGTAGAATGAATATGATATGCATAGCAAAATAAATCATTAACACATCCAAAACATAACAGAGTATACTACAGAACATAATGTCAAATGAAAAACAAGAATAACGACACTATTTAGTACAAGTGTCGATGAATGTTTTTAAAGTGCTAAACCATAATAGAATCTAGGATGAAGCAGAACGTATCTCCTCTTCATCATCATCATCATCATCATCGTCGTCGTCGTCATCATCTTCTTCTTCTTCCTCATCATTGTGCCCTCTAGATGATTCTCCATGTCCATGACCACTCATTCCTGTAGACTCGTCAGATGATGTCCAGGTGAAAACTGGAGCAGCAGGACGTTTTCCTGGGACTTGTGCTTGAACAGAGGTGGATGTGGAACATGATATAGCATCCCATAGCATACCAAAGAATGACTTGACTTTATTGAAGCGCTTATCGATTTTAGAGTCCATGCGCTTGAGACGTGATTCAAGCAAAAATTGGTTACGCGCGATTGTTTCAAGTGATTCTTTTGTAGATGACTTTGATTTTAATAGTTTTACTTCATCGGAACGAGGACGAGAGGAAGTTGCTCGTTGTTTCCTTGGTCCTCTTTGTTGCCATTCTTCAAAAGGCATAATCTCAAGATAAGGTGGAGGAAGCTTCATTCGTTTGATGGTTATGGCATCAATGCATTTTGGTTTTGAGGTTGCAGAATCAGGAGGATTGACCCTACAAGCTAACAAAAGTCGCATGATATATTCATTGTAGAAGAAATGAGGCCGTGTTGAGTTATTTACCTTGAGAATTTCATCAAAAAGCATGTGAACCCAATTGATTTGGATTTCACCATAAATAGCATAGAGTGCTTTGAAGTTTTCTTTATATACTGCGTCATAATTTCCAAGTCTAGGAAAAAGAGAATGCATCAAAACACGATGAAGTAGTCTGGCTGTCGGTCGAAGTCCAATAGACTTAGTGCCATCACTATCGTCTTCTATGAACTGATGACTAGTACTATTTCGAGTGAAGACTTCGCAGAAGTTAGATGAAAACTCTTCGCCTCGATTTGGTATACCAAGTATAGAGGCAATTCTAGCATGAGTAAGAAAAATTTGCTTGCCACAGACCACAAACCAGATGACGCCGTTTGGATTATCAGGTTGATACTCATCAAGATTCATGTTGGCGTAAAACAATTTGATCATCAAATGATTTATCTCCACACTATTTTCTGAAAAATCGATTAATGGAGTAATGTTGGTATTATTGGCTAACCTTCGAACTCCATAAGCCGTGAAATCATCAAATTTGATGAAAGAACCTGGATGAAACTTGTAATTTGTCATCTGATTCCATCTTGTTACAGCAATTGGACTTTGAAGCCATTTTTTAACGGAGATAGTAGGAGATGAAGTTTCAGAGGTTGCTCCTTTCTTGGATTTCTTTTGAGGAGGAGCCATTGTTGGAGGATTTGAGATTTGGGAATTGAAAATAGGAAACTAGGGTTTGTGATTTTGGGTAAAAGAACAGCTTGAGTAAAAAGTGAAAGAGGGTAGAGGGAAAAAATGACGTATAGGTTTATATAAAAACTGAAAATACGTCAACCGGTCGACCTACGAAATATGGCCGGTCGACCGTTTTCAACCAGAGAGCAAACGGTCGACCGGCTATAACAGGGGCGGTCGACCGGTTCTGGTCTGCTGTGAATAATAAGTTTATTTTTCAAGTTTTTATCATATATCATCCTAAATATATTATATTTCATTTGTAATACAAAATATAACCGTCATTACACAAGAGATATATAAAGATATAATAACTATATATAAATCTAATGAGAAAGTTCGTCATTAGAATTATCGTTGTTTCCTTCAATACGTTTTGACCATGGACTCCATTGTTTCTGAGCTCCTTCATTCTTCTCATAGTTCCGATCCCACGAGTTAGGACTTTTAGATGTTGATGGCCTAGACGGCATTGGTTCATGCACGTCATGCTTGTTGGAACCGCAGAAAAATGTTGCCAACTTTTCTAAAACGGATATTCGTGCCGATGTCCGTTGTTGCTCGTGATAAAGTTGACTTTGCCCGTAATGGAGCTGTCTCTAAAGGTCTATCTGATGTTTCTGGTAGTGGTGTATTTCATCGATTTGAGCTTTGGTACGAGGAGAATAGAATAATGTCCTCTTCACTCGTTTTGAATTTGGAGTTTTATCAGACATACAAGAGCATTGATGATGACAACTTGATTTTTGTTTTGGAGTTGTAGGAGAATAAAATTCCTCCGACTCAGAACTCGTAATTGAAATGTATGATTCTTGAGCACATTTATTACAAATGTGAGCCATAGTGTATGTTGTATAGAATATTATGGTTAGATAAAAAAGATGAACAAAATATAAAATTTTTGCAAGCTTATATACAAGTTTCTTATGTATAAACTTATGGATGTGAGTTAATGAAACATTTTAACCAAGAAAACATAAGCAGAAATTTTATTGTATCTCTAAAAATAGCTTTCCTTATAAAACTGAATTTATAAAATAAGAAAGGAAAGGACGATCACTAAAAAAAATGAGTAAAGAGAATTTAACCATTAAATAAAGCATGGCTTATATTTAATGTAAAAAAAAATAGTTTATGCAAAAGTTATGGTTAAAGGATAACTAAAAAGAATAACTAAAGGATAACTAACAAGAAGACGTTCTTTAGAAATTACTTAGTCAAGATTTTTTCTTGAAATTAAACCAAGCTCTCTTCGTAATCTAATAAAATTAGATTCGAGCAGAGGCTTAGTAAAAATGTCTGCTAATTGATTGTTAGTATGAACATATTCAAGACATATATTTCCTTTGTCAATATTATCTCGAAGGAAATGATGACGGATATCAATGTGTTTGGTTCTAGAGTGATTTACTGGATTTTTAGAGAGATTTATAGCACTAGTGTTATCACAGTATATAATAGAATTTGATAAATGAATATCAAAATCTTGAAGTGTTTGTTGCATATATAGTACTTGAGTACAAGCGAGAGCTGTTGATATATATTCAGCTTCACATGTTGATAGTGAAACACAATTCTGTTTCTTACTGAACCAACAGACAAGTGATTTTCCAATAAAATGGCACGTACCACTTGTACTTTTTCTATCTGTTCTTGAGCCATCGAAATCAGCATCACTATATGATACTAATTCAAATGGACATTCTTTTGGATAAAAAAGACCGAAATCTTTGGTATTATTAAGATAACGAATTATACGTTTCACTGCTCGTAGATGTGATTCCTTTGGATCGGCTTGAAAACGAGCACATAAACAAACACTCATTATTATATCTGGACGACTAGCTGTAAGATAAAGAAGAGAACCAATCATGCTTCGATATAGTTTCTGGTCAACATTCTTACCACTTTCATCTTTGTCAAGATGTGTAGTTGTACTCATAGGAGTTGGTTTACCGGATGTATTTTCTAATCCGAAGCGTTTGATAATGTTTTCACAGTATTTTTCTTGATTGATAAAAATGCCGTTTGAAAGTTGCTTTATTTGAAGTCCAAGAAAATAAGATAGTTCTCCCATATGAGACATTTCGAATTCTTTGGTCATAATACTTGCAAATTCTTTGCAAAGTTTATCGTTTGTTGAACCAAAGATGATATCGTCTACATATATCTGGATAACTAGAATATCTTTTCGAGAATGTTTAATAAACAAAGTTTGATCGAATTTGCCTATTTGAAATCCTGAGCTAATAAGATAGCTACGTAGTCGTTCATACCAAGCACGAGGTGCTTGTTTTAAACCATACAGAGCTTTCTTAAGTTTGAACACATGGTCTGGATATTTTTCATGTACGAACAGAGGAGGTTGTTCGACATAGACATTCTCTTTGATAAATCCATTGAGAAAAGCACTTTTGACATCCATCTGATAAAGTTTGAAATTATGGTGACAAGCAAAAGATAATAGGATTCTAATAGTTTCTAGTCGAGCAACTGGTGCAAAAGTTTCTTCATAATCGATACCTTCTTCCTGATTATATCCTTGTGCTACTAATCTTGCTTTATTTTTGGTGATATTTCCTTGTTCGTCGGCCTTATTTTTATAGACCCATTTAGTACCAATTACTGACTGATCAGTTGGTCGTGGAACAAGTTCCCAAACGTCATTGCGCTCAAACTGATTTAGTTCTTCCTGCATGGTAATGATCCAGTAATCATCTGTAGCAGCTTCTTTTGGATTCTTAGATTCGATATTTGAGAGAAAAGCGACATGACCCATTTGATTGAGTTGACTCCTTGTTCTGACATGTGATGTTATTTCACCGATTATATTTTGAGGCGGATGGTCTCTTAATATTCTTGGTGGTGATTGTAACTCACATATTTGAGGAATATTCTCAATAATTATTTCCGAGTCAGAATCAATATTTGTGATGATTTGATTGTCAGTGACTATTGATTCGTCATCATCTGATATAGTGTGAGGGTGCTGATAGATTTCATCAAAAGAGACATGAAGTGATTCTTCAATAGTTTTGGTTCGTTTATTAAATATCCTATAGGCCTTACTTCTTTCCGAATAACCGACAAATATTCCTTCATCGGCCTTTGGATCGAATTTGCCAAGATGGTCTTTCGTATTTAAAATAAAGCACTTGGAACCAAAAACTTTGAAGTATGAAATTTTAGGCTTCCTTTTGTTAAATAATTCATAAGGAGTATTCTTGGTAAGAGGTCTTATGGATACACGATTCAAAACATAACAGGCAGTTGCCACAGCTTCTGCCCAAAAATGTTTTGGTAAGGTGGTTCCATTCAATAATGTTCTTGCACATTCTTGTAAAGTTCGGTTTTTCCGTTCTACAACTCCGTTCTGTTGTGGAGTTCTGGGAAACGAAAAATTATGATATATACCTTTCTTTGTACAAAAATGTTCAAATTCATTATTTTCAAATTCTCCGCCATGATCACTTCTTATATTTTTAACTTTAATCCCTTTTGATTTTTGAATTCTTTTGACGAAAGATTTGAAATGATCGAAAGTGTCACTTTTATTTTTTAAGAAAATTGTCCATGTATAACAAAAGAAATCATCAACAATTACAAGCACATATTGACTGTGATTTATTGATTGAACTCTAGTAGGTCCAAATAAATCCATGTGTAGTAACTCAAGTGGTTGTAATGTTGATATGACTTTCTTGGATTTAAAAGATGATTTGGTCAATTTTCCTAATTGACATGCATCACAAATGTTGTTAACTTTAACACTCATTTTGGGTAGTCCTCTAACTAGATTGTTTTTGGCTAGCTTGTCAATAGTTCTGAAGTTTATATGACAGAAGCGTTTGTGCCATAGCCATGGATCATTGTCATTAGCCACAAGACACATATCTGAATTATGATTAATACTCATATTCAAAATATATATATTTCTGTCTCTATAACCTTCGAAAACCAAATTATGGTCTTTATCTAAAATACTACACTTATTATTTGAAAATGAAATTATAAAACCCTTGTCACATAACTGACTAATACTAAGCAAATTGTGTTTTAAATTTCTAACTAGCATGACATTAGTAATAAGAGGTAAGTTAGATGTACCGCAATTGCTCACATCGCCTTTGCCGATGATATAGCCTTTTGAATTGTCTCCAAAAGTGACGGAGCCACCATCTGAATATGCAATATTTGTTAATAAACTCTTGTCTCCCATCATGTGCTTTGAGCAACCACTGTCCAATATCCACTTTCCTCTTTTCTTAAGTGGGACCTGCAAAAAATAGAATTAAGTCCATGGTACCCACTTTTTATAGGGTCCTAAGAGTTAGGTCTTAGGAGTCCAAACCCATTTGGGTCCGGTATCCCCTTTATATATATAATTATTATTAAAATGCACAGTATTCAAGAATTGCTGAATGTATTTGTTCCTAATCAAATTGTTATTTGTTTTAGGAACCCATATTTTGATAGTCTTGACATTTTTCTTTTGAAATTTCACAACTGGTTTTGGTTTGGAATATAATAAACTAAGATTTTTCTTAGCTTTAGTTTTTTGTACTTTCTTTTTCCTTTTGTTTCCAAGATGTTTCTTGGTTTCTTGTTTGTTATATCCCAATCCTTGTTTGTCTGAAATAGATTGTGAACTTTCAATGATTTTTGTCAAATTTTCTCGACCTTTGTTAAAATTAGAAACATTTTGAGTAATGTCATCAAACTTTGTTTGTAAGCTAGCTTTTTCTAGGTCTAGAATTTTGACTTTTGCTTTAAGCTCATGATTTTCAGTAGTGAGAGCATTATTTTTCTCCTTTTGAGTTTCTATTTCTTGACTCAAAAGAGATATTTGAGAGTCAACATTAGATGATGATTCTTGAATATTTTCAAGTTCCTCTTCTAATATTTTCTTCTCATCTTTTAACATATCTCGTTCAAACTCTGCTCTACTTAAATCTGCTTTGACTACTTTTAATTGACGTTTTATGTCTTTATATTTGACTATTAATTCAGCATTAATATCAAGTAATTCATCAAATGTAGGAATTTGTACCTCATCTTCTGTTGCCATAAAACAAACATTAGCTTGTTCATTCTCTGAATCACTTTCACTTTCTGATGAAGATGACTCTGAATCATCCCATGTTACTGAGAAGGCTCATTTCTTAGATTTGTCCTTTTTATATTTGAATTTGTCATTTTCTGACTTCTTCTTTTGTTCTGGACAATCTTTCTGCATGTGTCCCTTTTTGTGGCAGTTGAAACATTCTATAGCAGATGAAGATGGTTTATTTGATCCAGGTTTCCTTTTATTGTAACGACTGGCTTTTCGATATTTTAAGAATTTTTTGAATCCTTTCGCAATGAATGCCAAATCTTCGTCTTCAGAATCTGATTCATTTTCATCTTTCTCAACATGAAATGCTACATTTTTCTTTTCTTCTTTCTGTTCTTTTCTAGCCTGCAAATTTGCTTCATAGGACATTAAATTTCCTATCAATTCATCTGGCTTCATGACGGAAAGGTCATTAGCTTCTTCAATTGCTAATACTTTTCCTTCCCATTCACTAGTCAGAGAGTGTAGGACTGTTGAAACAACATCGAAATCAGAATACTTTTGTCCTAAGCCAATAAGTGCATGGTGAATAGTTTGAAACCGTGAATACATGTCATTGATTGTCTCGTTTGGTTTCATTTTGAAATTTTGAAATTGACTTTTTAGCATGGCTATTTTGGCTTGTTTAACCTTGTTAGTACTTTCATGAGTGATTTTTAGTGTTTGCCAAATTTGATATGCATTAGTGCAGATACTAACACGATTATATTCATTTTGGTCTAATGCACAGAACAACATATTTATTGCTCTTGCATTTACGGCTCCTGCCGTTTTCTCAGCTGCAGTCCATTCTGAATAATCAGTTGTTGGATTCACTATTTCTCTTTGAGTGGCATTCCAAGCATCATAGCTATTTGATTGCATAAAGAATGACATACGTGTTGCCCAATAACTATAGTTAAGACCATTGAAAAATGGAGGTCTTTGTGTCGATTGACCCTCCGTGTAAGTGGTGTTTTGAGTGCTAGTACTTACGTTATTTTCCATATTACTATAATATATCAAATAACTGTGTTACGGTTATATGATAACCGGGCTCTGATACCAAATGAAAGTGCGGTGTGTATACAATTATATGTGCTAATATAGTATACACGGATCGTGTAATATGGATTACAATACAAATGCGGAAATAGATGATAATAGCGTAGTAAATAAAAAATAGAAAAATCACACCAGAGATTTTTATACTGGTTCGGAGCACCGTCCTACGTCCAGTCCCAGACTTCTATCTGGATTTTCACTATTAACTTCCTCGCTTCACCCGGAGGAACAGGTTTACAACACCCGAACAGCTGAACGGGATTTCACGCCTCTAATACACTGAGGACTTCAACACTTGCCTCTTACAACACAGAGGACTTCAACAAAAGAACAAATACAATTGTTGTTGACAACTTGTGTTCTTGAAAACACGGATTTGTCACTAACAGTACACCCTTCCTATAATCTTATCCTCAAAGTATGCGAATGATGTTTTGAAAAGATTAAGGAAAGTATATTACTTATTGAATCAAAAGATATGAAATAGTTTCAATGATTCAATAAATAATCGAGAGCTTTTTAGAATGCAGGAGTATATAAAGTAAGATCAGAGATTAGATTAAAAAGAATATATGAAATTTTCTGTTGTTTAATCAACGAATTGGATGAGTTTATATAGATAAGAATGGTTGTAACTCTTTGCCATTAAGAGATATGATCTTTGGTGAAAGGTAAGAGATGCAACCTTTGGAGAAGAGAAGTGTCTTTTGGAAAAATTGCTTTCTGTTTAAAAACGGTCGACAGGTTAAAAAGTGACCAGTAGACAGGAATTTAAATACATATACGTTATGTGTATGTGTGCACGTTCAGTGTGCAAATTATGCAGGAACGGTCGACCGCCTATATTGTGACCGGTCGACCGGTCCCTGTAAAGTTGCACACTGAATGTGCAACTATATTCCAATTGTATATATATTAATTTTCTTGAAAATGGATGATTATTTGAGGATAGATTTTAACAAGTTTATCACTAATATATCTATAGTAAATATCAAATAATCAATCTACAATCTATAGTAACATATGTAGCTCTAATGACCTTGTTTTGTCGATCGCCTTATTTGTCAGAAATCAAAACTTTCATAAAACTTGTGACTCAACAAGGAAGACCTAGTTCTGACACCAATGGGTGAATCTAAAATATCATCATAGTTGGATATTTGGATTGCGGATTGAGATATGGAGAATTAATTTCCATTGTCGTTGTCTTTAGAGGAAGGAATTAATTTCTTGGGTCTACCATGTTTTGATTTCGGAGAGGATTCCAAGTTAGACGCATTACGAGTTGAATGATTTGGGACAGAAGCCATACTATTGGAAAGATTAATATCATAAGGAATAATATCATTGAATAAGTGGGAAGGAAATGATATTGAAAAGTAAGGAGATTTGAAAGGAGAACCTGAAGAAGAAGAGAGAGGAGGGGGAAGAAGAGGAATGAAAGATGGAGATACGTGCATGTCAGTGTGCAAGTCAGAAGGGGAGGCACATGAAGAGATTATGGGAATCCCTGAAGAGTCATTAATTTGGGGAGGATTGGGAGAGGGTAATATTTCTGATGGAAGGGAATCATTGTTCAAAAGTTGAAGAATTGAAAAAGGGTTTGAAGTTGAAATAGAGTTATCCAACCCCACATCAGCATTAGCCATATCATATGAACCATGCAAAGATGGAGGCTGCAGGTCATGCATGTGAGCATTAATTGAACAACAAGGATCATTCAAATTGGCCTCAGGAATAAAATCATTATTCAAGGCAGCCAACTTTACTGTATCTTTTCCAATTTCACTTGATACTTCCACTCTGTCTACAGCACCTGCCTGAGTTTCATTCTCCTTATTATTTGGTGAAACATTAGTGATATCAACCACAACAGTAGCATCAGAAATTGGATTTATCTTCCTCCATATCTTCTGAACAACTTTTGCTTTCCTTCTTGTCCTAACGGAGAACAACACTTTCCTCTTACTTTGATTGTCTTTAACTTTTCTTGGGTCATCAGCTCCATCCACAATATCTCCAGTTTCCTCCTTATCACCAAATTCATTCTTTTCTTTTTCTTGACTAAATTCACACTGGCTAGAAGTATTACCAAACACATTACAGTGAATGCATATCAGAGGCTTCCAAGCATATTCAATCAAAACATTTGGATAGGAATCGTCACCCATAGCAATATATTCAGGCAATTCCTTATCAGGGGATATTTCAATTAAGCATTTGGCATACTCAAATCATTTCATTCTTTCAGTATTTTCATCATAACAAATTAATCTCTCAAGATGGCACGCAAGCCAGTTAATGCCCAACAATGACCGAGTAAAAATAGGAATCCGAAAAAAATGGACCCATATAGGAACAGACTTAACTGTTGCATGAGCTGATGCAAAGGATGGGTTCCATTTCGAAATAATGAACATCTGGCCTTTGATAAAGATGGGGTCTTTCATAAGAATATTCATCTTATCCTCCACATTGGAGAACTTGAAGTAATAGTTCTGCTTGTCAAAAAAATCTCATATGACCCTTTAAGTTTCCAAACATTTTCCAAATGAGATTTAACTGCCATGAAGTTGACCAGCTAGGAAAAGCCAACCAAGCACTCAGACCATATTTTGATTTTTTTCATTTACAACTTCCACCGGTGGATCAAAGGGGGCACCAGAGTAATGTAAGTCAAAGTGAACAGGTGTGTAAACACCAGCATTTTTGGGTTTACAACTAAAAAGAGATGACCATTTAGACAAAGGAACCGGGACAGGAACAGGAATAGGAAGAAGGGATGAGTGGTCAGATTCAAATGAGGAAAGAGGAGGGAAAGAAAGGTTAGACATAGGGAGGGGAGGGATAGGAGAAGAAGGTGGATCAAGGGGATGAGGAGGGAGAGGTTGACCGACAGGGTTCAGAACTAAAGAAGGAGCAGAAGACAAGACATGCGGAGGGGGATGGAAAAGGAAGGAAAGAACAGGGCAGACGGTGTGGAGATAGGTATGGGAGTGGCAGCTGAGGCATGGGAACCATGAGAGGACATGATGAGAAAAAAGAATTTATATATGTATGGAATTTGTTTTGTTTATGAAATTTTTGATAATTTCATAGCCTATTCAACTTCTCCTTCTTTGATTTAATTTGTGATTTTTCAATTAAATAAGGGGTTTAGATTACGGATTTTATTCGTAGTATACACCACTTGTTCCACATAAATTTCCTTATTATCTATTTCTTTGTAAAAGAGGAATTGACTAGAATATGAAGTTTAGATTGCAATTGCTATTGTTTAGGATATTCCATTGAATTGGTGTAAAAAATTGAGTTTTAATTCTATTTACAAGTTCGTTATTGCTGTTTTTTATTAATATTTAATCTCCGTTTTGAATATTAAAATCACTTATTTTGTTATGTTGAAATCTTGGAAATTTATAGAAAAAGGTCTTGTAATAGTATTTGGTTTGGTAATTGACATTTAACGCTAATTTAGGGCGTAAAATCCATGTGTTTAGAATTTATTAGACGCGAATGTTTATTTATCTCTATTAGCATAACTAACATTTAATTATTGCGTACATGACATAGTTAATTAGGAATTTTTTTTCATTATTTCTCCCATTATGAATGTAACTGATTGTTAGGCAAAATAAGAGGAAACATTTATGTATCCTAATTATTATTCTAAGGCGTAACAAGGAAGATTTTTTATAAGGCATTATTTATGAAATGGTGAGATGAATAATATATATATATGGTGTACGGGTGTATTTAATTTATGGCTATGTCATAAGGATGTGAGGTGTAATGGCCCAGGGTTTTGACACTTATTAGTGGAATAATTTACCAATTTTAATTATTGGTAATATAATTTTTTACCAGTCAAACAATAAATTTTGGTCATTTTAGATATATATATATATATATATATATATATATTTGGGAAGCTATGATTTAAAAATCTGAAATTTTTAATCTCTAAAAAATATTTAAATAAAAACTATACTTTCTATTACAAGATATAATTGTATGTAGAAATATAATTCTATGTATATGCATAAATTTGATATAAAATTTGAAATTATATATACATACATACACACACACACACACATATATATATATATAGGAAGAAATTCACATAAGTGGCTAGTATTTATTTGTATGTAGTTATAGCATACAACTAAAAATTTATATAATGACACAAGGCTTAGGCATGTAAATAAATATATATATATATATATTTGTATATGGGAAATAAGACAAAACTATGTTCATATATATGTAGTATATATATGTATATTCAAAGATGAATATATATATATATATATCTGTAAACACATAAGGCGACATTGCATTAAATGCACATCCTCTTAAGCATATATTCAATTTGTCAAATCACTTTTTTTAAATCAAGTCATTATCTCAAATCAAAGAAAATATACAATATAAAAAAACAAAAAAAGATAAAAAAATAAACTTACTATACATAATGAATTACAGCCTACTCTCCTCTGTTATAAATAGCACTGCCTTGTTTTATCTACTGGCAGTCGAACAATATAATACGAGCTGCAATTAAAACTTAAGGAAAATCAAAAAACAACTCAACTTCAGAGAGGATCAAACCAAAGCATGCAGTATATTCAAAATAGTGCTCTATTTCAAAAGAAGAAAAGGTGAGTAAAAAAATTATTTCTTTTTACACTGCAACCTGAGTTTCATGCTTGATATAGAAATAAATATGTTGCTTGATACATATGTTTGTACAAGACAATATATACACTTATATATGAATTTATATTAATGGTTATAACTAGAGAAAACTCATGGCTCTGAAACATCATCCTTTGTTATGCTATATGTTGAAAACTGTATGCCTAAGTTCAAAATTTCCTACCTATCAATCTAATTAGATTTAGGTTATGATGTCAAAAGGATAGAAGTTTTTTTCTTACTACACTTTGTTTTAAAATTTATTTATTAAATATTATCAAGTGTAAAGGAATAAAAGTATAATTTACAGTAAGCTAACCCAATTTTTAAAAATTTGAATATCATGTTTTAATCTTTTGCTTAATAAACGCGATCGTTGTGTGAAATGATGAATTTTGGGGGTAGTTTCATGATTTTTGGTTTCTATATGGTGAGATAATAGGAGATGATCATTTTTTGGTCTTTGGTCATATTACGGTGAGGCAGTCAATGGTGGAGGTCGAGGTTTGATTAAAAGGTAGCTCGGAGGAGGTAGAACTTGGGAAAAATGGCGTTGGATTTTATAAGACGGCGTGGTGGTTGGTCGGAGGTGATGCAGGGTTAAGAGGAGAGTTTGGGTCATGGTTGTTTTTGAGGTAATGATGGCGACACGTGGAGTGCTAGGGTTGTGGTGTAGGGGGAAAGGAAGAGGTACGTGTGGCGGTTCTTCTGGTGAAGTTGGGTGGACGCCGGTGGTCAGAGGTGGCCGGACGAGGTGGGGAAAGGAGGTTGGGTGCATTCTTGGTTTTGGTTTGGAGTTCGAAATTTTGATTTAGTGATTCTCGCAGGAAATTTGGATGGCCAAGGGTTTGTGGGGTTGAAGCTGACCTGGGATGATGGTCGATGGCGATAGATGGTGGCCGGTGATCGTGTGCACTTGCATGCATGGATAAGTTCATGGTTGTGTGCATGTTAAAGAAGGATAAGCGGGGAAAACCGAAGAGAAGGAAGAAACGAAGGAGTTTTTTTCCTTTTGTTCTGGTATTGGACCGATGGGCCTGGACCTTGTTTTAAAAAATATATATAAGTTTTACCAAGTATTTTTTATTTAAACTACAAAATCTTTAAAACTTTTTTCATTTTTCCTTTCATTTAATTGGGATTTGTATTTTATCCCATCACTCAAACATCTATACCTAAATTATTTTGTTAATTTAGTAGTGTAAAATTTAATTAATTTTAATAAGTAAAGTTAATAAACAAAATTAACTTTTAAATGGATAAATCCTAAGTTAATTTGTATGAGGTAAATATTGATGGATTTCTAAATTTAATTAAATTGATAATAAATAATTTTGTAATTAATTTTATTTATAAGTAAGAAGGGTTAGAGATAATAATTAATTTTGTTTTTAAAATAAACATATGAGGGTTTTGATTGGTTAATATGGGCCATAAATCGTCTAAATAATTGAGGATATGTGATTTGTCTTGATTTCTCTAGTGTATTAATTTCAGTTGTTCTGTGATAAAGTACCCTGATTAATTGAGCAGTTAAAATATAAAACGTTGACACGTTTATTGGTAATAGACATGTGTAATTAAATTTCCATGTGTAGTTGTGGCATTTTGAAATTGAATTATTTGTTAAAAACAGCTTGGCCTTTAAAATATGTCGTTTGCATTCGATGAGATCAAGATTGGATATCAGGATTATCCGAAAACCATATAGATCCAAAATAAACGATCAGGTCATGACGATTCCAAGAGAAGATCCGGAATGAAGATTCAGAATGCAAGGGCTATTTGTCGCTAACTCTAAAGGTGATTCCAATATGAGTGTAATGGAGATAGTGCCTTCGGTTTCGTTCGGACCCAAAATGGACTTGTATGGACTAATGCAATCAAAACATCATCATTGGAGGACGATGAACATTATAAGCGAATGTGTTCTTAAAAGATAATCTAGCCTCAAGCCTCATCAACCGGGAATGACTCAAACAGGGGAGATGCATCAAGGCTAAGTGAATCGCTCCTAAGTAGGTTAAGGTTACCACTATATAGAGTCCCTTTATTTCGGCTGTATGGCGGTTGCTGATCCCAACTTTTAATCTTATTCGGACTATCTAGGTTTTGGGTAGCCCAGTCTTGTGTGGCAGGGGATCCCATAGTGATCCTCGGTGTTATTTTTCTAGAGATGCACCATGACGGGCGGTACCCCAGTAGCTCAGTCATTGTATGGAACTCATTCTCCAATAAGTGCCTTTGGTCTTGATTGTATATCTATTATGCTGGAATTTAATTAATGTAACGATTTCAACTATGTGAATAATTTATTTGAAAATGCTAGACATTATTATAATATCACTGGATTTCCTATGAAAGTGTTTTGGTTATCATAAGGGAAAAACCCGTCTGTGTTTATGTGCGGCAAGTCTTACGAGATACCCTTGGTTTCAAATGTTTTCAATTTAAAGTAACCGTTTTATTCACACCAGACCTATGTCCGACCTAGAGTATTTTATGTTTTCCCTGAACTCTTGGGTACTCAAATTTTTATGAGTGCCAAGATATTTCAGGTTTGCTTTCGATGTATTTTGGAGGAGGAGTTAGAGCAGGTGGCTTCAACGTATCTAACTATATTTATATTCCGCGTATTAGTATCTATGTATGCATTTTGGTCTGTAATGATTAGGCCGGTCACCATGATAGTCTAGTATGATGTATGTAAAAACTATGGCTCTGATGTATTGTACTGGTAACTTTGTGATATATGTTATATAATATATATATTATCCGTTCCGCTGTGAGATTCTGTGATTTGTTTCTAGTTCTTTCTTTCTATATATTTCTTTTCTACCTATGTCTTTCTTATTTATGATTCGTTTTTCGATGGAATGAAAGGCGGATAGTCACATTCGGTATCAGAGCCAAGTTGAGTAAATACTTAGGCTTTGGTGGGATTACTCATTAGAGATAGAGTCGGTAGCAATCTAGAATGAGTTTGAGTGTATTAATAGCTATGAGCGCGTAATTGTTAGTGAATACTAAATATTTTTTATATTGTGTCGACTTATTGGTTGTGCGTTTATGAATTCTGGTCGGTACGAGAATACAACCATATCGATAGGGGTTTCTAAACTCTTAAACAAGGTAAACCGACGTAGTATTGTTCAAAAGTGGGTGAATGAAATAATTTTACCCAAAATTATATTTTGATATGAAAAAATAATTTTCTAAAATTATTATACATAACTGGATGTTGGTTGTTAATATTATAATCGAACAAGATTATAAAATTTGAAATGTTTACATATACACACACACACACACACAACCAAATATGAATTGTATAAGTATGATTTCTACAAAGGAATATAACTAAAATTTGATTTAAACCGGAATTTACATCCCGGAAATTTTGGAAAATGTTTTAAATTGGGATTGGAACTAAGTGTTTGGAACTTTTTAAATCTAGCGAATTTGGAAATGTTTTACAAAGTGGGTTGAAAGGAATAACGGGGTATTACTTTGGAAATATTTTTAAAGAGAAATTGTTTTAAACTTTTTGGAAGTAAGGAAGCACTGAACTCATTTCAATCGTTGGAGAATAATCCTGGTGGTGATGGCCATGTCATTAGTATTCATTTTCGAGTTTCTAAGTGATGGATTGCTACCGTGATGGTTGGTTACGTTTAATTGTTTTGGACTTGTTTGATAAACAAAATTTGTTTAGAAGTTCTGAAGGGAACTGTTTTTGGGAAAAAACAAGTGGTTTTGAGATTTCAAGGGTATGATTTGATATACCAAAGTGATATATGTATACTTATGATTTCAAAATGTTTGAAATAAAACCGGGTAATTAAATTCTAGGGTTTATATTTAAAAGATTTGTAAAGTTAAGAAAATCAGTTATTGAACTTAAAACTGAGGTTAATGTGGATAAGAATGGAAAGTGTAAAATTTTGATATCCAGGAATTAAAGTTTAACTTGAGTAAATTAAAGTGAATAAGATATATTGAAATTTAACGTAAGGTAATTAAATAAAATAGAAGTTGGAATTGAATTGAATGAGATATAAAGTTAGAATGTACAATAATTATATAACTATAAGTTATGATTATTGAATGAAAAGGATATACTTAAGCTATTGAGTGATGTATATAATCTAGAGCTATGATCATAAATTGTAATTGGACTTAAGTAAGTAATAGGAGATAATAAGTAAATAAGTTTTGAACGTATGAATTGAGAAATGAAATGGTGAAACCTAAATACAAATAGTGATACTATAGTAAGGAAATGAAAATTCAAAAAAAATTGAATTTTTAAATGAAAGGTGAATTGAAATGGGGTAAACCGAATATAAATGTGAATGGTGAAGTGTTTATATAACTATATGTTATAAATATGGAATGTGAATAAATTTAAGTGGAAATTAAAGGAGTTGTAATAAAATAAGTTGTATAACTTATTAAACTGAGAAAGTGGAAAAAATATAATCAAGTTTAAAGGGGTTAAGTAATAGATAACCAAGAAATGAATTCAATTTAAGGGTAAATGAATTGAATATGAATTGAAACATGATTTTAGAGTATAGTGGAGTATGATCTTAAGTTTTAAAGCTGAGTATAACTTAAGAGGTGATAGGAAATGCTTATGATAAACCTCAGAAAGAGTTTTGTGAAATGGTTTATAATAAATCAGCTTGAAATGAAATGTCGTTCACTATAAAATGAGGTGAATAGCACTATGTGAATTAAATGGAAGTGAATAAATTGAATGGATCAATTTAAAGGGAATTAGAATTGGGTTACCATGTAAACTTAACTTACGTGATTATTTATGAAATGAATTCATAAATAAAATTAACATGGATTGGAGTGTGTTAATGAAAAATGAAATGAAAAAAGTTTGGTAGATAGTATAGATGAGAATCAAATGGAAATTAGATAAATTGGTTTAAATTCAAATTAAAAGGGGAATAAATTGAGGTTACCAAAATGGGCTTGCATGTAATTAATGTGAATTATAAGTGGAATGCAAATAGATTGATTGGGAATCAACTTGAAATTGAATAAAGGTGAGTGTATGCAAGTAAAGTACATATAAATCAACCAGAACTGCAGCTTCCTTAGCAGAGATCTTCATGAGGGGGAGATTTTGAGATTACACGGAGTTTCCATAAGCATAGTAAGTGATCGTGACTCGATTTTACCAGCAAATTTTGGGAAGCTCTACAAACAACCCGTGGGACGAAGTTGAGTTTAAGCACTGCTTACTGTCCTCAAATAGGTGGGGAAACCGAGAGGCTGAACCGCATTCTGGAAGATATGCTGAGGGCATGCATTCTAGACTTCGGTGGGTCTTGGGATGATCATCTACACCTGGTAGAATTTTCCTAAAATAATAGTTATCAAGCAAGCATATAAATGGCACCCTACGAAGCTCTCTATGAAAGGCCATGCAGATCATCATCGTGTTGGGTGGAGTCAGGGGATTATTTAATCCTTGGTCTGGATATGATTCGGGAAGCATCTGAGAAAGTCAATATGATCAAGAAAAGAATGAAGGCATCCCAGGATCATCAAAAGGGCTATGTCGATAAAAGACGATAGGATCTAGATTTCGCAGTTGGAGGCCTGGTATTCGTTAAGATTTCCCCGATCATAGGAGCAATCAGATTTGGTAAGACTGGAAAGATGGCTCCAAGATATATAAGACCCTTTCATGTTCTCGAAAGGATCGGTGTTTGGCATATAGGTTTGAACTATCAGACAGGATGGCAGGGATTCACAATGTATTCCACGTATCCCATCTGAGGAAATACGTGCATAACCCATTATTAGTTGTAAAACCATCGGTTCAGGTTGATTTGGAGGTTGAACCGAACTTAAACGTGGTCGGGCATCCAGTTTAGATTGTGGATCAAGATAAGAAGAAGCTCCAGAAGAAGGTGGTAAAGTTAGTTAAAATCAAATGGAGAGAGGATCCCCGAGATTGTATCTGGGAAACTCAGGATAGTGTAAAGGAAGCCCATCCAGAATTGTTGTCAGGGTAGTTAGGGTTATTTTGTTTTGTGTATAACTATTTGTTATGGTTGTTAGGATACAAATGATGTGCATGCTTTGCTATGTGAATATGAAAACTTTTTGCTAAACGTTGAATAATTTCTTGCTTTTAAATTTCGAGGATGAAATTCCTTTTAGGGGGAGGAATGCAACGACCCAGGGTTTTGATACTTATTATTGAAATATTTTACCGATTTTAATTATTGATAAAATAATTTTTTACCAGTGAAATAATAAATTCTGGTCATTTTAGATATATATATATTTGGGAAGTTAAAATTTAAAAATCTAAAATTTTAATCTCTCAAAAATATTTAAATAAAATCTCCACTTTCTATTACAAGATATAATTATATATAGAAATATAACTATATGTATATGCATAATTTTGATGTAAAATTTAAAATTTTATATATATATATATATATATATATTTAAATAGGAAGAAATACAAATAAGTGGCTAGAATTTATTTGTTTGTCATTATAGCATATAAGTAAAATTTTATATAGATGACACAAGGCTTAGGCACGTGTGTATATTTGTGTATATATATATTTGTATAAGGGGAATAAGACAAAACTATGTTCATTTATATGTAGTATATATATGTGTATTCATAGATGAATATATACATGTAAACACACAAGGGGACATGACATTAAATGCACAACCTCTCAAGCATATAATACGTCAAATCCTTCTTTTAAATAATAAAATCCCCGTTTCAATTTATCAAATCACTTTTTTCTAAATCAAGTCATTATTCAAATCAAAGAAAATATACAGTATAAAAAAAGATAAAAATAAACTTACTGTACATAATAAACTACAGCCCACTCTCCTCTGCTATAAATAGCACTACCTTGTTTCATCTGCTAGCACGAACAATATGATACAAGCTACCATTTAAACTTAAGAAAAATCAAAAAACAACTCAAGTTCAGAGAGGATCAAACCAAAGCAAGCAGCATATTCAAAACAGTGCTCTGTTTCAAAAGAAGATAAGGGAGTAAAAAAAAACTTAATTCTTTTTACACTGTAACATGAGTTTCAAGCTTGATATAGAAATAGAAGTGTTGCTTGATAGATATGTTTGTACATGACTATATATACACTTATATATGAATGTTTGTTAAGGGTTATAATCAGAGAAAACTCATGGCTCTGAAATATCACCCTTTGTTCTGCTGTAAGTCAAAAACTATATTCTTAACTTAAAATTTTCCTATCTCTCAATCTAATTAGATTTAGGTTATGATGTTATAACGACCCACCATTTTGGATGGTTCAAATCGACAGTAAACCACGCATATCAGATGCACACCATTCAAAAGGGAGGACTGTTAATGGGGTAAATAAGAAAATAAAAGAAGAAGAAAAAACTAAACAAAGAATCTCGCAGTAGAACAATAAAATGTAATAATCAAATAAATAGTTCATGAAGCTGTTTTACAAATAAAATTTGATTACACTTTATAATTCAAATAAAAGTTATACATACATGAAAAGTAAACAAATAAGTGGAGCACAGGATGTAGTGTAATAATTTTAATAAATAATAATAATAATATACCGAATCTTCATCTTCGTCCTCTAGAAAATAGTCTACTATACACTGAAAACTCAGACCGAACCGAGCGTAGTGAAAAATAATACACTCGAGTCAGAACTAAAATTCTTATGCAAATTAAATCAAAATCAGATGAAATAAGGAATGCATGTATCCACATTTTTGAAGGTTCAAATTTTCTACAAAGGTTATTATTTCCACATTCAGAATAAAATTGATTTCACAAAAAATCCATTCTAGTAACTTACAAATTTAAAGAAAAATTCCCAATTAAATTTCATAGTTCAAGAGATTTGATTTATAAAATATTCCAAAGTTTCAACATTCAATTTTATAGAAACTTCCCAATGTTTCCAAATTTAATTTTGAAACTTTCAAATAAAAAATCGACGGTTTATTTCACAAAAATCATTTTCGTGGTTCAAATAGTAAATCTAAACATGCTAATTTTTTTCTCATGTAAATATATGAAATTTATGGGTTTTATATCTTTATTCAGCTTCAAATAATCAATATGATAATTTATACAATTACAATAAACTTTAGGGTGATAACAAGGATATATCAAAATAAATGAACAAATACACATTCAATCACAATAGCGTCCATCACAACATACAATCAACATTCATATCAACCAATTTCAACAAATCAACCAATTCAATAACATGTCAGAATAATTATTATTTATCATATATTGGAGTTTAGGTATTCAAATTAAATATCAATTAAAATCTAACACCAACAATCAAAAATTTATCAATAAATGACCTAGTTTAACTTGCAATAAAGTTTTAATATTTCTTGAGTGAGTTTAAACACTCACCTTATGGATCTTCCTTTTCTAGTTGGATTTGGATCCGCTACTACTTCATCCTTTTGATTTTTTTTCCTTGTTTTCTTAATCTTTCCTTTTTTAGAAAGTTTTTAAAGAGATAAAGATGTTTGTATAGATTTGGATTTGAAGAAAAGGATTTGGAAAAGAAGATCTTTTTTAAAGAAGATGAAGAATTGAAAAAGATAAAGAAGATTTGAAGATTAAGAATAAGAAAAAGGAAGCTTTAAAAAAAAGAGAAGAAAGAGATTTGAAGAAGAAAAAAAAATGAAGGAGGAAAATGAAGAGAGGGAGAAAAAAATGAGATGGAATTTTGTTTGAAGAAATGAAGCTACAGAAGGTGAGATTTGAAAAATGAAAGGAGGCTATAGGAATGAAGATGGAAACAAATGAAAAGATAATTAAGTATATATAAACAAACTAGGAATTTTTTTTTTTGCAAAGCCAGCGGTGTTAACTGGGCCCCTACCAGTTTTATTGAGTCAACAATAAAAGAAGAACAACAGAGGTAAAACAGAAAGAATAAAAACAAGGATATATACAAGGATAAAAACAGCATTATCAAGCCCAAACGTGAATCAAAGACTGAGGGTAGATTCCACCACTGTTCTTCAAAAGCATGTAGGTGCGGCACTTGACTTCATTCCAGAGATCATTATCATTTCTTCTTGCATTTTCAAAAACAATGGCATTTCTTTCACTCCATATCACAACCATATAAACTTTCAAGCAAATAGTCAAAACTCTGCCTTGCTTAGTTCTCCACCTAGTAGCTTTGTATATAATACTCCACGAAATTCTTGAAGTTTGTCAGGAAAGGTTAATACCAGTAAGGCAACCAATCTTATATAATATATGTTGCAAAGCAGGACATTCAAAGTATATGTGCTCAGTGGTTTCATCATGGTGCTCACAAAACAAACACTGTGTTAAACATGCCATCCCAAACTTATGTAATAAACTTCTGGTAAGCAAGGCACTGTTTAACACTTTCCACATCATTAAATTATCCTGGGGAACAGAATCATTTGTCCAAATAACTTCATATCATTTAGTTGCAGGCAGGGGAATAATAGTAGTAAGGAATTTATACACCTCTTTGATAGTATGTGCCTTTTTGTGCCATAAAACTGTGTCATCTTGAGTATCACTGAATGTTATATGTTGTATTTCAGACCAAATTTGCCGTATAACTTGATTACTGCTATTAGGCAACTGGATTTTACCATTTAGTAAGTAGGCATTAGCATCAGCTGCAATGTGTATACCAAATTGAATTATTTGTGAATATGTACATATTTTTGATAAGATTAGGCCATTTCTTACCCAAGGATCATTCCAAAAACTTACTGCAGTTCTGGCATTGACTGGATATTGTATCATTGGTAGATAGTCTTCTCTATACTTCAGTAAGCTTCTCCAATTCCAACTACAGTGCTGTGGGGTATCCATAATCCAGAAATGTCTGTTCTTTATGTTGTAATGCCAAGTCCATTCAACCCATAAACTATCTCTTCTATTAATGAGAGCATCAAACTGTTTACTTATTGCTGCTTTGTTCCACTTCTTGACATCAAAGACTCCTAGCCCACCCATTCTCAAAGGAGCCTCAAATTTGGAAAATGCACATGTCACTAACTTTCTGTTGAATATACTTCCTGTCCAAAAGAATCTGTTCATTGCTGATCTGACTAGTTGTAATAATTTTACCGGTAGGATCATTGTTCTAGCCCAGTAAACAATAGAAGAGAAGACAACTGATTTTATGAGAACAAGCCTACCACTTTGAGTCAAGAA
The DNA here is from genome assembly GCA_030765085.1 of Allium cepa. Lineage (NCBI taxonomy): Eukaryota > Viridiplantae > Streptophyta > Magnoliopsida > Asparagales > Amaryllidaceae > Allium > Allium cepa. The sequence continues at coordinate 268,435,874 of CM060941.1, read as the reverse complement.
CCTATTTTCCCATGCAGACATAACAGAGGTTATTTTGTGGTATAGTGGTAAACAGTCATTCTTAGTTATTCTTTTTGTTATAAGTGGTAGACCAAGGTACTTCATGTCATTAGCCATGCAAGAGAGGCCAGACTGTTGGTGGAGATCAGCTGCTTGACTAGGGTTTATACCAGCAACAAGCAAGGATGATTTGTCTTGGTTTATTGATAGTCCAGCCATTTTGTTGAATGTTTGCAGTGCATCCTTAATACCATTCAATGAAGGCAACTCAGGTTTTGTGAACATCATAACATCATCAGCAAACATGATGGATGTGATTTGATGATGAGAACACTTAGGATGATACTTTATGTTCTTATTGGTGTGACTAGTTTTGAGGATAACAGTTAACACCTCCATGACCATGAGAAATAAGTATGAAGATAACGGGTCTCCCTGCCGTATACCTTTACTACCCCTAAAACAACCTACCGGTCTTCCATTTATTACTACTGAGTATGATGGAGTGGATATACATACATATATCCAAGACACAAAAACTTTTGGGTATCCCATCACTGCCATAATCCTGACTATGGATTCCCAATGAATAGAATCATATGCCTTAGATATATCAATTTTAAGTGCAGCTGCAGGGGGGCCATTACTTTTACCATAACTTTTGAGAAGTTCTTGAGCTAAGAGAACATTATCAATTATGTCCCTATTTAGTAAGAAAGCAGATTGATTGTTTGATACAACAGAAGGAAGTACAGAAACTAACCTGGTTGCAAGAATTTTTGATATACACTTGTACACCACATTACAACAAGAAATGGGCCTATATGAAGTAACACTTGAAGCAGGTGAGACCTTGGGGATAAGAGCAATATTGGTGCAGTTGATTTCTCCAAGAATTTTGCATTTGTTAAAGAAATTGTGTATTGCCTTGCAAAATTCACTGCCAAGAATACTCCAAGTGGAAGTGAAGAAAACAACATTAAAACCATCTAGGCCTCCTGAAGAAAGTTTGTTCATTGAGAATAGTGTTGACTTGATTTCCTCATCAGTGACAGGCCTAATTAGAGATGTTGCTTCCTGGGTTGAGATGCTTGGGAGAGTTGTATTAGATATTAAGTCCAGATCAGGGAGAAATCCATCATGTTTTCCAAATTGTTTCGTGAAATATTGGATAAATGCTTGGTCAACAAAGTTAGGAGTTGAATGCAGAGTTCCTTGCTCATCAGTTATACTATGAATATTTTCTCTTGCCTGCTTTACTTTAAGTGAATCATGATAAAACTTTGTGTTTTTCGTTACCTTCAGAAATCCATTTTTTATGAAGTTGCTGCCTTTTCATGTTAGCTTCCAATTGTAGTGCTGTATTAACCTCCATAAATAATCTCCTTTCCTCATCAGCTGCTTGAATGTCAAGTGGATGTTCCATCATATAGTCTTGATTTGTTTTCAATTGTTGTGTAAGTGTTGTCGATAGCAGTCCACCAGTTCCAAAGGTTGTTTTAGCCCACTATTTAATAGCTTGCTTGATATACTTTAGCTTCCTGCAAAACTTAAACATAGGGTTACCATAGCATGAAAATACTGCATTTACATGTGAAACTAATACTAGAAAGTGCTCATGCTTAACCCAAGCATTATAAAATTTGAAACTTCTCTTTTCTCTTCTTAAATGGTTCCCAAATGACAATATAAGAGGGGAGTGATCAGATAGTATGGATTGTGGGAGGAAAACAGATAGATTTGGCCAATGAGAAAGAGCTTGAAAGTTGCAAAAAGCATGGTCAATAGTGGTAAAGGTACGAACACCACTTCTACTTCTATTATTCCATGAGTACTTGGCACCTGATTTATTCACTAATATTAACTCAGAATCAAAAACAGATTGATTGATAGGGTCAAGTTCTCTGGGTGTAATTGGAATTCCACCAAATTTGTCATTAAAACCATAACAGGTGTTGAAATCACCCAATACAAGCCAAGGGTGAGAAGATTGTCTTAATGGTGGCATTGTTTTGAGAAAGGCATTTCTAGAGTTTACTGAGCTGTCAGCATAAACAATTGTTAAGTAGAAAGTGATTTGGGTTTGGGAGTGATGAACATGAAAATGAATAGATTGTCTAGAAGACAGAATGGGAGATAGTGTTAGGATAGAAGAGTTAAAAATAACAAGAATTCTTCCATAGGCAGCTGTATAAAGGTTATGATGTATGGACCAGTTTGGATTGATGTAGTTAGCTGCTTTTTGGGATAGGGTAAGGTTAAGTTTTGTTTCTAGTAGACCAATAAGACAGATGTTATACTCAGAAATATATTTCTTTACTTGATCAAGTTTCAGATTGCTATGAGCTCCTCTTATATTCCATGTTGCTATATTTGTATACATAATTTATTATTGAGATGGGGAGGTGATATTCCTTCTCTGGGCTGAAAGAGATCTTGATCTTGTTTGAACCTTCCTTCTTGCCATGCTTGGGGGGGGGGGGGAGGATGGCTGTGTGTTAGGATGGGTATTGGATGTATCCAGGTAGCTAAATGGAGAATTTGTAATGGCGTTGGGTTGATGGTTGAGATTGTTCTGTATGCATGGTGCTTATTAATTGAGAGATCTGTGTTTCAAATGAGTTGCACCATGATTTGTCAAATACTGAATCAATAGTACTAGTTGGTGCAGGCACTTCAGCTGTTTCATTTCCAAAATGCTTGTTTCTTCCACTTGGGTTATTTTCTTTCATATTTGTTTCCTGCACTACTTGTGTAGTAGACTGCACCAGTATCACTGAGTTAGTTTGATCTTCAGTTATATTTGTTTTCTTGGTTGTCTCTGTGTGTTGCTCACTACAATTTAACTCATTTGTTATTTCTCCTTCCTCTTGTTCTTTCAAGTCAGTTATTCCTTGTTCATCCTCAACTGTTTGAAGAAAGTTGTACATGTTACTTGTGCTTACAGTACCAACATGTACATCCCCTAATGTATTTTTTGCCTTATTAATGAGCTTGTTGCTTTCATCATTACCAACTTCATTTAATTTTTGTTGTACACCTGGCATCATCAATTCTGCTTCTTCAATTACTTCACAATTATTGATTGTTTTTCCCTTGTTCTTGTTTACTTTCTGCCATATCTGCTTCACATTGTTCTGTTTAACATTGTTTTGCCCCTTTTTCATCATAGTCTTCCCATCATCATATTTTTTCTGTTGCTCAGTATTTACATTTTGTTCTACATTCTTTTCATTTTCCACTTTCTTGCAGTTACTCATTTGATGCCCAAACTCCTTGCACACTGTACATATCTCTGGTTTCCACAAGTAAACTACATTAACAACTTGAACTGATCCATTTTGTAATTTAACAGTAAAGTTATCTGGCAATTTTTTATTTGGATTTACTTCAACTAAACATTTTGCAAATGAGATACGCTCAAATTTTTCAGTTGATGCATCCAAACAAAGTAGTTTTCCTATTCTAGATGCCAGCCAATTTATTCCCAATGGAGACCATGCATACAATGGGATGTTGGTAAGTTTTATCCAAACCGGAACAGATTTAATGCTACCACAACTGTTACCAATGTTTACATCCCATGGTTTTACTATAAATAATTTGTTCCTCATCACCATAGGGTCTGCTTCAGAAATTCTGGTCCTATCTTCATCATTGGAGAATTTAAACAAAAACAGGAAGCCATCAGACTTAACCGTTATGGAACCACTTAATTTCCATACCTTTTTTAGGTAGTATAGTACTGTAGCATATGGCAGTTGAGTATCAAGAAAAAATCCTACAAGATACTCATTCCACATTGCATTTCCAGCTTGTACAACATTTTCAGGCGGTACAATTGCATCACCACTGTAGTCAAGTTGTATCTCTCGAGGCACGTATTTTCCAGCGTTAATTGGTTTTGCTTTAAAAAGAGAGTTCCACGTACGTGGTGGGTCTGATGATGGAACATGAAGCGAAGTTGGAGAATGATGAAACAGAAAAGGTGAAGTGGGTATGGAAAGGTCCGACAAGGGGAGAGTTGTTGTTGATGTTGGTAGGTTTGAAACAGAAGGAGGAGGTATGGTGGGGACTGACAAGGGGATAGAAATAGCAGGAGGTACAAGTATGGGTGAAGAAGGACACGGTTGAATAGATGATGAGGGATGGGACAGGTTAGCGGGAAGAAAAGGCGAAGAAGGCGCGATCCCCATTTTTGAAGAGAAAAAAATAGAGTAAAAATATGAACAATCTTAAAATGGTAGTATTGAAATGGGTGGAGTAAAGGAATAAATATATGAACAAAGATAAAAAAATCTTCCGTTCTTTAATATGAAGCTTCAGAAGAAAGAGTTGCTAATGAAAGGAAGCTATAAGAAGTAATAACTCATAAAAAATAAAATTCTAAAATGGAGAACAGTAAATGCTAATTAGACGGCATGAATATTAATTTGGATGTTCACATCAAAAATGGAAAAAAGAAAAGGAAAAAACTTCAAGGAAAGCACTTGAAAGGAGCAAATGAACAAATAAGAAACAATTGAAAAGAATGAGGCAATTATTAATTAGAAATAAATTAAACAAGGCTATTATTAATCAATAAGAAACGAATGAGTAGTCTAATAATGCTCAAGTGGAGTCTATGCTGAGAACTTGAAAACGAAAAGAGAGAGAATGCGATGTGATAATGAATGTAAAGTAAATGAAGGGACCACCTATATCCTGAAAACAAACCTTTGGGGTCCAAATTCCAAAATTTACTCCACTTAATTCATATCAATAAACCCACACATACACATATTTACATAATTTAATCCCATATTAAAACATTCGTTTTATGTTAATATATGTGAACACCCCATTAACGCAATCAATCAATTAGCAATCAACAATTAATTAATAAACCAATTGATCTATATGTTTATTTGCATAACTCAAACCAGTTTTATTAATTAATGAATATACATCTATCTACGCATTATAAAAATTATTTACTTTACTTTTTTTATTTACTGTAACGGTCACATTAATGCAATCAATTTACAAGTTTTAGCCATATATAAAATGGAAAAATAAATATATGTGAAACTATATAATTAATGTACAACTGTAATACAAGGTAATTCTAATTGATTCCACAACATTTACATAACCATGAACCCTATGATATATTTAAAAATTTGAATATTAATGTGTATGTGTATATAGATTATTCTAAAAATCAATTTTTTTCTTTCAAAATCATACTTATTCAAAATGAAAGTTTTATTTTGTATGTCTCAAAACATGCAATTATCTTAATCAAAATGTTCGTTCCATATTGACACAAAATGCAAATTCCCATTTTAACTCATTCGTTACACTTTCGTTTATGTTTTCTTTTAATTAAAACATTTCAATTAATCTAATTCCAATTCATTTCACTACTAATTTCAAACAACTTCTAATTATAAAACACTGTTTTCTTTTCATTTATACCAATTCAAACATGTTTTATAAAATTTTATATACAACAAAATTTGTACACTATTTACAAAGTAAATGTTTTATCTTATTGAAAAATCAACTTTTCCAAGATGCATTCCAAATAACAGCTTATGTTATTCTTTCGTAAAAATATTTACTCCGTCTTTTACTCAAATTCAACATTTGTTATTCCTGTTAGAGACAAACATATAATTTATTCTTTTCAAGTTAGAACTTCATTAAAATGTTTACCTTAATTTAATTTAAAATGTAAGTTCTTACATTGAATTTGTTAATTACAATATGTTTGTCCTTTCTTTTTGGTTAAAGGATTTCGACAACCCTTATTGTAGTTTATATTCAATATTAGATTTCAAACGAATTCTACAATTGTTTTCTATTCATTTCCTATATTCCAACATTTATTTCTTAACTTAGTCCATTCTTATATTAACATCTATCATTCAATCAATGGAACTTACATTCAAACAATTAATAAAATAATAGAAATTACAGTAAAATAGCTATCGATTACATTAAATCACATTATTAAATTACATTCTAATTGTTTTCATAATAACAAATCATAAATTTCTAATATCATACGACGTTAAATCCTAAAATCTTATTAAATTCAATATTCTAATTATCGAAAAAAATACGGATCGTTACTCTCTCCCCTAGTCAAAACTTTTCGTCCTCGAAAATGAACAGAAGGAATTAAGGAACTTAAAATAACTTTATTCAATTAATCAATTTATAAACAATTAAATTTTCATAATTAAGTATTTTAAATAAAATATACTAATTAATAAATTAAATCTTCGTATTCAAGTTTATTAATGTTTGAAAATATTTTCACTTTTCACAAAAAATTTCTAAGTCAAAAATTCGCAGAAAATTTCAACAGAGTCTCCTTTGTACGGATAGGTCTGGGAGAAATAATAATATCAATAATAACCATATATATATATAATATATATATCATATTTCAAAATAAAAAAATCTCAAACCATGGGAAACAATATAATATCACTATAAAACCATAATCCGGGGATGTACCTATTTCTCGGGCAAACAAAGCTTAATTTACGAAACCAAAAGTAGTTGCTATTGCTCCCATATACCTGTACGTCACTTATATAATCCAAAGGCTGAGAATTATGTACATAGGAGAAATATTAAAGTTGTTTCAATTAATAACAAATAAATTAACACAACATAGCAATAGTCACATATAAGCCAAAACAATTCAATCATCATATGCAACCAAAGAAGCAATTTTCACATCCATAGCGGTCAAAGGCAATGATTTGTTTAGTTTAGAAATTTTTAATCGTGCAAGGTGCTAAATAAACTATCAAGTGTATCCTATGCTCAACAGCCTTGGATTATTACTTAACAGATTTGTAACGATCTGATATTTAAGCCAAATTAATTTAGTAATTATTTGATTTTTTGATTAAATCAGGAATTAATTTGGTAATTAATTTGAAGTTTTGAATGAAATTATGGATTTAATTATTAAATTGAAATTGCGGAAACATGAATATATATATATATATATAAGTTTTTAAATAAAGAATTTGATTTGGAAATCTAAATATTTTATAAATAAATTATAATTTGGAATTTGAATTTGAAAATTCAAATACATATGTGTTGAAAATAAATATCTGGAAAATAAATAGTTTGTGAATGGAATAAAATATTTATAAAAGATACTGTTTGTTTATTCATTTACAAATAAAAATTGATTGTATATTAATTTTTGAATATGAAATTTAAAAAGAAATGTTTTAAATAATATATTGAGTTTGTTAACTCTGTATTTTGAAAAAAAATTAAGGTGTATCTGTATATAAGATTATTTATTTGTGTATAATTGATTTTCGAATCATTTTATTCTGTATATAAGTACAAATATAAACATTGATCCATTTAAAACTATAAGTTCTAAAATTTAAATAAGAAATATATAAGTGAGATTTAATTCAATATTTTCTCTTAAAATGAATGAAAATAGTTTGTATATTATAAATTAAAATATAAATATATGTAGATAAATAAATAAAAGTTTAACAAGGATTTTAAAACAAAATTTTATAAGATTATTTAAAGAAGTACTTAAACATAAATTTTGTGGTTTTAGACATTTGTGAAACGATTTCTTCAGTAAATAACAAGTGTAAAGAGTTTCAAATTTAATTGACAAATGTAACTTGAAATAGTACAAGTGGCAAAAATGATTACATTTAAGGAAATTTAAACATAGGTATGGGTTTAGAAAGAAATAACCAGCGTTTTCAATCTCTTCATTCTTCTCTAACAAAACCTGAGAAGTAAGAAAGCAAACACGAAAAAAAATATGTTTCAATTTCAAGCAAATTAAAAGCAAGTTTGAAAATTCAAAGCAAAAAGAATCAATGCAAAGATCAGAGTTCAGATAAGATCAAATAAACAAACCATAAAAGTATAAACTTGAAAACTAAAACTTGTTTCCAAGATCAATCTAAAGCAAAACAAAGTTCTGATCAGAACACAAACCAGAGAAACAAAATTCAACCTGGAAGCTATCAAAACCTAGAAATGAGGATCAAGCAACCAAAACCATATCAATGTTCAAAGTTTTCTAACCAATTCAGGTTCAAACTGGAAACCAGAAGATCAAAACAAGTTCAGCATGTTTAGCAGCAGATCAGGCAAAAGTAGGATGCAGATTCAAATTTAATTCAGATCAGATAAAAAGAAAAATATACTGCTCTGTTCATTATGACAGCTGAGCAAACTTCCCTTCTTGAACTTGAATTTGCTATGATTTCTTGATGATATATATCTGAGGTTGTTTGTATTAATGTTAAGGTGCATGCATTTCTTTCTGTATGTGTGTGTGTGTATTTAAATGCATGTATGTCTCTCTGTTTAATAACAGACTAATAACATTCAAGGAAAATTTATATCTCAGAATCAAAAGGGATTTAGGTATTAAGCTTTAAGGGAAAAGTATTAGTATTGACCTATATCAAATTTGAAAAATGAATTCGAGTGAAAACATTTGGTAGTTATTCGAAAAGTGGTGAATTACAACATATACTGTTAAAAATCCAAAAAATTAATCTTCGAAATTTTATGATTTGATTTCGTAATTGAGTTTGTATTCGAAGATGATGATTTTAGGAAATCATTTCATAATTTTTAAGCCAGTATTTCGAGGGGAATTTACAGATGAATAGAAAAAAGAAAATAGGCAATTCCCGTGATCGACGTTGAACTAGGGAGTGGCTTTGATCATGATGATAGCTAGGAGGATAACGATTATAGGAAAAATGATGGGTAAATTTATAGATCGTCGTGGTGGCGTGAGTTCGTCGAACTAGGTTTCATCTGCTTATTTTGGTTGGTGTTATTATCGAGGCAAATTCGTCAATATCAGGGCACCGGAATGAATCGCACTGGTAGGAAATGGCTCAGGGAGGATTGGCGATGCTTTGATCAAATTTTTTTGGTCGCTGGTGAATGAAGGCGCCGGAACGAGACATTTTTCTGATGGTCGATGGGCTCCAGTACTCATACGAATTGCAAAATTTCGATTTCATAAATGATTTAAGGATCTGTGCATTTCTAGTGAGGTAAACTGGGTTTGGTGACTTGGTGGTGGTCGACGTCCTGATTGGAGTGGCTCCGATGTGGTGTATACGTACACAGGCATGGATGGTGTCGGTGGTTGGGGAAGAAGAAGAAGTACTGAGGCGATGCTAGGGTAGGTGATCGTCTGGCTTGGGAAATTACTCGGGTTCATTTTAGTGGTTACCAGTATAAAAAGGTTTCGGAAACCTAAAGCAAAATTTTAAAAACCATGAGAAAAAAATTAATGTAACTCGAAGGAGGTCTCGGGAAAACTGGGTTGTAGCTCGGATCGGTATAAACCAGTTTTTAAATTTTGAATAAATTTAAATTTAAACATGTTTAACTCAGTTCATTTTAAATGAACTATATTTTGTTTAAGTTTGGGATTAGTAAAGGGTTTTGAAAATAAATCATTTTAAATTTGTTAAGTTTAAAATGTTTTAGAATGTTTTAAAATGTATATAACCTTTGTCTTAAAAAGTTTATTTTAAATAAACTTGATAATGAAATTAAGAAGTTACTCAAATGTTTTAAAAATGTTGGCTTAAAGGTGAAGTTAATTTATCTTGATTAATGATGATTAAATAGAAGGTTTATTAATTAAAGATTTAATGATAATGATTAAAGATTATAATTACATGATAATTAAAGAGAAATAAATTTAAGAATAATTAATTTATGGGATTAATAATTAAGGTTAATTAATTAAGGGATTAAAGGATAATTACTAAATGAAATTAATTATATGATTTATTAATATAAGTGATTAGGTTAATCACTTATTATAATTAATTTGAGGATAATTAAATAAATAATTAAGGTTAATTAATCTATAAATAAGGATTAATTAATAATTAATTAATAAAGGTGATTGAGATTTAACTAATTTATAATTAAGGATTATTTAATAATTAAAGTAGATTAATCAAGTGATTAAAATTTATTTGTGATTTATTAATATAAGTGATTAGGATAATCACTTATTGTAATTAATTAAAGATAATTAATTAAGGGTTAATTAATTAATGTAATCAATTAAGATAAAAAAGTAGGGGTTAATTATTTAATAATTAAAGGTTGATTAATTTATAATTAAAGGTTAATTAATTTATTAAAGGTTAATTAATTTATTAAAGGTTAATTAATTAAGATGTTTTGTAGATAATTAATATTAATTAACCGGGATTAGTGTTTATTCATAAATAATTAATCTGATTTAAATTAATCAGATAATTAATTGATTTCGCTTGTGGATGTATGAATTTTATGAATGTCTTGAGTTGATCTCGAATGATTCTGTGATGTGGATTGTTTTGATTGAGCTATGTGTGTATATTATTTATCTGTAATATATTTACATATTTATGCGATGCATTTACATATCTATCTGCGAATGATAATAAGCGTTATAGGATTATACCGCTTATCAAATATTATTGTGCTTGAATCTGTGAAGATTGATGATGTTGTACTATTGTGTGAAACACCTGGACTACACCATACACACACAAATATGGATCGCACGAGGAAATTGGTTAAGTCACAGATTTTTGAAATGGTTTTAAAAATTGAAATTTCGAATTCTAACGGTTTCGGAAATGGTATTGGGTTAAATATGAAAAACTTTTGAAAAGGGAATTTTGAAAATAAAAGTTATTTTGAATAACTTAAATAAAGTTTTAAAATTTAAATAATTTCATTTAAATTTGAATTCAAAAATTTGAAATTGAATTCTACGTTGGTAAACTTTGATTTAAAAACGCTATACAAGTTGTATATTTTTTTATATAGGTTTTAAACCATTTTAAATGTATTGTTTTGAATTTGAATTTAACCCAAGGGCTTTAACTTGTGTAAATGAAATTGGATTTTATGAAACGAAAACTGTTTGTTTTCAAGTAATAAAAGCTTTCATTTAAGGAAAGAAATTCCAATTTGTGTTAAAGGGATTTCAAGTTTGAAATGAAAATGGTTTGAAAGCTATGAATTAAAATCTTTGATTAAAAGATTGAAGGTGTTAATCCAATTTGAAAGCGAAACTGTTTTGAAAGAATATTAATGAATCTTTGTTAAAGATTTGTATACTTTGTTTTCAAATTGAAAAGGGATCTTAAAGGTGTATCCTTTCTATAAAAGATTTGAAATGGAAGTAGTTTTGAAATTTGTGAACAAATATTTGTGAAAGCTTGATGAACTTCGTGAAGTAAATCTTTTTGTTTAAAGATTTGGAATTTGGTAATTTGCTTAAACCATTTGAAAGAAAAGTTTGGGTTTTAAGTTGTGACTTAACTGAGATCCCAATATCCATATGTTTTTTATATATTGCGCCCATTATTCGGTTTAGCCGGGAGAGGACCTTGTGTCATATAACCCATTCCGAATAATGATACGACGATATGGATAGCATTTGATGAACAGTGGTAAAGACCGGGTATTTACGAGAATAGGTAGGATAACATGTCGAATGACTCTGCACCGAGTAGCTACGGTATAGAGATCTCCATATGTGATGAGGAGTCCATCGGGATTGTGAATACCCGGATTTCAAGGGCTTCTTTTGAAGTGCCTTCGGTTCTGTTCGAACTCAGAACAGACTTGTACGGATGTGTGTCTGACATTACACTTTGAGATGTAAAACTATTTTATATCAAATACATTTATGTTTGGTGGCAGAGAATTTATTCTCTTAACTTAACACCCTTCTCTGAGACGTATGAGCTCAGAGGTTATGTAGTTGATGGTTACTAGTGATACATTTCCAATTTGGCAATGTGACATACGAATTGCTGTCGATCATTTGTTAATCAAAGCATGGTTTTGTGAAAAAGCGTAGCTTTGTGGACGAGACTTCATCGAGCCTCACAACCTGGAAATGGTCGAAACAGGAATTTTGCGGCAAGGTTGCAGGGGTCGCACCCCTAGGGTATGTCCATCTCTTCTGGATAAAAGGTGGTATCATGTTATGGAGCCTAGATATTTACCTATGTGGTTGCTGCATACTTATTGATGTGTAGTTGTTGGGGTCGAGCGCTCGAATAAAGGTTGGTTACGACCGGGGATGGCATATCTTGAGGGTTACTTCCGGGACCACTCGGCCTTATGTCGGTAGGGAACCATTTTGGTTCTTAGGGGCGTCCCTCCAGAGGCGTTCCATTTTTAAGGAAGTTCCTTAGCCTGACCATTTGTTGGAAATCTAATCATTCAATATGCGCCTTGTACGGTTTTAGTTGTATAACCTGCCATCTACTTATGGTGGCGCCCCACTGTTTAGATGGCAGCTATAGTCGAAATGTCTATGCTGGCTAAGATTAATATTATACTTTCGAAATGTTTACTGTGCTATGCAGTAATAATAATATCAAATGATTTTCGCGTATCAAGCATTTTTGACTGTCATAAGGAGAAATCTCCTCCAAGTGTGCGTTTGCATTTTGTGTCTGGCGGGAGGCCTTATGGCAGTTTCATTTTCCAAAAAGCATTGCGGATTTCTTTAAAATTCTTTTGTTTGATTTTGATAAAGATAAACTGCTTTTGTTTGTTCATACCAGTCCCATGACTGACTCGGAGTTTATTTTCCCTTCCTAAACTCTGGGTGCCCACAATTTTCCACACGGGCAGTCTAGAGTTAGGTTTTTCAGATAGCCAAACAGTAGGTATAGATTTGATAGCCTTCGAAGACTTTGGATTTGGGGATCGCATTTGCTACAATTCAGCATTCATGGCTGGCCTTGCTTAGTACAACATGATTAGGGGTTCTTGCTTTACATTTGGTAGCGAACGGGAGACTCTTACCCCTACATGTCCCCGGAGAGGGCTTGGCTAACCGATAAGGTTGAGTGACGAAAGGTTGGCCGTAAAAGCAAGGTCAATTGCATCATTATTGTATCAGATATTGTATCTGCTGTATATCAATGATATTATTCATTCTTCCGCTATGTTGGTGTACTTAGTGTGTTATAAGCTCCGGAACGAGTCGGATTTCACAGATTGAATCTGTGGCATTCGAGTACAAGTGAAGTACGGGTGTCGATTTTCGAACGCTGAAATTCGAGTCGTGACATTTTGGTATCAGAGCTGAAGGTTGAAACTTTATCTCAGGAGCATAACACATTTGGTAACTCATTAGAGATAGGGTGAAATATACCCTAGAATGAGTATATCCGTAAGATATCCGTCTGCATGCCTTTGTAAATTCTTTTACTATCCACTGATAGTGAGTATGAATGCAAGAAGAGGACGAGACAGGGGGCAGGGGAGTACCACTACAAATGGTCATTACCCTGAAACAACAATGGGAAATCTTTCTCTATCAATCTCTTTGATCACCATTTGATTCCAGTTATTCGATTTCTTCATGGTAGCTCGAGGGAGAAGCTTTGGAGCGATGGTGGCCCTACGAATCGTTGTTGATAAGTTTATACCTCGTATTCTCTTCATCAAATTTCTATCAGCTTTTCGTTTTAACTTTAATCAATTTGAAATTTCAATTGAAATAAATTGGTTAATAAAATATGAATTTAAAATTTATTTGTATCGATAAAACAATTTCGGCCAATACCAAAATTTGAAATTCTATTGTGATTTCTTGTGAAGATCAAAGTCCGAAGAGGGACAAGATAGTGTAAACTTTGGGACTCGGTATCCATTATCTATTCTGTTCGGCCCAGATATATTCTACGAACGGTTAGTTATCCCTTCGAACTAACCAATGCCCCGACATATTTCGTAGACTGGATGACCCGAGTATCCTGTATAATATTGATTGAGTTTGTTATCATAATAATTGGTGATATTCTGATTTGGTAAGCCAAATACAGAATAGATATTTAGTTTGATCTGAAAAACTGTTTCTCTATCCATCCTTTGTTGTCTCCTGGCAAATTTCGGGGACGAAATTTTCTTAAGGGAGGAATCTATAACGATCCCGATTTTTAAGCTAAATTAATTTAGTAATTAATTTGATTTTTGAATTAAATAAGAATTAATTTGGTAATTAATATAAAATTTTGAATTAAATTGTGAATTTAATTATTAAATTGAAATTATGGGAATATATATATATATATATAAGTTTTTAAATAAAGAATTTGATTTGGAAATCTAAATATTTTAAAAATAAATTATGATTTGGTATTTGAATTTGAAAATTCAAATACATATATGTTGAAAATAAATATTTGGAAAATAAATAGTTTGTGAATGGAATAAAATATATATTTATAAAAGATATTGTTTGTTTATTCATTTATAAATAAAAATTGATTGTATATTATTTTTGAATTTGAAATTTAAAAATAAATGTTTTGAATAATATCTTGAGTTTGTTAACTCTGTATTTTGAAAAAAATTTAAAGTGTATATGTATATAAGATTATTTATTTGTGTATAATTGATTTTCAAATCATTTTTTTCTTTATGTAAGTACAAATATAAACATTGATCCATTTAAAATTGTAAATTCTAAAATTTAAATAAGAAATATATAAGTGAGATTTAATTCAAAATTTAAATTTTATTTTCCTTTAAAATGAATGATAATAGTTTATGTATTATAAATTTAAAATATAAACAATGTAGATAAATAAATAAAAGTTTAACAAGGATTTAAAAACGAAATTTTATAGGATTATTTAAAGAAGTACTTAAACATAAATTTTGTGGTTTTATACATTTGTAAAAGGATTTCTCAAATAAATAACAAGTGTAAAGATATTCAAATTTAATTGACAAATGTAACTTGAAATAGTACTAGTGGCAAAAATGATTTCATTTAAGGAAATTTAAACATAAATATATGTTTAAGAAAAGAAATAACCATGTTTTTCAGTCTCTTCATTCTTCTATAACAAAACCTGAGAAATAAGAAAGCAAACCGGAAAAAAAATATGTTTCAATTTCAAGCAAATCAAAAGCAAGTCTGAAAATTCAAAACAAAAAGAATCAATGCAAAGATCAGAGTTCAGACAAGATCATCTCTGATCAAATAAACAAATCTGAAAAGCATAAGCTTGAAAACCAAAACATGTTTTCAAGATCAATCTGAAGTAAAACAAAGTTCTGATCAAAACACAAACCAGAGAAACAAAATTCAACCTACAAGCTATCAAAACCTAGAAATGAGGACCAAGCAACCAAAACCATATCAATGTTCAAAGTTTTCTAACCAATTCAAATTTAAACTAGAAACCAGAAGATCAAAAGAAGTTCGACAAGATTTAAGAGCAGATAAGGTAGAAGTAGAATGCAGATTCAAATTTAATTCAGATCAAATAAAAAGAAAATTATACTGCTCTGTTCATCATGAAAGGTGAGCATACTTCCCTTCTTGAACTTGAATCTGCCATGATTTCTTGATGATATATATCTAAGGTTGTTTGTATTAATGTTAAGGTGAATGCATGTCTATGTGTATATGTGTGTGTCTGTGTCTGTGTGTGAGTGTGTGTGTGTGTGAGTGTTTGTGTATATATATAAATGCATGTATGTCTCTTTGTTTAATAATAGACTAATAACAATCAAGGAAAATTTATATCCCAGAATCAAAGGTAAAGAACTTTAAAAGAAAAGTATTTGTTTTGACCTAAATTAAATTTTAAAAATGAATTCGAGTGAAAACATTTGGTAGTTAGTCCAAAAGTGAAGAATTACAGTAAATACTGTTAAAAACCCGAAAAATTAATCTTCAAAATTTTATGATTTGATTTCATAGTTGAGTTTGTATTCGAAGATGATGATTTTAGGAAATCATTTCATAATTTTTAAGCTAGTATTTCGAGAGGAATTTATGGATGAACATAAAATAGAATACAGGCAATTCTCGGTGATCGACGTTGAACTAGGGATTGGCTTTGATCATGATGACAGTCGGGAGGATAGTGATTATAGGAAAAATGATGGGTAAATTTATAGATCGTCATGGCGGCATGAGTTCGTCGAACTAGGGTTCATCTGCTTATTTTGGTTGGTGTTATTATCGAGGCAAATTCGTCAATATCAAGGCACCGGAACGAATCGCACTGGTGGGAAATGGCTCAGGGAGGACTGGCGATGCTTTGACCAAAATTTCTTGGTCACTGGTGAACGAAGGCGCCGGAACGAGACTTTTTTCTAATGGTCGATGGGTTCTAGTACTCATACGAATTGCTAAACTTCGATTTCATAAATGATTTGCGGATCTGTGCGTTTGTAGTGATTTAAAATGGGTTTGGTGACTTGGTGGTGGTCGACGACCTGATCGGAGTGGCTCCGATGTGGTGTATACATACACAAGCATGGATGGTATCAGTGGTTGGGGAAGAAGAAGAAGTACTCGGGCGATGCTAGGGTAGGTGATCGTTTGGCTCGGGAAATTACTCGGGTTCATTTTAGTGGTTACCAGTATAAAAAGGTTTCAAAAACCTAAAGCAGAATTTTAAGAACCATAAGGAAAAAAATTAATGTATCTCGAAGGAGGTCTCGGGAAAACTGGGTTGTAGCTCGGGTCGGTATAAAGCAGTTTTTAAATTTTGAATAAATTTAAATTTAAACATGTTTAACTCAATTCATTTTAAATGAACTATATTTTGTTTTAAATTTGGGATTAGTGAAGGGTTTTGAAAATAAATCATTTTAAAATTGTTAAATTTAAAATGTTTTAGAATGTTTTAAATTTTTTTAAAATGTATATAACCTTTTTCTTAAAAAGTTTATTTTAAATAAACTTGATAATGAAATTAAGAAGTTACTCAAATGTTTTAAAAATGTTAGCTTAAAAGTAAAGTTAATTTATCTTGATTAATGATGATTAAATAGAAGGTTTATTAATTAAAGATTTAATGATAATGATTAAAGATTATAATTACTTGATAATTAAAGAGAAATAAATTTGAGAATAATTAATTTATAGGATTAATAATTTAGGTTAATTAATTAAGGGATTAAAGGATAATTACTAAATGAAATTAATTATAGGATTTATTAATATAAGTGATTAGGTTAATCGCTTATTGTAATTAATTTGAGGATAATTAAATAAGTAATTAAGGTTAATTAATCTATAAATAAGGACTAATTAATAATTAATTAATGAGATTTAATTAATTTATAATTAAGGATTATTTAATAATTAAAGTTGATTAATCAAGTGATTAAAATTTATTTGTGATTTATTAATATAAGTGATTAGGATAATCACTTATTGTAATTAATTAAAGATAATTAATTAAGGTTTAATTAATTAATGTAATCAATTAAGGATAAATGTTAGGGGTTAATTATTTAATGATTAAAGGTTGATTAATTTACAATTAAAGGTTAATTAATTTATTAAAGGTTAATTAATTAAGATGGTTTGTAATTAATTAATATTAATTAACCAGGATTAGTGTTTATTCATAAATAATTAATCTGATTTAAATTAATCAGATAATTAATTGATTTCGCTTGTGGATGTATGTATTGTATGAATGTCTTGAGTTGATCTCGAATGATTCTGTGATGTGGATTGTTTTGATTGAGCTATGTGTGTATATTATTTATCTGTTATATATTTACATATTTATGTGACACATTTACATATCTATCTGTGAATGATGATAAGCGTTATAGGATTATAGCGCTTATCAAATATTATTGTGCTTGAATCTGTGAAGACTGATGATGTTGCATTATTGTGTGAAACACCTGGACTACACTATACACACACAAATATGGATTGCACGAGGATAGTCACAGATTTTTGAAATGGTTTTAAAAATTGAAATTTTGAATTCAAATGGTTTTGGAAATGGTATTGGGTTAAATATGAAAAACTTTTAAAAAGGGAATTTTGAAAATAAAAGTTATTTTGAATAACTTAAATAAAGTTTGAAATTTAAATTATTTCATTTAAATTTGAATTCAAAAATTTGAAATTGAATTCTATGTTGGGAAATTATGATTTAAAAACGCTATACAAGTTGTATATGTATTTATATAGGTTTTAAACCATTTTAAATGTATTATTTTGAATTTGAATTTAACCCAAGGGCTTTAACTTGTGTAAATGAAATCGGATTTTCTGAAATGAAAACTGTTTGTTTTCAAGTAATAAAAGCTTTCATATAAGGAAAGAAATTCCAATTCATGTTAAAGGGCTATCAAGTTTGAGATGAAAATGGTTTGAAAGCTATGAATTAAAATCTTTGATTAAAAGATTGAAGGAGTTAATCCAATTTGAAAGGGAACCTGTTTTGAAAGAATATGAATGAATCTTTGTTAAAGATTGGTATACTTTGTTTTTAAATTGAAAAGGGATCTTAAAGGTGTATCCTTTATATAAAAGATTTGAAATGGAAGTAGTTTTGAAATTTGTGAACAAATCTTTGTGAAAGCTGGATGAACTTCGTGAAGTAAATCTTTTTGTTTAAAGATTTGGAATTGGTAATTTGCTTAAACCATTTGAAAGAAAAGTCTGGGTTTTAAGTCGTGACTTAACTGAGATCCCAATATCCATATGTTTTTTAAATATTGCTTTCGGTTTAGCCGGGAGAGGACCTTGTATCATATAACCCATTCCGAATAATGATACGACGATATGGATAACATTTGAAGACCGGTGGTGAAGACCGGGTATTTACGAGAACGGTAGGATAACAAAGCGAATGACTCTGCACCGAGTAGCTATCGTATAGAGATCTCCATATATGATGAGGAGTCCGATCGAGATTGTGAATACCCGGATTGCAAGGGCTTCTTTTGAAGTGCCTTGGGTTCTGTTCGAAGTCGGAATAGACTTGTATGGATGTGTATCTGACATTGCACTTTGAGATGTAAACCCGAATAAAGGTTGGTTGCTGCCTACTTATTGTTGTGTAGTTGTTGGTGTCGAGCGCTCAAATAAAGGTTGGGTACGACCGAGGATGGCATATCTTGAGGGTTACTTCCGGGACCACTCGGCCTTGTGTCGGTAGGGAACCATTTTGGTTCTTGGGGGCGTCCCTCCAAAGGCGTTCCATTTTTAAGGAAGTTCCTTAGCCTGACCATTTGTTGGAAATCAAATCATTCAATATGCGCCTTGTACGGTTTTAGTTGTATAGCCTCTACTTGTGGTGGCGCCCCACTGTTTAGATGATAGCTATAGTAGGCATAGCTCGAAATGTCTATGCTGGCTAAGAGTAATATTATACTTTCGAAATGTTTTATGTGCTATGCACTAATAACAATATCAAATAATTTTCGCGTGTCAAGCATTTTTGACTGTCATAAGGAGAAATCTCCTCCAAGTGTGCGCTTGCATTGGCCTTATGGTAGTTTCATTTTCCAAAAAGCATTGCGGATTTCTTCAAAATTGTTTTGTTTGATTTTGATAAAGATAAACTGTTTTTGTTTGCTCATATCAAATAAATCCGTTTATTTTCCCTTTCATCTTGTTATTCAATCAATTGTCATTTCGTGGATATAATTAACATGTGACAACCCGGTATTTTAGCAGTATTATTTTAATAGATATTTAATCTAATTTAAATAAAAAGTAAACTTATCATTTTAAATTAAATATGACCTTTGAAATAATTGCCATTTATTTGTATGTATTTGTATTTTTGAAAGGAAATTGATTTGAAAATTTAAAATAAAACAATTCTATCCATATTACATATAAATATAAAATATATGAATGCATATATATGTTATAAACCAAAGAGTTAAAGTTAAATTTCAAACAAGAAATAAAATTGAGAATTTATTCTAACAACAACTTATCCGATTAACATAAAATAGATCTTATAAATATTGAACATAAGTATAAAACAAATTTATGGTTATAAACATAAGTATAAAACTATGATATAAATATAAGATATAAATAGAAATATAAACTATTTAAATACAAACATATGTTATAAATTAAAGGTTTGAAAGTTAGAATTACAAATAGGAATAAAGTTAAAAAGCTATGCTAACAAATATGATCAAGCATTGCTGTGTAATATATGTAAGCGCAGGACAAAACAAATATATTTTTTTTTAAAAAAGTGTAACACATATAGGATGTATCACACATATGTGCAATGCAAAAGAAAAACAAACAAGTTATGTTCAAATATCTTTGTACAAATGCATATCAGCAAAACCATAAGTATGTAAACAAAAATAGGGACACATGCATTTAATGACTTTCTTCTCAAGCACAAAACAAATCTTTTCAGCCAAAATTATGTTTAAAACCATATCAATAACTAAGGTAAAATATCTTTAGTCAAAACAAAAAAAAGGCTTAATCTAGTTGTAACCTTCCCAGTAAACACCTACTTATGCAAGGCTGCCTTCTTTATTTATCCATTCATATTCAATTCATCTCGTTGAAAACAAGCCTTAGGATGCCTGAAAGAAATAAAAGTAAAGCATCACCATTTTTTTTAAAACTCTAAAGCAATTTGCTGAAAGGAGAAAAAAAAGGGGAGGATCAAAATTGCTTTCAAAACACAGAACAGCTCTCTGTTCATCAATATCTCCAAGTGAGTAAACACCCCACCTTTGAAATTTAGAACTTGATAAATAGTTCATGTAGTCTTATGTTTGCTATGTGTTGAAAATAAGGGGTTCTGGGATGTTGTTGTTTACTGGAAGTTGAACTATGTTATGCTCCTCGGTGCTTTAAGATTTTGAGCAAAACAAAAACAAAAACAAAATGAAAAATGTAGAGGAAACAATACTTCTTTTTATAAATCATTTAAACTTATGATTTTTAAACAAAATAGGTTGTTAAATCTTCAATCAAACTTTTGAACTTTGTTTGAAGCTTACAGTATGTCATGGACTCTGGATATCCTGGTTGCAGTAAAAAGGAATCAAGGTGTAAAATTCAAATATTTCAATTTGTTAATTCGATTTCATATTTTGAATAAATAGACAAAATTAAGATTTTTAAAACAAAAACGATGATTTTTAGATAAGCATTCGAGGTGCAGTTTACAAATGAACCGAACTTGCTTTTTTGTGAATTTCTGATGATTAAACAAGTTTTAGTTGTTGAATCCTGATGAGAGGCTAGCTTGATGGTTTACTAATAAGGGAAAAATGCTATAAAAAATTATCTAATGCAAGAATTAGTGGATCGAGATGAGTTTAGGGTTTGGGCAGATTTTCAGGACGTTGGTCGTTCGTTGATCTTTGCGGTGACATGATGGCACGTGGAGGTTGCGCACGTAGGGAGATGGATGAAATAGGGGAAGGCGAGTCTTCCAAGGAAGTTAGAGGGTCTACGGTGATAGGATGGTCGATGCGAGAGCATTTTTGTATCACTGTTCTTCCAATAGGGCAGTGAGACGACGCTTGTTTTGACAGGGTTATTAGACGAAGCGTTGGAGGGGTTGAATGGAATGAGGTGTCAGTGCGAGATTAGTGGGGATGGTCGGCGTCAAAGCATGACCATCGGAGAGAGAGTGCATGGATACGTGCACGTTTGGTGTCATTACGTAGCTTTGAACGGAGGTGCTGAAGGAAGAAGGAGAAGGGGTGTTTCGTGATGTATGGGTTTGGGCTTGTAGTTGAGGAATGTTGGGCTCGAAATGAATTGGGGTATTTTGCTTGTTTGGACCGCAAAGTGGTAAGGGGAATTATGCATTGATTCCACGTTAGAAATGGTAAGTATTTGGTCTAGCTGGTTTAATATAAATAACCAACGGGTGTAAAAGTTATTAAATGATTTAACTCATAACTAACTACGGATTAAAAAAATTTAAATTAAAATTAAGAATAACAAATTAAGTGATAGTTATTTAATGATTAAAGTTTAATTATTTAGGGTTGTCAAAGAATAATTACTTGAGTAGTAATAATAATAATAAAAAGGGGCAAATTACTTAAGGTAATTAATTTAATAATTAATTTAAAATATGATTTGTTAAAGGATAGTTGATTTCTGAATATGATTAGTTAATGAGTAATAAATGAAGGAGATTAATGAAAGTAATATAGGATGGTTAATGTAGTTACTTAATGGAATTTATAAGGTGTGATTACTTAGTGAAGTAATTAACAAATTACTGGATATTATAACTTAATTAAGTAATGAAATTAATTAAGAATAATTAATTTCTAAATGTGGTTAATCAAACGGATTAACGCATAGGATTTGATTAGATAGATAAAAAAATTAATTAAAGAATTAATTAAGCATTAATTAAATTAATAGGAGTAATTAAGGGTTAATTACTATAATTGTTTGGGAATAATTAAATTGATATAATTAATTAGGGATAATTACATAATGAAATTAGGGAATTGATTAATCAAGGTTGATTAGTCAGGATGAGTAATTAAGGGATGATCTATACATTGAATAATTTAATTAATGTTAAATGAGCAAGAGGAATAAGTAATATGCATTGGTAGTTAATTAAATAAATCAGAAATGTATAACTAATTGATCTTTCTTATGAATGATATTTGAATGCCTTGGATTTTTGTTATCACTGAGATGTGATGGTAATGTTTTGTTAAATGAAATGTTCTTGTGATAAAATAGGTTGGGTTTAAAATTGATATAATGTGGTTATCTATCGACGAAGAACTAATAGATAGAGGTGACACCCTGTATTTGAAATTTGAATTGTGTTCTCTTGAATAATATGGTATAAGATGGTATTAAGTTCGAAGAGACAGAGGTCGGATATTAGTAAATACCCGAAACCACTCCGATTTATAATCTTCATAGTTTGATTTTGAAATAAAGAGGCTGGAATGTAATAAATGATGTAAACTTGGTCATAGAGTCTAAATGTCAATGCTTGGATATGTTTTGGGAAATAAGATTATAACAAGTTAAGAACTCATTGTAAGATACGAGTTACCGGGGTTTTAATAAGTTATTTAATCAGTATTTCTAGTTTGAAGGGTTTACTCACGTTGGTTTCCAAGCTGACCCGGGTGTTACTTTGATGCAATGCTCGGGTCAGACCGAGTATTACAGATTTTCAGGTAGGTACGTTCTGGAGCTCAGGAGGCGAGCTGGATGGCAGGAGCGTATAGGATGTTTCCGCTGTATTTATATTGTTGAAATCTGAGACGTGATAATTATATATATTCTGTGACTGTATATATGTGAAACTCTGATGTATATTACATGTATCGACAGATATAGTATTCTTTTGCAACTGTCATTATTTATTACTATAATTGTTTGGGAATAATTACTATAATTGTTTGGGAATAATTAAATTGATATAATTAATTAGGGATAATTACATAATGAAATTAGAGAATTGATTAATCAAGGTTGATTAGTCAGGATGCGTAATTAAGGGAAGGTCTATATATTGAATAATTTAATTAATGTTAAATGAGCAAGAGGAATAAGTAATATGCATTGGTAGTTAATTAAATAAATCAGAAATGTATAACTAATTGATCTTTCTTATGAATGATATTTGAATGCCTTGGATTTTTTTTATCACCGAGATGTGATGGTAATGTTTTGTTAAATGAAATGTTCTTGTGATAAAATGGTTAGGTTTAAAATTGATATAATGTGGTTATCTATCGACGAAGAATTAATGGATAGAGGTGACACCCTGTATTTGAAATTTGAATTATGTTCTCTTGAATAATATGGCATAAGATGGTATTAAGTTCGAAGAGACAGAGGTCGGGTATTAGTAAATACCCGAAACCACTCTGATTTATAATCTTCATAGTTTGATTTTGAAATAAAGAGGCTGGAATGTAATAAATGATGTAAACTTGGTCATAGAGTCTAAATGTCAATGCTTGGATATGTTTTGAGAAATAAGATTATAACAAGTTAAGAACTCATTGTATATACGAGTTACCGGGGTTTTAATAAGTTATTTAATTAGTATTTCTGGTTTGAAGGGTTTACTCACGTTGGTTTCCTGCCTGACCCGGGTGTTACTTTGATGTAATGCTCGGGTCAGACCGAGTATAACAGATTTTCAGGTAGGTACGTTCTGGAGCTCAGGAGACGAGCTGGATGGCAGAAACGTATAGGATATTTCCGCTGTATTTGTATTATTGAAATATGAGACATGATAATTATATATATTATGTGACTATATATATGTGAAACTCTGATGTATATTAAATGTATCGACAGATATAGTATTCTTTTGCAACTGTCATTATTTATTATTATATTTTATCCGCTGCGATTGTGAGATGTTTGGTGTTTTCTGTTTTTCTTCTTCTATCTCTTCTTCTTTTTCATAACTATCTGGAATTTTTGGGTTTGAAAATTCTGGGTCGTTACATTTGGTATCAGAGTTGAGAGGTTAAGCGAGGACCTTGGCTCTGGTGGGGATTACTCATTAAATAGAGTCCATAGAACTTTAGAATGAGTCGAGTGTGTGTATATATATATATGAGAGCGTACTTGTTATTTTCTTATATAAAAGGGTTTTAAATAATTATATATAAAAGTATATTTTGATATATAAAGCATTTTGTTCCTCTAATAAATATTAAGGAGATTGGTTGTTAAATTATTGGAATTAAGTTAAGAAGCAATATAAAATATGACTAAATTGAAAACTTATAACCAAAGTTGAAGAATAAACTTATATAACAAAATGGAATTTGAAATATAGATTGTGAACGTAATTTATAAATTGAAATAAACTTCATAAATAAATGAGATTATAATAGAATTCCAGAGTAATGTTTAAATATGAATTGGATGGATTGGGAATTTGGAATTTTTAGGGAAAAATTTAAAATTCCTTTGAATTTGGAAGTGGTTTCCAAAGGTTTTGGAAAAATAATAGTATTATTTCCAAAATATTTTTGTGTTAAATTTGAATTCTGGGAGATTTAAAATTAAAAAAATATTTGGAAATGTTTTTAAAGAGATAAAAGCATTGAACTCTTTCGGTCACTGGAAAATAACGTCGGTGATGACTGCAGCGTTATCGATGTTTATTTTCGAGTTTCTAGAAGAGAAATTGCTACCAAATTGTTTTAAATTGGAATTGTTTATGAATTGGATTTGGTTTTGAAATTCAATGGGGTAATTGAATTTGCCAAAGAATTTTGGGTATAGTTGAATTCTAAGGTGATATTGAAATTTTGGAAATTTGTTTAAACTCTGGAATCTTGATTAAAATATTTATGGAATAATAAAAATATATTGGCTAAATAAAATGTATAGTTCCGAGTTAAAAGAAAAATGTGAATGAAATTGATTATAAATAGAAATTGTAAAATTTAAACTGCAATTAAAGTTGCACAAGTTTAAAGATCAAACGGAATTTGATTTGAAGTTGGAAGGAAATTGAGAATCAATTCAACTAGAATTGGGATTAAATCAATTTCAATATAAATTGAGGTTATTCAAGTTGGAATTGAGTCAATTAAATGGAAATTAGTTGGGGAAGTGAACAGTTTGACTCTTGACTATTTTCAATATAAATTGTTTTAATATAAACTTATTTTTTGTAGGCTATTTAATATATACAATTTTCTTTCTTACAGCCAAATTATTTCATACTTGTTTTTCAATTATTTTTGAAGCTATTTAACTATTTTTCAACTGTTTTATAAACTAATTACTATTTTCCGACTATATCACAAATTAATTACTATTTTTCAACTATTTTTCAATTATCTAAAATTTCTGAAACTATTTAACTATTTTCTAACTATTTTACTATTAGTTAACTATTTTATAGCTATTATGCAAACTAATAATTATATTTAACTACTTACTTATTTTTGAATCTTCAAGCTATTTTCTATATTGGTCGGGGTTCAAACTGTTATTGATTTAAATACCCAACTGAGACAAGAATTGAAGTGATAATCCAAATGGGGATTAAGGCAATTGTAAATAAGTGAAGGGGAATTTAAGGAAATGTGAATAGAAAGGAAATTGATTTGGCTAATTATCAATGGAAATAAATACGTAGGATGTACGTATATTATTCTATTCGCATAGTGATTTGATCCAGATTCGAGCATAGAATTTCGAGATAGTTTATCGATTCGAGTCGGGATTTTTCACTCGATTTTCGACGGCGAACCTGGATATGGATTGTTGATTTGTTCTGGATATTCTCTATCATAGTTATAGCTGTCCTAGGAAAATGACGGTTTCTAATCAAGAAACCAGATCTGTGTCTGCACTAGGAAGTTGGGTGGGCGATACTAGTTCGGAAGTGAAATTGTGTGATCGAGTGAGCGATCAGATTGGTATAGCGTACGAATGATAAGTGTACATCGTGCGGATTTGAATGAAATTAATATTGGAAAGAGAAGCCAAATTTGAATATTTGATTTTGAATAAATGAAGCTATATATCCTTGTTATATGAGATAAAACTTCCCTTGATAAATCTATAGCCAGAAGAAAATATTTTTGAAGGTGTTTGAAGTATAAAAGGAGTTTTATACAAGTTTGAAAAGATCCAAGGTTTTTTAAATTTTATATATCTGAATATATATAAGGGATCTTATGATGGATTTGAAAAAGGGGTTTTGGAAATCTTTGGATTTGGAAAGGCTTTTGATTTTTGGGTAAAATCAATATTGGAATTTGAAAAGCCTAGCTTGATAATTATCGATTTTTGGAATAATCGATTTGTGTAAATGAGATTTATATGAGATCATACTAGGTGTATGATTTGAAGATACTATATGTGGATAGTATAAAATGTTTTGATGATGGCTCTGGGGAAAAAGGCGCTTCCTTGAAATGAACTTCTCAGGAGTACCACCGGGTGGTGCTGCCTTGAGCCCCAACGGGGGGTTCTAAAGTTGATCCTATGAGGAGTCCGGACAAAACTAGTTCCTGAGGATGAGTAGTGTATACCATAGCGAAAGTCGTGTGTGCCGCTGAGAGCCAACAGTCTGCGTTTGATTTTATATCGGTAGACTGCGACCTATGGTATAACATAGCGAAAGTCGTGTGTGCCGCTGAGAGCCAACAGTCTGCGTTTGATTTTATATCGGCAGACTGCGACCTATGTAGGAGTGGAGATGTTTCATTCTGACAGCGTAATCGAGAGGCTGCGGAGAGCCTGTAGTTAAATGGACTTTTGCTGTGACGGCAACGTAACCCTGGATGTAACTATTATCTGTTGTGGGTTCCATGGCGTAATTGAGAGGTCGCGGAGAGCCTGCAGTTGCATGGACTTTTGCTGCGATGGCAATGTAACCCTGGAATGTAACTGCGATCATGGATGGGGGTGATGATTTCCAGAGCATTCTCACCAAAGATATTTCCTCTATTTCAAAATGCTTCCAATATTTTCAATAAATTATTTTTCAAATATTTTCACTGGGTGTTGAAAACGAGTTTACCAAGTACTTATAGATTTTCAGTCCTACGCCTGATCAACGAATGACTGAATTTCTGTGAGAACAAGGATGGACTGGTTGAGACATCGAGTTATAGAAGGTATTTTTATAAAAGAGCTATTTTATTAGTCTGATGTGAATTTAAAAGCATTTCTAAAAATTTCAAATAAAGATGTTGGGATTTTGGGAAATAAAAGGAAATCCAAACTAGAATTTTAATGAAGTGATTTTGTAATTAAAATCGAATATTGATTTAGAAGTTGGAAATAAGCTTATTAATTAAATAATTGTTTGATTGAGGATGTTAATAAAATTTAACTTTGGTAAATAAATGGATTGTAAATTAATAATGGAGTTTGGTAATGAATTTGAATTGAAAATGGAATTTGACTTGGACTTGATAAGGAATTAGATAAGAGGAGATGTTGTTAAATAAAATAAAATAGAGTTAGATTTAAAAATGTGATGATTTGAATTACAAATAAAATTCAAGTGTGATTTAAATAATATTTGATGAAATTTGCAAATAAATTGGATATAAAGGAAGTGGTGTCATATGAATATTATCTAATGGAAGTGAATTATAATAGTCATGGTTTGGATTGCAAACAAAACCCAGGTGAAGAGATATAATTTGAGAATGGCTTTGTATAAGTAAAATAAATTCGCAAATGAATTAAGAAAAGTGAATTAAAAATATAAAATGAGTTAAGTATGTGTTGAATATTATTTTGATAAATTGAGAAGGTGAATTAAAAATTAAAATTAAAGTAGATGGGCTAACTAAATTTATTGGGATTTGATTAAATGAGAATCAAATCGAAGAAAACTTAAGGTTGATGTTGGAATAAATATGGCTTCGTTCCTTTTCGAGGACGAAAAGATTCAAAGGGGGAAGGAATGTGACAACCCGGTATTTTAGCAGTATTATTTTAATAGATATTTAATCTAATTTAAATAAAAAGTAAACTTATCATTTTAAATTGAATATAACCTTTGAAATAATTGCCATTTATTTGTATGGATTTGTATTTTTGAAAGGAAATTGATTTGAAAATTTAAAATAAAACAATTCTATCCATATTAAATATAAATATAAAATATATGAACGCATATATATGTTATAAACCAAAGAGTTAAAAGTTAAATTTCAAACAGGAAATAAAATTGAGATGTTATTCTAACAACAACTTATCTGATTAACATAAAATAGATCTTATAAATATTGAACATAAGTATAAAACAAATTTATGGTTATAAACATAAATATATAAACATAAGTATAAAACTATGATATAAATATAAGATATAAATAGAAATATAAACTATTTAAATACAAACATATGTTATAAATTAAAGGTTTGAAAGTTAGAATTACAAATAGGAATAAAGTTAAAAAGCTATGCTAACAAATATGATCAAGCATTGTTGTGTAATATATGTAAGTGCAGGACAAAACAAATATTTTTTTTTTAAAAAAGTGTAACACATATAGGATGTATCACACATATGTGCAATGCAAAAGAAAAACAAACAAGTTATGTTCAAATATCTTTGTACAAATGCATATCAGCAAAACCATAAGTATGTAAACAAAAATAGGGACACATGCATTTAATGACTTTCTTCTCAAGCACAAAACAAATCTTTTCAGCCAAAATTATGTTTAAAACCATATCAATAACTAAGGTAAAATATCTTTAGTCAAAACAAAAAAAGGCTTAATCTAGTTGTAACCTTCCCAGTAAACACCTACTTATGCAAGGCTGCCTTCTTTATTTATCCATTCATATTCAATTCATCTCGTTGAAAACAAGCCTTGGGATACCTGAAAGAAATAAAAGTAAAGCATCACCATTTTTTTTAAAACTCTAAAGCAATTTGCTGAAAGGAGAAAAAAAAGGGGAGGATCAAAATTGCTTTCAAAACACAGAACAGCTCTCTGTTCATCAATATCTCCAAGTGAGCAAACACCCCACCTTTGAAATTTAGAACTTGATAAATAGTTCATGTAGTCTTATATTTGCTATGTGTTGAAAATAAGGGGTTCTAGGATGTTGTTGTTTACTGGAAGTTGAACTATGTTATGCTCCTCAGTGCTTTAAGATTTTAAGCAAAATAGAAACAAAAACAAAATGAAAAATGTAGAGGAAACAATACTTCTTTTTATAAATCATTTAAACTTATGATTTTTAAACAAAATAGGTTGTTAAATTTTCAATCAAACTTTTGAACTTTGTATGAAGCTTACAGTATGTTATGGACTCTGGATATCCTGGTTGCAGTAAAAAGGAATCAAGGTGTAAAATTCAAATATTTCAATTTGTTAATTCGATTTCATATTTTGAATAAATAGACAAAATTAAGTTTTTTAAAACAAAAACGATGATTTTTAGTTAAGCATTCATGGTGCAGTCTACAAATGAACCGAACTTGCTTTTTTGTGAATTTCTGATGATTAAACAAGTTTTAGTTGTTGAATCCTGATGAGAGGCTAGCTTGATGGTTTATTAATAAGGGAAAAATGCTAGAAAAAATTATCTAATGCAAGAATTAGTGGATCGAGATGAGTTTAAGGTTTGGGCAGATTTTCAGGACGTTGGTCGTTCGTTGATCTTTGTGGCGACATGATGGCACGTGGAGGTTGCGCACGTAGGGGGATCGATGCAATAGGGGAAGGCGAGTCTTCCAAGGAAGTTAGAGGGTCTACGGTGATAGGATGGTCGATTCGAGAGCATTTTTGTATCATTGTTCTTCCAACAAGGCAGTGAGATGAAGCTTGTTTCGACAGGGTTGTTAGACGAAGCATTGGAGGGGTTGAATGGAATGAGGTGTCAGTGCGAGATTTGTGGGGATGGTCGGCGTCAGAGCATGACCATCGGAGAGAGAGTGCATGGATACATGCGCGTTTGGTGTCATTCCGTAGCTTTGAACGGAGGTGCTAAAGGAAGAAAGAGAAGGGGTGTTTCGTGATGTATGGATTTGGGCTTGAAGTTGAGGAATGTTGGGCTCGAAATGAATTGGGGTATTTTGCTTGTTTGGACCGCAAAGTGGTAAGGGGAATTATGCATTGATTCCACGTTAGAAATGGTAAGTATTTGGTCTAGCTGGTTTGATATAAATAAACAACGGGTGTAAAAGTTATTAAATGATTTAACTCATAACTAACTACGGATTAAAAAAAAAATTAAATTAAAATTAAGAATAACAAATTAAGTGATAGTTATTTAATGATTAATTAATTATTTAGGGTTGTCAAAGAATAATTACTTGAGTAATAATAATAATAATAATAATAATAATAATAATAATAAAAAGGGGCAAATTACTTAAGGTAATTAATTTAATAATTAATTTGAAATATGATTTGTTAAAGGATAGTTGATTTCTGAATATGATTAGTCAATGAGTAATAATTGAAGGAGATTAATGAAAGTAATTTAGGATGGTTAATGTAGTTACTTAATGGAAATTATAAGGTGTGATTACTTAGTGAAGTAATTAACAAATTACTGGTTATTAGAAGTTAATTAAGTAATGAAATTAATTAAGAATAATTAATTTCTAAATGTGGTTAATCAAATGGATTAACGCATAGGATTTGATTAGATAGATAAAAAAAATTAATTAAAGAATTAATTAAGGATTAATGAAATTAATAGGAGTAATTAAGGGTTAATTACTATAATTGTTTGGGAATAATTAAATTGATATAATTAATTAGGGATAATTACATAATGAAATTAGAGAATTATTAATCAAGGTTGATTAGTCAGGATGAGTAATTAAGGGATGATCTATACATTGAATAATTTAATTAATGTTAAATGAGCAAGAGGAATAAGTAATATGCATTGGTAGTTAATTAAATAAATCAGAAATGTATAACTAATTGATCTTTCTTATGAATGATATTTGAATGCCTTGGATTTTTGTTATCACTGAGATGTGATGGTAATGTTTTGTTAAATGAAATGTTCTTGTGATAAAATAGGTTGGGTTTAAAATTGATATAATGTGGTTATCTATCGACGAAGAATTAATGGATAGAGGTGACACCCTGTATTTGAAATTTGAATTGTGTTCTCTTGAATAATATGGTATAAGATGGTATTAAGTTCGGAGAGACAGAGGTCGGGTATTAGTAAATACCCGAAACCACTCCGATTTATAATCTTCATAGTTTGATTTTGAAATAAAGAGGCTGGAATGTAATAAATGATGTAAACTTGGTCATAGAGTCTAAATGTCAATGCTTGGATATGTTTTGGGAAATAAGATTATAACAAGTTAAGAACTCATTGTAAGATACGAGTTACCGGGGTTTTAATAAGTTATTTAATCAGTATTTCTAGTTTGAAGGGTTTACTCACGTTGGTTTCCAGCCTGACCCGGGTGTTACTTTGATGTAATGCTCGGGTCAGACCGAGTATTACAGATTTTCAGGTAGGTACGTTCTGGAGCTCAGGAGGCGAGCTTGATGGCAAGAGCGTATAGGATATTTCCACTGTATTTATATTATTGAAATCTGAGACGTGATAATTATATATATTCTGTGACTGTATATATGTGAAACTCTGATGTATATTAAATGTATCGACAGATATAGTATTCTTTTTCAACTGTCATTATTTATTATTATATTTTATCTGCTGCGATTGTGAGATTTTTGGTGTTTTCTGTTCTTCTTCTTCTATCTCTTCTTCTTTTTCATAACTATCTGGAATTTTCGGGTTTGAAAATTCTGGGTCGTTACATAACATTTGTTTATATCTTATTACATTAATATCCTCCTTTTATCATCTTTTACCGTATTAGTTGCAATATTTCAATTATTGAATTTTTTTCGATTTTCACATTAGTTATAATTTGAAATCCCAATTAACGAATTTATCT
Organism: Allium cepa; assembly: GCA_030765085.1. Taxonomy (NCBI): domain Eukaryota; kingdom Viridiplantae; phylum Streptophyta; class Magnoliopsida; order Asparagales; family Amaryllidaceae; genus Allium; species Allium cepa. The sequence continues at coordinate 268,403,634 of CM060941.1, read as the reverse complement.
TGGTCTCACTCTCTTATTATTATATCAATTGTTGCCTTATGAATAAAATTGACATTTCTAAAGATTTTATTGCATTCACATTTACAGTTATCGTCTTAACTCATATTAAAGTAACAATTAATTACATTTAACTACAGTTGATTTAAATGTAGTTTAACAAATTAAATAAATTGATAATAAATGACAATCGTAATCTATTCTAAATTTAATAACATTTGTAAGTTTTTTATCTACGTACAAATATCATAACTACTACCACAACACTAATTTTATCAATTACAATAAATTACATACTATTTCATTAATTTATACACATCTAAATTATCAATTACTCCTCTAATCCAACTCATCAATTAATACACACAATATTACAATTAATTTACAATCTATTACCAATTATAACTCTTTAACCATTTCAATTAATTGGAATTACATTTAAAGCATTTATCAATTACCTTAAATTAATATTGTTGCATTTCATCCCAATTAAATTCTCATTATTAAATCACAAAATTTTATTTGTTCCAACATTAAATCACAAAACTTTATTAAATTAACTATTTTTAATTATCGAAAATTACGGGTCGTTACACTCTCCCCCACTTAAAACTTTTCGTCGTCGAAAAGGGAAAAGAAGGAAAAAGAAATCAATATATATATTATTCAAAATATTAAATTTATAAATAATTAATTTACATAATTAAATAACTTAAATAAAATATATCAATTTATAAATAATTAAATCCTTTTATATTCAGGTTAATAAAAGTTTGAAAACATTTCAAAAAAATTTCTAAGTTCAAAATTCACGGAAAATTTCGACAGAGTCTCGTTTGTATAGAGAGGACTAGGACAAATTATAATATCAAAATAACAATATATATCATATATTTCAAAATAAAATTTCCCAAACTATGGGAGAAAAATATAATATCGTTATAGAATCGTAATCCAAGAACGAACCTATTTGTCGGGCAAACAACGCTTAATTTAAACCAAAAGTAATAGCTATTGCTTTCATAAACCTGTATTTCACATATACAATCCAAAGATGTTAATAATTAACTAAAAGAGAAATATTTAAGTTGTTTCAACTAATAAAAACAAAATAACCACTACATAACAATAATCGTTCGCAACAAATAGTACAAACATCATTTTCAACAATGAAAACAATTATCCATCCACAGCAACTAAAATAAATGGTTTGTTTGGGTTCAGAGACTTTTAATTGTATAAAATGATAAATAAACTACTAAGTATACCATACACTCAACATTCTTAGATAAAAATCAATAGATTATTCACGCATTTTAAATAATATAGAGTATCACATCCCAAACATCCCTTAAGCCAAACAAGAAGAATTTCAAATACCATGTAGGTTTTATTCTTATAAATCTCATTTCATATTATTTACCGTTCTTCAATTTAATTCATTCATACAATGTTTATTTAATTAATTTACATTCATCATTTATAAAATTCATTTCCCATTCATTTATACAATGCCATTTTCTCTTTTCATTACTTTACATTCACTGCTTACATAAGCTATTCCATTTCAATTGCAAGATTACCCATTGTTATGTAAGCTTCTTCACAATTTATTTTACCATTAATAGATTATTTCTTTTCCACCATTATTTCTTTCATATGTAGTATTATTGAACATTAAATCTACTTCTGAATCGTTTCAATAATTTCTGAAGCTATAATCATTATCTTAATATAGTATTCATTATTACTATTCACTTTAATTTTAAATAGCTTCAACGTTAACTTAAGTTCATAATCACTTATTTATATTATTCACTCTTTTGTAGATTTAATTAGTAACATTTCAAACTATTAACTTAAATTTATAGTTTATGACATCAGAATCTTATTTATAGATGTAATTCCATTGAACACTTTTATTATTAAAGTTTTACTTATATATTATTCTGTTATATATTCTAATTGACATTTCAACTTTTAATCTTTTGGTACGTTATATATATATATATATATATATATATATATATATATATATATATCTGTGTGTGTTTTTCTTAGATTACTATTGAATATTACCCAAGTTTCTCTTACATTTTTTTAGTAAACAAAATGTTCAATGGTTACCATTTCTTATTTTCATTTCCTCTTTATTACAGTTTATAAATTTTCAGTTTCTTATCTATTTCATTAATCATTTTAACATCAAATTTCTTGTTTTCATTTTAGAAGTTTCCGATTATTAATATAGCCAAGATTCCATTCATTGAAATAATTTCAATTTCTCATTTACTAAAACTTAAGAACTAGACAATCGGGTTCCATTTTAATCCTTTTAAAATAATATATATATATGCTCATAACTCATATATATATACATACATATATTTGTGTGTGTGTGTATCAAATCAAACTTCAAAAAATTAAAATCAGGTTTCGTTTATCAAAACGGATGTGCATTAAACTATTACAGCATTCTTCCCACTTTGAAACTCGAAATGAACGTCGATGATGCATGCACTCATGGCCGAAATTATTTTCCAACGACGGAGAGGGGAGTACGGAATTTATTTCCTTTAAAACTTTCTTTTAAAACATTTCTTTCAAATCATCTTGAGATATTTATATCAAAAAATACTTCTAAATACTACTAGTATTATATTCCAAAATCTTTCAAAAGAAATTTTGAAATCCTGGAACTTCAATTCTCAAATTTAAATTTATATTCATTTTATTTGCAAATCTTATTTCACAACCAACTATTCATGGTATTTGACTTCCTACAAACAATTATATCAACTTCAATGATATAATTTACAAAATTATTCTTTTATGTACAACATTTAATACTAGGTAAAATTATTTCATTTAGCTATATTTCAAAACAATATTGTGTCGGATTGGCCTATTAAGTGTTTAGAAACCCTATCGATGTCATAACATCCTATGTACTGACCAGAATTTATAGATAAGAAACAGAACAAATCAACACAATGCAAAACCGTTTATAACACTATCATATATATACACTCAACGACTCATTCAATGGTATTACCACCCTATTTCTAGTGAGTCAGACCCCACAAAGCTAAGGTTATTGCTAAACCAAAGCTCTGATACCAACTGTAACGACCCACCTTTTTAGATGGTTTAAATCGACGATAAGACACATACATCAAACTCAAACCATTTAAAACGAAGGATTGTTATGGGGTAAAGAAGAAAACAGAGAAAGAATAAAACAAATACAGAATCTCATAGCGGGATGAAAAAAATATAATAATCAAATAAACAGTTCATGATGCTTTTTGCAAATAACATTGATTGTACGTTTATAATACAGATCAGAGTTACGTACAACAAGAATAAATAAATAAATGCAGCAGAACAACATCATGTAGTGGAATAAATATAAGAAATAGAAATAGTACAAAATCTTCATCTTCATCCTCCAGAAAGATGTCTTCAATAAACTGGAAAGCTCAGACTGACCCAACCGAATTGAAAAGACAAAACACTCGAGTTAAAACTAGAAGATCTTATGTAAGTTAAATCAACAGTAAATAGAGTGTAACGACATCAAAGATGTCTACGTGGTTTGACATCACCTATCTAGTGTCTAACGTAAGTCCAATAACTTAAGAGATGTTTGGGATTACCATCTCCTAAGGATCCGTTAAACTATCTACTATGTAGTACAATACGCTATTATAATATTGTCTACAGTAAAGTAAAGTATTGAAATAGCGTTAAGCTGTTACCCATATCCCCCTGAACACATTTTATATAATGTCGTAATCTATAAAAATACTATAACTCCACACACAGGTGGGCTATCAGGGAGCACTCCATAGGTATGACGAAATACGAACATGTAGAAAACGCAATAGGGCATGTGAACGCGGTACTTGAGGCAATGTCAGGGTAGACATACCGATTGCGGATCCGGACTAGTGGTGACGCATAGCAGCTATTACCGCCCACCTTGAAATACACTCCCATGATCAAAATCAAGGGGTGGCCACCAAATCATCACAAAGTCATAATATAGTATCAAAGAAATGTGTTCGATCGGATGAATGACCTCATATGGCCTGGCGTATCTCTTGTTTTAGTCATATCTAAGCTGACTCATGGGAGTCAGGGTCACGTAAATACCTCACATAGAAACATTCGCCAAACATCCTACTTCATTTCTAGAATCTCCACCACATACATAGTTGTTAAAGTAGTTTTTTGTGTTGGCAGAGAGTATGAAAGTAAGATCTCAGTCCCTTTAACAACCAAACGCTTATTTCACACCGGATGGTTTTTTTACATTTCAAAAGTCAATTCACAATTGATATCAAACTATCATATTCTCAAAACCATATCATTTCGAAATCACATTTATTTCCGAAATTATATCACATTTGAAATCATATCACTTCCAAATTCATATTTCCAAAATAGACTAAATCCTCATTTAAAATCATCATATTTCTCAAATATGTCATTTAAATCACTTGTTACAACATCATTACCTCATTCTCTTTAAAATCAAGCTTTAATTATAAACATTTCCACTTTACACTATTTGAAATTTAAAAAATAATTTAGATAGTTATAATTAGTTTAATTAGTTTAACATAGCGCTAAATAGATATAATTAGGTTAAATAAGTTTAAAATAGATTAATTAAATTTAAAATAGATTAAATAGTTTTAAAATACTTTAAATAGATTTAAAATAGATTAAATGAATTCAAAATATATTAAATAGAACTAAAATAGATTAAATTTTTTGAATAAATTAAAATAGTTTAATATAGTTAAATAATGTTTAAATAGATTAAATAAATTAAAATAGCTTAATTAATTTAAAATATATTAAAGTAAATTAAATGGATTAAATTTTGATTAAAATAAATTAAAATAGTTTAAATTGATTAAATGGTTTAAAATATTTTTAAATAGATTAACATAGATTAATAATTTTAAATCTTACTAATTAGAATTTGAAATAACATTTTTAACAGTTTATATTGAAATAATAAGTTTGAAATTAACGTCAAATTTAACTATTTCCTCCATTTCAACAAATCTGGACCATATCCAGATTTGAAATCATAAACACAATTTCAAATCTTAAAGTATCAATTTAAGCCATTCCAATTTCAACATTAACGCTTGGATTTTCAAAAATAATTCAGTTTATATAAACCAATTTCTATTTCAAATTATCTGTTAAGTAAATTCAAAATTTAAAGATTTAAAAACCATTTAGTTTAACCAATCAACTGTCCGTATATAATTTTCTGCCATACGGTCAAGTGATACAGATATTTATCATTTTAATCCGCATTTAATATTTAATGGGTATATACCATTACAACCTGCAATCCTAAAATTTAATTTCAAATACATGAAATCACTCGCGTCTATCATTTCAACCCATATCGATTTATTAGATCGTTCGGGTATGTATCATTTCAATCCATAAGAAACTTGCAGTGTTATAATAATGGAAAATATAACATCCAGTCATCCAATATCAATCAATCAACATCCATCACTAGCATCATCCAAATAAACCAATAAATAACAGTAATTGACTGATCATCAAAAAGGGTATTAACAGGCAATTTAAAATTCAATATTAAATTAAATAGCAATTAAATTCAATATAGGTTAGATTTAACTAGAATGACGATTTAGATATTCTAAACATCAACTAATAAATTTTTAATCACATTATAAATTTAATTTAACTAACATAAGATAATTTAGTAATTATGAGTGGATTAAAACACTCATCTTTAATTTCAAATCGATTTAAAATCCATAATAAGGTCCAAAATTCAACAGTCTTAGAATTCGTCCAAATCATGGTCAAAATGTCTACAATTTCAATACGATCGCAATGGAACAAACCGCGCATGAATCGGACCTCCTATGTAAAAGTTACGATTTTAGAACGATAGGATATTCAAAAAAACAAATGCACTTACACACTGACACATCATCGTATTCACAAACAGCCCAAACCTACAACCTCCACAAACTAGATTCAACTCCTATAGCTGCCAGACAAAGATGAATGAACGCCTCCAAAGGCCATTCGCGGCCAAGAGCATCTCCACCTGGGGGCCGCCACGACATCACGCGACTCCTCGAGCGACTCCACGCGACATCGAACGGAGCCCACGATGACCAATTGCAACAGCCGCCGCCATATCATGTAAACCTTACACGAATTCTATAGCTCGATCCAACCATCGAATCGTCGAAAAAACCATATTGATGCGCTCCAGTCGCAAATCTCCACTCAATGGTACCCTCCAATTGACGATCCATTGAAATTGATCATGACACTATAAACGACCAAGACTTATCCTCCAATTTTTTGACACATAGAGGTTTGATACGGAAAAAAAATACCAATCTAGAATGCACTTGTCGAGAGCTTAGAATCGGTATATAACATGATAGGGTTTTGAGAAGTTTGATTTTGAAGTTGGTTTTGAAATTTGATTGAGGGTTTGAAATTTGATTTTGCTTCTGCCACTGAAGAAGGGAAAAATAGAAGTTGATGTACGTATAAAATAAGAAAATGATTGCTTGGGTATGAGAAACAAGGCTATTTATATTAACAAAGCCCGATAAGAAAATAAACACAATCGAATTGGTACGAATGACTATAACGACCCGAAAAGCTCGTTTCGCTTCCAAAACGAAAGTGTGTTATCCCGTATATCAAAATAGATGTTTTCGATAGTCTTAAAATCAATGGAAAAGGTTTCCGATCCTAATTACATCGTATGAAGAAGTTAGCTTTAAAATTAGCTTATTTCAAATTGATTTCAACTGAGCTAAATTAAATTGATTTCTATGCGTTCTGAACCCGTAGGACCAAATGACAAGTCCGATCGCTACGAAACTTGAAACCATACAATAATTCACTGTTATGGATCTGATGAAACTGGTTTTGTCAAAATCTAAGACGGCGGCCAAATGTCTATTTTCACGTTAATTAAGTAAATCAATATTAAATTAATTAAATCACTTTTTAATTTCAAATTTAATAACTAACAATTTTCATCATTTTTGGTTACTTGGACATTTTCAATAATTTAAAAAAAATTACATACTAATTCAGTGTTAAATATTATAGTAATTACAGTTTTCTATTTCAATTGAAATAAATATAGCGGTTATTACTTTAAATTCCAATAAATCCATTTATTTACCTTTTCATCTTGTTATTCAATCAATTGTCATCTCATGGCTATGATTGACATATGTTTATATCTTATTACATTAGGATCCTCCTTTTATCATCTTTTACCACATTAGTTGCAATATTTCAATTATATTGAATTTTTGTCGATTTTCACAATAATTATAATTTGAAATCCCAATTAATTAATTTATCTTGGTTTCACTCTCTTATTAAATCAATTATTGCATTATGAATAAAATTGACATTTCTGTACATTTTATTGCATTCACATTTTACAGTTATTGTCTTAACTCGTATTAAAGTAACATTTAATTACATTTAATTTCAGTTGATTTGAATTTAGTTCAACAGATTAAACAAATTGGTAACAAATGACAATCGTTATCTTTTCTAAATTTAATAACCATTGGAAGTTTGTTATTTACACACATATGTCATAACTACTATAACAACACTATTTTTATCAATTACAATAAATTACTTACTTTTTCATTAATTTATACACATTTAAATTATCAATTACTCCTCTAATCCAATTAATCAATTAATACACGCATTATTACGATTAATTTACAATCTTTACCAATTATAACTCTTTAACCATTTCAATTAATTGGAATTACATTTAAAGCAGTTATCAATTACCTTAAATTAATACTATAACATTTCATCCAATTATATTCTCATTGTTAAATCATAAAATTTTATTTCTTCCAACATTAAATCATAAAACTTTATTAAACTAACTATTTTTAATTATCGAAAATTATGGTCATTACAAGAACACTGGCTTGGATACATAAACTTTACTTCTGAACTAGTATCGCTCACTCGACCTCCCTAGTGCGGACACCAATCAGGTTTCTTGATTAGAAACATCTATTCCTCTTACATAGCCACATATTATGATAGAAAATCTTGGTATTATATCAAGAATTTGAATCAAGTGTTAGATGTCAAGAAACAAGTGAGAGAAACTTTTTTGGACTGGTGTGAATTACCTTAAAATTATGTACTCAAATCCTAAATCAAGAACCGTACGAATAATATGATCTACATAGAACTTATGTACTTAATTTTTTAGTTTCTTATCTACACTAATTTCTTTGTAAATCACTTTCACTTTCATTTATAATATTTCATTCAATACTAAAATTATTTATGCACTACTTCGAAAATTTTCACTTAAGTTTATAAACATTTTATAAAGACTCATCTTTAGTAAACAATAAATTAAAACTGACCCTAATTTTATTTACTTATATGACAATCTTCTAAATCCTAAATGTATATACAAAATGCAAATTTGACTTTATTTTTAAAACTAAAATGGATGCCCAAACAAAATATGGGTCTTAAAACTGAGTCGACTACCTCGACCTCTTTACCTACCTTATCCGTTAAGTTGCTAAGAAGAGTATGATGTTGTTATCCAAATTCAATCCTAGTTTATACTTTTCCTTAGACATCTCTAAGGTAAACATTTTCTCCAAGCACCTTATAGTCAAATCATGAAACTCAATTCATAATGGTTTTGTTTTATGTACTCACAATTATCTGAACAATAAATGCCCATAAACTTGTCGAGCGTAAATCAATGATCAATAAACAATAGTCAATGCTCCTGAACAACAAGAGCACAACAAATCAAACTATAATGATAATAAAGAAGTATTATCACTTTCTAACAAACAAACACACCATAAATAACTAAAAAACTTGGAAATTATATATATAGCTTTGGTAAAATATTTCATTTACCAAATTTAAAAAAAAAATCAATATCAAGTATGCCTTGCTAAAGTATTTAGAAATCCCTATCGACACCATGGCGTCCCACATCTCGACCAGAATTCATATACCACTCAATGGACAAATTAACACAATATGTTCTTATAGCAATAACAAATATGCTCTCATACACACACACACACACACACTTTCCACTCATTCTAGGGTGTCACTTACCCTATTTCTAATCATCCATACCCTACAAAATATTAGGTTCTTGCTTAACATGCAGCTCCGATACCATTTTGTAGCGACCCACCGTTTTGATCCACGAAAGTCGGCACTTAATGTATCCACGGTAATAGAACGCCGAGCATCTAAGTGCAAAAAGACATTTTTTTAACGACTCGTAATTTTCGATAATTAAAATTATTAATTATGTTTTGAAATTTAATGTTGTGAAAATTATAAATTTAAGATTTAATAATGAAAATATAAATAGAATGTAATTTTAATAATGTTAATTTAAGGTAATGGATGACTATTTGAATGTAATCTCAAGTAAATGAAATAATTGGAAAGTCATAATTGGCTGTAAATTGTAAATGAGATAATAAACTAAGTGTTACATTAATTGGTGAAATAATAGGTAATTAATTATAATTGGATAAAGTTGGTGTTTTGTAAGTTGTTATGTAACATCCCGTCTTTTATACATTTTAAATCGACGATGAACCACAGATGTCAGACTCAAACCATACAAAAGGGCGAATTGTTATTGGGGTGAATAAGAGAAGTAGAGGAAAAAACAAAACAAAACAGAATCTCACAGCAGAACGATAAAATATAATAATCAAATAAACAGTTCATGAAGCTTTTTACAAAATATTCGATTATATTGTATACATATCAGAGTTATATATACCACAGAATAATAATTAATGCAGCGGAGTGCAATAGTGTAGCGGGGAAAATAATAAATAGTAATAATAATTATTCATCTTCGTCCTTCAAAAAAATGGTCTTCAAATCCTGAAATGCTCGGACTGACCCGAGCGAATTGAAAAGACAAAACACTCGAGTTAGAACTAAAAGATCTTATGTAAGTTAAATCATCTGTAAATAATATGAGTGGAATGGCGTTAGAGATTTTTACGGGTTTTGACATCTCCTATCCAGTGTCAAACGTGAGTGCAGTAACTTAAGAGATGCTCGGGATTCACATCTCCTAAGAATCCGTTAAACTATTTACAATGTAGTAATATTTCGCTATTATAATAATGTCTATAGTAAAATAAACTTACTTTTTAATAGCGTTAAGGGGCTACCCATATAGCCCTTAACACGTAGTAGTCCCGATAGTCCATCTAGTATCAGCGCATCTCCATATCAAGAGACTACCCTAAATACTCCACGGGCTACGGGAGAAAATCAAACTCATACAAGACACGCTAGGGTTGGTGACATGGCATAACTAGGCAATTCCAGGGTAGATATACCAATTACGCTTCCGGGCCGGTAATAACCCATAGCCGCAGCTACCGCCCACCTCGAGCCACACCCCTAAATTAAAAAAAATCAAAAGTGCCACTGAATCAATCCAAAAGTCAAAGTATAATATTGAAGGGATGTGTACGATCAAAGGTGCTACCTCATTAGCCCGTCAATCGCTCCTGTTTTAGCCACCTAATGCCAACTCATGGGAGTCGGGTCCACGTATATACCTTAAAGGAACGCCGCCGCCATCCTACTTCATTCTGGAATCTCCACCACGTACACGGTTGTTAAAGTGATTTTCGAAGTTGGCAGAGAGTGTGACAACTTCCAATCCCGGTCTCTTTAACAATCAAAGGTTATTATAACACCACGGTCATTTCAAAATAATTATACTTCAAAACCAGAATATAATATCCATTTCAAAACCATATAAATCTGATATCATTTCCGTTTCAAAAACCAATCAATATGATATTATTTTATTAAGACCCAAATCAATACAATATCATTTTTATTTCGAATATATCCTTTCCAAAATCGTAGCACTTTCAAAATTTTAATATTTCCGAAACCAAACGCTTGAAATATAACCTTCTAAAACATAATACTTCAAATTTCATAGCTTCTAAACCATAACCTCCAAAACTTAAATGGTTTGGATATTTAAACAGTATATAAAATAAAATAGTTTGAATTTAAAATTACTTTATAATGTAAAATAATTTCCTCTACTTCACAATTTTATTCACTTTAAATTAAATCTCAATTCATCACTTTCAATTCACTTCCAGTTTTCAAAAGACCATTTCGATTTCAATATATTTCAAACTTTAAGTATTGAGCAATTTCAATACTGAGGTTGGTAATTATGATTCAACAATTCAAATTTCCTATTATTTAGTTTTGGAATATTTGCGTAATAAATCCCTTATCATTTAAATAAAACTCAAATTACAAATAACTAAATATTTCCTTCAATTTATTTATACTTGGAATATTCTTTTAATTCATCTTAAACCAAAATCCAGTTACAAAATCATACCTTTAAAATCTCAATTTTATTAAATTTCGAATCAATTTCATATTTATCTTCCCACCTTATTCTCATTTAAGTCATTATAAACTCCAGAAATATAATTTAAATAAATACTTAACCATATTATATCTTAATAAAATCAAACTTTATCATTAAACTTATTTTATACTTTAAACCACTTTTATACATAGCTTAAAACCAAGAATTTAACTACATATAAAATAACATTTATAAAATATCCAAATCAATATCTCATAAAACCATATATTTCTCTACAAAACCATATAAATCATTTCAAAATATTTATATATATATATAGATCGCCGTGTCTGCATACAATTTTTTATTCTATGGTCAAGTGATACAGATATTTATCATTTCAATCCGTAATTAAAACAAAAATACGGTTGTATATCATTTCAAACCGCAACCCTGCATAAATAAAACTAAATCCATAATGACTTGAAGATTATAATGATATAAGATAAAACACCCATTCATCCAATATCAATCATCAAACATTTATCACAATCATTATCCAATTCAATCAATAACATCAACATAGAATAGATAATAAATAACAGGAATTTATTGGCAGTTTATATTCAATAATAAATTAAACAACTACTTAACTAGCAGTTTATATGCAATAATAAATTAAATAACAATTTAATTCAAATAAATTCAATTTTACTGGAATGATGACTAAAAAAATGCTAAACAGCCATAAATAATTTTCTAATCACATCATAAGTCAATTTAACAAACATAAGAAATTTTAGAAGTTGTGAGTAGGTTAAAACACTCGCCTTTTGAATTTAAATTGAATTTAAATCCAATTTAAACTCAAAATTTGAACAGTCTCAAAATTCATTCAAACCAGCGTCAAAATTTCTTGAATTCCAATACAAACCTAGCGGAGAAAATCACGCGTGAAATGGACCTCGAATGCAAAAGTTATATTGATTAGAACGTTTGAAAATTTAATTTAATTAAAATAAACAACAAATGAAATTACACGTCAGAAGCTTACATGTCAACATCCTCTTCCAGTCAACCCTAACCCAAACGCGAACAACCATGGCTGCCTACGCTCCCTCGCGCCAGCGTGCCTCCACCCTAGGTCAACCCCACCACCTTGAGACGCGCCTCGCCATGACCCACGTCGCCAATCGGCCCTGAAAATCATGGTGCCGCCGAGATTTATTTAACCCTAATCGAATTTTTGAAGCAAATCCATCTACTAACTCATCACGAAACCCACATGGATGCGATCCCCTCGGCCCTCTCTACAAAATCCCTTAGACGATTTTGTGATCGGACGAAGTCCATCACAACGTAACGAATGGCCATGGATTGATCATTGGTTTTCAGGCACATCGAAACTCAAATTGAAAAACAAATTGCAGATTTGAGATGCGCTCGTTAAGAGCTTTTCGACGATATAAAAGATGATAAAGTTTGTGGAGTTTGAAATTTTGATTTGATTTTGAATTGCAATTGGATCTAGAATTTGATTGTCTGCCACTGAGGAGGACACAAAACTGAATTGTACGTATAGAAAAATGAACATAAGGAATAGTCTAGGGTTTATAACGAGGTGTGTGTATATATATACATATATATATGCAAAGCTGAAATTAGAATGGATGGATACGATTGATACACGCGTTGAACGATAAAATGGCCCGAAAAGCCCATTCTGACTTCGGAATGAATTGGGTCGACCCATATGTTAAAATAGATGTTTTTAAATGTTTTAAATGCGATAGAACTGGTTTCAATACCAAATTCCATCGTATGAAGAAGTTATGCTCAAATCAAGTTATTTCAAATTGATTTCAATTAAATTGATTTCTAGGCGTTTCGAGTCCGTACGATCAAACGACAAGCCCGATCGCTACGAACTTAAAATCCTGCAATAATTCTGTGACATCCCGGAATTTTGACCCTATTATTATAATAAGTTTTTGATTAAATTTAAATGAAATACAAGATGTTAATTTATAAATAAATAAGATTTTGGATATTATTGGTTGTATATGTATTATAAAGGAATATAGCTTCAAAATATAAAGTAGACTCTTTTAACATTATTCACAAATTTAATTTGTATTATTCAATTAAATTAAAAGTTATGTATGAATAATATGCAATACCAGATATCTGAATGCAGTCGATAATAAAAAGTATAATAACACAATCATATTCATATAAATACAAAATACATTAGTGCAAATACATTACAAATCAAATATTGGAAAGATTAAACCTTTAAATAAAAATAAGATTTGAGAAGTGTTTCTAACAACAACTTTTACAATTAAAATAAAATAAGCTTATAAATATTTAATATAAGTATAACATAAAATTTGGTTAAAATAAGTACTAAAATTCAGAATATAAGTTATCAATAAAAATGTTAACTATGTAAAGACAAATATATAAAACCTGTCAAGTTGAAAACTTGCAATATCTTTAAACAAAACTAAACTTATAAAACAACACAATGTATATAAAATATTCAAGCTAAGAAAGAACATAATAACAAAACCAGTATTTAAATACAAATGGTTTTGTTCAAAGCTTCATACTCAAGCCATGTTGACTGCCACAAGTTCAAGCCTGCATACAAGAATCAACAAAACATTAAATATATGTAAACTAATATGGACTTATCTTCTCTTACAAGCCTTTAAGAACAGATTTTCCTGCAGGTGGTACTTTTTCATACAATTATCTATGTAGTATAAACATAACAATAACTATGTAACCATGTGTACATAAGACAATAAGTGTTTTACCAATGGCTTCATTCACAAGCTACCTGAAACATATCTCTTCATACAATATCTATGTACATATTACAATATCAGGGAACATACTAAGTTTGTTAACAAAATTAAAGACATATTCATTAGCATTAAGTACACAATTAGTCATTTCAGGTAACAAAACAATGTCCCAGCTGAAATACAATAATAAATATGCAAGCATATTATGAAGTAAAGCATTAATTATCAACAACTTAGCCACTCTTTTGCACAAAACAAATATCACAAATCTTTTCTTTGTAGTAATTAAAGTCTGCACATATCAGAACAAACAAGTAGCTACACCAGAAAACACCTTCTTTCATTCACCTACTGTTCTTTTGTATAAATATACATGCATCTTTAGTTCGTTCTGGAAAATTTTATTAGTAAACCTGAAAATAAAAATAAAGAAAGAGCAAGTTCAAAATTTTAATTTAAAAAAAAAGCAAAGAGGATCTTAAGACAGTTCATAACTTCTGTTTCAATCAACAAGGTTCCAACTCAATGCTTCCTGTCTATATTCAGGTGAGTAAACATTTCTATTCATTTTAAATTAAAGTATGTAAAAACAATTTCAACTTTGTATAATTTGTGAGTGATTATCTGTGTATGGTGTTAATTATCTTCTTAAGCTTTGTATATATAAATTTGTTTGGCACTAAAGAGTCTTGTTTTTACTCTGTATAAAGTCCAGGATAAATTAACTTTGCAAGCAAATCAATTCCTCCAATTCTAATCAATTTCAAGCTTCCATGTCTAAAGTGAATATGTGTATTCAGGTAAGAATGTTGTTTTAAAACTAAGTTCAGAAAATATAAATATATATACATGTTAAAATTAAATTTTTACAGTAGGCTATTTAAAATTTGGAAATTTCGAACCCAATAAACTAGGGATTCATGAACATAACTGAAATCCTTACCACAAACTATGATTTTTAACGTGAAGTTGGTGATTTTTGGTGGGAGGGTTTGAGAGCAGTTTGGCGAGGTTCGAATTTGACTTTACGATCGAATTCTAGTGATGTGATGCATTTGGGTAACCGGGGTTGCTAGGGATTGAGGAGTAGCCTACGGCGGTCACAGGAAAAATAGGAGGAGGTGGAATCATCAACGGTGGAGACTATGGTGGTTGTTTCTATTTCGTAGACCTAATTTTTGGGTTGCTCGAACCATTGGCCGCCGCGACCTTCACCGTGTGCCGAGCTGTTTGCCAGTGGAAGGGAACGGAGCTTGGGGCGTGGTGGAGGTATGTACGCAGTATCTCGGCATCAGATGGCATGGATTGGGTTCGAGTGTTCATTTTGTGATCAGTGTTTGGGAATCGATTTTCCAGGCATAGCTCGATTTTGTTTGAGAGTGCGATCAGGTGGTTCAACGCCTCGAGTTCGACGCTGAGGTAGTTTGGGATTTGTGGGGAACCTCACGGGTCGCCAGAGTGGCGCCGCCGCTACGTGCACGTGCACAACGTGCCAGTGTGTGTCAGTGGAAGTTTTGGGAAGTACGAGAGGTCTCAGGTAATACAGGGAGTTTACTCGAAGTAATACTCGAGCTGCGCTCGAGTGGAATGGGAAGAAGACTCAGGCTTTATCGCGTTGAGTCGCGTGAGTTGCTGATATTTTCTTTTATACTTAGTATAGTTTTTACTTAAATAAAATAAAATAAATGAATATAAGGAGAAGAAGAAGATTTCCAGGAGGCGACTCGGGAAGGATTCGCGTGCAACCGAAGTTGCACTCGAGATTGAATAGGAGAAAACCCGGAATTGGTAAACTGCAGTATTTCAGAGTTGAGCAAATTTGTTTCCTCAAATTTGTTTAAACATGATAAGATTAGAAATGTTTAAAGGAGGGTTAAGCTAAGATTTGTTCAAATTTTAATTATTATAGTCAAAAGTTTAACGATTTTTCTTAAACACTTAAATCATTTTAATTAAGAAATATAAGTTAACTAATAATCAAAGTTTATAGTTAACACTAAAATTGATTTTCAACATATAAGAAAAGGGAGACCTTTAAACCCTAATTAAGTTAAATGATTGATATCAATAAATTATTTTCGAAAGTGATTAAGAACGATTAACATTTTTAAAACCTAAACAGAGTTTGGGTTATGTAACTATTTTGTGAAGAATAAATAGTAATTAGCTACTTAAGGAAATAAATAAATGATTAGTAGTGAGTAATTAAAAATAATTAAAACATAGTTAGAGATGGATTATAAGTAAATAAATAAATGGAAATCAACTACGTAAGTTAATTAATGAATGAATTAATGGTTAGTTAATCAAGTAATTTAATTATGAATCGATAGATAATTAATTGAGTAGCTTGTTGAAGAATTAATTGTTGATTGATTAAGTAATTAGCAGAAAATAATTGGATAATTAAGTTTTATTGATAAATAATTAAAGATATTAATTAGTGATCAGGGAATAGTTAATTAAGTAATTAAAGTTAAGTCACTTAATTAAGGTAATAGTTAATTAATAGCATGAAATAAAATTTAGACTCAATAATAAATTAAGGAATCATCAATTGGATGATTTGAACTGAAATAGGTAATTAATTGTTATTTAATAATTAATTAATTAGAGTTAAGTGATTTACTCTCAGGTAATTGATTTTAAATTGAATTAATTACAAATAAGATTCAAAAGTAATTGCTTATGAACTGTTGTGTTGAATATCGGATTGTGATATTTATGTGATGATATTCTATGTTACTCTATGGTATGTTGTGTTATATCTATGATGCTTGTATATGTTGTATCTGTGGTAAATGCTATGTTAGTTCAATTGTTGAATTTAAATTTTTTTTAGCTGTTTAAGTTAATTAGACAACTTGGCCCTTAAAATGGCGTTTGGATTCGATGAGACCGGGATCGGAAGAATCAAATTTGATTCTCCGAAAACCACATCAATCTAAATTAAACATTAGGTCGTGAATTCTGAAATGGAGATCGAGATGGTGTATTCAGCATGCAAGGGTTATCGTCGTTGACTCTGAGGGTGATTCCAAAATGAGTGTGACGAGATAATGCCTTCGGTTTCGTTCGAACCCGGAATGAACTTGTATGGATTGAATGCTTTCAGCACACCGTCAGGCGGACGTTGAGCATTCTAAGTGAAATGTTCTTTAAAGGTAATTGCAGCGTCAAGCCTCATCAACCGGGAATGGCTAAAACAGGGGAGATGCAGCAAGGTTAGGTGGTCCATGCCCAAGCAGGACAAGATATTTCCCCTGTCTAGATGTCCCTTATATATTTCGGCTTAGTGAGTGGTTGGTCGCGCCAACTGCGGGGTTTATCTTGTTCGGGACTGTTCAGTAAGGAACGGTTCTGGCCTTGTGTTGCAGAGGATGAAGGGAGTAATCCTCGGTACGGTGATCTAGGCCACGTACTGTGACGGGAGGTACCCCAGTAGCCCTGCCATTGTTGGAAATCCATTTTCCCTACGACACCCTACGGTTTTGATTTGTATTACCCACTTTTGTGGCTAGTAGCTGGAATTTAATCATGTAACAATTTCGGCTATTTTCTATTTACTTGAAAACCCTAGACACTATTATAATATCACTGGATTTCCTATGAAATGTTTTGGTTAGCGTAAGGTAAAAATTTACCCGTATTTATTTGTGGGGAGTCCTACGTGATACCTTTATTTTCAAATGTTTTTCAAAGTTAAACAAATTTAAACCGTTTACTCATACCAGACCCATGTCTAACCCGGAGTTTATATTTTGTGTTTTCATAAACTCTCGGGTACCCAAATTTTTATGGATAGCCAAGGGATTCAGGTTAGATTTGACGAATTCTGGAGGAGCAATGGAGCAGGAGGCTTCTACGTTGTAAATATAGATATATGGTGTTCCGCTGTGTTGATATCTCTGAGCTGTTTATCTGTATTGTATATTGACTTGTGTTAACTAGACAGGTGTTTATAACTGTCTAGTATGTGTTGTATGATCTGTATAGCTCTGATATATGTAAAATTATGTAATAGTTATGTAATATATTATATTTTGTTCCATTCCGCTGTGAGATTCTGATGTTGTTGTTCTTTCTTCTCTATCTTTTCTATTTTCTCATCCCTTTCTTTCTTAATGATGATACGTCTTTCTGGTAGTTGAAGGGCGGATCGTCACAGTTGGTATCGGAGCATAGGTTGGTGATAACCTTGGCTCTGGTAGAAATTACTCATAGAATAGAGTTAGTAGTACTCTGAAATGAGTTTGAATGTATTAATAGATATGAGCGCGTATTTGTTAGTGAATATAAAATTGTTTTTATATTGTGTTGATTTATCTGTTGAGTGTTTATGGGTTCTGGTCGATGTATGGGACACCATTTCATCGATAGGGATTTCTAAACTCTTGAACAAGATTGACCGACACAGTATTTTTTTTAAAGATAGGGTAAATGAAATAATTTTACCCAAAATTATATTTTGATATAAAAGAAATATTTTTCTGAAATAACTATATATACTTGGATATTTGATTGTTAATAGTACAATCAAATAAAATTTTAAATGTGAGTGGTTTATAATCAAATAAAATTATTTAAGAATGATTTTAAATAAAAAGGAATATAACAGAAATCTTATCAAATCAGAATTTAAGTCCCGGAAATTTGAAAGGTGTTTAAATGAATTTAAACAAAGGAATTTGGGGATTTAAAATCTTGGGAATGTTTGAAATGTTTTGTCCAAAGATTTGAAGGCAACAATGTAATATTGTTTTGGAAAATATTGTTAAAAGGAAATTGTTTTGAGAGGAAATTGTGGAAGTAAGAAAGCACTGAACTCACTTCAGTCGCTGGAAAATAATCCTGATGGTGATGGCCACATCATCAGTATTCATTTTCGAGTTTCTAAAGTGATGGATTGCTACTAGGATATTGGCCATGATAAATTGTTTGGGCTTGTTGGGTATATAAGTTATTTTAGAAATTTCGAAGGGAAAATTTGTTTTGGTGCAAACAAGTGTTTGAAATTTGATTATCATTTCAAAATGGTTTTAGAGATGAAAACCGGGAAACCGAATTCTAAGAAATTCTGTTTAGATAATGTGAAAGGTTTGAATTAATCAACTATTGAACTTATAAAGTAAAGCTGATATTAATAAGAAGAAATCGGGAATTGTAATCCCGGAATTAAAATTTAACTTAAGTAAATGGAAATAAGAAAATATACCTGAGTTTAACCTGAGATAAGCTAAATGGAATTGAAGTTCAAAATGAACTTATTTGGATGTAAAATTTGAAGGTAAAATGATTGTGATTGTAAGGTGAAAATTTATACCTTAAAATAGCAAGTGTTATATATATATATATATATATATATATATATATATAATCTGAAATTGTGATTATAAGATGAAATGACTCAAATGAGTAATATAAGCTGCTAAGTAGATAAGTAAGTTTTGAGCTTATATATTGAGGGATAAATTTAAAAGATTTGTAAGTAGCTAAATTTTAACTGAAGTTGAGTTAAAATAAAATTGAGTTTAAATGAATTCAAGTGAGTTACTGATAATACTGAATGAAATAAAATTCTTATGTAAATAAGTAAATGTAAACCAAAGTATTGAATTGAATTTAAATAGAAATAGTGTGAGTTGTAAACAAATCTAATTCAAGTATAAATTGAATAACCTTATTATGAATAAATTCAATAATGAATTGTTAATGTAAATTAAAATTTAAGAATGGATAAAAAAAACTAATCAGAAAATAATTGGGATTTGATTAAAGGAAAATCAAATCAAAGATTTGATTGGGAATTGGTGGACTAGAATGAACTTAAGTTATTGGGTAAGACAGTTAATGACTTAAATAAATTGTGAGATGATTAATATGGGTTGTCAAGTTTAATAATATGGTTTGGAATCAAACCTGATTGAAATGGAAGAAAATGCAATTTAAGGATTGTGAATAAATTAAATAAGATGGACTCAAGTGTAAATTGAGTTGAAATCAATTTAAGATTTCTTATAAAGCTTAAGTAATTATTTATTCACAATAATATTGTCAAATTGCATATCGAAATGAGTTGTTTTGAAGTAAATGAGAATTAGATAAAATTCTATAAATTATTGGAGGCAAAATAGGATGGTTTTGAATATGAGTTTGTTTTGCTTAAATGGATTATATAAGCAAGTAAGTTGTAAATTCCTTTTAACTGAAAGGGAATGGTTTGAGAATTGATTGGAATTAATTGTGATGAGAATATGAAAACTATATAAAAAAAAATTAGCAACAAAACAATTTCAAATTGAAAATTTAAAGTAAACTAATGAATGAAGCTAATTTAAAAATAATAATAGGAATCAGTTATAAATGGAGATAGTCAATAAAAGTTCAATATTCAAAGTTAAGAAAATTGAATTCATATATAATTGGTAATTCAGATGTAAATAAGAAGATATAAAGGCTAAAGTGGCAGAGTAATAATATACGAGTATATATAATGCTTATATTAAGCTTAAGAAATGAATGGTGAAATTCTTAAGTAAAATTTGGTATTGAGAAAATTTCGAAGTGGATAGAAATCAAATATTGTGAATAAAAGAAAATTGATATAGTTGATAAATCAATGAATATTAATACGTAGGATGAATGTATATTATTTTATACGCATGACAATTTGGTCCAGATTCGAGCACAGAATTTCGAGATAGTTATATCGATCCGAGTTAGGATTTTTCACTCGATTTTCGACGACGAACCATGGATTTGGATTTTGATTGATTCTGGGGATTCTCTATCATAGTTGTGACTATGCAAGGAGAATGCCAGTTTCTAATCAAGAAGCCAATTCTAAGTCCGCACTAGGAAGTCGGGTGGACGATACTAGTTCGGAAATGAAATTGTGTGATCGAGCGAACGATCGGATTTGACATGGCGTACGAATAGTATATGTACATCGTACGGGCTTGATTGAATTAATATTGAAATTCTGTAAAGAAGTCAATAAATCTGGGAGAGTTAATACTGTAGATTTCAGTATTTAATTGCTAGAATGGGTGTCTGGAATTTATTGTGTATTCCATATATCTCATCTAAGGAAATTTGTTCATGATTCACCATTAGATGTTAAACCAGTAGTTCTGAAATTTGGATGTTGAGTCGAACTTGACTGTGGTCAGGAATTCAGTTCGGATTGTTGTTCATCGAGAGACAAACTCTCGATAATTTTAGGAAAATTTATCCGTACTTGTGTTCGGATAGCTAGTGTTGCTTGTTAGAATAGACTGTTTGGTTGTTTGTTATTGTATGAATGATATGTATGTTTGGATTGTTAATATAAAAACTTTTGAATTAACTGTTGTTTTAAATTTCGGGGACGAAATTATTTTAAGGGGGAAGGAATGTGACATCCCGGAATTTTGACCCTATTATTATAATAAGTTTTTGATTAAATTTAAATGAAATACAAGATGTTAATTTATAAATAAATAAGATTTTGGATATTATTGGTTGTATATGTATTATAAAGGAATATAGCTTCAAAATATAAAGTAGACTCTTTTAACATTATTCACAAATTTAATCTGTATTATTCAATTAAATTAAAAGTTATGTATGAATAATATGCAATACCAGATATATGAATGCAGTCGATAATAAAAAGTATAATAACACAATCATATTCATATAAATACAAAATACATTAGTGCAAATACATTACAAATCAAATATTGGAAAGAATAAACCTTTAAATAAAAATAAGATTTGAGAAGTGTTTCTAACAACAACTTTTACAATTAAAATAAAATAAGCTTATAAATATTTAATATAAGTATAACATAAAATTTGGTTATTAACATAAGTACTAAAATTCAGAATATAAGTTATCAATAAAAATGTTAACTATGTAAAGACAAATATATAAAACCTGTCAAGTTGAAAACTTGCAATATCTTTAAACAAAACTAAACTTATAAAACAACACAATGTATATAAACTATTCAAGCTAAGAAAGAACATAATAACAAAACCAGTATTTAAATACAAATGGGTTTGTTCAAAGCTTCATACTCAAGCCATGTTGACTGCCATAAGTTCAAGCCTGCATACAAGAATCAACAAAACATTAAATATATGTAAACTAATATGGACTTATCTTCTCTTACAAGCCTTTAAGAACAGATTTTCCTCCAGGTGGTACTTTTTCATACAATTATCTATGTAGTATAAACATAACAATAACTATGTAATCATGTGTACATAAGATAATAAGTGTGTTACCAATGGCTTCATTCACAAGCTACCTGAAACATATCTCTTCATACAATATCTATGTACAGATTACAATATCAGGGAACATAATAAGTTTGTTAACAAAATTAAAGACATATTCATTAGCATTAAGTACACAATTAGTCATTTCAGGTAACAAAACAATGTCCCAGCCGAAATATAATAATAAATATGCAAGCATATTATGAAGTAAAGCATTAATTATCAACAACTCAGCCACTCTTTTGTACAAAACAAATATCACAAATCTTTTCTTTGCAGTAATTAAAGTCTGCACATATCAGAACAAACAAGTAGCTACACCAAAAAACACCTTCTTTCATTCACCTACTGTTCTTTTGTATAAATATACATGCATCTTTAGTTCGTTCTGGAAATTTTTATTAGTAAACCTGAAAATAAAAATAAAGGAAGAGCAAGTTCAAAATTTTAATTTTAAGAAAAAAAGAAGCAAAGAGGATCTTAAGACAGTTCATAACTTCTGTTTCAATCAACAAGGTTCCAAGTCAATGCTTCCTGTCTATATTCAGGTGAGTAAACATTTCTATTCATTTTAAATTAAAGTATGTAAAACCAATTTCAACTTTGTATAATTTGTGAGTGATTATCTGCGTATGGTGTTAATTATCTTCTTAAGCTTTGTATATATAAATTTGTTTGGCACTACAGAGTCTTGTTTTTACTGTGTATAAAGTCTAGGATAAATTAACTTTGCAAGCAAATCAATTCCTCCAATTCTAATCAATTTCAAGCTTCCATGTCTAAAGTGAATATGTATATTCAGGTAAGAATGTTGTTTTAAAACTAAGTTCAGAAAATATAAATATATATACAGGTTAAAATTAAAATTTTAAAGTAGGCTATTTAAAATTTGGAAATTTCGAACCCAATAAACTAGGGATTCATGAGCATAACTGAAATCCTTACCACAAACTATGATTTTTAACGTGAAGTTGGTGATTTTTGGTGGGAGGGTTTGAGAGCAGTTTGGCGAGGTTCGAATTTGACTTTACGGTCGAATTCTAGTGATGTGATGCATTTGGGTAACCGGGGTTGCTAGGGATGGAGGAGTAGCCTACGGCGGTCACAGGAAAAATAGGAGGAGGTGGAATCATCAATGGTGGAGACTACGGTGGTTGTTTCTTTTTCGTAGACCTAATTTTTGGGTTGCTCGAACCATTGGCCGCCGCGACCTTCACCGTGTGCCGAGCTGTTTGCCAGTGGAAGGGAATGGAGCTTGAAGCATGGTGGAGGTATGTACGCAGTATCTCGGCATCAGATGGCATGGATTGGGTTCGAGTGTTCGTTTTGTGATCAGTGTTTGGGAATCGATTTTCCAGGCATAGCTCGATTTTATTTGAGAGTGCGATCAGGTGGTTCAACGCCTCGAGTTCGACGCTGAGGTAGTTTGGGATTTGTGGGGAACCTCACGGGTCGCCAGAGTGGCGCCGCCGCTACATGCACGTGCACAACGTGCCAGTGTGTGTCAGTGGAAGTTTTGGGAAGTACGAGAGGTCTCGGGTAATACAGGGAGTTTACTCGAAGTAATACTCGAGCTGCGCTCAAGTGGAATGGGAAGAAGACTCAGGCTTTATCGCGTTGAGTCGCGTGAGTTGCTGATATTTTCTTTTATACTTAGTACAGTTTTTACTTAAATAAAATAAAATAAATAAATATAAGGAGAAGAAGAAGGTTTCCAGGAGGCGACTCGGGAAGGATTCGCGTGCAACCGAAGTTGCACTCGAGATTGAATAGGAGAAAACCCGGAATTGGTAAACTGCAGTATTTCAGAGTTGAGCAAATTTGTTTCCTCAAATTTGTTTAAACATGATAAGATTAGAAATGTTTAAAGGAGGGTTAAGCTAAGATTTCCTTAAATTTTAATTATTATAGTCAAAAGTTTAACGATTTTTCTTAAACACTTAAATCATTTTAATTAAGAAATATAAGTTAACTAATAATCAAAGTTTATAGTTAACACTAAAATTGATTTTCAACATATAAGAAAAGGGAGACCTTTAAACGCTAATTAAGTTAAATGATTGATATCAATAAATTATTTTCGAAAGTGATTAAGAACGATTAACAATTTTAAAACCTAAACAGAGTTTGGGTTATGTAACTATTTTGTGAAGAATAAATAGTAATTAGCTACTTAAGGAAATAAATAAATGATTAGTAGTGAGTAATTAAAAATAATTCAAACATAGTTAGTGATGGATTATAAGTAAATAAATAAATGGAAATCAACTACGTAAGTTAATTAATGAATGAATTAATGGTTAGTTAATCAAGTAATTTAATTATGAATCGATGGATAATTAATTGAGTAGCTTGTTGAAGAATTAATTGTTGATTGATTAAGTAATTAGCAGACAATAATTGGATAATTAAGTTTTATTGATAAATAATTAAAGATATTAATTAGTGATCAGGGAATAGTTAATTAAGTAATTAAAGTTAAGTCACTTAATTAAGGTAATAGTTAGTTAATAGCATGAAATAAAATTTAGACTCAATAATAAATTAAGGAATCATCAATTGGATGATTTGAACTGAAATAGGTAATTAATTGTTATTTAATAATTAATTAATTAGAGTTAAGTGATTTACTCTCAGGTAATTGATTTTAAATTGAATTAATTACAAATAATATTTAAAAGTAATTGCTTATGAACTGTTGTGTTGAATATCGGATTGTGATATTTATGTGATGATATTCTATGTTACTCTATGGTATGCTGTGTTATATCTATGATGCTTGTATATGTTGTATCTGTGGTAAATGCTATGTTAATTCAATTGTTGAATTTAAATTTTTTTTAACTGTTTAAGTTAATTAGACAACTTGGCCCTTAAAATGGCGTTTGGATTCGATGAGACCGGGATCGGAAGAATCAAATTTGATTCTCTGTAACAACCCGCATATTTATCGATTTTATATTTAAATATTTTATTTAAATATTTTGTCGTTAATCGGATATTGGCCCGAAAAGCTACTTTTTGCAAACGGTCAAATTAGGACTCGAGACCACTTCCATTGAGTTCGAAATGCCGTTTACAACCTTTTTAAGTATAAACATTGATAGGTTTGGAGTTAGTGGAATTTCACTAACTTTTCCCGCTTTGGACTTTGGGTTAGTTTAGCCTATTAAGCCCAAGTTCCAACCCCCTTCTCCTTACTCTTCATAAATTTCCTAACTAACTCAAGCTTTGGCATTAATGGTGAAGAGAATGGGAAATTAAAACTCCAAGCACAAATTCAATTGCAAATCCAAAATTGAACTCCAAATTCAAGTAGAAGATATTGGATTCAAGCTTTGGATTGCTTCTCCTTGCTTTCAAGCTTCATCTTCATAAATTTTAGTGCAAAGGTGAGATTTTTATCCCACAAATCTAGTCTATATCTATATTGGACTGTTGGGAATGATTCCCTATCACTTTAGCATGTACATTTGCATTTGGTTTGGATTGGATTGGCGAAAAATTCCAACTTTAAGTGTTTTTGGTGAAAATCTTCCCTTAGGTCGCTCTGCCTTTGCTAGGTCGTTCGCCTGGAAAAGTCTCGGCCTTCAAATAGCTCGTTTCCGACCTAAAATGGCCTATAACGTTAGGTCGCTCGGCGCTTCGGAATTAGGTCGTGGGTCGTTGGGCTTTAGGTTGTGGGTCGCAAGCTCCTTAGGTCGTAGGTCGTTCGAATGTTAGGTCGCTCGGCCCTTATCCCCTTAGGTCGCTTTGTCGCGACGTTTTAGGTCGTAGGTCGTTCGAATGTTAGGTCGCTCGGCCCTTATCCCCTTAGGTCGCTAGGTCGCGACGTTTTAGGTCGTAGGTCGTATGGACCTTAGGTCGTAGGTCATATGGACCTTAGGTCATAGGTCGTATGGACCTTAGGTCGTATGGACCTTAGGTCGTAGGTCGTAGGGACCTTAGGTCGTAGGTCGTATGGACCTAGGTCGTAGGTCGTTAACTCGTTAACACGTACGGCTCTTTACTATTTTAGGTCGCATGACCTATAGGTCGCTTGCTCCAGTTAGGTCGCTCAGCCACTTTGTTAAGTCGCTCGTCCTGTTGCTCTGTTAGGTCGCAACCTCTATTAGGTCGGCCATGTTGGGTCGCGAGTCATCGTTAGGTCGCGAACTCCACTAGGTCGTTTGACCCCTTAGACCCCTAGGTCGCAACCATTAGGTCGCTCGACCCTATTCCTCTTAGGTCGTTAGACCTCATTTTGTCTTCACTAGGTCGTTAACTCGTTAACACGTACGGCTCTTTACTATTTGTCTTCACTAGGTCGTTAGACCACCTTGGGGGGTTGCCAACCCCCCTGGACCCCCCTCCGTAGGGGATCTTATCTGAAAAACATTGAGCTGATTTCCTTGGATTTTATTCACATCTCTGTATGCGATCTTTATGACTGATTGTTTCTACAATTGCTTCTGTGTTTTGTCACTTTATAATATAAAGGTTTCAATACTAGTAGTAAATATCAAAACTCTTTTAACAAACAATTTCAACTCTATTTTTAATAACAAAGCTCTTTTCTTAAACCGTTTTCCAATCTATTAGTATATACAAACCTTTACCTCACTCGGATGAGAAATCTAATTAAACGACTTAGTAAAACAAGTGGTATGAAACGCTTGCGTTCACTTCGTCGGTTAATTCTTGGACTTGTTTGATTGAACCTCTTGTGACAATTTTATTAGCGAAGATTTACAGTTTGTTCGTAAATATTTAAGTTAAGCAAGTGGTTATGGGACATGAAGCTAAACTTCTATATTTACTAGCTTAGTGTAATTGACACTTCTCGTTGATCATGACGATCATTCTGATGATTTAGACTAGCAACTGTGTGATGTCTCTTGTTGCGAGGTTAGACTAGACACCACTTGTGTGATTCCACTCACACATACCTTTTTGCTTTTTGGTTAGTCTGGACCTTAATCTGTGTGATTCCATTCACACATGTGGGGTAGCTCCCCTTGGTCTTCGGACCGTCATGTGATAGGCCTCTTTCTCTTTTCTATGATTTTTGGACTTCTTGCATTGATTTCTAGAATTTATGTCATTGACTTGTTATGAGTATAAGTTTGGGGTATGATGCCCTTTTCGAATCTTTGAGAAGATTTTTGTGATATTGATTATCTCTTATTGATTGATCTTCTGTTGATCATTATTTACATACTTATAGTGGTATGTCATTATGGATATTTTATGTTTATGCCATATCTTTTATGTTATATCATGTCATCTGATATTTATAACTAGACTGACCCGTTTATTATTTTCTTAAATAATACTCGGGTCAGACCGAGATGTTACAGGTGCTTCTGCTTGACTTCTTCCCAGGGATTCATCACTCTGACTTTTGGCTAACTGTTTAGATTAGCAGTTTTTGTTGTATACACTTGAGATATAGACTCATAGTTGTATTCCTTTGTATAGCACGTGTTGCTATTCTTTTGTATTATCGTGGATCTTACTGACGACTACTCTGATGAACACTTTCATGTGTTAGTTATATATTCATATCTTCTTCCGCCTTTGTGATATGGATATCTGTGACTGATTTGTGTTATGATTATTTCTATGTTTGTTTTCGAAGATTATTTATAGCCACTGTGTGATAAGCAATTACATGGATGGTCGCTCCTCAACAGCCTTATTCTCCATGCTAGTTGACAGCACTACACCATAGTGTTCTTGGCTAGTGTGGGTATAGAGGTGGGGCATCACATTCTCCGAAAACCACATCAATCTAAATTAAACGTTAGGTCGTGAATTCTGAAATGGAGATCGAGATGGTGTATTCAGCATGCAAGGGTTATCGTCGTTGACTCTGAGGGTGATTCCAAAATGAGTGTGACGAGATAATGCCTTCGGTTTCGTTCGAACCCGGAACGAACTTGTATGGATTGAATGCTTTCAACACACCGTCAGGCGGACGTTGAGCATTCTAAGTGATATGTTCTTTAAAGGTAATCGCAGCCTCAAGCCTCATCAACTGGGAATGGCTAAAACAGGGGAGATGCAGCAAGGTTAGGTGGGTCATGCCGAAGCAGGACAAGATATTTCCCCTGTCTAGATGTCCCTTATATATTTCGGCTTAGTGAGTGGTTGGTTGCGCCAATTGCGGGGTTTATCTTGTTCGGGACTGTTCAGTAAGGAACGGTTCCGGCCTTGTGTTGCAGAGGATGAAGGGAGTAATCCTCGGTACGGTGATCTAGGCCACGTACTGTGACGGGCGGTACCCCAGTAGCCCTGCCATTGTTGGAAATCCATTTTCCCTACGAGACCCTACGGTTTTGATTTGTATTACCCACTTTTGTGGCTAGTAGCTGGAATTTAATCATGTAACGATTTCGGCTATTTTCTATTTACTTGAAAACTCTAGACACTATATAATATCACTGGATTTCCTATGAAATATTTTGGCTAGCGTAAGGTAAAAACTTACCCGTATTTATTTGTGGGGAGTCTTACGTGATACCTTTATTTTCAAATGTTTTTCAAAGTTAAACAAATTTAAACCGTTTACTCATACCAGACCCATGTCTGACCCGGAGTTTATATTTTGTGTTTTCATAAACTCTCGGGTACCCAAATTTTTACGGGTAGCCAAGGGATTCAGGTTAGATTTGACGAATTCTGGAGGAGCAATGGAGCAGGAGGCTTCTACGTTGTAGATATAGATATATGGTGTTCCGCTGTGTTGATATCTCTGAGCTGTTTATCTGTATTGTATATTGACTTGTGTTAACTAGACATGTGTTTATAACTGTCTAGTATATGTTGTATGATCTGTATAGCTCTGATATATGTAAAATTATGTAATAGCTACGTAATATATTATATTTTGTTCCATTCCGCTGTGAGATTCTGATGTTGTTGTTCTTTCTTCTCTATCTTTTTTATTTTCTCATCCCTTTCTTTCTTAATGATGATACGTCTTTCTGGTAGTTGAAGGGCGGGTCGTCACAAATTCACCATTACGGATCCGACGAAACTGGTTTCGTCGAAATCCAAGTCAGTGACTAAAATGGCCATTTTTACATTAATTTAATAAATTAATAATTGATTAATTAAATCGAGTTTTCACTTTCAACTCTATACTTAACAAATTTCATCATTTTAAATTTCTTAATCATTTACACAAATTTAACCAAATTTAAATGTCAATTTAGAGTTGATTAATATATCAATTTCAGCATCAGCCTTAATTCCATTAACTTCAGAAATTATATATTTAATTTCTAAAATTCCATTTAATTTACTTTCATTCTATTATTTAGTTCATTGTTGTCAAATGGATGCGTTTAACATTGGATTCATGATCTATTACACTAATATTCTCATATTTCAACTTAATCTCCGCTGACGTAATAATTAAATATTTAATTTCATTTATTTGCAATTTTCAATTATTGAATATAATTTATACTAACATTGATTTTATCAAATTATAGTTTATTACGTATTATTTCATAAATTAATATAACTTCGAATTTATTTCCGAAGTTACTATTTACAATCAACTATAGCTTTTCAATTGTTTTAATTTATTGGGATTACACTAAATTAGTTATTTATTAACTTGCATTAACATTCTTACATTTCATTCCCGTTATTAATTCAAATTTTTATTTCTTCTAGATTAATTACCAAAATCTTATTAAATTAACAATTTTTAATCACCGAAATTTGTGGGTTACAAGTTATAAATTTGTTTGTAGATAATAAACTTATAAATATAATTAAATTTAGAAAAGGGAACAATTATTATTTGTTACTTATTTATTTAACATGTTGAATTAAATTGGAAACAGTTACAACTAAATATAATTAAATATTACTTTAATATGAGTTAAGACAATAACTGAAAATGTGAATATAATTAAATGTACAGAAATGTCAATTATATTCGTAAGGCAATAATTGATTTACTAATAAGAGTGAAGTCAAGATAAATGAATTTTGTGGAACTTTGAATTATAATTAATGTGAAAATCGACAAAAATTCAATATAATTGAAATATTGCAACTAGTATGGTAAAAGATGATAATTGTAGAATATTAATGCAATAAGATGTAAACCAATGTTAACTATGACCATAAAGTAATGATTGATTGAATAAAAAGGTTGAAATCTAATTAAATAAATTTATTGCAATTAGAATACAATTGATTGGAATTAAATATAATTAAATATTGTGGTTAATGTAAGAAAAGGCATCAATTGTAGAAAATGAGGATAACAAGATAGAAATCTATATTGATAATTTCATAAGGTATTGGTTGATTTAATAGTAGGAGTATAAATAAAAATAAAAGAATAAAAATGAATAAGTTTAGTAGAGTAAACATATGTTTATTTATGTGAAATTTTTGGTAGCTGAAAGATTGATTGCAGAGACGAGAAACTATTATTTAGTAAGAAATGTAAAAATATTTCTTGTATCCAATAGTGTACAAATATGTTTAAATTACTATCGAAATAATTGTTCTACTTCTCATTACATTCGTATAATCTGTGTTGAAACTTAATCAACTGAAATTAATGTAATCGAAAATTTTCAATTAATAGGAGAGAGAATACTAAATTGTAAATTAATAGGTGTAACTAAAATTAGGTTATGTTTTGTGAAAATACAAGGAAAGTTTGAATTTAATGAAAAGAATGTTTACATCAAATAAAATGAATGTTTCTTTTGTGAATGTATGTTTAATTTCATTGAAATAAAGTATAGAATGATTGATTTAAAAGGAAGAAATATATGTTTATTTGAACTGTGTTTTAACTTACAGATTGATTACAAGAATATGAAAATAATCTATTAGTAAGTTTTTTATTACTCTTATGTATGAACCACAAATTTATAAACGTGCTTAAATAAACAATTGTTCTATTTTTCATCCATTTTAGCTGTCAGTTTTGAAATTTAACTTTGTAAGTAATTGCAATTAATGTAATTTAAATATTTTAATTTAAAAAAACGTTGATTGCAATTAATAGAAAAATAAAAGAAACACACATTTTGCGTTAAACAAAAAGGGTGTTTTAATAGGAACAAAAGATCATTTTAGGAAAACCAAATTGAGCATTTTAATTTTAAAGGTAAGTATATTTCTTTTCTATTATGCATAGATAAAAAGCTAAACGCATACAAATTTGAATTATAACGACCCTGACTCGACCTTCGAAAATCGACACCAAATACAACACTCGTATTCAAATGCCGTAGATCCAAACGTCGAATCTGGTTCATCGGAGCTTATAACACAATTAAGTATAACAACACAGTGGAAGAAAAAGAAATGAATATCATATACAACTCCAATGAATACAATATCCAAATATGGAACAACACTGATACAGTATGATACAAGAATATCAGATACAAGATAACAATGCTATAGCGGAATAAGAATATGATATAGCAGCGGCACCCAAAAATTCCAATCAACAACAACAACTCTAACTCCAAAGCATCAATCCAGAAATAGCTCGAACAGCCATCACGTTGCACCAAGCTAAGAAAGTCCAGTCCATGAATCCGAAGACTCCAAAGAATTCCAAAGAGAAAGCTGAAGGGTACAGAATCGATTCTATATCTACTATCTGAAAATCCCAACTCTAGACTGTCCGTATGGTAAATTGCGGGCACCCAGAGTTTAGGAAGGGTACAATAAAATCCGGGTCAGTCATGAGACTGGTATGAGCAAACAAAAATAGTTTTATCTTTTTAAACAAACAAAGAAGTTAAATTTGAAAACCGCAATGCTTTTTGGAAAATGAAACTACCATAAGGCCTCCCGCCACACACACAATGCAAACGCAGAATTGGAGGAGATTTCTCCTTATGATAGGAAAAAAATGCTTGATATGTGAAAACCATTTTGATATTATTATTAGTGCATAGTGGAAAATCATTTCGAAAGTATAATATTAATCTTAGCCAGCATAGATGTTCCGAACTATGCCTACTATAGCTACCATCTAAACAGTGGGGCGCCACCATAAGTAGATGGCATGTTATACAACTAAAACCGTACAAGGCGCGTATTGAAGAATGAATTTCCAACAAATGGTCAGGCTAAGGAACTTCCTGGGCCACATGGGTACGCCTCTGGAGGGACGCCCCGAGAACCTAACCGGTCTCTGCCAACACAAGGCCAGGTTACCTCTGTAACTAGGTAACTACTGACACGAGTATGCCACTCCCCAGTCGTAACCAACCTTTATCCCGAGATTCACCAACAACCACAAAGTAATAAATTTGCAGCAACCACATAGGTTAAGTATCTGGGCTCCATACCATGATACCACCTCTATCCAGAAGGAAATGAACATACCCTCAGTGGGCGCTACCCCCAAATAGCCTTGTCGCATTCTTCCTGTTTCGACCATTCCGGGTTGTGAAGTTCGACGACGTCTCGTCCACAAAGCTACGCTTTTCACAAAATCCATGCTTTGATCAACAAATGATTAGCAGCACTTTGTATGCCACATTACCAAATTGGGAATGTATCACTAGTAACCATCAACTACATAACCTCTGAGCTCGTACGTCTCAGAGAAGGGTGTTAAGCTAAGAGAATAAATCTCCGCCACCAAACAGAAATGTATTTGATAGAAACCGGTTTTACATCTCAAAGTGTAATGTCAGACACACATCCATACAAGTCTGTTTCGGGTTCGAACAGAACCGAAAGCACTTCCGAAGAAGCCCTTGCAATCCGGGCATCCACAATCCCGATTGGACTTTCCATCACTTAGGAAATCTCTATACCGTAGCTACTCGGTGTAGAGACAATCGATAGGTCATCCTATCATTCTCGCAAATACCCGGTCTTCATCACCAATCTTCAAATGCTATCCATAACGTCGTATCACTATTCGGAATGGGTTATATGACACAAGGTCCTCTCCCGGCTAAACCAAATAATGAATGTAATATTTAAAAACATATGGATATTGGATCTCAGTTAAATCACAGCTTAAAGTCCAAACCTTTCATTCAAATGGTTAAAACAAATTACCATTCCTAATATTTTAAATAAAAAGATTCATTTTAAAAACCTTCAATGGTTTAAACAATTTCCACATTTAAATCTTTTAAACAAAAGATTCATTTTAAGACCCCTTTTAATTTTACAAGGTTCACCAATCTTTATCAAAGATTTATTCGTAGCCTTTCAAAAGTAATTCCATTTCAAATTGGATAACTCATCCGGTCTTTAAATCAAAGGCTCATTTTTATAGCTTTTAAAACAATTCCCATTTCCATCTTTTATATATAAAAGATACACCATTTTAAAAAAAATCCTCTTCAATTTCAAAATAGGGTTTAACTATCTTTCACAAAGATTCAATTATAGCTTTCAAAACCATTAA
Source organism: Allium cepa (assembly GCA_030765085.1). Taxonomy (NCBI): domain Eukaryota; kingdom Viridiplantae; phylum Streptophyta; class Magnoliopsida; order Asparagales; family Amaryllidaceae; genus Allium; species Allium cepa. Next base: position 268,369,679 of record CM060941.1, on the reverse strand, counting down.
ATTTCAAATTTGAAACCTTTTCATCATAAATATTATTTGAAACCACTTGTTTCCATTTCGGAAATCCGATTTTTATTTGCACGAGTTAAGGCCTTTCAAATATAAACTTGGGTTAAATTTCAAATTCTCAAAACCATACCTTTAAAATGGTTTAAAAACCCATATAAACTGATTTATAGCTTGTATAACCTTTTTAAACCATAAATTTGAAACATAGAATTAAATTTCAAATCTTGAATTCAAATTCAAATCAAACTATTTGAAAATCTGTGACTTAATCGATTTCCTCGTGAAATCCATATTTGTGTGTGTACGGTGCAGTCCAAGGGTTTTACACACAATAGTGCAGCAACATCAACCATTACAGATTCAAACAAAGAAATATTTATAAGCGGTATAATCTATAATGCTTATCTTTATTTATAGATCATGGGTGAATAATATAAGTTCACGTAGATAATGAATTACATCACAGATAAATAAATTATATCATAGATCACAGCACAAATCAGGATAATTCATGACGCAAAGCATCATATATCAGGGATATAAATCAATTAAATCATCCAATCCAAACCTCGATAAGTAATGTCAATTAATTATCAGATTAATTTAAATCAGAGTAGTCACTAATCTTGGTTAATGAATGTTAATTAATTACAAACCATTTAATTAATTATTCTTAATTAATTAATTAACCTTAATCAATAATCATCCCTTAATTACCTTCATTAAATGGATTAATTACTCCTAATTAATTATCCTTAATTAATCTCTTGATTTATCATATAAAGTAATTAAATCATCTTCAACTAATTGCCACCAGTAATTATTAATTACTTTACTAAGTAATTATACTTCATTAATTACATTAAGTAATTATTATCAAATCATCCATTGATTAAATTAATTAAACTTAATTAATTAACCCAACAAAATCACATTAACTAATTATTAATAAATCTTAAGTTAATGACCTTCATTAACTATTAACAATCCTTTAATTACTTTTCTTAAGTAATTATACTTACACTAATCAATATTAATTACAAATTGATAAATCTTTATTATTGAATTTATTAATCCTTAATTATTTAATAATAAATCTTTAATCATTAATTTAAAATCTAATCTTATTCAATTAATGATTTCTTAATTACAAATTAGTTATTCTAAGAATAATTAATCTTAAACTTTAATAAGTCAAATTAAAACCCTTAATTTCTTTAATTAATTATTCATTTCATTAATTAATTAATTAAATTAATTATCCATTTTAACTACTTTAATAATTTAATGAATTACAAATCATTAAATTCTAATTTACTTTAAGATAAAACTTTGTTCTTATTAATAATTAAGTTACCATTTACAAAGTATTTAAAAACAATTTACTTTAAATTTCATTTTATATTTAAGATTTAAAATGAATACAAAATTAACTTGAACAAATTTAAAAACCATTTTAAAATCTTTTAAATCTTATGTTAAAGAAATACATACCTTCTAAAGAAATTTTAAAGAATCTAAACCAAATTCCTTTTTAAATTCACTTGAAAATCTTATTAAATACATTTATCTTAAAACTTTGTTTATTTTAAATTTTAATTTGTAACCTTGTTTAAAACTTGTTTTCAATCTGAGACTTGATTTATTTTCCTTTTGAAAACTTATTTAGTTTAAATATACTTTGAAACTTTGTTTAAATAAAAATTTACTTTGCAATCTTGAAAGAAACTTTTGTGTTATAAAACTGGAAACAATTTACTTTTTCTTCCTTTTAAATTAAAATCAGGTAACAGATTAACAAACCCGAGTCATCCCCCCCCCCCCCCCCCAAAACACTCGAGCCACTCTTTGAGTTTTCACCCAGATTTACCCCGTATGCCTTAAAATCCTTCAACTTAAATTTATCTGAGTATTTAACCCTGTGCACTAATAAATCCACTCAAGTAAAACTCACACCAGCACGCGTTCGTCCCGAGAATAACTTCGAGTTCAATGTCTTTATTCCCCAAAAATTTTCACTGACACTCACTACACGCCGTGCACGTGTATGCCTCGGGTTGCCGCTTCTTATCATCACTCTGGCCATCAGCGAGTCATCAACGACACCACTAGCTAACCCAAACACTTAGGGGCCTGAATCGAACTCGAGAATGAAATCGAGTAACCCAACCCCCAAAAAATACTGGAACCACCCCATCAGAAAAATCACCAGAAACTCCCCAGTACCACCACCATAGACCTCCGGATGCCACGCGACCAGAACTCCAACTGCTCCGATGACCCACAACCCCATTCCCCCTGGTCCGATCACCTATAACCCACCATGGTCCACGAATTTGCTTTACAGAACCTTGCTGAACAACCCATAGCCAACACCCTATTTTGACTTCGACCGATCGTTACGATGAAATAAAAATTTATTTAATTTGAAAATTTTGTGATGGTCACGAGCTCCTGAGCTACCTTCAACATCGAACGCGAGCCTCCATTTGACATAGATCGTCGGCAGTTGGCCAAAAAATGAATTCTGTTCAACTCAATCTTCCTCATCATTCTTATTATTAAAAATCGAGATATTTATGCTAAAATTCATGTTTTTTCAACATGAATTCACTCATCTAATTGAAGCTTTAATTCTAGATATACAATTTTTGGACCAAATTTTTTGCTACTGTTGTGTATCCATTTCGAGAGTATCACTAATTGTTTTTACTTAACACTATTTTTAGAATTCAATCTACAATGTTACAGACATTAGTTGTATGGCAGTAAAAGTTTAATTTAGAGAGAACTGGAACTTATATGTGAACAAGATGATAATATGTCTGTTTATACAGAAATGCACAAGCTATTAAAAATCAGCATTCACACATTCAGGCATGCTCATTCACAAACATACAAGCAACTTCAAGTATAAATATAAGTGATAAAGGTTTGCTCACTTTGTATTGACGGAGTCAGAAGAACAGATTTTGATTTTTTCCTTCTTGCTTCTAGTTTCCAGATTTCCATTTCGTCTGTCTTGATTTTCTTCTTTGATCGGGTTAGTATTTTGAAATAAATTGAACTTTACTTTTGATTCTTCTTTTGCTTTACAAATTGAAGGCTGCTTGAATTTGCAGTTGCATGTTTGATCTGATCTTATAGCTTTAAATTTAAAGTTGCTTTTGCTTCAGAATTGAAATTTTATCTTGTTTTTAAATTCTGCAGTTTTCTTTTCTTTGATTTGCATTCTGTTTTTGCTTTGAAACTTTGCTTTTCACTTTCCTCTTTGATTGGTTTTTTTTTTCATTTTCTAGTTTCTGGTTTTGTTTCAGATTTTAATCTCTGCTTGAATACTTGAGTGAATCATTTCAGGTTGAAGAATTTGAGGTTAAGAGCTTTTCAGATTTTGATTTATATATTGCTTCTCAGTTTTTCGAGAAGTATGAACTGAGAAAAAAAATATTGAGAAACCTAATTATTTCTTTTAATACATGTTAATAAAAGTTTTTTTTCTCTTTCTTATCCTTGCCACTTGTTGTTTTTAGGTTAACACTTGTTAACCTATATTACTACTTGTTAAACATTTGTCTCATTCAAACAAATTTATGTCAAAACCTTTCCTTGAGTTTATTTTCAAATTGAAATTTAAACCTTAGTTCATTTAAATCTATAAATATAGTTCTAAATATTTACATATACAATTTTAAATTTACAAATCATATTTTCATGTTTTCTTATTTATTTTCAAAAGATAATTTTAATTACTTATACTTATATATCTTTCACATCAAAAATTAGAAAACAAGATTCTTATTAGTATCAAATATGTAGAAATTTAAAATTTATGTTTAGTCCTTCTCTTTAATTTATTGTTTAACCCTTTTCATTTTTTTTAAAATTTATATTTTTATACCCTCTATAACTTTTTAAATAGAAATTTTAAAAATGATTTTATTTAATTTCAAATATAGCTTCCCATTCAAAATATCTATTTAATATAATCTGGAAAACAAATCTTTATTAATTGATATATTGTTTTCAAACCTAATATATTTATAAGTTTTTAATTTTGAATTTCAGTTTCAAGATTTAATTTAAACTAAATTTATAAATATAAATAAATAACAGAACATATTTTTTTATAAATCTTAAAACTTTCAAATTCTATTTATTTAAATCTAATTTATATACATATTCATTCCCAAATACTCGAATTCATTCTAAATCAATTTATAATTTAATCAAAATTTATTATTAATTTACCAAATTAATTCTTAATTTAATCTAGGAATCATCGTTACATTTGGTATCAGAGCTGAATGTTGAAACTTTGGCTCAGGAGTATAACACATTAAGTAACTCATTAGAGATTGGGTGAAGTATACCCTAGAATGAGTATATCCCTAAGATATCCATCCATATGCCTTAGTAAATTCTCTTACTATCCACTGATAGTGAGTATGATGCAAGAAAGGACGAGATAGGGGACAGAGGAGTACCACTATAAATGGTCAATACCCTGCAATAGCGGAAATGACTTTCTCTATCAATCTCCTTTGATTCGTCTTTTCAATTCTTTGATAGTTTTCTGGTAGTTCCAGGAACAAGCTTTGATATATTTGCATGGGACACAAACTCCAGATGGGTCAGAATTGTTTGTTTGGATGAATTGTTTGAATTGGTTGCTATGGTTGATAAATATATTTTGGTTGTTTAAACTAAAATTTTGGATTGCATCCATATATTTGTTTATTTTTATTTTTTTTGGGTCTCGATATATTCTAGGAGTGGTTAGTTATCTTTCGAACTAACCAATACCCCTGTATATTCGTAGATCTGGTGACCCAAGCATATTGTTTCGTTCTTGTATCCATTATTGATATTCTGATTTGGTAAGCCAAATGCAGAATAGATACCCAATTTGATTTGGAAAACTGTCTCTCTATCTTTGTGAATCCATTCTTTGTGGTCTCCCTACTTTCAAATTTCGAGGACGAAATTTTTCTAAAGGGGGGAACCTGTAACATTCCTGTTTTTAAACAGATTTAAATTTGTAATTAATGTGATTCCTAAATTAAATTAAGAATTAATTTGGTAAACTAATATAAAATTTTGATTAAATTATAAATTGATTTAGAATAAATTTGAGTATTTGGGAATGAATATGTATATACATTAGATTTAAATAAATAGAACTTGAAAGTTTTAAGATTTACAAAAAATATGTTCTGTCATTTATTTATATTTATAAATTTAGTTTAAATTAAATCTTGAAACTGAAATTCAAAATTAAAAAATCTTAATTTTGTTAAGTATGTAGGAGTAAGAGTCAACCGTTCGCTACCAAACTAGGAAGCGAGAACCCCCTATCATGCTGCACCTTCCAAGTGCAATAGCAGACACACATGTCCCCGCAGGGGTTGGTGGTGCAGTCGAGAGGCTGGTCGTAAAGGCAGAACACAGGTACCAATGTATGCTACGGTGGGCGTTATCCCACTGGCGTGGCCCATTACATGAATATTATTTGAGTTAATGAAGTTAAATTTTGTTACATTTCAAAAAAATTAAATTTCAAAAGATTATGCGATGTGCTTGGTCCGTTCATTTCTTTTGTTATTAATTGTTGCATGAACGTTTTAAAGTAGTTACCTTATTATTAATACTTGATCCATTCATTTCTCCTTCTATTTAATACTTGAGCCTAGACTTTTAAATTGTATTTAAATCTTGCCACCTCATTTTCACGTATACAAAATTTTACTTTCTTTTGATTTGCAAACTTTTCCATTCCTGCTTACATTTCCTTATGCATTATTAATGCCCGGAGCTTTCAAAATAAAATGTACAATTATTTTTATCCCTCCACCTTCATCCTAATTATAAATATCCTATAGCTTATTTCTTCATTTTTGTTTTGTTTCTTCTGACACCTCATATTCAAAAGCCCTTATTCTTGCAAATCCAAAAGTTTCTTTAATGAAACATGATTTTTGTCATTTTTCGTACATGTCATGTTCTCATCTTAGTCGTTCTTCAATCTTTTCCTAAAGCCTCATCTTGAGAAAACTAAGTATTAATTTTTTTTATTTTTTGATGTGTACTAATTATTATTTTAATAATATTTCTTATAACATGAATATTTTTTGCATATAAAATTTGATTCGCACGTGATTTCTTTTGTATTTAAATCTCGGACAACATGAAATTGATTTAGTTGAATTTGGAGACATTTGAGTTTTTGCGCTTCTGTTTGGATTTTTATGGGCTAAAATCAAAGGTGGGGTTTTACCCCACTCACAATTACTAAATTGTCTTATGTTAGTTAATTTAAATTTATGACATGATTAGAAATTGATTGGTTGATATTTTGTATATTTAATTGTTATTCTAGTAAAATATGACTTTCGTTACATTTAATCATCATTTAGTTTAATATTGAATTTAATTGCCAATTGAATACAAGTAGATGATAATCAGTTAATTGATGTTATTTATTGGTTGATTGAATGGCGATTATGAGGTAGGCTTGATTATTTGATATTGGACGATTGGATGTTATATTTTCATATTGTTATAACATTGCAAGTTCCTTGTGGGTTGAGATGATACAGACCCGAACGATATATATAATAGGGAATAATCGTTATGGGTTAAAATGATAAACCCGAGCAATTTTATAGATTTTGAATTTTATTTGGGATTGCGGGTTGAAATGATATATATCCGTAAATATAAAATATTTATGGATTGAAATGATAAATATCTGTATCACTTGACCAATGGGTAGAAAATTATATACGGACACCAGATTGGTTAAATTAATGATTTTAAATCTATAAATTTTGAATCTATTTAATCTATTTTAAATCTATTTAATCTATTTTAAATCTACTTAAATCTATTTTGAATCTTTTTAATCTATTTTAAATCTATTTAAACTATCTTAAATCAATTTAAACTATTTTAATCTTTTTTTACTATTTTAGAGTATTTTAACTATTTAAAAATTTATTTTTACTATGGTAAACTATTAACTATTTATAACTATCTAAACTATTTTCTAAATTTTAGACTAAGTAAAGTGGAAGTGGTTATATTTAAATCCTTGATTTTAAAAGCACATATGATTAATGATGTAATAACCTAAGTTGGGATTTAAATAACATATTTGAGTAAATATGATGATTTTGAAATGAGGGTTTAACCTATTTTAAAAATATGATTTCGACGTGATATGGTTTCAATTGAATATGATACTTTGATATCAATATGAAATGCTTTTGAAAATGTAAAACAACCATTTGGTGTGTAATAAGCGTTTTGTTGTTAAAGAGACCGAGACAGGATATTGTCATACTCTCTACCAATACTGAAAACCACTTTAACAACGATGGATGTGGTGGAGATTCCAAAGTGAAGTAGGATGATTTGGCAAACAATTCTGTATGAGGTATTAACGTAACCCTGACTCTTGTGGCTTGGCTTTATGTGATTAAAACAGGAGCTATACCGGGCCAAGTGAGGTTGCACCTCCGATCGGCACATTTCTTCGATTCCATATTATGACTTTGTGATTGATTTGGTTGCCACCCCTCGATTTTGATTATGGGAGTGTGTTCCGTGGTAGGCGGTAGTAGCTGCTATGCATTACCATCAGTCTGAGAGTGCAATTGGTAGAATCCTGCCCTGGCATTGCATCGCGTGCCGTGTCACTACACCATTATAAGCTATTAACAATGGGTAAAAACCGTTGTTAAGTCCAAACGCAATGGGTAAAAACCGTCTTCAACACAGGAGTGGTTGAATTTAGCGACGAGAGAAAACCGTTGCTTTATGTCCAAAAGGCAACGGGTATAAACCTTTGCAAATTGGGACAAAGGCAACGGGTATAAACCGTTGCAAACTGGGCCAAAGGCAACGGGTATAAACCGTTGCAAATTAGGCCAAAGGCAACGGGTATAAACCGTTGCTTTATGGACAATAGGAAACGGGTATAAACTGTTGCTTAATGTACAAAAGGCAACGGTTACAAACTGTTGGTTAATGGGCAAAAAATCAACGGATATAAACCGTTGCTTTCTGTCCAAAAAGCAACGGGTGCAAGCGTTGCTTTATGGCCAAAAAACGTTGCTTTATGTCCAGTAAAAAACAGTTAAAAACCGTTGCTTTATGCCCAAAGTCACACATAAAGCAACGGTTAACACCCGTTGCACATAGTGTTTGCTCCTGCTCCTACAAAATCACATCTGTAACTCACTACTGCGTTACACGCATATCTCAGTATATATACACCAGAATATCTAAATATATCAAAATATGCCAGAATATCAAAATATTGGTACACAAGCACTATAAACATATCGCACATATACCATACATATAAAATTATCAAACTTATAATTACACTCATTGTTTTGCAAACAGAATGCTACCGTGTCGGAATATCATACTTATTACACTGCATTGTTTACTACACTACACTACAAAGATTTCATTAATTACACTACATTGTTTTGCAAGCAGTGAAGTCTACATATAATAAACACATTAAAAGGATGCTGAGCAGGTTAGCCGAAGCTGATATTTCTTTGGCTCATGTTGTGGTGCATACAGTATTCTATCCAATTCCTACGCAAAAGTAAAAATAGGTTTTAAACTCAAATCATACAGTGAATTTTAGCTTGATCAAGTTCAGTTAATAAAGCAACGGAATTCCTGTGTAAGCAATAATAATGCACAAGTAAAAGCGGCAGCAAATATTTAAACAACTATATCAACACAAACAAAAAAACTGCCTTTCAACTTCATCCCATGCCTTCTGCTATACACTTCCACTCACAACCACACTCCTACACACTACAGCACTTCCTCATTTTCTCTGTTTTCATCTCATCCACACTTAAGTACTACATCACACCCCCTACTGCCTATTGCCTGTCAACAACATACACCATTAGCTTGGTCAAGTACTACACTTAAGTACTACATTATTTTTGGGTTTTTGTCCAATGTTGCACCGTTTGTAATGAGCCAGAAATCAAGTAATATGAACAAGTTGCTCGGACATATCTAACCTTAAATGTCCACCTCCTCCGAATGCATTTGATTCTACTATTTTTCTTAATTATCTCATTTGGGTATGGTTAAATCCATAATCTTTAAAGTTTGTACGTGCATACACCTATCAAGTTAAATCCAAACATTTTATAATGGTTTTTTCAATAAATATCGCTTGATGTTAATAGTATGTACCAATTTTGCACCATTAATATCCAACAAAAGCTATATTGCAGTATACCTTTAAGTTATTACCTCATCGGTGGGTGTACATTATGTATGCTTAATCTATGATTGATTTCACCTACAATATATGAAAACAAAAGGATATTGCACATAGCCTCGTTATCATAAATAAGCCAAGTACAGGTTTGGTTCTACTCAGTACTCAGGCAAAAGAGATGTCTGCGAATGCGGCGAGTGTTTCTGCTGGTAATCCAACATTGATTAAACGAGTTAATTATATGCATTCTAACTGTTATAACTTTTAAATCAATTGTATGCATTCTAACAACTGTAATTCCTTTTATTGTCTGCTTCAAAACCAATCCCCTGTCAACTACACATTCACATCACATCACAAAAACTGTAACAGTCTTCTTCTGACTGCTCCGCAGCCTTCAACTTCCCTTTCATCCACCATTTACACTTCCAACTTGGTTCCCTTGGTACCAGTAAGCCATCAAACACAAACTACAAACCTGCCTGCACTCCAGCAACATTTCCATATTTCCTATTCAAACCAATCACTACACATTTCATTTCCTCTTCAAACCAAATCACAACCATAACACTATCAGCATAATTCAACTATCCCGACCAACCTCTCTAACTCCACATTCTACAATGAACTCCAGCATTACAAACTGCCTCCCACTTCCTATTCACCAACTCTACCACAAACCACCAGTATCAACCACTCCAACCACCAGTAAACACTTCAGTAACCACTCCAGTTCCCTACCAAACATTCCAGTCCCCTACCATTTTAGTCCCCTCCCCTACATCATAACCAAATTATTTTACCACCCATTAAACCCAATTAGTACGATACACACATAAATTTTTTTAGCTAATCAATTTTTAGTTTATTGGACCTCCATTCATCGTTCAAGCACATTGATCATGTTTTTTGTTTTTTGATTTTGTCCTTGAATTTTGACTTTACTTCCTAGTATTTGATAAATTGTCGATTATCTTGTAAACAAGACAGACCAGGACAAAATACACATGCATTTGCATATACAAATTTCATATACAACAAACAAAAGAAAATCAGCAATATATGCAAAGAACAAGTCAGAAATATCAATACCTCCGACTAAAGATATCGTATCAAACCCTTTTGATGGCTCACATAACCTCCGGCTCCAACATCCCCAAAGGTCTCCGTAAATTGTGGATATATTTTGGCGGTTAGCTCATCCGGCAATAAAATTTTGTCCAACAACACTTTTTCATATGTGGGTGGTACTGGTTTTCCATGAATTACTAATGCTGTGGAATCTCGGCATATAGTACCTGTTATATAAGCATTTCTGGAGTGAATATATGGAATCACATTTACAGAACTAACAAGCTCCCAAACATTTAAGACCATTGTGCAGAGCTACACAAGTCCTAGAGCCATTGTGTATGTGATATTCGATCTTTAAAATCATGCAAGATTGGAATGGAAGGTGTAAACTTTTATGATCTTTCTATATCCTTTTTTGTTTTGGAGTTTACTGATTTATTTTTGGACATAATGGCTATTGTGAGTGTCAATGAAAATTGAAACCAAAACAGATATAAGATAAAGACTACGATGAGTATAAGTATACAAACTAGATCGCTATTGACAATGAATTCCTTCTCATCTCTTCATTCATTCGCTGTCTCAAACTCCAGCTCTGCAATAGCATTTTGAACTTTTACGTAATTCTTCATCATTTCTTGCTATCTCTCACTGTTTCTCAAATCTAATCATGAACACAACTTTTTTTAAATAACACTGTACTTTCAGCCAAGCAAGAATTTAGTGAAGGTTGTGCGCACCAGAACTTATCCATGTGATCATTGTTATTGATTTGCTAAAACTACTTAAAACTGCTTAATTTGCTCTATCCTATGGTTATAGCATTATACATATTGATAAATATTCTCTTATATCTTATGATTATGTTAATTTGGATTTGAAAATGTCATATACACCTCTTGTGAACCTAATTATGACGTACATGTCAAACGTGAACCTTTGTTGCCTAACCTCTTTTTCTATAACAAAAGATAATTTGGAATCTATAAATACACATGCATTAATACTCATTAATTTGTTTATATGCACAATAACAGAGAGCAGTAAACTCGGTTGAAGCACAAAAAGACTGATTGGTCGATTAAAATAGTACCTGTTGCAATTACTTCATCCTTGAAGTTCAGGATTTCACATCTTTTGTCGATTAACTGATTGTTCAGAGTGGCAAACTGAGAAGATGCAATTTCACTGCCTACTTGACAATTATCTTGGGCTATGCTGAGAAGACGCTCCAATTTATCATCCATATTGTCCAGCTTCATCAATTTTTGCTCCATATTTTGCAGTCGCTGCTCATATAATCCTTGGGCCTGTTTGAGCCGTTTGCATGGAATGGCAGCACTCTTAACTTGGCTAGGAGCTATATTGGTCTTAATACTTCGGCTCCTGCCCTTTACATCTTTACCAAACACTGATATAAAGACGGCTTCATCACCACCACTCGTCGTTTCCTTTTCTTTTTCAATTTTGTCCTAAAAAGTAAATACATATATATGAATAATGAAAATTTAATTTAGAGGCATTATTATTTGCTTAACTTACAAAGTAGGAAGATGTCGCATCTGACGTGCTGCCATCTTTTTTCTTATGCGCTTTCTCCCATACTTGAAGATGTGATACTTCTGTTCCTGGACTACTTGAATCGACCTGCATACAATGACCTAAAATTATATTTGGAACTAATGGTATATGCAATGTGATGCACCAATTCAATGACACATACCATTTCTTGAGTAATCATAGCGTGACTCTTACGTCTCGAATAATGACCATATTCGAGCATTGATCTATTTTGTTTGCCTCGCTTCCTTTTTTCTTTCGCCTCGGGTTTTAATTCGTTCCTTATGAACTCATCCCAATCATCTTGAGCAATTTTCGGTGGACAATTTCTCATTCTTTCTTCGTCAGTGATGAAATGGTCATAATGATTCTTGCACAAATCATTCTTGTGTCTCCTAAAAGCCTCGGACATTTTTTTCATAATAAGGTTCTTTGATAGAGGATCGAGCTCATAATATTTCTGCATAACAAAAAATGCATGTAAACCATTTTTTATTTATTTATTGAAAGCATTATAAATGAATTTAAACCACTAAGTTGATGTACACAGTTTACATTTCAAAGTATATGGATTTTTACATTTCAACGTATATAGTTTCATCAGTCTCTATGAATAAAGTGATCAATCTAAATATCCTATAAATATCATAAAAGAATATATCTTGAAACAGAAACAATACATAAATATGGTCTCATATGAACCCTCGCTCATTCAGGCCTATTTTACAATCAGAAACAGAAACAGAAACATTACATAAAAAGGGTGCATATTACAATCAGACGACTATATTTTACAAACAGAAACAGTACATAAAAATGGTTATGAGATTGGAGAACTTACCTCCAATTGATTCCACACGTCTTCCTTGTAATTTGGCGGAACTTTTTTCCCACTTGGATATGAGATTGGCACATGATTTCTTACTAGTTTACCAATCTTCGTAGCGACCTTTGAACCATTTTTTCCGACTGGAGAACCGCAGTTGTCTATATCAATTTTCTCCCGTTTTAAAGTGGATGATTGTGAAGTTGTATCATTCGACGGTGGTGTGGCATCTTGTGACATTATGTCCTGCAAAGTCTAAAATCCTAAAATAATCCCAACAACATTATAACGTACATTTCTTACCCTTCCAGCCCATCCCTGTGATGCCCGATTGCTGTCGGCCAAATTATTGCATGGAGTCCCCTCCATAACAAGATCAAACGCCTTATATGTCTTAATAAAATTTGCTTCAAGCGATCACTGTTAAGCTGCTGTACATCTGATATATGAACCAACGTCCCCTTATTGATTTGTCTGATCCCACCAACTTCTCACCACATTACGATTTTTGTCAGTCCGACTGACAATAATCATAATGTGATGAGAAACTGGTGGGATCAGACAAATCAGAAGGGGACGTTTTTTACTATATCAGATGTACAGCGGCTTAACAGCAATCGGGCATCACAAGGATGCGCGGGAAGGGGAACATTCACTTTTATGCGGCAGTGATAAAGTCTTCCTACATCACCAGAATTTTAAACTTAAGCGGATTCAAAACAATATCTAAAATACTGACTGAAATAAAGGATACAAATACAAAAATATATTACCTTAGCACTGTTGAACTAAACGGTGCAAATACAATATCTTGAACTGCCTGTCTATCTTCAAACACAATGAAAGAATAGTCAAGCTGATCATATATGTACATGTGTGTGTGTATGTGATCATATGTAAGTACCTACAACTACAAACACAAAATGAACTCTTGCAATATATCCATCCTTATGGATCCATCGGGATATTATAATGGCACTAATAAAAAATATAATGCATCTATTACTATCATATAACACACCGTTTTACATTTTACACCATTTTAAATAAATATTTTGTTAAGGTACAATAACTGCTCTGAAATACAAAATTAACATATGCATTTGATAAGATCTTCTAATTTTTCATTATCTTCAAAAGATGATTGATAAACGGTGGGAAACTCAGTGTCATCCACATTTATGGTCAACCGTTTTGGTGTATGCAAAACCACAAACCATCCGTTATTTTTTAAATCTTTTGAGTAGAACACTTGACTCGCTTCCGATGCAAGAATAAATGGCTCATCATTCACGCTATCTTTATTCTTCAATTTTCCCAAGTTAACTGTGATCAAGCTTGAAACAGAATCTATTTTACAACCATTGATCTTATCTTTGACCTTTACCCAATCACAATAAAAAACTGTTTGTTTGAAGTCAATGTAATCCAACTCAATTATCTGTTGAATGACTCCGTAATAAGTTGTTTCTACTTCCTTAAAATTTTTATCCTTCCCACTCACTCTAAATTGTGTAATTGATCTCATGCATACACCACTATCCTGTGTTAGCTTTCGCTCTTCATAACTCTTCGGAGAAAATAAAAACCCATTCACTTGATACTTCATATAACTACGGGCATCAAACTTCGGCCCGTTAACTAGCCGCCAAAGAGTTGAGTCAACATCGACGGTCTTCAACAACTACAACAAACACAATAAGTAAAAAAACATTGTCAAGGAGGTGTATGGTCAACTTGAAAATACGTTAAATATTTAATACATATACCTCCTCACGTAACCAAAAAGTGAAATTTTTAATAGCTTCCCCAGATGTACCCCCGCCTCGAGTTTGAGATTTGGTGCTTTGAACATAGGAGTTATACCTCCTACGAAAAACACACAATAAATACTATATATATGAATTGATTTACAATAATAAGAATTCAGAACAAATTCATGAATTTACATCTTCCGTTCATCCAATCTGTCGTACTTATCAAGGACCCATTTACACACTTGTTGAAATTGCACTTGAGTTAACGTTATATCTTTACCATTATCTAGTGCTATTTCATCAGCAAACTCATCATCCTCGTCTAAAAACGCTTCACGGGTATGTTTATGAGTGCCAGCACCTCCTTTTGGCATATACTCCATGCAGTAAAGACTAGCTTCTTGTACAATATATCCTTCTGCAATACACCCTTCAATATATCTTTTGTTGCACACATATCCTTTATATGTTTTCATCAACCTATGAAGATGAATAATTGTAAAATGTAGACATCAATAGCTATTTAAATCGAATAATTATATACATAACTAAAATTAGTAATTTACCGTTCAAATGGGTACATCCACCTATATCTAACAGGACCAGAAATCAATGCTTCATCGGCCAATGAACCATAAGGTGAATACTGATATCAAAAAATGCAGGCGGAAAATGTTTTTCAATAACACACATTGCTTCTACCAAACTAGCCTTTCTTTTAGAAGATGTTCCCTGTTGATCACCTTTGAGCACAAAATGTTATAAAAGAGACTAATGCGGTGAATAGCATTCCGTAGATCCTTATGTTGCGGAAAACAATGCCGAAGCAATACCGGAAGTAAATATTGCATTATGACGTGGTAATCATGTGACTTCATGTTTTTTAGTTCAGGAGGGTTGATGCTCACATTGTTATGGAAGTTCAAAGAGAATTTGCTCGGCACTTCCAAATTTTTCAAAACGGTGCAAAACCGTATCTTTTCTTCTTTGCTCAAAGTGAAAGTCGCATTTGGTATGGTTACTTTACTTGTTTCAGGATCTTCTATCACCCACATCTTTTGTTTTATACCCATGATTTTCAAATCCTTCCGTGCATTGATCCTATCTTTTGACATGTCTTTATGGTTCATAATTGTGTTGATCAAATGTTTCATGACATTCATCTCCGTATGCATAACATCAATATTATGTCGGGTCAAATTTGTTTTCCAATATGGCAAATCAAAGAACTTCGACCTCCTATACCATGCAGGAACTTCTTCATCCGTTTTCGACCAATTTCTGGTATGTTTTTACCAACTTTTATTTTTATATTCGCTACCTTTTTTCAACTTGATAACCAACCAGCGGTTTTGGAGGACGCTTAAGTTCTTGCTCATTGTTGAAATTTGTCTTATCGTATCGAAACCTGTGTCCGGACGGAAGAAATCTGCGATGTCCCATGTAACAAATCTTCTTACTTTCAGGGAGATAAACAGATGTAGTTTCTTCTCCACAAATAGGACATGCAAAGTAGCCGTGAGTTGTACATCCCGATAAAGTCCCAAGAGCGGGATGATCATTGATTGCCCACAATACTCTAGCTCCCATTATGAACTCAGATTTATTAAATGAATCAAATGTAACGACTCCTTCCCATAACTGCTTTAACTCGTCTATCAAAGGTTCTAAATAAACATCAATATCCTTCCCCGGTTGTTTTGGCCCAGAAATCAACAGTGTTAACATTGAGAACTCTCTTTTCATGCACAAAGACGAAGGTAGGTTATATGGTACTACAATTACTGGCCAACAGCTGTAAGGGTTAGTTAAAGAAGCATTCGGACAGAAACCATCTGTTGCTATTCCAAGCGTGATATGTCATTGTTCAGCAGCAAACGAAGAATCAAAAGAATCTGTAGTTTTCCATTGAGAAGTATCACGCGGATGACGCATTACGGTTGTACCGGACTTGGCACGACTATGCCAGGTCATCGCTTCTGCTATCCATGGTACAGTATACAGTCTTCTCAATCTAGAAATTAAAGGAAAATGTCTTAAGGTCTTTTGAGGTACTGTGGTAGCTTTTCTCTCTTCGTCGAATGATGTCTTATATCTTGGTGCGTTGCAATTTGTACATGAAACTTTGTTCGCATTATCTTTCCAGTACAAGATGCAGTTATTAATGCATGCATCATAAGTTATGTAATTCATCCCAACTTGCTTAATGATCTTCTTCACGTCGGGGTACTTTGACGGTAGCGTGTTACCTTCGGGGAGTAACTCCTTTCTGAATTCGAGTAGTGCAGTCACACCATTGTCTGAAAGGCCGTATTGGGTCTTCAAGCTATTCAGATTCACAATGGCATACAACTTTGTAATCTCTTTTGGACAAGAAGGATACAATGGCTCTGTTGCAGTTGCACTATCAAAAAATGATTAATCCGTAAACTGCTCACCAATATTAGCATTATCATGCAACTGACTTGTAGGTTGAAAATGATGGAATCTATCTGCATCGTTGATCAAATCCTCCATCCTAATATGTTCGGACTCATCAGTATTTGTGGCATGACTAACCGGTTGTTGTTTTGGCTTCTCCGGTATTCTTTCCCTGTGAAAACACCACACGGTATATGATTGAACAATACCATATCTAAGAAAATGAAAATGAATGTCATTTATTTTGAATGTATCTTCATTTTTGCACCGCGTGCAAGGGCACGAATACTTTTCCTTGTTGCCACCGTTTTCAGCAACAAATTTAACGAAATTTCTCACACCTTCCACATATTCTGTATTTCTTCGATTAGACTGATTCATCCATTGTTTGTCTATACTAAAAGACATACTGAAAGAAAATAACAAGAGCTAATAAGAAATCATGGGTAACAATATCTTATGGCTTTCCACCAAGTTCAACTCTGATATTAACTAAACAGATGTATATTCTTCTGATTTCACTTGAAATTTAACATTAGCATCAAACTGTTTCCAAAAAATTTGCCATTACAACGGCGCCATTTTGTAGCACCAGAGTAATGTCTATGCATACCCCTCTCTTGATACTTAGCTTGCGCCATTAACAACAATTTTATGCACTTACTAAATATGGTCTCATATTTAGTAAAACAAAATTCATTGCATCAACTTATACCCTAGCAGTCACTATAAGTAGCTATGTCTAACTAGCATGCAGTACAGTACAACATTTAGGCTTTAGTAAGTATGAGAATGCACACTACAACACTACTTCTCTTCCATGTTGCAATGTTTGGCTGATGATACACCACACGTACGGGGACGTGTTAGATTATCTCACATTGTACAATTTGTAAAACAAATCATATATAAATGTAAAAAGATCATCCTTTGCATAACCAATTGTTTCTTGGTTCTCTAACACTGTACACTTAAAACATCAAATATATATTCTGATGGTTCAGATTAGAAGGTGCATCTCTACTTTGGCAAACTGTTAAAGAGTAGTAGATATTGACTATAATCAATCCCTAAAAACTTAATGAAACATCAATCCTAAAAGATGAAGATAATGATGGAACTCAAATGACAGCTTATATGGTAAAACTAAACAAACCCATAAGCAAGCATTATAGGGAATAAACTGTTCCTTAACTTGTGTTGCATCCCTTTCTTTATTATTCTAAACTACAAATATAAGCATGTAATCTTTTCCTATTATTCAACCATAGAAACGAATGGATTCACTGTGTACAGACAGCCAGTCGTCGATAATACATATAAAGCACTGAGTAGAAACACACGTGCTTGTTTTCCAAATAATTTACTGATTTCTATTAATCATGTGTGGATTACAGATTAATTTGTTATCATTGCATTTGACAATCTTTTAACTAAGCTGTGATAAGTCAATTTTCAAGGTGACTGTAACATTCGTCCTAAATCTCTTTTCAGCGACATGGAACAAGCAAAAGGTGGCAAATTTTTGGCCGAGAAGAATCAGAAAATCCTTGGTACATAGTTAAAAGTTTATCTTATCACCATGAAGATATTCACATTAAATTTGAACTAGGTTCTTCAAGACTTAGCCTAGCAACGAATGAAGTTAAAGGTTCTTTTAATTCTACACATAAGTACTGTGATATAACAATGCACGGCAAATACATGTACACAGAGTTTCCATTTCAATTGACAACAAGTATTATTACAAAACAAAGCTTACCTGGCAGTTATGCGCTCTCTTCGATTATGCCAATGAAACTCGAGGAACCAAATATCAAAGATACACAGATCTGAGATAATTAAGATTTCAAATTAGATTTTATAATACAAGTATGAAACAAAATCAAATTTAAAATAGAAATCAAATAATTAAAAATGAGTACCCAACCTAGAGTAGGTATTCGATAAATTCACGTTGTAATACTTCTCTGAACACAGATCTGAAAGGGCCACTGATTGGCGTTGAATGAAGAAAGAACTAATGCGGCTGGAAGGAAGATGAGTTCGCAGCTGGACACGATTAGGTGGAAAGATTGGTTCATGTTTGGATGGAAGCTGATTTCACGATTAGATGGAAAGATGAGCGGGTTGAAGCAAATCGAATTGGTGGAATTGGGTTTTTTTTATTTAGGTTTTCTTTTCGTTGAAAGAGGACGAAACGAATTTCAAAGGAAAGGAGGGAAGGAAAAGTGACGGGCCAATTCTTTTTGGCTCCCAACAAATATTTGGCACAAAATTAGCGCCATTATTTGCCACAACATTTACGACGGTTACAAACCGTTGCTAATTAGCCACGGTTGAAAACCGTTGCTAATTGGAACGAAGCGCGCCAAAAATTAAGGCGCGAAAGGATGAAATTCACCGCCATCATTTGTCTCCAAAGAAGCTACGGTTAATACCCGTTCTCAATTAGCAACGATAAAAAACCATTGCTAACTGAACCAAGACGGTGATTAACCGTTTCTAAATGGCAACGGTTAATAACCATTGCCAAATGCGCGGATGGTTAGATGCAAATCTCAGTATTTGGTGTAGTGTGTCACATGCCTTATCGTGCCTTCTTCGAGTTTGGTTTGTGTTGTACCTATGGAGTGCTCCCTGATAGCCTACTACTTTACGATGGAGTTTACAGTATCTATATAGACTACGACATTATATAAAATGTGTTAAGGGGGATATGGGTAATGCCTTATGCTATTTTAATACTTTACTTTACTGTAGGTACTATTGTAATAGCATATTGTACTATGTATGTACATAGTTTAACGGATCCTTAGGAGATGGAAATCCCGAATATCACTTGAGTTATTGAACTCACATTGGCACTGGATAAGAGATGTCAAACCCCGTGAACATCTCTGATACAATTACACTCATATTATTTGGTATGGATTTAACTTACATAAGATCTTTTAGTTCCGACTTGAATGTTTTGTCTTTTCAATTCGCTTGGGTCAGTCTAAGCTTTTCAGTGTATATTTCTAGAGGATGAAGATTTAGTACTATTATTATTTATTTTATTTATTCTGCTGCATCACGTTGTTCCGCTAGATTATTTATTTTATCCTCTTGTATGTTACACTGATTCTGTTGTGTAAAGTGTAATCAAATGTTATTTGTAAAATAGCATCATGAACTGTTATTTGATTATTATATTTTGTCATTCCGCTGTGAGATTCTATGCTTATTTTATTTCCTATTCTTGTTTTTCTTATTTACCCTATAACGACACCCCCTTTTGAGTGATCTGAGTTCACATGTATGGTTTATTATCGATTTAAACAATCCAAAATGTGGGTTGTTACATTTGTATCAGAGCTTTAGTTTAGCGATAAACTTAGCTTTGTGCGGTCTAACTCTTTAGAAATAGGGCCGTCATACTCTAGAATGAGTCGTTGAGTGTATACATAAGAGTGCGTATTTTTTAGTGTTATAAAAGGTTTTATATTATGTTAATTTGTTTTGTTTAGTATTTATAAATTCTGGTCGTTACATAGGACGCTATGGCATCGATAGGGATTTCTAAACGCTTAATTAGGTAGACCGACACAATATTGTTTTGAAATATAGGTAAATGAAATAATTTTACCTAGTATTAATTTTGCATGTAAAAGAATAATCCTTTTAAATCTATATAATTGTATGAGATATGTTTGGTTGTTTGTTAGGGAGTGAAAATTTATAATTATTATTTGCAAAAATGGGATTGTAAAAAAATGAATATAAATTGAAAATTTGAGAACTTAAGTTAGGGGATTTTGAAAATTTCTTTCGAAAGATTTTGGAATATAATATTAATATTATTTGAAAGTATTTTCTGATATAAATATTTCAATATGATTTGAAAGAAATGTTTTCAAGGAATTTTGAAAGAAATTTTAAAAAGGAAATAAGTTCTGTACTCCACTCTTTGTCATTGTAAAATAATCTCGGTGATGAGTGCGTGCGTCATCGACGTTCATTTTCAAGTTTCAAAGTGGGTAGACTGTTGTAGTAGCCTATAACACATTTATTTTGATAAAAAAATTATTCTATTTTGTAAGTACGATTTGACATATATGAAAGATATAAATGTGTATAGTATAAATTTGATTTGAAAAGAAACCTGGAATTTAGTTCTTAGAACTTTATAATAGTTAGCAGCTTCCAATTATTGAAATAAAATGAAATCTTATCTATTTTAATAATTGGAAACTTCTAAATAATGTAATTTGAATTGGATGCTAAGTGATTAATGAAAACGTAAGAAATTGAAAATTTGTAAATTGTAGATCAAAAAGATATGAAAAATAAGTAATTGTAACTGTTGAACGTTTTGTTAACTAAAATAAATAAAACAAACTTGGGCAATGTGACAGCATGGATTTTTGACGTTTGTTAACTGGGTAATTGACTGATTGAAATTACTGGAATATAAATTTTTATTAGCCAAACAAATAAATTTTCTTATATTAAAACATCTGAATGCATATAAAATTGATTTAAAAACTATATTCAAATTTAAGTTATAACATTCTAGTTATGATAAATTTTGTAGAAAATATATTAACTCCACTATCTAAAATAGTGTGTATGAAATCTCCATAAATTTGTATGTGTGTGTGTGTGTATAGGATATATACAAGTTTTATGATGTTTAAATGTCAATATATATCTAAGTACACAAATATGTGTATATATGCATGTGTGTGTGTGTGAGGATTAAAAATACATAAGTATATGCATATATGTATTAGATAAAATAGTAAATAGTTAAGTATACATCTTTGTGAAAATATTGTGCAGATAAGTAAGTGTATATGCACAAAGATACAAGCTTCATAAATGACAAATTTCAAAACATTTGAGTAAACAAGCATATAAATATAAATAAGTGTAAACATATGAACATATTAATGACAAATATATATAAGTATACGTATGAAGTATGTATGTATATATGTATACAAGGAGACAAGGTTGAATGTATGAATAAATATAGATATATAAGATAAAACAAGACAAATCGATGTGTAAACATATGTATAGTATGTATATATTCAAAGATATAGATATGCATGTAAACACACCAGGGAACATAATATTTAATGCACAAAGTCAAGTCTATAATACATCAAATCTTTTTTCCTATAAAATCAAATCAGGTCAGCCTACTTCCAAATTAAAATAGAAGAGAAAAATAAATAAAGAGAAGGCTTACTGTGCATAAAAAAAATTGCCGCCTACCTTCTCTTATAAATACCATTGCCTTGATTCATTCTTCTCATTCGATTAACTAAAGAAAAAAAGAAAACGAATAGCTATCACAACCTTAAGGGAAGCAGAAGGTGGATGGAGTGATGGCAGAGGTGGGGAAAATGGTGCGGTGGCCTCCGATGGGGTGTGGCGTAGGATTCGAGGAAGTTTAGGGTTTTGGGTCTGTTTAGGAAAAGGCTCGGTTGGAGTTGAGTTGCGAAGACGTAGGGTCGCCGGAGAGGTGCGGTCCGGGAGAAAAGGTGGAGATGGTTGTGGCGAAGCCCTGGGCAGAGTTTGGTGATGAACGCTGGCTTGTGAGGATGAGACAGGATGATTTGTGTAGGCATAGTGGTTCCAGGCGTTGGGTGAATGTTCGAAATGGCGAGTTAGAAGATGATCATGGGTTCCAGGGGATTAGGCGTGGCGTGGAGGTGTAGGCGAACTTGCTAGTTGGTCGGCAGCGTGATTCGAGGGAAGGTGCCCGTGTGCACGTACACGGTGACGTGCACGTTGGGAATTTTGATGAAAGTAGGTAGGAAGGAGAGAAGCAGGGAAATGGGAAAGAAGAACGGGCCGAGGGAAAAGGGATGGGCTAGAAAATAAGAAAAGAAATAAAAAGTAAAGGAAAAGAAATAAAAAAAAAGATAAGGGAAAAATAAAGAGGGAAAAGAAAAGGAAAAATGTAACGACCCACTATTTTGGACCATTTAAATCGACAATAATCCACGCATGTCAGACTTGAATAATTCAAAATAACATATTGTAATAAAATTTGGAGCAAATAAAACCAATTATAGAATCACAGACACAGAAATATCATAATAACTCGCAACGAAAATAAAAATACCATAGTAGTTCATGAAGCTACTATAATAAAGTCTCAAAACAAAATACATAATATTAGTCTGAAAACAAACACAATAGAGATCCTAAATACATAGAAGTCCACTAATACAAGAGCTGAAATCGAACAACTGAAACTGAAATAGATAGATAAACAGAATCTCCAACGATTCCAAGCTCCAGAAAGAGAACTCCAAAGCTTTGAATACTCAGGCTGACCCTAGCGTAAAGTAAAACACAAACACTCGAGTCAGGACATACATGCTTATACAATGTAAATCAACTCAAGTGAACAGTAGTAGTAATGCACAATAATTTAGAAGATGCTTGGGATCGGCCATCCTCCAAGGATTCATTAAACCATCAATTTAATAATAATAAACGCTATCATAGAAATTTCTATATTAAAGTAAACTATGAAATAGCAGTGCTAATGTGGCTGGGGTAGCGTAGAGCTGCAGCAATTGCTCACCTTTAGTCACACTCACAAATTGAATGTGTACATCCAAAAAATCACAAGGCATACAGAGAAGTGTACCCGTGGTTAAAATTTCAAAATGGTTTATAATTTCGAATTAAAATCATTCATTTAAACCATAAAAAGGTGGAGTCATTATACCTTCAAATCAAATATTAAATTCCTAAAATTTTAGCCTTTTCAGAGTTCATTTATTCACTTAAAATACATTAAAACGGTGAAATTTCAAGCTTTCGCAGCACTTAGAAAATGCTACGGTAAGTTACATATGAAAACAATTCAATTCAGCAAAGACAGCATTTAAAAACTGTTGTAATAGTTCAGTTTTAGTTGAAAAATATTTCAATTCGGCAAAGACAGCATTTAAAAAACTGTTGTAATTGTTTAGGTTTCAAGTTAAAAGATTTGATTCAATTCAGCAAAGACAGCGTTTACAAAATTGCTGTAATAGTTCAGTTTTAGTCCAAAAATTTCATTTCAGCCAACTACAGCACTTAACAAGTGCTACATAGCTTTTCATTAGTTTTCATCCTTTTAGCTCACTTCTTCAACTACAGCACTTACAAAGTGCTGCGGATTCATTTATTCCAGAGTTTAGTTCAATTTCAGAAACGATAGCATTTCTGAAGTGCTATTAAAAGAATTTCCAGATTTACAATAGAATTTCAGCAACAATTAAACTTCAATTTAAACCAATTTTAACATATAAAATTTCATATTTTCTCTTTAAAAATGGTCATTTAAATACCCATTAAGGTATGATTTTTGTAAAGTAAATTTCGCAAATAAATATCAGATTTCTTAATGCTTCACCTATTAAAATCAATGCAAAATTTTCCCTAAATTTTCATTTACTTTACACTTTAATTTAATTTACCGTTTCATAAATTAAACTTAATTTCCATTTTATTTTCTTAACTTAACTTTTATTTTTAAACCAAATTCCACTTAACTTTTATTTTTAAACCAAATTCCACATTTCCAAGTCAAGTTATTTTTCAAATTATACTTTTAAACATTCATTTATTTGACCATTTTAATTCATAGAAAAATCAACAACACTTTATTAAGTCATTTTAAATTAAAATTTAAATCAAATTATCATATTTTTACATTTTAAAGTACTTTAAAATTCCATAAAAATATATATAATAACCACGGGTTTGTATAATATTTTCTAACCTTAGTCAAATGATACGGATAATATATTATTTGAATCCGTAATTTACAAAGAAAAATCCAGGTTCTATCATTTCAAACCCGCAATCCCAAGTCAATTAAAAATAAATAAATAAATCGCTCAGGCCTATCATTTCAGCCCATAACGATTTTTCCTTATTCTAAAGTCTGTTCGGGTATGTATCATTTCAAACCATAGTGATTCTATTCTAGAGGAAACTTGCAGTGTGAGAACAGAATAAAATAAACAACATAGCAATATATAGCAGTATCAGATGATATGACAGGTTTATAAACAAGGTTAACATCATATGATTCATTTCACAGGCAGGTATAACATGGTATAATATTCTACACATTAACTTGTTACCAATTCACTAATTATTTAAGTATAAATTTCATGAGTGAATACTCACCATTTTACGCTGGAGTTAGCAAATCAAATCACACGGAATAGATTCCAAAAAGCACATACCACGACTTTGATTTGAGTGGAGTGTGGAGTGGAGATCCAAGATATTAATCTTTTGTTCAAAAACAAAACAAAGCAAAATATAAACAAAAATATAATACTACAACTATTGGAACAAAATGGAAATATAGTCTACAAAAACATCACCAAGCTTTTCAATCGATTTTGCTTAACTACTAATCACCTTTGCTCGGCCACAATACCATATTGGTTCAGCCATGATGATGTTTCGGGCTAGGGTATGGTATATATGTATGGCTACAAGGAGAAGTGAAGGAGTAGGAGTTACTAGGTGAAGGAAGATCAAAAGGCAAGGCAAAAGAGGAGTTTTGGTACAACCTTTAGGCTCGGCAATGCATGAACTGGGCTCAGCCTTGGCATGTACAGATCTGATGGTGGCTGAAGTGATGGCCAGTGGTGATGTACTTGCTGGTGGTGGTGGCGGCTAAGGAGGTGGTCGAAGCAATATATGAAGGGTATGGTGAAACTAGGCTCGGCTATGCATGTTTCAAGGGTTGTTTTGCAACTTTTTGTCGTGTTTGCTCCCTGGGATGGTCATGGGTAATCTTGGCCAGAGGGGAAGGATGTCAGGCCGTGTATGGTGATGGGAAGGAAGTGATGTGGTGGTCGGTGGAGGTGGTGAAGAGGTTAGGCCAAGCAAAGCATAATAAGAAACAAGCAAAACAATGAAAAAAAATCAATAGAAAAATGAAGTGAAAAGTTGAAAGGAAGAAGCCATTACTTACCAATTTTTTTGTGGCCATGAGAAATGAAAGATGAGAAGTAAATCTTCACGTGAAAATGAGTTGGAGGAAGCTAGGGTTAAGGATGCACGGCTAAAATTTTAGAGAAGTTATGGTAGGAAATCAAAAGGGTGGAGAATACAAAGGCAAGAAATCAAATGAAACGTATGCCTATAATTAAAACAAGTAATGTATCTTAATTCATTCGTTTCCTATAAATTAAAGAAAGATGTATACAAAATAATCCTTCACAAAACAAATAAATACAAGAACATTTAATAAATAATTTTAAAAGATATGCATTTAAGTCAATAATGTATATCTATTTGAAATTTCTTTCCAAGAAATAAATAAGGGATCTAAACACCTAACCATTCAATTAATAAATGAATGTCTAAATAAATAAAAAAGGAAGATAAGATAGAGATAGATATTATGAAAAATAAGTAAATAGTTTTAGGAAAAATATAAAATGAACAAAGAAAATACTCGATTTAATTGAAACTAGAATTAAAATTTGTCAACAAAATACAACTAACATTGGAAAATTTCAACTACACTTATAAAATGTTTTAAAAATAAAATATATATACATAACATGTCATGTTACACATGTAAACATAAATGAGAACATGACATGACAAACAAAAATATTATTTATACAAATTAAAATAATCAATTTTGTTAAATAAAACAATTTACATTACAATAGTTTAAAAAGCATAACTTTCACAATATTAATCACATTTCAACAAAATAAAAAGCAATATACTTCGAATTTTATTCACTTCATAAAATAAAGATAAATTTCAAAATTTTAAATTTTAAAATTTTAAAATTAAAAGTCAAAGTTTGACCACATTAACAAAAATTCACGTTTCTGGAAAACATTCTATTTATTCATGTTTGGAATTATAGTTCACATACAAATCAAAAAGATAACAAAAATATCCATTTGACTAAATAAAATAAAGTTTTTAAATCAGGAAATTTAGTTTAAAATAATTAAAATATACAATAAAACAATCACAAAAATACCGAGTTGTTATAAAAAAAGAGTTAGAGTAAAAGGAAATAGAAAGAAAAGGAATAAGATAGAGTAAAATAATGAGGAAAATGAAATCACGAAAAGAAGAGAAAATAAGAGGATGAAAGAGAGGAAAAATAATAAAGGAAAAAGAGAAGTAATGGAATATATATATATATATATATATATATATACACACATTTATATGATAGCTTATATTTCCTTCCTTGACTAAAAATCTAATTTCATTTTAAATTCATAATTTAAAGTCTGGAGGTGTTTCACAATTTAAAGGGAATTAATATTATTACTGTTATTAAACTTAAACTTATGAATAATTAATGGTACTTTATAATTTGTTACTAAATTGTTTAGTTTGAAATTAATTTGGATTCAAAAATAAATGGATATGGTTAATCGAGAGTAAATAAAGGCCTGATGTGTGAATTATTTTGACATCCGTCATAGACCGTTAAATTCGTTAACGATCTATAGCATAGCTAAATTTATTGAAGATTTAATTCAATTATTCTTGCTGCGACATAAAGTGACCAATCGAGTTAACATAATTGGATTAAAATGATGATACGTTTTATTTGAAATAAACGGTTGTAATAAATTGTCATATTTGAATATTATAACTCGAATTAGTAAAAAATTTATTTAAGCAATTTGCCCTTATTATTTGGATTCGAAGAGACTGGGATTGGATATTAGCGTTATCCGGAAACACTTCGATTTAGTAATTACAAAAAATTTTACGAGTTGATTATAGAGTCTAATAGGCTGGAATTGAAAATTTTAAGCAAATCTGACTATTTTTAAACGAGTAACCATACTCAGATATTATTTAAATATTAATGGATTTTATGATGAAAGTTGGCTACAACAAGATAAAAACTCATAGCGTTGTTCGAGTTACCTTGGTCCCAAAGAAGGTTTATAACTTAAGTGTTTCAATTTAAGTGGGTTTACTCACGTTGGTTTCCAGCCTAACTCAGGTGTTACTTTATTGTAATGCTCGGGTCGGATCGAGTATTACAGTTTCAGGTTAGGACATTTGGAGCTCAGGAAACAAGCTGGATGGCAAAGACATATTGATTATATTCCGCTGTTTATTATAGACTGTATGACCAGTATTTAGGGACAAGTTAATATAACTGTCCAAATTTGATGTACTCTGATATCTTATATGTATATTGACAGGTATAGCTTTTCTTCATATAAAACGTTGTTATTTGTATATTATATTTAGTTCCACTGCGATTTTGAGATTCTATGCTACTGTTTCTGTTTCTTATTCTATCGTTTTTTCTTCTTAACCCTAATAGCTTGGTATTTCTGGCACTCGATTGAGCAGCACTGTAACAACCCGCATATTTATGGATTGTATATTTAAATATTTTATTTAAATATTTTATCGTTCGTTGGATTTTGGTCCGAAAAGCTAATTTTTGCAAACAGTCGAATTGGGACTCGAGACCACCCCATTGAGTTCAAAATGACGTTTGCGACATTTTTGAGTATAAACTTCGATATGTTTGGAGATAGTAGAATTTTGACCTTTTTCACTTAGGGCTTTGGTTTGGGCTGAACCCATTAGCCACTTACTAACTCAGTCCCAACCCCTTCTCCTCTTCATTACTTCATTCCTCATTTCCTTATACTCAAGCTTTATATTAATGGAGAGTGGAAGAGGAAATTAAAACTCCATGCCCTAGTTTTCTTTTGCAAATCAAACTCTAGCTCCAAACTAATAGAAGAACCCATTGGTAAGCTTCTCTTCTTCTTCTTCTCCAACTCATTCTCTTATCAATTTAAGAAATTCCTAAACCTAACTTTGGGAATGTTCTTCTTTTAAAGCTTAGAATCAAGCTTCTTGAGTTGGATTTGAAGAGTGGTTGATTCTCCTTTGCTTTCACGCTTCCTCTTCATTCATTTGGGTTCAAAGGTGAGATTTTTATCTCAGATCTATGTCTATATCTATCTTTGTTGTTAGGTATGAATTCCTAACACTTATTTATGTTCATTTGCTTTTGGTTTGGATTGATTTGGTGAATATTTCAATTTGTGGTGTTTTGTAGTCAAATCTTTAAAATCCAATCTTTGATGTTTGAACATGTTTTTGGTGATGCATCGAAAAGCCTATAGTGCTGGGTTGTCGATTGGCATAATTCCTTAGCATCCATCGCTCGTTCGATCGCATTTCGGTTTGGATTTGCCATTTTTGGTATAGGCTGTTTTTTTGCCTAACAGAAGATTTCAAACGTCTGAAATTAATTTCAGACGTCTGAAACCAAATCCAGACGTCTGGTTGAAAAATCCCGACGTTTGAAAAGGGGCCTGGAAAAGGCAGAGACTAAATCCAAACGTCTGAAACAAATTCCAAACGTCTGGTTGAAAATTTCAGACGTCTGAAATGGCCCAGGAATTAAAAATAGAAGGGAGAAAACACATATACTTCCAGATACTAGGGCCAGACGTCTGGGAACACCTACCAGACGTCTGGAACTGTTTAATTTGCCTATTTTGGCTATTTTTGAGTATATTTCCAACTTAAATCGATTCGTGTTGATTCCCTTTTTGTTGTTATCATTTATTATGGACTTTGATGACATTTTCATCGTGATTTTTGGGAATATCCATTTTGATGGATTTGGTATCGATTTCTTTGGATTTGATTCACGTCTTCAAATGTGAATTTTTATGATTGATTGTTTCTACAATCAATTCTATGATTTGTCACTTTAAAATATAAAGGTTTTCTATACTAGTAGTAAACATCAAAACTCTTTCCTCAAAACGATTTCAACTCTATTTTCAATACCAAACTCGTTTATAAAACCGTTTTCCAATCTACTAGTATATACAAACTTTTACCTCACTCGTATGAGAAATCTAATTAAACGACTTAGTAAAATGAGTGGTATGAAACGCTTGCGTTTACTTCGTTGGTTAATTCTTGGACTTGTTCAATTGAATCTCTTGTGACAATTTTATAGTGGAGATCTACAATTTGTTCGCAAATATTTAAGTTAAGCTAGCGGTTATGGGACATGATGCTAAACTCATATATTTACTGGCTTATTGTAATTGACACTTCTTGACGATCAATGATGATCATTTTATGGTTTAGACTAGCAATGTGCGATGTCTCTTTGTCCATGAGGAGGACTATACCTCAATTTTATTGAGCTCCGGCTCACCGGGAGGAGCTTCGGCTCAATGTCCGCAATGGGGGACTATACCCTGTTAGGAGGAGTTTCGACTCACCAGGAGGAGCTTCGGCTCAACGTCCGCAATGGGGGACTATACCCTGTTAGGAGGAGTTTCGACTCACCAGGAGGAGCTTCGGCTCAATGTCCGCAATGGGGGACTATACCCTGTCAGGAGGATTTTCGACTCACCAGGAGGAGCTTCGGCTCTATGTCCGCAATGGGGGACTATACCCTGTCATGAGGAGCTCCGGCTCATTTTTCTGGGATTGGCCATCCTTTTATTGTGATTTCTGGATTTCTATTTGATAATTTCTGGAATTTATGTTTCACCACCTTTCTCAGTTGGCATTGATATGTATGTCATTTTATTGTGGCTTGGTGAATGAAATAAAGAATATGACATTCTTTTTGATGCTATGAGATTCTTTGAGATATTGTATGACTTTTGTGGATTTTCTAATGTATACTTGTCGTAGTATGACATTTTTGGTTATCATACGTCTTTTTATTATATCTCTTCTTATATCTCCTTTTAACTGATAATTATAGCTAGACCGATCCGTTTATTGTTTTCTTCTTAAATAATACTCGGGTCAGACTGAGATTTTATAGATACTTCTGCTTGACTCCTTATCGAACCATCATCTGACCTTTGGCTAACTACTTAGATTAGTAGTTTTTGTTGTATACATTTGAGATATAGACTCCTTGATGTATACATATTCTTTTGTCTTGTACTTGTATCTATTCTTTTGTGTTATTGTGGATCTTGTTTGACCAATACTCCGATGAACACTTTCATGTGTTATATTCATATCTATTTCCGCCTTTGTGATATGAATTATCTGTGACTGGTTTGTGTTATGTTTATTTCTATATTTGTTTCCGAAGACCTTTATAGCCACTGTGTAGTAGCTTTGATTTTGTGTCAGTATGTAGGATTTCCTCTTAAGATGAAACGTCATATTTTTATCCGTCATATCGATACTCGCACAAAGCAATTATACAGATGGTCGCTCCTCAACAGCCTTATTCTCCGTGCTAGTCGACAGCATTACTCCGTAGTGTTCTTGGCTAGCGTGGGTATAGAGGTGGGGCGTCACAGATTGGTATCAAAGCGAAACTTTGGAACAATGTAGAATAAACCAGCAAGGATCATGTCCTAAGTCTTTCTTAGGAGTTGTGCCTTAGGATTTAATTCGTGTCTTCGAACCGTTCTATCCTATTTTCTTTATGATTCCTTGTTTTATCAATCAAGTTTGATTGAAATTTATTTTGAGAATAACTTCTCTTCTTTCTTTCTTTCTTAACGAAGAGAAATGGTTAGACCAGGCCATCCCAGCGCCGGTCAATCTAGTGCTACTCCCCTAGATGGAGCATTTATGTCTGCCCAACAGCTTTTAGATCTTGTTGAGAACGCTCAAGCAGCCAGACCCAATCCAGAGCCTACTCATACTAGATCCGGTTTTGCACGCTTGTGCAGAGACTATACCGATTTGGGTGGAAGGCCATTCAGGGGATCCGAGAGTGTTATAGAAATTCAAGCTTGGCTCAAATCATGTGATCGCATCTTTTCTCGCATGAACCTTATTGATCTACATCGAGTCCAAGTGGCTTCTAGCATGCTCCAAGAAAGAGCATTAGATTGGTATGAGATTTTAATTTCTGAAATCATTGAAGTGGATCTCACTTGGGAGCAATTCCGAGAAAGATTCGAACTGAAATTTGTGCCGGAGGCTGAAAAAGTAACTTTGGCCCGGCGTTTTATTGACCTTGTTCAAGGTGAATCTTCTGTGACAGACTATGTCGCGTCTTTCGAATCTCTTTCTAATTACTCGGTCGAGTATATAATTACCCCTTGAAGAAAAATCAGAGATTTGTCTATGGCTTGAATAAGAATCTTAAGAAGCCATTACTCCTGAAACTTGAGGTTTCATTTGATCAGCTTATTAATATCGCTCTTCGTCTTGAAGAGGTCGATTGAGAAAGTGATGTCGAGGTTGGAAGTGCCAAACCGAGCACCAACAACAAGAAGAAGAGGCATCCCTTTATTCGGTTCGAAATTCCTAATCCTAACAAGAGGGCGAAGCAAGAGACTTCTATAGCAAATACTTACATCCCTAATCGTGGAGAATGCTACAATTGTGGCTCTAGGGACCACTATATAAATAGGTGTCCAAGGCCTATTTTTTGCCGCTATTGCAAAAGTGCGGATCATTATATATCTTCGTGTCCCAAGCGTCAAAGCAAGAGAGAAGGAAAGCTGCAAGCCCCTAGCAACTCTTCTCTCAGTCAAGGTATTTTACATTCAATCCTTGATGGCATTATTTATTTCGTGACCTTCTTATTCGAGTTCTTTTTGATATGGGTTTCATCCCATTATTTTTATATCAAAAGAACTTATCGATTCTTTTTCTTTGAATATTTTGGGCTTGATGACTTCTTTGAGGATTGTGAATCCGGATAGTAGATCCGCAACACTCAATTTTCTTTTATTTGATGTCGAAAATTATTTTATATGATTTTTCTTTCCGAGCCGATATTTTTACTTAGGCTCCGGAATTGATTTGTGCGATAGGATTGGCTTAATCATTAATGAAGCCTATATCCTATTTTCTCGAGTGGACTATTCATCTTTGACATTTTCAATCTGTTAAGCAGATTTCTATTTTTCCTTTATGATTTTGATTTAAAAATTGATGGCATTATTTTATTCTTTAAGCTCACATGTTGAGTAGAGCGTTATTTCTCTCATTTGGGTAGTTGTGAATTTTCCGGAATATTTGAGCTTGTCTTAGGATTATCGCCTAAGCAATCTTTTGAGCGGTGTTAAGGTCTTTGCAGTCTGACCTTGCCACCGATTTTCATTAGCTACGAGTTGCGGAAGTTAGCATTCCACTTACCGCATTTCGCACTCGTTATGATTCTTATGAATGACTTATTATGTTGTTCAGTTTGCCTATCTTGTTTCATCCATTTCATAAATCGAGTATTCTATGAATATCTCGATAAGTCCATTCTTGTATTTATTTATTTTGGATGAAAATAGAAATTTAAAATTTTGAAAATCTTTTTCATAAGATTTATTTATAAGTACAATTTGATTTTTTGTTCTTAAAATGAACAAAGAATATTATTAAAAGTTTTTAGAAACATGTTTATCATATAAAAGATGGTTTTGTGATTGTGTTGCCCATTGAGTGCTTTAAGAATTCTGGTCGATGCGCTTGATCAACGTTATCGATAAGAATCTCCTAAACGCTTTGATGAGACAGTCAGACACGATATATTGACTTGTAAAAATGTAAATTTTTGTAGAAAGATTATTACATAAAAATAAAAATGTAATTTTGAAAGTTTTAACTTTTCGGGAAAGAGGATTATTTAAAAGAACTCTTCCTTTCGATACTCCTATTCTTGTGATTCCCGAAGGGAACCAAGACTTTATCTTTTGTACCAATGCATATCGTATTGGTTTGGATGTCATTCTCTTGCAAAAGATAACGTGCTATCACTTATGCTTCTAAATCATTAAAGCCGATCGAGACTAGGTATGCCACTCATGATCTAGTGCTCGCGGCTATTGTTTTCGCTTTTAGAATTTGGCATCATCATATTTGGATGAGAAATTTATTCTCTACCTCGATCATAAATCTTTGAAATATTTATTTCCTCATAAGGAACTTCATGTTGACTCGAGTTCCTGGCATCTTATGATCTTGATATTCTTTTTATTCCCGAAGGGGAAATCGTGTTGCCAATACGTTTTGTCGTAGGCAACAAGGTGTTGATTCTTTGATGATGTCGGAATGGAATTATCTTTTTATCAAGTTCATCGGGTGTTTTGATGTACTTCGCTTTATTGAGTTTCATCTCGTTTCTTGTATGGACTTGCGTCTGATGTTCTTTTATGGTGTTCGGTTCATTGGACGTACCGTTTTTGTACTACGTCGGTGTTTCGAAATTATTCGGGCTTTGGTTCATTGGGCGTACCGTTTTTGTACTACGCTGATGTCCCAAATTATTTGAGTTTCTAGTTTCTCGGGCGTACTGTTATTAGACTACGTCGTTGCACCAGCTCAATTTTCTGCTATTCTTGACGTTCTCCACGTCTTTTATCTACGGAAATGCCTTAGGGATTCCGGTTTTTATTCTTGTGCCCGGTGATATTGTGGAAATTGAAGTTTCACCAGATTTGATTTATGAGTAACATTCCATTCGCATCATTGCTTCGGAGGTTGAGCGCCATCGGAATAAAGATATTCTTCTTGTGAGAGTTCAATGGTTCTCAAATCTTAGGGATTACTCTTGGGAATCTAGAGAATTCATCGAGCGATCCCGTTCGTGCTAACTCTTTCGTGCTCTTTATGGTGAACTTCTTATTTCAATTTTCTTTTGTGTTGATATGCTTTTATGGTTGTTACTCTTTATTTTCTTCTTAAGTATTGCGAGGACGCAATTTCTTTAAGGAGGGGAGTCTGTAACAACCCGCATATTTATCGATTGTATATTTAAATATTTTATCGTTCGTCGGATTTTGGTCAGAAAAGCTACTTTTTGCAAACAGTCGAATTGGGACTCGAGACCACCCCATTGAGTTCAAAATGACGTTTGCGACCTTTTTGAGTATAAACTTCGATATGTTTGGAGATAGTAGAATTTTGACCTTTTTCACTTAGGGCTTTGGTTTGGGCTGAACCCATTAGCCACTTACTAACTCGGTCCCAACACCTTCTCCTCTTCATTACTTCATTCCTCATTTCCTTATACTCAAGCTTTATATTAATGGAGAGTGGAAGAGGAAATTAAAACTCCAAGCCCTAGTTTTCTTTTGCAAATCAAACTCTAGCTCCAAACTAATAGAAGAACCCATTTGTAAGCTTCTCTTCTCCTTCTCCAACTCATTTTCTTATCAATTTAAGAAATTCCTAAACCTAACTTTGGGAATGTTCTTCTTTTAAAGCTTAGAATCAAGCTTCTTGAGTTGGATTTGAAGAGTGGTTGATTCTCCT
Organism: Allium cepa; assembly: GCA_030765085.1. Classification (NCBI taxonomy): domain Eukaryota; kingdom Viridiplantae; phylum Streptophyta; class Magnoliopsida; order Asparagales; family Amaryllidaceae; genus Allium; species Allium cepa. The sequence continues at coordinate 268,334,518 of CM060941.1, read as the reverse complement.
TTGCTTTCACGCTTCTTCTTCAATCGTTTGGGTTCAAAGGTGAGATTTTTATCTCACATCTATGTCTATATCTATCTTTGTTGTTAGGTATGAATTCCTAACACTTATTTATGTTCATTTGCTTTTGGTTTGGATTGATTTGGTGAATATTTCAATTTGGAGGCGTTTTGTAGTCAAATCTTTAAAAATCCAATCTTTGATGTTTGAACATGTTTTTGGTGATGCATCGAAGAGCCTATAGTGCTGGGTTGTCGATTGGCATAATTCCTTAGCATCCATCGCTCGTTCGATCGCATTTCGGTTTGGATTTGCCATTTTTGGTATATGCTATTTTTTTACCTAGCAGAAGATTTCAGACGTCTGAAATTAATTTCAGACGTCTGAAACCAAATCCAGACGTCTGGTTGAAAAATCCCGACGTCTGGAAAGAGGCCTGGAAAAGGCAGAGACTAAATCCAGACGTCTGAAACAAATTCCAGACGTCTGAAATCAAATTCAGATGTCTCGTTGAAAATTTCAGACGTCTGAAATGGCCCAGGAATTAAAATAGAAGGGAGAAAACACATATACTTCCAGATACTAGGGCCAGACATCTGGGAACACCTACCAGACGTCTGGAACTTTTTAATTTGCCTATTTTGGCTATTTTTGAGTATATTTCCAACTTTAATCGATTCGTGTTGATTCCATTTTTGTTGTTATCATTTATTATGGACTTTGATGACATTTTCATCAAGATTTTTGAGAACATCCATTTTGATGGATTTGGTATCGATTTCTTTGGATTTGATTCACGTCTTCAAATGTGAATTTTTATGATTGATTATTTCTACAATCAATTCTATGATTTGTCACTTTAAAATATAAAGGTTTTCTATACTAGTAGTAAACATCAAAACTCTTTCCTCAAAACGATTTCAACTCTATTTTCAATACCAAACTCGTTTATAAAACTGTTTTCCAATCTACTAGTATATACAAACTTTTACCTCACTCGTATGAGAAATCTAATTAAACGACTTAGTAAAACGAGTGATATGAAACGCTTGCATTTAATTCGTTGGTTAATTCTTGGATTTGTTCGATTGAATCTCCTGTGACAATTTTCTAGTGGAGATCTACAATTTGTTCGCAAATATTTAAGTTAAGCTAGTGGTTATGGGACATGATGCTAAACTCATATATTTACTAGCTTATTGTAATTGACACTTCTTGACGATCAATGATGATCATTTTATGGTTTAGACTAGCAATGTGTGATGTCTCTTTGTCCATGAGGAGGACTATACCTCAATTTTATTGAGCTCCGGCTCACCAGGAGGAGCTTCGGCTCAATGTCCGCAATGGGGGACTATACCCTGTTAGGAGGAGTTTCGACTCACCAGGAGGAGCTTCGGCTCAATGTCCGCAGTGGGGGACTATACCCTGTCAGGAGGAGTTTCGACTCACCAGGAGAAGCTTCGGCTCAATGTCCGCAATGGGGGACTATACCCTGTCAGGAGGAGTTTCGACTCGCTAGGAGGAGCTTCGGCTCAATGTCCGCAATGGGGGACTATACCCTGTCAGGAGGAGCTCCGGCTCATTTTTCTGGGATTGGCCATCCTTTTATTGTGATTTCTGGATTTCTATTTGATGATTTTTGGAATTTATGTTTCACCACTTTCTCAGTTGGCATTGATATGTATGTCATTTTACTGTGGCTTGGTGAATGAAATAAAGAATATGACATTCTTTTTGATGCTATGAGATTCTTTGAGATATTGTATGATTTTTGTGGATTTTCTAATGTATACTTGTCGTAGTATGACATTTTTGGTTATCATATGTCTTTTTATTATATCTCTTCTTATATCTCATTTTAACTGATAATAATAGCTAGAATGATCCGTTTATTATTTTCTTCTTAAATAATACTCGGGTCAGACTGAGATTTCGTAGATACTTCTGCTTGACTCCTTATCGAACCATCATCTGACCTTTGGCTAACTACTTAGATTAGTAGTTTTTGTTGTATACATTTGAGATATAGACTCCTTGATGTATACATATTCTTTTGTCTTGTACTTGTATCTATTCTTTTGTGTTATTGTGGATCTTGTTTGACCAATACTCCGATGAACACTTTCATGTGTTATATTCATATCTATTTCCGCCTTTGTGATATGAATTATCTGTGACTGATTTGTGTTATGTTTATTTCTATATTTGTTTTCGAAGACCTTTATAGCCACTGTGTAGTAGCTTTGAGTTTGTGTCGGTATGTCGGATTTCCTCTTGAGATGAAAAGTTAAATTTTTATCCGGCATATCGGTACTCGCACAAAGCAATTATATAGATGGTCGCTCCTCAACGGCCTTATTCTCCGTGCTAGTCGACAGCATTACTCCGTAGTGTTCTTGGCTAGCGTGGGTATAGAGGTGGGGCGTCACAAGCACTCTATACAGTGAAGGTATTAGTGTCGACTTTCGAGGTCGAAAATTTTCGGGCCGTTACAGGTAACATTCAATTACATTCTAAAAAACATATATAACTACCAAAATGATAAAAGTTGAAATGTGAAATAGAAATATGTAATATAATATTATACAAGTAAAACTTTAATAATGAAGGTGTTCAATGGAATTACTTCTATAAATAAGAATTCTAATGTTATAAAATGTTAGGAACTTAAGTTAATAATTTGAAATGCAAAGTAACTGGATTAAACATGAATAATGTAAGTAAATGGTTATGAACTTAAGTTAAGATTTTAAGCTTTTATAACCAGATTGAATAGTAAAGGTGAACCCTATATTAAGTAAATGATTATAACTTTTGAAATATTGAAATGGTTCAGAAAAAAGACTTAATATTCAATTGACATTATAAAATGAAAGAGTAAATATGTATTAAAGATGGAAATAATTAAGTATGAAACGATTTACTTGTTCAAAATCAATTATAGGATTTAAATGATAAATGTGAAATAAACTGAAATAAAATAAGTAATACTTCAATAATGAATTTATTGATTATTTTAAATCATTGAAAGGAAATAACTATGCAAGTAATCGAATGAAAACTTAATGAAAATGGCATTGTATGAATAGATGAGAAACGAACTTTTGTATGTAATGGATGTAAATTAACGAAAATAATCTTTGTATGAGTGAATGAAAATAGAAAAACAGTAAATGATATGAGAAGAAATTTGTAAGAATAAACTTAAACGATATTTGAAATTATTGTTTGTTTTGGCTCATGGGATGTTTGAAAAACGACTCTAACTGTATAAAGATGTATGAATAATCTATTAAGTTTTGTCTAATATTGTTGAGTCTATGGTATACTTGGTAGTTTATTTATCATTTTATACGATTAAATGTTTTTGAACCTAAGCAAACCATCTATTTTGGTCGCTATGGATGTATGATTGATTATTTTGATTGCATATGATGATTGTATGATTTGTTTGCAAGTGACTATTGTTATGTTGTGTTGTTTTTTTGTTATTGATTGAAACAACTTAATATTTCTCTTTTACGCAATTATTAACTTCTTTGGATTATAAAAGTGAAATACTGGTTTATGAAAGCAATAGCTACTACTTTTGGTTTTATAAAATAAAGCGTTGTTTGCCGGACAAATAGGTACGTTCTTGAATTATGGTTTTATAGCAATGTTATATTGTTTTTCGCATGGTTTGGGATGTTTATTTTAAAATATGATATATATATATATAAATATATGTGTGTGTATATATATATATATTATTAGTATTATTATTTCTCTCAGACCTCGCCGTACAACGGAAACTAAGCGTAATTTTACGTGAATTTTGGACTTAATTTTTTTTTTGTGAATATAAAAATGTTTTTCAAACTTTATTTACTTGTATATGAAGGATTTAATTGCTTAGAAATTGATGTATTTTATTTAATTTATTTAATTATGTAAATTAATTGTTTATAAATTGAATATTTTGAATAAGATATATTAATTCCTTCTTTTTCCTTTTCCAGGACGAAAAGTTTTAAGTGGGGAAGAGTGTAACGATCCATAATTTTCGATAATAAAATTTTTAATTAAATAAGTTTTGCAATTTAATGTCATGAAAAATAAAAAATTTAAGATTTGATAATGAGAAAAATAACTAGAATGTAATTTTAATAATGTTAATTTAAGATAGTGAATGACTATTTGAATGCAAACCAAAATAATTGAAATAAATGGAAAGTTATAATTGGCTATAAATTTTAAATGAGGAAATAAACTAAATGTTACATTAATTGGTGATATAATAGGTAAATAATTGTAATTGGATAAAATCAGTGTTGTGTAAGTAGTTATAACATTTGTTTGTAGATAATAAACTTATGATTGTGATTAAATTTAGAAAATGGAACAATTGTTATCTGACACCAATTTATTTAATCTATTGAGTTAAATTGAAAATCAGTTACAATTAAATATAATTAAATATTACGTCAATATGTGTTAAGACGATAACTGAAAATGTGAATGTAATTAAATGTACCAAAATGTCAATTATATTCGTAAGGCAATAATTGATTTAATAATAAGAGTGAAACCAAGATAAATGGATTAGTGGGACTTTGAACTATAATTAAAAAATCGACAAAAATTCAATATATATGAAATATTGCAACTAATATGGTAAAAGATGATAATTGTAAAATATTAATGCAATAAAATGTAAACTAATGTTAACTATATCCATAAAGTAATGATTGATTGAACAAAAAGATTGAAATCTAATTAAATAAATTTATTACAATTAGGATATAATTAATTGGAATTAAATGCGATTAAATATTGTGGTTAATGTAAGAAAAGACGTCAATTGTAGAAAATGAGGATAACAAGTAGAAACCTATGTTAATAATTTCATAAGGTATTGGTTGATTTAATAGCAGGAGTTTAAATCAAAATAAAAGAACAAAAATGAATAAGTTTAGTAAAGGAGTAAACATATGTTTATTTGTTTGAAATATTTGGTAGCTGAGAGATTGATTATAGAGACGAGAAACTATTATTTAGTAAGAAATGTATAATTATTGCTTGTATCCAATAGTGTATAAATATGTTTAAATTACTATTAGATATGAAATAATTGTTCTACTTCTAATTACATTCATTTAATCTATTTTGAAACTTAATCAATTGAAATTAATGTAATTGAAAATTTTCAATTAATAGGAGAGAGAATAGTAAATTGTAAGTTAACAGGTTTAACTAAAAGTAGCTTATGTTTTGTGAAAATATAAGGAAAGTTTGATTTAATGAAAAGAACATTTATATCAAATAAAATGAATGTTTCATTTGTGAATGTTGGTTTAATTTCAATAAAATAAAGAATAGAGTGATTGGTTTAAAAGGAAGAAATATATGTTTATTTGAACTGTGTTTTAGCTTACAGATTGATTACAGGAGTAGGAAAATAATCTATATTAATAAGTTATTTATTACTCTTATGCATAAACAACAAATTTATAAACATGTTTAAATAAACAATTGTTCTATTTTTCATCCACTTTATTTGTCTTTTTTAAAATTTAACTTTGTAAGTAATTATAATTAATGTAATTCAAATATTTCAATCAAAAGGAAAGAAAACGTTGATTGCAATTAATAGATTTAATAATAGAAACACACATTTTGTGTTAAACAAAAAGGGTGTTTTAATGGGAGTAAAAGATCATTTTAGGAAAACCAAATTGAACATTTTCATTTCAAAGGTAAGTATAATTTTTTTATTATGCATAGATAAAAACCTAAATGCATACAAATTTGAATATTATTTGAGTTAATGAAGTTAATTTGGTTACGTTTCAAAAAAATGAATTTAAAAAGGTTGCGCGATGTACATGATCCCTTCATTTCTTTTATTATTAATCGCTGCATGAACGTTTTAAAATAGTTACCTTATTATTAATACTTGATTCATTCATTTCTCCTTCTATTTAATACCTGAGCCTAGACTTTTAGGTTGTATTTAATTCTTGCCACCTCATTTTCGCGTACGCAAAATTTTACTTTACTTTGATTTGCAAACTTTTCCATTCCTATGTATATTTCCTAATGAATTATTAATGCCTAGAGCTTTCAAAATAAAATGTGACATTTTTTTGTCCCTCCACCTTCATTTTCTAGTTATAACCTGCAGCTTATTTCTTCATTTGCATTTTGTTTCTCCGGACATCTCATATTCAAAAGCTCTTATTCTTGTGAATCCAAAATCTTTCCTTTATTGAACATGATGTTTTTCATTTTTCGTACATGTCATGTCATCTTAGTTGTTCTTCAATCTTTTCCTAAAGCCTCATCTTGAGAAAAACGTAAGTATTAAAATTTGTTTATTTTTTTTAATGCGTACTAATTATTATTTCAATAATATTTCTTATAACATGAATATCTTTTGCATATAAACTTTGATTCACGCGCAATTTCTTCCGTTGGATTCATATTAAATTCCGGACAACATGAAATTGATTTAGTTGATTTTGGAGACTTTTGAGTTTTTGCGCTTTTGTTTGGATTTTTATGGGTTAAAATTAAAGGTGAGTGTTTTAACCCACTCACAACCACTAAACTATCTTAAATCCATTTAAACCATTTTAGTCTATTTTTTTTTACTATTTTAGAATATTTTAACTATTTAAAATTTTATTTTGATTATGGTAAACTATTTAACTATTTATAACTGTCTAAACTATTTACTAAATTTCAGACTAAGTAAAGTGGAACAGGTTATATCTAAATCCTTGATTTAAAACCAAATATGATTACCTGATGTAATAACTAAGTTGGGATTTAAATAACATATTTTGAGTAAATATGATGATTTTGAAATGAGGGTTTAACTCATTTTGAAAATATGATTTCGAAAGTGAATATGATCTCGAAAATGATATGGTTTGAGTTGAATATGATATTTTGATATCAGTATGAAATGGTTTTGAAAATGTAAAAGACGATGTGTAATAAGCGTTTATTGTTAAAGAGACTGAGATCAGATATTGCCATAGTCTCTGCCAATACCGAAAACCTCTTTAACAACTATGTACATTGTGGAGATTCCAGAATGAAATAGGAAGCTTTAGTGAACGATTCTGTATGAGGTATTAACCTAACCCTGACTCCCGCAGCTTGATGTGTCTAAAATAGGAGTTATACCGGGCCAACTGAGGTCGCACCCCCGATCGAGCACATTTCTTTGATTTCATATTATGACTTTATGATTGATTTGGTGGCCACCCCTCGATTTTGATTATGGAATCGTGTTCTGAGGTGGGCCGTAGTAGTTACTATGCGTTACCACCAGTCTATGAGTGCAAATGGTAGAATCCTACCCTGGCATTGCCTCGAATGCCTATCACATGCCTTATTGCGCCTTCTGTGAGTTTGGTTTGTGTCATACCTATGGAGTGCTCCTTGATAGCCCACCGGTTTACGGTGGAGTTTACAGTATCTGTATAGACTACGACATTACATAACATGTGTTAAGGGGGATATGAGTAATATCTTAATGTTATTTTAATACTTTACTTTACTGTAGACCTATTATAATAGCGTATTGTACTGTGTATGTAGATAGTTTAACGGATCTTTAGGAGATGAAAATCCCAAACAACACTTAAGTTGTTGCACTCACATTAACACTGGATAAAAGATGTCAAAACCCGTAAACATTTTCGATGCAATTACAATCATATTTATTTACTGTGGATTTAACTTACATAAGATCATTTAGTTCTGACTCGAGTGTTTTGTCTTTTCAATTCCTTCGGGTAAGTCTGAGCTTTTCTGTGTATTGAAGACCTTATTTCTAGAGGATGAAGACGAAAATTTAATGCTATTACTATTTATTTATTTATTCCGCTGCATCACGTTGTTCTGCTGCATTTTTTATTTATTCATATTGTATGTTACTCTGAATCTGCAGTGTAAAGTGTAATCAAATGTTATTTGTAAAACAGCTTCATGAACTGTTATTTGATTATTATATTTTGTCATTCCGCTGTGAGATTCTGTGTTTATTTTATTTCTTTTTCTTCTTTTTCTTATTTACCCCATAAAAACCCCCCTTTTGAATTGTTTGAGTTGACGTGTGTGGTTTATTTTCGATTTAAACTATCCAAAAAGATGGGTCGTTACAATTGGTATTAGAGCTTTGGTTTAGCGATAACCTTAGCTTTGTGTAGTCTGACTCTTTAGAAATAAGATAGTAATACTCTAGAATAAGTCGTTGAGTGTATATATGAGAGAGCGTATTTGTTAGTGTTATAAAAGGTTTTATATTGTGTTAATTTGTTTTGTTTAGTATTTATTAATTCCGTTCGGTACATAGGACGCTATGGAATGACTAAAGCAACCTCCTTTCACCAAATCTAAACTTCAAACAAAGACACAAGCTTCCCTCCATAACCATGAAATGACTAAAGCAACCTCCTTTCCTCACCCTAGCTCGACCAAAGCCTGAGAATAACCCATGTTGCTCACATGCCTAGCAAGAATGGGGTGCTTGGGTTTCAAAATTTATGACTTTGGAATGGTAATGGTGTCTAAAATCTTGTTCTAGGCCTATTCAATATTTTAAAGTAGAAATGAGTGTGTTTTGACGTAGTTTTTACTTTAGAAAATAATGAAGGGAAGAGAAAAGAAGAGAGCTCAAATTTATGAGCGAATGAAAAAATAATTGAGAACAAGAGGCATACCCTTTCTTTTATAAGCTCCAAAATAGTGAGGCTAGCACCACACTTACCCCTTTTAGCCTTACCACCTCAGCACCCCTCTATTTGTCAATGTACTACACATCACTTCACATAAAAAGTAGCAAAAGATTAGCAAAAGCCTTCCCCTTTAATTACCTTACCAATTGTTTTTAGAAGCTTCAAACTTAGGTTATTTAATTGTTTTAGTGCTAAATGAATTCCCATTTGCTATATGTGTACATAAATGTGTGTGAAACAACGTTGTAGCAACTTTCGTTAAGTGAAAGTTCAAAAATAGGACAAACGAGTCTCGATCACATTTTTAATTTTTCACCGAACTATTTGTGAAGACCCAGAATTTTTAAGCCTTTAAAATTGGAATATTTAATTGATTTTAATATTTAAAAGTTAATTTTTAACTTGAATTCAAGTATCACTAATTATTTGATAATTAAATTATTGAATTAAATAATTTGAAGTTGAGCTAAATGTTGAATCTGAAGTTTTAAGCTTGTTGAAAATAATTTGTAGGATTGTGAAATTTATATTGACAACACTGAAGATAATAGAAGTTGTAAAATTGAAATTAACAGTGGTTTGTTCAGTTTTAAAATTTTATAGTTTAAATTGAATTTAAAAATAGCCATCCGAGACACAGTCTCGAAATTCGACGAAACCAGTTCCATTGGGTCCGTGATATTGAATTATTATCGGATTTCAAATTTCGTATTGATCAGAGTTGTTGTGTGAGCGTACGATAAGCAAACGCGTTGAAAATTAAATAAAACTTTAATTGATCAAATCAATGTCATCGGTGCCTTCTTAAACACGCTTTTTTTTTAATATTTACAGCCAAAGCCCTCATTTTTTCCTCTCTTGTCTTCTTTATTTTGCCCCATGCCAAATCGAAGCAGTTCGATTCATTTAAAAATAAATAAATAAATTAGCGAACGAATTCAATCATTCAGTCGAGTGGGGTCCTCATGCTCGCTTGGACGAACTCGTTGAAGGATCGAGTGACGCTTGGTAAGGAGATGGAGTAGCGACTGTGGCGTAGCTGTGTCGTGATGCTTGGAGCCACGTTCGAATCGATTGCGATTCGAAGCATAAGGGCCAAGATATCGTGAGCACAAGAAGTAGAGGCGCTTTCCTGTAGATTGCTATTCGACTTGCTCGAGGAAGTGGACAAGGTTTGAGCGCGTCGGCGTGGAGGATGGCGGCCAGTGGTGGAAGTTCATGAGTGGTGCTCGCGAGTAAGGCAAAGTGTTCGCGTGCGAACGAGGCAGCACTGGTGGATTTAAACATCTCAGCTAGGGTTTGAACAGTAAGGTAAATATAATTTATTTATTTATTCTAATTTGATAGTGTATATATTTATAAAATATGAACATATGCAGTGAAACAATATATATATATATATATATATATATAGTAGTGTAATATAAAAACCATTTAGGTTTCCATTTTAATATATATGCTTAAATAAAATAAATAAACATATACAGGTTTTTAAATTTTCAAATAGTGTATTTATGGAAATTAATTTGTTTAACTAACTTATGTAATCATTTTAGAATTTGTTAAAAGGAAATCAGTTTAAAACTAAAAACCATTTGTTAATTAAACTTAGTTATTTGTTTGGTTACCAAAACATATTTTATTAAAGGAAAATTGATTTAAATAAATAATTAGGTAAGTAAATTTATCAAAAGGAAATTATTAGTTTAAATAAAATTATTAGCTAATTAATGCTTGTTAAGTTGTAAAACAATAATAATAAATTGTTGATTTATTTCAAATATTAATAAATCATAAATTGTTTATACAAGGTCCAAATATCATGAAGGAAATAGTCAAGATGGAAGTAGATTGCAAACAGCAAAATAATCAAAGGTGAGTTAATCTTACTCAGTTGAATTTAAATTTAAATTTAAATGATTAAATTTAAATAATCGATTGATTGATTGGATTTGGTGTGTTATATTATATATAGTAGTATATAGTGTATCTTGGAATGATTGATTTCCCACAGTATATAGCGGATGAGACCCTATGCACCGCATAATAACGGATGTTGTTATATTTAATCCCATATACCGTGATATTCCACCTCGAAGTGGAATTGGTATTTTATGTTGTGCTAACATGTATGGATGTAGGGAAACAGGTTGGAGGGATCCAACTGGATTCCTCAACATTTATATAAAATTTTGAATACTCTCTATTGTGATTATTCGATATTCTATGATGAGTTATATTAGAATATTGAACGCTATGGTTTGTTTGAATATATTTCGGTACACTAAGTAACCAAAATATATAAAATTGGATTTTTGGAAAGAGAATAAAAGAGTGGAGTTTTAAGTAAAATAATCATAGCGAATTTGAATATTAAGAATGAATTGAAAATGAATGGAAGTGATATTAAAATACTAACTAATGAAAAATTTCGAGTATGGAAAAAGAATTTTGAATCAAACAGAAATGAACGAATTGTGAACTTAAGTGATATCAATTAAACGAATAAAAAATTATTTTAAAATTCAAAGTTTAAATTTATTTAAAATGATAAAGAAGTAATTTGAGAAATCTAAAATTGGTATTTTCAGTTAAAAGTATTTTAAATCATAATTAAGGATTTAAATCTAAAGTTAATGGATTTTGGAATAAATGGGGTAAATTGGAAATCAATTTGGAAATTGATTTAAGTGTTTGAAATTGGATATTTGGAAGAATAAATTCAAGGTGGAAATTTATTAAGAGGAAATGAGAAAATTTGTTTAAAGATTAATAGTGATTTATTTTTAAAGGATGTGAAGAGAAGTGTTTTTCTCTAGATAGCCAAGTACATTCAAATTAAATATAAGATAAAAAGTTTTAATGTTGTTTAAAAAGCATGTTTTAGGGATTTATTATTTCTAAATTCTAAATTAAATATTTTTTTGAATCTATCATCATAGTAATTATTTAAAAGGTGACTTAGTATTTTGTTTTAAAAGGTGAAAACCTGTTTTATAATTTATAAAGTAACCTTATTTTCAAATATTCATATAGTATGTATTTTTTAAAAATTATGAAGTAGTTTTAACTTAAAGTTTTAAAGCATATTTCAAAGTAAAGCGTTTTGAATTATTTTAAAATCTAAAAGTTTTGTGCTTGGTGATTTCAGTGGAAATAGAAAATACTTGGAAAATTTATTCTGAGAAAGGAAGATAGTTTGAAACTGTTTTCAAAAAGGGTTTGCAAAGTGGAAATATATCTTGCGAAGATATTTTGAGAATAATAAATAATTCGGAGAAATTATTTATGGTTGATGAATGTTTATAAATATTAATTTATAATTAAATAACCGACTATCAATATTGGCCAAATGCGCTGATCGTTTCGAAGAGACCGAAATCGGGATTTATTTCTCGAAAACCACTTCGATCTGGTTTGTACGTTTCCGTGGAAAATGAGTTGGATTCGAAGATGGAGCAGTGAAGTGCAAGAGCTAGTCGCTACTAATCTTGAGGATGTTTTCAAAATGGATGTAGTAGGAATAGTGCCTTCGGTTCCATTCGAACCCGGGATAGACTTGTATGGATAAATGCTTTCGGAACATCGTTAGGTGGACGATGAGCATTCTAGGGGATATGTTCTAAAAGGTAACACTTAGCCTCAAGCCTCATCAATCGGGAATGACTGAAAATCAGGGGTTATGCAGCAAGGCTTGGTGGGCAGCACCCATTTCCGGGTAAGGTCATCCCTCTCTAGATGTCCTTTTATATATCGGCTTAGTGGTGCGGTTGCTGATCCCAATCGTGGGGTGATCTTACTCGGGATTATCCAGCAAGGGATAGTCCGGGTCTTGTGTTGCAGGGGGTCGGGAGTGATCCTCTGTACTGTGATCTAGGCCACGTACCGTGACAGGTGGTACCCCAGTGCCTAGTCATTAGCTGGAAATCCATTCTCCCTACGTGCCTTGTACGAGTTTTGTTTGTATTACCCATTCTGTGGCTAGTAGCTGAAATTTAATGAATGTAACAATTTCGTCTATTTTAATAAGCATTTGTATATAGACCCTATTATAATATCAGAGGATTTTAATAAAAGAAAATGTTTTAGCTATCGTAAGGTAAAAGCCCGACATGTTTACTTGTGGCATGGTCTTACGAGATGCTTTTGTTTTCAAAACAGTTTTGAAACTTTCATAATCCATTTGAGTGTGGTTTTCTCATGCTGTTATTCTAGACTGACTCGGGTGTTATTTAACTGTAATGTTCGGGTCAGACCGAGTATTATAGGACACAAGATATGATGTTGTGGAGCTCAGGAGACGAGCTGGATGGCGATACGTACTTCCGTATTTGATTATTATTCCGTTGTGTATCCAGTTGTATGTTATTGATGTGGAATTCTGATGATGTACTCTGATGATGTATGTATGAACAGTTATAGTTTTCTTTTGTGTAAAGATCTGTTATTTATATATTATATTTTATTCCACTGCGATGGTTAGATTCTGATGTTGTTTTCTATTTTCTTCTTCTACCTCTTCTTCTTTAACCCAAATGGTTTGTATTTCTGTACTTCTTGAGTTGTTTAAGGTAGAATAGTGTCGACTCAAGGGGCATGGATTTGAGGGTCGTTACAGTTGGTATCAGAGCTTAGGTTGGTGATAACCTTGGCTCTGGTGGGGATTACTCATTAAATAGAGTCCGTAGTACTCTATAATGAGTTTGACAGTATTAATAGATATGAGTGCGTATATGTTAGTGAATATAAATTGTTTTTATATTGTGTTGATTTATTGGTCAAGTGTTTATGGATTCTAGTCGATATGTGGGACGCCATATTATCGATAGGGATTTCTAAACTCTTAAACAAGATAAACCGACACAGTACTGTTTTAAATAGGGTAAATGAACTAATTTTACCCAAAATTAATTTTGTATATAAAAGAAATTATTTTCGTAAATTGTTATAGTTATATATGGATGCTTGGTTGTTAGGAGTGCTAATATTAAATTATTATCATTGTGTGAGAATTGAATAAGAAAATGAAATGATAACCAAAGATTAAGGAATAAATTAGTAAAATAAATCAAATTTGTAAATGTGATTCATAGTTGAATAAGGAATTGAAATCATAATTAAAATCTAAGAAACAAATTTATATACGAATGCGATTTGTAAATGTGAATTATAGTGTGATGAATAATTAAAATAAGATAAAATTCCAAGGTAATGTTAGAATATAAATTTAAAGGATTTGGAAATTGGAAATTTAAATTCCTTTGAATTTGAAAATGATTCTCAATAATTTGGGAAAAATAATATATATTTGAGAAATATTTTTGAATCGGATTTGAAATCTAGAGAAATTTGGAACTTAAAAATATTTGAAAGATTTTAAAAGAGATAAAAGCATTGAACTCTTTCGGTCGTTGGAAAATAACTTCGATGATGACTGCAGCATCATTGATGTTCATTTTCGAGTTTCCAGTAGAGAAATTGTAGGATCGATTTCACCCTAGAGGGGGGGTGAATAGGGTGATGGTATAAATTATAGAAATTAATCGCGGAAGCTTATAAAATAATTTCAACACAGATCACAGAACAGTAGCAGCACAGATAATAGCAGTATAATAAATGCAGAAATAGAACGACACAGAATTTATCCAGCTTCGGCAAAACCCTGCCTACGTGCTGCCCCTAAGGTTTCTACTAGAAATTAGATAGTCCCTCGCTTACACACGTAAACTCGCTATACCCGCTATTGACTAATCTAACTCTACGCTCAAAACCTTGCCACAACTCAGCCACCGAGTTGCGAATTCTCAAACTACGACACGTAGCTTGTCCCCTAGTCACACGACTAGAAAAAATAAACGGTTTAAAAAAGAAAATACAAATTATAAACAATGTAAATATTAAATAACCCTAATTTTAATTAAAACCCTTAAAACAAAACCGGCCCCTTTAATTAATTTGGCCCGTCTTCTTTTGTTTGCTTCGTTCGTTTATGAAAAATGGAGATGGCGGTCATTCCTCTTTGAAGCTAAATTAGGGCTTCTCGTCCTTTCGATCCAAACTAGGGTTCTTGCAAATTGAAGCGCCGACCTTTGATACTGTTCAATAGTAGACTTCGATGCTCTTTGATTTGCTCACGGTTCTTCAATTTGGATCGAGTTCGTCTCCTTGCTTCGGTATGTAATTGTATGCTTTTGTGCTTTTGTGTATTCGTACTTGAACTCGATGCCTTTAGCCGATGATGATTGTGGGTTTATATATGCGCTCGATTTCCTTGAATTGCGTTCGTCTAAATTTGTTTGAATTTTTCAATTTTGTGCTTCGGCCATTCGATTATACTTGGATGCTCGTGATTTTTCCTTGACTAATTCATTTGTGTAAATACTCGATTGCTTGATTGACACGGCTTTAAAATTCACGGCTAGAATTTCGGTAATACTGCTGCTGTTGAAATTTTATTTCATGATTTTCTCTGGTTGACTTCGACTTGGATTTTATGATCCATTGTTTTCTCGGTGGAGAGTCTGATACATACCTTTTTTTATTGCTTGTCTGATTCATCATGCATCGGTTTGTACTCTGCTTTGACTTGATTTTTAAAAAAAACTGCTGTTACATTTGGCTTCGGTCATTTTTGAAAATTCTTTCTTGATTTTGCTCGGCATGTACTTATGCATTTGCATCATGTATATATATATATATATATATATATATGGTAGCTTTGGATTTGGTCACTAGATCATCTCTGTTGATTGCCCTGTTGTATTTTCATCCTGATGCCGAACTTGCTTGATATGAAATTCTGGTGGCATTGCTTTGTTGTATCATGATAATTGTTGCATTGGCTAGTTTGGTTCACCTGTTTACTGTTGCATTCGATCATATTGTTCATCCAATTCGTTGATCCTTGTAACTTTCTGCACATATGAACTTGCGTTCATGTATACTGATGTTGTGCCCTGATTTGAGCTTCACTGAACTTTGGCCTTGAGCATTGCTGTGTCATTGAGCATTTGTTGTGTCCATATTGTATTCGATATGCATTGCTGCTATGTTGAATAACAGCTCGACCATATGCATATTACAACTTGTACATGCTTTGATTTTCATTTTACATCACTTGAACTTGCTTTTGTCTCGGCCTGAACCTTTGCATTACATACATATGTATATGCTCACTGTCTTTGTACCTGTGCATATATGTTTACTCTGTCTTGCATCGTTGTGTTTGCCTGTTGCACTCTAGTTTCATTTTGTTGTACACTACTCTTCATTCACTTCAGCATTCTTCACTGTTGTATATGTTGATTCCTTTACTGCTGTTGCATGCACTCTTATGTTGTTTGCTTGTATTACTAATCATGGTAGTCTGATCATTGATTGCTTGTGACATGTGTTCCCTGTTGAGTCTTTGGTGGTGCTTCCCCTTTGAATTTGCTTGCAAACTGTCTTGTAATCTGCATCCATGTATACTTGGTGTTGTAGCCTTGAGACTGTTGAAGTTGTGTACTTGCCTGCTGCCATACTTGTTCACTGGTGTACATTATTTGCTGTGCATACTTTATGCTTGCACTGTTCATTTATGTTGTCCATACATTGTTAAGTTCTTGGCCATTTCTTGTTGATTTTTGAAATTTTACTTGAGTTGAATCCAGTTTCAAAAACTCGGGTTTGACCTTGTGTTGCTGACGAGATTTTGAATATATTGCACCTGAGTTGAACCTGTCTGTATATTTGGGTTTGACCTTGTGCTCACCTGTCCCTGTAGCATTATCAAGAGTATATCAGTGTGCACGGCTTTGTGGCATAGACAGTGATACACTGTGTATGTCACAAGTTGTTCGTGTATGACAAATTCAAATATGAATGATGACGAACAACCCAAATAACTGAGGCAAATATTATTTTCAAAAATCATATTTTATTTTATATTTCAGGAATATTTTTGCAGATTGCTCAGATGCTGGAATCAAACTGGAATGCAGTCGAAGACCAATACGAGTGTGAGTGATATGTAGTGAGGTGAAGATGTAAAAATGAATTGTGATGTAATCAGAAATGTATTGTAATTGAAAATGTATAGTTATAGTGAGAGCTTGAAAATGTACTATCAAAATTGTAATAAATATTTGTTTGAATAAAATATTCGTTTGCATTCAAAATCTGTGTTATTTATTTTATTCAGCAAATATTTATTTAATCTATGAAAAATAAAATAGTATATTAACAAATACATTTAAATGAATATATATATATGTTTATTATCATCAAACAAAAATCATATTAGCGCATATTCAACAATCTCCCCCTTTTGATGATAACAAACATATATTTAAGATTTTGAATATATTAAATGTATTTGATCATTGATATGCTCTAATTGCTCCCCCTGTTTAAATGCTTCCTCTCTACACAATACTCCCCCTACATATATGCGTACAAATAAAAATATGCAAATTAGCCTAGATGCAAATGGAAAATTATTTGACCTTTGCTTGATTTTATTTGACAAAGTCTTAACTTTTCTCTCCCCCTTTTGTTATCAGCAAAAGAATAATAGTGTTAGAGAAAATAGAGATAAAGTGATCGATATTAATTCAACATTAAAAACTCAATTGAATATAAATTTTAAATTTCAATAAAAAATCAAACAAAAATCATAAATATTTTGTTAGGCGCACATTCCACTTTTAGAACGATGGGAATTATGTCATCATATAAAACTATACAGTTGTGTCTATTTGTGGTATATTTATATCAGGAATTTGAATATCTACTAACCATGCATAACCGTTAGGACTTTTAAATGAGATTAGTAGTATTCCAATTTTATTTTTAAAAAAAATGAATTCAAGTATCTTCTAACCACGCATAACCGTGAGTACTTTTAAATGGGATTAGAATCAACTTGTTTATTTTAAAAATCAACTTTTGATATGCGTTCCATACATGCATAACCGTGAGGACTTTTAAATGAGCATGGAAGCACATAACAAATTCCAAGTAATTCATCCATGCATAACCGTGAGGACTTTTAAATGAGAGTGAATACATTGGTATTTATTTATTTATTTTATTATCCTTTTTTTTTTAAAATGTGAAAATGAAAAACGAACGATTCCTGCTTAAAGTACCACATATTGACAAATTGTATAGAATTTTGATGAGTGATGGTCGTTGGAAATATGATAGATATAGAGATGGTCATGGAATTTTTTACCAACAAAATGTTTTATAACTCTTGTTTAAATTTCTAAAGAAATTTACTAATTATACCGTCTCGAGTCATAATATATGATAAATATCAACACTCATCACTTTTTCAATCACTATTCATCTTTTCGATAATCATTAGGGGGTCAGATTAGTCAATGTAATCATTTAAAATCAAATTCAGAAATAGTTATAAATCAATTTTTCTAAAAAATGACCAATCTGAAAAGCAAGGTCAAAATTGATTTTCTAGAGGGGGTTTTATAAGAAACTTTTCTGCAATTTGAAAAATTATTTGAGTTGAAAATATATGCAGATATTTCCTTTGAGTGAATGATGCAGTTACTAAATGTTTCAACAATTAATCACGTTCCACTAGTAATTTTTTCTGTCAACTAGATTACCAGTGTAATCTGCATCTGAATTTTACTTTCACTCAATTATCACTCGTTGAATTTTATTGATCAAACCATGAGGAGTGCACCAAGAATTTCAAACTTAATTTTAGCAGCAATTTAAATGACATTCTTTTGGGATTTGAATTGAAGCCGTATTAATAATCAAAACATATCATAGTGTCAATCTTAGAAGCCGTAGAATAAACTACTATATTTATGAGCAATCATTATCATTCCAAACAATTTCTTGAAGTTTCTTGAAGCCATGTAAATAAAAGAAATCATGAATATAGAATTAGCTGTTTTACACCAAATGTATTATCGTCCAACAAAAAAACACTATTTTTAATCCAAACTGATATATATGAAGTAATTCAAAGAATATGAGAATTTCATAAGAATATAATTGGCCAACAATTTTGAAAAAGTCAAAGTCAAAATCATCATCTTTTCATCGTCTCATTATTGGCTGATTTAATTCAGAATACGGTGCAGATTATCACATTTAATATTTCGTTCAAATAAATATAACTTTACCTGTTTTACCTTTACGATAATTTTTCGTTGTTGTCCATTGTGATTCTGTCACCTTTATACTAGGCTAAGGAACTTTGCTTTGTCGCCCGTGTTGTTTCTGGAACAGCCAAAATCCAGAGAACACTGTTGTTGCTCCTTAGCCCGCCACCACACCTACGCGGGAAAAGATTTATGTGACCTATTTGTTTTTATAGGTCCATGGTTGTTAGTGGCAGAATAATTAGAAGAATAATTTTGTGGAGACCCAAAACTATTTATAATTGTTCCTTTCGGCACCCAAATTTGTTTAACTTTGAGAGATTTTATATTTGTGCCTTTTGGAACCCAAATCGGTATAGTTTTCACATGTTTGAGTCTATACCAACAATTATTGTGACTGTGTCCATATTTTCTACAAATGTGCACATAGAATTAACTTGATCAATATTGCTTTCAACAATTTTCGAACTATTATATCCAAGTCCTTGTCTAACCGAATTAACAATTTGCTTTCCTAATAGCATATTCAACGATTTTTCACTTTTGGAAAATTTATCTAAAGTAGTAGACAGTTGTTGGACTTGTGATTTGGGAGATTCATTTTCGTTTAACAATTGAGTGCACTTTTTAGTATAATTCTCTCTCCTAGAATTTTCATTCTCCTTTAAAATCAGAATTTCATTTTCAAGTGATTTTATATTGATTTCTGATTTTTTAATTACCTCTTCGAATGTTGGACACTTATCACACTTAGGGATCCTACGTTGATAGTTCTTAACTAATTGATCAAGTTGTTCATTGCATTCTATCAAAGTATCCTTTTGAGATTCAAGTTCGGCGTATTTTTCCCTAAGTCGTTCATAACAGCCATTTACTTCATGGAAATAAATAAGCAACTCAGAATGGGTAAGTTTTGATACCTTATTTGGCTCGTCATTGTCACTGTCAGTTGTATCACCTCGAAGACACAATTCTGCCTTTTCGCTTTCACTTCCAGTGCTTTGATCATTCTCGTCTATTTCATCCCAAGTGGCTGCAAAACTTTTCTTTTTTTGTTTCTTTTCATGGCTGAATTTAATTTGTGGACAATCGGGCTTGATATGGCCGGGTTTGTTGCAATTATAACAAATAATCTTTTGTTCTTCTGAGTAGTCTAGTGCTTTGGCTATTCTGCTTTTTGCTTTTTGAATTCGAGCTGAATTTCCATGTTTCTGATTCCATTTTTTGAATTTCCTTATTAACAGCTCTAGTTCTTTTGCACCATCGTCATCGTCATCACTTTTAGTTGTTCCTTTAAGAGCTATTGATTTTCTTCGAGTGTCACCTCCTTCACGCTCTTCCTTGAATTTCATTTCTAGCTCATACGTGGTGAGATTTCCGATGAGTTCTTCAACTTTAAGTTGTTTTAAATCTTTTGATTCTTGAATGGCAATTACTTTTGCTTCAAAGCTTCGTGGAAGGACTCTGAGGATTTTCTAGACTATTTCCAATTCGGTGTATGTTTTTCCAAGAGCTTTTGATTTGTATATGATATTGGAAAGTCGTCCGTACATCTCTTTGACATTTTCTTCCTTCGCCATTGTAAAGTTCTCGTATTCGCTGCTTAGCATGGCAAGGCGAGATTCTTTGACTTGAGATGTTCCTTCGTGAGTCACTTCTAGTGTGTGCCATATTTCCTGCGCAGTTAGACAATGTGAGACACGATTAAATTCAAATTGATCTAATGAACAGATAATAGAATTCATAGCTTTGGCATTAGTATTTTGTAATTTATTTTCTAGTTCTGTCCATTGTTCCTTTGGTTTCTCAATTTCCTGATTATCTACCGTTATAGTTGGTATTCTATAACCTGTCTCAACAATATCCCATGCGTCAATGGTTTTCAGAAAAAATTTCATCCTATTTTTCCAAAAAGCATATTCACCATTGAACATTGGTGGTCTAACTATTAACTGACCCTCTGCAAAAGCATTATTAAAAGAAGCCATTTTAAAAATTCAAATTTTTAAAACAAAAATTGATTTTTTGAAAAAAAACGAATTTTTAAATCAAATGTTGACTTCTATTCCTAGCTCTGATACCACTTGTAGGATCGATTTCACCCTAGAGGGGGGGTGAATAGGGTGATGGTATAAATTATAGAAATTAATCGCGGAAGCTTATAAAATAATTTCAACACGGATCACAGAACAGTAGCAGCGCAGATAATAACAGAATAATAAATGCAGAAATAGAACGACACAGAATTTACCCAGCTTCGGCAAAACCCTGCCTACGTGCTGCCCCCAAGGTTTCTACTAGAAATTAGATAGTCCCTCGCTTACACATGTAAACTCGCTATACCCGCTATTGACTAATCTAACTCTACGCTCAAAACCTTGCCACAACTCAGCCACCGGGTTGCGAATTCTCAAACTACGACACGTAGCTTGTCCCCTAGTCACACGACTAGAAAAAATAAACGGTTTAAAAAAGAAAATACAAATTATAAACAATGTAAATATTAAATAACCCTAATTTTAATTAAAAACCCTTAAAACAAAACCGGCCCCTTTAATTAATTTGGCCCATCTTCTTTTGTTTGCTTCGTTCGTTTATGAAAAATGGAGATGGCGGTCGTTCCTCTTTGAAGCTAAATTAGGGCTTTTCGTCCTGTCGATCCAAACTAGGGTTCTTGCAAATTGAAGCGCCGACCTTTGATACTATTCAATAGTAGACTTCGATGCTCTTTGATTTGCTCACGGTTCTTCAATTTGGATCGAGTTTGTCTCCTTGCTTCGGTATGTAATTTTATGCTTTTGTACTTTTGTGTATTCGTACTTGAACTCGATGCCTTTAGCCGATGATGATTGTGGGTTTATATATGCGTTCGATTTCCTTGAATTGTGTTCATCTGAATTTGTTTGAATTTATCAATTTTGTGCTTCAGCCATTCGATTATACTTGGATGCTTGTGATTTTTCCTTGACTAATTCACTTGTGTAAATGCTCGATTGCTTGATTGACACGGCTTTAAAATTCACAGCTAGAATTCTGATAATACTGCTGCTGTTGAAATTTTATTTCATGATTTTCTCTGTTTGACTTCGACTTGGATTTTTTGATCCATTGTTTTCTCGGTGGAGAGTCTGATACATACCTTTTTTTTATTGCTTGTCTGATTCATCATGCATCAGTTTGTACTCGGCTTTGACTTGATTTTAAAAAAAAACTGCTGTTACATTTGGCTTCGGTCATTTTTTAAAATTCTTTCTTGATTTTGCTCGGCCTGTACTTGTGCATTTGCATCATGTGTGTGTGTGTGTGTGTGTGTCTATATATATATATATATGTTAGCTTTGGATTTGGTCACTTGATCATCTCTGTTGATTGCCCTGTTGTATTTTCATCCTGATGCCGAACTTGCTTGATATGAAATTCTGGTGGCATTGCTTTGTTGTATAATGATACTTGTTGCATTGGCTAGTTTGGTTCACTTGTTTACTGTTGCATTCGATCATATTGTTCATCCAATTCGTTGATCCTTGTAACTTTCTGCACATATGAACTTGCATTCATGTATACTGATGTTGTGCCCTGATTTGAGCTTCACTGAACTTTGGCCTTGAGCATTGCTGTGTCATTGAGCATTTGTTGTGTCCATATTGTATTAGATATGCATTGCTGCTATGTTGAATAACAGCTCGACCATATGCATATTACAACTTGTACATGCTTTGATTTTCATTTTACATCACTTGAACTTGCTTTTGTCTCGGCTTGAACCTTTGCACTACATACATATGTATATGCTCACTGTCTTTGTTGTTGAGTCAAGATTTTTATAGAGTTTTGATTTCTGACAAAGGAATAAGCCGTGATCGACAAAAAGAAGTTATTCATTTAAGAAACACAAAGAGCTCCATATATTAGAGGTTGATTATTTGGTATGTTAGTAATTTATGTTCAAATCTATCCTCAAATAATCATATAACTTCAATCTTTCAATATATATACATATGCACATTAACTGTGCAAATTGGACTAAACCGGTCGACCGGTTGAAAATAAGGTGGTCGACCGTTTTTGCCCAGAATGCACAGATAACATACACACATGCACATAACGTATATATATTTGAATTCCTGTCTACCGGTCCATTTTTGACCTGTCGACCGTTTTTAAACAGAAAGCAACTTTTTCAAAAGACACTTCTCTTCTCCAAAGGTTGCATCTCCTATCTTTCATCAATGATCATAACTCTTAATGGCAACTGTTCACAAAGAGTTACAACTATTTTTCTCTATATATACTCATCTAAATCATTGATTCAAACACAACTTTTTACACGATCATATATGCTCTCTAATCTAATCTCTAACACTCCTGCATTCTAAAAATTAATTTAGCTTATTGAATCATTGAAATTATTTCATATCTTTTGATTCAATAAGTAAATACCTTCTTTAATCTTTACAGAACATCATTCATATTCTTTGAGGATAAGATTATAGGAAGGGTGTACTACTAGTGACAAATCCGTGTTTTCAAGAACACAAGTTGTCAACAACAATTGTATTTGTTTTTTGTTGAAGTCCTCGTGTTGTAAGAGGCAACTGTTGAAGTCCTCGGTGTTGTAAGAGGCAAGTGTTGAAGTCCTCAGTGTATTAGAGGCGTGAAATCCCGTTCGGCTGTTCGGGTGTTGTAAACCTGTTCCTCCGGGTGAAGCGAGGTAGTTAATAGTGAAAATCCAGATAGAAGTCTGGGACTGGACGTAGGACGGTGCTCCGAACCAGTATAAAAATCTCTGGTGTGATTTTTCTATTTTCTATTTACAATGCTATTATCATCTATTTCCGCATTTGTATTGTAATCCATATTACACGATCCGTGTATACTATATTAGCACATATAATTGTATACACACCGTACTTTCATTTGGTATCAGAGCATAGCGACTTTCATTTGGTATCAGAGCATAGCGACTTTCATTTGGTATCAGAGCCTGGTTTTCTAGAGATCGTAACAACATCCTAGAATAAATGGCTACAAAGAGATCTAGTCAAGGCAATAAGAAAAGGAAGAGCAATAAAGAACAATCAAAGGAGCAAACA
This sequence comes from Allium cepa, assembly GCA_030765085.1. Classification (NCBI taxonomy): domain Eukaryota; kingdom Viridiplantae; phylum Streptophyta; class Magnoliopsida; order Asparagales; family Amaryllidaceae; genus Allium; species Allium cepa. The sequence continues at coordinate 268,310,569 of CM060941.1, read as the reverse complement.
AACAAATGCTTCATGGCAAAAGATAACGAGGTTAGTGATCTAACTTTTGATGATATGATAGAAATAAATTCAGAACTTCTAGACACTTTAAAAAGTCTCAAAAGAAAATATAAGGAAGCTCTGGAAAATCAGAAGAAAGCAGAATTCGAAAGAAATATGCTTAAAGACGAGAAGAGAATATTAGAAGAAGAACTTGAGAAAATTCAAGATTCAGACAATTCTCAACTCGCTCTATTAAGTCAAGAAATAGAAGCTCAAAAAGAAAAGAATAATGCTCTAGCTTCTGAAAATCATGAGTTAAAAACAAAAATTAAAATTATTGAGTTAGATAACACTAGTCTCAAAACTAAGCTTGATGACATTACTAAAAATATTTCCAATTTTAATAAAGGGAGAGAAAATTTATCCAGGATTATTGAAAATTCTCAACCTGCTTCAAATAAGAAGGGATTAGGTTATGTTAAGAATTCAAAAGCTCACAATGATAGAAGTGGTGTAGGCTATAAACAAGCTAAAAGTAAAAATAGTACTAGATATGCATTCATGTATACTAACTCTAGTGCTAGTACTAGTAATCAAGATAGTTTTAAAACCAGTTATAGTCATAATAGTACTTTGTTTAGAAATGATAGAAATTATTCTTCAAGTACTAAGCTAATGACTAATAGTATTAAGATATGGATTCCAGCTAATATGATTGATCATGATAAACAACTTTATATTAGCAACTATTATAAGAATGTAATTTGTAATGAAAATTATATTTATAAAGGTTCAACCACACCCAAATGGGTATGGTTTCCAAAGACCTAACCCCCCGGACCCTAACATAGTAAGTGGGTACCGAAAATTATTTTTTTTTTTTTACAGGTACTCAGAGAAACAAAAGGAAAAGGATAGATTTTGGAATTTCAAAGAATGTTCCATATGTTTAATAGAATTACGTGCTTACAAATAAATATGGACTTCGGTAAATATGGTAAAATTTATTTTACTTTTCCTTCATAATTAATAATGAGTTTATCTCGTTATATACAATATATTTTATATATTTCCTCATTCTTTTTTATAATGACAAAGGGGGAGAAATTCATATGCATATAAATAGAGGGAGATATTATACTTAGGGGGAGATGTTATACTTAGGTGGAGATGTTATACTTAGGTGGAGCTTTAAAGACATTATCTGGCACTTGTGTGAATGTTACTTTTGATCTGTGATAGTGGTTTTATGTTGCCTATGGTTTTATGTTGCCTATAATCTGTTTTACATCTTCCATTTAACAACTCCTTTTTGTCGATGACAAAGGGGGAGAAAGTGCTAACAATTATTTGCAGGAATATATATATAAGACAAAATCTCAGGGGGAGATCACATATTCAGGGGGAGATTCAGAACTTCAGATATATGCTGTCATCAATCAAAAAGGGGGAGAATGTTGAGTCAAGATTTTTATAGAGTTTTGATTTCTGACAAAGGAATAAGCCGTGATCGACAAAAAGAAGTTATTCATTTAAGAAACACAAAGAGCTCCATATATTAGAGGTTGATTATTTGGTATGTTAGTAATTTATGTTCAAATCTATCCTCAAATAATCATATAACTTCAATCTTTCAATATATATACATATGCACATTAACTGTGCAAATTGGACTAAACCGGTCGACCGGTTGAAAATAAGGTGGTCGACCGTTTTTGCCCAGAATGCACAGATAACATACACACATGCACATAACGTATATATATTTGAATTCCTGTCTACCGGTCCATTTTTGACCTGTCGACCGTTTTTAAACAGAAAGCAACTTTTTCAAAAGACACTTCTCTTCTCCAAAGGTTGCATCTCCTATCTTTCATCAATGATCATAACTCTTAATGGCAACTGTTCACAAAGAGTTACAACTATTTTTCTCTATATATACTCATCTAAATCATTGATTCAAACACAACTTTTTACACGATCATATATGCTCTCTAATCTAATCTCTAACACTCCTACATTCTAAAAATTAATTTAGCTTATTGAATCATTGAAATTATTTCATATCTTTTGATTCAATAAGTAAATACCTTCTTTAATCTTTACAGAACATCATTCATATTCTTTGAGGATAAGATTATAGGAAGGGTGTACTACTAGTGACAAATCCGTGTTTTCAAGAACACAAGTTGTCAACAACAATTGTATTTGTTTTTTGTTGAAGTCCTCGTGTTGTAAGAGGCAACTGTTGAAGTCCTCGGTGTTGTAAGAGGCAAGTGTTGAAGTCCTCAATGTATTAGAGGCGTGAAATCCCGTTCGGCTGTTCGGGTGTTGTAAACCTGTTCCTCCGGGTGAAGCGAGGTAGTTAATAGTGAAAATCCAGATAGAAGTCTGGGACTGGACGTAGGACGGTGCTCCGAACCAGTATAAAAATCTCTGGTGTGATTTTTCTATTTTCTATTTACAATGCTATTATCATCTATTTCCGCATTTGTATTGTAATCCATATTACACGATCCGTGTATACTATATTAGCACATATAATTGTATACACACCGTACTTTCATTTGGTATCAGAGCATAGCGACTTTCATTTGTACCTGTGCATATATGTTTACTCTGTCTTGCATCGTTGTGTTTGCCTGTTGCACTCTAGTTTCATTTTGTTGTACACTACTCTTCATTCACTTCAGCATTCTTCACTGTTGTATATGTTGATTCCTTTACTGCGTTGCATGCACTCTTATGCTGTTTGCTTGTATTACTGATCATGGTAGTCTAGTCATTGATTGCTTGTGACATGTGTTCCCTGCTGAGTCTTTGGTGGTGCTTCCCCTTTGAATTTGCTTGCAAACTGTCTTGTAATCTGCATCCATGTATACTTGGTGTTGTAGCCTTGAGACTGTTGAAGTTGTGCACTTGCCTGCTGCCATACTTGTTCACTGATGTACATTATTTGTTGTGCATATTTCATGCTTGCACTATTCATTTATGTTGTCCAGACATTGTTGAGTTCTTGGCCATTTCTTGTTGATTTTTGAAATTTTACTTGAGTTGAATCCAGTTTCAAAAACTCGGGTTTGATCTTGTGCTGCTGACGAGATTTTGAATATATTGCACCTGAGTTGAACCTGTTTGTATATTTGGGTTTGACCTTGTGCTCACCTGTCCCTGTAGCATTATCAAGAGTATATCAGTGTGCACGGCTTTGTGGCACAGACAGTGATACACTGTGTATGTCACAAGTTGTTCGTGTATGACAAATTCAAATATGAATGATGACGAACAACCCAAATAACTGAGGTAAATATTATTTTCAAAAATCATATTTTATTTTATATTGCAGAAATATTTCTTTTTCAATTTTACTGCGTTAGAGAATATTTCTGCAGATTGCTCAGATGCTGCATTCAAACTGGAATGCAGTTGAAGACCAATACGAGTGTGAGTGATATGTAGTGAGGTGAAGATGTAAAAATGAATTGTGTTGTACTCAGAAATGTATTGTAATTGAAAATGTATAGTTATAGTGAGAGCTTGAAAATGTACTATCAAAATTGTAATAAATATTTGTTTGAATAAAATATTCGTTTGAATTCAAAATCTGTGTTATTTATTTTATTCAGCAAATATTTATTTAATTTGTGAAAAATAAAATAGTATATTAACAAATACATTTAAATGAATATATATATATATATATATATATATATGTTTATTATCATCAAACAAAAATCATGTTAGCGCATATTCAACAGAAATTGCTACCAATTTATTTTAAATTGGAATTGTTGCAAAAGATAAATTTGATTTTTGAGATGCAAGGAATTTTGAAATGTTAAAAGACTGTTTAAACTCTGGAATCTTAACTAAGAATGTTTATGGCATATAACAAGTTTGATAACTTGTAAATTTGGAATTTGATGGAATAAAATTCAACCTGAAAGAGTTAAATTAAAGGAAGTAGGAAACAAAATAAGATAGCAAACCAATACAATGTACTGAACTAAAAAGAAATGGAATGGAATATAGATACGTTGGAAACTTAAAGAAGTGTAAAAATTTGAATGGAAATAGGATGTAATTGAACCTAGTAAATAAAAGTAAAAATCTACTAGAAGTGAATTTGTGGGAGGACAAATTTATTCAACTTTGTTAGTAGGTAAAATGAAAAATGAATACTGGAATTTAAAATTGAATTGTGTTAAATTATGTGGAATAGAAAGATTAGTCAGGTTGGACTAAATTAAACAAAGTATTGGAATTAAGATTTGTAAGTACAAATTGATTCAGGTGAGTAGGCACATGAGTTGAAAATTTGTGATATCCCGGAAATTTGGGCAATATAAATTTAATAATCCGTGTTATAAATTTAATTTGATTTGATAATTTTAATAACAAATTTGGAATTTGATTTAATAATAATGTTTTAAAGAATAAATATTTAAATTGAAAGATTTAATCCTTTTGAATAAATAAATTGTTTCTGTTTATAATATATAATTTTATATATTGTAAATTGATAAATTTTGATTTTTGAATTTAGTAAATGAATTAATTTTCTAACTCTAATTTATATTTGATAAATTGAAATTTTGATTTAAATTTAACATATAACTTTTCAAAGCAATTCAAATAAATAATTATATGTTTTATATTAAACGAAAATATTATCTGTTTAAATTTATATTTTTAATTAACTTAAATATGAAGTTAAATTTGATTAACATCAAAGCTTTGTTTTATTTTCTTTTTAAAAAGTATTGCTTGAAAATGTTATATAAGAATTTAAAATACAATTTACTTATGGTTTTAATATATTGAGTGATAAAGGAAATTTATAATCTCATTTATAAATTATTTAATATTGTTTAATTTGTATTTTTAAATAAAAATTATAATACTTAAGTTCTTATGAACATAAATAGATTTTGTAAGGAATAAAATTGTTGTTTTTAATTTTAATAGAATTATATATGCATTTATATATGTAACTTGATTATTAAAATTTGATCTGATAAATTAATTTAAAGTTTGACTTTAATGTTTCAAAGAATAAGTATTTAAAAATATTTGAATAAGCTTGTATTTATATTTGTTTTGTTTCATTTCTTTTAATTAGAAGAGAAGAAATAAAATTCATTTATATATATACATAGGAAATAATGAATTAAGATATAAAGTTTTTAAAATTCAATTTAAATTAAAAATATTTAGATTACATGTGTAAGTCTCTTAAGACATTTAATTTACATATGTAAGCCATTAATTTAAACAAGTGACAAGTGTTGAAAATTAAACCAAGTGTCCTTTTAATTTTCTTTTTTTTTCTTTTATTTTTGTCAAAATCAAAAATCTACTTGTATTAATGCACTTCTTTTCATTCCATTTACTTTTTGCAATTCCTCTTCAAAACTTAAGAGAATTATTCAGATCTGAAATCTTCAACAAAAATCTGTTCATGTTAAATTTGTTTCTCCTTAAAATCCATCTACATTTAAATAAATCTGCAAAACCTATTTTCCCTCAAAACCAAAAACTATCTGAATCTCCTCAAACCTGAAATGCAAACCATAAACCTGTAGCTCTTCAATTCTAAGGTCTGAAACCAATTTGCAACTCTACAAGAAAAAAGAAAAAAAAATACAAACCTGCAGTTCCATTTCTGTTTGAAGCATCATCAACCTGAAATGCATGTAAACCTGCAAATTCTTTCCTGTCTCTAAAAAAAAATTATATCCAAACCTGTATGTAACTAAATCTGGAAGTAGAAGCAAATTGCAATATTTTCTGGAAGCATGTATACATCAAGGATCAGATGCATTACAGCAAAACCAAGAATGGATGTTTTAAAAAGCATCTGCAGTTTTAAAGCAAAAATTAAAAATAAAATCTGAAGCTCATGTGCTCTGCTCCTAAACCCAGGTGAGTAACAATTTTTATTTAATAAACATTAGTATAAGTAGTTGTTTGTTACCCTGTAATAAGTGTATGACTGAATATGGTGAAAGCTTGGAATGTATGTATGTTTTTATGAATGCATGCTTGCTGTGACTTAGGTGTTTGGACCTGATCTTAGAATGTAAGTTTAAAATCCTGATCAAGTTCAAGATCTCATGTTTAAACATTTCTATAGTTTACGTTTTAGTTAGATATGTAACAAACTAAAGTTAAATTAAAAAAAAAATGAATGAGAATGATGATAAAACTGTGATGACACGGAAGAAAAAAAAGAATGAAACAGAGTAAAATTTCTGAAATCAATATGTAAAGGATTCAGATTTAATTATTTAAGCTTATAAACGAATTACTTGATCTTTAACTTGATTTTTAAAACTATAATCTAAATTTTTAGTTTGCATTCAATGAAGTATTTCTGGTTTAACCAGGAAATACATTTTGGTTTAGTTCTGTCAATCTAGAGGTATGGAGCTGCTTGAGTTTCTTTTGTTGTTGGAATGATGTGTGTAGTTTATAGGAAAAATAATAGATGATGGATTAAAGCAACTAGGAAAACATGATTTGGGTTTGAATTTTATAACCCTAGTTTTATTGATTGTCAAGGGATTTGATCACGATGATCAAATTAAGTGATCGAGTTCTCTCTAGTTCGAGCTGAAGATAGAGGGGGTATGGAGGAGGTTGTGACCGGAGGTAGAGATGTTCTGGTGGTCCGAGTATGGGGTTTTGGGGGATCTTTTGGTTCGACATTTTTTTTCAGTTGAACTCGAATGTTCAAATTCGATTAGGGGTTTCTGGATTTGATTCGAAGGTTGGAATAGCTTTAGGGGGTGATCGATGACTTGTGTGGGTGGTCGTGAGTGGTCGGAGAAGGTTGCCGTGACGGTGTTGGTGCACGTCGATCTTGATGTATCAGCTATTTTGGGGAAGAGATTGGGTCTTGTGGTTGCATCGGGTAGTTCTGTATTTTTGCTCGAAGAAAAGGGAGTTGGGACTCGAAGTAATGGAATAAGGTATCGGGTTTTTAGTTTTGTTACAGGGTTTGGTAAACCTGTTAGCACAGGTTTGTATAAACACGTTTTTATTTGAGATTTAAATAGATTTTAGGATGAAAATTGTTATTCAAGTTACTCGAGTTGCTTGAGTCGGCACGGGCTAATGATTGAAGTTTAGAAATTGTCTTGTTTCAAATTTTAAATTGGAATTTGAAATATAAAGCAAAGATTTAAATTAAGTTTTAAATCTAATTTAAATTATGGATTCAAATTAAATTGAATCTTAAAGTTGGAAATGATTAGGTATTTGAATTCAAATTTTCTTTAAAATAACTTTGAAAGAGTTTATTGTTTAAAATGTTTTTTAAAGAATTAGAATTTATATATGAAATTGAAATATGAAGTAATGTTTTAAATAAAGTTAAAATTTGATTCAAATCTAATTTTGAATCTTTGAATTAAACGAATTTAACTTTTATAAATTTAAGTGTTTAAAACCAAATTTGAATAATAATGTGAAAATTTAAATGGTTTTAATTTTAAAAGAAATTTGTTTTAACTTTTGTAAAATTTCTTTTATAATAAAAGTGTTATTATCAAGTAAAGATTTGGATTGATTTTATAACTTGTTAAAGTTGATAATAATTTAATATTTTGTTTTTCATTTAATTATTAGAGTAATTAAATGAATACTTAATTAATTTAATAAATAAATGAAATAAATAATTACTTAAAGTAATTAAGGGTTAATCTTAAGAGTTTAGGATTAATTATTCTTTGAATAATTAATTTGTAATTAAGAATAACTAATTAAATAAAATTAGTTATTAATTAATGATTAATAATTAATCAAGTAAAAATGGATTAATTAAGTTTTAATTAACAGTTAATTACTTAATTAATCTGGAATTAATTAATGGATTAATTAATGATTAATTAATTTGTAATTAATAATGATTAAAATAAGTTAATTATTTTAGAAAATATTTAATGAATTGTTAATAGTTAATGAAGATCATTAACTAAGAATTATTTAATAATTAATTAATGTGATTAATTTTAATTATTAATTAGATTAATTAATTTAAAAATAATCAATTATGTAAATTATTAAGTATAATTACTTATGGAAGTAATCAAGGAATTAATTACTTATTTCAATTAATTGAGTTAATTTGATTAGTTTAAGTTAATTAATTCATTTTAATTAATTTAAAATTAATCATTTGATGAATTGTGAAGGATAATTACTTAACGTAATTTAATGAAGAGAAGTTACTTAGAGAAGTAATTAATGAGTAATTACTGTATGTAATTAATTAAAGGTGATTTGTTGATTAAAGTAATTTTGTATAATTAATTTGTGAATTAATCAAGGGATTAATTAAATATAATTAATTAATGAGTAATTAATTTATTTGGTAAAGTAATTAAAGGAAGTTAATTACTGAATGGAGTTAATCAAGGGTGATTAACAGTTATGATTTAAATAAAGATTAAATTACTTAATGTAATTAATTTAATTTGAAAATGTAATTAGAAGATCATTAATTATTATAATTAATGATGTAATTAAGATTGATTAATTAAGATTAATTAATCAATAATAGATTAAAGGTAATTAATTTAGGTAATTAATTAAGGAAGTAATTAAAGGTTAATTACTGTATTTGGATAAATATAATTAATTTGCAAAAATAATTAGTAAATAATTACTTGAATGTAAATAAGAGTTAATTAATCAGGGATGATTAATTAAAATGAATAATTGGATGATGATTAATTATTTGATTGATAATTAATTAATAATGATAAGCAAGTTGATATTGGTAAAGTAATTAATTTAATTTACTTTAAATTAATAGAATGTTGTAATTAATTTAATTCATTTTAAATTAATTATATTTGGGTGTGGTTAATCATTGCTTATATGGTTGGTTAGTGTTGTTTGCTTTGGATGGTTAGAATCTCAGATATGAGATAGATATTGTTGAGTGATTTGGATGCATTGGTTGCATGGTGATATTGATATAGATTATCTTTTTATGGTTTATCTGATATGATGATAATATTGATTATCTATTGTGAATCTGTGGTTTATCTATCTGTGTATATAGATAATTGAATTATTTTAAACCTTTAAAACAACTTGGCCTTAAAAGGCACGCTTTGGATTTCGATGAGACCGGGATCGGGTTTCCATATTTGGATATCCGAAAACCACATCGATTCCAATTAACGTTGGGTCGTGAATCCAAGTGGAGCAAGTGAAGACTCGAGGTGTAAGGGCTATACGTCAGTTAACTCTGTGGGTGATTCCATAATGAGTTTGAAGGAATAGTACTTATAGATTCGAGATGGTGATTCAGAGTGCAAGGGTTATCATTGTTAACTCTGTGGGTGATTCCGTAATGAGTGTAACGAGATAATTCCTTCGGTTTCGTTCGAACCTGGAACGAACTTGTATGGATTGAATGCTTTCAGAACATCGTCAGGTGGACGATGAGCATTCTAAGAGATGTGTCCTCTAAAGGTAATCGTAGCCTCAAGCCTCATCAACCGGGAATGGCTAAAACAGGGGAGGTGCAGCAAGGCTTCGTGGGTCGCACCCACTGGAGAGCAAGATTGAGCCCTGTCTAGAGGTCCCTTTTTATTCGGCTTAGTGGGCAGTTGTCAGTGTACGCCAACTGCGGGGTTGTCTTGTTCGGAACTGTTCAATAAGGAATGGGTCCGGCTTTGTGTTGCAGGGGAGTGGGAGTACTCCTCGGTACGGTGATCTAGGCCACGTACTATGACGGGCGGCACCCCAGTAACCCTGCCATTGTATGGAATCTACAATCCAATAAGTGCCAACGGTTTTGATTGTATTACCCACTTTTGTGGCTAGTAGCGGGAATTTAATAAATGTAACAATTTCGGCTATTTCTTATTTACTTGAAAACCCTAGACACTATTATAATATCACTGGATTTCCTATCAAATGTTTTGGTTAGCATAAGGTAAAAACTTTTCCATGTTTATGTGTGGGAAGTCTTACGTGATACCTTTTCTTTCAAAGGTTTTTCAAAATTAAGCAACTTTAACCTATTACTCACACCAGACCCATGTCTGACCCGGAGTTTATTCTTTGTTTTCGTAAACTCTTGGGTACTTAAATTTTTACGAGTAGCCAAGGGATTCAGGTTAGCTTTTGACGAATTATGGAGGAGTAATGGAGCAGGAAGCTTCTGCGTTAGATATATATTGTATTCCGTTGTGTGTCTCTGTGTTGTCTCTGGATTGCATTATATTGTAAATACTAGACAGGTGTTTATAACTGTCTAGTATGTGTTGTATATCTGTGTACTCTGATAGTGGTTGTAAACTATGTAATATTTTATGGTATTAATATAATTTATTCGTTCCGCTGTTTAAATTCTGTTGTGTTGTTTCTTCTTCTCTCTTTCTTTCTCTTTTCTATCCCTTTCTTTCTTAATTGATGACGCGACTTCCTGGAGTTTGGAAGTTGGGTCGTCGTAGGTGGTATCAGAGCGTTAGGTTGAGTGAGTACCTAGGCTCTGGAGTGGTGTCTATCTTGAGAGAGCATATTTGTATTTTTATTATATATATATTATATAATTACTTCTACCTAATTGTTGGGTTACCTGTTCGGGTTTTCTAATATAGGTTATAAAGGTAGATAAGGTAGTGGGTGTGTAACCCGACTACCACCAATGGTTGGAGTTTGAGTGTTGAGGTTAGGAGTGTATCTATCGAGACTGTAGATCGAATACCGTCTCAAGTGAGATTTCTTGGAGTAAGTATTTAGTAGATCTCTGAAGGTAACCTTTTAAGGTTCGGAGTCTATCTTTGAAATTGGATGAGTAGAGTTTAGATCTTTCTGTTGGGCAGAAGAGAATGATGGTATCTTGATATCTCAGAGAGTAGTAGCTGCGTGATGAGATGCAGTGACAATGGATGTTTCCGAAGAAATTTCTTAGGAACAAGTTAAGGAGGTGAGTCTGCTTCGATGTTGTGGCAGGATTCAGCAAGATGTTTCTGTCCAGTTTGAGGCTCAAGTTTCTTGAAGAGCTTTGGTTTAGGAAGTCTTTGGCGTCGGTGTCAGCAGTGCAGTTCGGGGTATTCTGGGTGCTGGCAAGAAAGTTTTCTGGTTAGCAGTTTTCTGAAGATAGAGTTCAGAAGTGGCAGAGTGGATTTCATTTCTACGATGGATTGGCTAGTAAAGCATAAGCTGTTTTGATTGGTAAAGGGAGAACAGTTTTCTTTGGATATTGGACTTGTTGATCGCAAAAGTGACTTGCGATAGTTTGGGTGTTCTCTTGAGCTATGAAGAATTTGTCCGTACCTAGAGGCTGAGTTTTCTTATCGACTGGATTCTAGGAATGATACCAGAGGTTTAGTAAAGCAGCTTTGGATCAGATGGGGCATCTGAGTTTTCCTTTATGGATCTATTGAACCATATTTCTGTGATGTGTTGTCCAGTTTGTGCTCGAGTTTTTCTTCTGCTTCAGATCAGAGTTGTGCAGCGGAAGCAGATTGGAAGTGCTTTTGTTTTATCTTTTCCGGATAAGAGAAGAAAGTTTATCTTCTGATGTTTGTGGAGTAGAGTTGGTGTTCTTGGTTTGGAATTGATCTTGAGAAGATCATTTGGTTGGATTGTTTTGGTCCAGTTGTTTCTAGAGACATCGGCAAAGGTTGAGCTGATCAGGAGAGTTGAGGCAGCCCAGGATCATCAGAAGTATTTTGTGGATAAGAGACGAAGGAATTTGGATTCTGAAGTCGGAGAGTTGGTTTTGGGATAAGTTTTCTCCGATCTAAAGAGCTATAAGATTGTGTAAGACTGGGTAAGTCAGCTCCGAGGTATTTGGATCTTTTTTGTGTTCTTGTGAGAATTGGTGTTTGATTTTCAGGGTTGAATTGTTAGTTTGGATAACTAGGATTCGATGTGTTTTACGTATCTCTGAGGGAGTATGTGTATGGTTTATCTCTGGTTGTGGAACCAACAGTTCAGGAGGATGTGATTGTTGATTCAGACTCGTCTGTAGTCTGACATATTGTTTTGTTGGTAGATCTAGTTGGATAGGAGCTCTATAGTTTAATAGTATTGATTGTTTAGATTCTATAGAGCGAGTATCCCGATATTTATACCGGGGAAACTCGTGAAAATTGTATCCAGGTTTTTCTGGATAATTAGGTTTGTTTTGTTTGAATTGGTTGCTATGGTTGTTCGCATATGTTTGATAATATATGCTTGTGTTTTAAAATAAAATCTTAAAATAGATTATTAAACCTTTGCTTTTAATTTTCGGGGACGAAATTCTTTTAAAGGGGAAGGAATGTGATATCCCAGAAATTTGGAGGCAATATAAATTTAATAATCTGTGTTATAAATTTAATTTGATTTGATAATTTTAATAACAAATTTGGAATTTGATTTAATAATAATGTTTTAAAGAATAAATATTTAAATTGAAAGATTTTATCCTTTTGAATAAATAAATTGTTTCTGTTTATAATATATAATTTTATATATTGTAAATTGATAAATTTTGATTTTTTAATTTAGTAAATGAATTAATTTTCTAACTCTAATTTATATTTGATAAATTGGAAATTTGATTTAAATTTAACATATAACTTTTCAAAGTAATTCAAATAAATTATTATATGGTTTATATTAAAGGAAAATCTTATCTGTTTAAATTTTTATTTTTAATTAACTTAAATACGAAGTTAAATTTGATTAACATCAAAGCTTTGTTTTATTTTCTTTTTAAAAAGTATTGTTTGAAAATGTTATATAAGAATTTAAAATACAATTTACTTATGGTTTTAATATATTGAGTGATAAAGGAATTTTATAATCTCATTTATAAATTATTTAATATTATTTAATTTGTATTTTTAAATAAAAATTTATAATACTTAAGTTCTTATGAACATAAATAGATTTTGTAAGGAATAAAATTATTTTTTTTAATTTTGATATAATTATATATGCATTTATATATGTAACTTGATTATTAAAATTTGATTTGATAAATTAATTTAAAGTTTGAATTTAATGTTTCAAAGAATAAGTATTTAAAAATATTTGAATAAGCTTGTATTTATATTTGTTTTGTTTTGTTTCTTTTAATTAGAAGAGAAGAAATAAAATTCATTTATATATATACATAGGAAATAATGAATTAAGATATAAAGTTTTTAAAATTCAATTTAAATTAATAATATTTAGATTACATGTGTAAGTCTCTTAAGACATTTAATTTACATATGTAAGCCATTAATTTAAACAAGTGACAAGTGTTGAAAATTAAACCAAGTGTCCTTTTAATTTTCTTTTTTTTCTTTTTTCTTTGTTAAAATCAAAAATCTACTTGTATTAATGCACTTCTTTTCATTCCATTTACTTTTTGCAATTCCTCTTCAAAACTCAAGAGAATTATTCAGATCTGAAATCTTCAACAAAAATCTGTTCATGTTAAATTTGTTTCTCCTTAAAATCCATCTGCAAATCCATCTACATTCAAATAAATATGCAAAACCTATTTTCCCTCAAAACCAAAAACTATCTGAATCTCCTCAAACCTGAAATGCAAACCATAAACCTGTAGCTTTTCAATTCTAAGGTCTGAAATCAATTTGCAACTCTACAGGAAAAAAGAAAAAAATACAAACCTGAGGTTCCATTTCTGTTTGAAGCATCATCAACCTGAAATGCATGTAAACCTGCAAATTCTTTCCTGTCTCTAAAAAAAATTATATCCAAACCTGCATGTAACTAAATCTGGAAGTAGAAGCAAATTGCAATATTTTCTGGAAGCATGTATACATCAAGGATCAGATGCATTACAGCAAAACCAAGAATGGATGTTTTAAAAAGCATCTGCAGTTTTAAAGCAAAAATTAAAAATAAAATCTGAAGCTCATGTGCTCTGCTCCTAAACCCAGGTGAGTAACAATTTTTATTTAATAAACATTAGTATAAGTAGTTGTTTGTTACTCTGTAATAAGTGTATGACTGAATATGGTGAAATCTTGGAATGTATGTATGATTTTATGAATGCATGCTTGCTGTGACTTAGGTGTTTGGACCTGATCTTAGAATGTAAGTTTAAAATCCTGATCAAGTTCAAGATCTCATGTTTAAACATTTCTATAGTTTAAGTTTTAGTCAGATATGTAACAAACTAAAGTTAAATTTAAAAAAAAATGAATGAGAATGATGATAAAACTGTGATGACACAGAAGAAGAAAAAATGAATGAAACAGAGTAAAATTTCTGAAATCAATATGTAAATGATTCAGATTTAATTATTTAAGCTTATAAACGAATTATTTGATCTTTAACTTGATTTTTAAAACTATAATCTAAATTTTTAGTTTGCATTCAACGAAGTATTTCTGGTTTAACCAGGAAATACATTTTGGTTTAGTTCTGTCAATCTAGAGTTATGGAGCTGCTTGAGTTTCTTTTGTTGTTGGAATGATGTGTGTAGTTTATAGGAAAAATAATAGATGATGGATTAAAGCAACTAGGCAAACATGATTTGGGTTTGAATTTTATAACCCTGGTTTTACTGATTGTCAAGGGATTTGATCACTGTGATCAAATTAAGTGATCGAGTTCTCTCTAGTTCGAGCTGAAGATAGAGGGGGTATGGAGGAGGTTGTGACCGGAGGTAGAGATGTTCTGGTGGTCGGAGTATGGGGTTTTGGGGGATCTTCTGGTTCGACATTTTTTTTCAGTTGAACTCGAATGTTCAAATTCGATTAGGGGTTTCTGGATTTGATTCGAAGGTTGGAATAGCTTTAGGGGGTGATCGATGACTTGTATGGGTGGTCGTGAGTGGTCGGAGAAGGATGCCGTGACGGTGCAGGTGCACGCCGATCTTGATGTATCAGCTGTTTTGGGGAAGAGATGGGGTCTTGTGGTTGCATCGGGTAGTTTTGTATTTTTGCTCGAAGAAAAGGGAGTTGGGACTCGAAGTAATGGAGATTAGGTATCGGGTTTTTAGTTTTGTTACAGGGTTTGGTAAACCTGTTAGCACAGGTTTGTATAAACCTGTTTTTATTTGAGATTTAAATAGATTTTAGATGAAAATTGTTATTCGAGTTGCTTGAGTCAGCTCGGGCTAATGATTGAAGTTTAGAAATTATCTTGTTTCAAATTTTAAATTGAAATTTGAAATATAAAGCAAAGATTTAAATTAAGTTTTAAATCTAATTTCAATTATGGATTCAAATTGAATTGAATCTTAAAGTTGGAAATGATTAGGTATTTGAATTCAAATTTTCTTTAAAATAACTTTGAAAGAGTTTATAGTTTAAAATGTTTTTTAAAGAATTAGAATTTAAATATGAAATTGAAATATGAAGTAATGTTTTAAATAAAGTTAAAATTTGATTCAAATCTAATTTTGAATCTTTGGATTAAATGATATTAAGTTTTATAAATTTAAGTGTTTAAAACCAAATTTGAATAATAATGTGAAAATTTAAATGGTTTTAATTTTAAAAGAAATTTGTTTTAACTTTTGTAAAATTTCTTTTATAATAAAAGTATTATTATCATAAAGATTTGGGTTGATTTTATAACTTGTTAAAGTTGATAATAATTTAACATTTTGTTTTTCATTTAATTATTAGAGTAATTAAATGAATAATTAATTTATTTAATAAATAAATGAAATAAATAATTACTTAAAGTAATTAAAGGTTAATCTTAAGAGTTTAGGATTAATTATTCTTTGAATAATTAATTTGTAATTAAGAATAACTAATTAAATAAAATTAGTTTTTAATTAATGATTAATAATTAATTAATCAAGTAAAAATGGATTAATTAAGTTTTAATTAACAGTTAATTACTTAATTAATCTGGAATTAATTAATGGATTAATTAATGATTAATCAATTTGTAATTAATAATGATTAAAATAAGTTAATTATTTTAGACAATAATTAATGAATTGTTAATAGTTAATGAAGATCATTAACTAAGAATTATTTAATGATTAATTAATGTGATTAATTTTAATTATTAATTAGATTAATTAATTTAAAAATAATCAATTGTGTAAATTATTAAGTATAATTACTTATGGAAGTAATTAAGGAATTAATTACTTATTGCAATTAATTGAGTTAATTTGATTAGTTTAAGTTAATTAATTCATTTTAGTTAATTTAAAATTAATCATTTGATGATTTGTGAAGGATAATTACTTAATGTAATTTAATGAAGAGAAGTTACTTAGAGAAGTAATTAATGAGTAATTACTGTATGTAGTTAATTGAAGGTGATTTGTTGATTAAAGTAATTTGAGTATAATTAATTTGTGAATTAATCAAGGGACTAATTAGAGATAATTAATTAATGAGTAATTAATTTATTTGGTGAAGTAATTAAAGGAAGTTAATTACTGAATGGAGTTAATCAATGGTGATTAACAGTTATGATTTAAATAAAGATTAAATTACTTAATGTAATTAATTTAATTTGAAAATGTAATTAGAAGATCATTAATTATTATAATTAATGATGTAATTAAGATTGATTAATTAAGATTAATTAATCAATAATAAGTGATTAAAGGTAATTAATTTAGGTAATGAATTAAGGAAGTAATTAAAGGTTAATTACTGTATTTGGAAAAATATAATTAATTTGCGAAAATAATTAGTAAATAATTACTTGAATGTAATTAAGAGTTAATTAATCAGGGATGATTAATTAAAATGAATAGTTGGATGATGATTAATTATTTGATTGATAATTAATTAATAATGATGAGCAAGTTGATATTGGTAAAGTAGTTAATTTAATTTACTTTAAATTAATAGAATGTTGTAATTAATTTAATTCATTTTAAATTAATTATATTTAGGTGTGGTTAATCATTGCTTATATGGTTGGTTAGTGTTGTTTGCTTTGGATGGTTAGAATCTCAGATATGAGATAGATAATGTTGAGTGATTTGGATGCATTGGTTGCATGGTGATATTGATATAGATTATCTTTTTATGGTTTATCTGATATGATGATAATATTGATTATCTGTTGTGAACCTGTGGTTTATCTATCTGTGTATATAGATAATTGAATTATTTTAAACCTTTAAAACAACTTGGCCTTAAAAGACACGCTTTGGATTTCAATGTGACCGGGATCGGGTTTTCATATTTGGATATCGGAAAACCACATCGATTCCAATTAACGTTAGGTCGTGAATCCAAGTGGAGCAAGTGCAGACTCGAGGTGTAAGGGCTATACGTCAGTTAACTCTGTGGGTGATTCCGTAATGAGTTTGACGGAATAGTACTTATAGATTCGAGATGGTGATTCTGAGTGCAAGGGTTATCATCGTTCACTCTGTGGGTGATTCCGTAATGAGTGTAACGAGATAATGCCTTCGGTTTCGTTCGAACCCGGAACGAACTTATATGGATTGAATGCTTTCAGAACATTGTCAGGTGGACGATGAGCATTCTAAGAGATGTGTCCTCTAAAGGTAATCGTAGCCTCAAGCCTCATCAACCAGGAATGGCTAAAACAGGGGAGGTGCAGCAAGGCTTCGTGGGTCGCACCCACTGGAGATCAAGATTGATCCCTGTTTAGAGGTCCCTTTTTATTCGTCTTAGTGGGAAGTTGTCAGTGTACACCAACTGCGGGGTTGTCTTGTTCGGAACTATTCAGTAAGAAATGGGTCCGGCTTTGTGTTGCAGGGGAGTGGGAGTACTCCTCGGTACGGTGATCTAGGCCACGTACTATGACGGGCGGTACCCCAGTAGCCCTGCCATTGTATGGAATCCACAATCCAATAAGTGCCAACGGTTTTGATTGTATTACCCACTTTTGTGGCTAGTAGCTGGAATTTAATAAATGTAACAAATTCGGCTATTTCTTATTTACTTGAAAACCCTAGACACTATTATAATATCACTGGATTTCCTATCAAATGTTTTGGTTAGCGTAAGGTAAAAACTTTTCCATGTTTATGTGTGGGAAGTCTTACGTGATACCTTTTCTTTCAAAGGTTTTTCAAAATTAAGCAACTTTAACCTGTTACTCACACCAGACTCATGTCTGACCCGGAGTTTATTCTCTGTTTTCTTAAACTCTTGGGTACTCAAATTTTTACGAGTAGCCAAGGAATTCAGGTTAGCTTTTGACGAATTATGGAGTAGTAATGGAGCAGGAGGCTTCTGCGTTAGATATATATAGTATTCCGTTGTGTGTCTCTGTGTTGTCTCTGGATTGTATTATATTGTAAATACTAGACAGGTGTTTATAACTATCTAGTATATGTTGTATATCTGTGTACTCTGATAGTGGTTGTAAACTATGTAATATTTTATGGTATTAATATAATTTATTCGTTCCGTTGTTTAGATTCTGTTGTGTTGTTTCTTCTTCTTCTCTTTCTTTCTCTTTTCTATCCCTTTCTTTCTTAATTGATGATGCGACTTCCTGGAGTTTGGAAGTTGGGTCGTCACAAAATTTGTATATTGGAATGATAATAAATGGAATTAAGTCCTTGCTTAACGAAATTCAAAAAGAATGGTGTAGCTAGATTTAACTGGAGTTAAGTTAAATAAAATTTAATTGAAATAAATTTAGTTGAGTTATAGATAATATTGAATGAAATAAAATTCTTAAATAAATAAATGTAAACTAAGTAAGTATTGAATTGGAATAAATAAGCTTCAGAAGTTTATGAAAGAATTGGAAAGCATTGGAAAAAAAATCAAGTATGGGATTATAAGTTGAAAGTGTGATTAAATGAAATTGGATTGGATTAAAATAGATGTGGTGTGAGATGAAAATAAATCCAATTCAAGCATAAATTGAACGACCTTATTATTAATAAATTCAATAATGAATTGTTAATGTAAGTTAAAATTTAAAAATGGATAAAAGAATAAACTAATTGAATAAATCAGTAAAATGGTTGGGATTTGATTAAAGGAAAAATCAAATCAAAGATTTGAATGGAAGTTGGTTGAATAAACTAAACTTAAGTTATTGGGTCGAATAGTTTGAAGAAAATAAATAACTTAAGTAAATTGTGAGATGGTTATTTAATATATTGGTTGTCGAGTTTAATAAATGGTTTGGAATCAAACTTTTGGATGAAAGAAAATGCAATGAAAGGATTGTAATAAATTAAAATGGGATGGAATCAAGTGTAAATTGAGTTGGGGTTAAATTGGTTATAAAGAATAAGTAATTATTTATTCACATTAATATTGTAGAATTGCATAAGGAAATGGATCGTTGCTGTAAACGAGATTAGATAAAATCCTATGAGTTAATAAAAGTGACATAGGATGATTTTGAAATCAATTGAAATGAATATGAGTTTGTTTTGCTTAAAATAATTTAAATATAAGCGAGTAAGTTGTAAACCACTTAAATTGAATGGAATGGTTTGAGAATTGGTTGTAAGCAATTGTAATAAGTGTCGGAACCTTATATGTGTTTATGGAAATTATATAACATGCGTTATATGTGAACTCTATGTGTTTGCTATTGAAAGTAAGAGAAATGTTAATAAATTTGCATATATTTAGCACTTACACGTTTTAATTGAGTAAGTACAGGTATCTGAAGGCCGTTTGGCAGGATTTTGGTCACGCTAATTGCTAAAATAATAAGTCGCTTGCTTAAAATGCTATATAAAGGTATGCCTGCGCAATAAAAATAGGAAATATAAATTGTTTTTTTCTTCCGACCGGGTGGGTCGATGTATATATATTTATATCTCTTGTCAAATTGCAAAAGCTCCTCCGTACAAAGGAGACTCTGCCAAAAAAATTCGAAAATTTTAGGAGTTAGAATTTTTTTTGAAATTTTTGGGAAATTTTTGTTAGCGATAAAACGATTATAAATTTGAAACTGAAATAAAATTGTGAATGAAACTAATTTTAAATAACGATATGAATCAGTAAGTGGAAGATAAAATTAATTATTCAGAGTTGGAAATAAATTAAATTCATATAGAAATGGGAGAACCAATTTGAATAGAAATAGATATAAACTGAAGTAGTGAAGTGAAAACAAAAATAAGAAGCGTATAAAATACATATATTGAACTTAAGAAGAAATGGTGGAATTCTTAAGTAATATGGGTGCCGGGAAAATATATTGAATAAGCATTTGAGTGAAGATTTAATAAAAATATATGTACATTGTACAGGCTTAAATGGAATGGATATTGATTATAAAGGAAAAGAAAATTGGTTTTGATTTTAAAAGATAAATTTGAATTGCTCGACAAAAAGATGTGTTTAAATTTCTGTATGAAATTTGATTGGGTTTTTGATCGAGCCACTTGACGTTTTGTTTTCTTTTGGAATTTGGGATCCCGTAGAGGCCTTTTGTAGTTGTACCGTGCTAGCCGCGCAAAGAAGACGCTGGCGGAAATTTTCGAAAATTTAAGGAGTTGGAAAATTTTAAGAAAATTTTAGTAATTCAAAATTTGGTTTTAAATTGAAACTTGAATGATTGAGAAAATAACATTGTTTGCAAATTATGGAGGGAGTTTGGGAAGTTAGTAAGAATAATAATGGGCCTTTTATAAAAAGATAGTTGATAGGATGTTGGATTGTGGGTTTTGGGGAAAAGTAAACGGATATTGGACCATTCTTCCTAACTAGTAATTTCGGGGATGAAATTCTTTTATGGAGGGAGGAATGTGACGACCCGGAATTTTTAACCCTTTAAAATTGAAATATTTAATTGATTTTAATATTTAAAAGTTAATTTTTAACTTGAATTCGAGTATCACTAATTATTTGATAATTAAATTATTGAATTAAATAATTTGAAGTTGAGCTAAGTGTTGAATCTGAAGTTTTAAGCCTGTTGAAAATAATTTGAAGGCTTGTGAAATTTATATTGATAACACTACAGATAATAGAAGGTGTAAAATTGAAATTAACAGTGGTTTGTTCAGTTTTAAAATTTTATAGTTTAAACTGAATTTAAAAATAGCCTTCTGAGACACAGTCTCAGAATTCGACGAAACCAGTTCCATTGGATCCGTAATATTGAATTATTATCGGATTTCAAATTTCGTATTGATCGTAGTTGTTGTGTACGATAGGTAAACGCGTTGAAAATTAAATAAAACTTTAATTGATCAAATCAATGTCATCGGTGCCTTGTTAAACACGCTTTCCTTTTAATATTTATGGCCAAAGCCCTTATTTTTTATCCTCTCTCGTCTTCTTTATTTCACCCCTTTCCAAATCGAAGCAGTTCGTTTCATTTAAAAAAATAAATTAATAAATTAACGAACGAATTCAATCGTTCGATCGAGTGGGGTCCTCACGCTCACTTGGACGAACTCGTTGAAGGATCTAGTGATGCTTGGTAAGGAGATGGAGTAGCGACTGTAGTGTAGCTGTGTCACGATGCTTGGAGTCGCGTTCGAATCGATTGCGGTTCGAAGCACAAGGGCCGAGACATCGTGAGCACGAGAAGTAGAGGCGCTTGCCTGTAGATTGCTATTCGACTTGCTCGAGGAAGTGGACAGGGTTTGAGCGCATTGGTGTGGATGATGGCGGCCAGTGGTGGAAGTTCATGAGTGGTTCTCGTGAGTAAGGCAAAGGGTTCGCGTGCGAACGAGGCAGCACAAGTGGATTTGGGCATCTCGGCTAGGGTTTGAACAGTAAGGTAAATATAATTTATTTATTTATTCTAATTTGATAGTGTATATATTTATAAAATATGAACATATGCAGTGAAACAATATATATATATATATATATATATAGTAGTGTAATATAAAAACCATTTTTGTTTCCATTTTAATATATATGCTAAAATAAAATAAATTAACATATACAGATTTTTAAATTCACTAGTTTAAATTTTCAAATAGTGTATTTATGGAAATTAATTTTTTTAACTAACTTATGTAATCACTTTAGAAATTGTTAAAGGGAAATTAGTTTTAAACTAAAAACTATTTGTTAATTAGATTTAGTTATTTGTTTAGTTACCAAAAGATATTTTATTAAAGGAAAATTGATTTAAATAAATAATTAGGTAAGTAAATTTATCAAAAGGAAATTATTAGTTTAAATAAAATTATTAGCTAATTAATGCTTGTTAAATGGTAAAACAGTAATAATAAATTGTTGATTTATTTCAAATATTAATAAATCATAAATTGATAATACAAAGGTCCAAATATCATGAAGGAAATAGTCAAGATGGAAGTAGATTGCAAACAACAAAATTATCAAAGGTGAGTTAATCTCACTCAGCTGAATTTTTAGTTTAAATTTAAATGATTAAATTTAAATGATTGATTGATTGATTGGATTTGGTGTGGTATATTATATATAGTAGTATATAGTGTATCTTGGAATGATTGATTTCTCGTATTATATAGCGGATGAGACCCTATGTGCCGCATAATAGCGGATGTTGTTATATTTAATCCCATATACCACGATATTCCACCTCGAAGTGGAATTGGTATTTTATGTTGTGCTAACATATGTGGATGCAGGGAAACAGGTTGGAGGGATCCAACTGGATTCCTCAACATTTTTTTAAATTTTTTAAATATTCTCTGTTGTGATTATTTGATATTCTATGATGAATTATATTAGAATATTGAATGCTATGGTTTGTTTAAATATATTTCGGTACATTGAGTTATCAAAATATATAAAATTGGATTTTTGGAAAGACAATAAAAGAGTGGAGTTTTAAGCAAAATAACTATAGCGAGAATGAATTGAAACGGAATGGAAGTGATATTAAAATACTGACCAATAAATAATTACGAGTATGGACGAAGAATTTTGAATAAAACAGAAATGAATGAATTGTAAACTTAAGTGATATCAATTAAAGGAATAAAGAATTATTTTAAAATTCAAAGTTTAAATTTATTTAAAAGGATAAAGAAGTAATTTGAGAAATCTAAAATTGGTATTTTCAGTTAAAAGTATTTTAAATCATAATTAAGGTTTTAAATCTGAAGTTAATGTATTTTGGAATAAATGGGTAAATTGGAAATCAATTTGGAAATTGATTTAAGTGTTTGAAATTGGATATTTGGAAGAATAAATTCAAGGTGGAAATTTATTAAGAGGAAATGATAAAATTTGTTTAAAGATAAATAGTGATTTATTTTTAAAGGATATGAAGAGAAGTGTTTTTCTCTAGATAACCAAGTACGTTCAAAGTAAATTTTTAAATATAAGATAAAAAGTTTTAATGTTGTTTTAAAAAGCATGTTTTAGGAATTTATTATTTATAAATTATAAATTAAATATATTTTTGAATCTACTACCGTAGTAATTATTTA
The DNA here is from genome assembly GCA_030765085.1 of Allium cepa. Taxonomy (NCBI): domain Eukaryota; kingdom Viridiplantae; phylum Streptophyta; class Magnoliopsida; order Asparagales; family Amaryllidaceae; genus Allium; species Allium cepa. The sequence goes on along the minus strand of CM060941.1, from coordinate 268,287,294 downwards.
AAAGGTGACTTATTTTTTTGTTTTAAAAGGTGAAAACCTAGTTTTATATTTTATAAAGTAACCTTATTTTCAAATATTCATTTAGTATGTATTTTTAACAAATTGTTGAAGTAGTTTTAACTTAAATGTTTTAAAGCATATTTCAAAGTAAAGTGTTTTAAATTATTTTAAAATCTAAAAGTTTTGTGCCTGGTGATTTCGGTGGAATAGAAAGTACTTGGAAAATTTATTTTGATAAAGGAAGATAGTTTGAAACTTTTTCAAAAAGGGCTTGCAAAGTGGAAATATATCTTGCGAAGATATTTTGAGAATAATAAATAATTTGGAGAAATTATTTATGGTTAATGGATGTTTGTGAATATTAATTGATACTTAAATAAATGACTATCAATATTGGCCAAATGTGCTGATCGTTTCGAAGAGACCGGGATCGGGATTTATTTCTCGAAAACCACTTCGATTCAGTTTGTACGTTTTCGTGGAAAACGAGTCGGATTCAAAGATGGAGCAGCGAAGTGCAAGGGCTAGTCGCTACTAATCTTGAGGATGTTTCCAAAATGGATGTAGTAGGAATAGTGCCTTCGGTTCCATTCGAATTCGGGATGAACTTGTATGGATGAATGCTTTCGGAACATCGTCAGGTGGACGATGAGCATTCTAAGGGATATGTTCTAAAAGGTAACGCTTAGCCTCAAGCCTCATCAACCTTGAATGACTGAAAATCAGGGGTTATGCAGTAAGGCTTGGTGGGCAACACCTATTTCCGGGTAAGGTCATCCCTCTTTAGATGTCCTTTTATATAACGGCTTAGTGGTGCGGTTGTTGATCCCAACCGTGTGGTGATCTTACTCGGGATTATCCAGTAAGGGATAGTCAAGGTCTTGTGTTGCAGGGGTCGGAAGTGATCCTCGGTACTGTGATCTAGGCCACGTACCGTGAGAGGTGGTACCCTAGTGCCTGGTCATTAGTTGGAAATCCATTCTCCCTACGTGCCTTGCACGAGTTTTGTTTGTATTACCCATTTGTGGCTAGTAGCTGGAATTTAATGAATGTAACAATTTCGGCTATTTTAATAAGTAGTTGTATATAGACCCTATTATAATATGAAATGATTTTAATTAAAGAAAATGTTTTAGCTATCGTAAGGTAAAAACCCGACATGTTTATTTGCGGCGTGGTCTTACGAGATGCTTTTGTTTTCAAAACAGTTTTGAAACTTTGATAATCCATTTGAGTGTGGTTTTCTTGGTATTCCAGACTGACTCGGGTGTTATTTAACTGTAATGCTCTAGTCAGACCGAGTATTATAGGATACAGGATATCATGCTGTGGAGCTCAGGAGACGAGCTGGATGGCGATACGTACTTCCGTATATGATTATTATTCCGATGTGTATCCAGTTGTATGTTATTGATGTGGAACTCTGATGATGTATGTATAAACAGTTATAGTTTTCTTTTGTGTAAAGATCTGTTATTATATATTATATTTTATTCCACTGCGATAGTTAGATTCTGATGTTATTTTCTATTTTCGTCTTCTGCCTCTTCATCTTTAACCCAAATGGTTCGTATTTCTGTACACCTTGAGTTGTTTGACGTAGAATAGTGTCGACTCAATGGGTATGGATTTGCGGGTCGTTACACTATTTATGTAAAGAAATTTATAAAATGAGTTTGCCATTATTAATAATTAATTAAAAATAGTCTAATAATGCTATTAACACAATTAAATCATTAAATTCGCATATTTGAATAATTCTTATACACCAATATAAAGTGTTTATATTTTTTCCGAGATGATACACAAAATTCTGCAAACCTGTAAAAGAAAATCTGCTTTGGTAGCAATCAGTAAATTTTGGCTTTGAAATGTTCTTGGATTAAGTTCATCGACACATGCCATACTATGGTACTTAAAGCAACATCCACCTAGTCTACATGAAACACCTTTGTTTTGAAATTATCACCTAGAAATTCCAAGCATTGTTGGGCTGCTTCTATATTGGTGTTGTAATATTTTTAATGTTGTGATGGTTGAAAACATTATGATAGTTGTGAAGATTGTAAATACTATGAAGGTTAAGAAGGTTTTAATTTTGTAATAATCAAAGACATCTGGTAGTAATTATAATTGTAAATTTTAAAGGTTAAGATTATCGTAGTATTGTATGATTGAAAATTTATGATGGTTCTAAATATTATAAAGGTTATGATGCATGTGTATTGTAAATATTATGCTAGTTGTCAAAGTTCATTTCAAAAAATACTGATAATTTTGATGGTTATGATAAGTGGTATTAGGTAATGAACGAACTGTACTAAATAAGAAAGCCTATCAAGAAAAATTGTGATGATTTGAATGCCAGCTAATTGTAAAGCTACAAATATTTACAAGGAAATCTGCAAAAATTTGCAGTGAACTTTGCAAATATTTAAAATACTACAATTCATATAAATAAAGTGTAAGATAACAGTATCAAAAATACATAATAAAATGATTATGACAAGTCAACTTTGAAATAACAATAACAAACATACAAATAGTTCAAACTAAATTTAACCAAAATAATAATTGTCATCAATAAAAAAAATTCAAACATATAGAAACATCAATAAACATTTTTCTTAATGCAAGCATTTTTGTTATGACTCAATTTTGTACAAATACTACATCAAATATACTTATTTTGCTAACTAAAGGACTTAATTCTTTTGCTAACTAAAGGACGACAAGCCATTCTTCTAGGTTAGGTAGAGTAGCATCCAAATCATCGACATCAGCATCTTCCATGATGAAAAGAACTAGATGAATTGGATGGGAACATGCAAAAAAAATTACGAGACCATGAAATAATCTTCCATAAAATCATAAATACTCAAATAATCACAACTCAAAATACACCTAATAGCATGTGCATAACAAAACCATTAATGCGCCACATATTACAATAGCAACATCGACTAGAATGATCAACACGTTACTTAATATTAGAATGAACTTGAAAAACAAATTCATTAGACCTTACAATAATCCACCTAGAAATTTCAACATAAAAATTACTCGAACAATCTTCAATGACTGGGCATAAAACACTATCCAAGAAGCAACATGATCACGATGTTGAGACATAAGATTCATTAACTTCACTCTAATCTTGTCCAAACAAACAGTAACTAGAAGATATATTTCTCTAATACTTCACTTATCGAAACTCCTTCAAAACTTAGATAATATCTCTCCATAAAGATTAACAGGGAAAAAATATTAGAAAATTTGTTAGATGGGATTCCATTCAAAAAGTTAGTAAAATAAACTCCATCAAGTTGCCTAAATTTAGCTAAAGTAGCCTCAAAATCCATCAAGTTAGAAGAATAAGCCCAACTAGAAAGATCAATCAAAAACTTCTTCTTAACCTTTGAAAAGACTTTTAATAGAACTTTTCAAATTATTAGACAAATGATAAAAACATTATCCATGAAAGCCTTAGGAACACTTTTGAAACAACAATTAGAAGGCCATGATGATGATTTGAGATAAAAGTAAAAGGTCTAATATCATCTTGAAGCATATCACTAGATTCATCCTCACTAGAAATGATGGCAGTTGCAATAGGATAAAAACCTAAAAAAGCAATGCATGAGATGCAAAAAAAAACAAACATATAAAAATGTTTACAAACAAATTTGCATATATTTTTAGAAATGAACAAAAACTTGCGAAGACATTTGCAGAAATATTTACAAATATTTTCTTGACATATCAAAAAGAAATTACAAAGTAAAATCAAAATATAACATAAACTAAAGAACTAAAATAATTTACATTCATTGCCACTTTTACCCATAGTCGCTTTCAAACACCCTTATTCTCGACCTCTCATAAACGTATCGTCCAAAAAAATTAATGGTCGATAAAAATGAAAACCATGAATACAAGCTTCAAGCTTAATAAACATTGATTCAAATTGATAACTAATAGAATTTCCTTCCAAAATAACTTTACCACCAGGATTTGATACAAATATAGCTTCACAAAATAATACTATACTCCTTTTGAAAGAGACTAACAACATCTTTGGTCTTCGTCAAGGGGTTACCACGAATATGATCACATACCAAAAGGTTTACAAACTTATTAGAAATAGGAGGATGATTTATATCAAAAAGACGAACATCACAAGAATGCTGAGGTTGAAACCTCTATATAGAGAAACCCGAGTTATTGAAATTTTTAGAAGCATGAAACCTAAAACAATACTTAGATTTAAAACAAAAATCATTAACTCTATCCGGCTCATAGTTATCAAATTTAAGCTTATAACCTTTTTTAATCGAATACAACGTCACATAAAATCGAAAATCTTCAGTACCCTTAGGAAAATGCTAGCCAGCACTAGTATAAATAGTCCTATATAAATCATTTCTTAACATTTGTCAAAAGTAACTATAAGAATCAGACCATCAGAACCAAATGAAACAGAATTACAACTGCTTTTAACATTACTTGAACAACTTGATTGCAAATTGTTTGTTAAATAGTTGGAAGTGATAACATCAACACAAACAACAACAAAAATTCACGGTTATATGCATACAACAACAAATAAGATGCAAATTAGAATTATTGTATATGTTCCTCTTTTTGCCACCTCTCTCCTATAGGAAAAATCTGTGAGAGATGCGGATTACGGATCTTAGGACTGGAAAAACAATAGAGGGGGGTGAATAGTGTTTCATGGATTTTCTAAACCTTTTTGAAACTTTGTAATTTAATTACCAACAAATGAAATTTACAGAGACAGATATAATCGCAGAATCAGACACAGATGAAAATACTAAATAAAGCAGTAAAGGAAAGAACACCCCAGGATTTTATACTGGTTCAGAGTTACCCTACGTCCAGTCCCGTACAATCGCATGAGTTTCTTATCAAAATAATCTTCCAGATTACACCCTCAGTTTCAAAGCTACGAGGTACACCCTCCTGTTTTCGAGTCCAAGGCAAGATCTCTTGATTTAACCAGGCTACAAGATCACCTAATTGATTTCCAAGGCCACACCCAATTGATTTCAAGGCTTAACCGCACCTTTTACTCAACAGTTGGATTTACATAAGATTGTGTAACTCTGAAAAGCACTAAGTCTTATGGAGAGAGTTGCAGAGAATCAAACAAGAGATAATCAAGTTTGATTCACTTGGTATTTCGGCAGAGTATAGTTTAGAATTCTTTAGAATAAATATGAAAGATGAAGAGGAGAGAAAATAAATGAAATCTAGTAAAAAATCACTTAAAAATTACTGGTATTTATAGTAGAGCAACAGCCATACCTATTCGTGAAAGGATACGACGAATAGACACTTCTTTTGAAATTTGAAAATTGAAATTTGAAAATAACGGACACCATGTCGACATGGGGGGTTGAGGGATATCGACATGCTTAAGGCAAAATAGATGTTTTGATTTTCTTACTAAAATTGGTTTCTATAATTTGTCAAAACAATTTCTAAAATTTGTAAATATATTTGAATATAGTTTAAACATATAAAAGAGTTTAGAAAGTAATTTTTAATATATATAATCTTAATCTATAAAGTGATTTAAAATATGAGTATATAAATATTTTAAAGCTAAATATTTAAAATATGAGATGGTTTAAAAAAATGACAATTTTGAAATCAAAATATTAAAAGTGATAAAAATAGTTTTGAGGCTAAAATATTCAAAACCAAGAGAGATGTCTTTTTGAAAAGAAGTTTTGAAAACATTTTTTAAAAACAAGATATATATATATATTTGAAAAGCATTTTTATAAATTCAGTGGATATCAAAATAGGACCACTATATGTTCCACCAGATATTGTCATGGGTTCCATCCCACTAAGGTTCCATCCCTTTAACAGGCTCGAAGTGGATTCAATTCCACGAATAAATTTCGAATAAAGATGTAAGTGGTTTCAAGAAGTTTTAACATAATTATAGACTCAATACTTATCTTGCACTATTGAAATCTTGAACTCTTGATATCTTGATACTCATGAGTCTTCAATCTTGATATCTTCAGTCTTGAATCTCTATATTTTACATTCTTCATTCTTGGAACCTGCAAGTTTATATTCTGCATATACGTATATATCTAAACCATAACGTTAGTACTTATATTTTATAACAAGTCCTAAGGTTGTTGTCATCAAAACCATCATCTCAAGGACTAACAATCTCCCCCTTTTTAATGATGACAACCTATGCTTATAAAATATACTTCTCCTTCACAACAACTCCCCCTAAAACTAATAACTCCCCCTTAATCTAAATCTAGCTACTCTAACTACTCTATTTTATATTTCTTCCCCTTTTTCATCAACAAAAACTTATCCTAAACTAATATAACTCCCCCTTAGTCTTATGCTGGAGTACCTATGACAAATTATCATGGAGTATGTATGTGTGTGTGTATATATAAAATAACATGAGTTAATAATAAAGACACGAAAAATATGAAAGTTTAAACCCAATAAATATATACTATGTTTCATATAATGTTATAAAATCCATTCAAACCAAATCAATTCTAATCAAATCAAAGTAAATCAAATCACACAATTCAAAAACAACCAATTCAAACCGTAAGGAGATAAAATATTTCTAGGAACTTCAAACCATCCTTCTTCTCCAAAGATAGGATCCTTTTTAATAACTTCTAAATCTTTATTATCTTGAATCAAAGTTCCTACAGGATTGTATCGAGATCATCTTTGTTGAGGGCAACAATCATCCAACGGAGAGCATCGAAATACTTCTCTTGTTCTTTTATCATCTGCATTTGACTTAGTTATAAGTGGCTTTGATTGCGAAAACTAAAAGTAAGTACATTCTTGAATGAACTGAGAGTTTCTTCAAGATTATCACTTAGAGTTCGAGAAGAGAAAGCCATTTTTGATCGATAGTGAAGAGATGTAAATAGAGATAAGTAAATGAAAAGATTACAAATTTATGGAAGAAACAGGTGTTTAAATAAGCAAAAATTCGTCTAAAATGAATAGATACGAGTTAGTTATTTTAATTTCAAAATTTTAAAAACAACCAAATCTGACAGTTATTTGTCGACATAGGGGGCTAGAGGCATGTCGACATGGGTCTGTTAATTTATGTGTCTTATTTATTCTGTGAATAAGTATGTATATATATAAACTTATATACTATACTAACATTTATTCTAGAGACACGATAAGGTAGAAAAACATAAGATAGATGATTTTTATAAATAGATGAGATGATACATAAGATACTACATGATATGATAAAAAGAGCAATACAAGCTCACACAAAACAAACTAATACATCACAACCTATTTCTTAGAATGTGCTAGAGGATGAGGAGGATGATGTTAAGCCAAGTTGTTGACCAACTTTAGCAAAGAATTTATTCATATTAGTGGACATTTTATCCAATTTCTTACTAACGGATCTTTTGAGAATCCATTGATTTCCATTATAATTTTTGATTTTCGAGAAAAGTTGTATTGGAAGGATTGTTAGTATTGGTAGGATATTCAATACTTTCCAAGAAGGTTTCTTCGTTACCTTCTTCAATTTCCATTTCCTTAACTTCTTCTTCTTCCTCCTCTTCTTCCTCCATATCTTTATGTGCCAATCTTTCATCCTTTTTGGCAAGAGATTCATATTGTTGAAATATGAAAGGAATTTTCATGAGAAAAATGTTGGCATGATTAAACACTTTTCTTGAAACAAATTCTTCCCTTTTGTAATCAATGCCAAAATAATTAAAAATTCGAGTGAGACAGATTCCATGATATAAGGTATTCTCACCCTTTTTCGAATTCTTAAGACGAAGTTTATCCATAATCACTTGTGCCCAATTAATGTCATAATGACCAAAAATAGTAAAAAGAGATTTACAAACATTTAAAGTCGGGTTATTGAAATTTCCCGATCTAGGAGTGATAGTATGTTGCAAAAGAAGATTGACAATACGTGCTTTCGGACGAAAGTTACGATTTTTAAATTCAAATTTGTCATCTCCTTCAAAAATGTGATGGAATGTCTCACAATCGTGTTCATCAATATTAAAAGTAGAAAGATATATTCCGGAATTCTTGCAATTGAGAATGTTGCCCAACAATTTAAAACAATTTTAGTGCCTTTAACACTACTCCAAATTTCATCTTCATTTCCTTCATAAAAACCACGATTCAAATTCGCATAAAACGTTTTAACAAGATTTGGGTAACAAACAAAATCATTTTGAGAATTGTCAAAAAGAATAAGGATATGATTCTCTTCAAGAAGATTATTGATTTCATATTTAGAGAAATCGCTAAAGGTAGCAAATTTTTCCGTACGAACTTTTCCGAAATTAGCATAGCTTATATATGCCTTGATTGCTTCCGGATCATTATAGAGATACTCTTTAATGGTTTTAGACAGCCTCATTATGGATAAAGTGCTTGAAGAATCCATTTTTGAAGAGAGTAGAAAGTTTGAAAGAGTGAAAGAGAATTTGAATTTTAAAATGAAAGTGAAAAGGTATGATAAGATAATGGAAATAAATAGATATTCAATAGACATGTTCTCTGGTCAAGATGTACCTTTCCAACACAATTGATTTGGTGAAAATGTGGAGGGAAATTCAAAGATTTTAATTCAAATTTGAATTTAAAATTTCTGACAGGGATGTCGACATCATGGGTAGGGCCATGTCAACATGGGTCAGAGAATTCATGTGACTTATATTTCCTATATACTTTAATATCTATATACATATATTATTTTTGATGTCTATATATTTTCTGGAGTAACATTAAATATAATAATACTCTTTTAATAAAAAAATATTATAATATTAAAAGTAAAATTAAACATAATAAAAAAATAAAATTCAAACAACACATAATTTCAAAAACAATCAAACATTCAAACAATTTTAAGCAAACAATTTCAACCAATATATTGTAAACGTGTACCTTTTTCTAGATTCGTATCTCCGAGATTATCAAAATCATGAATAGCCATAAAGAACATATTTGAATTTTTCATCTTCTGATCATCATCGCTTGAGGATGAGTCTGAGTTTGAATCGTTTAGTATAGCGTATATGCTCTTTTCCTTTTCTTTGTATAATCATTGCTTGTATGAAGCTTTTGCTTATCAGGATGCGGACAGTCTCTTTTGAGATGGCCTGGTTCGTCTCAGCTCAAACATTTGACGTGGTTTGGTACTTTATAATGATTTCCAGAATTCCTATGATCATTCTTTTTGAAGTTGTTCATCTTTCTGTATTTTAGAAACTTTCGAAAATTCTTTGTCATGAAAGTTATTTCTTCATCATCGTCACTTCCCGAGTATAATCCATCTGTTAATTCATTGAATGCAATTGACTTCTTTTCGAATGCCTTGCTACCTCTTCTCCCTTTCATTTTTACTTCGAACGAAATTAGATTTCCAATCAATTCTTCAATCTTTAAAGTACAGATATCATTTGCTTTTTTGATTGCAAGATTTTTCTGATCCCATTCCGGAGTAAGAGAATTAGAATTTTTCTGACTTGATCTTCTTCGGAAAAACTTTTTCCCAATGATATTAGAGAATGCAAAATATCATGAAATCTGCTATACATATCCGAAATGGACTTATTAGAATTCATTTTGAATAACTGAAACTGATTTGTGAGTATTGATACTTTGGTCCGTTAGACTTTGCTTGTTCCTTCATGAGTAACTTGCAAATTTTTCCCGATATCATGTGCAGACTTAAAAACATATACTTTATTGAATTTAATCCAAAAAATGAACAAAATAAAATATTCATGGCTTTGGAATTATTTTACGCAATAGCCTTTTGTTCAGCAGTCCACTTGCAAAACTAGTTGCGGGTTCATAATATTCAGTTTTTGTGATTTTCCAAGTGTCTAATCTTATTTACTGTAAATATATTTTCATTCTACATGCCCAATACGCATAGTTACTGCCATTAAAAAGTGGTGGTCTGGCAGTAGACTGACCCTCTACAAATGAACTAGTGATAGTGTTAACAGAACCAGTGTTGGTAGCCATTTTTAAAACTTATCAAAATTCAGATTATGAAAATTTTGAAAACCAATGCTCTAAATGTGAGAAATGCGGATTACGGATCTTAAGGCTGGAATAACACTAGGAGGGTGAAAGTGTTTTATGGATTTTCTAAATCCTTCTTAAAATTATGCAATTTAATCACCAACAAATGCAATTCATAGACACAGATATAATCACAGAATCAGACACAAATGCGAATAAATAAAGCAGTAAAGGAAAGAACACACCAGGATTTTATACTAGTTCAGAGTTACCCTAAATCCAGTCCCATACAATCGTACGAATTTCTTATTAAAATAATCTCCCAAATTACACCCTCGGTTTCAAGGCTATAGGGTACACCCTCCTGTATTCGAGTCTAGGGCAAATTCTCTTCATTTAACCAGGCTACAAGATCACCTCGTTGATTTTCGGGGCTACAATCACACACAGTTGATTTCAAGACTCAACTACACCTTTTACTCAACTGTTTGATTTATAAAAGATTGTGTAACTCTGAATAGCACTGAGATCTTATGGAGAGAGTGGCAGAGAATCAAACAAGAGATAATCAAGTTTGATTCACTTGGTATTTCGGCAGAGTATAGTTTAGGATTCTTTAGAATAAACGTGGAGGATGAAGAGGAGAGAAAATAAATGAAATCTGGTAAAAAAAATTGTTTAGAACTTACTGGTATTTATAATGGAGCAATAGCCATACAATTCATGAAAGGATAAGACGAATAGACACTTTTTTTGAAAATTGAAATTTAAAAATAATGGACCCCATGTCGAAATGGGGGGTTGAGGGATGTCGACATGCTCAAGACAAAATTGATGCTTTGATTTTCTTATTAAAATTGGTTTATATAATTTGTCAAAACAATTTCTTAATTTCGTAAATATATTTGAATATAGTTTAAACATATAAAAGAGTTTAGAAAGTAATTTTTAATATATATAATCTTAATCTATAAAATGATTCAAAATATGAGTATATAAATATTTTAAAGCTAAATATTTAATAGAGGAGATGGTTTAAAAACAAGGACATTTTAAAATCAAAATATTAAAAATGATAAAAATAGTTTTGAGGCTAAAATATTTAAAACCAAGAGAGATGTCTTTATAAAAAGAAAGTTTTGAAAACATTTTTAAAAAACAAGAGATATATATTTTTGAAAAGCATTTTTATAAAATTAGTTAATATCAAAATAGGGCCACTATATGTTCCACTAGATATTGTCGTGGGTTCCATCCTACTATGGTTCCATCCCTTTTATAGGCTCGAAGTGGATTCTATTCCATGAATAAATTTCGAATAAAGATGTAAATTCTTTCAAGAAGTTTTAACGTAATTCTAGACTCAATACTTATCTTGTACGATTGAAATCTTGAACTCTTGAATCTTGATACTCATGAGTCTTCAATCTTGATATCTTCAGTCTTGAATCTCTGTACGGTACAGTTTTCATTCTTGGTACCTGCATGTTTATATTCCGCATATACATATATACCCAAACAATAACATTGGTATTTATATTTTATAACAAGCCCTTTGGTTGTTGTCATCAAAACCATTATCTCAAGGACTAATAAAATCAAGTAATTTAGAATTTAATTCAGGCGATCTTAAATATATATCATATCTCAAACTATAGACATTATCATTCAAATTAATATGTTTAGGAAAACTTTCATTGCCAAGCACAAGAATGAGATCATCGCGAGAAGAGCTAAAAATTTGATAAAATAAAACATTACAAAAAGATCTAAACAAAAAGTATATTCAAATATATGCATACAAAACTAAAAAATATGCTGACAAATATGCAAATATTTGAATATATTTGATGAAAATATTATACATAATTCTGCATAAAGTAATAGAATTTTTTGAAAATGTTACTAAAAAATCATTATAGAATAAATTCAAAAGCAATGTAAAATATCTGGAAGAAGAAAAGGCTATCAACGAACCAAATTGACTTGAATAAAAAATGAACGAGAAACTAAAATAGGAACAAAAAATAAATTTGGGCAAAAATGAACCAGTTGAAATTAGAAAATTGATAAAAAGACGATCTAAAAAAATTATTAATGAAGAAGAAGCGCAAAAAAGGGGAAAAATTAGAAAGAAAAAAAAAGAGGGTAGGTTTATAAAGTTAGATTCATGAGGCTTTTTCAAGACAAATCCCAAGAATAAGGGTATAAGTATAATTTTCACTTAAAACAAAACGGTAGAGCATGGATTATTATGATCGATAAGTATTTCCTAGAGAATGATTTTTTGAATTACCCTCTATTAGCATGCTCTTATATAAAGACAATTGTGATATCCCAGAAATTCGAGGAATTTAAAATGTGATAATCTTCTTAATAAATTATTTAAAATTGGTAAAATTGTTATTTTCAAATATAAATAACCAAATAATTAATAAAATGATAATTTTAAATATAGTTGTAAATAGATTTTTAAAATAAAGTTATTATTTTCAAATTTAATTTGTGTTTGTTCAAGATTAATTTGAAATGATATTATATTTGATTTCAAATTGAATTTGAATTTGAATTTCAATTTCAATTTAGATTTAAATATGAATTTAAATGAATATTTATGTCTTGAAATTATTTTGGATATTTAAAGAAATATATGAATGAGTTTTTATTTAAAATAGAATATGTTTTCCTTAAAAAGAATTTATTTTTATTAATTAAGATAGTGTTCATATAATTATAAAATAAATATAAAAGGTTTATATTAACATTTTAAAATGAGTTTAATATACCATATATAATTTGAATTTTAATCGGTTTATACTTTATTCTCTTTAAAGAATTTATTTATCAATTTACAAAGGTATTTATTAATTTGGAATGTATTTATTAAATTATAAAATTAATGTAAAAGCTTTTAATGTCTTTTAAAAATAAATATAAATAAAATAATTACAAGTGTTGATTTATTAAAGCTTTTAAGTACACATGTAAGTTAAGTAATTATGAATAATGATAAGTGTAGCAATTGTAAACAAGTGTCAAAATTAATTTTGTTTTCCTTAATTCTAAATAAATTCTAATTTACATTTATATAAACTATCTTCTTCATCTTCTCATTTCTTTTTAACTTCTCAACTTCCAAAAAAAAACTAAACCATGTTAAACTATTCTTCAAACCATAAAATGCTTGAACCAAAACATTGAAATCCTCAAACAAATCAGTAATCTTCCTCAAACCCAAAATCAAACAAATGCAATCCATGTAAACTATTTTCTCCTCACAACTATAACCAATTTCTTTTTCAAATCAGAAGAACTGAAAATGTTAGTCTATAACCCTTTCCTCTCAAGCCTGTAAACAAAGATTTTCAAATGCAAACACCTCAAACTCAAGAATCAAAGCCTGAAATGCAAACCTAAAACCATTTTTCAAACCAGGCCATGCCTGTAACTTCAGATTCTCAAAATGCAAGCATGTATACCCATTTTACAAATCTATTAGCAAGTCTGCAGCAAGCATGCAACCAGAAGTACAAGGTCAGGAAATCTTTCCAACAACATTTGCTTCAACTAGCAGTTTTAAAGAAATAAAAAGCCCCAGGCAATTCAGATTTCAAAATTTCTAGCATTCTAGCCTCTTCATTATAAAAAATATGGTGAGTAAACAAATGAAATTAAATTTTAAGTTAATATACTTCTTTTGCTTGTGAAGTTTAAGATGAATAATGCTTGGTTGTGCATATATGTGAGTTATCTCTATGATATGAATGTTTGTATATGTGCATGTCTGATGTATTTTTATATCTCTATTTTTGGTTCAGGAAATAAAAGCTTGATCAAAAATCAAAATCAAATCATTCAATATTAGTTAGGTTTAGAAATACAAACAATATCTGTTTGTTAAATCATAAATTTAAGTTTAAAATTTATTTAAAACAATATAGGTTTAAATTTTGTTCTTGAACCAAGAAATACAGCAACAATTTTAAAATGCATGTTAAATCAAGTATTATGATTTGATAATTCAATTACATAACTTAAAACATCTATAAAAAAATATGATTTTTAAGATAAAAATCATGAATTTTAGATTAGGATTTTTTGTGAAATCCTAAGATGACTGGAGAGTAGTTTTGAGGTAATTGTTGATGATCGAAAGGTCTGGGATGACTGGGATCTTTGCTGGGGATAGAGGAAGGATAGGTGTATTCGGCAAAAATGGTAGGAAGGGCGACCGATCAGTGTGGCGTCGGCGGTGAGGCAATATTGTTCCTAACCCTAATTTTGGGTCGAGCTGGAAGATTTGGATTTTTCTTTCCTCTGGTGCATCGAGTTTAGTGATATTCTGGGAATTGGTTCATGAAAGACAGGCGATGATGTGGCTGGAGTTACAGCGACTCAGATGGTCGAAGGAAAGGTATTCGAGGCGTTTTCTAGTGGGTTGTAGGTTCCAATATTCGTTATGCCTATCTCAATTTTGAATTGAGCCATGTGTATGTGTTTGGAGGATCGAGAGTTGACGTATATGAGATGGTCGGAGTGTCGAAGCATTCGGCGATGGTCATCGCCGTCAAAATCAACCGTGCAGGTGCATGGTAATACTTTGGGTGTCTAGTGTTTCGATTGGAAATTGGCTCGAAGAAGAAGTCGTGATTTTAGGGTAGTGACTCGAGTTCGAACTTGAGTAAGTTATGTAAGTGTAGCCTGTGAAGTTTGTTAACTCCACTATTCCACAGCTCAGCGACCTAAGAAATTAACGACCTAAAGACCCCCACCGACCTAGCAACGTAAAGGTATCGCGACCTGGCGACCTAAACTCTCAACGACCTAGCGACCTAACCATCAACAGCATGTCACAGCAAAGAGGCTTTGCCACCTATGGCCTAAAGCGACCTAACGACCTGTGGGATGCAGCGACCTAAAGTGTGAAGCGACCTGGTAGCTAAGTAGATTTATCCCTTACGTCGTTCCTTCCCTAGGTCGCCCACGACCTATGACTTGTTCAGGTGATCAAGAGCGCTCCTGTTAGGCCGTAAACCGTGTCTACTAAGTCGCTCACGACCTACGACCTATTCCTAAGTCGTCTACGACCTACGACCTAACTCCGAACTCTCCTATAAATACCCCACTTACTCCAACATGAAGGGGATCTTTTGGCTCATTTCCGGAACGCCGATACTATGCTGAATTCTCGACTCGCTCGACACTTCAAACATGAAAGATATCTCAACAAACTTCAAGAGGAAATCTAACACAATCGATATGGATTCAAAGAATTCTTCTACATCGAAGTTCTAGTTATTTGTCCCATCAGTGTTGTAATCGAAGATTGTTGTAAAGTTGTAATTGATTCAGCAATAAAGGAGATTAAAGTGGACGTAGGCTTAACCTGAAGCCGAACCACTATAAAATTGTTGTCTTTTACTGCTTTCTCTGTGACTTTTCTACTTACTTTTAATTCTCGTATAGACGGGTGGTGCTTTCACTTAATCTCCACTTACACTGGGGTGTTAGCGTTACATTTTTGGTGCTTTTCACTGAGAATTGAACTCAGGCTACTTTCGTCATTCCTTCGCAAAAGTTTGTTGAAAAAACCTCTCTCAAAACCAGAAGTCTATCAGAGATAATCACTCTTGGAAGAAAGCGTGGATCTACAAGACCCAGTATTGTCCATGAGAATACTGCCACTTCTCCTTCGTCAATTCAAGCAGCACCAAGTGCCGGAATTACACGAGCGGAGTTAGATGCCACAGTATCTGGGTTATACCAGCAGATGGAAACTCGGAATGCTTTAATGCTTGAAAGGTTAAATGCATTGCTTGGAGCTAACCGTCAACCGGTGAATAATGAAGAAAACCTTGCAGATGATGTTTATAATCCTGAGGAGAGGAATATTCCTAAAAGAGCAGCTAGCCCCTCCAAAGAAACACCTCCTCAAGCTGGAGGATCGAGACCGCAGCCAACTCTTCGCGAACGTTTGTCCAGGCAAACTTCCGAGAAAAGTGCCGAAGTCTGTCCTGCAGATCCTTTAAATGATGAGGAATATCTTTCGGGCATGGTGCGACAAATCATGAAAGAAAGCATGCAGAGGGATGAAGATGAAAAGGAATGGGGATTCGCTCCGAGCAAAACTCCGTTCACTGAAAGGATTCTAAAGGCGGAATTCCCAAGGAAGTTTGTTCCTCCTACCATCCCGTCTTATAAGGGAACAAGCGACCCTAATCAACTCCTGTATAATTATGATTGGCACATGACTGGTGCTAAGGCGTCTGATGAGATCAAATGCTGGTACTTTTTGGTATACTTGGAAGGAGTGGCTCTGCTCTGGTTCACAAAGCTTCCGGTCCGATCCATAGACCAGTTCGCTGATTTGACTCGGAAGTTTAAAGAGCAATTTAGGTTGTATGCTTCAAAGGCAAAGGATATTATGTCACTGTCAAGCCTGGAACAGAACCCTGAGGAATCTATTAGATCTTTCTTGAACCGCTTCAACATAGCTTTGGATGAAGTGGATAATGCAGAGCCACGAATGGTCTTGACATACTTGATGAGGGCAGTCGACAAGTCAAGCGAATTTCGGAAGTGGCTGAAGATGAAAGAACCGAATTCGCTTGAGAAATTCTATAAGAAAGCTTATGAATTCATGTGCTTGGAAATCCTTCAAGCACCGGTTAAACTGGCATTGACAGAGGTTAAGGATAATACTGCTGCTCCTACCAAAAAGGGATCCTAAAATCAGAAAAGGGAGAATAATGGTGGGAAGAAACAGAAAGATATAAAGAAACCCCGCTTCTCAAAACCTTCAGATTTCACTCCTTTGACTGACACCCCGGAGAATATCTTTTTTGCTACCAAAGACGCGGTAGCATATCCTAAACCGCCTGAGATGAGAGTTAGGAGAAAAGCTACGCAAAGTGGGAGATTCTGTCGGTTTCATAACCAACCCGGTCATGATACCAACGAATGTCGCCATCTGAAAAGTTTGATTGAAGAACTGCTAAGAGAGAACAAGTTGCAGCAATATGTTAAGAGAAGTAGAAATGAACCAACTTCATCTACTAAGGGCCAGCAACTTCCTATTCATCCGTCTGGCTCGGGTGAGAGGACTACTGCACACGAATCGGAAAGGCGCGTTATTAATGTGATTACGGAAGGTCCTCACCCAGTGGCAGGAGCTGGGGCGAGATGGAAAGATATGCTCGTGCCTTGAAGTATGTACCAACAGAAGAGAGTGTTTTTGTGCTAGAAGATGCTCCACCTTTGAAGCAGCAGAAAATTTTTAATGATGATATTGTGTTCAGAGCCAGGGACTCTATGGGCATTGAAGCTCCAACCATGGATCCCTTGGTCATCTCTGCAGGCATTGGGCCGGCTATTGTGAGAAGAGTGCTTGTAGATTGCGGCGCTTCTTGCAATATTCTCTTCAAAAAGATGTTCGATCAAATGAAAATTCTGATAGCTGATGTTCAAGCTTCATCTCGGAAAATTGTTGGGTTTACTGGGGAACCGAAGCAGCCAATTGGAACTATTGACTTGTTCATTGAGCTTGGAGAGGGGCAGAAAAAGATTGTTCGAAAACAGACTTTTGTAATTGTTGATGAATCTTCTACCTACAACGCTTTCCTAGGCCGACTAACCCTTGCGGCTTTTTAGGCAGTTCTCACCCTGTGGTGCCTCACTATGAAATTCCCCACGGATAATGGTGTTGGAGTTATTAAAGGGGATCAGAATGCTGGACGAGAATGTTATCTAATAGAGTTGCATGAAGCAAGGAAAAGAGAGATGGGAAAAGATGCGGCAGCCCCAGTCCGCATCAAAGAACCTACATTGTAAAAATTACAGGGTGGACCCTGCACTGGCGAGCATAGCGGGGCATGAAGAGAAATAGATCCTAGAAAAGCCGGTGCAGGGGAGAATAAAGTGGTGCCAGTGGAAGTAACGGTACCAGTACCTGTTGACCCGAAAGATCCGAACAAAGTGGTGAATGTGGGTTCGCAACTTAGTTTGACGGTTCAAAATTCCTTGATATCATTCTTGAAAGCAAATCTGGACGTATTCGCTTGGACTCATGCTGACATGTGTGGAATATCCCCAGAAATTGCAGTGCATACTCTGAATATTGATCCGAAGTTTACACCGATAAAGCAGAAAAGAAGAACCCAGGGTCCTGAAAGGTCAGCAACGTTGAAAGAAGAGGTAGACCGGCTCATGGAGAATGATTTCATCAAGGAGTCCACTTATTCGAATTGGGTTTCAAATCCAGTATTGGTTAAGAAAGCTAATGGGAAGTGGAGAGTATGCATCGACTTCTTAGATTTAAACAAAGCCTGCCCTAAAGATTGCTTCCCATTACCCAGGATAGATCAGTTGGTGGATGGAACAGCGAGGCATGAATTGTTATCTTTTATGGATGCTTACTCCGGATACAACCAGGTCATGATGCATGAGCCGGACCAGGAGGACACGAGCTTCATCACCGACTTTGGTCTCTATTGTTATAGAGTCATGCCCTTCGGACTTAAGAATGCAAGGGCAACTTACCAAAGACTCCTCAATGCTATGTTCAAACCGCAGATTGGCAAAACTATGGAAGTTTATGTTGACGATATGTTGGTGAAATCAAAGAAAGCGGTAAACCATATGGATCACTTGGCAGAAATGTTTGCAGTCTTCCGAAAATACGGAATGAAACTTAATCCTTTGAAGTGCTCATTTGGGGTAGAGTCCGGAAAGTTCTTGGGTTTCATTGTGAGTGCTAGGGGCATTGAAGCTAATCCTACTCAGATTGCTGCTTTAAAAGAGGTCAAAGCTCCTAGAACAAAGAAGGAATTGCAAAGTCTTAATGGAAAAGTCGCTGCTTTGAGTCGATTCATTTCCAAAGCTACTGATAAATGCATTCCATTCTTTGATGCTCTGAAGAAAGGAAGGAAATTTTTTGACTGGACTCCTGAATGCCAGAAAGCTTTCGATGAGTTGATTCATCATATGGAAATGCCTCCAACACTTTCTAAGCCGGACAATGGTGAAGATCTTTTCGTATATTTGGAAATCTCACGTCATGCTCTCGGTGCAGCGTTGGCACGGGAAGACGCAAAAATTCAACGTCCGGTCTATTATATCAGCAAAAGATTCACTGGGGCAGAGATGAATTATTCAAAATTGGAAAAGCTCGCCTATTGTCTACTGATTGCATCAGGAAAGTTGAGGCCGTATTTCCAAGCTCATCCTATCAAAGTCCTCACTGATCAACCTCTAAAGCAAGTTTTGTTTCGTCCTGAGACTTCGGGTCGTCCTCTGAAGTGGAATATTGAACTCATCTAACACGACATCACTTATCATCCCCGGAGAGCAATCAATGGACAAGCTTTGGCAGATTTCATCGTAGAATGTACAGATAAAGGTGATAGTGAGGAAGAGGTGACCTATAATACCCTAATTCGATGGAAATTATATATTGATGGTGCAAGAAACGATTACTGTTCTGGAGCTGGGGTTATGCTTGAAACCCCTGAAGGGTGGTCATTGTGCTATGCATTGAGATTGGAATTTCCTTCAACAAACAATGAAGCAGAATATGAAGCTCTTATTGCCGGCTTGAAAATTGCAAAAGAATTGAATGTCAAATTGTTGTAGATCTTCAGTGATTCACAGCTTATTGTATGTCAAGTCAAGAAAGAGTTTCAAACTAAAGGAGAACATCTGCCCGCTTACTTGTCAAGAGCCTGGGAACTTCTTGATGATCTTGACCATTATACGATAAATCATATACCGAGAACATGAAGGCAGATTCCCTCGCAAAGTACGCAAGTACTGGTGAAGCTCAATTATTGGGATTAGTTCCTATGGAAGTCCTGTCAGCTCCAAGCACTGATGAGATGGATATTGACTGGATCATGACTATATCTCAAGAGCAAGAATCATGGATTACTCCGATAATGGAATATCTGCTCAACGGTTCTCTACCGGAAAATTCAAAAGAACGACAGAAGTTGCTAAGAAAAGCCTCTAGATATATAATTCAAGATGGCCGATTGTACAGGCGGGGATTCTCAATGCCATTACTTCGATGTGTGACCAAGGAAGAAGCTAAGATAATTCTAGCTGAAGTACACGGAGGAGAGTGTGGAGATCATTTAGGTGGTCAAACTCTAGCAAAGAAAATTCTCCGTTATGGGTATTTTTGGCCAGATATTAACCGTGATGCTGCAACCTATGCTCGAAAATGTGACCGATGCCAGAGATTTGCAAAAATCCCAAGAGCACCATCCACCGAGATAACTTAGATGGTCAGTCCGTTGCCATTTGCTATTTGGGGAATAGATCTCATCAGGCCTTTGCCAACCGCCAAGTCCGGAATCAGATATGCTATTGTTGTTGTTGATTATTTTACTAAATGGGCTGAATCTGAACCATTATCTACTATTACCTCTAAAAAGATGATAAAATTTGTAACTAAGAATATCATTTGCAGATATGGCGTGCCTCAAAAGAGAATCACAGACAATGGAACCCAATTTGAAAGTGAAGAGTTCCAAGATTTTTGCAAGCGATTCAAGATCCAAAAAAGCTTCTCTGCAGTGGCTCATCCGCAGGCAAACGGGCAAGTGGAAGCAGTAAACAAAATTATCAAATCAACCATCAAGAAACAGCTGGAAAAAAGCGAAATGTGGTTGGGTCGATAAGCTACCACTAGCACTATGGGCATATAGAACTACACATAAAACTACGACTGGGCACACTCCATTTTCATTGACGTATGGATCAGTGGCAATGATTCCGGTAGAAATAGAAGTCCCTTCACATAGAAGAATTCATTTCAACCAAGCTGAAAACGAAGAGTTGCAACTTGAAGCACTTGACTTCCTTGATGAAAAAAGGGAAGAGGCTCAGCTCAGAATTGCAGCCCATCAACAAAGAATTGCTAGGCACTTCAATTCCAAAGTTCGCCAACGCAGCTTTGAGATTGGAGATCTAGTCTTGAAAAGGGTCATGACAGCAACAGGAGTGTTTGCGCCAAACTGGGAAGGGCCATATGTCATAGGCAAAAAACTTCTTGATGGCACTTTTGAACTGACAACTGTCGAAGGAGATCCAATTCCAAGAGCTTGGAACAGCAATCACTTGCGTCCATATTTTACTTAAAAGCTTTACTGAAATACTGTAAAAGAATTATGAATGTATGATTCTTGTATTGAAAGCCATTGCAAAGCCAGTGCGAGTGAATAATAAGAACTATAAAGTGGATGTAGGCCCAGTTCTTGGCCGAACCACTATAAATCTTGTGTTCTCTACTATTATAAACTGCCTGTTTTATTTCGATATATAAAGTACTTCAGTTGTATTGCTAAAATGTCGATTTAATATTGCAGGCCATTAAAACAAAGCTTACCCATCACAAGACCAAGCGATCCGTGACATCACTCAACAAATGAATGTTCAGCCACAAAAATTCCAGACTCAAATCTATATAAGAAGTGCTTCAAGCAAACAGTTAGTGGTTCCGCCAGAGGTGGACCCTTCCTAACTAATTGTGATCATTTGTGCAAACAAACATACGATTAATTAGCCTGTATCTGCTCCTGCGAACTCATTTAATGATGAAGTACACTTCTTTGGATAAAATAAGCTACTTGCAAAAGAAAGGAATGTGTGCTTGAAAATGATAACAGGGAACCGCTGATATGAGAAAATGGCGAAAAGACATGGACAAGCAGGCAGCAAACAGCAAAAGACCTCTTCGGAGGCGCAAGCCCTCTTTGGAGGCACAACTCTTCGAAGGATAAAGACCTCTAATGGGACTTGCTAGAAAAAGAAAGTTCTCTTTCTCAACAAAAAAGATTGGTGGAATGACCGGTGGCACAGGACACTCGTTAACCAGCTGAGAACGTTTGTGCAAACAAACAATCCAAGTTAACTTGTGTCTGCCCCGTGAATCCATCCAACCATAGGAAAGAAACTTCCAGGCAATAGCCCTACTCGGAGGCACACATTTCACCGTGATCTGAAATAAAACTTCACACGAGTTGAAAGGTAAAAGACCTCTTCGGAGGCACGCATTCCACCAGATCTGAAATAAAACTTCACAAGTGTCGGAGGCCCATTTCACCAGAGTTGAAATTCTAAAAGACCTCTTCGGAGGCACACATTTCACCGCGATCTCAAAAAAAACTTCACACGAGTCGAAATGTGAAAAGCCCTCTTCGGAGGCCCGCTTCCCAACGAACAGGGAAAAAATAAAAGCCTCTCCCCAGGGGCAAAAACAAAAAGCCCTCTTCAGTGGCCCGCTTCCCAACGAACAGGGAAAAAATAAAAACCTCTCCCCAGGGGCAGAAACAAAAAGCCCTCTTCGGAGGCCCGCTTCCCCGCGTACAGGGAAAAAACAAAAGCCCTCTCCCCAGAGGCACATACAATAAAGCCCTCTTCCCAGAGGCACAATGATACAAAAAACCCTCTTCCCAGAGGCACAATCACACAAAAAACCCTCTTCCCAGAGGCACAATCACACAAAAAAGCCCTCTTCCCAGAGGCACAATCAAATAAAAGCCCTCTTCGGAGGCACACACAGGTCGAAGCCCTTTTTCGGAAGCCCACTTTACCGTGTAGAAAAATTCACTTGCCAAAAATAAAAGTGGCTTTCTTCGAAAGTGAAGTGTAAAAACTTCTTAAAAAAAAGAGAAAGAAAGAAAGAGAAACTTCTCCAATAAGAGGCGCATTCTACTAAATCAGGTAAATATTCCCTTAAAATGGAAAAATTATTCTATAAACTACAGATGCAAACCTCTTTCGAATGGAAAAGTTGTTCTCTAAAGAAAGAGTACAAGTCTTCTCGAAATAGAAGAGTTGTTCTCCAAAATTTTGCCAATGTGAAAGAGGCTGCAATAAACCATGGTATGGGGGTAATATAATATAGTTACAAAAATTAAAACAATGCTCAAGCAACATACCAAAGGTTGACTGCAACATCACACAGAGAAAATAAAGAAACTTGTATTAAAAAGAAGAATAAATGCATTCTCAAATACAGACAGAAGTTTGTACAAGTAAAATAATCAGTATATTCCATACTATGAAATTTTTTATACATGTGCAGGTTTCAGAACAAAAGAAGGCGGGGACCGGTACCCGCACAATTTCGGTCAACACAAGTCTTTATATACACAAGCGAAAAAGCAAAAACAGCGAGACAAAAGCATAAGTCCCAAACCCATCACTTCTTCTTCCTGCCACCTTTCGAGCCTTCGCCTGGCCGGATGATTAACTTTTTGGGCCGTCTTGTGAGAGTGGGGGAAGAAAGAGGAAGGGGTGCAATTGGACTTTCTTCTGCTTTTTCTTCACCGGCAGAAGCTTCTCTCCTTTTATTTGAGACTACACGCTTCCCCTTCTTCCTTGAAGAAGACTCACTGCTCGGAGTGAAAAGTGCAGACAACTTTATGTCATCAGAAATAGTTTGCTCTGGGGTTCTTTCGCCTTCTTCAGGTTCCTCAGTCTTATGTTCTTGAGAAGCGAACGGGTCATCCAAGCCTGGAAGAGCTTCTATCTGCTCCTCTTGTGACCCCGATTGAGAAACGGAAGGGGGAGTAATCTGAAGAGCAGAGAGGAAACAGCTGGAAGAGGGGAAGGTTGGACAACACTTGGCGCTTTCACTACAGGAGAAGAGAAGTTAAAGTCATCATCTCTCATAAAAATAAGAGAAAGCGGTGCATCAAGATTTAAGTAATAATCAAAAAGTTCATCAAGCTCATGGGAAGTAAACAAGCAGTCCACTTGAGCGAGATCAACATTGAGGTTACCTGGAGAAGTAGGCTTTACTATGTCAACTTCAAAGTCATGTGCTTCGGTGCTTTCTTGAACCTCATCTCCAGTGCGGGCGGTGGCACTTTCAATAACAGCTTGAGCAGGAGGTGGAGAATGGGAACTGGAACCAACAGCATCGATGTCGGCCGAAATCAAAGGTTGAACTGGGTCGGTTGAAGTTGCCTTCCCTAAATGTTCTCCTTCTGCCATTTCGGCTCTCTCTTTGGCGAGTTGCTCCTTTCCCCTGGCAAGAGCGGCACATGCATCATCATCTAGATAGTGTGCCATTAAATCCACTTCAGCATATCCGGCTTCTCCAAGCATATCAAGTGCAGCCTCCCACACTTTGGCCAAAGTGATTTCGTACACCGGTCCCAAAAATTTAAGGCTACCGCGTCCCAGAACACTGTGAATGTAAAACTAGAATAAAGTAGAGCTGACTTCGGCTTTAGTTTCCATATGAGATTCCTCGGCTGCTGCTTTGCCAGCAATAGCTTCATCGCACTCTTTTTCAGCTTTAGAAAGTCGAGCTTTTAGCAGTTCAATTTTCAAGTTCTGGGAGTTGGTCTTTTCTCGTAGATGAGCACCGTCGGCTCGGTAGCTATCCACAACTTGTTGTTGTGCTTCAAATTTAGCTTCAGCATCTCTCTGTGCCGCGTGAGCATCTTTCACTTGTTTTTGAAGCACTTCTTCTTTCTGAGAATAGGAAGTGGAAGAAGTGGCGAGCTCGTCCTTAAGTTCTTCAACTTCCGCTTCAAGCTTCTCATTATAAGCGGCAATACTCTTCATTTCGGCATCATGCTGATCGAGTGTTTTCTGCAACTCGGATTTGTCATTTTCCATAGTCAGCATGGCTTCGAGGTTTGCACGATTTACCCTTTGAAGCTCGTCAACAAGTTTCTGCCAACCAGACATTCTCTCTGTATCGATTTTGACGGCATCAAGATTTCGCAACATGGCTTGCTTATCAATCGGGATCAAGTCAAGATCGAAACGCACTCCCTTTAAGCACCAGTGCGGAAATCGTCTTTGAAGAATAGCCGGACCCTGTCCAACTTGATAGGGGGCCTACTTATGATTGTTTAAATATCGTTTCTTTGAAGGGGAGAGAGCCGGAAGGAATTTCCAAAGAAACGGGAGCAGCGGACCTTTCGAAAACTTCAGATGTCGGTTTCTCACCAAGTTTGGCCCGTTTGCTTGGATCCTCAACAACATGACTTTTCCCTTTATCATCACGGGATTTTCGCTTGTGGGAATCATCCTCTCTCTGAGAAGAATCATGTCGTTCGTCCCTTCTCCCGTAGCATTCTTCGTAAGAACGCTTCTCACGAGCCTTCCTCGCAGCTCTTTCTTTGTCGGTTTTCCAGGAAGTAGGAAGATACCTCTTGGGGTCATAAGAGCCAGGTCTTCCATAACGGTGGAAATCATCGTAGTAAGAGCCACTTCGTCCCATTAGAGAACCTGAAAATGAAGAAAAGATAAATTCAGAAATCTTCAAGGCGAGGAAGTTGAATGCATATAAGTGCTGAAAAGTCCTATGTGTGTGTAATGTGCAAACTACACGCGTCAAACTACGAACCACTCCTTGGTTGGGGGGTGATGGCGGATTTTACAGCAAGTGTTAATTCTAGGGCTGACGGAGTTTGTTGCAAGATGGATGTCGCTTCAACTGCTGGAGAAGTACTTTAGCAGTGATAGGATCATCTTTAAAAAGCTCCTGTGAAGTAATCATCAGGTCGCTCAACCCTTCAAAAGTATCATCACCGCTGTGCCTGGCGGGACTTGTTCTCTCAGTTCCTTCATCACCAGATTTCCCGGATTGTTGGGGAGGTTCCTCTTCTTCGATGACCGAGGCAAGTGCAAGTTTGTCGGATGGCCCCGCAACATCAATAGAAGTAGAACACTTTACCAATGAAGCCTCAACAGTATGTTCTTTCGGTGTAAGTTCTTCGACGGAAACTGGGGCACCCGATGCCTCTACTGGAGAATCAGGGACTTCATGAGGTTGAGTAGAACGAGAAGGGTGCAGAAGCCCGTATTGGTGAAGAAATTCGTCTTTCAGCAGAAATTTAATACTTCTTTTCTCAATCGCCACGGCACTTAATCTTTCAAAAGTCGGCTTGTGGCTGAGATTTCTAGAGGGAGGACGAAGTGCTGTAAAGAAAAGAATGAAATTAGCACTTAGCAATTCAGATCTTGAAAAACTCAGAAACGAAAAAAAACGAGGATGAGCAATCTTACTTCCTATTCTCCAGATGGCATAAAACCCTGGGGGGCAGCGAACAAAGAAGAATTGATTCATAAAACCGTGAGCACTTTCTGAAAGATCGGTGATAAGTTTACGGTTTCTGGCATTTCTCACGAGTATGATGGAGGGGTGGTCTTTATTCTTTGCGAATGTGCACAAGTAGCAAATTTCTTCGAAGCTCGGAAGACGGTTATGTAACAACCCGCATATTTATCGATTTTTATATTTAAATATTTTATTTAAATATTTTATCGATACTCGGAATTTAGTCTGAAAAGCAACTTTTTGCATACGGTCGAATTAGGACTCAGGACCACTCCCATTGAGTTTAAAATGCCGTTTGCGACCTTTTTGAGTATAAGCTTCGATATGTTTGGAGTTAGTCAAGTTTTGCTACTTTTTCACTTTGGGTTTGGGTTTGGTTCAGCCCTATGTTTAACTTATACTCAAATCTGAACCACTCTCCCCATTCACTCTCACTTTCTCCTCTTTTCAGTTCTAAAGCATCAATGGTGGGAGAGATGGGAAATTAAAACTCCAAAACCCTAGTTTTCTTTTGCAAATCAAACTCTAGCTCCAAACTAATAGAAGAACCCATTGGTAAGCTTCTCTTCTTCTTTTCCAACTCATTCTCTCTTTGATTTTAGAAAATTCCTAAACCTAATTTAGGAAATGTTTCTCTTTTAAGCTTAGATTGAAGCTTCTTGAGTTGTTATTGAAGAGGAATTGATCTTAGCTTGTTTTTAAAGCTTCTCCTTCATTGATTTGGGTTCAAAGGTGAGATTTTCATCTCACATCTTTTTTTATATCTATCTTTGTGGTTAGGTATGAATTCCTGACATTTGTGCATATTCATTTGCTTTTGATTTGGATTGATTTGGTGAATTTTCCTAATTTGGGTATTTTGGTCCAAGTTTATGAAAATCCTATTATGAATATTTGGACAATGATATTCGGGGTGTATTGAGGATCCGTTAAGGCTGGGTTGTCGCTAAGCATAAACCCTTAGTCGTCTTTGCTCGTCTGATCGCTCCTGATACGTTTTGGCCACTTTGGCCTAGGCAAACTGTTGCCCAGACCAGGTGACCAGACGTCTGGTGACCAAGTCCAGACGTCTGGTTTAGACCTGGAGAGAAAAATATAACCATGCAGAATATATAAAAAAGGCAGAGACTAATTCCAAACGTCTGAAATTTAGGATCAGACGTCTGGATAGGTCTCAGACGTCAGACTTGAAGTTTCAGACGTCTGGGTGTTCTCTGGATTATTCCCAGAGAACAAATCCAGACGTCTGGATTCTAAACCAAACGTCTGATTAGTTTTCAGACGCCTGGATTGGACCTCCAAATGCCTAGAATTGTGCATAGTGCCTATTTGCTTATATTTTTGAGTATATTTCCAACTTTTTCGATTCGTGTTGATTCCCTTTTCGTTGTTATCATTTATTATGGACTTTGATGACATTTTCATCGTGATTTTTGGGAATATCCATTTTGATGAATTCGGTATCGATTTCTTTGGATTTTATTCACATCTTCGTATGTGAATTTTAGTGATTGATTGTTCCTACAATCTTCTTTGTTATTTGTCACTTTAAAAATATAAAGGTTTTCTATACTAGTAGTAAATATCAAAATTCTTTCATCAAAACGATTTCAACATTTATTTTATTAAAAGCTCGTTTCTTAAACCGTTTTCCAATCTATTAGTATATACAAGCCTTTACCTCACTCGTATGAGAAATCTAATTAAACGACCCAGTAAAACGAGTGGTATGAAACACTTGCGTTTACTTCGTCGGTTAATTCTTGGACTTGTTCGGTTGAAACTCTTGTGACAATTTTCTAGTGGAGATCTACAGTTTGTTCGTAAATATTTAAGTTAAGCAAGTGGT
Source organism: Allium cepa (assembly GCA_030765085.1). Taxonomy (NCBI): domain Eukaryota; kingdom Viridiplantae; phylum Streptophyta; class Magnoliopsida; order Asparagales; family Amaryllidaceae; genus Allium; species Allium cepa. The sequence continues at coordinate 268,259,287 of CM060941.1, read as the reverse complement.
TATGGGACATGAAGCTAAACTCATATATTTACTAGCTTAGTGTAATTGACACTTCTCGTTGATCATGACGATCATCTTTATGATTTAGACTAGCAATGTGCGATGTCTCTTTGTCTGTGAGGGAGACTAAACCCCGTTTTGTGGAGTTTCGACTCAAATTGGTGGGGTAGCAACCCATGGTCTTCGGGCCGTTTGTGGAGCTACAGCTCAATTTGTGATGGTTAGCAACCATGGAATTAGCGTTCCGTTTGTGATACACGTGTTAGTGAGCTTTATGCTCCCGTTTGTGATAGGCCTCCCCCCCTTTTTTGTGATTTCTGGATTTCTGTTGATGATTTCTAGAATTTATGCTTCACCAATTTTCGTGATTTCCGTTGATAAGTTTTATCAATATTTGTGCATTGGTGAATTTGTGTGTCATTGACTTTTGTGATTGACATTGATATAATCGTCAATATTTATGGTTTGGTGAATGAAATAAGGAGTATGACATTTCTTTGATTCTTGTGTAGATTCTGTGATATTGATTAATCTCTTGTTGATTTTCAATTACTTATATATATCACAGCTTGGCATTGTGATTATTATGTGTTTAGTCATATCTCTTATTCTATATCGTTTCATCTGATATTTATAGTTAGACTGATCCGTTTATTATTTTCTTATTAAATAATACTCGGGTCAGACCGAGATGTTACAGGTGCTTCAGCTTGACTTCTCACTTGGGATTGATTTCTATGACTTTTGGCTAACTACTTAGATTAGTAGTTTATTTTGTTGTATACACTTGAGATATGGACTCATAGTTGTATTCTTTTGTATAGCACGTGTTGCTATTCTTTTGTATTATTGTGGATCTTTTTGACCACTACTCTGATATACACTTTCATGTGTTAGTTATATATTCATATCTTCTTCCGCCTTTGTGATATGAATTGTCTGTGACTGATTTATGTTATGTTTATTTCTATATTAATTTCCGAAGATATTATAGCCACTGTGTAGTAGCTTTGAGTTTGTGTCGGTATGCCGGATTTCCTCTATAAATGCATGTAATACTATCTGGCATATCGATGCTCGCACAAAGCAATTACACGGATGGTCGCTCCTCAACAACCTTATTCTCCGCGCTAGTTGACAGCATTACACCGTAATGTCCTTGGCTAGCGTGGGTATAGAGGTGGGGCGTCACAGCTTGGTATCAGAGCCAAACTTCGGAACCGTAGAATAATGTAGCAAGGATCATGTCCTAAGTCTTTCTTAGGAGTTGTGCCTTAGGATTTATTCGAGTCTTCGTGCCGGTTCATCCTATTCTCTTTATGATTCCCTGTTTTATCTGTCAAGATTGCTTGATATTCCTTTTGTGAATAACCTTTTTCTTCTTCTTTATTTCTTTCTAAGGGAAGAGAAATGGTTAGACCTGGCCGTCCCAGCGCCGGTCAATCTAGTGCTACTCCCCAAGATGGAGTTTTTATGACTACCCAGCAACTTCTTGACCTTGTCACGAATGCTCAAGCAGCTGGTTCTAATCCGGAACCTACTCACCCTAAATTTGGGTTTGCACGTTTGTGCAATGATTACACCAACTTGGGTGGGAAGCCATCTAAAGGTTCTGAAACTGTCATCGAGGTCCAGGCTTGGTTAAGGACATGCGATCAAATCTTTTCTCGCATGAACCTCATTGATCTTCACAGAGTTCAAGTGGCTTCTAGTATGCTCCAGGAAAGAGCATTAGACTGGTACGAGCTTCTGATTTCTGAGATAAATGAAGCGGATCTCACTTGGGAGAAATTCCGAGAGCGATTCGAGTTAAAATTCATGCCAGAAGCTGAGAAGGTGACTTTGGCTCGCCGCTTTATTGACCTTGTTCAAGGTGAATCTTCCGTGACTGACTATGTCGCGTCTTTTGAATCTCTTTCTATATACGGGGTTGAATATATTAATACCCCATTAAAGAAAAATTAGAGATTCGTCTATGGCTTGAATAAAAACCTCAAGAAGCCATTACTTCTAAAGTTAGAAGTTTCTTTCGACCAACTCATTGATACCGCTCTTCGTCTTGAAGAGGCGGATAGGGAAAATGATGTTGAAGTGGTGGGTTCCAAACCAAACTTCAACAACAAGAAGAGGCCAAACAAATTCAAGGGTCCTTATCCCAATAAGAAAGGGAAGCAAGCAACCCCAGTGGCAAAGACTTCTTCCTTTGGTCGTGGGGAATGCTATAATTGTGGTTCGAAGGACCATTATGCGAACAAGTGCCCAAAGTCTCTCTCGTGTCGCTACTGCAAAGGTCACAGTCATGTTATATCTTCATGACCCAAGCTTCAGGGCAGATAGGAGGGAAAGCTTAATGTTGCTCAAGCCCCTGGCAACACATCTTGTGGCCAAGGTATTTCTCATTCTATTCTTGATGGTATTATTCTATTTCGTGATCATTCCATTCGAGTTCTTTTTGATACGGGTGCGTCCCATTCTTTTATATCAAAAGAACTTGTTGATACTTTTTCTTTGAATGTTTTGTGTTTAATGACTTCTTTGAGAATTGTGAATCCGGTTGGTGGATCCGCAACAATCAGTTTATTGTGTAAAGATGTCGAGATTATTTTGTGTGATTTTTCTTTCCGAGCCGATTTGCATGTCATGCGTTATTTAGGCTTTGGAATGATTTTGGGAATGGATTGGCTTAACCGTTATGAAGCTCATATCCTATGTCCTGAGAGGACTATTCATCTTCGACATCCTCAATTTGTCAAGCAGATTTCTATTAATCTAAAATATTCAGATTCCCGCTTGGTTGCATCTTTGTATTCTTTAAATCCTCATGATGACGATAATGATGATGAGGAAGATATTATTTCTCTTATTCACATTGTTCGTGAATTTTCCGACATATTTGAGCCCGTTTTAGGATTACCGCCTAAGCGAGCAATTGAGTTCAGAATTAACCTTATTCCTGGAGCTCAACCTATTACTCGTCCTCCTTATCGTATGTCCAATAAGGAAAATGAAGAGATGCGTAAACAATTATCCAAATTGGAGATGAAGCAATTTATTCATTCTAGTTCCTCGCCTTGGGGAGCTTCGGCTATTTTCGTGAAGAAATTCGATGGTACAATTAGGCTTTGCGTTGACTACCGCAAACTTAATGATCTTACTATCAAAAATAAATATCCTTTACCTCGGATTGATGATCTATTCGATCAACTTAGTGGTGCTAGAGTCTTTTCACGGTTGGACTTAGCTACTGGGTTTCATCAGCTTCGTATTGCAGAGGATAGCGTTCCTTTGACATCGTTCCGTACTTGCTATGGATCTTATGAATGGCTTGTTATGCCATTTGGTCTAACCAATGCCCCGGCTTATTTCGTTGACCTTATGAATAGAGTTTTCAAAGACCTCCTCGACCGGTTTGTTCTCATCTTCATTGATGATATTCTTGTGTATTCAAAAACCGAGGAGGAACATGAGAAGCATCTTCGGATTGTGTTGGAAACTCTTAGGAGTAATCATTTGAAAGCAAAATTTTCTAAATGCCATTTTGGCAATCTCTTATGAAGTTTCTCGGTCATATTATTTCCGAATTCGGAATTTCCATGGATCCTTCAAAGATTGAAGCGATTCAAGATTGGAAGAGACCGGAGAGTGTGACGGATATTCGTAGTTTTTTTGGATTGGCGGGTTATTACCGCCGTTTTATCAAAGACTTTTCTAAGATTGTCGTGCCTCTCACTAGCTTAACGAAGAAAGGTGTTAAATACATTTGGTCGGACAAATATGAAACTTCTTTTCAGAAATTAAAAGAACTCCTCTCTGATGGTCCTATTCTTGTTATTCCCGAGGGGAATCAAGATTTCGTTGTTTATATCGATGCTAGTCGCGTTGGTTTGGGTGCCGTTCTTATGCAAAGAGAACGTGTTATTGCTTATGCTTCTAGGCAATTAAAGCCAGCCGAGACTAGATATGTCACTCATGATTTAGAGCTCGCGGCTATTGTTTTTGCTCTTTGGATTTGGCATCATTATCTTTTAGGAGAGAAATTTGTTCTTTATACTGATCATAAGTCCTTGAAGTATTTATTCTCTCAAAAGGAACTTAATTTGCGTCAACAGCGTTGGCTCGAATTTCTTGCACCTTATGATCTTGATATCCTTTATACTCCCGGTAAGGGTAATCGTGTCGCCCATGCTCTTAGCCGTAAACAACAAGTAGTTGTTTCTATGATGATATCCGAATGGAACGATCTCGAGATTTTATCCACTTGTGAGATTCGAGAGCGCGTATTCGATTTATGTTCATCTCTTGTTTTATGTAGCCTTGAGGCTCATCCTTCTCTTTTTGACCGCATTCTTGAAGCTCAAGGGCTAGATCCTGAATTGGCTCTTCTTGGCCAAAATATTAAGGATAAGACTGATATTGAAAGTCTGAAAGACTTTGATATCGATTCTCGTGGCGGCATTCGGAAATTTGGTAGACTTATCGTACCAAATATTAGTGATCTTCGAAAAGATATTTTAGAAGATTCCCATCGTTCTAAATTTACCATTCATCCCGGTAGCAGTAAAATGTACGTCGATATGAAGCGACTTTATTATTGGGAGGGAATGAAAATTGACATCGCTAACTTCGTTAAGCGTTGCATGACTTGCCAACTCATTAAGGCCGAGCATCAAAGGCCCGGTGGGTTATTGCAACCTTTAGAAATTCCAATTTGAAAGTGGGACCAAATTTCCATAGATTTTATAGATGGCCTTCCCCGTTCTCGTTCGGGTCATGATAGCTTATGGGTGATCGTTGATAGGCTTACTAAATCCGCCCATTTAATCCCGTTCGATCTAACCGAACCGTTCCTCTTTTGGCCAAACTCTTTATCAAAGAGATTGTTAAATTACATGGAGTTCCTACTTCTATTGTTAGCGACCGTGATCCATTGTTTACTAGTGGATTTTGGAAGAGTCTTCAAAAAGCTTTGGGAACGAAGCTTAATTTTAGCACCGCTTATCATCCCCAATCCGATGGACAAACTGAGCGTGTGAATCAAACTCTTGAAGACCTCCTTCGTTCTTGTGTGTTTGATTCGGTGGAGGTTGGGAAGTCATATTTCCCTTGTTGAATTTTCCTATAATAATAGCTTCCAATCTAGTATTGGTATGGCACCTTTTGAGGCACTCTATGGAAGGCCATGCCGATCTCCTTCTTGTTGGCTTGAGGCCGGTGAGAAGCTGGTTTTAGGTCCAGATTTGGTTCGGGATTCCACAGAGAAGATTGATCTTATTCGTCATAGGATGAAAGAATCCCAGAGTAGACAAAAATCCTATGCCGATAACCGAAGAAGGAAGTTAGAATTTTCTGTGGGTGATCTTGTGTTTGTTCGTGTTTCACCCATGAAAGGTGTTGTACGTTTCAGTCGATCGGGAAAATTAGCGCCTCGATATATTGGGCCATTTCCTATCACCGAACATATTGGTTCCGTGGCTTATCGCCTTTTATTACCGGCTCAGTTTTCTGCTATCCATAACGTGTTTCACGTTTCTCAACTTCGGAAATGTCTTCGAGATTCCGATTCTATTCTTGAGCCCGGTGTTATGGAAGAGATTGAAGTCTCGCCTAATTTAACTTATGAGCAACATCCTATTTGTATCATTGCTTCGGAAGTCAAACAACTTCGAAATAAGGATGTCCCGCTTGTGAAAGTTCAATGGTCTTCAAATCCTAAGGATTGTTCTTGGGAATCTAGTGAGTTCATCGAGCGATCACATCCGGACTTACTTTCCCGTGCCCTTTGAGTTGAACCTTTTATTTCAAATTTCTTTTGTGTTGAATATGCTTTTATGGTTGTTACTTTATATTCTCTTCTTAAATATTGCGAGGACGCAATTTCTTTAAGGAGGGGAGTCTGTAACAACCTGCATATTTATCGATTTTTATATTTAAATATTTCATTTAAATATTTTATCGATACTCGGAATTTAGTCCGAAAAGCTACTTTTTGCATACGTTCGAATTAGGACTCAGGACCACTCTCATTGAGTTTAAAATGTCGTTTGCGACCTTTTTGAGTATAAGCTTCGATATGTTTGGAGTTAGTCAAGTTTTGCTACTTTTTCACTTTGGGTTTGGGTTTGGTTCAGCCCTATGTTTAACTTATACTCAAATCTGAACCACTCTCCCCACTCACTCTCACTTTCTCCTCTTTTCAGTTCTAAAGCATCAATGGTGGGAGAGGTGGGAAATTAAAACTCCAAAACCCTAGTTTTCTTTTGCAAATCAAACTCTAGCTCCAAAGTAATAGAAGAACCCATTGGTAAGCTTCTCTTCTTCTTCTCCAACTCATTCTCTCTTTGATTTCAGAAAATTCCTAAACCTAATTTAGGAAATGTTTCTCTTTTAAGCTTAGATTGAAGCTTCTTGAGTTGTTATTGAAGAGAAATTGATCTTAGCTTGTTTTTAAAGCTTCTCCTTCATTGATTTGGGTTCAAAGGTGAGATTTTTATCTCACATCTTTTTCTATATCTATCTTTGTGGTTAGGTATGAATTCCTAACATTTGTGCATATTCATTTGCTTTTGATTTGGATTGATTTGGTGAATTTTCCTAATTTGGGTGTTTTGGTCCATGTTTATGAAAATCCTATTATGAATATTTGGACAATGATATTCGGGGTGTATTGAGGAGACGTTAAGGCTGGGTTGTCGCTAGGCATAAACCCTTAGTCGTCTTTGCTCGTCCGATCGCTCCCAATACGTTTTGGCCACTTTGGCCTAGGCAAATAGTTGCCCAGACCAGGTGGCCAGACGTCTGGTGACCAAGTCCAGACGTCTGGTTTGGACCTGGAGAGAAAAATATAACCACGCAGAATATATAAAAAAGGCAGAGACTAATTCCAAACGTCTGAAATTTAGGATCAGACGTCTGGATAGGTCTCAGACGTCTGACTTGAAGTTTCAGACGTCTAGGTGTTCTCTGGATTATTCCCAGAGAACAAATCCAGACGTCTGGATTCTAAACCAAACATCTGATTAGTTTTCAGACGCCTGGATTGGACCTCCAAACGCCTAGAATTGTGCATAGTGCCTATTTGCTTATATTTTTGAGTATATTTCCAACTTTATCGATTCGTGTTGATTCCCTTTTCGTTGTTATCATTTATTATGGACTTTGATGACATTTTCATCGTGATTTTTGGGAATATCCATTTGATGAATTCGGTATCGATTTCTTTGGATTTTATTCACATCTTCGTATGTGAATTTTAGTGATTGATTGTTCCTACAATCTTCTTTGTTATTTGTCACTTTAAAAATATAAAGGTTTTCTATACTAGTAGTAAATATCAAAATTCTTTCATCAAAACGATTTCAACATTTATTTTATTAAAAGCTCGTTTCTTAAACCGTTTTCCAATCTATTAGTATATACAAGCCTTTACCTCACTCGTATGAGAAATCTAATTAAACGACCCAGTAAAACGAGTGGTATGAAACGCTTGCGTTTACTTCGTCGGTTAATTCTTGGACTTGTTCGGTTGAAACTCTTGTGACAATTTTCTAGTGGAGATCTACAGTTTGTTCGTAAATATTTAAGTTAAGCAAGTGGTTATGGGACATGAAGCTAAACTCATATATTTACTAGCTTAGTGTAATTGATACTTCTCGTTGATCATGACGATCATCTTTTTGATTTAGACTAGCAATGTGCGATGTCTCTTTGTCTGCGAGGGAGACTAAACCCCGTTTTGTGGAGTTTCGACTCAAATTGGTGGGGTAGCAACCCATGGTCTTCGGGCCGTTTGTGGAGCTACGGCTCAATTTGTGATGGTTAGCAACCATGGAATTAGCGTTCCGTTTGTGATACATGTGTTAGTGAGCTTTATGCTCTAGTTTGTGATAGGCCACCCCCCCTTTTTTGTGATTTCTGGATTTCTGTTGATGACTTCTAGAATTTATGCTTCACCAATTTTCGTGATTTCCGTTGATAAGTTTTATCAATATTTGTGCATTGGTGAATTTGTGTGTCATTGACTTTTGTGATTGACATTGATATAATCGTCAATATTTATGGTTTGGTGAACGAAATAAGGAGTATGACATTTCTTTGATTCTTGTGTAGATTCTGTGATATTGATTAATCTCTTGTTGATTTTCAATTACTTATATATATATATATCACAGCTTGGCATTGTGATTATTATGTGTTTAGTCATATCTCTTATTCTATATCGTTTCATCTGATATTTATAGTTAGACTGATCCGTTTATTATTTTCTTATTAAATAATACTCGGGTTAGACCGAGATGTTACAGGTGCTTCATCTTGACTTCTCACTTGGGATTGATTTCTCTGACTTTTGGCTAACTACTTAGATTACTAGTTTATTTTGTTGTATACACTTGGGATATGGACTCATAGTTGTATTCTTTTGTATAGCACGTGTTGCTATTCTTTTGTATTATTGTGGATCTTTTTGACCATTACTCTGATATACACTTTCATGTGTCAGTTATATATTCATATCTTCTTCCGCCTTTGTGATATGAATTGTTTGTGACTGATTTATGTTATGTTTATTTCTATATTTGTTTCCGAAGATATTATAGCCACTGTGTAGTAGCTTTGAGTTTGTGTCGGTATGCCGGATTTCCTCTATAAATGCATGTAATACTATCTGGCATATCGATGCTCGCACAAAGCAATTATACGGATGGTCGCTCCTCAACAGCCTTATTCTCCGCGCTAGTTGACAGCATTACACCGTAATGTCCTTGGCTAGCGTGGGTATAGAGGTGGGGCGTCATACGTTAAGTGTCCTCATGAATAGAACGCACAATCCCATTAGGATGGCGTAGCCATTGGGATGCAGTTGAAAGGGAGAGATGGTTAGTCAGAGAAGGAGTTGTTGAAGAAATTCATTGAAAGGAGGAATGGCACCACATAGGCACATCTGACGGTTGATGGCGATAAAACGGAGGGGTGGCCTATCAGCAGTATCGTTTGGCCCAGGAAGCATAGCGTCTGCTTCAGGAATACCAAACTGAATACGTAACTGGTTGAATGCCCGCTGACTCAGAGAAGTTGGAGTTCTTTCCGGAAGATTATCCAATGGATTGGCTATCGGGAAGACCCCTTCGGCTTGCTCTATTATCTCTTCTTGAGAAGACATTCTACATAAGGAACTGGATATTCAAATATGAAGGTGCACGTTTCCTAAATGTGTGACGTGTTGTGCAAAACTAATAAAACGACAAGCAAATGTAACTGAAAAATAAACTAATATGCAATTGCCAATTTTAAAGTTTCAGAGCTTATTGTTTTAAGTCCAAATACAAGTACAGTGTTGATGCAAACAGGTCAATTTTAATTGATTAATATGGCTTTGCTTTAATACTTCATTTGAATTTGTCGATTTCAGCATTTCATATAATTTCTTTAAGTTGATTATCTTTTATCGACTAATCTGTCATTCGATGTGGGCGGTCAGTGGTAGTATATTCGTCCCATTTTTCTGCAAATGTTGTATTTAATAGGTTATTAGCATTAAAGTTAATGAGATCTGTAAATAAGTGCAACAAGTTCAGAAATGTTATCTCGGCAGTTCAAGTTGGGAATTCAATTCAGTAATGTCATGTTCATTCGAGTTGAAAGGAGTTCCGGGCAATGCAAAACAGGCTAAGTCCTAGGTCGCTCAAATTCATACGCGACCTACGACCTATACATGTGCGACCAGCGACCTATGCCACAAGAAGTTAAATCGTTAATCTCCTAGGTCGCTTGGCTTCAAAATTTTAATGGAAAAGGCAGCGCAAATTTGGCTAAGTCTTAGGTCACTCGAGCACACACACGACCTACAGCTTAAGTCGCAGGAAGATATGTCGCAAAGGGCGGTGTCACGAGCAGTCAGGTCATGAAGGTTAGCTTAGGTCGTAGGAAGATAGGTCACGAAAGGACGATCCACAAACAGTTAGGTCGATCAGGTTTTTAGGTCGGTTAAAGTTACTAGGTCGTTTCTGAGACGACTCGGCAATATCAAACTCCTCCCATCAAAACTCTTATAACCTTCTTTCCACTCATCAACTGCCGCATGTCCATCCCCTCCAATTCACCAGAAGCGCAACAATTCAACCTGGAACCCAATAGCCCAATAACCCATCCTCCAAACTCACCGACCAGCTAATTCGAGGCATTACAATCCATCACCTCCTCCTCAAATCATCAAGGATCACCCAAAAGACAAATCAAGCCACCTCAATTCCATCAGAAATCAATCGTGGCATGGTTCGCGATGAAACATAAAAAATATGAAGTTGGACCAAAGGTTAGAGACGAGAATCCAAAACTCGTGATTTAATGATGATTGTAAGTTGAGCGGAGAATGGATTCACTTACGCAATGAAGTTGCAAGGATGATCGGTGATTGGTGAGTTCAAGTTGGAAGTTTCTTCAATGGCGTTTCTAAAGGCTGAAGCAAGTAAGGAGGAAGAAATGACTTAGCGGGTAATATAGGGGGAAAAAGGAAGACGAATGGACACGCGAGTTAACTAATCTCTTAGGCCGCTTACGACCTGGCAAAGTTAAGTCGAAGCACACGACCTATGGCATAGGCGTATACTTCTAGGGGCAAATGTTAACTCCACTATTCCACAGCTCAGCGACCTAAGGAAATGAACGACCTAAAGACCCCCAACGACCTAGCAACCTAAAGGTATCGCGACCTAGCGACCTAAACTCTCAACGACCTAGCGACCTAACCATCAATAGCATGTCACAGCAAAGAGGCTTCGCGACCTATGGCCTAAAGCGACCAAACGACCTGTGGGATGCAGCGACCTAAAGTGTGAAGCGACCTGGTAGCTAAGTGGATTTACTGACCTAATGGATTAAAGAACCTAACGACCTAATGAGCTAATGAGTTAACGACCTAAGGACTTAACGACATAGCGAGCTATACAAAACCAAGGTAACCTGTCTCCCTTACGTCGTTCCTTCCCTAGGTCGCCCGCGACCTATGACTTGTTCAGGTGATCAAGGGCGCTCCTGTTAGACCATAAACTGTGTCTACTAAGTCGCTCACGACCTACGACCTATTCCTAAGTCGTCTACGACCTAACTCCGAACTCTCCTATAAATACCCCACTTACTCCAACAGGAAGGGGATCTTTTGGCTCATTTCTGGAACGCTGATACTCTGCTGAATTCTCGACTCACTCGACACTTCAAACACGAAAGACATCTCAACAAACTTCAAGAGGAAATCTAACACAATCGACATGGATTCAAAGAATTCTTCTACATCAGAGTTCTAGTTATTTATCCCATCAGTGTTGTAATCGAAGATTGTTGTAAAGTTGTAATTGATTCGGCAATAAAGGAGATTAAAGTGGACGTAGGCTTAACCTGAAGCCGAACCACTATAAAACTGTTGTCTTTTACTGCTTTTTCTGTGACTTTTCTACTTACTTTTAATTCCCGTATAGACGGGTGGTGCTTTCACTTAATCTCCACTTACACCAGGGTGTTAGCGTTCAATTTTAAGCATTAACAAAGTTTAAACTTAAAATAATTCTACGTTTTTGGAAAAATTGGAAAGAAGGGATTTTGCTCGGGATTTAACCTGAGTTGTCTTCGGTTTGACCCGAAGTTAAGTAAAGAACAGATTCTTAAGCTTTTAAGATCAATTTTATTTGGAATTTAAATTTAAATCAAGTTTAAACTTCTTATTTAAACTTACTCTTTTATAATTGTTTCTTTGACTATTGATTAAGAAATTTTGGAACATTTGTTTAGCTTAAATTTTATAAAATAATTTTAAAACTTAATTTAAAATGGAAGTTTATGATTTTTATAAAAGAAAGTTTTAAGACACAAATTGAATTGAAATAAGTTTTGTGATTTTTGGATTTCTTTTGATGACTTCTAGAATTTGTGTTTCACCAATTTTTGTGATTTCGTTGATAAGTTCTATCAATATTTGTGCAGTGGTGAATTTTTGTTTCAATAACTTTTACAATTGGCATTGTGATGTTTGCCAATATTTGTGACTTGGTGAATAAAAACAAAGAGTATGACATTCTTTTTGATCTTTGAGAAGATTCTTGTGATATTGATTAATCTCTGGTTGATTTTCAATTACATACTTATCACTATATGGCTTTACAGTTATCATACGTTTTTGTCATATCTCATCCTATATCATTTTATCTGATATTTATAGCTAGACTGATCCGTTTATTATTTTCTTATTAAATAATACTCGGGTCAGACCGAGATGTTACATGTGCTTCTGCTTGCCTTTTTATATGGATCCATCATCTGACTTTTGTCTAACTACATTAGATTTGTAGTTTTTGTTGATATACATTAGAGATAGAGACTCTTTGATGTATACATATTCTTTTGTGTAGCATTTGTATCTATTCTTTTGTGCTATTGTGGATCTTGTTTGAACACTACCCTGATGTACACACTTTCATGTGTTATATTCTATCTTTTTCCGCCTTAGAGATATGAACTTCTGTGACTGATTTGTGTTATGCTTATTTCTATATTTGTTTTCGAAGATATTATAGCCATTGTGTAGTATTTTTGAGTTTGTACCGGTATGTCAGATTTCCTATTGAAATGAAATGCATATTACAGTATCTGATATATCAGTGCTCGCACAAAGCAATTACATGGATTGTCGCTCCTCAACAGCTTTATTCTTCGTGCTAGTTAGCGGCATTGCTCCGTAGTGCCCTTGGCTAGTGTGAGTACAGAGGTGGGGCGTCACAGAAATTATGTTTTGTTAAACTTCAAATTTAACAGGTAAATGATTATTTATTCTAAAACTTAATTAATGGTTTAATTGAGTAAAGATTAGTTATGAAGATAAAATGTGATTAATAATTAAGGCATTAATGAGAAAATGTTTTATCTTAAGGTTAATTAAAGCTTCTAATGAATTGTGATTAACTAAGTTAATTATGGAAATCAAGTGTAATTAATTAATTTAGTTATTTAATTATTTATAAAGGATTAATTAGGTAATTAACTAAGAGTAATTAATTGGTTTAATTAATAATTAATTAAAGGTTATTAATTAATTAATTTAAGGTTAATTAATTAAGGATTATTAATTAAAGATTGTTAATTAATGATCAGAGATTAATTAATTAAGTAATTAAGAATGAATTAGTCAAGTAACTAAGATTTGATTAATTTAGTAATTAGAGAGTTGTTAATTAAGTAATTAGAGGTTGCTTAATTAATAATTAAGGTATACTTAATTTGTAATTAAGTTTTATTAATTAATAATTAGGTTTTATTAATTAATACTTTAAGGATGATTAACCAAAGGTAATTAAGGATTAATCAAAGGTAATTAAGGATTAATCAAAGCTGATTAAGGATTAATCAAGGGTAATTAAGGACTAATTAAAAGTAATTGAGGGTTCATTAACTGTTTAATCAACTAGTGATTAAGGATTAGTTAATTTGTAATTAAGATTGTTAATTAATAATTAAGTTTTATTAATTAATAAGAGATAATTAATTAGTTAATTAATGATTAATTAATTAATTATAAGATTAATTATGGATTAATTAATTTGTAATTAAGAGATATTGATTAATAGTTAAGGTTATTAATTAATAGTTAATGACATTAACCAGTTAATTAAAGGTTAATTAATTGATTATAAAAGTAATTAAGGGTTGATTACTTTGTATTAAAGGAGATTAATTAATAATTGAGGTTTATTAATTGATAATTAAAGGATAATTAATCTGTGATGGAGACTAATTAATGGATTGAAAGGATAATCAAGAAGTGGTTAATTAATTAAAGGTTTGTAATTAATTAATGATTGTTTGAGCAAGATTAGGAGATTAATTCTTAAGTAATTGATTTAATTTAAGATGATTAAATCAATTATAACATGGATTAATAATTCCTATTTATGGATGATTGTTGTAATGACCCGTATTTTTACGTATCGATAGATCGTAGAATTATTAGGTCGTTAGTGTTGTTTAAGGCATCTTTAGCCTAAGTCGTATGAATTTAACTCGTAAGGAATTGACCCGTGTGGAAGTTAGGTTGAGTTAGAGGAACTAACGGGTTAAGAGGTGAGTTGTGTACGAGTCAGTGGGGTTTTAAGTCGTAAACGACTTAGGAGATTACGACCTAGCAGTTAAGATGAGTTAACGAGTTAGTGTGTTAGGTCGTTAACGAGTTATAAAAGTTGCCGAGTTATAGAGGTTACGAGTTATGGGTTTCTGAGCGACCTAGTAGTATTACGAGTTATAGAAGTTGGCACAAGTTAAGTGATAGGTCGTATACGAGTTAGGCTGATAGAGCGACCTATAGAGGTAACGACCTAAGAGTTAACGAGTTAGGGAGTTACTAGAGTCTTAAGTCGTAGACGACCTATAGTAATAGACGACCTAAAGGTTAGACGACTTAGTGATTTGGGACGAGTTAAGGGTTGACGACCTAAGGGGTTAGGTCGTATGATAGTTAGGTCGGTGGAGTTTTGGAACGGCCTAAGGAAGTTAGGTCGTAGACGAGTTATGGCCTGGTAGTTAAGTCGTCATGTTTTAGGTCGTAGCATTGTTAGGTCGTAAGCTGATGAGTCGTAACTCGTGTAAGTCCTTAGGTCGTATGTGTGATAAGTCGTATGAAAGCTTGAGTCGTAGGTCGTAACCTAATAGGTCGCGGCATAGCGGATCCTCATTCGTTTTAGGTCGCGTAGCATCTGGACCATTGGATTGTTATACCATGTTAAGTCGTTAGCGACTTAGAGATAAGTCGTAACTCGTGTTGCTCGTTAGGTCGGAAGGTTGGGCCGCTTGTTGTTAGGTCATGAGTAATCGTTAGGTCGTGGGGTAGATAGGTCGGCAACGACTTAAGTTAGGTCGGGGAAAATCTTAGGTCGGCAACGACCTAAAACCGAGCCTACGAGTTACGACCTAAGGGGGCGATCTGCCTATAAATAGAGGGCTTTGGCTCACTCTTTGGCACCGGTTTTTGAAGCGACGAAGTGCTACCATTTTGAGAGCTCGTCTATAACAGTTCTTCACTTCTTTTCTCTACTCTAATCTAGTGTTAACATCCATCCAAGATCGAAGATCAAGATCGAAGATCCAAGAGCCAAAGTTGAAGATCTTCATCCAACGAAGTGAGATTTCATCGTTTCAAGCGGGATTTTGACGAATCAAGCTTGAATCTTTGTGATGCAGCAAGACATATGGGAATTCAGAAGTTAGACCGTATTAAGTCGTGCACGAGTCAAGGAGCTTCGAATTTAAGTCGTAAGTCGTACACGAGCTTAAGACGTGTATGCTTGATGAGTCGGTCACGGGATAGTGGGAGCATGAGTCGGTGCCGATTTAACGAAGCTTGGAGGAGTTCCTGCTTGATGAGTCGTCCACGAGTCATCGGTCTAGCCATAAGTCGTTTGCGACTTATTAAAGCAATGGGGAACAAAACTATGAGTCGTTCAGTATTAAAGGAGCTTGAGTCGTCTACGACTCAACGTATAAGTCGTCCACGACTTATAACGAAGCAAAGGAAAACCCAGCTAGCGAAGGCCTTGAGTTGGAGGGAGTTAAGGCGGCAAGGACTTGAGTCGGCATGCGCGTGAGTCGGTCGTGTTGAGATGAGTCATGTATATACTATGTGAGTCGGTCTTGTATAAGTCGTGAGTCGTCATATTTCTTGAGTCGGAGGAGTTGTATTGGCAGGCTTGTTAAGTCGCATGATGTTGAGTCGGCTAGCGACCTAGTGAGTCATTGGCATGT
Source organism: Allium cepa (assembly GCA_030765085.1). Lineage (NCBI taxonomy): Eukaryota > Viridiplantae > Streptophyta > Magnoliopsida > Asparagales > Amaryllidaceae > Allium > Allium cepa. The sequence continues at coordinate 268,243,513 of CM060941.1, read as the reverse complement.
GCTGTTTGGATCGGTTGTAGTTGAGTCGGAGGAAGCGGCTGTGAGTGAATGATAGATCGGCAACGACCTACTATAAGTCGTAAGTCGTGAGTTGTGTCATATTTTGTTGTTTTCTTTGTTGAGTCATGTGTGTTGAGTCGGCGCCGACCTAAGGGATGTTGAGTCGGTGACGACTTATGGAGGCAGTTGTAAAAACACTATAAATAGGCGTGTGTTGTAATTTTTAAAGTTGTTGACATTTGAATAAAATTCTCTTTGTTAGCTTTGTGCTTTCATACAATTGGTAGTTGAGTGTTATCTCCTATCTCCTCATTCGGATAATCGAGTGCGCTCGATTCGACGTTCGTAGAAGCCGATTCACGGAATCTAGTGCGCTAGATCAACGTCCGAAGAATCGTAGATCTTTGTTTCTCGGCATCGTGCGCGATCAACGAGACGAAGATAGCTAGAATCCGGTATCTTTGGATCAACGGATTTGGGCCATTCAGTATTCATCAATTCACCAATTGCTACATTCACCGATTGAAGATTGTTTTCGAATTATCCGCTGCGTCATTATTGGTATCAGAGCCATACTTAGCCAATCATAGCTAAGTTTGATTCTTGGAGCCAAGTTTTTTGAAGTTTATGAAGTTTGAAGTTGTTCATTGTGTTCATATTGAAGTTGCATCAAGTTTGAAGAGTTTGATCCATTCCATTTAGGATCAAAAGGAGCAAAGGTGTTTGAATTGGACTTGTGGAAGTTTTGCGCGCCAAGGTTTGAAGTGTAGGACCTTGCCGAGCTAAGTCTTTACCGACTTAGTGGTGAGCCGAGACAAGTTGGAGTGACCTTACTTAAGTCGTTAACTCGTTGCCGAGTTAGTGTGCGCCGTGACTTGTTGATTGTTGTCTTATGTGAATTTTTGAAGTCTTGTGATTGAATTGTTGAAGTTTTGTGAAGTTTTCAACCATGCCACCAAGGAGAGCTAATCGTCATCAAAACGTTGAAGCTTTGTATCGTAGAGAAGAAGCCGAGCTTATGGAACAACGTATTAATGATAAATTTGATGAAGGCATTGGTAAATTAGAAAGATTGATGAATGATTTGAATCAAAGGAGGAGATCACCAAACTCGAACCATGGAGGAAACCGAGTTTCGCCATCGGTTACGGAAGCGAGGAGGGTATCGCCACATTCTTGTAGAGATAGAAGAGAAACATCAATTTCATCACGAAGAGATCATCATGACTATGCACATGAAGAAAGAAGAAGTCAACGTGAATTTGACCATGAAGCATATAGAGATGAGGAGAGACATAGTCAAAGAAGCATGCATGAGCGAAGGGATGATATTGGTCGAGATCGATGTAGGCGTACTTTTGATTTTGTTGAAGAAGGTGATAGAGCAAGTATTCATTATCGAGATCGAGACCAAGTTCGAAATTCTTATCGTGATATTGAAGATGATCGTCGTTGGGAGTCGGGTATGAAAATGGAGATTCCGGAGTTTAAAGGCGGGATGATTGCTGAAGAGTTTTTAGATTGGGTTTCAAATGTGGAGGAAATCTTTGATTTCAAGGAGGTGCCGGAGAATCGAAGGGTGAAGTTAGTTGCTACAAGGTTGAGGGGGAGAGCATTGGCATGGTGGCAGCAAACTAAACTTACTCGAGAACGGATGGGAAAGTCAAAGATAGAATCTTGGGAGAAGATGAAGAAGTTGATGAGATCTACTTTCTTACCTTATAATTACCAGTCACTTATGTACCAGAGGTTGCAGAATTTAAGGCAGGGGACAAAGTCTGTTAGTGATTATGCTGATGAATTTTACCAACTCATTGCTAGAAACGATATTATGGAGACAGAAGAACAACTAACGGCTAGATTCATTGGGGGATTGAGAATGCAGATCCAGGATATGGTTAATATGTTCGATCCTAGATCCGTTGCAGAGGCACATCAGAAAGCGTTAGCTTGGGAGAAACAAGGAAGGCGTGGAGGAGGTGTGTTTACTAATTCTAATAATCCAGTGAAGGGTGTTGGTGGAAGTTCTAGTGTTCCTAAACCTGTTACAAAGCCAGTGGTCAAGGAGGTTGAGAAGGCGAAGGCTAGTAGTGGGTTCAAATGTTATAACTGTCAGGAGTTGGGGCATAAAAGCAATGAGTGTCCGAAGCCGAAGAAGAGAACCATGGTTGTAGAGGTTGAAGCAGATGATGGTGAGGAGGCAGAGTATTCAAATGTACCTTATGTTGAGGAGGAAGAAGAAGTGTCGGGTGATGAAGGTTGTAATCTTATGATGAGGAGAAGTTGTTTGACACCAAAGCAAGAGGAGGATTGTAGTTGGCTGAGAAGTAATATTTTTCAATCGACATGTACTATTTTGGGAAAAGTCTGCAAGTTCGTTATTGATGCGGGAAGTTGTGATAATATTATTTCTACAGAGGCAGTTAGAAAGTTGAACTTGAAGACCGAGGAGCATCCTAAACCATACAAGCTAGCATGGTTAAGGAAAGGGGGTGAAGTGAAAGTGTGTCGAAGGGCTTGTGTTAATTTTTCGATTGGGAAGAAGTACAAAGATGAAATCTGGTGTGATGTCGTAGATATGGATGTTTGTCACTTATTGTTGGGCAGGCCATGGCAGTTTGATAGAGCAGTTCAGCATGACGGTCGTGCCAACAGTTACAGTTTCATGTTCGAGGGTACTAAAATCACTTTAGTTCCTAAGAGACAGCAGCAGAAGGAGAGCAAGCTAGAAGAGATTGAAGAATTGAAAACTCTGTTGACTTTGAAGGAGTTTGTTAAAGAAGTGGAGGAAGAACCGGAAGTGTTTTTGTTGATTGGGAGAGAGAGTAGTGAAGAAGTTGAGATTCCCGAAGAAGCAAAGCCAGTTTTGGAAGAGTTTGAAGATGTCTTTCCAGAGGAGTTGCCAAAGGAGTTACCACCACTTAGAGACATTCAACATCAGATTGATCTTGTTCCAGGAGCAGTGTTACCACATCGACCACATTACCGTATGAGTCCGAAGGAACATGAGGAGTTACGAAGGCAAGTGGAAGAGTTGCTTGAGCAGGGGCGAATTCAGGAAAGTTTGAGTCCATGTGCTGTGCCAGCATTGTTGGTACCCAAGAAGGACGGAACTTGGAGAATGTGCACTGATAGTAGAGCTTTGAATAAGATCACTGTTCGTTACAGATTTCCTATGCCGAGGTTGGATGATTTGCTGGATCAGTTGAGTGGGGCAACTATATTCTCGAAGATTGATTTGAAAAGTGGTTACCATCAAATTCGAATCAGACCTGGAGATGAATGGAAGACAGCTTTCAAAACAAGAGAGGGGTTGTACGAATGGTTGGTTATGCCATTTGGTTTGTCAAATGCACCTAGTACATTCATGCGGGTGATGAATCAAATCTTTCGACCATTCATTGGGAAGTTCGTCGTGGTTTACTTCGATGATATTCTGATTTATAGCAGGAGTACGGAAGAACATGTTCTACATTTGAGGGAAGTGTTGCTTATTCTTCGTGAAGAACAATTTTATGCTGCTACAAAGAAATGTGTGTTTATGACACCCAGTGTTTTATTCCTGGGTTATGTTGTTTCAGGGAAAGGTATTCAAGTTGACCAGAGCAAAGTTGAAGCAGTCAGGAATTGGCCACAGCCAAAGACAATTACAGAAGTGAGAAGTTTTCATGGGCTAGCGTCATTCTACCGAAGATTCATCCCACACTTCAGTAGCGTGATGGCTCCAGTTACCGATTGCATGAAGGGTAAACAGTTTACATGGTCAGAGGAAGCGGGAATTGCTTTTGAGAGAATCAAGGAATTGTTGACGTCTGCACCGATTCTTGTTCTACCTAATTTTCAGTTATTGTTTGAATTGCATACTGATGCTTCGAAGGTTGGAATTGGAGGAGTTCTAAGTCAGAATGGGAAGCCAGTTGCTTATTTTAGTGAGAAACTGTCTGGGGCGAAGATGAGATACAGTACATACGATGTTGAGTTTTATGCTGTTGTACAGGCTGTTAAGCATTGGAGACATTACTTATTTCAGAAGGAATTTGTTCTGTACACTGATCACGAAGCTTTGAAACATTTACAGGGACAGGATAAAATTTCAGCGAGACATGCATCATGGATTTCTTACTTACAGCAGTTTACTTTTGTCGTTAAGCACAAATCAGGGGTGACCAATCGAGTAGCAGATGCTTTGAGTAGGAGGAGTCATTTACTAACGACAATGAAGGTTGAAGTAACGGGGTTTGAAATGTTGCCTGAGATGATTGAAGGAGATCCTTACTTTGTGAAATATGTTGAGAAAGTGAAGGATGGGAGTACCGATGAATTCATGTTAGTTGATGGTTTTCTGTTTAAAGGAAATCGTTTATGTATTCCGGATTGTAGTTTGAGGATGAAGATTGTGAAGGAGTTGCACGAGGAAGGACATGTGGGCCGTGATCGTACTTTGCAGTTGATTTCACAGTCTTATTTTTGGCCGTCGATGAGGAAAGAGGTTGAGAGGTTCGTGGAGCGATGTCATATTTGCCAAGTTTCAAAGGGGACAGCAACGAATGCAGGGTTGTATATGCCATTACCAGTACCATCTAAGCCATGGGTTGATATTAGCATGGATTTCGTTTTGGGTTTGCCGAGAACTCAAAGGGGAAATGATTCGATATTTGTTGTGGTGGACAGGTTTTCAAAGATGGCACATTTTGTTGCTTGCAAAAAGACAACAGATGCAGTTCGAGTGGCGCAGTTATTTTTCAAGGAGATTTATCGACTTCATGGTTTACCAGAATCTATTGTTTCTGATCGAGATACTCGTTTTCTGAGTCACTTTTGGTTGAGTTTGTGGAAGATGGTGGGAACGAAACTGAAATTTAGTAGTGCTTATCATCCGCAAACTGATGGGCAGACAGAAGTTGTTAACAGGTCATTGGGAAATTTGTTGCGTTGTCTTGTACAGGATAATTTGAGAAGTTGGGACATAAAGCTATGCCAGGCAGAATTTGCTCATAATCATGCAGTGAATCGTAGCACAGGATTCAGTCCGTTTCAGATTGTTTATTCAAACTTACCAAGGGGACCGTTGGATTTAGCAGTTGTACCACAATCAAAAGGAACAGTTAAACGAGCTGCGGATTTTGTTGAAGAGCTGAATGAATATCATAAAATCGTTCAGGAACGATTGGAGAAATCGAATGAGAAGTATAAGAAGTCTGCAGATTTGAAACGTCGAAATGTTGAATTTAAAGAAGGTGATTTGGTTTATGCTATTTTGACAAAGGATCGTTTTCCAGTAGGTACTTACAACAAGTTAAAAGCCAGAAAACTTGGTCCAGTTGAAGTTTTGAAGAAAATCAATGAGAATGCTTATCGATTAAAGTTACCAGATGTTGTTTATACTTCTGATGTTTTTAACGTCAAACATTTGATTCCATATTATGGGGATGAACATTTTGATGAGGAAGAATTTGCAAATTTGAGGACGAATTTTTCTCAACCAGGGGAGGATGATGCAGCAAGACATATGGGAATTCAGAAGTTAGACCGTATTAAGTCGTGCACGAGTCAAGGAGCTTCGAATTTAAGTCGTAAGTCGTACACGAGCTTAAGACGTGTATGCTTGATGAGTCGGTCACGGGATAGTGGGAGCATGAGTCGGTGCCGATTTAACGAAGCTTGGAGGAGTTCCTGCTTGATGAGTCGTCCACGAGTCATCGGTCTAGCCATAAGTCGTTTGCGACTTATTAAAGCAATGGGGAACAAAACTATGAGTCGTTCAGTATTAAAGGAGCTTGAGTCGTCTACGACTCAACGTATAAGTCGTCCATGACTTATAACGAAGCAAAGGAAAACCCAGCTAGCGAAGGCCTTGAGTCGGAAGGAGTTAAGGCGGCAAGGACTTGAGTCGGCATGCGCGTGAGTCGGTCGTGTTGAGATGAGTCATGTATATACTATGTGAGTCGGTCTTGTATAAGTCGTGAGTCGTCATATTTCTTGAGTCGGAGGAGTTGTATTGGCAGGCTTGTTAAGTCGCATGATGTTGAGTCGGCTAGCGACCTAGTGAGTCGTTGGCATGTGCTGTTTGGATCGGTTGTAGTTGAGTCGGAGGAAGCGGCTGTGAGTGAATGATAGATCGGCAACGACCTACTATAAGTCGTAAGTCGTGAGTTGTGTCATATTTTGTTGTTTTCTTTGTTGAGTCATGTGTGTTGAGTCGGCGCCGACCTAAGGGATGTTGAGTCGGTGACGACTTATGGAGGCAGTTGTAAAAACACTATAAATAGGCGTGTGTTGTAATTTTTAAAGTTGTTGACATTTGAATAAAATTCTCTTTGTTAGCTTTGTGCTTTCATACAATTGGTAGTTGAGTGTTATCTCCTATCTCCTCGTTCGGATAATCGAGTGCGCTCGATTCGACGTGCGTAGAAGCCGATTCACGGAATCTAGTGCGCTAGATCAACGTCCGAAGAATCGTAGATCTTTGTTTCTCGGCATCGTGCGCGATCAACGAGACGAAGATAGCTAGAATCCGGTATCTTTGGATCAACGGATTTGGGCCATTCAGTATTCATCAATTCACCAATTGCTACATTCACCGATTGAAGATTGTTTTCGAATTATCCGCTGCGTCACTTTGCTGTCCAGATCTGAAGCGTATTGCTTTTGGGTTGTTTTGGAGATTCGGTGAGTGGTAGTTATCTCTCACGCGGACCCAAAGGAGTATATTGGATCGGTGGTTTGTTTATGTGTTGTAGATAGTGATTTCATACATTTTCCTTAGATTCAAGTGTAGATCCATTACTTATGAAGATGTTTACTTATGCAAGTTCATTCATCAAGTTGTAGAGACAAAACCTATGATTTATATTTGTTAGATCTATGCTAGAAACCCATGATTCATGCATGTTAGACTTATGCTCATTTATTTACGAAATTTCCATTATAGTTAATATTGCTTGTTAGATCTTGTTTGAATGTTTGATTGCTTGTATTGATGATTGATTTGATTGTTTCAAGTTAGCTAGTAGTTGATTTGGAACAAGATGGTTGAAGATGATTCAAAAGCTAGGTGGAAAGGCTCTTGAATGGTGAAAGCTGCTTGTGGCATATGAAGCGGATGATGAAGCTCATATGGATGAATTCGAGGATTTTGCTATGATTAGAGGGAGCAAAACATGATGATGATGATGGACTTTGCCATGATGCGATGAGGTGAAGCATGATGTTGAGATGAACTTTGCTAAGATGCGATGGAGCAAAGTATGATGTGAGATAGTCTTGGTTTAATCCAGGCGGGATCATTCCAAGCAGGTTAATGACTCGATGATGCGGTTCGAGTTGGTTGATAATGGATGGCTCGAGAGGCTCTTGAGCTAGTTTGAGAATAGTCGTCGAGGAGGATGACTAGGAGGCTGAGACTTCATCGTTGTTGAAGGTTCTAGCATGCTCAAAGCAAGAGTACGTTGGGTAGTTGCGAAAATTCCCAAGCACGGGCTGCGACGACGTGCTAGTACTCTAGGTAGTTGCGAAAATTCCTAGACATGGGCTGCGACGACGTGCAGAGTTATGTCTAGAACCGGGGTTACCATTAGCCCTTGACAGATGGATGAAAGAATGAGTTGGTCATTCAATTAACGGTGAAATCAAAGCAATGATAACAGTGATAGCCAGAGTCATGGATGTTCGGTTGTATCATCATTCGGTCTCAAGAGTGGTGTTTTCTGGGTGCTTATCTGATCTTGGTTTAGGCCTTGGGGGTTTGCATTTGGAAAACATCGACCTTGACTCGAGTGATTATTGTTTTACTTTAATTATCTGCTTTGCTATGTTTGCTTCTCCTTAGTGTGTGTCTGGGGGCTATCACTGTAGAAAGAGGTGGAGTGGGATGGTTTGGGTTCCTATTCCTTTTTATCCCTTATGCTCTTTTGGTATGTTTGATAGTTGATTTACTGCTCACTAGAACTTTTGTCTGACTCAAGGTTTTATGTCTCCTCTTATTACCTTGGCCTGTTCATCCATGTTGGGATGGGCAGACTAGGTAGTAGGTGACAGGTGATGTTCTTAGAAGATCACGTTGTTGATGACGAAGACGAGTAGGAGGCTTTTGCATATTATTTCATATTCTATGTACTGGGTGTTCCGCTGCTGTATTTGCTTTGAGTGCTTTGTAGTGAGGCTCGATTGTATTGATTTTCAGATGCTTGTATCAAACTATTATGAAGTCTATATGATGATTTTCTGTTATGGAGCTTCACTATATATTTCTCTATTGTATTTTGTCCATGCGCTGTGAGTTATACGATAGATTCTGCAATGTTTATTCTACCCTTGACTATCGTCCATGGCTGCCTGGCACACTTTCAGCGCACTATTTCCTTGTTTTGGTGCGGAAGTCATGGGCGGTCGTCACATTTGGTATCAGAGCTTTGGTTAATCGATTTTAGCCAACGCTCGCTGACGTAACTACGTAAGAGAGACGTAATTGTATTTTGATGGATGATTACTATATATAATATAGTAGTTTAGATGGATTTGAACTCCTTATGTAGTTGTTCCTCAAGGTGTTCTAATCAGTCCTTTTTGTAGATACTAAGGATGAGTCGAAGAGGGAGACCAGTTGCAAGGGAAGGCCGTGCCGCTGAAGGAGTTGCTGATTATGGAGATATGTTTGAAGCCATGATGACTTCTATCATGAGAAGGATACCAGCTCCAGGGCCATCTGTAGATGTTGGGGTTCAAGTTCAAGCTCCAAGACCGGTGGATTTTGCTAAGCTTTGTAAGGATTATACTGCTCTTGGAGGGAAGGCTTTCTTAGGGACAGAGTCAACCATTGAAGTCCAAAGATGGATAGATGCTTGTAGAAGGATCTTTGGTGACTTGGGAATTGAGGATGCAACTAAAAGGAAGCTTGCATCAAGACAGCTTCAAGGGAGAGCTTCTGATTGGTGGAACTCTATCACCATTGATACTCCGGAGGAAGAAATTACTTGGGTGCAGTTCCAAGCTAGATTTGAAGCTAAGTTCATTTCTACAGCTCAGAAGTCTGTCTTGTTTAAGAAGTTTGTTGAGCTCAAGCAAGGTGGGAGATCGGTTCTTGAGTATGTTTCTGAGTTTGAGGCTTTGTCCAAGTATGCTCGGTCGTATATTGAATCTTCTTATCAGAAGAATGAGAAGTTTGTGACAGGCTTGGACAGTTATCTTGGAAGACAGTTGGTGGATCATCTGGACGATCCATTTGAGAAGCTAGTGGAGAAAGCTCTCAGGCACGAGAGTTTGTTTCCTAAGGAAGGATCTGTTGTTGCTGTGACCAAGGAAGAGCTCAAACCACAGCAGGGTGGAAACAAGAAGAGGAAGCAGCAACAGCAGAAGAGTAAGAATGGCCAGAAGAAACCGAAGGGCGAAGTAACCTGCTATAACTGTCAGCAGAAGGGCCATCTCTCTAGGGATTGTAAGAATCCGAAAGCGCCGGCGAAGTGCCACAACTGCAACAAGCCAGGGCATTTTAGGAAGGATTGTCCGGAACCACAGAAGGACAAGCAGATTGTGAAAGCTTATGCTTTGGGGGCTGTTCCATCATCTTCGAAAGCTCCTACTGCTGATGAGAAGGGGAAGAGTGTGGTGGTTCAAGGTACTCTTTCCATTTGTGGTGTTCCAGTTAGGGTGTTGTTTGATACTGGGGCGTCGCATTCCTTTGTTTGTAATGAGTTAGTAGACCGGTTGGGTTTGGAACCGGATATCGTTGATAGGCCATTGGTTGTGACTAATCCAGTTGGGGGTTCGTCTTGTTTGTGTATGCTATGCCGTGGTCTAGTTGTATCGAGTCATGATTGCTATTTTGTTTGTGATTGTTTTGTTCTGAACTTTTCGGGGTTCGGAATTATTTTGGGTATGGACTGGCTTAGGAAGTATGCGGCAAAGGTTGATTGTGAGAGATTGGAGGTGACAGTCGAGAATGTGGAGGGGCGAAAGGTTGTGATACGATGTAAGCATGAAGAAGGCGTCTTCATGAGCTTCATGTATTCGCTGGTTGTTCCACGGGATGGACTGTCATCGGTGCCAATCGTGAATGGATTCGAGGATGTCTTTGACGAGGTCAAAGGGTTACCGCCGCATAGGGAGATTGAGTTTCGTATCGATCTAGTTGAGGGAGCCAGACCCGTTGTGATGCCTCTTAGGCGGATGGCGCCTAGAGAACAACAAGAGTTGAAGGTGCAGGTTGACGACCTTTTACGGAAAGGATTCATTCGGCGTAGTGTGTCCGAATGGGGTGCACCAGTTGTGTTCGCAACCAAAGCGGATGGATCGTTGAGGTTGTGTGTCGATTATCGTGAGCTGAATAAGGTGACTAAGAAGAACAAGTATCCATTGCCGAGAATAGATGACTTGTTTGATCAGCTTCACGAAGCTAAGGTGTTTTCTCAGATGGATTTGGCAACGGGATTTCACCAGTTGAGAGTGGAGAAGGATAGCGTGCCGAAGACTGCTTTCAGGACACCATCCGGTTTCTATGAGTGGCTGGTAATGCCGTTTGGATTGACTAATGCACCAGCATATTTTGTGGATCTTATGAATAGAGTGTTCAGAGATCAGTTGAATAAGTTCGTACTTGTGTTCGTGGATGATATTCTGATTTACTCTAGAACTGAAGAAGAGCACAAGACGCACTTGCGTATTGTTTTGGAAATCTTGCAAAAACATCAGCTAAAGGCTAAGTTTTCGAAGTGTCACTTCTGGAAGAGTGAAGTGAGGTTCTTAGGCCATGTTATTTCTGGAAATGGGATAGCGGTTGATCCCGCTAAGGTGGCAGCAATCCAGGATTGGGTTAGACCTAAGAATGCATCCGATGTGAGAAGTTTTCTTGGATTAGCAGGATATTATCGTCGGTTTATCAAAGACTTTTCCAAGATAGCTGCACCGTTAACAGGATTGACGAAGAAAAACCAAGTGTTCAGTTGGGATGCTAAGTGTGAACAAGCCTTTGGAATCCTGAAAGAGCGACTGACGAGTGCTCCTGTTTTGACTATTCCAAGTGGAAATGATGCGATGGTGGTTTACACTGATGCATGTGGTACTGGACTTGGAGCAGTGCTAATGCAGAAGGGTAAAGTTGTTGCGTATGCAAGTCGACAACTGAAGCCGCATGAAAGGAATTACCCGACTCATGATTTGGAGTTAGCGGCGATTGTTTTTGCTCTGAAGATGTGGAGACATTATCTATTAGGAGTTCGATTCGAGTTGTTTACAGATCATAAGTCGTTGAAGTATCTTTTCTCTCAAAAGGATTTGAATCTTCGGCAGCAACGATGGCGAGAGTTTTTAGCATCATATGATTTTGGTATAGCCTATACTCCGGGAAAAGGTAACGCAGTAGCTGATGCGTTAAGTCGAAGACATGCAGGATTGGGAGCCATGTTTTCGGAATGGAAGAGTCTCGAGTTTTTAGCTAGATTTGACTTCAGGCCCAGATGTGAATTGGAACCTGAAATGTTGGCAAACTTATCGATAAGGCCTACTCTTGTGGAAAGAATTGGCGAGAGCCAAAAGCGAGACGATAAGCTTGTCAAGATTATCCGTGATTTGGAATCTGGATTGGACCCAGAGAAGGATAAAAGATTCGAAGTCGATCGAGAGGGTTGGCTTCGGAAGCAAGGACGACTGGTTGTTCCCGATATCGATGAGTTGAGAGATGAAGTTTTGAAGGAAAGTCATCACTCGAAGTTGACAATTCATCCAGGAGGAAATAAGATGTACCGGGACATGAAGAGAACCTATTACTGGGAAGGTATGAAGAAGGATGTTGGAAATTTTATTTCCAAGTGCATGAATTGCCAGTTGGTTAAAGCAGAGCAGAAGAAGCCCAGTGGATTGCTTCAGCTGTTAGAAGTTCCTACATGGAATTGGGAGCAAATATCGATGGATTTTATCGATGGTTTACCTAGAACCAGAACGGGAAATGAAGGGATTTGGGTCATTGTAGATCGTTTGACTAAGAGTGCAAGATTTATTCCTGTTCGATCAACTAGGACTGCATCGAAGTTGGCTGAATTGTATGTTAAGTGGATAGTTCGATTCCATGGTATTCCGAAGAGTATAGTGAGTGATCGAGACCCATTGTTCACTAGTGGATTTTGGAAGAGCTTCCAGGAGGTTTTGGGAACCGAGTTGTGTTTGAGTACAGCTTATCATCCTCAAACAGATGGTCAGACTGAGAGAGTCAACCGAGTTTTGGAAGATCTTCTGAGGGCATGTGTTTTGGATTTCGGAGAATCATGGGAAGATCATCTTCATTTGGTGGAATTTGCGTATAATAACAGTTACCAGTCAAGTATTGGTATGGCACCATATGAGGCACTGTATGGAAGACCGTGTAACTCTCCAACATGTTGGTTGGAAACTGGAGAAAAGCTGATACTTGGGCCTGAGATGATTCGTCAGACTTTGGATTGTATAGAGATCATTCGGCAACGAATGAAGGCAGCCCAAGACCGTCAGAAGAGTTATGCCGATAAGCGTCGAAAAGATTTGGAATTCGACGTAGGTGATATGGTTTTTGTGAAGATTTCTCCTCTGAAGAATGTTATTCGATTCGGGAAGAAAGGAAAATTGACTCCGAGATTTGTTGGACCATTCCCGATTATCGAGCGAATTGGGAAGCTCGCTTATAGGTTGGAGTTACCGGAAAAGATGTCGGGTGTGCACAATGTTTTTCATGTATCATACCTGCGGAAGTATGTGCACGACTCGAATACAGTGGTTTCTGCCGGTAGCTGTGAAGATTTGGAGGTTGATCCAGTTGTTACGAGACCTCGTAAGCCGCTTCGTGTTGTAGAAACCGACACGAAACAGCTTAGGAGGAAGACGATTACGTTGCTCAAGATACAATGGAGTGATGATGTTAACGACTGTACATGGGAGGAGGAAGAGAGGATGAAGGAAGCTCATCCTGAACTCTTCGAGGTATGGCCCTAAGGTGTCGTGACATCTCATGAATTTGTAGCTTGATTCTAATTTTAGAATTCTGCATGCTAGGCTAGTAATTGGATGCATGGTTTGTTGATTGCTATGGATGGTAGGCATGCAGAATAGTTTTGGTTGCCCTTGTTTGTTTGGAATTTCGGGGGCGAAATTCCTAAGGGGGAGAGAATGTAATGACCCGTATTTTTACGTATCGATAGATCGTAGAATTATTAGGTCGTTAGTGTTGTTTAAGGCATCTTTAGCCTAAGTCGTATGAATTTAACTCGTAAGGAATTGACCCGTGTGGAAGTTAGGTTGAGTTAGAGGAACTAACGGGTTAAGAGATGAGTCGTGTACGAGTCAGTGGGGTTTTAAGTCGTAAACGACTTAGGAGATTACGACCTAGCAGTTAAGATGAGTTAACGAGTTAGTGTGTTAGGTCGTTAACGAGTTATAAAAGTTGCCGAGTTATAGAGGTTACGATTTATGGGTTTCTGAGCGACCTAGTAGTATTACGAGTTATAGAAGTTGGCACAAGTTAAGTGATAGGTCGTATACGAGTTAGGGTGATAGAGCGACCTATAGAGGTAACGACCTAAGAGTTAACGAGTTAGGGAGTTACTAGAGTCTTAAGTCGTAGACGACCTATAGTAATAGACGACCTAAAGGTTAGACGACTTAGTGATTTGGGACGAGTTAAGGGTTGACGACCTAAGGGGTTAGGTCGTATGATAGTTAGGTCGGTGGAGTTTTGGAACGGCCTAAGGAAGTTAGGTCGTAGACGAGTTATGGCCTGGTAGTTAAGTCGTCATGTTTTAGGTCGTAGCATTGTTAGGTCGTAAGCTGATGAGTCGTAACTCGTGTAAGTCCTTAGGTCGTATGTGTGATAAGTCGTATGAAAGCTTGAGTCGTAGGTCGTAACCTAATAGGTCGCGGCATAGCGGATCCTCGTTCATTTTAGGTCGCGTAGCATCTGGACCATTGGATTGTTATACCATGTTAAGTCGTTAGCGACTTAGTGATAAGTCGTAACTCGTGTTGCTCGTTAGGTCGGAAGGTTGGGCCGCTTGTTGTTAGGTCATGAGTAATCGTTAGGTCATGGGGTAGATAGGTCGGCAACGACTTAAGTTAGGTCGGGGAAAATCTTAGGTCGGCAACGACCTAAAACCGAGCCTACGAGTTACGACCTAAGGGGGCGATCTGCCTATAAATAGAGGGCTTTGGCTCACTCTTTGGCACCGGTTTTTGAAGCGACGAAGTGCTACCATTTTGAGAGCTCGTCTATAACAGTTCTTCACTTCTTTTCTCTACTCTAATCTAGTGTTAACATCCATCCAAGATCGAAGATCAAGATCGAAGATCCAAGAGCCAAAGTTGAAGATCTTCATCCAACGAAGTGAGATTTCATCGTTTCAAGCGGGATTTTGACGAATCAAGCTTGAATCTTTGCTGTCCAGATCTGAAGCGTATTGCTTTTGGGTTGTTTCGGAGATTCGGTGAGTGGTAGTTATCTCTCACGCGGACCCAAAGGAGTATATTGGATCGGTGGTTTGTTTATGTGTTGTAGATAGTGATTTCATACATTTTCCTTAGATCCAAGTGTAGATCCATTACTTATGAAGATGTTTACTTATGCAAGTTCATTCATCAAGTTGTAGAGACAAAACCCATGATTTATATTTGTTAGATCTATGCTAGAAACCCATGATTCATGCATGTTAGACTTATGCTCATTTATTTACGAAATTGCCATTATAGTTAATATTGCTTGTTAGATCTTGTTTGAATGTTTGATTGCTTGTATCGATGATTGATTTGATTGTTTCAAGTTAGCTAGTAGTTGATTTGGAACAAGATGGTTGAAGATGATTCAAAAGCTAGGTGGAAAGGCTCTTGAATGGTGAAAGCTGCTTGTGGCATATGAAGCGGATGATGAAGCTCATATGGATGAATTCGAGGATTTTGCTATGATTAGAGGGAGCAAAACATGATGATGATGATGGACTTTGCCATGATGCGATGAGGTGAAGCATGATGTTGAGATGAACTTTGCTAAGATGCGATGGAGCAAAGTATGATGTGAGATAGTCTTGGTTTAATCCAGGCGGGATCATTCCAAGCAGGTTAATGACTCGATGATGCGGTTCGAGTTGGTTGATAATGGATGGCTCGAGAGGCTCTTGAGCTAGTTTGAGAATAGTCGTCGAGGAGGATGACTAGAAGGCTGAGACTTCATCGTTGTTGAAGGTTCTAGCATGCTCAAAGCAAGAGTACGTTGGGTAGTTGCGAAAATTCCCAAGCACGGGCTGCGACGACGTGCTAGTACTCTGGGTAGTTGCGAAAATTCCTAGGCACGGGCTGCGACGACGTGCGGAGTTATGTCTAGAACCGGGATTACCATTAGCCCTTGACAGATGGATGAAAGAATGAGTCGGTCATTCAATTAACGGTGAAATCAAAGCAATGATAACAGTGATAGCCAGAGTCATGGATGTTCGGTTGTATCATCATTCGGTCTCAAGAGAGGTGTTTTTTGGGTGCTTATTTGATCTTGGTTTAGGCCTTGGGGGTTTGCATTTGGAAAACATCGACCTTGACTCGAGTGATTATTGTTTTACTTTAATTATCTACTTTGCTATGTTTGCTTCTCCTTAGTGTGTGTCTGGGGGCTATCACTGTAGAAAGAGGTGGAGTGGGATTGTTTGGGTTCCTATTCCTTTTTATCCCTTATGCTCTTTTGGTATGTTTGATAGTTGATTTACTGCTCACTAGGACTTTTGTCTGACTCAAGGTTTTATGTCTCCTCTTATTACCTTGGCCTGTTCATCCATGTTGGGATGGGCAGACTAGGTAGCAGGTGACAGGTGATGTTCTTAGAAGATCACGTTGCTGATGACGAAGACGAGTAGGAGGCTTTTCCATATTATTTCATATTCTATGTACTAGGTGTTCCGCTGCTGTATTTGCTTTGAGTGCTTTGTAGTGAGGCTCGATTGTATTGATTTTCAGATGCTTGTATCAAACTATTATGAAGTCTATATGATGATTTTCTGTTATGGAGCTTCACTATATATTTCTCTATTGTATTTTGTCCATGCGCTGTGAGTTATACGATAGATTCTGCAATGTTTATTCTACCCTTGACTATCGTCCATGGCTGCCTGGCACACTTTCAGCGCACTATTTCCTTGTTTTTGTGCGGAAGTCATGGGCGGTCGTCACAATTGTTGTGTAGAGTATCTGAATTGGATGATATTTATTGGATGATTTCTATTGGATGATATATATTGGATGATATCTATTGGATGATATCTATCAGATGATATCTATTGGATTATATGACATGTTGTGATATTCTGTGATATGATATTGGATATATCAGTGATAAATGTGTGGTATTTATCTATTTTAAATGTTGTGTGAATTCAAGTATTGAATTGAATTGAAATGAACTGTTTTAAACTTTAAAACAACTTAGACCTAAAAGATGGTGTTTTGAATTTCGATGAGACCGTGATCGGGTTTTCAGATTTGGATATCTGAAAACCGCATCGATCCAAATTAAGCATTAGGTCATGAATCTCAAGTGAAGATGAAGATTCAAAGTGCAAGGGTTATCGTCGTTAACTCTAAAAGTGATTCCAAAATGAGTGTAACGAGATAATGCCTTCGATTTCGTTCGAACGTAGAACGAACTTGTATCGATTGAATGCTTTCAGAACATCATCAGGTGGACGATGAGCATTCTAAGATAGATGTGTTCTATAATGGTAATCGCAGCCTCAAGCCTTATAAACCGGGAATGGCTAAAACAGAGGAGGTGCAGCAAGGCTAAGTGAGTCGCGCTCAAGTAGGACAATATTTACCTTTGTCTAGATGTCCCTTTTTATTCGGCTGTGTGGGCAGTTGGTCTGCAGCCAACTGCGGGGTTGTCTTGTTTGGAACTGTTCAGTAAGGAATGGTTCCGGCCTTGTGTTGCAGGGGATTTAGGGTTGATCTAGGCCACGTACTGTGATGGGCGGTACCCCATTAGCCCTGCCATTAATGGAAACCCCTTCTTCCTACGTGCCCTTATGGTTTTGATTGTATTACCCACTTTTGTGACTAGTAGTTGGAATTTAATCAAGTGACAATTACAGCTATTTCTTATTTATTTGAAAACTTTAAACCGTTTACTCACACCAGACCCATGTCTGACCGGAGTTTATTTCTGTTTTTCTTAAACTCTCGGGTACTCAAATTTTTATGAGTAGCCAAGAGATCAGGTTTTGGCTTGACGAATATTGGAAAGCATGGAGCAGGAGTCCAGACGTAGATATATCTATATTTTCGATGTGCTGTGATTGAAGTCTTTGTTGTATTGGAATGTAATGGATTAGATAGATCTTTATAACTGTCTAATGTGATGATGTTGTGTATCTGTGTAACTCTGATGTAATGACTATGTAATATTTACTTGTTATATTATATTTTGTTCCATTTCCGCTGTGAGATTCTAATATTGTTGTGTTCTTCTTCTTTCTATTCTATTTCTACCTCTTTCTTTCTTATTGATGATGTATCTTTTCATGGGATGAAAGCGGGTCATCATAGTTGGTATCAGAGCGTAGGTTGAGATAATACCTAGGCTTTGGAGTAGTGTCTATCTTGAGAGCGCGTATTTGTAACTTTATTATAATTATATACCAATTTTAATTTTTTGGGTATCTGTTCGGATTTCCAACTTGAGTTCTAGAGAAGTTTCATCTTTCTCTTTGTTTTATTGACCATCCTATCCTTGTATCTAATCCTATAGGTGGAGTAACTGAGATAGATAAGATCTTTAGAGGCTTAAGATTTCTTATCTCCCCCATAGATTTCTTATGACCCATTGGTATTGGATCTCGAAGGGTTTGATCTTATTTTGGATATAGATTGGATGGATAGTATAAGGATTGTTTCTTTGGAAGATGAGTTGGGAAGAATCGTAAAAGGGACTTGCGATGATTTCGGAGATTTTTGAAGCATCTGTTGCTTGGAAGCGTAGCATCTCCAGATGGCATAGGTTCCATCGAAGTGGTTAGAGATTGTCTATATTTTTCCAAGGTAGTGGATGTTTGCCTTCATCAGGAGATAAAGTTGGAGAAGCAGATCCAAGATTTCTTTGGGGAAGCATTTTGTTTCTGGTAAGGGTATTTCTGTAGATCCAGCCGAGGTAGCTTCTATTCAGGAGTGAAGCAACCGTAGTTTTCTAGATTTGGCAGAATTTTACAGGAAGTTTATCTAGTCTATTATAAGATTTCTTCGAATTGACTCGGGAAGGAACAAAGTTAAGTGGACCCGAGTGTGAAGAGGCTTTCTTGGATTTGAAGGCAAGGCTGACCAGTGTGCCTGCTCTGGCTATTTCTTATGGCAAGAGTAAGTTGAGTTCTATACAGGCGTTGTGTGTAACTGTTATAGATGGAATGAGTCAAGGATTTGAGGCAAGGAGTTTTATCAGAAAATCTTCTGGTAGCTGAGCATGCAGAAGGATGTAGCTGCTTTGGTCAGTATATGTGTGATCTGTCAGCAAGTGTAGGTGGTCAGCAGAAGACTGTCGGTCTGTTGCAGCTTTTGAAGTTTCGAAGTGGAAGTGGGAAGTGATTTCTTTGGATCTCATCGACGGTTTGCCAAGGACCAAAGAGGGAAATGGAGTATAGGTAATTGAAAACCGGTTAATTTAGATCACCCATCCTATTCCGGTCACGGCAACCCATATTGTAGCATCTTTGGCTGAGTTTTCTTAAAGTAGTTTATCCAACTGCTGGGCGTTTCAGTCAGGATTGTAAGCGACCGTGATCCTATCTTCTCCAGCAGAATTTTTGGAGACTTTGTGATCTGCTTTGGGTTTGTGTTTGAGTATGGGTTCAGCCTATCATTCCCAGATCGACGGTCTGACGAAAGGCTGAATAGAATTTTTGAGATTATGTTGAGGGCTATGTTTTGGATTTTGATGGGTCTTGGAAGACCATCTGTTTTGAATGGAGTTCTCATTCAGTTATCAGGCGAGTATCTAGATGGCATCCTATGAAGATTTGCTTGGAAGATTTGGTAGATTCTTATTCTGTTGGGTAGAGTCAAGAGATCGCCTTGTTCTCGTCCAGTTTGATTCGAGAGGCATCTGTGAAGGTGGAGCTATCTAGAAGAGTTTGAAAGCAGTGCAGGATCATCAAAACGATTTGTGGACAGGAGACAAGGACAATGGGAATATAGGATCTAAGGATTTAGTCTTTGTCAAAGTTTCCCGATTTTACAGGAATTATCATTTTTGGTAAGACGGGAAATTTGCTCCAAGATGTATTGGTTCGTTCCAAATGCTTGAGGAGATTAGTGATTGTGGTCCACAGGATTGAATTGCCAGTTTGAATGGCTAGAATTCATGTTGTTATTCACGTATCTCATCTGAGGAAGTACGTGAATGATCCATCCTAGCTGGGATCTGCAGTTCAGAAGAATATGGAAGTTGAGCTGGTTTTTAGTGTGGTCTGATATCTGGTTCATATTTTTGGATCAGAGTAAGAGAAAGCTTTGGATCATAGTGGTATAGCTAGTTAAGATTCTGTGGAGCTAGGATTTCAGAGTTTGTCTTGGGAAACTCTGAGTAGTTTTAAGAAGGCTTATTTGGATTTGTGTTTGGATAGCTAGTGATGTTTGTTCGAATAAATTGTTTGTTCGAATAAATTGTTTGTTGAATGAAATTGTTTGTTTGGTTGATAGTGTATGTTTGATATGTATGCTTGGATGATTAAAATTAAAAAGAAGTTTTGGATTATCTCTGTTTTAAATTTCGAGGATGAAATTCTTTTATGGGGGGAGGAATGTGATATTCCATAATTTCGAGGAATTTAAAATGTGATAATCTTTTTAATAAATTGTTTAAAATTGGTAAAATTGTTATTTTCAAATATAAATAACCAAGTAATTAATAATATGATAATTTTAAATATAGTTATAAATAGGCTTTTAAAATAAAATTATTATTTTCAAACTTAATTTGTGTTTGTTCAAGATTAATTAGAATTGATATTAAAATTGATTTTAAATTGAGTTTAAATTTAGATTTAAATATGAATTTAAATGAATATTTATATCCTGAAATTATTTTGGATATTTAAAGAAATATATGAATGAGTTTTTATTAAAAATAGAATTTGTTTTCCTTAAAAAGAATTTATTTTTATTAATTAAGATAGTGTTTATAAAATTATAAAAAAAAATATAAAAGGATTATATTAACATTTTAAAATGATTTTAATATACTATAAATAATTTATTTAAATTTTAATTGGTTTATACTTTATTCTCTTTTAAAGATTTTATTTATCAATTTACATAGGTATTTATTAATTTAGGAATGTATTTATTAATTTAGAAAATTAATGTAAAAGCTTTTAATGTCTTTTAAAAATAAATATAAATAAAATAATTACAAGTTTTGATTTATTAAAGCTTTTAAGTACACATGTAAGTTAAGTAATTATGAATAATGACAAGTGTAGCAATTGTAAACAAGTGTCAAAATAAATTTTGTTTTCCTTAATTCTAAATAAATTCCAATTTACATTTATATAAACTATCTTCTTCATCTTCTCATTTCTTTTTAACTTATCAACTTCTAAAATAAACTAAACCATGTTAAGCTATTCCTTAAACTAGAAAATGCTTGAACCAAAAAAATGAAATCCTCAAACAAATCGGTAATCTTCCTCAAACCCAAAATCAAACAAATGCAATCCCTGTAAATTGTTTTCTCCTCAAAAATATAACCAATCTATTTTTCAAATCAAAAGACCTGAAAATGTTAGTCTATAACCCTTTCCTCTCAAGCCTGTAAGCAAAGATTTTCAAATGCAAACACCTCAAACTCAAGAATCAAAGCCTAAAATGAAAACCTGAAACCATTTTTCAAATCTGGCCAAGCCTGTAACTTCAGATTTTCAAAATGCAAGCACGTATACACATTTTTCGAATCTATTAGCAACTCTGTAGCAAGCATGCAACCTGAAGTACAAGGTCAGGAAATCTTCCCTACAGCATTTGCTTCAACTAGCAGTTTTAAAGAGATCAAAAGCCCCAGGCAATTCAGATTTCAAAATTTCTAGCATTCAAGCCTCTGCATTTAAAAAAATCTGGTGAGTAAACAAATGAAATTAAAATTTAAGTTAATATATCGTTTGCTTGTGAAGTTTAAGATGAATAATGCTTGGTCGTGCATATATGTGAGTTATCTCTATGATATGAATGTTTGTATATATGCATGTCTATTGTATTTTTATATCTTTGTTCTTGGTTCAGGAAATAAAAGCTTGATAAAAAATAAAAATCAAATCATTCAATATTTGTTAGGTTTAGAAATTCAAACAATATGTGTTTGTTAAATCATAAATTTAAGTTTAAAATTTATTTAAAAATATAGGTTTATATTTTGTTCTTGAACCAAGAAATACTGTAATAGTTTTAAAATGCATGTTAAATCAAGTATTATGATTTGATAATTCAATTGCATAACTTGAAACATCTATGAAAAATATGATTTTTAAGATAAAAAACATGAATTTTAGATTAGGTTTTTTTGTGAAATCCTAAGATGACTGGAGAGTAGTTTTGAGGCATTGCTGATGATCAAAAGGTCTGGGATGACTGGGATCTTTGCTGGGGGGTAGAGGAAGGATAGGGGTATTCGGAAAAAATGGAGGGAAGGGTGACTGATCAGTGTGGCGTCGGCGGTGAGGCAATCTTGTTTCTAACCCTAGTTTTGGGTCGACCTGGAAGATTTGGATTCTTCTTTCCTCTGGTGCATCGAGTTTAATGATATTCTGGGAATTGGTTCGTGGAAGACAGGCGATTATGTGGCTGGAGTTACAGCGACTTAGATGGTCGGAGGGAAGGTATTCGAGGCATTTTCTAGTGGGTTGTGGGTTCTAGTATTCGTTCTGCCTAGCTCGATTTTGAATTAAGCCTTGTGTATGTGTTTGGAGGATTGAGAATTGACGTATGGGAGATGGTCGGAGTGTCGAAGCCTTCGGAGATGGTCCTCGCCATCGAAACAACCGTGCAGGTGCACGGTGATACTTTGGGTGTCTGGTGTTTCGATTGGAAATTGGCTCGAAGAAGAAGTCGTGTTTATGGGGTAGTGACTCGAGTTCAAACTCGAGTAAGTTACGTGAGTGTAGCCTGTGAAGTTTAAACTTAAAATAATTCTAAGTTTTTGGAAAAATTGGAAAGAAGGGATTTTACTTGGGATTTAACCCAAGTTGTCTTCGGGTTTGACCCGAAGTTAAGTAAAGAACATATTTTTAAGATTTTAAGATCAATTGTTTAGGAATTTAAATTTAAATCAAGTTTAAACTTCTTATTTAAACTTACTCTTTTATAATTGTTTCTTTAACTATTGATTAAGAAGTTTTGGAAAATTTGTTTAGCTTAAATTTTATAAAATAATTTTAAACCTTAATTTAAAATGAAAGTTTATGATTTTTATAAAAGCAAGTTTTAAGACACAATTTGAAATTAGTTTCAAAACTTCTACTTGATAATGTTTTAAAAGGAAATTATGTTTTGTTAAGCTTCAAATTTAACAAGTAAATGATTATTTATTCTAAAACTTAATTAATGGTTTAATTAAGTAAAGATTAATTTTGAAGATAAAATGTTATTGATAATTAAGGCATTAATGAGAAAATGTTTTATCTTAAGGTTAATTAAAGCTTCTAATGAATTGAGATTAACTAAGTTAATTATGGAAATTAAGTATAATTTATTAATTTGGTTAATTAATTATTTATAAAGGATTAGTTAAGTAATTAATTAAGAGTAATTAATTGGTTTAATTAGTAATTAATTAAGGGTTATTAATTAATTAATTTATGCTTAATTAATTAATTAATTAAGGATTATTAATTAAAGATTGTTAATTAATGATCAGAATTAATTAATTAGTAACTAAGTAATTAAGAATGAATTAATAAAGTAATTAAGATTTGATCAATTTAGTAATTAGAGAGTTGTTAATTAAGTAATTAGAGCTTACTTAATTAATAATTAAGAAGTACTTAATTTGTAATTAAGTTTTATTAATTAATAATTAGGTTTTATTAATTAATACTTAAAGGATGATTAATCAAAGGAAATTAAGGATTAATCAAAGGTAATTAAGGATTAATCAAAAGTAATTAAGAATTAACCAAAGGTGACTAAAGACTAATTGAAAGTAATTAATGGTTGATTAATTGTTTAATCAACTAGTGATTACGGATTAATTAATTTGTGATTAAGATTGTTAATTAATAATTAAGTTTTACTAATTAATAATTAAGAGATAATTAATTAGTTAATTAATGATTAATTAATTAATTATAAGATTAATTATGGATTAATTAATTTGTAATTAAGAGATATTGATTAATAATTAAGGTTATTAATTAATAGTTAATGGATAATTAATCAGTTAATTAAAGGTTAATTAATTGATTATAAAAGTAATTAAGGGTTGATTAATTTGTATTAAGGAGATTAATTAATAACTAAGGTTTATTAATTGATAATTAAAGGATAATTAATCTATGATGGAGATTAATTGATTAATTGAAAGGATAATCAAGAAGTGACTATTAATTGAAGGTTTGTAATTGATTAATGATTGTTTGAAGAGATTAATTTTAAGTAATTAATTTAATTTAAGGTGATTAAATTAATTATAACATGGATTAATGATTCCTATTTATGGATGATTGTTTGTGTAGAGTATCTGAATTGGATGATATCTGTTGGATGATATCTATTAAATGATATGTTGTGATATTCTATGATATGATATTGGATATATCAGTGATAAATGTATGATATTTATCTATGTTAAATGCAGTGTGAATTCAAGTATTGAACTGAATTGAATTGAAATGAATTGTATTAAACGTTAAAACGACTTGGACCTAAAAGATGGCATTTTCGATTTCGATGAGACCAGGATCGGGTTTTCGGATTTGGATATTCGAGAACCACATCGATCGAAATTAAGCATTAGGTCGTGAATCTCAAGTGAAGATGAAGATTCAGAGTGCAAGGGTTATCGTCATTAACTCTAAGGGTGATTCAAAAATGAGTGTAACGAGATAATGCCTTCGGTTTCGTTCGAACCTGGAACGAACTTGTATGGATTGAATGCTTTCAGAACATCGTCAGATGGACGATGAGCATTCTAAGACAGATGTGTTGTATAAAGGTAATCGCAGCCTCAAGGCTCATCAACCGGGAATGGAAAAACCAGGGGAGGTACAGTAAGGCTAAGTGAGTCGCGCTCAAGTAGGACGAGATTTACCCCTCTCTATATGTCCCTTTTTATTTGGCTGTGTGGGCAGTTGGTCTGCAGCCAACTACAGGGTTGTCTTGTTCGGAACTGTTAAGTAAGGAATGGTTCCAGCCTTGTGTTGCAGAGGATTTAGGGTGGATCCTCGGTACATTGATCTAGGCCAAGTATTATGACGGGCGGTATCCTAGTAGCCCTGCCATTGATGGAAACTCATTCTTCCTACGTGCCCTTATGATTTTGATTGTATTACCCACTGTTGTGGCTAGTAGCTGGAATTTAATCATGTAACAATTTTAGCTATTTCTTATTTATTTGATAACCATAGACCCTACTATAATATCACTGGATTTCCTATCAAATGTTTTGGTTAGCGTAAGGTAAAAACTTACCAGGGCTTATGTGTGGGAAGTTTTACGTGATACCTTTTTGTTTTCATAGTTTTCAAAAGGTAAGCAACTTTAAATCGTTTACTCACACCAGACCCATGTCTAACCCGGAGATTATTTCTGTTTTTCTTAAACTCTCGGGTACTCAAATTTTTATGAGTAGCCAAGAGATCAGGTTTTGGCTTGACGAATATTGGAAAGCATATAGCAGGAGTCCGGACATAGATATATCTATATTTTCGTTGTGTTGTGATTGAAGTTTTTGTCTCTTGTATTGGAATGTAATGGATTAGATAGATCTTTATAACTGTCTAATGTGATGATGTTGTGTATCTGTGTAACTCTGATGTAATGACTATGTAATATCTATTTTTTATATTATATTTTGTTCCGTTTCCGCTATGAGATTCTGATATTGTTGAGTTCTTTCTTCTTTCTATTCTATTTCTACCTCTTTCTTTCTTATCGATGATGCGTCTTTCTGTGGGATGAGGGTGGGTCATCACGACAATCCAAAATAAGGACATTTTAATTGGCTTATATGTGGATGACTTGATATTTACTTAAAACAACTAATGAATCAAGATGAAAATGATTAGCGCTTTCGAGATGACTAATATTGGACTCATGTCATGTTGCCTTGGAATTTAAGTGATCAAAGTGAGCAAGAGGTATTTATTTCTTAAAATGGATATGCATATGAAATTTGAAGAAAAATAAAAAGAATGGATCTAAACTAGTAAGCACTCCAATAGAGTGTGGAACAAAAATCTCAAATTAGGTCAAGGAAATGAAAGCGAATCCTACACTATTTGATAAAACAATTGCTAGTAGTTTACGATACTCAACATGTACAATATCTGACATACTTTGTGGAGTTGGCCTTATTAGTATCACTACATGAATTTTCCTACTACATCACATTTAAAGATTGCAAAGAGAATTCTTTAATATATCAAAGGTACCATCAATTATGGAATATTATACTCGCACTCTGATCATTTTGATTTGTTATCTATAGCGATAGTGATTGAGCTGGAGACATTGATGGTCATAAATAGGACTAATATGGTAATGGTTATCGTTACCGATATTGAAAATGTTAGATTTTGATGATACAATATTTCCATATTAAAAAGGTTTAAGAGATACTTGAGTCAATGTGTGATAAGAGTCGCCCAAAGAATTTTGATCTCCCCAGCACATTTATATCTGAAAAAGATTTGCCTAAACATTTTTTAAACTTCTAAATTAAATATTTAATCCTCTACCAGTTTCAAACCAAGCTAATCAACAAATAATAACCATGCTTATCTACCTGAACAAAACCCTTAATTATGCTATTCCATACATATCTATAATTGATGAGTATATTAAGTTAAAATTGTCCATGTTGCCCTTAGCCTAGGAGGTTGATCTAACCTAGGGGCTTGGTGGGCAGCCCAGAGGGTTGGGCCTATGTGTGTCTCAAATTTATTGCCCCTTTTAATACATTAAAGAAGATAAGAAATTATCTAAATGAGAAGTTATTTTGAAAGAATGAAGTAATCGGACAATTCCCTGATTAACTGATTAAAGAAGGCATTTTATCAGTGCATGCAAATTGAAGGAAACTAAAAATAATGAATGGATGAACGTTTTCCATATGAATAGAAGAATTTGTGAGGCAATAATTTATTACCATAAATTAATTACTTAAACCTTAAGTAATAATATCTATATAAAGATAGTCATTTTTTGGAGATTAATATCATACTCTCAAGTTGTATTTCTTCGTCTTAGCCTCATTTATCAATCTTGTAGTTTTCTTTTCTCAAAACATAATCAATTATCCTCTCCCCAAAGTGGATCTACAAAATCTCGCGATAGTGGAACTACTATATGATTTTCTTTTCTATTTATGCTTATGTGGCTTATGATTTCTTCGGATATTAGTCTCTAATTTGTTCTACATCACCATCAACGTGATCCTATTATTTCTATAGTTGGATTTTTAATCTTTTCCCCCATATCAGAGCTATTTGGTTATTGAAGAAGGTGTTAGGTAGCAAGGTAGGAGATGAA
Source organism: Allium cepa (assembly GCA_030765085.1). Lineage (NCBI taxonomy): Eukaryota > Viridiplantae > Streptophyta > Magnoliopsida > Asparagales > Amaryllidaceae > Allium > Allium cepa. The sequence goes on along the minus strand of CM060941.1, from coordinate 268,216,795 downwards.
GTACTTCAGTTGAAGCAAGTCCCTATGTTAGAAGATCTTAGTTGGCGATAGAGAAGTGTACTGGGATAATGACTTCGAGAAGTAGTAATGGGGGATTAAGGATGTTTATTGAGGAATAGGGTTCATCGGGTAGTGTGTGATGCTGAGAAGTTGCCCACTGATATTTCAATCCCAAAGAAGGAGGAGATGAAAGAATGGGCTTTTATTACTCTCCAGTTGGCTATGAAATAGAATGCTATCTCAAAGATTAGCAGTGAAACAATTTGCTAGAGGAATTTGGACCTAGCTGGAGAATCTCTACCTGAAGAAGTCATTCACAAACCGTCTGATTTTGTTGAAGACATTTTTCGCAATGAAACTAAGATGGGGTGCTTCAATGAAGACACATCTATGTTTCTTCAATGATCTTCTGATGAATATGAAGACTATTCATTTAAAGGTAGATGAAGAGAAAAAGGCAATGGTTCTTCTATGTTCCCTTTTGGAGCTATATGCATGTTTTTCTAATAATCTAATATATGGGAGAAATACTTTGACAGTAAAGTATGTGAAGTCAAGTCTTCTTTCTAAAGACTTGAGAGACCATATGAAGGAGATGGGTGAAGTTAGAAGACGAGTAGCTGTCATAGTCTATTCGTTGAGTGAGAAAGAGAGGAGAAGAAGAGTTGGAATCCTAAGAGGCATTCCAAATCTAGGAAGCCCGAAAATGGTTAGAAATGAAAGTCTAGAGATGGGAAGTGTCACCATTGTAAGAAAACAGGCCATTGGAAGAGAGATTGTTTGGACATGTATTTTTCTTCTGTTGTATAATGGAGTCTATATGTTTGTCAATGTAAGGCCAGGTTTCTATAACTGTCCAAATATAGGGTAAGTATAGCATACACTGATGTTGTACATATGAATAAAGATGTTTCCTTTTTGTAAAGATCGTTGTTATATTATATATTATTGCTACGTTGTGAGATTCTGTGTCGTTTAATTTTCTTCTATCTTCTACCTTCTTCTTTCACCCTAACATATCGGTATTTACGGTAGTTGAATGTTCGGCATGTGATCCAGTGGACGTATTAGTACTATTTTTTAGGGTCGAAAATCCGGTTAGGCTCGATCACACAAATTTCACTTCCCAAATAGTATCTCTCACTCGACTTCTCTAGAGCAGACTCTGATCATGTTCCTTGATTAGAAACCTTCTTTCTCCTTTCATAGCCATAAATATGATAGGAAACTTCAAAACAAAAAAAAAATCCATATCAAGTGTTTGCTATTAAGAATCAAGTGAAAAATCTTAACTATGGTCGGTGTAAATCACCTCAAAATCGTGTACTCGAATCTATATCAAGAACAGTTATGCAAATAAAATGACCTACGGACAACTTCGTATTTATCCCATTGGTTTCTTACTTATACCAATTACTTTTCAATTCACATTCATCTTTACTTATAGTATATTTCATTTAATATAAATCATTTATGAACCATTTCATAAAACCATTACTTAAGTCTATTGACATTTTATAAAACATAACTTATGTTTATCAACACTTCAAAACTTAAGTTCATATTCGTATACCACTCTTCTACATCCTAAGAGCATATATACAATATTAGTTTGTTTTACTTAACCAAGAGTGTTTAACAATTCAAACCTATTTAACTTATTACCTTCTTAAATTTATATGATAGAAAAACTTATTTTCTTATATTCTCACAAAACACTTAGCTTCAAATTCTCAATTAACTCGGAAGTTTTCGACTATCCAAAATAGTTGAAAACTTCATTTCATTTCAACAAACGAAATTTACCAGACAAAAATTCATAATGAGATGCACAGACCAAACTATCCTAATGCATATAATGCACGAGCTCATATAATACTTAACATAAAACTACAGAACTAAACAACCGGGTTTTATTTCAAAACATTTTGAAATAATAATAGACATATCTCCTATGATGGCCTGGAATTTTGGGCAATAGCAATTTGATAATCTTCATTAATAATTGTTTAAAATTTGACAATATTGATTTGTAAGCTAATTATATAAATTAACAAAATTTATCTTTTTCAAAACTAATCATATTTAATTGATAAATTTATCTTTCAAAGCTAATATAAATATGTTGTCTAATTATAATATATATATATGTGTGTGTATTTTGATTGGAAGATTTGTTTTAAAATTCAATATAATAATTTTCAAAGCTAATAAATTGTATTATATTTATAATATGTATATACATGGTAAATGGGAAGTCTTTGATTTTAACTTAATAAAAGATATGTTTTCAAATTTATATATGTGTGTGTGTGTGTATTGTGATTTGAAACTATGTTTTAAAATTCAAGTTAATAATTTTCAAAGTTAGCTAAAATTTATTCTATATTTTCAAACCTAATATATATGTTAATTAAAAGTATTTTCGCTTGGGTTAAAATAAGATTTAAATTTTGGTTCATTTCTTTTGCTTTTAAAATGCTTTCTTTAAATTACACATGAACATGGTTTATAAATATATATAACTTTAAACCTTAAACATAAATTAATATAAACATAACATATCAATATAAAAACTTGAGTAATTAATTTAAAAATGGATTTAAACATTTGTAAACATATAAGACAAGCTTTAGACATTTGTAAATTAATGGACTCATGCAAAATACATTTGTAACTAAGATGGCATGCAATAAAACAAGTCGCCAAATTCTCTTGTAAATAAAATATAAATATAATGTTTTAAAGAAAATTTGATTATTTAGTTCAATGTTTTCTCATCATTCTTCTTCCTTCATCTTTTCTTAAAAAAAATGAAACTAAAAATCAAAACTAAAACCTGATCTATAGCAATTGCAACAACAACATAAGTTTCAAAACTTCAACATATGATCAAGAATTCACTTTCAAATTCAATAATAAGGAGCAGATTCAAGCCGCAGAAAAACAATTGCCAGATCATTTCAAATATAAAGAAACTGCTCCTCTGTTCTTGTATTCCTCTGAGTAAACTTTTACCTTAAAAACAGTTTGAATCTATTGCATGTGATAAATTTATATGGATATGATGTAGTATATTTACATGAATGATTCTTTTCTGAAATATGATTGAAACTCCCTGTATATATGGATGTATATGACTGCATGTATATATATGTGTGTGTGTGTGTGTGTGTGTGTGTGTCTGTGTGTGTGTGTGTATTGTCCATGTTATAATCACAGACTCAAAAACTTCAAACAAAAATTCCTATCTTCCATTAGAAGCCATTTTAGACTTTGATTTCTAAAGAGAAAATACTTAAAATGAGGTAACATTATTTTTAAAAATGATTTCGAGTTTAATGGTTGAGTATTTATCTCTAAAATGAAATTTATAGTGAAACTTTTGAAATTTAGAAAAAATCAAATACCTTGATTTCATGATTGGAATCCATAATCAGTTTTGTGTTTGTAAATGATGAATTTAGGTGATAAAGTCATGAATTTTAGATAAGTGATTGATGATATAATCTGAGTTGTTCAAATTTGGGTATTTTCGTGTTTGCCGATGATCGGCGTTAAGATGGGTGTCGGGGTTAGGTCTGGAGGTGGTCAGGATGTTGACGATCTCTGGAAAAATGGCCAGGTGATTTATCAATGGCCGTGGTGGCCAGAGGAGGGTGAGGTAGGGTTTTAAACCCAGTTTGGTCATTGTGGTGTTCGAAGCAATTGTGCCGCCGTGAAGGTGCCGGAGCCGATCGAGATAGGGGAAATGGTTCGTCGGAGCGAGAAGCGGCTTTGGTTGGCGTGAGCTCAAGCGGAATAGTTCCTCATCGTGGTGAGGTTTTGTAAATCTGGTTGGTTCAAGATTTTCGTTCGAGTGCTCGATGTTTGTTTTGCTATCGGATTCTTTTTTCTTGGTGGTCATGTGCGACGGCGAGAGGTTCGTCGACTTGCCGATAGTCGGAAGGTTGATCGGAGTGGCATGGAGTCGGCGTGCACGTGCACGTGTGCACTATGATATTTTCTGGGTTTCGTGAGTTTAGGGAAGAAGACGTTTCTTGGGTCATTTCTCGTGTAGTCTGCGTGTGTGGCTTGAAGTATATAGGAACGGGGATGCATCGTGTTTTGCTCAGGGAAGAGTCGTGGTAGGCTCGGGTTGATTTCATCTTGTTTCCAGATTTAAAATTTTTGTAATAAAACTTGTGCAGGTTTTTAAATTTAAATGAAAACAGAATCCAGATTTCAAAATAATGTAAGAATATGTTTTGTGAAGTAATGATCATGTTTTAAAATGGAAGATCAAGTTTAAGTAAAGTAAAATATGAAATAGATTTATAAAACATAAGGAATACAATTTAAAAGCAAAGGAAAATATGTTTTCTAGGTTTAAGTATTTATCAGATTCCAAATTAAAATGTTTTAACAAGTTTTAAATTTTATTTTTAAGTTATTAAAAACAAATTTAGTTTTCAAAAAAATGTTTCGTTTTAAAATTTGTTTTTAAGTTATTAAAAATAATTTAGTTTTCAAAAGAATGTTTAGCCTTGTTTAAAAGAATATTTAAAAATGAATAGGTTTCCAAAAAATAGAAACTAAGTTCCAAAGAAATTAAACAAGTTAAATAATTCTTTAAAGATTTAAATTGTTTGAGATTGTTTTGTTTTGTTTATAATAATTATATTAATTTCGAAATTAAATTCCTAAGTGCTTTAAAAGGTAATAAGATGATGTTTTGAAATTAATATGTGGTTAAAGAAAGAGTGATTAACTTTAATTAATCAAATAATTCTCTCAATGATTTTTGTATTTCAGGCATTCAATTCAATTTAATTTAATTTAAATAAGTGTTAATTAAGGTAAATGGTTATCTTAATTAATTAAAGTCTTAGTTAATAAAAGTAATTAAAGTGTAATTACTTAATTAACTAAGATGATTAATTAACGTTATTAATTCAAGATAATTAGTTTTTTAATTAATTAAGGATAGTTAATTCCTTAATTAAGATTTAATTAATCTAAGTAATTAAAAGTAATTAAATTGAGAGTGATTAATTAATGGAATTAATTAAAGGGTAAAATTAATCAATGTAACTAATTAAATTAATGTGATGAATTTAAGTTAATTAATTAGTTAATTAATTAAATATAATCACATGATGATTGATTAAGTATAATTACTTGATGTGATTAATAAAGTGTGATTACTTAGTGTAAGTAACTAATGGATAATTACTGAATGTAATCATTTAAGGAAATTAATTAGAGAATAATTACTTAATGGAAGTAATTAAGGATTAATTACTTAGTGTAATTAATTAAAGAATTAATTAATATTAAGAAGTTAATTAATTAATGTAAGTAATTAAAAGATAGTTAATTACTGTATGTGATAAATTAAGGTTGATTAATGAATGTGATTAATTAAGGTTAATTAAAGGAAGTGATTAATTAAGTATTATTAATTAAGTGATTAATTAAGGATCATTAATTAATGTAATTAATTAATAATTAATTAATAAGAGAAATTAAAGGTTGATTAATGTGAAATAGTTAAAGGATAATTAATTTGAGGTTAATTACTTAATATAATTAATCAAGGATGATTAATTAAGATGAAATTAAAGGATGATTAATAAATTAGGTTGTAATTAACTAATGTTAAGTAAGCAGGACTTAAAAGCAATTAAATTCATTGGTTGTTAATTAAATTAATTAGAGATGGTGTGGTTGATTAATCTTGCTTATGGATGGTTGAATGATATTGAATGCGTTGGATTATGTGATATCTCTGATATGTGATATGTGTTGTTTTGTGATATAAGATGTTTTGGTTGAATTGTGATAATATATGGATTATCTATCCGTGATAATGTGAATTATCTATCTGTGTGAATATGATATCCTAAATGATAGATTATATTGTTTAAACCCTTAAACAACTTGGACATTTCAAACGGCGTTTTGGACTTCGGTGAGACCGAGATCGGATTTTCAAATTGAAATATCCGAAAACCATATCGATCCAAATTAAACGTTAGGTCGTGAATTCAAGTGAAGATCAAGATGAAGACTTAAAGTGTATAACTATTCATCGTTAAAACTCTAAGGACGATTCCAAGATGAGTTGGACGGAGATAGAGCTTTCAGATTCGAGATGAAGATTCAGAGTGCAATGGCTATTGTTGCTAACTCTGACGGTGATTCCAAAATGAGTGTAGCGAGATAGTGCCTTTGGTTTCGTTCGAACCCAGAACGAACTTGAATGGATTGAATGCTTTCAGACCATCGTCAATGGAGGACAATGAGCATTCCAAGATACGTGTTCTTTAAAAGGCAATCGTAGTCTCAAGCCTCATCAACCGAGAATGGCTAAAGCAGGGGAGGTGCGGTAAGGCTAAGTGGGTAGCATCCAAGTAGGATGAGATTTCCCCCTGTCTAGAGGTCCCTTTTTATCCGGCTTAGTGTGTGGTTGGTCGTGCCAACTGCGTGGTTGTCTTGTTCTGGATTATCCAGTAAAGGATGTTCCGGTCTTTTGTTGCAGGGGGTCAGGGTGGATCCTCGGTACTCTGATCTACACCAGGTACTGTAACGGGCGGTACCCCAGTAGCCCTGCCATTGATGGAAACCCATTTTCCCTACGTGCCTTTACGGTTTTGATTGTATAACCCACTTTGTGGCTAGTAGCTGGAATTTAATGAATGTAACAATTTTGGCTATTTTCAATATACTTGAAAACCCTATATACTATTATAATATCTCTAGATTTCCTATCAAATGTTTCGATTATCGTAAGGTAAAAACTTTTCCATGTTTATGTGTGGGAAGTCTTACGAGATACCTTTCTTTTCAAATGATTTTCAATGTTAAGCAACTTTAAACTGTTTACTCACACCAGACCCATGTCTACCTAGAGTTTATTTTCTATTTTATTAAACTCTTGGGTACTCAAATTTTTCAAGAGTAGCCAAGGAATCCAGGTTAGCTTTAACGAATTCTTCAGGAGACTAGGAGTTGGAGGCTTCAGTGTATATAGATATTATAGTTCCGTTGTGCTAGTGTTTGTGTCTGTATCTCTATGATGTACTAGAGTTGTATGATAGCCAGATCTTTATAACTGTCTAATTTGTGTGGTATAAGCTGTGTAACTCTGATGTATATTATGTAGTATCTATGTGATTAATATATTTTATTCATTCCGCTGTGAGATTCTAATTTTGTTTAGTTCTTTCTTTCCTGTCTTTTCTCTTTTTTATCCCTTTCTTTCTTAATCATGATGCATATTTCTATGAGATGAAAGGCGGGTCATGACATCTCCTTTATGTATCAAATCATACTTCTGTAATCAAATACAAAATTTGTTTTACCAAACAACTCTATAGCAAATCACTATAGTAGCAACTAATTACTTAGAAACTCGAAAATGAATGCCGATGATGTTGTGATCATCACCAGAATTGTTTTTCAATGGTAGAAATGAGTTTAATTCTTCCTTTAAAATCTTTTTTAGAACATTTCTATTTATAAATACTTTCAATATCATAGTATTGTTATTTTCTTAAAATTTTGAATTTTTTTTCAGAATACCCAGATATAAGTCATCGAATTCTCAATTTTAAATCTTTTTATATTTATAAACCATACTTGTATAGTTTTACTTTCCTATATAAAATCATTTCTTAAATGTATATCCTTGCTTAGATTATAATAAACAATTTTATTAAAATTAAATTTCAATCCAACATTATCAACAAACGTCTTATAGAAAAAATGTGAAACTGAATTCATAAGGTGTTTATATTTAATTCACCCAAAACAATAAATGCTCATACACTATTTGATCATAAGTAATCAACCAACAAACAATAGTCAATGTCCTTAAAGTGGACGAGCATGACTAGTCGAACAATAAATGATAATAGCTGAATATTATCATTTCCTCACAACAATCATATCATAAATAACTATATCAATTTTATGGAAATTATTCTTTTACATACAAAATATAATTCTAGGAAAAATATCTCATTTACCAAATTTTAAAATATTGTGTCAGTTGCCTTATTCAACTGTTTAGAAACTCCTATCAATATAGTTGTACCTTTTCTATCGATCAGAATTCATAAACTACCCAACAGATAAATCAACACAATGTAAAACATTTTTAAAGCACTAATAAATATGCGCGCGCACACACACACACACACATATGTGTGTGTGTGTGTGCACACACTCCAACTCATTCTAGCGAATTTCTTACCCTGTCTCTAATGGGTCTACCCCACCAAAGCCTAGGTTTTCACTCAACCTAAGCTTTGGTAACACTTGTAACGATTCGCCTTTTCAATCCTTAAAAGTGGACACTAGTACAACCACGGCATTCAAATTCCAAGGGTGTAAGTGGCGAAAAGATAGAATGTAGGGGAAAAAAGAAGAAAAGGCTGCAACAACCCTAATTTTTAGTAACATTATTTAGGATATTTAATTAGTTAAATTAAATAAAATAATGTAATGATTAGGAGATTGAGATTTGTTATTAAAAAGGGTAACCGTGCCAAGTAACAAATGAGCTAAGGGGGGATTTGAACTTAAAATAAGATAGGGAAATAGGTGAGGGCAAAATGGGAAAGGACACATCCTTAAACCCTAAACCCTTACGCTAGTTCACTTTACACGTTCATTTTCTACAAATGAAAATCATTGAGGTCGGCCACCATTAAAGGAAAAATAAGAAGATAAAGAAATTAAAGGAAGGAAGATTAAGCAATCAAATAAATTCTCAAATCTTAACTCCTTAATCAAAAAGCTAAGGTGAATAATGACTACTTCTCAAGTTTTTAATGGTTTTCGGTTTTAGTATGAAATCCGAACTATTTGCAAAAAAAATTCATATATTGAATGATAAAATGTATGTCTATATATTGTTGATGATTTATGCTAATTCAAATAGATTTTGTGACATGTTTTGATGTGAAAACCCTATTGGATGACATCCAAATGTTTTGATGTGAAAACCCTATTGGATGACATCCAATTGCCTTGTGAATTTCAATTTAGATCAGAAATGATAATTTAGAAATGATTTTCAAATTTCATAATTTTCTTAATTAATGTGGATTTTATAAGAATTTTCTAGTGAAGAAAATGCTATTTTGGGTTTAAAATTAATTATGGCCAAATTATATTGGCTTAGGGTTTGAAATTTGTAAAGGTTGGAAAACATATTGAAAATAATTTACAGGAATTTTTGTAGAATTTTCCTAAGTGTTTTAATGGATATGTAATATTATTAAAGGTATGAGACTCAAATGTTTTATATATTTATAAAAAGGAGAAGAGGTATTTTGTAAATAATCAAATTTTTATTTTTGAAAATTAGCGGTACTTTTAGAAAAAAATTTTTGCAAACAATCATAGTTTGACAAATAAGGCGGGTTAGGTAAAAAGAATTAATTTAAAAATTCAAATCAGTTTATACATGCTTTTTCCTACTTCAATGCTTTCTGCACCAGGCTCCCGACTCCTACCTCCGCCTCTGACTCCATCAAAACCAATGCACATGGTATCAGATATCTTATATGTAGTGAATTGGATATAGGCGGAAGGTACTAAATCGAAACTAAAGGTTTCGAGGAGTTCGAAGCATGCTTTGTTTTCAAAATGAAAATATGCCTTCTTTTCTTTCGAAAGGAATGCTTTCGACGTGGTTGGCTTTCGTCTGGGTCAAAAATGTTTTTAAAAAATAGTTTCGAATAAGGTTGTACCTTTTTTTTAAACAAATGCTTTCGAAGAGGTTGAAATCCCTGACTTCCACCTTCCGAAGCCGGTGGTTTTGCAAGGATACTTTGTTTCTAAAAACGAAGCTGCTTCTCCAATGATTTCGAAGGAATGGTTTTGACACCATCACTTCTTTATTTAGGAAATGCTTTCGAAAGAGTTCTTTTGACTTAGTTGTTTTATGACCCATTTTATGCTAATGAGAGCAGAATCCAAAGGTCTCAAAAGGAAAGGTTTTTAATTTTCGAAAGGTTTCCATATGTAATCAATTAGACCCAAATATTGTCCAAAGGTCTGATTTTATAAAAAGGATTTTATGCTTTTGAAAGGCCTAAATGAAGGTTTCAAGGGGGAAATTCCCCAGTGATTTTGAAATTTTTTAAGGAAGGATGTTTAAGGTTTTAAATCTTTCGATGGAGGTGTTTTTCAATGCTTTCGAAAGGATAAATATGAATGGTTCCAAAAGGTATGATTTCGAAAGGTATGTTTTGGTCTTCAGCCTAAGGTTTTACTTGTATCTAATGGGGTACTTCCAATGGTTTCGAAAGGGATACTTTCAAAGGTTCCAAAAGGGATACTTTCGAAAGTTTAAACGTTTTTATCAACAAGATTTTGTGTAAAAATATGTAACATGGCAAGGTGATTTTGAAGCAAAGAGTATATATAATTTCCTTGTTTAAAGAATGATTTGAAGGTTTAAATCAATTCGAAAGAAAAGGTTTTCAAGGAAAATTTATGGGTAGATAACCCTAAATGAAATGACTCGGATATTAAAATACCAAATGGGATTTGTATGGGTCGTGCCCTACACTTTAGCTAGTAACCCCTAGCTAAAATAGGCCCAAAATTCCAATGTGTAGGGCTTTGTCACAAGTAAGACTAAAGCTATGTTACACATAGATAGTAATCTTTAAAGAAAAGATATTTTACTGGTGAGCCTGCAAAAACCATTAGGATTAGTTAGACCTGGAGAAGGAAGTAAGGACAGACCGTCCAAAAGAGGAGTATCTAACATAAGTTAGTATGTTTTCTGGTAGGCCCAAGTCAGCCAATGGTTAGTAATTAGACAAACAAAACTACAGTATATAGACAAATAGTCTATTTGATAACTGATGTGTGCATGTATAGATATTGCTTTACAAATTCAATTGGTTTTGGTTGTAGGATTATAATTTGCAAAAAATATGTTTTAAAAGGATATTAGTGGGGGGAACTCATTCCACTAAGCAGTATGGTATCACTTAATATCAAATAACAGAGATGTGTACTATTATTTACACCAGGCTTTATGTCTAACTCGAAGTTTATGTTTTCCCTTAAACTCTCGAGTGCTCGAAATTGATTTGAGTAGGCTGAGGTTTGAGGATTTCAGGATTTAGTAGGTTGGTGAATAAATCATCCAGAGACGAACATGTGGCTGATGGATAGTTATTTAGGGGTTGTTGTTTTATTTTGTTCCGTTGCGTTGTACTATATCAATTTGACTATATCATACTCTAGTCAACCAAAAGGGCATCGTCGTATATCGCTCTTGGCGTATTTATGTAATGTTAATAGTTGTTCTGAACCTGGAAAACAATATGGGACATGTAATTGAATATGAAAAATGTTTTGTGAAATGTAATATGAAAATTTGTTTTTGAAAATATGATTTTGTTTCATATTCATGTGTCTCTGATACTATGGATACCATTAGCACTACCACATTTTGTCACCAGAAGTTAATACTATAGATGACTGCAGCATCTGTAGCACTTAACTTTTGGCCTCTAGATATGGGATGCTACAATGATAGAACAGAATTCACATCATGATAAGTAATATATAATACACAACAGATTTTTACAAAACAAAAGTGTAACATACATACATCAAATAAGAGTAAACTAATCTATCATCAGCCTGGACAGTTATAAAAACATGTCCTCACAAATGCTAATAAATATAAACGACCAATGCAATAGAAATAAAATATAGGTAAATACGTCTTGGTGTCACCCAGCTAGTTTCCTAAATCTCAAAGCATCCATAACTAGATCTAAAATATGTTCGGTCTGACATGTGCATTATTAGATAATAATACCCGGATCAATTTGGTAAACCAGTGTGAGAAACACACATCATATGGATTTTAATATTATAAAATCTTTCAAAAATAATGCTATCTCTTATGGCGACATTGCATATAAACACGGCTGGGTTTTTACCTTATGATAACCAAACCATTTTATAGGAAATCTTGTGATATTATAATAATGTCAAGGATTTAAAATAAATATTGAATCATAGCCGAAATGGTCATATTAATTACATCCCTGCATACATAGCATACAATCAAATCTATAAAGCACATATTGAAGATTGGATTTCATACAATGCAAAGATATGGGGCTACCTTCTGTATAGTACATCTCTAGATAAAATGTATCAAGGCTGTAAAACATTTGCACCTCCGCTACTCGAGACCGACCCACCCCTTCCTGGATAGTACCAAATATGGTTGCAACATCCGATAGTTTGGCGGTAGTTATTTAGTTAGTTAGTTAATTAATTAATTAGGCTCCAAAAATGGAATTTATGCAAGGGATGGAATTTGGACTTTTGCGATCAGAGTCCAAATGAAGAAGTAACGGACGAAAAAAGTATTCGAAACAAAAATAATTTGTTTAAGAAATTAATGTTTTTAATTAGCTGAATGGGCTCCATAGGTCAACCTACTTAGTGTAGCATCGACCTGGGACGATTGACCCTATGTGAAGGGTGGTCGATCGTTCTTAAGGCAGGCGATAAGGTTTTCCATAGCCTAATGGCCTGGATCTATTATATTTTGACCTAACGGTTCTGGTTGATTCTAGCACCTATAAATATTGGCCTAACCCTTCCTTCTCTTCGCATTTTTTGAATAGAGCAATAAAACTCCGTTATTTTTTCTTCTCCACTTTCTTTCCAAATTATAAAAATAAATATTTATATCTAAATTCATACAAATTGGAAAAGAGTAGAAATCTACTAAAAAGAAGAAGATAAGAGAATCAACTATATGTGTATTTGAGTTAATTTATATATATTTGTATATTTGTATCTCCCAATCCCAAATCCCTTCTCAGATCTGTAATTGTAATATATCTATATACCCTTTTTATACATATTTCTTAGATTAAAAAGGATTCGGAGATGAATCAAAGGTTATACTTAAGATCTAAGGATTTGGATCCCTTTTAAAAGGTGAGTGGTAAATTTTATATATTGTTTATGATTTTAAATCCATTCCGTGGGCATACGTTTGACTTTTATGCCTAATCAATTTTATCTGTCGATTATAGGCTTAAATTAGTATAGATTACTATTGCCTACATATTCTTGTTTTAGATCTAATTTGAAATATGTTTACACCTAGATCTGGATGTAAGTCCCTAAGATTTTAGAATTTGAATGTTATATATTTTTATTCCAAATCTGTACTTGGGTATAAACTAGGATTTTTAAATTATTGCCCAGTTTGTGCTATATTGTAGATTTTCCATAGTTTAATTTATGGGAAGAATATCCATTTGGTTTTTATAAACTTGTATACTTTATCCACTTTTCATTCAAAAGGGCGACGTTTGATTTAACAAGAAATATCTATAAATAAATAGGGAAGAGATGTGTAAAGTATAGATTTATTCTCCGTAGTTTATATGGTCTAATCCAATTAAAAAGAAATTATATATTCCTTGTAATTTCAAACGGAGTCAATTTTCCCTTTTTATGTTAAACCAATTTATGGAGATCATAGTGAAAAACCTTCCTAAGGAATTTAATTCAAGTAAATAAAATATGGAAAGCATATTCTAGTTGCATATTTATGACTAGAATTTATTTGGTATGAAGAAGTAGTTTTATTAGGCAGTTTATACATATTTATTGCGTTAATAAAGAAGAACAACATTTATTCATGTGTTATTTATGCGTAACGGTCGTTAGTCATTATTATATATAGGGAAGGGAATAGTTAGAATTAAAAAAGGTAGCAATCTATATTAATGGAAAATAAATTAGGAATTCCTATTAATTAAATAATAGGAAATGAAGGACTGTAACCTACATTAATGGGAAATTAATAAGAATTAATAGATAGTATTAAATTAAGGGTTATAACTTATAGAGGCAATGGATTAATGGGATTGATAAAAATGGAATAAATATAAAAGGTTACTAATTTTAAAATAGTATCTATACATAAATATTTAGGGAAATGTCTGTTAGGATTTTATGGACAGATTGATATTTATGAGCATTAAAAGGGGATTTATGGATAGATAAATATTTGAGGTAAATCTTATTGCCTTAAATAAAAAGGGAATTATTAAGCTAAGTCCAATGTCCACCTAAGATAGAATAACTAAAGACTTAGGATGATTAATTGGACTTAGTACATTAGTGATACGAGGTCGATAGAATCACTCGATGGAAGACTACTATTCACTTTGAGGCTACCAGCAGTCGGATGCACTTACTACTAATGTGAGATATTACTAATGCTAGGACACGTGACGACGTAAGAGATTAGACCTACTTTCTTAATCGAAAAGTATTAAATAGTCCAAATCTAGAATTGGGAAGCGGTGAGGGATATCTCTAAAAAGGTTTACTTCAGTATTGAGGTATTAAGTGGCTGTCTCTAGGTTGGCCTCCCTACCAAAAGAAGTAACCTAATGAGAATCCATATTTATTACTTAGAGTGATGATAGTTATTTCGGGAAGGGTTCACTTCGGCTTTAGGTACTAAGTGACTAATCTAGGGTTTGCCTCTATCATATAAAAGAAGTACTAAGTAGCCAAATGAGATTTTCAAGCAATGTCAGCTACATAGTACTAGTAAGGAGGCTGCTTTAGGGGTTATGATTTAAATGGCAAAGGCCTACCTATAAATAGGTTTTAAATGGTCAGAGACCTGCCTAGTCCTTATTAATAAGCTATTAAGTGGTTTGGATACGGTCTTTCACATTGCTAAGACTTTAATAGCGGTAGCCGCGCTAGTGGTATGGCTATTATAAATTACAAGGCCATATATAGTGGTCAAAAGTCTTTGTAATTAGGACCAATGGACCAATAATGACAATGTTAGAATTCCACCTTGGGAAGAGGTCTTAATTGACGAAGTCTGCCTTAATTGAGCTCTTAAATGGTTAAGTATGCTTATTTCTCTTTTAAAAGTATTAAATGGCGATAGTAGAAGCCTGCTTAATATTTAGAAGTACTAAATGGCAAATGGATATGGAAGTATTAGGTGGTTGATAAGGTTCGTCGGTATTTTGTACCTTGGTAATGGGTAGGTAAGTCATTTTGTGTGCAATGCAAGATTAGATTAGAATTGCTAACCTTAATAGACATACAATTAAATGGAAACTAATCGGTTTAAATTTATATTATGGATGGCTTATTTATTTTCCAGTCACCATAATGTTATTTTGAACCCCTCCTTACAACTCATATGATAGATTTATAGGAATATGTCACTGGAGCTGGATGTGTTTATTATCGGAGAAGTTTTCTTTTCTCTCATGCTTGATGATGATGTGACAATCTACTATCCAAGGAATACCATTAACTCCAAGGTAGTAGTCATAATCAGTATTCTTATTCTATTTTTGTTTCCATTATGAGTTTAGATTTCTATCAATCTTCGATAATGCTCATGCTCATTTGTAGGTACCAAATCCAACGATAAGGGCTTTACTATACCTCAGTTTCGAATTTTTTTTTGAAACTTAGGTTCATTAAGGTACGGATGGTCACATTTGGTATCACAACCTAGGTTAGTAGATCGGAGGAATTAAGATAATTGAGAGAACTCTTTGTACTTTCCTATCTAGTATTATCATATTTTTACGTTAGATTCTAAGAATTTTAGATATAGAAGTAGTTGTAGTTCCACTCCAAAGGAATGGACAAAGAAATTATGGGTTGGAAATATTTTAGAGTTAAGATTTTCATGCCGACTCCGAAGTACTCCACGGAGGGCTAGCGATGCGTAAGATGTTGGCGATAAAGAGCAAGTATGACATATGATAGAATCCCGAAGATTGGAGGTGTATGGCTTGATGGTTGAGATTCTACCTACCTGGTGATTTTGGATTTTGGTGACGAGTTTCAATCGGAGAAAAAAATTTATTGCAAGGCGGAAAATTAGAGTTTGTATGTTGCAGTTGTCTAGAGGCAAGTTTTTGCTAGGTTGCATTCATTGATCACCTCTTTGATAGCAAACTGCATTTTTATTTGATTAATTCAATTCAATTCAATTCCTTATTCTAGAACTTATGAGAAATTTTTTATGAAGTATGCTTTGGAAATGCCTTAGACTTAGAAAATGGGTTTTAAGGATTTCTTTTCTACATTTTTATTTTCGAAAATTTGCTTCGGGAAAGTTTTAAAATTTTAATTACCATGTTAGTCGTGTTAAGAAATTTTTAGTTTATAAAAGATTAAACTTTTGAAATCCTTAAATATTTATATGTATATATCAGTAAAGACTTGATTTAATTTTTGGCAAGGAAATAGTTTTCCAATTAGGAAATTTGTGTTTTAAAAAAGGTTTTTCGAAACCCTAATATATATATGTGTGTGTGTGTGTGTGTGTGTGTGTGTGTATGTACATATATGTATGTATGTATATATGTATTTTGTTTGATATTTAAGGGATGTTTTGGTATGTTATAGTTTCTATTATTCAGAAACGAATATAAAGGGGCAATATATTTAGCTCAAAGAAATTTTGGATTATAAAATCAAGGTTTTTAAAATCTTCTCCCTTTAAGTATAGAAAAAATAGGTATGCATTCAATTTTATTGGGGTATGTTGTTTGTAGTTGTTGTACCACCAGCTATTGGAAAAAATATTTCCATGAGAAGTAGGTAGGAAATAGTGGCTAGAATATTTTCGGATTTTTGAAATTGTTGTTGATCGCACCAGTTTTGTTGAAACTACTGTGAATTGTTAGAGCATGTTTCAGGACTAGGCGCAAGGCTTTGATACTGCCATGATGAGGACCAAAATTTTTCGAGTCGTGTCGAATCGAAGGAGATGACACGAAACGATTATTATTATTTAATCCCTAATTGGGTGTAGGTTCAATTAACACCCAAAGCTCATCCAATGGTTGACCACCTAGCTGTATACCTAGAGTGGTCAATCAGTTAACGAGTTTGGCACAACTTGAACCTGGAATGGGACTATTAAAGTCACGTCTGAATTCCCTAGTTGCCTTCTTTTGTTCCTCCTTCCTCGAAAAGTCGAATCCAATCTCCGTCCTCATCCTCCTCCTCCAAGTATCAGCTTCTCTCTTCTGTGGCGGTGCTATTTTTTCCAAGGAGTAGCAGCCTTGTCTCCCACTCGTGTTGGCTTTGCACATTAGATCTTTCCTCAACTCCACTCTAAATCTATGCCGTATTTCCTCTCTCTAATCATTTCTTAGCCCAGGATAGGAATGGCGATAGGGAGGGTTGGGGCGGGTTTTTAGTGCCCTATACCCGTCCTGGATTTTTTTACGCCCCAGACCCGCCCCGTAGACCCAGTGCGGGTCTGAAATTTTACCCCGTACCCAAGACCCGTACTAGTCAGGGTAGACCCGACCCGCCTCAAGACCCGATGAGTCGCACGTATTGATTCAAAATTGTGCACCAACTTACATATATTTATTTGTATACTCGTTATCACCAAATAACACATGAAATACAAATAACAACGTGTCTAAGGAAAGTTAGTAAAAATGATGTGTACAACAACAATTCATAAAATATATACATATGTTATTGTATAATTATCAATGACGCAACTTAATACTCTAATTTTTTATATAGAGTATTTATTGGAACATTTTAATATCCATGCTAGAATCACTTATATCTAAGTAGATTAATAAATCATTATAGTAATAAAGCAGTTTCATGAGATGTTAGTAGTGTGGGTCGGGTTGGGGTGGGTCAACCGAGCCCCGACCCGACCCTAGACCCGGAGCACTCAAGAACGGGTCACGGGTCTACCCGACCCAATGACCCAATTGGGCGGGTCTGGACGGGCCAAAACAGGGGCGGGTCGACCGGGTTTGGACCCTAGACCCGCCCCATTGCCATCCCTAGACCAGGACACCTTTCCACACTGTCGGTTTTTCCTTACACCATTATGGTCTCAACCTTCAAGAGGACACTTGGTTGGACTGGAATGAGCAAAAGGTTTTGATGCCTTTGGGTTGCAAGAGCAATTTATCACGGTAGGATTTTCACTGATCCTATGCTCTGAGACCTTTGAGCGGGAATGTTACCAGTGCTACATCTGCCTTTTCGATGTCTTGTTGGCGTAGAGTTTCAATAGAGGCAGTAGTTTGATTCATTCGGAGGTGAAGGGTGTCTTGATTGAGCCGACTAATGATGACCTCGTCGAGATTTTAAAGGTCTCCACGAAGGATGCGGAATTGGATGACTTTGAAGTGACCGGCTCAAAGATTTTGCAGTAGATTCTTTCCCAAAATGTCGGTGTTTAGAAGACGGATAATCCATGTTTTACTACATGTCAGGTTGTGTGCATCATTCAGCATAATATCATCCCTAAGATGGGAAGTTACAATCGGATATATCTCATGGTGCAAGAGACCACCTATGCTAGTATTGGCAGCATCGCCGTCAATTGGACCCACGCCCTAATGATGCAATTTGTTGATTAAGGATTTGCACTCCATAGAGTCACTTTTCATACTTTCACATATCCACTCTCGTATTTAATTTATACAGGTGAACCTCTATGATAGTAGAAGGTTCCTTCTGCCATCATTAAATCTTTCTATAGGAAGATGACAATTCCGAATCTGAATCCATTAGCAACACCAGCTGCGCCAACGACATGAGATTAGGTATATAGCCGTCGTGCTATGGCCATTCAAGGTCACATCAATAGATAAAGCTTCATCCATAGAGCAAGGCATCTTATAGTATATAGGCATTATTATAGGATTTATGGTGTTGTTGTCTTTTCCCTTCTAACATTTGTTCTTTTCTTTTAGGTTGTTTGGGTTGTAACTGTTAGTTGTCTATTGTAAAAGGCATGCACGATGTTATGAGTTCCTATTTATTTATTGTTTTATTATTTCTTCATATGTAAAATGCTCTTATAAATGCATATTGAAGAAGAAGTATAAATATAAAAATTTCACAAAAGACACTTAACTAACAGTAAATGCAATATAAGGTTGAAAGTTTAGAGTAATTGAATTTTTTCATCGAATGACATGATAAAGTTTTGGTATCATGGGTCATTGCTCATGTGTCTTAAATGCTAAAAAATTTAGATAATTGGTCGTGATGACATTTTTAAATAAAATGCCATGTTTTATGGGTAATGGTTAGTTGTAGAATTTTAGAATTTGATTTATGCGTTTAGCGCATAATTGACTTCCGACTACACTGAAATTATGGATTAATTTATCAATTTTTTTGAAAATGAAATATTTCGAAAAGCTTTTCTTTTGAAAAAAGGTTTTTAGGTTTTATTTATTTTTTATTGTCAAATTATTTTTAGCATTTTTGTCCAAAAATTTGATTTTAAGGGAAAATGTGTGTCTAAATATTTTAGAAATTTATTTTTCAAAATAACGTACGAATTTGAAAAGAGAGAAAGATTTTTGCGATATACTTGATTTTAAAGGCCATATGTTAAGCGTAAGGAAGACAAATGGAATTAGAATTTACAGATTTAGCAGTGCGTTAGTATCGACTATGCGATAAATACAAGAGGCAACAAATGAAAAGTTGTTTTAGCCTTGATATTTCTGTTTCCATACCTTGTCGACAACACGCGCGAGTCTATTCTTAGACTCAATGTCGTTTTAGAGCCTAAAAATAAGCCCCCTTATGTGTTTTGTGTACATAAAATTTGGAGTAAATTTAGGGCAATGAGGAAATTTCCGCTGTACTACGAGAATAAGAAGATTGTAGGGTGGTAATAATGTTAAATTCTCCATATGCATTCCTTTTTCTGGCATAGAAGTAAAGTATAGAAGCATTTTTCCGACGTGGTAGATTTTGAATGGTAGAAATTGGATGTAATTGGTTAGTACATACTTCTATTCGTAGGTGTATAGGGGTTTTGTTTGAAAAGATTTTTCAAAAGCTGCGTACATGTAGAACTGCCTATATACATATAGGTTGTTTACATCATTTTTTCAAAAATATTTTTAAAGAAATGCATTTATATAAGAGGATCCAATTAAGAATTATTATGCATACATATTTTTTATATGGTGATATAGTAATACACTATGCACTTGCACATTTGGCTGCAAAATTGGTTGTACACTCATTGGTTGTGTAGTTTAGGATAATTATGAGCCAAAACCATGATTTAGTCAAATTTCGAGGACGAAATTCTTTTTAAGGGGGGAAGAATGTATCGCCCCATAATTTGGTGTTAGTTATTTAATTAGTTAGTAAATTAGGCTTCGAAAATGGAACAAAGGATGGAATTTGATCATGAAACTTGCAACACTGCGTATGCGTGAAATTTTGAGCAACTTTCATGTTTGGAGTTTTGCGAATGGAGTCCAAAGGAAGAAGTTATGGGTGAAAAACTAATTCAAAACGGAAATAATTCATTTAAAAAATTAATATTTTGATTAATCGAATGGCACAGGGCGACCCGCTTAGTGTAGCGGTTGATCTTGGGCGGTCGACTCCTATGGGAAGGGCAGTCAACCAATTTAAGGCGGCGGCTAGAGTTTTCCCGGCCCAATAGCCTGAATCTATTAAATTTTGACCAAACAGTTCTAGATTATTCTAGCACCAATAAATACAGACCTAACCCTTCCTTCTCTTCTCGTATATTTCTAAATTAACTAATGAAGCTTTGCAATTTCTTCTCCTCCGCTTTCTTCCTAAATTATAAAAATAAGATATTTATATCTATATTCATACATATTGGAGAAGAATATAAACCTAATAAAAAGGAGAAGAGAAGAGAATCAACTATAAGCGTATCTGAGGTAATTTATATATATTTGTATACTTGTATCTATTTTCTCTCACAATCCCAAATCTCTTCTCAGATATGTAATTCTAATATATGTATATACTCTTTTATATATATTTCTTGGATTAAAAAAGATTTGGAGATGAATCAAAGATTCTACTTAAGATCCGGCGATTTGAATTGCTTTTAAAAGGCGAGAGAGAAATTTTATATATTGTTTATGATTTTAAATCTATTCTATTGGCATACATTTGATTTTTATGCTTAAACCAATTTTATTTGTGAATTGTAGATTTAAATAAATGTAGAGAACTATTGCCGATATATTCTTGTTGTAGATCTATTTTGAAGTATATTTACACCTAGATTAAATCAGTCTCAAAGATTTTAGAATTTGAATGTTATATATTTTTATTTTAGGTCTGTACTCGGGTCTAAAATAATATTGTTGTATTATTTCTCAATTTGTGTTATGTTGTAGATATTCCATAGTTTAATTTGTGTGAAGAACACCCGTTTGATTTATATAAATTTGTTTACTTTTTTCACTTTTCATTCAAAAAGGTGACAATTGATTTAACAAGGAATATTCACAAACAAAAAGGGAAGAGATATGTAAAGTACAGATTTATTCTTGGCAGTCTACATTGTATATCCCCATTAAAAAGAAATTGTTCATTCCTTGTAATTTCAAACAGAGTCAATCTTCCCTTTTTGTGTTAAACCAATTTATGGAAATCATAATAGAAAATCTTTCTACGAAATTTAATTCCAATAAATTAAATATGGCGATCATATTCTAGTTACATATTTATGGCTAGAATATATATGGTTACGAATAGGTAGCTTTATTAGGCAGTTTATATGTTTTATTGCGTTAATAAAGAAGAACAACGTATATTCGTGTGTCATTTATGCGTAATGTTCGCTGGTTATTATTTTATTTAGGGAAGTGAATAGCTAGATTTAGAAACTGTAGTAATTCATATTAATGAGAAATAAATTAGGAATTCCTATTAATTATCTAATAGGAAATGAAAGATTATAATCTATAGATATTAAATTGAGGGTTATAATTAATATAGAAAATGGATTAATGAGACTAATAAAAATGGAATAGATATAAAAGGTTACTAATTTGAAATTAGTAATCATACATAAATGTCTAGAGAAATGTCTGTTAGGATTTTATGGACAAATTGACATTTATGAGCATTAAAATGGGATTTAAGGGTAGATAAGTATTTAAGATAAATCTTATTGCCTTAAATAAAAGGGAATTAATAAGTTAATTCCAATGTCGACTAAGATCGTATAAGTAAAGACTTAGGATGGTTAATTGGACTTAGTAGGTTACTAATGTGAGGTCGGTAGAGTCACTCGACAGAAGACTTCCCTTCACTTTAAGGCTCGGTCGGGTGCACTCACTATGATGTGAGACATCACTGATCCTAGGATCTGTGATGGAATGAGAGATTGGACTAACTTTCTTAATTGAAACATATTAAATGATCCAAATCTAGAAATAAGAAGCGGTAGGGGATATATCTAAAAAGGTTTACTTCAATGTTGAGGTATTAAATGGCTATCTTAGGGCCTGCCTCCCTATCGAAAGAAGTAACCTAATGATATTTCATATTTATAATTAAGGGAGATGATGGATATCTCGAGAAGGGTATGCTTTGGGTTTGAGGTACTAGGTGATTGATCTAGGGTTTGCCTCGTAGCCTAATGAGATTTCCAAGCAATGTCAACTAGATAGTACCAGTGAGAAGTCCATCTTGAGCTTAGGTGTTAAATGGCAAAGGCCTACCTATAAACAGGTGTTAAATGGTCAGAAGCATGCCTAATCCTTATTAATGAGGTATTAAATGGCTTGGGTACAGCCTCTCACATTGCTAAGACTTTAATACGAAAGATGCGCTAGTGGTATGGCTATTATAAATTATAAGGCCAAATATAGTGGTCAAATATCTTTGTAGTTAGGACTAATAGACCAATAATGACGACGCTAGAAGTTTACCTTGAGAATATGTCTTAATTGATGGAGTCTACTTGATTGAGGTCTTAAAGGAAAAAGTCTGCCTATTTATCTTTTAAAAGTATTATGTAGGGATAGTAGAAGCCCGCTTCATATTTAGAAGTATTAAGTGGCAAATGGGTATGGAATTAATGGGTGGTTGATAAGGCTTCGTCGGTATTTTGTACCTTGAGATGAGTAGGTAAGTAATCGTGTTTGCAGTACAAGGCTAGATTAGAATTGCTAACCTTAGTAGACATAACAATTAAAGGGAAACCAATCGGTATAAATCTATAATATGGACAGTTTATATATTTTCTAGTCACCGGAATATTGTTCTGACCCTCTCTTCATTACAACCCACGAGATAGATTTATAGGAATAAGCCAATGGAGCTAGATGTGTTTAGTTGTTAGAGAATTCTTCTTTTCCCCATGCTCGATGTTGATGTCACAATCTACTGTCCAAGGAATACCATTAATTCCAAGATAGTAGTCACAATCAGTATTCTTATTCTATTATTGTTGCCGCTGTGAGTTTAAATTTCTATCAATATCTAATAATCCTTATGCTTATTTGCACCGAATCAAATGATCGATGCTTTGATGGACTTGGGTTTCGATTTTTTTGAAATTTAGGCTCATCGAGGTACGGTGGTTACAATGACCACCTCTTAGTTGCTGGCCAATAGCCGTACCAAGTCTCAATCATACATAAATTCAAAAATATTGATCTACATCAGGTGATGACCATACCGTAATAGGAGAGACCTAGCTAGCCATGTGGCATGTCCTTTCTTTACTGGTAATGAGGCCTGAGGCTATGCTTTACCTTTTATAGCAAATCCCACTTGGAATGGTAATCTACCCTCCAAGCAACAACACAATGCCAACATCATGTATATAAATTGTTCTGAGATTGAACAAACTGAAGGCACTACTTCTACTACATTCGTTTTGAAATCACCCTCAGGATTAGTAGCAAGCAGCCATTGTGCTTCAAAGAACTCTGTTTTCGATCATCTTCAAGACGTCTTCAATTCGAACGCTTATGTCGGTTCGAAGTAGTTTTCGAATAATATATCTGATACTTGTCTCTTTGAACCGACAAACGATAGTTTAAAAACTGGCCAACATTTGATAGTCTATTAAATAAACAAATAATCCAAACATAGGTTTAACCAAGCATGGTAAAGCATAAAGCAACCGCTAAGCCTCTTTGATTAATCTTTTTATTAATTAAAACCACTTTGCAAATACTTATATCAAAATATTTTTCAAAAGACATATTCATAACCCATCTCTACTCTTTCAAGATTTGAAAAATATAGATATACTTATCTCTACTGTATAAGTATACTCATAAACATTTTACTTTTAAACTTCGAAAACCTTTCCATATATTTATACCAATAATATAAGTATATTCACAAAACGCTACATTCCCAATACTTAGAAAATGAACTCATATACTTATTTCAACGATATAAGTATATTCATAAATATTAAGAAAGATTTTAGTTCAAAAATATTTGGGTTAAAACATGTCATTTAAAACATTGGTAAAAAAAACCTAAACACTTTACTTTTGGTGTAAGTAAACGGATTGTACGGAAACTAAACCAATTATACTCACCATCACTTCCTGATTTTAAATTGTATTATCCTCCAATTAAATGAAATTGAAAAAGTTAGAAATTTATACTTGTCTCGATATACATTCTTACTTCTCATGATAGAGACGAATTTCCATATCTGGAAATTTGTTATTAAGTATAAAAAGAAAACTTTCCATATCACCATAAATTATCGTTTATAAGGATCAAATCTCATTTCTTTCATAACTCCTTATAAATAACATTTATATTTACAAATTCCATTTACAAATCTCTTTTATAAAATATCATTTTATAAATCTCCATTATAAAGTATAATTATAAAACTCCTTTTATAAGTCTCCAAAGATAATTATAAACTCTAAATTCATTTATAAAATTCCTTTTATACAACTCATTTCTATTTCTCTTTGATAAATCTCCTTTTATAATTATCAAAACCTTTGAAACCTTATTTCTTATTTATAAAATCGTTTTATATATACATTTCAATTTATAAGATACCATTTATAAATTTCCAAATTTACCACAGAATTTCAGTTTTCTAGAATAGAACCAAATACTTTCCATAAAAAGAGTTTTTCACATATCACTATAAATCCCCAAATGTGATTTATTTTCCAAACCCTCAAAATGGTATCAACCCCCTTTTTAAAAATATTATTTAAAAACATATTCTTTTTATCTATAGAATAACATTTACAAACTATTCTTTTGTTTACAGAATAAAATTTACAAATCTATCCTTTTAAATCAACATTATATTTAAGACATTTCATAGACATTTATTTCAAATATTTCTATCTTCTTATAAAAATAGAGTCACTTTATTTATAAACTGATTAATTATCCTTTATTTCCTATAAAGATAAATGGTCATTTTTGTAATAACCTTTCTATGAAATAAATACTTCCCGGAAGAATTTAAAAACATTTACATATATACATATATTAGAAAAGAATAATTAAAAGGTTGAAGTAAAATAGAGAAGTACAAAAACTATTTTCAAAAAATTATCTCGGAAAGTCCAAAAAAAATCAGATTAAAAATCATTTTTCCAAATCGAAACCATTTCCTAACCAAAACAACAATTAATAATTTCAAAATAATATAATGAGGCCAATGGCTACCATATCACTTAACCAATGCTATTACTACATTTTTCACCAAAAGGTTCAACTTTAAACATATATTAGTGTCGCATTCAATATGGCCAAACTATCAATTTTAGTATTGAACCATCTATATAACAGGTATATAACTGAAATTAAAATCAATAGGTATATAACTTGAATTAAAAATCACAACGATGAGAAATCTAGATTTCTCTATAAAATTTCTTGCATTTCAATTTAAATTTCATTTTCTTTTCAAAGATGGATATTTAACCAAACCAAGCCAATAAATCATTTTAACACAAAACAAAAAAAATTATCTACTACATCATTATATTATTCATCCAGATGTGAGATAACTCACCAAAATTTCAGTGACACCGAAGCATTCCGATTTGATCTAAAATCGATCAATTTTAGCCCAAATTTTACTGGCTCGAAGTTCAGAGAAACCAGTTCCATCCCTAGCTATCATCATTACGAGCGCAATGCAAAAGACCACATCTTGATTGGACCTCATATGAAAGAGTTATTTAATTTATAATTAATTGAATTTTAAATTATATGATTTATTTGCAACTTACAAATTTAAATTAATTACCCTCCAAAATGGATTTCTTCCCCAAACTAACTCCTATCTGTTCACGCCTATACAAATACATAACACGCCCACTTCCCCAGATCCTTCCTCGTCCCTTTCTTCTCTATTTCTCCACTAAATCGCGAACCGGAGGTTGCTACGAATCCCCCTTCGTATGCTCTCTGCCACCATCCCAAAAACCTTGAGCTTGACTCACTCCTTTAATTCGCAACGACTGGACATTGCCTTCTTGCCCAAGAAATGTCGCACTCCTCCACACTCGACGGCACGCCTCCAAACTGCCGCCCTAGGTGCTTCTCTATGCCACAAACCCATTGGAACCAACCACGAAACATATCTCCTCCTCTAGCCTCCAGAAACTCTAACCCTAGCTTTCAAACTCCACGCTCAAAACTGTCGCTCCTCTAAGACTCAATCGCATACAAAAAAACAACTATAGATTTGTAGATGTAGTTCATACGAGTTCAAAGATCTTTGCTTTATAACTTTTTATGGCGTATTTCTTTTGATTTAAAATTTTGAAATGGAAGTTTGCCCTTTTTTTTCTTTATTTACAGGCATATGATTTAGAAAAGAAGGGAAGCAGAAAGAAAAGGCTAAGTGATTGAATTGTCTAAGCGTTGAGTTAGTGTTTATTTTGTAATTTTCGGTGTCCCGCTACACTGAATTCCGTTTGCATACGAACTGCGAATGACAAAACAAAAATACGACCGCGCACAAAAAACAATATGATCCTAAAACAATAATGGTATGCCCAGGCTGTTTTATTCTATCAAATTTCAAAAATAACATCGTTTGTTAAAAAATCATCAACAATAATTTAAATAATTTTTAAATTAAAAATTTATGGAAAAATAAAATAAATTTATTTAAAAATACGTCAAAATAAATCGAGTCGTTATATTAATAATTGATTTCTTATTATTTATTAAATTTAAATCAAATCTGAATATTTAAATAAATTAAACAGTCTCGTTTGAAATGTTAAAAATTTCGGATCGTTATAATATCTCCTTACCATTGAATTTACAATTATCATTGGTAAACTCTAGTATCATACCGATAATACCTGCACGTCGATAAGCTGAATATCGATTACAAGTGTTTTGTAATGGTATGGTACTGGTATATTTACCATTACCATAACAACATTAGTCATAAAAGTGCAATTGGATTTTAGTTTTTCATGGAAGAAACAACTTTCACTCAGAATTTAAAAAAGCAATCTATATTACACTTTCCACATGTGAAGCCGAATATGTTGTTGCCTCAACTTGTGTATTTATGCTATATGGCTTCAATATTTGTTATGGGAACTCCATATAGCACAACATATTGCAACAAAGATTTTTATGGATAATAAGTTAGCTATTGAACTCACTAAAAATCTCTCTTTACATGATTGAAGTTCACACATTGACAGTGCAATTAAAGCCCTGCAAAATACCCACTATAGCACGGTGTTATTCGACCGCTACGCTATTTCAATACAGCGTTATTAAACAATAGATCCGCTTTAAGCTTACTGTTTTCCGCTACATCCGCTAAATAGATGCTTTTTAGCTTCCGCTTTAGTAACAACTAATATATAAAGGTTTATTTGACTAGTTCTCTTTTTAAACAAATCAACAAAGTTAGGGTAAAGATTGAAAATACAGTGCGGATCATGCTATATGGAATTATATTATACTAGTGCAGAAATAAACTAAGTTACTATAGCAATGTGAATAAGTAAAATAAAATAAGCATGCCAGGAATTTTTATACTGGTTCGAACTTCCCGTTCTACGTCCAGTTCCAGACTCCTTCTGGAATTTCAACTACAACAACCCTCGCTTAACCCGGAGGAACAGGTTTACACTGCTTGAGCAACCGAACAGGACCTCACCCGCCTAAGCAACCGAATAAGACTTCAATCTGCCTGAGCAACCGAACATGACTTCTTTAAAAATAACAAATGTATCTGACTATAATGTGTTCTTAAATAGCACTGATAAGTCAATTAAGTACAATCTTCCTATAATCTTCTCTTTTATGATATATAGTGTGATGTGCTTTGAGAATTGTGGAAGATAAAGTGATCAATGATCAAAGTACGTAAGCAATTTGAATGTAATTTGAAAGCTTGAGAATAGATGAGAACTCAAGAATGCTAAAAGTAAATTCAGTTGATTGTTTGTTGAATTCTATAATCCATTTATAGTGTATAAAGAGTTGCAACTATAGATGAAAAGTTATGTTGAAAAGAATAGGTGCAACCATTGATTTTGAAGATGTTTCTCTTCGGCGAAGAGAAGTGACTTTTCAAGAAAATAGCAGTTAGAAATATTCAGACGTCTGAATAAAAAAATTCAGACTTCTGGACTGGATTAATACGCAAACAGTAAGGAAATATGCTATTTTTGGTCTTATTCAAACGTCTGAATAGTTTCATTCAGACGTCTGAATATTATGGAACCACAATTTTGTTTCGGCATTCAGACGTCTGAATGAAGTATTTCAGACGTCTGAATTTAGCCTGTAAGAAAAAGTATCATTGCTCATTTGGTTAAAGCACTTACCTTCTAAACTAGAGACCCAGATTCGAGTCCTACTCCATGCAATTTTTGAAAACTTGATTTTTTATTTAGAATATGAATGTATATGTGTGTATACCATTTGGAAAATTTCAACATTTGTAAACTCTGGACACGACACTATATGACTAATAATATTTTGTTTGTCACCTTCGTCTTGTCTCTATGGTGTATATCTCTTCTTGTATCTCCATACACCTACTTTCATCTTTTTTTTGTACTGTGTATCTTCATTTTGAACGTATTTGATTATCTCTTTTTGATGCTCATGTACCTGCAAATTAGCTTAAAGATTCTTTGACATAATTGTATTGTTGTTGTCATTAAAATCCAGCAATTGAGGTTCTAACATTCTTTCCCTTTTTGATGATGACAACTATATAATTTTTAAAAATATTCATTCTATATAAAAAATAATATAAATATGTTTAAAGCTCCCTCTAAGTTTAACATCTCCCCCTAAGTATAATATCTCCCTCTATCAATATGCATATGAATTTCTCCCCCTTTGTCATTATCAAAAAGAATAAGGAAACATAATAAATTTTATAAAATATCTTGTAAATAGTGGGATAAACTCAATATTAATTGTGAAGGAAAAATAAAATAGATTTTACCGTATTTGCTGAAGTCCATATTTCACTATAAGCACGTAATTCTATAAAACGAATGGAACATCCTTTTAAAATTCTAAAATATGTCCTTTTCATTTGCTATCAAAGCATAGCGATTTTCATTTCGTATCAGAGCCTGGAATTCTATTGATCGTCACAACATCATAGAATAATGGCCATAAAATGATCCAGTCGAAATACAACAAGCAAAAATCCTGTCAAAGCCACCAGTGAGGACTACAAAAAGATACTTTCGGATTACAAATTTTGTTAAAAGATAATAATGAATTAGTTAGTATAAACAATAAGATTTCAAAGCTTAATTTGATTATTTTAGAGTTGAACTTGAAAATGGAAATTGAAAAATAAGAAGTTAAATTTAGAAAATCAACTTGGTGTTTTAAAGAATAATTTTATAAGTGTTAAAGATTTTTCTAGATGAACAAAACACCATATTTGAAAAAGAGAGAGAAAATTTTTCAAAAGGAATTTTTGATTTAAAAAGACAGAATGATTTATTACAGTCCTCTTTAGATAATTTAGAATCTCAAAATTTCCAATGAAAATGCAGTGCGGATCGTGCTATATGGAATTGTATTATACTAGTATGGAAATAAACTAAGTTACTATAGCGATGTGAATAAGTAAAATAAAACAAGCACACCAGGAATTTTTATACTGGTTCGAACTTCCCGTTCTATGTCCAGTCCCAAACTTCTTCTCAAATTTCAACTACAACAACCATCACTTAACCCCGAGAAACAAGTTTACTCCACCTAAGCAACCGAACAGGACTTTACCTGCCTAAGCAACCGAATAGGACTTCAATCTGCCTGAGCAACCGAACAGGACTTCTTTAGAAATAACAAATGTATCTGACTGTAGTTTGTTCTTAAATAACACTGATAAGTCAACTAAGTACAATCTTCCTATAATTTTCTCCTTTATGATATATAGGGTGATGTACTTTGAGAATTGCGGAAGATAAAGTGATTAATGATCAAAATATGTAAGCAATTTGAGTGCAATTCGAAATCTTGAGAATAGATGAGAATTCAAGAATGCTAAAAGTAAATTCAGTTTCAGTTGATTGTTTGTTTTAGGATCCCAAAACTTTTATATTTTTCAGGTAAGTATTCCTTTTTGACTGATTTATAGTAGGATTAATATTTCTCTAATTTTCTTTTTAGGTGGTGCTTTTGTTTTGTTAACATAGCCTAATCCTTTCTTACTTGAAACAAATTGAGAACTATCAATAATTTTAGATAGGTTTCTCTTCCTTTATTAAAATTTGAAACATTTTTGGTGATGCTATCTAACTTTGTTTTGAGACTAGTATTATCTAATTCTATCAATTTTATTTTTGTCTTTAATTCGTGATTTTCAGAAATAAGAGTTTCATTCTTTTCTTTTTGAGTTTCAATTTCTTGACTCAAAAGAGTAAGTTGAGAAGTAATATTAGAGAAAGATTCTTGTAATTTTTCAAGTTCTTCCTCTAGTATTTTCTTCTCTTTTTTGAGCACATCTCTTTCGAATTCTGCTTTGTTCTGATGTTCACGAGTCTCCTTGTGTTTTATTTTGAGTTTTTTTAGAGTGTTAACTAGCTCGGAGTTTATCTCTATCATATCATCAAAGTAAAATCACTAACCTCGTTTTCATTAGCCATAAAGCAAACATTAGCTTGTTCGTTTTCACTGTCACTGCTGCTATCTGATGAAGAGGTATTTGAATCATCCCATGTAACAGAGAATGCTTTCTTTTTCTTATATTTTCTGCCCTTGTTAAAGTTTTTCTTTAGTTCTGTACATTCTTTCTGCATATGACCTTTCTTATGACAATTAAAGCATTCTAGAACTAAAGATGATGGTTTGCTTTGAAAGTTCCATTTTCCATTGTTTTTGTTGCTTTTCTGAAATTTCAAGAACTTTTTGAAATTTTTGGCAATAAATGCTAGATCTTCTTCATCTGAATTGTCGTCTTTTTCTTCTTCAACATGGAAAGCTATGTTCTTTTTGTCTTATGCTTGTACTCGTTTTGCCTGCAAATTCACTTCATAGTACATTAGATTTCCTATTAACTCTTCAGGTTTTATGGTAGAGAGGTCATTCGATTCTTCAATAGCCAAGATTTTTCTTTCTCATTCATCCATTGAAGAGTTTAGGATTTTTGATACAATATCAAAATCAGTGTACTTTTCTCCAAATCCTAATAGTGAATGATAGATATCTTGAAATCTAGAGTACATATCATTGATGGATTCATCTTGTTTCATTCTAAAGTTTTGAAATTGATTTTTGAGCATGGAGATTTTACTTTGTTTGACTTTGTTAGTTCCTTCATGAGTGATTTTAAGCGTTCTCCATATTTCATAAGCTGTTTGACACATGCTAAGACGATTAAATTCATTTCTATCTAGTGCACAAAATAACATGTTCATAGCTTTAGCATTAGTAGTAGCATCTAATTTTTGTGTGTTTGTCCAAGTGGAGTATTCTCCAGTAGGAAGAGTGTATTCACTTTGTGTAATATTCCACGATTCAAAGCTATTTGATTGCATACAGATTCTCGTACGAGTGGCCCAATAATTATAGTTCAAATCGTTGAAAAAGGGAGGTCGTGCAGTGGATTGACCTTCAATAAAGCTAGTGTTGGTGGTAGTGCTGGTGTTGTTTTCCATATTAGCAAGATATCAGATAACTGTGCAACGGTTATAAGATGCCTTGCTCTGATACCAAATGAAAATGCAGTGTGGATCGTGCTATATGGAATTATATTATACTAGTGTAGAAATAAACTAAGTTATTATAGCAATGTGAATAAGTAAAATAAAACAAGCACACCAGAAATTTTTATACTGGTTCGAACTTCCCGTTCTACGTCCAGTCCCAGACTCCTTCTGGAATTTCAACTACAACAACTCTCACTTAACCCGGAGTAACAGGTTTACACTGCTTGAGCAACCAAACAGGACTTCACCCGCCTAAGCAACCGAATAGGACTTCAATCTGCCTGAGCAATCGAACATGACTTCTTTACAAATAACAAATGTATCTGACTGTAGTGTGTTCTTAAATAACACAGATAAGTCAGTTAAGTACAATCTTCCTATAATCTTCTCCTTTATGATATATAGTGTGATGTGCTTTGAGAATTGTGGAAGATAAAGTGATCAATGATCAAAATATGTAAGTAATTTGAGTGCAATTTGAAAGCTTGAGAATAGATGAGAATTCAAGAATTCTAAAAGTAAATTCAGTTGATTGTTGGTAAAATTCTATAATCTATTTATAGTGTATAAAGAGTTGCAACTATAGATGAAAAGTTATATTGAAAAGAACAGGTGCAACCATTGATTTTGAAGATGTTTCTCTTCGGCGACGAGAAGTGACTTTTCAAGAAAATAGAAGTCAGAAATATTCAAACATCTAAATAAAAAAATTCAGACTTCTGAATTGGACTAATAAGCAAACAGTAAGGAAATAGGCTATTTTTGGCCTTATTCTGACGTCTGGATATTTTCATTCTGACATCTGAATATTATGGAACCACAATTTTGTTTCAACATTCAGACGTCTGAATGAAGTATTTCAGACGTCTGAATTTAGGTTATAACAACAAGTATCATAGCTCATTTGGTTAGAGCACTTGCCTTCTTAACTAGAGACTCGGGTTTGATCCTCACTCCATGCAATTTTTGAAAACTTGATTTTTCATTTAGAATATGAATGTATATGTATGTATACCATTTAAAGAAGATTTTAACATTTGTAAACTCTAGACATAACACTATATGACTAATAATACTTTGTTTGTCACCTTCGTCTTGTCTCTATCGTGTATATCTCTTCTTTATCTCCATATACATACTTTCATCCTTTTTTTGTACGGTTTATCTTCATTTTGAACGTATTTGATTATCTCTTTTTGATGCTCATGTACCTGCAAATTAGCTTAAATATTCTTTGACATAATTGTATTGTTGTTGTCATTAAAATCCAGCAATTGAGGTTCTAACAAAGACAATAGTTAACGGTAAAAGTGCTCAATATAAGTTAAAAATCAATTGTAGTCATCAAATCTAGTCTACATAAGTCTTGATATTCTTCGATTTTGTTATATAAGACCAAACAATATTTCTTTTTCCTAAATAAATGATGAAAATGAGTATAAATTAACTTTAAATACTTGGTTTCATATCTAACAAAACTTTTTGTGCCACCGTCTATTTTCAGCTACATCCCCACTTATCCCCGTTATAATTTTTTTGCACTTCCACTGCTATAGAACCGCTAAATACTTTAACTACACAGCACATTGATATACGCCATCACTTTATTGAGAGCATACTTGGAAAAAAGGAAATACAAAGGAAGTATATCACTTTTACAAGATCAGGTGGTAGATATCTTTATTAATGCTTTGAAACATGAAGACTTTATAAGATCGCGAGGTTTGGTTGGTATTAAATATCATGTTTAGGAAGGATGGCAGAAAATAAACTCAACTTTAGGTTTTGTTAATCTTGAATTCTCTATATGGAAAGCATCTAGAATATCCGTTTAGATATTAATGAAAAGTCAAATGTAGGCAATATATTTAAGAAACGCATATTGAGAGAATCAAGGACATATATATGTAGAAATATATTTATGTCCTAGAAAATGGTTTTAAACCATTAGACTAAGTGACTCTCCATCAAAAATTTAAGTTATGAATTAATATAAATAGGCATGGAGTCCCTAATTTTGTATGGAAAAAACATGAAAATTTGTAATCAAAGTTTACAATAAAGTTTCATTTTCTCATAAAAAAATGTTTTTTCTTCTATCTCTCATTTATCTTGATTATCTTCTCCTAAAGCCAAAGTTGTTCTCTATCCGAAAAAATTCCAACAGCCGGTAACATTGCCGCACCGGACAATCATTTTAAAAAATGAATAGTAAAAAAGTGGTAACCTACACCAGCATTACATCAATGTAATGTTATATTTAATTTTACAATTCAAGAAATGCTAAACTAAACTACCATCATCATATATATAATATCAATTCACTTTTACAGTTCGAGAATCGTTAGATTTGAGAAGTATTATAGGACTGGAATTCTGTATTCATTTCTACAGTTTAAGAAATGCTAAATTAAACTCATAGTATAATTATATAGTGATATATTCATTTTTACAATATGAATAATGCAAGTTATATTTAGAATTTTCGATCAAGAAAAGGAATTGCCGCCACCCCACCTCACTGCCATCGACGTCGTAACCCCTCCGCCAAGCGCTGTAGTACCACCTCTCCACCAATCACCTTCATCCATTCTCCATCCAAATCATCATCCCTCATCAAAATTAAATCCTTGCCCGCCATGTCGCTCCCCTAGCCCCTGTAGTTGCTTCTTCTCCCATGCTGCCTACATTTGTTACTACATTTATTGCCCACTTAACCTCGTCGGTGTCTATGTACATGTTGTGTTGAAGCATTTTTTTGCCTAGTAGATTATTGTGAACAAAAATTGAAAAAGTCTGATTTTGAGCTTATTTTTCACATTATCAAATATAATAAGGTTAGCTTTTCCTTCTTCTATTTTCCCTTCACTTTATATAAAATAAAAATTACAAAAGGGTCCCTGCAATACTGAATATGCAAATCAGGTCTCTATTTTTAAAAAAAAGGAAAATGCAAACCAACTTACCCTTTCTGAAAGAAAATGCAAATTGACTTGTAGTTTTAGGGAAAAAATAATAAAAAATTCAATAAAGTTCAATAATGATGAAAAATGCTAGTTATTTACCAAAAAATATAATTAAATAACAATTATTAGTAATCTCTACCATTAACAAAGAGAATTAATGATTATGATTTTCAAGGCGTCTTTTTGAAATTTCGAAAATACCCTTCATACATCAATGGAATCTCATTATCCCTTTGCAAATGTCAACCACCATCCCCTTTTCGACCATCCATTAACATAATTTCACTATCAATCTGCAATCAAGACAACCAACACAGCTATTTGAAATAAAAGTATTATGACCATCAAAGCTTCTACACTTATAACATGCATCCGTCCATTAATTTTTTATATTAAATAAAAATAAAATATTTCTATAAATGTATGTACATGCAATTCACACTAGTAACAAGTAAAGAAATTTAATTTTTCAATATTTGAAGTAAAAAAAATGCAAGTCAATAATATTTGCGCTTTCTGCAAGGAAATTTCAAGTTTGTTTGCGGATTTAAAAAAAGCAGGGACATGGTTTACATCTTCATTCCTACGTGAACTATTTTGTAACAACATAAGAAATAGGGTGGTTTACATCTTCATTCCTATATGAACTTTTTTGTAACAACATAAGAAATAGGGATTTATGTGCAAAACCCCAGTTGAATACGATGTTTCTCGCTAGAGAAAACATTCCTGAATTCTAGTATAAACTTTAAATATGGATTAGTATGTCAACTATTCTAATTTATTACTAGTATACAACGCACGTACATGCATATAATATCCAACGATGTTTACCTTGGATGGATGTGTATTTTAAGTATAAATGTTTTTATAGTTACAACACATTTCATGTTGTTTTGTTGGTGATATCGATGACAAATTGATAGTAAAACTCCATTGGTGTATAGTTGGAAATCGTGGTAAAATTCCATTAACGAAATGGGGTAATTTCAAAAGGATTCAATGTAAATCATGTTGATTGAATTCTCTTTATTCGTAATAGAGATGTGAACAATGTTATCGCTGCATGTTATAATGCGACCATAAAGGTAAAATGATAAAAAAAATTAAAACTTTAGAATTGGTAGATTAGAGATTGTTGTTAAACATGTGAAATATGTTGTGCAACATGTATTGGTATTAAAGTTCACTGATTTATCACTCTATTTAGTAACTGATCTTAAAAAAATAAAAATAAAATACAAAGAGCATGCTAATGTTCTAAAATCGGTGATATACAAACGATCAGTTAATATAATTAAAATTCGTAGGGAGGCATAGCTACCATAAGCACGTTACATTTTATTATCACTGGACAAAAGACTATGTAGGTAAAATAAAATGCAATATGGTCATACTTATTCGTACATGTAATGGTAGAATGGAATTTTAAATCAAATACACTTTAGTAGTTTAGTCTTTTAATACATAGGTTCAAACAAATAGTACACAACGTACATACTATTGAGGTTATGTACAACGTAGAACCTACTCCTGTTAATAGAAAAGGACTGATATAGAACCATACATATTGTTGCAACATTAACCACACATAGCATAACCAATTTGACTGCCCTCAATGTATTCTGTAATGACATATGATAACACACATCTATTTACTGTCACTTGCACGTGATGCGAATTGTCGAGAGTAGATTGGAAATTTCAAAAAGACATCGTTGAAACTTGGAGAGAAGATTTACATTATTCGTAGTAGAGAAGCAGAGATGTTAAGTAATGATAAACACCCGCATGCTTTTAACATAATGAGTGGAAATAACGAACCAAAATTCACTTTAAGAAGGTACTTAGGTATGAAACAATGTAATTTAGTATAAGAAAGGAGCCCCAAGAACAAATCTTCTATTTAACATCTAAGTATAATTATGTTTTGGCGATGTTTAAATGAGAAGACAATATGAAATCTCTTTTAAAATCTATAACCAAAGCATCACATGCATATACTAAATCAACATTTTGTTACAATGATATCCAATATCCATGTTATTTCTCTTGATTCATAATTCTTAAATGTTGTAAACTAGGTAGTAGATATTTTCGGTTCTATTCCAATAGTCCTATGCCTATGCAAAATACTAACATTTATCCAATTTCTACCACAAATGAAAGTGTTCTACATTTAATAGTTTTTAAACCATTATATGGCTGCTGATTATTCAAAGTTTAACTGTACTACCTAGCATATAATTGCAATGAATATAGTGGGGTTAAAAACTATGGTAATTATTATGTGTGTTATTACATGTGTTATCTTCTACCTAACCAAATATAGTTTAAGTGATTTCTTCTGTTTTCTATCATTTATTCAGTGTCCAACTGTTTTTATTTTTATTTTTTATTATTATCATTCAAAATTATGTTTAATCCATTTTTCTCATCAAAACAGTGAAACCGCTTTGGAAAAGTTATGGCGGTTAGATGTGGCCCACGTTGTTGGTGTGTCGATTGAACAACAAAGTTCCACAGCGTAAAAATATGACGCATAACGTGTTATATATGTAGGAATAGTGATACGTAACATTGCGAATTTCTTCCGTTATAAGCAAATGTTGTCAAAATCATGTATGCATATGTTTATGATAACACGTTGGAGTGTCTAAACACAATGTTAGGTGGGTACTTATTATTGGAAAGAACCACTTATTGTAAGCTTTAGTTTTCAACCGTTTCAAATCGTCATAAACGTTTATGAAAGATGTCGATCTCTATCAAGGTCAAATTAATTTGACAAACCCATTCTCTTTCTTTGTATTTTCTAAGGCCGATGATCAGTATTCTAGAGACTAGTAAAAAGATTGTCATTGCTTATACGAGTCCTCAATTGGACTCACATGCCGCTTGGACAATACAGACTCATTCGCGTTTGGATACATTTATTAGCTAGGATTACCTTGCTTTATATTGGTCGTAGAAGATTATTAGCTAGCTAGTTTTTCTTAGATAAATAAGAATGTGGAAAAGTTCCAGCATGCTAAGGTGCTTGTCTAGGTGAACCCTGATTGTGTGCTGACCCATCAACCTCTTTATTTATATGTAGCGACCTTAATGCCTACTTCCATGCTAGCTATGATTTTAATCCTAACATTTGCTGCTCTTGCAAAATAAATAAAATAATAATAATAATAATAAAATAAAATAAAATAAAATATCATGATGCTTGGGAGTGCTCTTTGGCCTTTCCCACTTATTCAGGTATCCCTAGAACATCCATTTCACACTTCCATGAACTTTTACTCTGTACCCTGTGAACTAAAACTAACTATCCAACTAAAGCTATTATGGTAATTGTAATAATTAGATCTGTAAAACGGGTTGGATTGGATCAAAATAGGTTGGGTCGTATTTGACCCAACCCATTTATAACCCATTCTTTCTAACACATTTATGATCCAATCCATTTAATAAGCGGGTTATCCATTTAACCTATGTAAAGTTTTATATTTGATTTGACTAATAAAAAAAATATAAACTAATTCTAATTTCAATTTTTACGTTTTGAATTTCGATAAAAATCAAATTTTAAAAATTTAACATTTTAATTCTAATTTTCATCAAAATTAAAATATGGGGATATGGTAACCGGTTATTTTCTATGTACAACTGTCAGTCTCCATGGAGAAATACAGTGTGCGTTAATAATATGACGTATCCGAGTGTTCCATATTGTCCGTAGTTTAGGTTGGAGTTAATCGGTCGGAGTCTCGCTTGATCCTGAGTTAGCATGAAGAAGTTATTGTAGTCTGAGCAGAAACAATATCGACTTCTGGAAAAGGCGGAGTTCAAATATGAGGATGTGATAGCCTGTTGTTTTCTAAGTACAACTGTCAATCTCCATGGAAAACTACAGTGTACGTTAACAATATGAAATATCTGAGTGTTCCATATTGTCCGTAATTTTGGTGGGAGTTTATTAGTTGAAGTCTCGCCCGATTCCGAGTTGATATGAAGAAGTTATTGCAGTCTGAACAAAAAAATAGCGGCTTCTTCACTAGACGAAGTTCAAATACGAGGATGTCGTAGCCTGTTATTTTCTAAGTACAACTATTAGTACCCATAGATAACTACAATATGCGTTAACAATATAAAGTATCGAGTGTTCCATATTGTCCATAATTTAGGTGGAAGTTAATTGGTTGAAGTCTCGTCCGATTCCGAGTTGATATGAAGAAGTAATTGCAATATGAATAAAAAAATAGCAGCTTCTGCATTAGGCGGAGATCAAATATGAGGATGTGGTAGCTTGTTATTTTCTAAGTACAACTATCAGTCTCCATGGAGAACAATAGTGTGCGTCAACGATATAAAGTATCTGAGTGTTCCATATTGTCCGTAATTTAGGTGGGAGTTAATCAGTCAAAGTCTCGCCTGATACCAAGTTGATATGAAGAAGTTATTGCAGTCCGAACAAAAAAATAGCGGCTTTTACACTAGGCGGAGTTCAAATAAGGGGATGTGATAGCACGTTATTTTCTAAGTACAACTGTCAGTCTTTATGGAAAACTACAGTGTGCATTAACAATATAAAGTATCCCAGTGTTCCATATTGTCCGTAATTTCCGTAGGAGTTAATCGGTTGAAGTCTCGTCTGATTCCGAGTTGATATGAAGAAGTTATTGCGGTCCGAACAAAAAAAAATAGCGGCTTTTGCAATAGGCAGAGTTCAAATATGAGGATGTAGTAGCCTGCTATTTTCTAAGCATAACTGTCAGTCTCCATGGAGAACTACCGCGAAGGCCCGCAAATTTGTACATTTTGAGTCGACCATAGTTCACATCGGTCCAACTCAAATTTAACGGAAATACGAATCTTTAGGGATGAAGAAGAAAAACATAAGGGGAATAAAACAGTAACATCAACACAGAATCTTACAATCATAGCGGAACAAAATATAATAGATAATAACAGATTTCTATACAAGGGAAACTGTATCTGTTAATATACATACAATCATTAGAGTATAATAATTCAATACATCAAAATGAACAGTTATAATAACTTATCCTCACACAGCGGAAATATAATCAAGTACGGAGATATGTCTCTATCATCCAACCCGTCTCTTGAGCTCCATAGCATTCTAACCTGAATCTGTAATACCCGGTCTGACCCGAGCATTATAATAAAATAACGTCGGAGTCAGTCAGGAAAAACAGAGTGACAAAACACACTTAGTTTGAATTACTAATTTTTCTCAAAATCATTTAAAAACAAAGGTATCTCATAAGACCACGTCACACATAAACATGACAGGTTTTACCTTACTATAACCAAAATAATTTTTATCAAAATCATCTAATATTATAATAGTGTCTATAGGAAGTAAATAGAAAATAGCTTAAATGCTTGCATCTCACGTTTCAGCATAGTTGGGCTACGGCGCTTATTGGAGAATGGATCTCATACAATGACTGGGCCACTGGGGTACCACCCATCATAGTACACCTCTAGAAAAATGTTCGGAGACCTCGCCGGGATCCCCTGCTACCCAAGACTAGCTTACCCCTAACCTGGATAGACCGAAAATGTTATCACCCTGGGTGTTCCCACCCAGCGCTCCCTTTTTCATGCACAACCCTATCCATCATTTATATATTTTCGAGGATATCTAGAAATGCGATAATATACCCTAATTGGTTGAGACCCACATAGCATTGCTGCATCTCCCCTGTTTTTGCCATTCCTGGTTGATGAGGCTTGAGTCTAACGATTATCTTTCAAGAACAACTACACTTAGAATGTTTATCGTCCTCCAATGACGACGGTCTGATAGCATTCGTCCATACAAGTTGTCCAGGGTCTGGATAAACCGGATCACCATCTTCACTACCTTCACGATATCCATTCGTAAGGTCTAAATCGGATCAAAGTGGTTTTCGAATAATTAAATCTGATCTCGGTCTCTTCGAAAAGTTCAAAAAATTTGGCCAATATTGATATTCGGTTATTTAACTATCATAAAACATCCATAGGCAGTCACTTGGCCCTATTTTATAAATCTTCAAACATTTATTTTCAAACATCTTTACAGAGACATATATTCAATATCTCGTAATATTTCAATATTTGGAAACATCTTCGAATACTTATATTCATAACAGGATATTTTAAACCATTTCTGTGACGACCCGACTTCCTAACTCCAGGAAATCGCATCACCTTGAAGAAAGAAAGGGATAGAAGAAGAAAAGAAAGAGAAAGAAGAAAGGCAACAACATTAGAGAACTCACAGCGGAACGAATGAAATATAATATATAACTTAATATATTACATAGTATCTTATTACATCAGAATACACAACATATACATTACATAATAGACAGTTATAAACATCTGTCTAACTATACAACTCAAGAACAACAGATATAGATTCCAAACAAACACAGCGAAACCATAATATATCTACACGTGGAAGCCTCCTGCTTCATTACTCCTCCAGAATTCGTCAAGCAAACCTGATCCACTTGACTACTCATACATAATATGAGTACACAAGATTTTAATAAAAACAGAAAATAAACACTCGGGTCAGACAGGGGTCTGGTGTGAGTAAACGGGTTAAAGTTGCTTAACTTTAGAAAAACCTTTCAAAGAAAAGGTATCACGTAAGACTTCCCACACATAAACATGGAAAAGTTTTTACCTTCCGCTAACCAAAACATTTGATAGGAAATCCAGTTATATTATAATAGTGTCTAGGGTTTTCAAAATAAAATACAGAAATAGCTGGAATGCTTACATCTCACATTCCAACATAGTTGGTCACA
Source organism: Allium cepa (assembly GCA_030765085.1). Lineage (NCBI taxonomy): Eukaryota > Viridiplantae > Streptophyta > Magnoliopsida > Asparagales > Amaryllidaceae > Allium > Allium cepa. The sequence goes on along the minus strand of CM060941.1, from coordinate 268,174,981 downwards.
ATCAAAACCGTACAGGAACTTATTGGATTTTGGATTCCATCAATGGCAGGGCTACTGGGGTACCGCCCGTCATAGTACGTGGCCTAGATTCTCGTACCGAGGAGTACTCCCACTCCCCTGCAACACAAGGCCGGGACCATTCCTTACTGAACAGTCCCAAACAAGACCACCCCGGCGGTTGTCCGGAATTCAACCGCCCCACACAGCCGAATAAAAAGGGTCTTCTAGACAGGAGTAAATCTTGCTCTCCGGTGGGAGCTAACCATGAAGCCTTGCTGCACCTCCCCTGTTTTATCCATTCCCGGTTGATAAGGCTTGAGGCTGTGATTACCTTTATAGAACACATCTATCTTAGAATGCTCATCGTCCACCTGACGATGTTCTGAAAGCATTCAATCCATACAAGTTCGTTCCGGGTTCGAACGAAATCGAAGGCACTATCTCGTTGCACTCATTTTGGAATCACCCTCAAAGTCTACGACCATAGCTCTTGCACTCTAATCTCTATCTCGAACCTATAAGTACTATTCCGTCACACTCACTACGGAATCACCCACAGAGTTATACTGACGTATAGCCCTTACACCTCGAGTCTTCACTTGCTCCACTTGGATTAACGACCTAGCGTTTAATTGGAATCGATGTGGTTTTCGGATTCCAAATATGGAAACCTGATCCCGGTCTCACCGAAACCAAACGCCATTTTAATGTCCAAGTTGTACTTAAGGGTTTTAAACAATTTAACTTATATTCAGGATGAAATAAACAGATAGATAAATCATATTACCACAATAGATAATTCATATCAATATTCATCTTCACAAAGCAGCATATCACAAATATCATAGTCATCCAAATCATCCAGTATCAACCAATCACCCAATATCAATCATCCAATATCATTCAACATCCAATATCAATCACTCAATATCAACCATTTAATATTAATCAATCACCCATAGCAGAATTGATTAACTCTTAATTAATTTAATTAATCTCTAATTAAATTAATTACAATTCTTTAATCACTTGGATTATTGATTTATTTCAAATCAAATTCATTATCATCTCTTAATGATCTTCCTTAATTAATCCCACTTGTTTAATTATCCTTTAATTACATTCAAGTAATTGTCCTTAACCATATTCAGTAATTAACCTTTAATTACTATCATCAATTACAATAATTAATGATCCTTCATTAATTAATTAACTATAATTAACTACATTAATTCTTCATTAATTACAATTAATTAATCCTATTTAAATTAATTACTTCATTAATTATATTAATTAATAATCTTTATTAATTAATAATCCTTTAATTAATTAAATAATTAACTTGTAATTAATCATCTCATTAATCATAAACAGTAATTAACAATTTGTAATTACTATCTTAATTAATTAACTTTTTAATTAATTATATTAACCTTAATTAATTACTTTAATTAATAAATCTTAGTTACTTCATTAAGTAATTATTAAACAATTAAATTAATAAATAAATCATTAATTAATTACTTTATTAATTAATTACAAAATTTTAATTAATTATACTTAGTAATTAATCTCAAGTTAAATTCATTAATTAATTAATCACATTGATTAATTAACTAAATAATTAATTCCATCATTAAATAATTCTTAATTAATTAATTAATTAATTAATTTCTCTGTAATTAATTAACTTTAAAACAATTGATTTAATTAATTGCTTAATTTGATAACATAAGTGGTTATCCATTAATCACTTCAATTAATTACTCCCATGAGTAACTTCTCTAATTACTTCCCTAACTAATCAACATTCTAATTATATTCAAAAATTAACCATTGATTACTTCATTAAGTAATCTCACTTAATTTATCCATAATTAAGTGATTATTTTAAAATTAAATAAACAAGTAACTAATTATTTTAAATTAATCAAACAATTAATTAATTACTTCTAATATATTTCAAAATCTTTAATTAATTAAGAAAACATCATTCTTAAGTAAACTTTTACTTATTAATGAATCATAATTTAATTAAGTACCTTTAAGTTCATATCAAAATAAATTATTCATAATTATCTACATAGATAAATTATTTGAAATTAATCCAAATTTTAATAACTTAAAAATAAACCTTTTCTATAGGTTTACAAAATTCATATCAATAACTCAATTGGAAAAATAACATTTGGAAATAAATTTTTAAACTTAAAACATCTAATTTAAACTTATAAATTTCCAATAGAAATTTAAACTTAGTTTTTAAACCATTACTTAATAACTTGATTTAATATTTTAAAATGAGAACATTCCTTTTAAATTAAATTTCAAAACACACATTTTTTTTAAAAATTGAAATTCAAAATCCACTTAAATAATTAATTTCAAATTAAAACTTCTCAACATTTTAAATTTGAAATTGAATTCAATTAATATTTTTCTCTTTTAAAAGTTGATTAATTTCCTACTTACACAAAACAATTTCCGACAATTTATTTTCTTTTAATCAAAACCCAAGTATTAACTGCCATTAAACACTACAGGACCAAAATCAAACAACCCGAGTACAACCCAGGCACCACTCGTGTCAACCCCGAAGCAACTTGGCCCCCATCTTCTTCGAGTCATCCCCGAGTACAACTCGAACACCTACCCGAGTTTCCCTTCGAGCTTCCACCTCTTCCCCAAAACTCATTACCCAGCGTACACGACCACTTGTGCACATACACCAACAACTCCAACCAACGCCGATCATCACGACCAACGTCCATCATCACTTCTCCCCTCGCGAGCCTGAATTCACACCCAGAATCACGAATAAGCGCGTGACTCAAAATATCACCTCACGTTTGAAACTGCAGGAAAACAAATCACCAAAAAAAAACCCACAAAGCCGCCGAACCCAACGTTGATGAACTTCGCCGATCACCCTGAAGATTCGCCACACCAAAATCATCATCACTCCCAAACGCCAACGAACTCGGTCCACAACCCAAGTCACAATGTCACAACATTCGATTCCAAGCAAATTGATCACTGGAAAAATCCAAAATCATTTTTCCCAATATCCTCCACATCCAATCGAGCTTCAACCAAAAATATAGCTTAAATCAATGTGTCGATCAATGGCAATCCTCAAAACTCCCAAAATCACACAAACCTAAATTTCTCATGATTTGTCAAACTAAAAATCATGAAACAAGTATTAAAAATCATGATTCTTACTCCCTAATTTATTCTTGTAATCCCAAATCAAAATTTAATAAGTTGGTTTTTACCATATATAAATGTTTCACTGTGTCTTCTATTTAAAAATTATCTGTAAATTTAAGAAAAATTTATAGAAACTATTTTATATTCTTTATCAATCATTAACAAATCAATTTCATTCAAATACAAAAGTCTAATATGGATTATATTTATAGATATTGAAATTTTTCAGTAAAACATCCACTGTAACCAACAGAGAACAATTTGAATGTAAGTAAACAGGCAAGCTCAATACACATTCATACCAATTCATTTAGATTCAAGCAAAAGAATTTTGATATAAGTAAATATCATCACATACATGGCAATGAAACCATATCAAACTGTTTTTTTAAAATTGTTTACTAACCTTAAAGATGATATGCATAGCACAAAACAGAGCAGGTATTGATTTGTTCCAGTCCTTGAAATATTAAATCTGGAAAATACTTTGATCTGCTTTTGATTATGTTTGCTGTTGAAAATCCCTTGCATGCTTTAATTTGAAGCTTTGAAATTTCCAGGTTGAAGATGCATGTAGATTTGTAGATTGCAGATTTGAGTTGTAGTATTTTTTTTCAAATTTGCAGGTTTTTGATTTGAACTCAAATTTGATTTACTTTTGGTTTGCAGAACTTTAATTTCAGATTTGAGAATAAATTTCTGTTTTGAATTAAGTTGAAAAACAAGGTAATGAGAGTGTTATGAAGAAACTAATTTTCTTCTCAAAATATTTATTAGAATTAAAGAAAATGAAATTCAAAATAAAGACACTTGTTCTCAAAGAATAACACTTGTCATTTTATCCACTTAATCTCCTCACTAGTGTTATTAAGGTATGCTAACATGTTTACACATGTCATTAAGTATTTTAATTAAATTTTTATTTAATTTAAATGTAAATATAAACTAACATGGTTAATTTGCTTTATTAATGAATATTTACTTATGTGAATAAGTTTACTTTTAAAAATAAAATACCCTAAACTAATTATAATATAAATAAAATCTTATACATGTATTTAAAAAAACTAAAACTTATACGTATACATTTATAACCATTTTAAATCTAAACATTTTAAAACAAAGCTTGTTTAAATTCTTTTGAAACTATCACATTTTAAATACTTTAAGAGAAAGACAAAACAAAACTTTGTTTTAAAACCTTTTTAAACTATCCTATTTAAAAATAAATAACAATCTTATATTTGAAACAATTGAATTAAACTTTAAATTATCTTTTGAAAAACATTATGTTTTAAAACAAAGCTTCAATTACAATATTCATTAATGTATAGTTTATTAATAGATTAAATTAAATTTTCAAAACAAATATCAAATTATAACATATGCTTTCATATATTACAATTTGAAAATTCAACTTTTAATTTAAAACAAAAGATATTCCCATTCACAATATATATCCAGCATATATATTATAAATAGAATAAAATTTATTAGCTTTTGGAAAACAAACAATTCTAACCAATTTTTTAAATTGTTAAAATATATTGATCACACTTACCAGATTAGATATTTTTTATTCTTAATAAGATTAATTTCACCAATTTAAATTAAAATTATAAAGAAAATTTATCAAACCAATTTAATTATTATTAAAGATTATTAAATCGATATTGCCCAAAATTCCGGGTCGTTACAATCCTCCCCCTTAAAAGAATTTCGTCCCCGAAATTTAAAAGCAAAGGTAATTTAATAATCCAGCAAAGATTTTAATTTAATCAGCAAAGCATACTAATCATTCAGTTACTAACAACCAAAGCAATCAATCACACAAACAAACTTAACTAATTATCCTGACATACGTCAGAATAAAACTCTAATACTATGTCGAGTTTCCCAAATAAAAATCACCGGGAGACTCGCTCCACCGAAGCTAAACTAACAAACTACACCACCAAAATCCAGAGCTCCTCTCTTCTCTAGATCCACCAATCTGAACAGAATATCAGATTACTCTCAAATCCAGCCCAACATACAACTCCGACTGAACTACAGATTCAACAAACAACAATGAATCATACACATACTCCCTCAGGGGTACGTGAAATAAAATGAACTCCAGCTATCCAAACTGGCAATTCATTCTCATAGACAACAGATCTTATCTTATCAGAACACAGATAAGAAATCTTAAATGCCATAGCACTAACCAACCAATCTTACTCAATTTCTGCTCTCTTAACCAGGGAAAATCCTAATAACAATGAAGTCTCCAACTTCGAATTCTAAAACTCCTTATCTCATATCTGTATAACTCGACAGACAATCCAGGGTTGCCAATCTCTTCCTGATCAGCTCAACCTATGCTGATACTTTCAGAAACTACTAGACCAAAGCAAACTAGTTTCTGGATCCAATTCAACAGAAAAATCTTCCAAAATCCGTTGAAATCCAGAACTCAAACACTACTACGCAAGCAAAGGCAAATTTAACTTACTTCCTTCCTTGTACAGCTGCTACCTCGCTTCCACTGCACAACTCTGATTCTGAAATAGATGAGAATATTGTTGATGAACACGAATACAACTTATCCACTAAATTCGAAAACTTTGTTCATCAAATCCATAAAATCTGAGTGACATATCTGACTCAGTCACACAACCTTACAGTAGAATCCAACTCAATAGCTAGATCTAACCAAATCCAAATTCCAAAAATAAATTCTTGAGCTGCTACACCAACTCTTCCTACTAGGCTAACCACCCAAAATCGCTTCTAGAACCAAAACAATATGGAACTCAACTTCAGATGCGGACAAACCTATGATTACTCCAGCAGCTCCTACTTCCTCAGGAGAATCCTTCGTCTCAACAAAAGATAGCCCAAGAAAATTCTAAATCAATCGCGAGTCACTTTTGCGATCCTACCTAGTTTGAATTCCAAAGAAACTGTCCTCTCTTTACCAATTAGAACAGCTTTAAAGCTTTTCCAAACAAGGTTAATTCTTCAAGAAAACTTTCACCATCTGCTCGGACTGCTGATAGAATAAACACCAAGATTTCCAAACCATTGGAAAAACAACCAACACTGCAGCTTCCAAGCTCAACTTCGATGATACTGCAATCTAAAAGATCCACTCGTCAGCACACCGATCACTTCGAGCTGAACTGCTACCACAGCTATCCACAGACTTCTAATCCAAATGCTTCTCGGAAACCAAAACCATCTACAAACCACACAACGGACCTCCGAGATGGCAGACAATCCAAAAGAAACTCGGCTCTAACTAAGCATCAACATCTCGCTCTCCTCAAAGAATATCAAATGAGACTATGCCGAAGTGAAACATCTTATAGACCTTAGTCTCATATTCCAGAACAACTAACCACCATACTGAAGATCTAGATAACTACTACACAGACGAGTCTTCCCTGAGGCAGGTAAAGACTGCTCCTCAACTACCTTTAAAACTGCTTCAAGAGAAAACATCTTCTGGAATATCCATGGATACTACATCTCATCACGCAGTCATCAAGATATCATCACTTATTTCTGCACTTCCGACAGATCCAAACTCAAGATGATTCGCTCACCCAAGCGAAATCCAAACTTATACTTCAAAGATAAACTCCGAATCTTTTAAAAAGATTTCCTTCGGATATCTGAGAAACGCTCACTCCAAACTACAAATCTCACTCGAGACGGTATTAGCTCTACAGTCTTGACAAATACTTCCAACCTCAACATATGGACCTCTTCCATCAGTGGTAGTCGTGTTACACACACATACCACTACTCCACTATCTACCTCTATAACTTATGTTGGAAAATCCAAACAGATAACCCAACAGATCAGGTAGATACATAAATATATAGTTATATATAAAAATTTACAAGTACGCTCTCTCAAGGAAGACACCACTTCAGAGCTTAGGTATTCGCTCAACCTAGCGCTCTGATACCAAATGTGACAACCAGACTTCCTAACTCCAGGAAATCGCATCATCTTGAAGAAAGAAAGGGATAGAAGAAGAAAAGAAAGAGAAAGAAGAAAGGCAACAACATCAGAGAACTCACAGCGGAACAAATGAAATATAATATATAACTTAATATATTACATAATATCTTATGACATCAGAATACACAACATATACATTACATATTAGACAGTTATAAACATCTGTCTAACTATACAACTCAAGAATAACATATATATATACCGAACAAACACAGCAGAACCATAATATATCTACATGTGGAAGCCTCCTGCTCCATTACTCCTCCAGAATTCGTCAAGCAAACCTGATCCACTTGACTACTCATACATAATATGAGTGCCCAAGAGTTTAATAAAACAGAAAATAAACACTCGGGTCAGACAGGGGTCTGGTGTGAGTAAACGGGTTAAAGTTGCTTAACTTTAGAAAAACCTTTGAAAGAAAAGGTATCACGTAAGACTTCCCACACATAAACATGGAAAAGTTTTTACCTTACGCCAACCAATACATTTGATAGGAAATCCAGTGATATTATAATAGTGTCTAGGGTTTTCAAAATAAAATACAGAAATAGCTGGAATGCTTACATCTCACATTCCAACATAGTTGGGCACAATCAAAACCGTACAGGCACTTATTGGATTTTGGATTCCATCAATGGCAGAGCTACTGGGGTACCGCCCGTCACAGTACGTGGCCTAGATCACCGTACCGAGGAGTACTCCCACTCCCCTGCAACACAAGGCCGGGACCATTCCTTACTGAACAGTCCCAAACAAGACCACCCCGGCAGTTGTCCGGAATTCAACCGCCCCACACAGCCGAATAAAAAGGGTCTTCTAGACAGGAGTAAATCTTGCTCTCCAGTGGGAGCTACCTACGAAGCCTTGCTGCACCTCCCCTGTTTTAGCCATTCCCGGTTGATGAGGCTTGAGGCTGCGATTACCTTTATAGAACACATCTATCTTAGAATGCTCATCGTCCACCTGACGATGTTCTGAAAGCATTCAATCCATACAAGTTCGTTCTGGGTTCGAATGAAACCGAAGGCACTATCTCGTTGCACTCATTTTGGAATCACCCTCAGAGTAAACGACCATAGCCCTTGCACTCTAATCTCCATCTCGAACCTATAAGTACTATTCCGTCAAACTCATTACAAAATCACCCACAGAGTTATACTGACGTATAGCCCTTACACCTCGAGTCTTCACTTGATCCACTTGGATTAACGACCTAACGTTTAATTGGAATCGATGTGGTTTTCGGATTCCAAATATGGAAACCCGATCCCGGTCTCACCGAAACCAAACGCCATTTTAATGCCCAAGTTATACTTAAGGGTTTTAAACAATTTAACTTATATTCAGGATGAAATAAACAGATAGATAAATCATATTACCACAATAGATAATTCATATCAATATTCATCTTCAAAAAGCAGCATATCACAAATATAATAGTCATCCAAATCATCCAGTATCAACCAATCACCCAATATCAATCATCCAATATCATTCAACATCCAATATCAATCACTCAATATCAACCATTCAATATTAATCAATCACCCATAGCAGAATTGATTAACTCTTAGTTAATTTAATTAATCTCTAATAAAATTAATTACTATTCTTTAATCACTTGGATTATTGATTTATTTCAAATCAATTCATTATCATCTCTTAATGATCTTCCTTAATTAATCCTACTTGATTAATTATCCTTTAATTACATTCAAGTAATTGTCCTCAACCATATTCAGTAATTAACCTTTAATTACTATCATCAATTACAATAATTAATGATCCTTCACTAATTAATTAAATATAATTAACTACATTAATTCTTCATTAATTACAATTAATTAATCCTATTTAAATTAATAACTTCATTAATTATATTAATTAATAATCTTTATTAATTAATAATCCTTTAATTAATTAAATAATTAACTTGTAATTAATTATCTCATTAATCATAAACAGTAATTAACAATTTGTAATTACTATCTTAATTAATTAACTTCTTAATTAATTATACTAACCTTAATTAATTACTATAATTAATAAATCTAAGTTACTTAATTAAGTAATTATTAAATAATTAAATTAATAAATAAATCATTAATTAATTACTTTATTAATTAATTACAAAATTTTAATTAATTATACTTAGTAATTAATCTCAAGTTAAATTCATTAATTAATTAATCACATTGATTTATTAACTAAATAATTAATTCCATCATTAAATAATTCTTAATTCATTAATTAATTAATTTCTCCATAATTAATTAACTTTAAAACAATTAATTTAATTAATTCCTTAATTTGATAACATTAAGTGGTTATCCATTAATCACTTCAATTAATTACTCCCATGAGTAACTTCTCTAATTACTTCCCTAAGTAATCAACATTCTAATTATATTCAAAAATTAACCATTGATTACTTCATTAAGTAATCTCACTTAATTTATCCATAATTAAGTGATTATTTTAAAATTAAATAAACAAGTAACTAATTATTTTAAATTAATCAAACAATTAATTAATTACTTCTAATATATTTCAAAATCTTTAATTAATTAAGAAAACATCATTCTTAAGTAAACTTTTACTTATTAATGAATCATAATTTAATTAAGTACCTTTAAGTTCATATCAAAATAAATTATTCATAATTATCTACATAGATAAATTATTTGAAATTAATCCAAATTTTAATAACTTAAAAATAAACCTTTTCTATAGGTTTACAAAATTCATATCAATAACTCAATTGGAAAAATAACATTTGGAAATAAATTTTTAAACTTAAAACATCTAATTTAAACTTAGTTTTTAAACCATTACTTAATAACTTGATTTAATATTTTAAAATGAGAACATTCCTTTTAAATTAAATTTCAAAACACACATTTTTTTTTAAAATTGAAATTCAAAATCCACTTAAATAATTAATTTCAAATTAAAACTTCTCAACATTTTAAATTTGAAATTGAATTCAATTAATATTTTTCTCTTTTAAAAGTTGATTAACTTCCTACTTACACAAAGCAAGTTCCGACAATTTATTTTCTTTTAATCAAAACCCAAGTATTAACTGCCATTAAACACTACAGGACCAAAATCAAACAACCCGAGTACAACCCAGGCACCACTCGTGTCAACCCCGAAGCAACTTGGCCCCCATCTTCTTCGAGTCATCCCCGACTACAACTCGAACACCTACCCGAGTATCCCTTCGAGCTTCCACCTCTTCCCCAAAACCCATCACCCAGCGTACACAGCCACTTGTGCACATACACCAACAACTCCGACCAACGCCGATCATCACGACCAACGTCCATCATCACTTCTCCTGTGACGCCCCACCTCTATACTCACGCTAGCCAAGGACACTACAGGGTAATGCCGTCAACTAACACGGAGAATAAGGCTGGTTGGGAGCGACCATCTATAGCCTTGCTCTAACTATCTATTGAATACATCGACAATAATCATACCAAGCAGATCGACATATCCAATGAATACTTAAAACAAAATCATAGGTGGTTGGAGGATCTATCAGAACAGAATATAGCAACTCAAATGTAATATACATCACAGAACAGTAGATTATCATATACATATATACCGATACATAGCAGAGTATACAAAATAATACATGTCAAGTGGTATAGCCAACCACAATATACAGACGAGACAAAAGAATACACATCAGAGTTACAACAAAAAATGGGACTACACAAAAAGCTATGACAAAAAGAAGCTATCAGAGTAGTTCATGCGGAAGCAAAATAGGATAAGTCCAAATGCACCTAACCTGAAACATCTCGGTCTGACCCGAGTATAAAATACACGAGTCAGTCTAGCTAAACAAATCAGTTAGATAAACCGAACAACAATAAACCTGCAAGGTTACAAAGTATAACAAATATCTCTAAAAGAGATAACATAATCATCAACAAAAGATGAATCATATAGAACAAACCTCATATCATCGGCGACATAGATAAACCAAGGATACAATTATCCCAAATCAAGCCAAAAGGCAATTAACAAATACCCATAAGGTAAACAAGTTCCACAAGGCAATCGTTGTACATCATGCGGCTCAAAAAGACCAACACCGACGGGCGATACCAAGGGAATATACATATCAATGAAACATCATAAAATTTGCTCGAGCTCAGTACTGTATAAACAAGGATCCATGAGCCCGAAGACTCCAAACCCAATATCACCCATGCGGCTCATAACGACCAACATCGAAAGCGATACTAAAGGGCAACCCAATATCACCCATGTGGCTCATAACGACCAACATCGGAAGCGATACTAAAGGGAAACAAACCCGAAGGTATAAACCCGAAGGCAACATACCCGAAGGCAACATACCCGAAGGCAACAAACTGTAGTGGTGAAGGTCTGGAGGCCCAGTAATGGACACCAATAAATGGCGGAATGTGTCACAACTCTCGAAAAGGAATCCGAAAAGTGTTAACGCATGTCCCATAACCACTCGTTCGCACTAAACGGTTTACTATCCGTCCGTCACTTTCACACTCAAAGCAGTACAAAGTTTACCTCATATCATCGATAACCAAATCCGAAGGTCAAAATGATCAATTGAATAGGTCAGGGACTAATCGGAAGGATAAACGCACAGATTCATGGTTCGTGTTTTGCCCAACCATTTAATCACCCTTCCACTTCGCTCGAAGTGCAAAATTGTGTGTGTGCATTATAAATAGAATTTATAATTTGGAGAAGGGAGCTTTTAATACGATTTAGAGAGATTATTTATAAAACCCGTGAATGAAGTCAAAAACAAGTCATCAAAGTCAAATATGCAATAACAACTAATTGGAATCAACACGAATCGATAAAAGTCGGAAATTAACTCAAAATTAGCCAAAATAGGCAAATTACGCAAAACAGGGGATTCCAGACGTCTGAAGGGTGCATTCAGACGTCTGGTTTTGTCTTCTGGAAAATCCCAGCAAAACAAACCAGACGTCTGATCTTGCGAACCAGACGTCTGAAACCATCCAGACGTCTGAAATTGAGGGTCAGACGTCTGAGAGTGGTTTCTGACTTTCTTTCAACTACCGTATGTTTATATTTTTCACTCCAGGTACAAACCAGACGTCTGAGCTTGGTTACCAGACGTCTGGTCACCTGGTCTGGGCAACAATTTGCCTAGGCCAAAGTGGCCAAAACTTATCGAAACCAATCGATCCAAATCCAACGCAATAGACATGAATAGAGGTTAGTAATTCATACCAAACCTCAACAAAAGAAATAGCTTAGATGTGAGATCCAAAAACTCACCTTTTTGCACACAAACAAAGATGAGAGCACAAACACAAGAAGGAGATTAACCGCTCTTCACTTCAACTCTACAATCTTCAATCTAAGAACCAAATCATATATTTTCCAAGTTAGAGCTTAGGAATTTCTGAGATTGAAGAGAGAAAGAGATAGAAAAGATGAAGAGGAGCTTACCATTGTCTTCTCTATGATTTTGGAGCAAGAAATCAAGTTACAAAGAAGAACTAGGGCTTGCAAATTTCTATTTCTCTTTCCCTTCCACCATTTTCAGTTTTCTTAAGAAATGAAAATGAAATGAAGATGAATGAAGAGAAGGGGTTGAGTTAGGGGTTTAAACTAACAAATGGGCTGAGCCCAAACCCAAAACCCAAATAGAAAAGTTGCAAAAATTCATAAACTCCAAACATATCGAAGCTTACACTTAAAAAGATCACAATCGCCATTTTGGAACCAATGGAGGTAGTTTCAAGCTCCAATTCGGCCATTTGCAAAAAGTAACATTTCGGACCCAAAATCCGACTAACGACGCTATATTTAAATAAATCATTTAAATATAAAATGGTTAAATATGCGGGTTGTTACAGATCTTCCCTCCTTACAAAATTGCGTCCCCCCAATTCCTAGAGACGTTATTTGTAACAACTACATACATACAACATTCAAAAGAAAAAAGAAATAAGCTTGAGATGAAAAACATACTCACCGTTCACAAGCTAAGATAGAAAACCCGGATAAGATCGCTCGATAAACTCTCTGGTTTCCCAAGTACAGTCATTGGATTAGCGGACCATTGAACTTTAACAAGCGGGACGTCCTTGTTTCGAAGGTGTCGCACCTCCGTGTCAAGTACGCGAATAGGCTGCCAAACAATAGGTAAGTCCGATGAGATCTCAAGCTCTAGCAAATCAGGAGAAGCAATAACAGAATCCGACTCTCGAAGACACTTCCGAAGTTGCGAGACGTGAAACACGTCGTGAATGCCAGATAAATGAGCTGGAAGTGAAACTCTATAAGCCACAGGGCCAATACGTTCGGTAATAGAAAATGGTCCTATATAACGAGGAGCCAATTTTCCAGTCGTACTGAAACGCATAACCCCCTTCAAAGGAGAAACGCGAACAAAGACAAGATCACCAACTGAGAACTCGAGAGGCTTCCTACGGCTATCCGCGTAGGATTTCTGGCGGCTCTGTGCGTCTTTCATTCTCAACCGAATAAGGTCAATCTTCTCGGAAGAATCACGAACAAAATCTGGACCAAGAATAAGCTTCTCCCCAGATTCCAACCAACATGAAGGAGATCGACATGGCCTTCCGTATAAGGCTTCGAAAGGAGCCATACAGATACTAGACTGAAAACTATTGTTGTAGGAGAATTCTACAAGAGGTAGATGATCCTACCAACTTCCACCAAAATCAAAAATACAAATACGGAGAAGATCTTCCAAGATACGATTCACCCGTTCTATCTGTCCATCAGACTGTGGATGATAAGCTGTGCTAAAATTAAGCTTTGTTCCCAAAGCTTGCTGAAGACTCTTCCAAAAATGACTCATGAATAAAGGATCACGGTCACTCACAATAGAACTAGGAACACCGTGAAGTCTCACGATTTCCTTGACGCATAACTTAGCCAAATGCAAAGCAGTCCTATTAGACTTGATAGGGACAAAATGAGCAGACTTAGTGCGGTGATCAACAATAACCCAAATGCTAGAATGGCCTGATCTCGAGCGAGGTAGGCCGTCAATGAAATCCATAGATATCTGATCCCATTTCCACAATGGAATCTCAAGAGGTTGAAGAAGACCAGAAGGACGCTGATGTTCGGTCTTAAAACGCTGACAAGTTATGAAATTACTCACATAACTCGCCACATCGCTCTTCATGCCTTCCCAATAATAAAGGCAACGCATATCGGAATACATCTTACTACTACCAGGATGAATGGTATACTTAGAATGGTGACAATCATCAAGAATGTCATGCCTAAGTGCAAAATCAAAAGGCACAAAAAGACGGTTCTTCTTGCGAAGATACCCATGAGAATCAATGCTGAAATCCCGCAACGCCTCATCACAGGATCCAGACTCACAAAGCTGAATAAGATGCAACAAATCAGGATCACGCCGCTGAGCATCGGCAATACGATCCAATAAAACGGGTCGAGCTCCCAAAATAAAAATAGAATAGGAGAATCATAAGATGAACCTCGATCACGAATTTCACAAAAAGATAGAGTCTCAAGAACATCCCATTCGGCAAGCATCATAGAAACAACAGCCGAATGTTTGCGACTAAGCGCATCAGCAACACGATTACCCTTACCAGGCGTATACTGGATATCAAAGTCATAAGAAGCAAGAAACTCGAGCCAACGTTGTTGTCTCATATTGAGTTCCTTCTGAGTAAACAAATACTTCAAGTATTTATGATCGGTATAGAGAATGAAGTGCTCGCCCAATAAACAGTGTCGCCAAATCTTCAAGGCGAAGACAATGGCGGCTAACTCAAGAACATGAGTGGCATAGCGAACTTCATTCGGATGCAGTTGCCTAGAAGCATAAGCAACTACCCGATCCTTCTGCATAAGAACAGCACCGAGACCACTACCACAAGCATCGGTGTAGACAACAAGATCATGATTCCCCTCGGGAACCACAAGAATAGGAGCATTAGTGAGAAGTTCCTTCAATGACAGAAAGGAAGCTTCACACTTGTCGGACAAAACAAAACGAATGCCTTTCCGAGTAAGGCAAGTGAGAGGAAGCACAACACGGGAAAAGTCCTTAATGAGTCGACGGTAATAACCCGCCAATCCAAGGAAACTACAGATCTCGTGCACATTCTCGGGCCTCTTCCAATTCTGGACGGCTTCGATCTTTGAGGGATCGATAGAAATGCCATCAGAAGATACAACATGGCCTAAGAACTTAACCTTATTCTCCTAAAAATGGCACTTGGAGAATTTGGCTCTAAGCTGATGATGACGAAGAGTACTCAAGACAATTCTCAAGTGATTAGCATGCTCGGCTTCAGACTTAGAATAAATAAGGATATCATCAATGAAGACAAGGACGAACTTATCGAGATATTCCCGGAATACTCGATTCATGAGATCAACAAAGAAAGCAGGAGCGTTCGTCAAACCGAACGGCATAACGAGCCACTCAAAAGAACCATATTGAATGCGGAAAGCTGTAAGAGGTATGCTATCCTCCGCGACTCGTAACTGATGAAAACCTGTGGCAAGGTCAAGCTGAGAAAAGACCTTAGCACCACTCAATAGATCGAACATATCATCGATCCTAGGCAATGTATACCTATTTCTGATGGTTAACTCATTAAGCTAGCGATAGTC
Organism: Allium cepa; assembly: GCA_030765085.1. Lineage (NCBI taxonomy): Eukaryota > Viridiplantae > Streptophyta > Magnoliopsida > Asparagales > Amaryllidaceae > Allium > Allium cepa. Next base: position 268,159,068 of record CM060941.1, on the reverse strand, counting down.
AATGCAAAGCCTAAGAGTTCCATCAGACTTCTTCACGAAGACGACCGCGGACCCCCATGGAGAAAAAATGGACTGAATTAACTGCTTAGACTCAAGCTCTAAAAGCTGCTTCTTGAGTTCCTCATTTTCCTTTGTAGACATCCACGTGGGAGGACGACTAACTGGCTGCGTGCCTGGAATGAGATCAATGCGGAACTCAATTGCCCGCTTGGGTGGCAAACCCGATACAGGCTCAAAAACATCAGAAAAGTCACAAGCAATAGGAATACGAGATATATCATCATCATCTCGCGAGTCAAGAGAATATAAGGCCATTTCGGAATTATCCACATCCCGAAGAACAAGAGATAACTGAGTAGGCGAATCCGGATGTCGAAGATATATAATTCTCTCCAAACAAATAATCCTGGCATCATATCTCACTAGCCAGTCCATTCCCAAAATCATATCAAATCCCAGACAAGAAATAACGTGCAGATTCGCACGAAAAGAAAAGCCACATAAAACAATCTCAACATCATCACAAAACAAGCTAAGGGTCGCGGATCCCCCAATAGGATTCGCAATCCTCAATGAAGTAACCAAACAAGAAACATCCAAAGATAAATCATCAACGAGCTTCTTCGATACGAAAGAATGTGAAGCACCCGTATCGAAAAGAACTCGAATACTATGATCATGAAATAAAACAGAACCTTCCAAAATAGATGGAGATATACCTTTGGGTTGAGAAGGACCTTCAGAAGCCTTAGCAGCATAAAGCTTGCTAGACTTGGCACCAGCCGGAATAGTAGGGCAAGCTGAAACATGATGACCTTCCTTCTTGCAATAACGGCAGAAGAGAGGCTTAGGACAAGCTCGAATAATATGATCCGGAGAACCACAATTAAAACGCTTCCGAATAAAAGATGTTCCGGAAGACTGAGGCTGAGAGCTAGGACCACATGTCTTCTTCTTCTTAGAAGGAAAAGGCCTGGACTTCTGAATTGGAAACGGCCTCTTGTTGGGGTTCTTGGAAACCTCAACATCAACATCACTATCACACTCCTTCTCGACGGTTTCAAGATGAAGTACCGAATCAACCAACTCCTCAAAAGAAAGTTTAAGTTGGAGCAATAAAGATTTCTTAAGATATTTCTTAAGACCAGAAACAAACTTCAAATTCTTCTTATAAGAAGTGCTGATGAATTCAAGACCATACTTAGATAAAGCCTCGAATGATGCAACATACTCAGAAACAGAAGATTTCCCTTGCTTCAACTCAAGGAAGCGACAGGTCAATAAATTTTTTTCAGATTCAGGAACGAACTTGAGTTCAAATCGCTCCCGAAACTGAGTCCAAGAAAGAGTAGACTCATCAATCTCGGCTACAAGAAGCTCATACCAATCAAGGGCACGCTCTTGTAATAAGGTAGAAGTTACAAGAACTCTATCATGGTCAGAAAGATCCATACGAGAGAAGATACGCTCGCATGTGCGAAACCAAGCTTGGACTTCAAGAACGGATTCAGAGCCTTTAAACGGCTTTCCTCCAAGATGAGCAAAATCACTGCACTGACGTGCAAAGGCAGACTTGCGAGGTGGAGACACTCAAGGAGGAACTGGAGACTGAGTGCTCCTAAACAACTCCATAAATTGATCGGTAGACATATAAACGCCATCCGGATGTGTGCCACTGGATTGCCCAGCATCCGAACGTCGTCCCCTGCCTCTTTCAACCATAAGCTGAAGGTAAGATAAGAACAAGATTATTCACAAGGTAGATATTACAATATGGAATACTGCGAAATAAAATGCATTCCTAGACGTATTCCCAAATTCTATATAACCTTGATGGAATAGAAGGAATAAAGAGACATGATAATTCAAAGATTTGTATCACTTATACACTTTGATGTATCTTAATATGTGCTTCTATTATGTGCTTATCATAATTTGTTCTGAACGAAGCTCTGATACCACGCAGTGACGCCCCACCTCTATACCCACGCTAGCAAAGGACACTACAGGGTAATGCCGTCAACTAACGTGGAGAATAAGGCTGGTTGGGAGCGACCATCTATAGCCTTGCTCTAACTATCTATTGAATACATCGACAATAATCATACCAAGCAAATCGAAATATCCAATGAATACTTAAAACAAAACCATAGGCGGTTGGAGGATCCATCAGAACAGAATATAACAACTCAAATGTAATATACATCACAGAACAGTAGATCATCATATACATATATACCGATACATAGCAGAGTATACAAAATAATGCATGTCAAGTGGTATAGAAACCACAATATACAGACGAGACAAAAGAATACACATCAGAGTTACAACAAAAAATGGGACCACACAAAAAGCTATGACAAAAAGAAGCTAGCGGAGTAGTCCATGCGGAAGCAAAATAGGCTAAGTCCAAATGCACCTAACCTGAAACATCTCGGTTTGATCCGAGTATAAAATACACGGGTCAGTCTAGCTAAACAAATCTGTTAGATAAACTGAACAACAATAAACCTGCAAGGTTACAAATTATAACAAATATATCTAAAAGAGATAACACAATCATCAACAAAAGATGAATCATATAGAACAAGCCTCTTATCATCGGCGACATAGAAAAACCAAGGATACAATTATCCCAATCAAGCCAAAAGGCAATTAACAAATACTCGTAAGGTATACAAGTTCCACAAGGTAATCGTTATACATCATGCGGCTCAAAAAGACCAACACCGACGGGCGATACCAAGGGAATATACATATCAATGAAACATCATAAAATTTGCTCGAGCTCAGTACTGTATAAACAAGGATCCATGAGCCCGAAGACTCCAAACCCAGTATCACCCATGCGGCTCATAACGACCAACATCGGAAGCGATACTAAAGGGAAACCCAATATCACCCATGCGGCTCATAACGACCAACATCGGAAGCAATACTAAAGGGCAACAAACCCGAAGGCACAAACCCGAAGGTACAAATCCGAAGGCAACATACCCGAAGGCAACAAACCGTAGTGGTGAAGGTCCGGAGGCTCAGTACTGGACACGACTAACTGGCAGAATGTGTCACAACTCTCGAAAAGGAATCCGAAAAGTGTTAACGTAAGTCTCATAACCACTCGTTCGCACTAAACGGTTTACTATCCGTCGGTCACTTTCACACTCAAAGCAGTACAAAGTTTACCTCATATCATTGATAAACCAAACCCGAAGGTCAAAGCGATCAATTGAATAGGTCGGGGACTAATCGGAAGGATAAACACACAGATTCATGGTCCGTGTTTTGCCCAACCATTTAATCACCCTTCCACTTCGCTCGAAGTGCAAAATTGTGTGTGCGCATTATAAATAGAATTTATAATTTGGAGAAGGGAGCTTTTAATACGATTTAGAGAGATTATTTATAAAACCCGTGAATGAAGTCAAAAACAAGTCATCAAAGTCAAATATGCAATAACAACTAATTGGAATCAACACGAATCGATAAAAGTTGGAAATTAACTCAAAATTAGCCAAAATAGGCAAATTAGGCAAAACAGGGGATTCCAGACGTCTGGTTTTGTCTTTTGGAAAATCCCAGCAAAACAAACCAGACGTCTGATCTTGCGAACCAGACGTCTGAAACCATCCAGACGTCTGAAATTAATGGTCAGACGTCTGAGAGTGATTTTTGACTTTCTTTCAACTACCGTATGTTTATATTTTTCACTCCAGGTACAAACCAGACGTCTGAGCTTGGTTACCAGATGTCTGGTCACCTGGTCTGGGCAACAATTTGCCTAGGCCAAAGTGGCCAAAACATATCGAAACCAATCGATCCGAATCCAACGCAATAGACATGAATAGAGGTTAGTAATTCATACCAAACCTCAACAAAAGCAATAGCTTAGATGTGAGATCCAAAAACTCACCTTTTTGCACACAAACAAAGATTAGAGCACAAACACAAGAAGGAGGTTAACCACTCTTCACTTCAACTCTACAATCTTCAATCTAAGAACCAAAACATATATTTCCCAAATTAGAGCTTAGGAATTTCTGAGATTGAAGAGAGAAAGAGATAGAAAAGATGAAGAGGAGCTTACCAATGTCTTCTCTATGATTTTGGAGCAAGAAATCAAGTTACAAAGAAGAACCAGGGCTTGCAAAATTCTATTTTTCTTTCCCTTCCACCATTTTCAGTTTTCTTAAGAAATGAAAATGAAATGAAGATGAATGAAGAGAAGGGGTTGAGTTAGGGGTTTAAACTAACAAATGGGCTGAGCCCAAAACCCAAATAGAAAAGTTGCAAAAATTCATAAACTCCAAACATATCGAAGCTACACTTAAAAAGATCGCAAACGCCATCTTGGAACCAATGGAGGTAGTTTCAAGCTCCTATTCGGCCGTTTGCAAAAAGTAACATTTCGGACCCAAAATCCGACTAACGACGCTATATTTAAATAAATCATTTAAATATAAAATCGTTAAATATGCGGGTTATTACATCTCCCCTCGCGAGCCTGAATTCACACCCAGAATCACGAATAAGCGCGTGACTCAAAATATCACCTCACATTCGAAACTGTAGGAAAACAAATCACCAAAAAAAAACCCCCAAAGCCGCCGAACCCAACGTTGATGAACTTCTCCGATCACCCTGAAGATTCGCCACACCAAAATCATCATCACTCCCAAACGCCAACGAACTCGGTCCACAACCCAAGTCACAATGTCACAACATTCAGACCGAACTAAAATACAAGCTTAAACCCTAGTTCATTCGATTCCAAGCAAAATGATCACTGGAAAAAACCAAAAGCATTTTTCCCAATATCCTCCACTTCCAATCGAGCTTCAACCAAAAATCTAGCTTAAATCAATGTGCCGATCAGTGGCAATCCTCAAAACTCCCAAAATCACACAAACCTAAATTTCTCATGATTTGTCAAACTAAAAATCATGAAACAAGTATTAAAAATCATGATTCTTACTCCCTAATTTATTCATGTAATCCCAAATCAAAATTTAATAAGTTGGTTTTTACCATATATAAATGTTTCATTGTGTCTTCTATTTAAAAATTATCTGTAAATTTTTAAAAAAAATTGTAGAAACTATTTTATATTCTTTATCAATCATTAACTAATCAATTTCATTCAAATACCAAAGTCTAATATGGATTATATTTATAGATATTGAAATTTTTCAGTAAAACATCCACTGTAACCAACAGAGAACAATTTGAATGTAAGTAAACAGGCAAGCTCAATACACATTCATACCAATTCATTTAGATTCAAGCAAAAGAATTTTGATATAAGTAAATATCATCACATGCATGGCAATGAAACCATATCAAACTGTTTTTTTTTTAATTGTTTACTCACCTTAAAGATGATATGTAGAGCACAAAACAGAGCAGGTATTGATTTGTTCCAGTCCTTGAAATATTAAATATGGAAAATACTTTGATCTGCTTTTGATTATGTTTGCTATTGAAAATCCCTTGCATGCTTTAATTTGAAGCTTTGAAATTTCCAGGTTGAAGATGCATGTAGATTTGCAGATTGCAGATTTGAGTTGCAGTATTTTTTTTTTCAAATTTGTAGGTTTTTAATTTGAACTCAAATTTGATTTACTTTTGGTTTGCAGAACTTTAATTTCAGATTTGAGAATAAATTTCTGTTTTGAATTAAGTTGAAAAACAAGGTAATGAGAGTGTTATGAAGAAACTAATTTGCTTCTCAAAATATTTATTAGAATTAAAGAAAATGAAATTCAAAATAAAGACACTTGTTCTCAAAGAATAACACTTGTCATTTTATCCACTTAATCTCCTCATAAGTGTTATTAAGGTGTGCTAACATGTTTACACATGTCATTAAGTATTTTAATTAAATTTTTATTTAATTTAAATGTAACTATAAACTAACATGTTTAATTTTCTTTATTAATGAATATTTACATATGTGAATAAGTTTACTTTTAAAAGAAAATACCCTAAACTAATTATAATATAAATAAAATCTTATACATGTATTTAAAAAAACTAAAACTTCTACATATACATTTATAACCATTGTAAATCTAAACATTTTAAAACAAAGCTTGTTTAAATTCTTTTGAAACTACCACATTTTAAATACTTTAAGAGAGAGACAAAACAAAACTTTGTTTTAAAACCTTTTTAAACTATCCTATTTAAAAATAAATAACAATCTTATATTTGAAACAATTGAATTAAACTTTAAATTATCTTTTGAAAAACATTATGTTTTAAAACAAAGCTTTAATTACAATATTCATTAATGTATAGTTTATTAATAGATTAAATTAATTTTTCAAAACAAATATCAAATTATAACATATGCTTTCATATATTACAATTTGAAAATTCAACTTTTAATTTAAAACAAAAGATATTCCCATTCAAAATATATATCAAACATATATATTATAAATAGAATAAAATTTATTAGCTTTTGAAAAATAAACAATTCTAACCAATTTTTAAATTGTTAAAATATATTGATCACACTTACCAGATTAAATATTTGTTATTCTTAATAAGATTAATTTCACCAATTTAAATTAAAATTATAAAGAAAATTTATCAAAACAATTTAATTATTATTACAGATTATTAAATCGATATTGCCCAAAATTCCGGGTCGTTACAATTTCCATACTTGAAAATATTTTTATACTGATATTCTCATGGTTGAAATATTACAAATCCTTCCAGTCCAATACTTAGAAAATATTTATTAGTATATCTCCAAATTTATTACATTTTCGCTGCTTAGGAAATATTCCATTCTATTTAATATCTCTCCAAATTCCTACAACTTAATTGTAAAACCCCTTTTCTTACTTATAACAAACTTCATAAGTCTTAGATTCCATTTATTTATTCCCTTTAATATTTTCCAAAGTCAAGTACGCTTTTCTGTAATTCCAATTACCCCTTTTCTACTTCTTTTATGAATTCTAATTCATCTTTCGAAGTTCATTCTTATTTAACTACTTTGGAAATTTCTTTACTTCTCCTCAAATTCCATTTTGAGAATTCTCTTATAATCCCATTTACTAAATAACCCGCTTCCAAACCTAGAGAAGGTTTATAAATAAATTTAATTCATTACGAAATCTATGTACATATATATGTAAACAAAATAAGTATTTAAAAGAATAATAATTTATTTTTAAAAGATATTCAGATAATTTATTTAAAATATCGAAAATATTTTCATAAACATCAATAACTCATTTTTAAATAGATAAATTAATTTTCAAAGCTAATTTTAAAATTAGAATTTATTAAAATAAAATAAACATTAAATAGTCAAAATTTCATTTTTCGATGTATGTCAAATCTACTAGTTCAAAAATTACTGAATTTGATAAATAAATCTTCCTTTTTTAAAAACAACTTAATTTCTTGAAAATAAAATTATATTTGAAAAATCTCTATTAATTTATAAATTCCTCTCGATTCACAAACCATCGACTTCATTCTGATTCTTCTAACCATTTCCACTTTCTAAAAATAGTGTCCACTATTTTCCTCAACCCTATTTACATATTCTAATATTAATTCACCCTACGAATTAATATTCCCAAATTAGCATCTGATATCAATTTCCTTTATTTATAAATATCATTTATAAATTTATACTCCTTTGGGTTCCACTTTTTATAAAACTAATCTCATTTGTAAAATTCCATTTTATAAATCTAATTCCTTAAAAATTCCATTTCATCCTGCCAATATGATTTTTAATATCGATTTCAACCCTTTTTATATTTTCCAGGATATCATTTAAAAATCCTTTATATGGATATTTTTTATATACTTATTTAAACAATTTACGGATTAGTTAAGTTCAACCAAAAACAAAAACTCTTGTTTATCCAGTCAATTTCTTTCTTAAATAATCCAATTTTCGATATATTTATTTTTATATCAAAAATATCCTCTTAATTCCTTAAATTTCAAAAATAAATCTATGGTATTTAAAATACCAAAATTAAGGTCAGTGCTACTATAGCATCCAAAATTCAATAACAACAAAATCTATAGCAGAATTATTCACACACATCATATATCAATATATATTTGAACAATTAATATATTTTTGAGGAATCCAGTTAGATCCCTCCAATCTGTTTCCCTGCATTCACAGACGTTAGACAACATAAAAGTACCAATCCCACTTTGAGGTGGGATGTCGCGTAATATAGGGTCAGCCGCAATTATGCGGGACGCATAGGGTCTCATCGGCTAAAATATGCAGGAATATCAATCTAACTACTAATATATATACTACCATATACATTTAACATTCAACATATAATAATTTATAAATTCAACCAGCATTCAACACTTTATTTTAACTATTTAAAACAAATTCTAGTAATCCAAATGAGTGATAATTTCTCACCTTGATTTATTTTGCAATCCACTCAAATTTTAACTCTGTGGCATAGATATCGCAGCTACGAATCCAAGGAACCGATTTTGAGATTTTTGAACTACGTTATACAATTTCATAAACACTTGACTTTTTTTTAAATTTAAATAATCTTATTTTTAATTTATTAAAAGATAATTACCTCACTGGTAATATCCCTTCTTCCCTATCGCCTGAACGCCGCATCACGCCTGGCCTCTGTCGCTACCATAACGATCGCCGGAGCCTTCTACCTAGACTCATGCACCGTCGCCAACACTCGACATCAGCTCCCAAATCATGACTCAAGGCAACTTCCCAACTCTCTCACGCAACAACCCACCCTCGAATTTCCAGGTCGCCGCCTGGTCCGCCTTAAGCTAGAAAAATCGCGATACCATCCTCCAAACCCTAGCCGACCCTCACGCAACCTCCCCTTACCGCTGCTCGCGCTGCACCTCCCAAAAACAAATCGCGACCTGGCTATTTGTCGCCGCTCTCACCCACCTCCAGGCATGCAAATCCCTAATGCACAAACCTCTAGTCGCTGCTCGATCCTGGCCACGCGCCCGACCCTCCCCATCCAAACCTTAGCCTCACGCATCCCTAAACTGCATGCCTCTAAACAGTAAAGCTCGACAACGATCGATCGCTCCAATCAAGTCGTTTCCTGTGTCGCCCCACCTCTATACCCACGCTAGCCAAGAACATTACGGTGAATGCTGTCGACTAGCACGGAGAATAAGGCTGTTGAGGAGCGACCATCCGTGTAATTTCTTTACGCGAGCACCGATATGTCAGATAATATAACATGCATTCTATTTCAAGAGGAAATCCGACATACCGACACAAACTCAAAGCTACTACACGGTGGCTATAATAATCTTCGGAAACGAATATAGAAATAAGCATAACATAAATCAGTCACAGACAATTCATATCACAAAGGTGGAAATAGATATGAATATTACACTAGGAAGTGTACATCAGAGTAGTGGTCTAAAAAGATCCACAATATCACAAAAGAATAGTTACAAGAACTACACAAAAGAATAAGTATACATTATGGAGTCAATATCTCAAATGTATACAACAAAAACTACTAATCTAAGTAGTTAACCAAAAGTCTGAGAAATCGATCCCAAGAGAGAAGTCAAGCAGAAGCACCTGCAACATCTCGGTCTGACCCGAGTATTATTTAATAAGAAAATAATAAACAGATCAGTCTAACTATAGATATCAGATGAAACGATATAGAATAAGAGATATGACTAAACACATAATAATCACAATTCCAAGCTGTGATATATATAAGTAACTGAAAATCAACGAGAGATTAATCAATACCACCAAATCTACACAAGAATCAAAGAGATGCCATACTCCTTATTTCGTTCATCAAACCACAAATATTGACGATTTTATCAATGTCAATCACAAAAGTCAATGACACACAAATTCACCAATGCACAAATATTGACAATAATATCAATGTCAATAACAAAAGTCAATGACACACAAATTCACCAATGCACAAATATTGATAATAATATCAATGTCAATAACAAAATTCAATGACACACAAATTCACCAATGCACAAATATTGATAATAATATCAATGTCAATAACAAAAGTCAATGACACACAAATTCACCAATGCACAAATATTGATAAGACTTATCAATGGAAATCACGAAAATTGGTGAAACACAAATTCTAGAAATCTACACAAGAAATCCAGAAATCACAAAGGGGGGAGGCCTATCACAAACGGGAGCATAAAGCTCGCCAACACGTGTATCACAAACGGAACGCTAATTCCATGGTCGCTAACCATCACAAATTGAGCCGAAGCTCCACAAACAGCCCGAAGACCATGGGTTGCTACCCCACCAAATTGAGTCGAAACTCCACAAAACGGGGTTTATTCTCCCTCGCAGACAAAGAGACATCGCACATTGCTAGTCTAAATCACAAAGATGATCGTCATGATCAACGAGAAGTGTCAATTACACTAAGCTAGTAAATATATGAGTTTAGCTTCATGTCCCATAACCACTTGCTTAACTTAAATATTTACGAACAAACTGTAGATCTCCACTATAAAATTGTCATAAGAGATTCAATCGAACAAGTCCAAGAATTAACCAACAAAGTGAACGCAAGCGTTGCATACCACTTGTTTTACTAAGTCGTTTAATTGGATTTCTCATACGAGTGAGGTAAATGTTTATATATACTAATAGATTGGAAAACGGTTTTATAAACGAATTTGCTATTAAAATAGTATTGAAATCGTTTGAGGAAAGAGTTTTGATATTTACTACTAGTATAGAAAACCTTTATATTTTTAAAGTGACAAAACACAAAGAAGATTATAGGAACAATCAATCACTAAAATTCACATACGAAGATGTGAATAAAAATCCAAAGAAATCGATACCGAATCCATCGAAACAGATAGTCACAGAATTCCCAAAGAAAATGAGTCATCAAAGTCAACAACAACTGATAACAACAATTAGGGAAACAACACAAATCGATTAGAGTTGGATATTTAAGCAACAAGGCAAAGCAGGCAAAAATCATCAGGTCGGTCGGCCGGACCCCCTGAGTCGGTCGACCGAACCAAAGGTTGGAAACCTCTCGGGACAGCAGGTCGGTCGACCGAACCCTGTACTCGGTCGACCGAACCTTAAAACAGAAATTGCTTATGCACTTGGAAGCAGGTCGGTCGACCGGACCAGAGGGGTCGGTCGGCCGAACCTGTTTCCAGCCTCTTCCCTGCCTATAACAAATGAGGTTCAATCTTGACCAAATTGCATTTTTCTCGAGCAACAGCGCTAAGGGATTATGCCAATCGACTACCCGGCCCTATATGCTCCTCGATGCATTACCAAAAACATGTTCAAACATCAAAGTTAGGATTTTTAACGAATTGAACTCAAAACACCAAAAATTGGAATACACACCAATTCAATCCAAACCAAAAGCAAAATGCACACGAATAAGTGTTAGGAATTCATACCTAACATTCGAAGATAATTCATAGACTTAGATGTGAGATTAAAAATCTCACGTTTTCACAAAATCGAACAAGAAGAAGCTTGAAAGCAAATGGAGAATCAACCTCTCTTCAACACAACCCAATTGAGCTTGAATCTAAGCTCAAAACAAGAACATTCCCAAAATTAGGTTTAGGAATTTCTGAAATTGGTAAGAGGATAAGTTGGAGAAGAAGAAGAGAAGCTTACCAATGGGTTCTTCTTGAGTTTGGAGCTAGGAATTTGATTTGCAAGAGAAACTAGGGTTTTAGAGTTTTAATTTCCAATCTCTCCCACCATTAAAGCTAAGAAAACTGAAAAGAGAAGAGAATGAGGGTGAATGGGGAAGAGTGGCTCAGATTTGAGCATAAGTAAAACATAGGGCTGAGCCCAAAAACCAAACCCAAAGTGAAAAGTAGCAAAAATCGACTTTCTCCAAACATATCGAAGCTTATACTCAAAAAGGTCGCAAATGGCATTTTAAACTCAATGGGAGTGGTCCCGAGTCCTAATTCGACCGTATGCAAAAAGTAGCTTTTCGGACTAAAATCCGACTAACGATAAAATATTTAAATAAAATATTTAAATATAAAATCGATAAATATGCGGGTTGTTACAGACTCCCCTCCTTAAAGAAATTGCGTCCTCGCAATATTTAAGAAGAGAACATAAAGTAACAACCATAAAAGCATATTCAACACAAAAGAAGTTTGAAATAAGAAGTTCACCTCAAAGAGCACGAGGAAATAAGTCCGGATGTGTTCGCTCGATGTACTCTCTAGATTCCCAAGAACAATCCTTAGGATTTGAAAACCATTGAACTTTAACAAGCGGAACATCTTTATTTCGAAGTCGTTTGACTTCCGAAGCAATGATACGAATAGGATGTTGCTCATAAGTTAAATTAGGCGAAACTTCAATCTCTTCCCCAACACCGGGCTCAAGAATAGAATCGGAATCTCGAAGGCACTTCCGAAGTTGAGAAACGTGAAACACGTCATGGATAGCAGAAAATTGAGCCGGCAACAAAAGGCGATAAGCCATGGAACCAATACGTTCGGTGATAGGAAATGGCCCAATATATCGAGGCGCTAACTTTCTCGATCGACTGAAACGTACAACACCTTTCATAGGTGAAACACGAATGAACACAAGATCTCCCACAGAAAATTCTAACTTCCTTCTTCGATTATCGGCATAGGATTTTTGTCTACTCTGGGCTTCTTTCATCCTATGACGAATAAGATCAATTTTTTCTGTGGAATCCCGAATAAAATCTGGACCTAAAACCAGCTTCTCACCGGCCTCAAGCCAACAAGAAGGAGATCGGCATGGCCTTCCATAGAGTGCCTCGAAAGGTGCCATACCAATACTAGATTGGAAGCTACTATTATAGGAAAATTCAACAAGTGAAATATGATCTTCCCAACTTCCACCAAAATCAAGCACACAATAACGAAGAAGATCTTCAAGAGTTTGATTCACACGCTCAATTTGTCCATCGGACTGGGGGTGATAAGCGGTGCTAAAATTAAGCTTCGTTCCTAAAGCTTTTTGAAGACTCTTCCAAAATCCACTAGTAAACAATGGATCACGATCACTAACTATAGAAGTAGGAACTCCATGCAATTTAACAATCTCTTTGATAAAGAGTTTGGCCAAAAGAGGAACGGTTCGGTTAGACCGAACGGGAATAAAATGGACGGATTTAGTAAGTCTATCAACGATCACCCATAAGCTATCATAACCCGATCGAGAACGGGGAAGGCCATCTATGAAATCCATGGAAATTTGATCCCACTTACAAACTGGAATTTCTAAAGGTTGCAATAACCCACCGGGCCTTTGATGTTTGGCCTTAACGAGTTGGCAAGTCATGCAACGCTTAACGAAGTTAGCGATGTCAAGTTTCATTCCCTCCCAATAATAAAGTCGCTTCATATCCGCGTACATTTTACTACTACCGGGATGAATGGTAAATTTAGAGTGATGAGAATCTTCTAAAATATCTTTACGAAGATCCCTAATATTTGGCACGATAAGTCTACCAAATTTCCGAATGCCGCCACGAGAATCGATATCAAAGTTCTTCAAACCTTCAATATCAATTTTATCCCTAATATCTTGGCCAAGAAGAGCCATTTCGGGATCTAGCCTTTGAGCTTCAAGAATGCGGTCTAAAAGAGAAGGATGAGCCTCAAGGCTACATAAAACAAATGATGAGCATAAATCGGATACGCGGTCTCGAATCTCACAAGTGGATAAGATCTCGAGATCATTCCATTCGGATATCATCGTAGAAACAACATCTTGTTGTTTACGGCTAAGAGCATCGGCGACACGATTACCCCTACCGGGAGTATAAAGAATATCAAGATCATAAGGTGAAAGAAATTCGAGCCAACGTTGTTGACGCAAATTAAGTTCCTTTTGAGAGAATAAATACTTCAATGACTTATGATCGGTATAAAGAACAAATTTCTCTCCTAAAAGATAATGACGCCAAATACGAAGGGCGAAAACAATAGCCACGAGCTCTAAATCATGAGTGGAATATATAGTCTCAACAGGCTTCAATTGTCTAGAAGCATAAGCAATAACACGTTCTCTTTGCATAAGAACGGCACCCAAACCAACGCGACTAGCATCGGTATAAACAACGAAATCTTGATTCCCCTCGGGAATAACAAGAATAGGAGCATCAGAAAGGAGTTCTTTTAATTTCTGAAATGAAGCTTTACATTTGTCCGACCAAATGTATTTAACACCTTTCTTAGTCAAGTTAGTGAGAGGTACGACAATCTTAGAAAAGTCTTTGATAAAACGACGGTAATAACCTGCCAATCCAAGAAAACTACGAATCTCCGTCACACTCTCCCGTCTCTTCCAATCTTGAATCGCTTCAATCTTTGAAGGATCCACGGAAATTCCGGATTCGAAAATAATATGACCGAGAAACTTCACGCGAGATTGCCAAAAGTGGCATTTAGAAAATTTTGCCTTTAATTGATTACTCCTAAGAGTTTCCAACACAATCTGAAGATGTTTTTCATGCTCCTCCTCGGTTTTAGAATACACAAGAATATCATCGATAAAGATGAGAACAAACCGGTCGAGGAAGTCATTGAAAACTCTATTCATAAGGTCAACGAAATACGCCGGAGCATTCGTTAGACCAAATGGCATAACAAGCCATTCATAAGATCCATACCGAGTACGGAACGATGTCAAAGGAATACTATCCTCTGCAATACGAAGCTGATGAAATCCAGTAGCTAAGTCTAATTGTGAAAAGACCTTAGCACCACTAAGCTGATCGAATAGATCATCAATCCGAGGTAAAGGATATTTATTTTTGATAGTAAGATCATTAAGCTTGCGGTAGTCAACGCAAAGCCTAAGTGTTCCATCGGATTTCTTCACGAAAATAGCCGAAGCTCCCCAAGGCGAGGAACTAGAGCGAATAAATCGCTTCGTCTCCAATTCAGATAATTGTTTATGCATCTCCTCGTTTTCTTTATTGGACATACGATACGGAGGGCGAGTGATAGGTTGAGCTCCAGGAATGATATTAATTCTGAACTCAATTGCTCGCTTAGGTGGTAATCCTAAAACGGGCTCAAATATGTCGGAAAATTCACAAACGACGTGAATAAGAGAAATAATATCACCCTCATCATCATCGTCGTCATCACGAGGATTTAAAGAATACAAAGATGCAACCAAGCTGGAATCTGAATCTTTAAGATTAATAGAAATCTGCTTAACAGATTGAGGATATCAAAGATGAATAGTCCGCTCAGGCATAGGATATGGGCTTCATAACGGTTAAGCCAATCCATTTCCAAAATCATTCCAAAGCCTAAATAATGCATGACATGCAAATCGGTTCGGAAAGAAAAATCACACAAAATAATCTCGACATCTTTACACAATTAACTGATTGTTGCGGATCCACCAACCGGATTCGCAATTCTCAAAGAAGTCATTAAACACAAAACATCCAAAGAAAAGGTATCAACAAGTTCTTTTAATATAAAAGAATGGGACGCACCCGTATCAAAAAGAACTCGAATAGGATGATCACGAAATAAAACAATTCCATCCAGAATAGAATGAGAAATACCTTGGCCACGAGATGTGTTGCCAGGGGCTTGAGCAACATTAAGCTTTCCCTCCTTCTTGCCCTGAAGCTTGGGGCATGAAGATATAACATGATCGGGAACTTTGCAGTAACGACAAGAAAGAGACTTTGGACACTTGTTCGCGTAATGGTCCTTCGAACCACAATTATAGCATTCCCCACGACCAAAGGAAGAAGTCTTTGCCGCGGAGGTTGCTTGCTTCCCTTTCTTACTGGGATAAGGACCTTTAAATTTGTTTGGCCTCTTTTTGTTGTTGAAGTTTGGTTTGGAACCCACCACTTCAACATCATTCTCCCTATCCGCCTCTTCAAGTCGAAGAGCGATATCAACGAGTTGGTCGAAAGAAACTTCTAATTTTAGAAGTAATGGCTTCTTGAGATTTTTGTTTAAGCCATAAACGAATCTCTGGTTCTTCTTTAAAGGGGTGTTGATGTATTCAACCCCGTATTTAGAAAGCGACTCGAAGGAGGCGACGTAATCAGTCACGGAGGACTCACCTTGAACAAGGTCTATAAATCGTCGAGCCAATGTCACTTTCTCAGCTTCCGGTACGAATTTCAACTCGAAGCGTTCCCGGAATTTCTCCCAGGTGAGATCTGCTTCATTAATTTCAGAAATAAGAAGCTCGTACCAGTCCAATGCTCTTTCTCGGAGCATACTTGAGGCCACCTGAACTCGGTGAAGGTCAATAAGATTCATGCGAGAAAAGATTCGATCGCATGACCTTAGCCAAGCCTGTACTTCAATAACAGTTTCGGAACCTTTGAATGGCTCCCCACCCAAATTAGTGTAATCGCTACACAAGCGTGCAAATCCCGATTTTGGGTGAGTAGGTTCCGGGTTAGCTCCAGCTGCTTGAGCATTCGTCACTAAATCAAGAAGCTGTTGAGCAGTCATAAAAACTCCATCCTGGGGTGGAGTGCTAGATGGCACGGCTCTGGGGCGGCCTGGTATAGACATTTCTCTTCCTTTAGAAAGAAAGAAGAAGAAGAAAAAGGTTATTCACCAAATTGAATATCAAGCAATCTTGATAGGTAAACAAGGAATCATAAGGAAAATAGGATGAATCGGTACGAAGACTCGAATTAAATCCTAAAGCACGACTCCTAAGATGGACTTAGGACGATGATCCTTGTTATAATATTCCATATTGTTCCGAAGTTTGGCTCTGATACCAAGCTGTGACGCCGCACCTCTATACCCACACTAGCCAAGAACATTACGGTGAATGCTGTCGACTAGCACAGAGAATAAGGCTATTGAGGAGCGACCATCCGTGTAATTTCTTTGCACGAGCACCGATATGTCAGATAATATAACATGCATTCTATTTCAAGAGGAAATCCGACATACCGACACAAACTCAAAGCTACTACACGGTGGCTATAATAATCTTCGGAAACGAATATAGAAATAAGCATAACATAAATCAGTCACAGACAATTCATATCACAAAGGCGGAAATAGATATGAATATTACACTAGGAAGTGTACATCAGAGTAGTGGTCTAAAAAGATCCACAATATCACAAAAGAATAGTTACAAGAACTACACAAAAGAATAAGTATACATTATGGAGTCAATATCTCAAATGTATACAACAAAAACTACTAATCTAAGTAGTTAACCAAAAGTCTGAGAAATCGATCCCAAGAGAGAAGTCAAGCAGAAGCACCTGCAACATCTCGGTCTGACCCGAGTATTATTTAATAAGAAAATAATAAACGGATCAGTCTAACTATAGATATCAGATGAAACGATATAGAATAAGAGATATGACTAAACACATAATAATCACAATTCCAAGCTATGATATATATAAGTAATTGAAAATCAACGAGAGATTAATCAATACCACCAAATCTACACAAGAATCAAAGAGATGCCATACTCCTTATTTCGTTCATCAAACCACAAATATTGACGATTTTATCAATGTCAATC
This sequence comes from Allium cepa, assembly GCA_030765085.1. Taxonomy (NCBI): domain Eukaryota; kingdom Viridiplantae; phylum Streptophyta; class Magnoliopsida; order Asparagales; family Amaryllidaceae; genus Allium; species Allium cepa. The sequence goes on along the minus strand of CM060941.1, from coordinate 268,141,493 downwards.
ACAAAAGTCAATGACACACAAATTCACCAATGCACAAATATTGACAATAATATCAATGTCAATAACAAAAGTCAATGACACACAAATTCACCAATGCACAAATATTGATAATAATATCAATGTCAATAACAAAAGTCAATGACACACAAATTCACCAATGCACAAATATTGATAATAATATCAATGTCAATAACAAAAGTCAATGACACACAAATTCACCAATGCACAAATATTGATAAGACTTATCAATGGAAATCACGAAAATTGGTGAAACACAAATTCTAGAAATCTACACAAGAAATCCAGAAATCACAAAGGGGGGAGGCCTATCACAAACGGGAGCATAAAGCTCGCCAACACGTGTATCACAAACGGAACGCTAATTCCATGGTCGCTAACCATCACAAATTGAGCCGAAGCTCCACAAACGGCCCGAAGACCATGGGTTGCTACCCCACCAAATTGAGTCGAAACTCCACAAAACGGGGTTTAGTCTCCCTCGCAGACAAAGAGACATCGCACATTGCTAGTCTAAATCACAAAGATGATCGTCATGATCAACGAGAAGTGTCAATTACACTAAACTAGTAAATATATGAGTTTAGCTTCATGTCCCATAACCACTTGCTTAACTTAAATATTTACGAACAAACTGTAGATCTCCACTATAAAATTGTCACAAGAGATTCAATCGAAAAAGTCCAAGATTAACCAACAAAGTGAACGCAAGCGTTTCATACCACTTGTTTTACTAAGTCGTTTAATTGGATTTCTCATACGAGTGAGGTAAAGGTTTATATATACTAATAGATTGGAAAACGGTTTTATAAACGAATTTGGTATTAAAATAGTATTGAAATCGTTTGAGGAAAGAGTTTTGATATTTACTACTAGTATAGAAAACCTTTATATTTTTAAAGTGACAAAACACAAAGAAGATTGTAGGAACAATCAATCACTAAAATTCACATACGAAGATGTGAATAAAAATCCAAAGAAATCGATACCGAATCCATCGAAACGGATATTCACAGAATTCCCAAAGAAAATAAGTCATCAAAGTCAACAACAACTGATAACAACAATTAGGGAAACAACACAAACGATTAGAGTTGGATATTTAAGCAACAAGGCAAAGCAGGCAAAAATCATCAGGTCGGTCGGCCGGACCCCCTAAGTCGGTCGACCGAACCAAAGGTTGGAAACCTCTCGGGACAACAGGTCGGTCGACCGAACCCTGTACTTGGTCGACCGAACCTTAAAACAGAAAGTGCTTATGCACTTGGAAGCAGGTCGGTCGACCGGACCAGAGGGGTCGGTCGGCCGAACCTGTTTCCAGCCTCTTCCCTGCCTATAACAAATGAGGTTCAATCTTGACCAAATTGCATTTTTCTCGAGCAACGGCGCTAAGGGATTATGCCAATCGACTACCCGGCCCTATATGCTCCTCGATGCATTACCAAAAACATGTTCAAACATCAAAGTTAGGATTTTTAACGAATTGAACTCAAAACACCAAAAATTGGAATATACACCAATTCAATCCAAACCAAAAGCAAAATGCACACGAATAAGTGTTAGGAATTCATACCTAACATTCGAAGATAATTCATAGACTTAGATGTGAGATTAAAAATCTCACGTTTTCACAAAATCGAACAAGAAGAAGCTTAAAAGCAAATGGAGAATCAACCTCTCTTTAACACAACCCAATTGAGCTTGAATCTAAGCTCAAAACAAGAACATTCCCAAAATTAGGTTTAGGAATTTCTGAAATTGGTAAGAGGATAAGTTGGAGAAGAAGAAGAGAAGCTTACCAATGGGTTCTTCTTGAGTTTGGAGCTAGGAATTTGATTTGCAAGAGAAACTAGGGTTTTGGAGTTTTAATTTCCAATCTCTCCCACCATTAAAGCTAAGAAAACTGAAAAGAAAAGAGAATGAGGGTGAATGGGGAAGAGTGGCTCAGATTTGAGCATAAGTAAAACATAGGGCTGAGCCCAAAAACCAAACCCAAAGTGAAAAGTAGCAAAAATCGACTTTCTCCAAACATATCGAAGCTTATACTCAAAAAGGTCGCAAACGGCATTTTAAACTCAATGGGAGTGGTCCCGAGTTCTAATTCGACCGTATGCAAAAAGTAGCTTTTCGGACTAAAATCCGACTAACGATAAAATATTTAAATAAAATATTTAAATATAAAATCGATAAATATGCGAGTTGTTACATTTCCCTATCACGATACCCAAGTCACCACGCCTGATCATTCAAACGCAATTGCGTTCGTTTTTTTTTTTTAAAATTCGAACTGTTATCGGCTTTGAGAGGAAGGAGGAAATAGAAACAATCGCGATTTTAAGTGTAGATGAGAGCACCATATTCAAGCAGGTAGGGTGTCTTGGTCAGATAAGGTCGACTTTTATAAATATAATTTATTTTATATCTAAAATATCTCATATAACCTAACTCAAAATTCCGAACTCCTATCGAGGCATGCTAATACTCCTATTTTGAACCCAATGGGACAAGCTTTGAGCTCCAACTCGATCCTACGGAGAGGATAGCTTTTTAAATTGACTATTTAAAATGAATTAAATTATTTCTAGGCATTTTTAGATTGCATGACCAAGTGGTAAATCCAATCGTTATGAAATTTGAAATCCGATAATAATAAATTATTACAGAACGGGATTGTTTTCGTCGAATTCTGAAGCCATGTCTCGGAAGGCTACTTTAACGCGTTAATTAAATCGACGATTTTCTAATTTTACGAAATTACTTGAAATTTTCAGTTTTAAAATCTTATTAACTCAATTCTAATTCCCATAGAATCTATATCAATATTACAAATCGTTTCGGTTTCATATTCATCTCCAATTCAATTATCTAAATGGTTTTTAATTATTACTCAACAATTAAATTTATTAATTAAATCGCTGTATTTGGAACTTCAGTTTTATTACAATATTTTTGATCGATAAACTTCATATAAAAATTCCATTCACATTTCAAAACTCAACATTTAAAATAAATTAAATGTTCAAAATCAACGACCAAAAATCCGAGTCATTACATTCCTCCCTCTTTACAAGAATTTCTTTCTCGAAATTGCTAAGGAAGAATGCTCCAAACCATTAACTTATCCAAAATCCACATAGTGAAAATTCGATATTTCACTTTTCTAATCTTTTAGTTCCAAACAAAATAATTAGTTTTCAATTCTAATTTCGACGTCCTTTATTCCAATTACAATTCAAAATCAAATTGCTCTTAACAAAAAAAATTTCAAAGATTTTCAAATTCTTTTCTAACATCCAAAATTTTCGAATTTTTTTGGCAGAGTCTCATTTGCATAGAGAGCCTTTTGAAATATAACAAAAGAGATGAAAATATATACAACGACCCACACAGTCGGAAAACAAGAGATATACATACATACATACATACATATATATATATATATATATATATCAATATTTTATATTTTGCGGGATTTAATTAGAAAACGTACTTTATTTAGCATTTTTAATCATTATTAAGTAATATTTACTTCAAAAGCAATTTCGCAATCCAAATCTGGCCAAATGGTCCCTTTGCACCTATACTTACTCAGTTTCATACTTACTCAGTTTCAAACATATAAGTACCACAACATGAAATTCTAATAATGTTTCATTTATTCAACTAGTTAACACATGAATTTCATAAGCAATGCATGCTAAACATATATTTGTAAGCAATTTAAGGTTTCGATACTAATTTAATTACTTTCAATCTATTCATATACCATTTCATTCAAATTGGAATGATTCACAACCCAATTACTTGCATTCAATCCATATTTATACTAATAAATTTATATCCATTCCAAATTGACTTCAAAATCAATTTATTCGCTCTTTATTAAATCATAGAATTTTATTTACTTTCGTTTGCGTCGAACGACAATATTTCCATGCAAATTCAGCGATATTCATAACCATTTCAGTTTATAGTTGTTTAAATTGATTTTAAATTAATTTATATTTAATTCTATTCCATTTCAGATTTGTTCACAATCAATTCAGTTGCATTCCATTCATATCTACTTTCATTACATTCAAATCCATTTTATTAAGCTCGGAACCATTCGACGTTAATTAATTAACCATTTCACAAATTTATTTGAGTCAAACTTCCATCCAAAATTACTGACCTAAGTTAAATAATTTATTTCTAATAAATTCAAATTTATGACTTAAGTTTAATTCCTTTGCCATCAAATTCCAATTCAATTTTTAGGTTGATTCTCATTCAATTAAATTCTATTTCATTTACTAATTAATTTAATTAGTTCATTCATTTAATCCACTTCAAATTTTAATTCCATAATCAAATTTATTCTCGGATTCATTTAAATAATATGAAGGCCATACTAAATTTATTTACACTCATATTGAATTTATTTATAACTTAAGTTATCGCCATTTCAAACTATTTTTGTTTTATTCGATACTTTTCCAATTTTATTTAATTCGTTTACCATTTAGTCGAATTTTATTATTTATAACTCAAGTTCCATATTCAATTACAATTTCAATCCATAATCCAATCTATTCGACCAAGTTAAGTTACACTTTTGTATTCAACGTCTGATTTTTATTCCCAAAAATCGCTTCATTTATTTTACTTGAGTTCAAATTCATTTTACAATCCAAGTTTGGCCTTTTATTTCTCTACCAAAATATTTAATTATTTGTATTTTGGTTTTACCCTTTCCTTTTTTTTCACTTTATACATTTTACAACTTATTTTTCTCATTCCTATCAACTATATACATGAATATATTCACGTTTTATTTTTAACTCAAGACTATACCTCTATTTATAGCCTACTCGTATTTTTAGTCCATTAATTCCAACTTTTACGAGCTATATAAACTCATTCACAATTCCAACAATTTCCACTTAAATTTTTATTTCATTAAAAATTTATAACTTATAGTTATATAATTATTTTACCACCCATAAATTCTTATTAACTTCATTTCGATAACATTTCAAATTCCAATTCAATTTTTATTTAACTTAAGTTAAATTCCCATTTCAATTTTTGTTCATTTAATTAGTTCACTTTACTAATTTATTCCCTTTTAACATTGCTTAAGTTATCTCGCAATTTTATTAACTTATTTCATTAATTCCATTTGAATCACAATCGATTAAATTTTTAAAATTTAATTCATTCAACTCAACTTAAGTTGTATACCATTTAACTCTTTCAATTTAAATTAATTTCCAAACTTCAATTTTCACACTTCCCTCCTTATAAGTATCATATTCCATAGGATTTCAGAATTTTTAAACATCCCGTATTTATTTCAAATCACTTTGAAATCGAATATATATGTGCCCTTTTTGGTTTAACAAACCACTTTCTTGGATTTTCAAAATTCACATTGTTCCACTCCAAAATAATTTCCCTTCGGAATTCCTAAAACAACACTTGTTTTTACCAAAAATATCCATATAAATTTACTATGGTAGCAATCGAAACTCGAAAATGAATACTGATGATACTGCGTAGTCATCACCAGGATTATTTTCCAGCGACTGAAGTGATTTCAGTGCTATATCACTTCCAAAATTCATTTAAAATTATTTTTCTATTCAAAAATATCTTCAAAATAATAGTATTATTATTTATCTTCAAACACTTTGGGAAATACTCCTAAAAATCTCCGGGTACCGCTGCTCGCACCGCGCCTCCCAAAAACAAATCGCGACCTGGCTATTTACCGCCGCTTTCGCCCAGCTCTAGTTACGCCAATCCCTAACGCACAAACCTCCGGTCCCTGCTCGATCCTGGCCACGCGCACGACCTTCCCCATCGAAATCCTAGCCTTACGCATCCCTAAAACTGCACGCCTCTAAACAATCGAGCTCGACAACAGTCGATCGCTCCGATCAAGTCCTTTCCCCAATGCGATACCCAATTCACCTTGCCTGACCATTCAAACGCAATCGCGTTCGTTTTTTTGATTTTTTTTCAATTTCAAACCATTATCTGCTTTGAGAGGAAGGGGAAAAAGAGACGATCGATTTTGAGTACAGACAAGAGCAGCGTATTCAAGAAGGTATGGTGTCTTGGTCAGATAAGGTTGACTTTTGTAAATATAATTTATTTTATATCTAAACTATCTTGGTATAACCTAATTCAAAATTCCGAACTCCTATCGAGACATGGTGCTAGGCGTTTTTATTGTTATACTCATATTTCGAACCCAATGGGACAAGTTTTGAGCTCCAATACGATCGTATGGAGATGATATCTTTTTAAATCGACTATCTAAATTAAATTAAATTTAATTATTTCCATGCGTTTTTAGATCGCATGAGCAAATGGTAAATCCAACCGTTATGAAATTTAAAATCCGATAATAATACATTATTATGGATCCAATGGAATTTTTTTTGTCGAATTCCGAGACCGTGCCTCGGAATGCTACTTTGACGTGTCGATTAAATCGATGATTTTCTAAATTTACAAAATTGCTTGAAATTTTCAGTTTTAAAAATCTTATTAATCAATTCTAATTCCCATAGAATCTATAACAATATTAAAATTTGTTTCGGTTTCATATTCAGCTCCAATTCAATTATTTAAACGATTTTTAATTATTACTCAATAATTAAATTTATTAATTAAATCGCTATATTTGGAACTTAAGTTTTATTATACTATTTTTGATCGATATACTTCATACAAAAATTCAATTCACATTTCAAAACTCAACATTTAAAATAAATTAAATGTTCAAACTCAATGACAAAAAATCCGGATCAATACAACTACAATGTGCGTCAACAATATGAAATATCCAAGTGTTCCATATTATCCGTAATTTAGGTGGGAGTTAATCAGAAGTCTCGCTTGATACCTAGTTGATATGAAGAAGTTATTGTAGTTCGAACAAAAAAAAGCTGCTTCTACACTAGGCGAAGTTCAAATATAGGGATGTGGTAGTCTGTTATTTTCCTGGTATAACTATCGGTCTTCATGAAGAACTACAGTGTGCGTTAACAATATGAAATATCTGAGTGCTTCGTATTGTTCATAATTTAGGTGGAAGTTAATCGGTTGAAGTCTCGCGCGATACCGAGTTGATATGAAGAAGTTATTGCAGTTTGAACAAAAAATAGCGGCTTCTGCACTAGGCGGAGTTCAAATATGGGGATTTGGTAGCATGTTATTTTTAAGTAAAACTGCCAGTCTCCATGGAGAACTACAGTGAGCGTTAATAATATGAAGCATCCGAGTGTTTCATATTGTCCGTAATTTAGGTGGGAGCTAATAAGTCAAAGTCTCGCCTGATTCCGAGTTGTATGAAGAAATTATTGCAGTTCGAACAAAAAAATAGCGGCTTCGGCACTAGGCGGAGTTCTACTATGGAGATGTGATAGTCTGTTATTTTCTATGTACAACTGTCGATCTCCATGGAGAACTACATTATGCGTTAACAATATAAAAATCCGAGTGTTCCATATTCTGTGTAATTTAGATGGGAGTTCGGTCAAAGTCTTATCTGATTTCGAGTTAGTATGAAGAAGTTATCGCAGTCCGAACAAAAAAATAGCAATTTCTACACTAGACGGAGTTCAAATATGAGAATGTAATTTTAAATGTGTAAATGGGTTACCCGTTTATAACCCTTTTAAAAATGTGTCAACTCAACCCTCAACTCATTTAATAAAATTCATAAATAAGGTAACCCAACCCATTTATAAATAGTGTAAATGAGTTGGGTTAATGGGTTAGTCATATTTTGATAGGTCTAGTAATATACTATTACCATACCTCGGTGTGCAGGCGTTATCGATATGGTAACGATATAAATGATAAATATAGCAATAAAGGAATGTCAAAAGCAGTGGCAACGGTAAATTTATCAACCACTTTAACTTTGTTTTTTCAATATCTAAATTAATTATAACTGCATATTCTTTTAAATGTAATATCATATTTTAAGAAACCGTTCGTAGTATTATTTTTGACGATGTTTCTTTTTTTGTTTTATTAGGTTTACCGGCTAATGTTTGCAAAGTTATTATTTCATATTATTGTACGTAATATTCGATGAATTAAAAAAAATTATGTTAACTAAAATAGATCAAAATGCTGATATAAATATTAATGGAGTTAGAACAAGGAATAAATACTTACCTTTTCTATCATTATTAAAATATTAATACAGTAAAATTTTACTATCTTATGTACTTGTCATTACTAGTCAACTGGCTATCAGTTTATTAGTATATCAATGATAATTTTACCAACGGTGGCGATCAAGTATCAGTCGTCATGACGTACTACGGTAAAGCTTTTCTTATGTCAGTAATGGCCAGCGACGAAACTAGATAGATGTTTAAATATTTTGCGAAAACAATCAAGATAAAAAAAATTGCATTGGAATAGGCAACTTAAACAAACTTATGCATGCACAAAATAACAAAGCATGCAAATTTGCATCAATTTAGACGATCTTAGTGACTTTACATACACTATATAATCTATTTAAGACGTGCTCTACGAACATTACGAAAATCAAATTCATCTACAATCACTTCAAGATCAAAATATTTAGCAATTTCTCTTTCATTATATAATATCGTATGGTTCCCAAGCACATCATCGTCCATCTTATTGCAAAGTGCTGTTTTGATTAACTTCATGATTGAAAGTGCTCATTCTATGGTCGTAGTTGATACAGGAAGAGTTAATACAAGATAATTCAGTCGATAAACTAGAGCATATCTTTTAGCTTTTTTTGATTTAACTAACTCCGAAAGTGTTGAAATATCAAAAAGCCGAGGATCAAGTCACACATTTGGCTTATATTGTTGTAGTTGGTGTCTCAATTGGAAATCAACGTCCAATTCATAAAATTCCCTAGATAATATTATTTAGCTAGTGAACATGCTTAAGCAATTCAAGAAAGTTTTCATCCTCTAAGAACACAATCTTGACATGCCAGCCATAAAATAGCCTTCATTGGAGTAATGACTCACAATCGACTTTATTTATTTATTTTCTGACTCTGATTATACTTCTTAATACTTTGAGATGCATTACTAAAAAATCTAATAATGCGACATCGTTTGAATGTAATGAGCTTGGCCCTCCTTCATGTTTTTTGAGACAACAATATTTTCCGTCAAATCTTTTTCAATTATTAAACCCACTAGAAATCCATGTATCCTGTTTATGTTGTTGAGAAATATTCTTGTTAGAAAGAAAGCATGGACAACAATAAGTCTTTTGAGTTATCTCTGAATACTCAAGCCATTTATGATCTTTAAAGTATTCAAATCGCATGCGACGTACGATTTTTTTTTGAATTTCCTTACAAATCCGATTGACATGGTCCCATTCCAAGATAACGACGACGAGCTGCATCTTGATTTTTTATAATGTATGTCCATATTGGTTGACGTAATCCTGGATCATGTTTTATACCATCTTCACTTTTTTGAATTTTCTTAGGACGTTTATAAATCAGTAGAGCTATTTGCCTCTAAATTCAAATAAGGGCTAGGAATTGAAGTCCCGATAGCATCGGGTTTTTCTGCATAAAATGAAAACAATGGTTTTGCTGGTTTCTTGGACATGGCCTCAACATAAAAAAAAATTCACATAAATAGTGTCTTATTAAAAGCACCGATAAATCATCTTAATACCGTAAAATTTATAATAAATTTTGATAAAATTACCTACTTTCTAATACCACATTGAGTTTTCACTAATCTCGAGATTATCGAACTCCATTCAACTCCATTTCTAAACTCATCTCCATAAAGTATCATTGTCTACTAGTTTTTCATCCTTAAACTAAACTAGGTTTATAAAAACATAATTAACTCGAATTCTAATCAAACCTTAATATGAATTAATAATTAAATACCAATTAAAATTTATCTCAATCCCCATAATAACTAATTAACATAAAATTCAAAACATAAATTTAAAACATAAATAATTTTATTAAGATATAGTACATGAAGAAGATCTTCTGGCAATGTAAGTGGTTGCAATGTGTCTTGTTGCACAATGATGTCAGTGCTCTTCTGCTTGAGTTCGAATGAATTTTTCACCTCATGATTTAGAATTAAGTGTTCTTTAAGAAATTGGATTTTCAAATTGAAGTTAAGCAATGAGATGAATGTGGTAGAATAATGATAGTCTATAGTGGAGTCTGTGGAGAGCATGATATTATGAAGTGAAATTGATGTTAAGGTGTGGTATTTTTTTTTGTTATATTAGAAAAAAGGCAACACACTATAAATATTGAAACTAACAATTCCAACTTCAAGCAATTTCAAGCTTTTAATGTCATGTATGAAAAAAAAATTCACATACTTCAAAGTTCAAGCAAGATCAACAAAGCAATTCCAAAACTTTCACGTACTTCATTTAGTGAATTATCAAATTCGTCTGACTTAACTCAAGGCTTTAATCAATTATGCGAAATGAAATAAAAATGTTTAAGAATACCTCAAAAATTCCAGCAAATAACAGTAGATACAACTAGGAATGACAATGGGGCGGGTTGGGGCGGGTTTTTAGTGTCCGATACCCGTCCCGGATTTTTTAGACCTCGCCCCATACCCGCCCCGTAGACCCGGTGCGGGTCTGTAATTTTGCCCAGTACCCGGGACCCGTACGGGTCAGGGTAGACCCGACCGGCCTCAAGACCCGATGAGTCTCATGTATTGATTCAAAATTGTGTACAAACTTACATATATTTATGTGTTTATACTCGTTATCACCAAATAATACATGAAATACAAATAACAACGTATCTAAGGAAAGTTAGTAAAAATGATGTGTATAATAACAATTTAGAAAATATATACATATGTTGTTGTATAATTATCAACGACGCAACTTAATACTCTAATTTTTTATATAGATTATTTATTGGAACATTTTAATATATATGCTAGAATTAGTTATATTGAAGAAGATTAATAAATCATTACAGTAATAAAGCAGTTTCATGAGATGTTAGTAGTACGGGTAGGGTTGGGGCGGGTCAACCGAGTCTCGATCTGACCCTAGAGCCAGAGTACTCAAGAACGGATCACGGGTCTATCTGTCTAGACAGGCCAAAACAGGGACGGGTTGATTGGGTTTGGACCCTAGATCCGCCCCATTGCCATCCCTAGATGCAATTAGAAGTCTACAAGGCAGGAGGCCCAGAGACCCCGAGGGGAGGAGGAGAAGAGGTGAGAACGTGGTTTTTTTTTCCCCTCCGTCGTTGAGAATTTGTTGATGGCTTTAGGGTTTTTGCCCTCTCATTCTATGCACAGTTTACTCTTTTTTTTTTTGACAGGCTGTCTACTTTTTTTTTTCCACGGCAGCGGTCCTGATGACATTCTGTGCAGATCTTGGATAGGGCAATTGTTCACCCGGCCCACAACATTAGATTCGTCCCTGGTAATGGTCCATAATAGCCGCAACTACTAATGGCACTAAGGCCTGTGCAACAATGCTAGTTGCTCTCCAAATAACACCATTGCTACTTTTGTTCTTTCTTTACGTGACCCTTGTGTTCCTACTTGGACGGCCTTAGCTTGTTGGGGACCCATAAGCCCAGAGTTGAGGGTAAAATTAATAGAGGCTCTACCGTGAAAATATAAAATCTAGCGTTGAAAATAACATGTACAACACCAAATTTTGACTAAGAAGAAAGCATATCCCCTCATCAGTGCATTAAATCTACTAAACAAAATCTGAACTTGGAGACTCCTGAAAATCGGAGGTTCTAAGCTGCTAGTGGTTTTGTGCTAGGGCAGGCCTTGATACCTTGTTGTCACTCCTAAGGAACCCTCCCCGCATTCCTGCTGCAGTGCTTCCTCGTTGAGATCTTGATGTGTGATTTTGCCCAGTATATTTATTGGCCTATGTATACTGAACATACCAAGTCCAGTATAAACATTCAAAACGTCGGTACCAAAGGAAATCGAACGTGAATTCCCATTCGGTTCGGATGCAGCACTTGCAAGAGCAAATAGGATCACGGAGACCGCCTCCATTACCGCAATCGATATCTCCCAAACCGTAGAAAACCGAGGCCTTGTCCCATCATCTTCAGAAAACTTGATACTCGTGGGGCTGGACGAGGTGACTAAGCTTTTTTAAGATTCGATGTTTCGACCGAACCACCAAGGCATTCTTTGGTTTACCATTTTTATTTTTGGGCTTCGTATAAAAAAAACATGCGATGATTTATTTTTTTATTTTTTGAGAACAACTAATGTTTTTTGGAAACGAAGTTATTAGTAAAAATATTTTATTGCTATGGTATATATAATTAACCAATATTATTCATTTATATCTCATTTTCCAATTAAATAGAAATTATACATTTTGTTTTAATAAGCTAAACAAATAAATGTGTTATCATATGAAAAATAAATAATAAGATTCGAAGCTGAAATAGAAATTCTTGAAATTTTCGAATTAAATCGAAATTCCTAAAATTACCACGGATCGAACCTGAGATCAAAATATTTCCGCATCAACTTAAATTAGTCAAAAAAATTTGTACAAGCATTAAAGGAGTTGGAATTAGTAACAATTTTGTACTGTAGGCAGCAATTGCTATTGCCCTGCCGGATATTAAAATAGATGTTTTTTGAATCAGTTATAAGAAAAGTTAGTTTAAATTGGGTAAAGTTTGATAATATCATCCCAAGTGAGGTGTGCGCGCGTAATCTATTAGTCAAATCACGATGGTATATTTTGTATTCAGACGTCAAGAACAACTAATTTGATTCAGTAAATGGAAAGGCCCACACTGTTGATCCCTTGATAAATAAACTCTATGCAACATATCCACATACTGATGTATAATGCAAGAGTTATTTTCTTTTTTGTTAATTGTCAAGATAATCAGTTCTCTTTTGTCTCTGCTATTAATAAAGAAAATTCATTCAACCAATCTACTCGGTGTCTTTTTTAAATTTCAAAAATGCTCTTACTTCCGGTTACAATAGTATAACAGCTAATGTGCAAAGTAGGACAAAGTAGGACGCATACTGGTATTGAAAAGAAATATTCCAAGGCGATATCCTGATCCTATATTGCTTTTTACTAATCCAAATAAAAAATAAAAGTGAGAGCATGAAGACATCCAAATGTTCTACTTAAATTAAAAAGCATGTGAGGATGAGCATAAAAGATAAACTTTACCAAACGGTGGAAGCCTTAGCTGAAAAGTTAACTAAAGCAAATAAAATCTAAATCCAATTAAGTTTGCAAAACTAAAGCACAAAATCATAAGGTTAAAATACATTGAATCATTGATAAAGCTTAAGGTTAAAAAGTGTGGTGGTTTAGGTGTTGCTTTCATTAAAAGAAGAGCCATGCCAACTAAGATTATGTACGTCTATATGTTTGTTTAAGTGCTTGTTTGGCTACCTAATATTCATATCTTATTTGTCGGGCCCATGCAAATTAGCTTATAAGCTAACTTACCAAACACAAAATGACATGGTAGTAGTGACCCGAGTCCGTACCAAGACAAAAATACGCATAATTTTGTTATTGGATTTGAGTGATTTTTAGGAATCTATATATCCTACTATACTTGCTAGTTAGTTCGTGTTTTGTTAAATAATCATATATGTGTACTTAATCTTACCATTTCCTTTCCCTTCATTTATTGTGCTTTATCTTGTCTTATGGGTATCCCATATTGTTCTTTATATTTTTGGTACTTTCAGCTTTGATCTAAATATTGTGACATACCTTTATTAGCTTGTAGATATTATACTTTTGTTAGCATGAGCTTAATTATAAAAGTGAAGTGATTAAAAAGCAAATAAAGTGTTCCTTGCTCAAAGCAGAGAAGGAACTGGTAATGTTTCTTGATTTTCATAAGTGGTTACATCATGCTGTTCTACCATCTTTATCAGCCTATGGTGTAAAAAGGGTACAAATTAGGTATTCCATAAGTGTAGGAATAAGTATGTTTGTACATATGATTATATATTAAGAAAGAAGTAATAATCTTTAATCATAATGCTAAAGCTGTAAACAAATTAAGATGTTGTTTCTGGATGCACAAATGGTAACGTGAATGTATCAACATTCATCTTACTTTTACATTACATATATACACAACACTTTATTCAAATAAATACTTTATATACCCCCACAATTTATTCGTATGAACATAAAATTTTGGATAAATATCAGCGTTTCACATGAATGTTAACCATGCATGTCAAACAGTTTATTAGTTGAATATTAACAAGTTAAATCTCTAATATATGTAGGTTTGTATTCAAATATAATTTGTCATTTACAGAACATCACGACTTAATAATTTATCATATTTAAAAAAAAAAAGTAAAAAAAGAAAAGAAAAGGAAAGAAGGATGGCTTCCCATTCATGAACTAGAAAAATGCGTTAAACTCAAATGCGTCAAACACACACATGTTCCAGTTGCTTATTACATGGTTTTCAGTTTCAACATTAGAACCCGTGAATTTTGCATTTTCAATTAGCACCACCAACCAATTGGACTAGACTATTGGCTATTTTGGTATTAACCTACTGTAAATAATTAATGTTAATATATATATATATATATATATATATATATATATATATATATATATCGCACGCTAGCCAATAAATTAACAATTAAAAATCATTTTGAGCTTAAATCGACTTCACAAGTATCGATGCCTGCTAAGAATTGAGAGGAGACATTGTTGGCAGCTTATATAATTGTGATTACGACTAGGGTAGCCCAACTCTACTATTAAGTTTAAATTATAATGCAGATTACGGCCGAAGAACAACTAGCCTCATTATGCAAACTACTGATAGAAGTTGATATGAACAATAAATATTGGTATTGTTTATGTATCACCAAACTTTACAATAGCATTACAAGATTTTTATAAACATATAAAAATAATTGTCCAAACCAAAGGATTTGAAAACTTTAAAGGTAAAAACATTTTATTAGACATAACATTCCTGGAAAAATGCATGACAAAGTTTACTCCTAAAATAAACATAAAACTTGATGAAGTAATAAAAACACTAACATCCACAGGTATAATTTTTTTGAGACCAATGGAAATAGACTCATCTATATTAGCAGGACATGAATGGAATATACAAAATCCTAATTAAAATAGAGATACGTTAAAACCAAATGATGTTGTAACTTACACAAATCCTAATGGGACATTATCCTTAAGATTTAAAGATTATGGACCCTCTAACCAAAAAGACATAGACACAGATGACGAATCAACTTCTGAGCTTTAGAGAAACTTATGATGGATAAAATAATTTATCCAAAGGAACATGGAATGGTTCTCGAACCATTTGAATTATATGAATTAGAACAACAATTTAAAAAGAACAATCAAATAGACAGTAACACATTTGTCTGTACAGAGGATGAAAATAATGTTAGAATTAAAACAATACCTACATTAGAAACCTTTCTAAAAAATTCTCATGAAATAATCGAAGAAAAAATTAAAGACTTTAACACAAATGAAGAACTAAACAATGAATACACTTATCATATAGAATTAATGGAAGGTCAAGGAGAAAGTTCAACCGTAACTTATCCTAACGAACCTCCTCACAAAATGGATTATCCTTTAAGACATCCTCTTAGAATAAATGTTAATCCTTATACCAATGAAAATAAAAATTTAAGAACTATAGAAAGAAGAATACCCATTGAAAAAACATTTTTTGAAAAAGACTTTGTAATACTCAATGTTACAGAATGTCATCCCCAACTATTAGATACGCATCTAGAACAATGGACTGCTGCAATAGCTAGAGACTATTCAGCCAAATACACAAACATAATAACTAGGAAGAAATGATTAGAATAACAGAAAACTACTTAGGTAACATAGCTAAAGGAATATGAGAAGCATACAAAAGTAATTTACCAGATGAAGTAGCCTCCCTAGTAGCACAAGGAGGAAACATATACTACTTTGCTTACCTAATACATAGAATAATAACAGGAAGAGAAGTAAATACTGGATTTACTCTTAGACAGCAAGAAGCAATGGGAGACTTAGAACCAATACAACTGTTAGACTGGAAATATATAATAAAATTCTTAAACGAATTTTTGTATTATGCCACAACCTCTGGCAACTATTATTCTTAAAGAAATAGGAGATAGACTATTTTCTAAATTGGCTGATGATCTAGGGAAGGAAATACATAAGTCTTGGAATGAAACATATGCTAATATTCCTAAAACCTACGACAACATAGGAATTAGGATAACCCATATCATTTCTGAATTAAAGAAGAAATGCACATGTATACAAATTCAAAGAGAATCGAAGCAAAAGAATTATGGATTTTGTTCACAAATATATACTCCTCAACAGTATGGATCTAAAAACCATATTGTCAAGAAACATAAGCCCAAGAAGCAATATACTAAAAGATATTATCTAAGGAAATCAAATGCGAGAAAACCTTACTTAAGTAAAGAAAGACACGTTAGGAAATATAATCCTAAATAAACATATACAAATACAATTACATGTTTTTCATGTAATGAGAAGGGACATTTATCTTCTACTTTCCCTAAAAAACATAACTTATATACTAGAGAATCTAATCTGGTTGACCCTGTCAAAGAAGATCTACTTGAAATAGCTTCAGACGTATCTGAAACCTCTACTATATATTCCATCGTATCATTAGAAGGACTAGAAGAGAAAGAAGGCACCTTCAATTCAAATTATTCCCTAATAGAAGAACTAACAAATGAACAAGCAAAACTAACAGATTATACGGATTTCCCAATTGAACATTTCCTAAATTTAATGAACTGTGAAGAATGTATACATGATTTCAAACATAAAATGGGAATTGATACTATAAAATGCTACTTTTGCCCTTGGTACTCAACCTTTGATAAAAGATTCAAGTGCATAAGATGCACCATAGGAATATGTTATAAATGTGCTAAAACATAATTTAACATAGAAACTCCTAACCAACATAAACTACAATATACCGATAAAAAAATCAATGAAGATAGAATAAAAATCCTAGAAGATAGAACAAACAATTTTGAAATTGAAATAGATGAAATAAGAAAAATAATAGCAGAAATAGGCAAGCAGAATAAGGGAAAAAATATTATTAAGAACATACGAGAAAACAGCCTTACCAATACAGATAACATAATACAAATCCCTTTAATATGTAATCCTGATTGTTTAAGAGAGCTTAGAATATTAACATTGGTAAATATTAAAAGATTAGTAATTAAATTATTAGCATTTATAGGTACAGAAGCAATAAGTTCAACAATAAATTCTGAGCTAATACCCCAATATTTAGTCACAAAAGCTAATAAACCAAAACAAAGTACCTTGTTTGATGGCACGACTAATATTATAACAGATATAACTACTAATGTACAACTAAGGTTCCATAATACTTGTGATAATTGGTCACAACATTATCACCTAAAACAATTATTGGTTACCAATTTAAATTTAGGAAATATAAATCTAATTCTTGAATTAGATTTCCTCCTAAGTGACAATGGAAGTTTTTCCTTTAATAAAGACTATTTATAAATAGCCAAAAAGACAACATTAACACCTCTTGTATCAGAGTTTCTGCCTGAGAAGCGTGGTGGAGATACAAATACAAGTAATACAAGTAATACAGCCCAAAATTCCAAATTAGAATGTACTTGTGACATTCTGGGCCAATGCCAATAAAAAGAAGCTAATAAAATAACAATTATATTGCTATGAAGATATAAGATATAGAAATAGATTTGATCCAACCAAACAAAATAAGCAATATTCTTTTAACAACTGATGATATAAACCAAATTATAAGTAGACTTGAAAAAATAGAATAATAGGAGAAAAACCAATAAAATACTAGGAAAATGATTCTATTTATTGTAAACTAGACATAATTAATCCAGATATTACTATTAAAACCAAATCACCCAAATATGATAACTGATGATCGATGAATTTAAAATGCACATAAACATTCCAAGTAACCTAGGAATTATAAGGAAAACAAATTCTAGCATAGAACCGCAGTCTTTATAGTACAAAAAGAGTTTGAAAGAAAAAGAGGACAAAGTAGGATGGTCATGGATTATACTAGACTTAATGATAACACAAATGAAGACGGATATTGTATTCCTGACAAAGAAGTATTAATTAACAAGATATAAAATAATTACTGGTATTCTAAATTTGATTTAAAATCTGGATTTTGGCAAGTCAAGATGCATCCAGATTCTATACCATGGACAACGTTCACCTATTCAGAAGGACATTATGAGTGGCTTGTAAAGTCATTTGGATTAAAAAACGCTCCATAAATATTTCAAAGAAAAATGGATGACATATTAAAACATTGTAGTAAATTTACATGTGTATATATAGGCGAATACTAGTTTTTTCGAAAACAAAAAAGGAACATATATCACAATTATACACAATATTTAAGCTCTTTGAAGCACATGGGCTAATTATTTCTAAAAAGAAAATAGAGTTATTTAAAAATTCCATAGATTTCCTAGGAGTAAAAGTAAGAAAAGGACAAATAGAACTCCAGCCCCATATATCCAGAAAAATACTAGAATTTCCAGATAAAATAGAAAATTTAAAACAATTACAATCATTTCTTGGACTCATAAATTATGCAAGACTCTTTATACAAAATTTGTCCAAATATACCGGACCCTTGTATAACAAAGCAAGTCCCAAAGGTAAGAGAGAATTCAATAGCGAAGACATAAAACAAGTCCAAAAAATTAAAGAACTAGCAAAAAACCTAAATCCACGAACGTTACCATTGGCCACAGATTATCTAATTATAGAAATAGACGGTTCCTCTTTAGGATGGAGAGGAATATTATTAAGAAAAAAATACAAAAATGATCCTAAATCTACTGAAAAAATATGCAGATATACTTTAGGAACATATAAAGAGAAGGGCTACATGACCTCTTTAGATTATGAGATTTTAGCCATAATATATGTTTTGGAATCTTTTAGACTTTTTATAATATCACAAAAAGAAATAACCATAAGAACAAATTGTGAGTCTATAGTAAAATATGCAAACAATAAAAAGGAGAAAAGTATAATAAACAATAGGTGGTTAAAGTTTAAGAACTCAATTTTAAATAGTGGTACTAAGATCATAGGGGAACACATTAAAGGCAATTCAAACATACTACTAGATAAATTATCAAGATTATTTATTGATTCTATGAAGGAATGTGATTTTGTTAACAGAGAAGAAGATACAGGCATGTCTCTCACAAACCAGTCAACAAATAGCAGGAAATTCTTGAAGACATATGCAGAGAACAGATTTATCACAAATGCTCAACTTACAGACGAACAACAAATGGTGTTAGATAACATATGGAATTTATCTACAGCACCACAAGACAACAAACAAAAGCTCAGCATTTTATATACTCTTGTTGAGATTTTTACAAATTCAGAAACTACAAAGAAATTCACCCACCACTGTCTGTTCAACGGACCTAGTGCCGGTATATATATCTCTTGGGAAGAGATGGTTCCTAAACATAAGGAACTTGAACAAAATCCCAAATATGGGAGACCATATTCAAAGGTTTCTACACATACGAAACTGCACAAATTGCCATAGAAAAAAAAAATTCTTCGTAAACATTACATAGTCTCAGACAGCATAAAACAAATACAGACTATATCCTCTGGAATGAAAATAAAAGAGGAGTCGACAAATATAACAGAGATAAACCTCAAGTCCAAAACATCTTTTGCGACAATTACAAAATAATCGCAGAAAGGAAAAATGGTCCAATTAGGCCATATTCCTTAGACTGCTTCTACACAAACAAACAAACCGGTAAGATCCTTTCCGAAAACTTTTAACAAAGAAATTCAATTTCTCCGAGCTACAAAAGAAAAAAATGCTTCTACATACAAAGAGATTTATTCTCTATTGACAAAAATTTCTACACAAAGAATCCCTAGATTCAAGATAACATGGGAAATATTAACAAATAAAAATTCCCTGTACAAAACAATTCACAGATTGCCATGATTATTCTACAGATTGTAGGTGCACTATAATTGCATCTATGCCACTTATAAGCCTCAAGCTTTCACAATACAAATATTTGGTACATAACAAATTCACTTTGGACCCAACAACATTGCTGAATTATGGCTTCATAAAGGAAATATTCATTGGAAGATGGAATCACACAGAACTTCTAGAACCCTTCGGTTCTACTACAGAATATTTCACAGAAGTACTAGATACAGATTTACATCTTGACATTACTACTGTTCCACCATATTTTAGCAATGACATAATAGATCCAGCCAGACATATTATCAAAATAAAAGCACAAAACTTTGATATTGATTTTCCAGAATATGAAGATCCTACATAATTTCAAGAAAGATCTATCCCAAGGATGAATGAACAACAACATTATGAAAAGTATAGAGTTTATATAATTGAAAAAAACTTAAACTGGCACGGAACTGATAATAAAAGTTTCACTTTGTATGCTGAGTCCCCAATAACGAAAATGTACATATCAACATGTATAGAAGAATTTGGCCCGGGATATAGGCCTTTTGATATATTTCATCCTAGACCAAATGCAATAAACATATACAGAAAGCTGCAACAGAAATTACAAGAAGATACAAAAGAATCAAGCAGCAATAAAACAAAGGATGAAGAGGACCTAATGACATAACACGTTACCAACCTCGTGAATTTCTCAGCACAAATGTACAAAGGCGGAAAGGAGAAATGACATAAAGAAAAGAAGATGTGACATAAAGGACGGTTGGTAGAAGAATATTGGAAATAATTATTTTCCACCCAGATTCTTCTTTTCCACGATTTTCTTTCTTTTTTGAATGCGTTGTAAAAGTTGCCAGTTTTTGCTAACAGCTTTATGTTTATTTTCTCGGTTATATTGCCTATATAATGGCAGTAGTTTGTGTAACAAGGATATAGAATCCTTTGCTGCAAAGTTTGTATTAACTAAGAAAGCAATAAAATCTTCATGTTTTCATTTTCTCTTTTAATGGTGAACTCCGTAAATATGAGCTAAATACTTAAGACTTGGATTGAAGAAGAAAAGTGAAGCGACTTAGGTATGGTTACTATTTATTATCTTCTTGGAATGTTTATTGTTGATGATGAGATGTTTTTTTATGATCTATTCTTGTTCTTAATGTAACCAAATCCAATAGACGTAAGCTCATTTGAAAGAGTAAAGTACCTGTTTTAGCCGTTAACCATGAGGGTGTTAGGCGTTTTAGGGGAAGTAACTCTTAGAGTAACAACTTGATGATTTATTACAAAAAGAATTCTAATAGTTAGAAACACTTATAATTTTGAGAAAGCACTAGGATGAGAAGATAATAATTTAAAACCATCATTTAGCCTGCTTTCACTGAGTACTCTAAGATCCATGTCTGTTTTTCACATCGTATTTTCTAAAAACCAATAAAATTTACAAACCTTTTAATGGAATTCCTAAAAAATCATTTAGAAGAAGAATTTATCATGAAATTACTTTTTATTCTAAAAAATATGGACTTAAGCCAAAAATACCAATATACAATTTCCGATATATTCAAAAACAAATATGTAACTGAACTGATAGACATAAGAGATTCTAACTTAAATATATACATAATAATAAATGAAATAGATATATTTCATTATATTACACGAAAGCCAAATATTTTTGAAACAATTCCACAAAGAATGGATGAATATGTTAATAGAACATGAAGAAAGAAACAGATCTACAGAATATGATTTCAATATGGATCTTTGCCATAACTGGTAAAAATCTATTGTTAAGACAGAGAGACTACATGCGTTTAAATAAAAAATTAGAAGACTTTGACAATAAAAACAAAAATAAAAAGGTAGTTAGGTTCCTAATTCCTTATTTAGACTTCCGCTTAGTGAACCCTTTGGTTCTAAAACCTTCGAGTTATAAAAGTATTTTTATAAAACTGTTTTGGTAATATTATATAGATTTTAAAGTGTTTTAAAATTTTTAAATAAAGGATTTATAGTTGAAATGGTCAAAGAGCAATATAAATTGATAATAATCATTTTAATAAATTCTAGCTTCGTTCCTTTTCGAGGACGAAAAGATCCAAAGGAGGGAGGAATGTGATAACTTAGATTTTTAAACATCTGTTAATTGGATAATTAACTGATTTCAAATTATTGAGATACTAATTTTAATCGGTCGAACAAATAAAATTTGATAATTAAAAATGGCTAGATGATTATATAAGTGGATTTGAAACTATAATAATTGTTGAATTAAAATGATGAATCTTATAGTATATATATATTAAACATAAGTGTAGAGCCTATTTATATAGTTTGAAGTTGGATTCCAAATTCTGATGTATGGATCCGAACACGACAGAGTTGGAACTGAGAGCGCGTGTAGAGCCACCTTTGTTTAGGGCCATTTGTTGCATGGTATCTCTACCACAAATTTATATTTAATATTTGATTAATGTGAGAGTTAGGAGAAAGAAAAATATATTTGAATATAAACTTGTCAGATATCAGAAAGCTACGAAGTGATGCTAAATAAATGGAGTTATTCGGTCATTGACCAAATGTTTAAATATGAATGTGTGGCTGATGTGAGTGACCTACAAATGATACTAAATAAAGAGGGTCATTGATCTCACACGTACATTCATACATATACATATATGCATACACACACACCACTAACACACATACACACAACACACACATACACGATATTAGGTCATTTTCAATTATTTATGCCGAACTCATCTTTCGTATATCTGATCGTTGGAATTCAACGATATTCTACGGATACGTCATCTCCAAAAATATCATCTTATTTTCATTTTTATAGCCCACTACCATTAATATATTAAAATCGAATACAGATTTTTAATACATAACAATATAACAATGTATTACAATGGCAAATTGTTATGGTATAAAGGTATCACAATAAGGTAACATACATATATACATGTACGCACGATATGGGTCAGTTTAGATTATATATACCCAATCATTTTTCATTTAGATAGTTGGAAATCAACAATATTCTACAAGTACATCATCTCCATAAAAAAATCATCTTATTCTCGTATTTATAACCCACTAACGCTAATATTTTAAAATCGAATACAGATTTTTAATACATAATATATTACAAAAGCAAATTGTGATGGTCTAAAGGTATCGCAATAATGTAATTTTGATGTATGAGTGGTATGACACTTTGGACGTAGGTTCTGAAAGTCATGGAATCGAACCCATGAAACATCAAAATGAGCATTTCGTTTGATTAAAAGTATCACTCTTGTTATAAAAAACATACTAAAACTAGCGGATACCATGTTTACGTTTTCTTTTATCCTCTTTACAAACTCTTCATATCTTTCTGATCAAAAATTCATTCAAAAAACAAAATCATCTACTAAATAAAAGTAAAAATATTTGGCAATGATTTTGCAATTATACAAGTCCTTCAAATTTAAATATACAAGTTTGGGCGATCGTTTTATTAATCTTGGGAAGTGGATGATATTAATGATTGCAGCGTACTCATGTCGAATTTTGCTTTCAAGACAATGGCTTATCCATATTACTAGAAAGGAAATCCCCATGATTCACCCAATATAAAAAATAAAGTAATTGAAACGTGTTAATGGTGAGGTGGAACAAACAAAAGACTAATATCCCAAAACAACAAACACTGATCTTAGTAGCTAAGAAGAAAAATGAATCGCACACGAGATTTATAATGGTTCCACTAACGCAAGATAGTGTACGTCACGAAAGAGAAGATCTTTATTACGTTTTAAGAGAAAACAGTTATATACTGATTTCAATTTAGGAGGCTAAACCTAGAAGAAGAATTTAAAAAATCTTCCTTTTCAATTGGATGCATACAACAATAAACCTTAGGCCTATTTATAATTCTCTTTAGATAATATCAATCGTTGGATCAAAGTACATGCAGAAGACATATTGAATCTATGATGGAAAACCTAAAATGGCTGTAAAAAGACGAAATTGCCCCAGGAATTCGAACTCTAATTCTTGCATAAAATCCTACTCAAATCGACTGAAAATTCCATCAATCGATTTATACCAGTTAACTATAAGGAATTTCCAATCAACTACAAAGCAACAATGCATTCAGAAAGAAAGCAGGACAAAACTCTGTGAACTGGTAGGATTACTTGTTGATTGGAACTGCTACCAATCGACTGGCAACTCTGCAGTCGACTAGAAATCTATAGCAGATGGTACAACTTTATGGTTTCTTTCCTTCTCACTCCATCTGTTCTCCGCTTCATCTCTGCTTAACTTTTGCTTCTCCACACGACCTACTCTTCTTCGTCGATGCTGGGAATATCGTATTACATCCAACAACGTCTACCTTGATACTATATCTCTCTACTAGTCGTCCTACTCCACCTACAACTTTATACTCTAAGCAGTCTCGGACATAACACCATAGATAATTCCCCAATGAGTTTCGACGTACCCATTACCCATTGTACTTTATCGACGAACGATAGCAACACCACCGCCCGCTAACAAAAATGTTGAAAGTACCTTCTTCATGTATGACCTATCAATCTTCATAATGAAAATAGACGTCTGCATCAAATAGAACTCACTCTTTCCTGATGCCACCATGTGGCACTTTAGTACCTCAACAAGCAGATCATATTCGAGTAATGCTCAAACTTTGCAACGTGTAAGGGCTTGGTGAACATATCTACTGCATTCTCCTTTGTGTGAACCTTCTGAATACGAATTAGTTTTTACTTGTTCATCGAGACAAGACAAGACTCTCACCTTTATGTGCTTCATCCTTGAGTTGAAAGCAAGATTTTAAAATAAGTAAATTACTTTTTGACTATCATAACTCATCACTATTCCATCATTTATGAAGCCTAAATTTACAACTCGTCTGCTTCAAATAAAGTGCCTCCTTAGCTATACCAACATCAGCTATAAGCTCAGCCTTTGTATTAGGTAACACAACTATCATTTGCAACCTCACTTTCCATCTAATAGTTGTCCCTCCAAAGTGAATACATAACCTGAGATTGACTTTCTTCGATTTCTATTTCCGGCATAGTCAGAATCACAGTTGAAACCTATACCACTACCATCAAATATAAAACCATGATCTGGAGCACCTTTAATATATCGAAAAATATACTTTGCTGCCTCCTAGTGCGTCTTTCCCAAATTTTCCATGTATCTACTGGCCAATCCAACAACCTATGTAATGTCAAGCCTAGTGCAAACCATTGCATACATTAAATACCAACTATACTCGCATACGAACTTTTTCCATGTAGGCCTTGTCCTTCTTTAAGATTGAAGAGCCATTGCCAGAAAAATACATGTGCAAAGGCATGGATGTACTGATTGCCTTTGCTCCCTCCATGCTAAACCAAGCAAGCACATTATAAATATATTCATTTTGAGTATGCATCAAGAGTCCTATCTTTCTATCTCAACAGATTTCCATCCCCAGAGTCTTCGTTTGCTTCCTTAGAGTATTTCATCGTGAATTTCGTCGTTAACTTCAACTTTGACCTATCACGTTTAGATTTATCCTTGGAAGCAGTCGTGTATCATCCACATACAAGAGAAAACATACCCAACTCCTACTCTTTAAATGCTTGAAATATAATCAAGTGTCTTTGATGCTATGATCAGAACGAAGTGAAAGGATAAAAGAATCAAATATCTTTTACCATTACCTAGGCGACTGCTTAAATCCATAAAGAGACTTCTTCAATTTGCAAACCCAATATTCTTTCCTATTTACAATAAATCCTTTTGAATGCTTCATGTATATGGTCCTCTCCAAGTTACCATGCAAGAAAGCGGTCTTGACATCAAGTTTCTCAACTCCAAAAGATACCTTTTTCTACTTTTCCAACATACATTCCTAGCAGAAATATAACTTGTCAAAGCTTTCTCCTTTGATTGTCTTCCGTAAGCGAAGCAACTCGAAGTCCTTCTCTAAGCTATAACCCAATTTGAGATTCCAAAGGCTGGTGGCATCCAAAGTATGAGAACTATCAACTCCAATACAAGACTCTCCAAATATTATGGTTTCCTCCAATAGATACTGATTCTGGAACAAATCTTCTTTCATCAGAACTAGTGCATCCTTAGTAACCCTTAGAACTATCCTTCTTTATAGCCACCTTACATCCCATGGATGTCAACTTTCCTAATGATGTCAACAAATTATAAAGATCTAGGATATAGAGGACACCTGTCAAAGTCCGCAACACTCGATCAAACATCTTAATACGTAATGTACCCTCTTCCATAGCTCTATAACTAGAACCATTCGGCATAAATATCATAATTTCCTCCTTTCCAACAAATGAGCTGAAGTAATCCATACTCATAGTAATAAGGACCGACACCCCTGAATCAAGCACCCAATGGTCTGATACATTTGATACCATTGCAGTCAACACATCTTTAGATGCATTCTACTCCATCGTAATCGATGAAGATCCATCCTCGACCTTCATCTTCGAATATTGGCGATCTCTCTTCCAATGGCCTAATTTCTTACAGTGGTGGCACTTCTCATGTCTCGACTTTTCTCTTAACCATATATGGGCTTCATAGATTTGGAATGCCTCCTAAGATTCCAACTCTTCATCTCCTCTTCTCCTTTTTCAATGAATAGACCCGGACTTCTACTTCCTCCTCTAACTTCTATCATCTCCTTCGTCTGATCTCTTAAATTTTCATATTAAAGATCCGACTTTACATCTTCAACTATCAAAGTGTCTCTTTAATATATCAGACTGTTAGCAAAATTTATTTAATGCTCCCGAAGTGAACATAAAAGAATCATCGCCTTCCGTTATTAATGATAGATGTTATGGGTATGTCCTAGGGTTAGTTATTTATAACTCTGTGATAGATCTATTTCATATAAAGATATTTAATCTCTATTATATAGTTTGTTTTATGTTGATATAAATAATCATATAACTAATTTAAAGTATATAAATAAAAAAATCCTTAAATGAAATGTTATGTTATTGTAATTGCAAATAGTTCCTAACATGAGTAATTAATCATAATATAAAAAATATTTTATTTAAATATTCCTGATTAAGATGTTTCAAGAAGGTATATTGATATATCCATTGAGACTAGTATGAGACATTCTACAGATGTTGGGCAGATTATTACTTATGGCTGTTGGAGGCACTAAGTGGTTAAATATTGATAGTCGTTGGATAACTATGGAATAACTCACTCGTGAGTTTCCGACCGGCTAATAATAAACGAGGTCAAATAGGAAATCTGGAATTGACAATTTTACACAATTCTTTTGACTTGAGAATAATGCTAAACATCAATATGGATACTCCACTTTGATTATAGTTAAATCATGGCATGACATACATCACACGACTATTGTTGCATCTAAGTTGAAGTATTGAAAGTGAAACACTATTCAATTGAGAAATTATCTCCTTAGTTATATAAGGTTAGTATCTTGGTCAACCATAGTCAATTCAAAGTCAGAGTCTTTAGCTGGAGCAATACGGCTAGTAATAAATGTTATTATTGAATTGAGGACTTTGCTCATGGACTAACCAACTTAAATGTGGTTGGAATTTTGACCAAAACCAAATTCTACTAGTCCTAAAGTGGTATAGTGTCGAGGAAGAAACCGACATAAATAATTGTTGCTAAAAGGTACCACTTAAAATTGTAAAATTGGATTTTATCCAAAACAATGTATAAGCTATAAATTCAGCCAATACGTCATAATATTAGCCAAATGTGACGTAAGAACATTAATATTTGAATTATTTAATATACATCGCTAACTGAATTTACAACTAGATAGATTCTTTGAAATACCACACAATTTAATTGATTTATAAATTTTTATAATATTTGTTTATCTATTTTATGTATTGGACACTATTAGTGTTTTCTAGATGCCATTAGTATTTAGTTGGGTGCATATACAAAAATTATATATATATATAAATCGATATGCGATACCGATGGACATTAAAATTTGATTTAAATGTAGTCATTTGCTAGGTTTATTAAAAAATTCAAGGCCCATCTAGCCTCATTCATGGAAGGACATAATAAGAAAAGGAAACTTGGAATCTAGTGGTTGGATCTAGAAAATAAAGGGATGAGGTTCCCGCTATAATTACCTTACCTTTCATTCACTTGTCTTTCTTATTAACTCTCTTCCAAAACCCTAGCTTTTATCTTCATTACCCGCAAGGAACTGTCTGGTAGATAGACTGGAACGGAGTCAAGTCAACTGGCAAGTCCGAGCAACTAGTCTTTGCGAGGAAAAGCACTCGCCATTCGTTGGTTATTAGGGGCATCCCGAAAATGCCCGGGTCGAAATATGGCTTTCAAATTAAGTTCCGAATTAGTAGATGCTGCCAAAGGGTTTTCCCACTTTCATGGCTGAAAATCCAAGGCAAATATTGTGAGAGAAAAAATTATTTTAATGGAATCCAGTTAAATCAATCAGATATAGGTGGTTTTGCTTCTCTTATTTTAGAACCCTAGCATTGATCTGTTGTTTATCTTTAATTTTTATATGTCTCGACCTGAAGTTTTTTAGTTTTTTAAGTTGAAATGGATTTGAGATTCATAAAAATGATTTTGATTGTTAATTATTATTTCTTATTACGTTGATGTTGGTGTGTTTTAGATCTAAATCTAATAGCTAAGTAATTATATGTATGTATGTATATAGTCGAATGTCCATGGTCGTTTCATTATTTCACAATTAGTTTTCTTTTTCAAAATGTGTGTATATGTATACATATACAAACACACACCCCGCCATACACACACATATAAAAGTAAGAATACATATTGAAAATAAAGAGCTTATAAAATATTTATAGTAGTTCAACAAAATCTATGGCTTATCTCTACTTTAAAAAATTTATTGATAGATTTCGCTGGTATAACAAAATTACAAGTCAATTCAAAGAGTAAAATTGCTTGTTTTTGAATTTGGTAGAGTATCTTGCAAAAATCAATTAAAAGTAATTTTTTTGTATGCTGAAGTTTTCTATTATACACGAATCCGTGCACCATCGAACCTTGTCAAATAGTAAGCCCGAATATTAGAATGAGAATGAGTCAAATTTACATGATTTTCAAGATTTGATGGATTGGGACCAATATATTCTTGGACCAATCCTTCATTTCATTCATCAAATTTTCTTAAGTCTTCAGGCTTTTAGGTTTCAAGGGAAAAATTGTGATCTTTGTGGATTGGTATTTATTCGCTAATCTTCAAAACTTATATTTTCCTTAAAATAACATGTAGATCCACAACTGAAGTCCTTAGCCATCATTTTATAAGTTTTGATGGATAATTATTGATCCATGGATGGATCGGTACAGATCCGTCCATTTGCTCCAAACTTCATTATTTTCTCTTGGTACTTTGTGGTTGGTCTTTTCTAAGCTTCCTAGCTTATTCCTTCATCATTTCATAGCACAACTCCATTGAAATGTCGACTGGTTCAAATATTAGATAATGCTTGACCTTCAATGTATGCTTCTATGGACATGGAGCATGCTTTGAATTAAAACAAGTGACCATATCTTGATTTGCATAGGTGCTTCAGTTGCTCGAATCATTTCCATAGAAGATTGCATCAATACTCATATTATTCGCACTTCTTTCCAAATAACAATTAAGATATATCTTCTATCTAGACTAAATGTTGAAGTCTTCTGTTTGAATTTTTCAATCATCACTGAATATCTCTAAAAGTGCTCCAGTCCATGGTTTGGTTGAATTCCATCTTTTTTCATCATTTTTAAAAAATTCCCATCGATTGATAATCAATATCAATCCATGTGGATCGATGCGGATCTATGAAGCCTTAAGAAGTATACATACTTTAATGCTTAGAAAGTTTTTACACTTTGGTGCATTCTTCTTTTCAAGTCTCTGCCTTCAAAAGGTGTCGTCGCCATTTCCAATTTCAATCCAAGCTTCAAATCACTGTCGCATCCAAATTTATGCTCGATTTTTATCACGATCCATTAAGAATATGAGGAGATGACCCATCTCTACCTTTGCAAATGTTAATCTTATTTTTGGCTAGACTTAAGTGGGGGTCAACATTTTTTCACCCTACAATGCCATCATCTCCGTATTATCTTTACAATTTTCCATTGCCATCAAAGTTCATTGCCGATCCATCCCCTTTTCCATTTTCAACTGATGCTACTTAGCTCAGAGATATGGCCATGGAAAGAGGGAAGAATATCTAGTGTTGGGTTAAGGTAGTGATGAAAGGAGATAATATCTTGGCGATGGAATTCATGGAATGGACTCTAACATTCCTTTGAGAGATCTGCAGAATTGCTCCATGATTACAATTTGGTCTTTGATGAATTCAGGCGTTGACATGTCCTATGATGTGAATCCCATTGAAACTCACACTCATCATAAAAGATCCTCTATCCTGCAAAGATAACATTGTCTCTATGGGATTCCCTACTTGAGAGATAGAGTTCCGTACCATCTTAGATTCCATCTTGTTTCGTTAGTATAAATACTATATTAATGGGTCATACCCAACACACGCTTTCATCATGTGCTAGAGTACATTTTCCGGAACAAATGGGCTTTCAACAAAGATTTCTCATATACATCATTCCAAGAACACAAGATGCTCACATTACATATCACCAAACATTGCCTACTATCAATGTACATAAACTGATTAGTCAATGTACATTGACATCTATTAGATGCTATACATTGGCCATAAATGAGGAAAACTTATTTATGTAGACAAAAGAATTTAAAATTACTTGACCATGTGTAACATCACCCATTTTGTGTAATGATCCAAAATTTCAGTCATTCGAATTTGGAATATTTAACTGATTTTAAACATTGAAAAGTTAATTTTAGAAGCAAAATAACTTGAATTCAAATGATTTTGGAAGTTGATTTAAATTATATTTGTATTAGAATGCAGATAGTAAACTTTTGAATTTGAATTTAAAAGAAATTGAACTTGTTTTAAGATAACTCAGTTTAATTAACGTGTGAATTATCATCCCAGGACACTATCTCATATTTCAAAGAAAACTGTGCCATTGGATACGTAATAGTGTATTATTGTATGTTAACGAATTTCATGACAATCGGACATATCATTTGGTCGTGTGAGTTTGAAAGGCCTAGAAATTAATAATAGAAAATTAATATAATATGATTGGGTTTGAAAAGTTAACTTCTATATATGATCGAATTATGTTTCAAAAATAGTTCCATTGAGTTTAGAGTAGGGGTACTTAGTGTAAAACGCTAGCGGCACGCTTCAATTAGAGTTTGAAATTTTGAATACCTAAGAATGGATATTTTTGAAATAAAATATAGGTCATACCCTTACCCGTACACTCACATACAAGAACTATACTCAAACCATACCATTATTTCATTCTTCTCCCCATCCCCTTCTATATGATTTTCTCCAGTGAAGGAAGAAAAAAGAAAAAAAGGAAAAGAATCAAATTTAGAAATCAAGATAAAAGGAATAGTTGATTTATAAATCTCAAAACTTAGATCTTTGAGTTGCAATCAGTTAGTTCTTCAACTACTAGAAGTGTGGCTTTATTTTTGGAGGACGACAGTAGCCGTAGGTTAGCTTAGAACTAGGATTTGGGTAATCAAATCATTATAAGCTCGACTTGAATTTTGGGTGTGGTATTTGGGTTAGTTGAGTTGGAGAGCACTTGGATGGCCGATGTCGAGGTTTGCGGAGAGCGTAGGGGAGGGTGCGACCTGCACCTTATTGTGATCTGGATAATGGAAGTCACATTGTTCAAAGGGTGTTCGGTCGAGGGTTTATGGCGATAGGCTGATGCAAATTTCCGGAGAGGAGTTCGTTGGTGGTTGTCGCATGGCGTATTATGGAGGGAAGGCAGAGGTATAGGCTGTCATAGTGGCAGAAATGATGGGTGGTAGTCTCTATTTAGGTGGCAATTTTAAAAGGGAGAAAATGATTTATTTTTAAGAGGTAATAGTTGTTAGAGTTGTAATGAGTTAAATTATTTAATTAATTAAAATGTACACTTATAAATTTAATAAATCTCTTATAAAAGGTCCGATCGAGATGAAACAATTTGCATTGTGCTTGTGATAATGAAAGCTTCGCAATGGAATTGGTTTGGTAAAATTCTGAGCATGCCAAAATTAGGCTAAAATAGGATGCCATTTGATTTTAGTTCCAAACCGAACCGCCTCAGCAACAAGTGGAATAATGGTGAGTTAAACTCACCTTTTTAGTTAACCAGCAATGTTTTATAGTAATTTTTT
The DNA here is from genome assembly GCA_030765085.1 of Allium cepa. Lineage (NCBI taxonomy): Eukaryota > Viridiplantae > Streptophyta > Magnoliopsida > Asparagales > Amaryllidaceae > Allium > Allium cepa. The sequence continues at coordinate 268,108,989 of CM060941.1, read as the reverse complement.
TTGACTAGATGTTTGGATGATTTACTGCTTTTATCAATTGGTTTGAATTTATTCCCGCCCCCTGGAGCGGATGACCTTTTATATATACCTACCTAGTAGCAAATGACCCATATTATATGATTATATATTGTTTGTGATGTAGAGGGACATGTTAAAGGGATCAAACAAGATTCCTTTACATAGTTGATTTCAATTTCAATAATATTCTTGTCATATAAATTATTGGATATTAAATCTGATTGTTGGCTCTATTGATTAAGACATTGCTATATGTTCAAAACTTAAATCCTGTAGTGACAGAAAATCAATATTGGTTAAACGTTGTATAGCTGTTTGCCTCAAATTAGTATTTTAAAAATACTTTAAATCGCCATTTGTGTGGAAGTTGGACTTGAGACAAGAAATGATTTTAAATCGAAAATTGTGTTTCGGAAATATTTTGTTTTAAAGGATTTAACTCCTATTTTACTCCAACCTTTTTATCTTTATTTTATAAGTTACTTAATTTTATTTAATAGTGTTTAAGATTATTTATGTTTAAGATTATTTTTTTAATATTTTTTATTTATATTTAATGTTGTTATAAAATTATTTATCAATATTTTAATATTTTGAAAAGCTAATTTTTAACATGGTTTGAAATTAATAATAGTGATTATTAATAATGTTTTGGAAATAAATTATTATTATTTGTAATAACGGTAAAGATTATTATTATTGTTTGTTTAACAATGTTTTTGAAATTATTAAATATTATATTTAAGATGTTTTGAAGTTAACAATTATTATTTATTTATAAAATTTATTGTTAATAATAATTATTATATAATAGTGTTTTAAAGTAAATGATTTTTATTTATTTATAAATATTTTTGAGACTTATAAATAGAGTATAAACGAACTTGGATTTTATAAGAGGAATTTTGTTAAATGGTTTGAAGACTTAATGGAAGATTATTTACAAGGTAAATGAGTTTTATAAATGGTTAGATATTTATAAATGAATTTTAGAAATGGGTTATAAATTTATAAATGTTATTTTATAAACGATTTCAGAGGTTAATGAATGGGGTTATAAACAGGTTTTAGAGATTTATAAAGTAATTTATAAATTTGTTTTAGAATTGTGTAAAAAGGAGATCTTTCTCTGTTTTGTGAATATACTTGTACCATTCAGATAGGTGTATGGATATTTTTCGATTATTGAAAATTTAGGGATTTGTGAATATATTTTTGTACAATTATTTTGATACAAGTATTTACAAAGTGGTTTTAATTAATGAAAAGATTAATTAATGAGGTTAGTAGTTGCTTATGTGCTTAACCAATATTGGTTTTTCCTATCAAATTAAATCCCTGATTTGAATGTATTTGTGGATAGTTAAATAAATGACTATCAAATATGAACCTAAAACGTAACTTTGAAAATATCTAGGAGAAGCACTTGAGTTTTATGGCACAGTCATCCCCGATGATGCTATACTGTGCATATAAATCTCGTTTCATTCTCCTAGGACAAATGATAAGGAAATTCATCCACTAACGGTTAGGAGGTAATCTCCGCTCTTATCTTTGGCTGTTTATTTCTTAAAGAACTGAGGTTGAATTTGCTAAAACTATCGAATGTTGTTTTAAAGAGATCGAGATTGGATATGTTATCCAAAAACCGCTTCGATCCAGCTCAAGCATTTCGAAGTGAAGGTACCTTCAAGATGATGGAATCGAAGACGGAGCTCTTTAAAGTACAAGGGTTGCTTACTTCTAATCCCAAGGGTGATCGCAAAATGGATGTAGTAGAAGCAGTGCCTTCGGTTTCATTCCGTCCTAGAACGAACTTGTATGGATGAATGCTGGCATTGCATTGTTGCTTGAGGGACAGTGTTAGCATTCTAAGTGTGAAGTGCTGTAAAAAAGGTAAATCGTTGCCTCAGGCCTCATTAATCAGGAATGACTAAAATAGGGGAGATGAAGTAGGGCTATGTGGGTCGCTTCCAATTAGGGTATGATCATCCCTATCTAGAGTCGATATTATCTTTCATTTTTATGCTTCGGGGCCCATTAACGGAGGGATGATCATATTCGGTACTACTAGTCAAGTGGTATACTGGTTCCATGTTGGCAAGGGATCTTTGCAAGGTCATCGGTATCATTTTATCTAGAGATGCACCGTAATTGGCGATACTCCAATAGCCCAGTCATCATATGGAATCCTTTCTCTAATAAGCACTATATGGACTTAGTTGTGTCCAACTATGCTAAAACATGAGATGCAAGCATTTCAGCTATATTCGTATTTTATTTTGACCCCTAGATATTATGACAATATCATTGGATTTTTTATATAAAATATTTTGGTTATCGTAAGATAAAAATCCATCCATGTTTATATGCAGCTTGGTTTTACAAGATACATTATACTTTTAGAAGACTTTTGAAACATTAAAATTCAATTGAGGTGTGTTTTCTCACACTGGTTTACCAGACTGATTCAGATGTTATTTTATTATTATGCTCGGGTCAGGCCGAGCATATTACTGATTACTTTGGATGCATTGGAGCTCAGAAGACGAGTTGGAGATCTAAGAAGAATCTACATATTTCTTTGTGTTTCGCTGTATTGTCTACTGGTTATATTTATCAGCAATTATAAGGACATGCTGTTATAACTGTTCGGACTGAAATAGGTTATTATATTCTGATTGGTGTATGTATATTACACTTTTTGTTATATGTTATAGATTATTCATTCTGTTGTGAGATTCTTTGTTGTTTAGTTTCTTCTTGTCTTCTTGTCTTCTTTCTTTTTCCTAACTATCTGCCTTTCTGTTCAATTTGGGTGGGTCGTGTATGGTTTACTGTCCCTAAAACTATATGGAAAAGTGGGTCGTTTGTGGTTTTAGAGCGCAAGGTTAAGTAAGAACCTTGGCTCATTAAGTGATACGGTAATGGAATGCCTTATTATGTGTTTGAATGTGTGTGTGTGAGTACGCATTTGTTAGTGATATGAAAATGTTTAAATTGTTTTGTTAATCTATTGAGTGGCTTATGGATCTGGTCAATACGTATTGTTAACATTATTGATAGGAGTCTCTAAAGACTTGAACATAGCAATTCGATATGGTATTGTTTTGAAATTGGGTAAATGAAATAATTTTATGTTGATTATATTTTATATACAAAATAATAATTCTTTAGGAATTATTATAGTATATATGGTGTATTTGGGTGTTAATGAATGGTAATACTTGATATTATCATTTGTTGTTCGCTGTTTGCGTTTTAATAAAAATTGTTATTATTGTAACGAAAACAAGGATAAACAATTAAGAAATGGTTTTATATAACCATTGTGAAATTATATATAAGGGAAATTTATAAATATGATTTGTAAATAAAAAGGATTAAAAGCTTAGAATTTGAGAATTTAAATCCAGTTGATTTTGAAATTTGTTTTTCAAAGTTTTGGAGAATATAAATAACAATAATAATATGTGGAAATTTTTTTTTGAATGGAAACATTTTAGAATGGAATTTAAAGTGTTAAGAAAGTATTATACTCACTTTGGTCACTGGAAAATAATTTCGATGATGACTATAGCATCATCAAAGTTCATTTTCGAGTTTCCAAGAGAGGAATTTCTACCATAGGAGATTTGTTTTGGTAAAACAAGTTTAGATATTAAAAATATGAAGTCTAGTTCGAAAATATGAGAAATGTTTTATAACTTATAAATTTTGAGGATTAGTAAGTTAAAACGAATTTTTAAATTGACTGACATAAATGTTAAGAAAAGTACATTTGGAATTGAACTATGAAATGAAATTTAACTTAAACTAAGTAAATGAAATGAATTTTGAAAATAAATTTGAGTCAAGTAAAATAAAATGAATTAATGAAATGAATTAAATGAAACTGAATTTGATTAAAAATGGATAATAAATATTAGTGGTGCTGTATAAAATATTTATAATAAACTTAACTAAAATTTGATGGAATGGTTCTAAAGTGATATTAGTATTTAAAGGAATATAATAAGAAACCAATTGGAATAAATATGTAATTTTTATGTATATTATTTTATTCGCATAACTGTTGATCCAGTTTCGAGTACATGATTTCAAGATGATTTACATCGGTCTGAGTTAGCATTTTTTGCTTGATTCTCGATGATGGACATTGGATATGGATTTCTGATTGATTTTGGAGTTCTCTATCATAGTATATGGCTATGCAAGAAGAATGACGGTTTCTAATCAATGAACCAGATCTAAGTCGGCCCTAGAGTAGTCTTGTGAATGATACTAGTTCGAAAGTGAGATTGTGTGATCAAGTGAGCAATCAAGTATTATATGGCGTACGGATGGTATATGTACATTGCACGGGCTTTAGTAAATTAAATGTTAACACTGGAAAATATAAATTGATATGGGTGGGAATTAATTGAATGGGTTTTATTTATTTTATGGTTTCTCTAGTTACATTTATTACATTGCATATGGCTATTGTATAGTATATGTTATATATTGGTATTACTTTCTATATACATGTTCTCATCGGTCGTTGAGTGATTAGTAGGTGCGAATGGCATATGCTTCGCATTTGGAGCTCGCTTTCGCATTGTATTGATTGAATATGCTTGCTAATGTTATTAAAAGGTATACATCTCGGATTACATATCGTATTTTTATGTTTTTCCCTACGGGATGCCTCATCCTTGAAGATGAGATGTATATTTGTGATTATGTATATATTATAAATTTTTCCGATAGAATCGCGCAAAGCAAATACTGATGAAATTTTCTGTATATTTAAGGTGTTAGAATTTTTGGAGAATTTTGAAACATTTTTGATAATAAAATTAATGTTAATGTTATAGCTTAGAATGTATTAGTTAGTAACTATGAATGAATTTAAAAACATAGAAAATTTTATAATCTATTTCATCCATTTGATTTTGGGAAGTTAAAGGGTTTGTTGCATTTTTCTTACCTTAGCAATTTTGGAAATGAAATTCTTTTAAAGGGGAAGAATGTAACGATCTAGAATTTCAGTCATTCAAATTTGGAACATTTAATTGATTTAAACATTGAAAAATTAATTTTATAAGCTAAATAGCTTCAATTTCAAATAATAATGGTTATTTAAATATTTGAAATTGTTTAAATAACTAAATCTTGAATTTTATGTGAATGAAAATGATTTCGAAAGTTGATTGAAATTCTATTTGGATAAGAATGAAGATAGTAAACTTTTGAATTTCAATTTAAAAGCGACTAAACTTGTTTTATGATGACTCGTTTTAATTAACATGTGAAATTATCATCCTGGGACGTTGTCTCGTATTTCGATGAAATCTATGCAATTGGATCCGCAATAGTGTACCATTGTATGTTAACAACTTTCATGGCGATCAGACAAATCATTTGGTTGTGCGAGTTCGAAACACATAGATTTAGTTATAGGAGATTAATATAATATGATTGAGTTTGAAAAGTTAACTTCTGCATACGATAGGTCTTGAAAACTATTCCGTTGAGTTCAGAATAGGGGTATTTAGTATAGAACGTCAGGCGGTACGCTTTAATTAGAGTTTGAAATTTTAAATACATAAGATTGGATATCTTTGAAAAATAATATAGGCCACACCCTTACCCAAACACTCCACGTATAGGTGCCATACTCAAACCATACCATCATTCCATTCTTCTCCACCCTACCCTTCTATATAATCATCTCTAGTGAAAGAAGAAAAAAGAAAATAAAAGAAAAGGAATCGAATTCAAAAATCAAGATAAAACTTGATTTATAAATCTCAAAATTTGAATCTTTGAGTTGCAATCAGTTAGTTCTTCATTTACTAGAGGTGCGGCTTCATTTTTGGAGGAAGAAAGTGGTCGTGGGTTAGTTTAGAACTAGGATTTAGGTAATCTAATGATTTTGAGCTCGGTTTGAATATTAGGCATGGTATTTGGTTTAGCGGAGTCGGTGAGCACTTGGATGGTCGATGTCGAGGTTCGCGGTGAGCTTAAGGGGAGCGCAACCTGCACCTTGTCATGACTTGGGAGGTGGAAATCGCATTGTTCATGGGGTGTTTGGTCCAGGGTTTATGGTGACGGGGTGATGTACTTTTTCGAAGAGGAGTTCACTGGCAGTTGTTGCGTGGTGTATTGTGGAGGGAAGGAGGAGGTAGAGGCATTCAAAGCGGTAGAAATGGTAATGGGCGGTCTCTGTTTAGGTGGTAGCTTCTAAAGGGAGAAGATGATTTATTTTTAAGGGGTAATTAGTTGTTAAGAGTTGTAATTAGTTAAATTGTTTAATTAGTTAAAACATAAACCTATAAATTTGATTACTCTCTAATACGAGGTCTGATCGAGATGAAACTTTTTGCATTATGCTCGTGATAACAAAAGCTTCGCAATGGAACTAGTTTGGTCAAATTCCAAGCATGTGGAAAACTGGGCAAAAATCGGTCGTCGTTCGATTTTAGTTCCAAACCGAAACACTTCGGCAATAAGTGGAATAAAGGTAAGTTAAACTCGCCTTTTTGTTCTACCTGTAATGTTTTATAGTCGATAAAATTGCTGACTGGATGTTTGGATGATAAACTATTTTTATCAGTTGGTTTGAATTTATTCCCGCCCGGATGACCTTTTATTTATACCTAAGTAGCAGGAGATAACCCATATTATAGATTATATACTATTTGGGATGCAGGAGGTTGGAAGGATCCAACTAGATTCTTCGCTATTTTTGATTTTAATTTCAGTAATATTCCTGTCATATAAATTGGATATTAAGCCTGATTGTTGGCTCTATTTATAATAACATTGTTATATTTTCAAAATTTATACCCATAGCAATTAAAGATCAATATCAATATTAGTTAAACGTTGGGTAGCTATTGGCCTCAAATTAATATTAAAAATACTATAAGTCACCATTTGAGTGGCAGTTGGTTTTGAGACAGGAAATGAATTTAAATCGGAAATTAGGTTTTGGAAATATTTAGTTTAAAGGATTTAACTTCTATTTTACTCTAACCTTTTTATATGTCTTTTCTAAGTTATTTTATTTTATTTAATAGTGTTTAAGATTACTTATATTTAGTATATGTTTTAAAGATTATTTATTTATATTTAGTGTTGATTTAAAGTTATTTACCAATATTTTAATATTTGAAAAGCTAATTTTTTAATTATTTATATGGTTTGAAATTAATAATAATGATTTATAAATAATGTTTTGGAAATAAATTATTATTATTTATGATAATAGTAAATATTAATTATTATTGTTTATTTAACAATGTTTTTGAAATCATTAAATATTATTTTTAAGATCTTTTGATGTTAATAATTGCTACTTATTTATAATGTTTATTGTAATTATTATTATTATTATATAATAGTGTTTTGATGTAAATGATTTTTATTTATTTATAAATGTTTCCAAAACTTATAAATCGAGTATAAAAGGACTTGGGTTTTATAAGAGGAGTTTTATCAAATGGTTTGAAGACATAAATTAAGATTATTTACAAGGTAAAGGAGTTTTATAAATCGTTAGATATTTATAAAAGAATTTTAGAAATGGATTATAGATTTATAAAAGGGAGTTTATAAATGATTATAAAGACTAATAAATGGGGTTATAAACAGGTTTTAGAAGGGATTTATAAATTTGTTCTAGAATTATGTAAAAAGGAGATCTTTCTCTGTTTTTTGAATACACTTATACCGTTGAGATAAATATATGCATATTTTTCAAAGTATTGAAAATATAGGGATTTATGAATATATCTTTGTAAAGTATTTTGGCACAAGTATTTACAAAATTGTTTTAATTAATTAAAAGATTAATTAATGAGTTAGTGGTGCTTAACCAATGTTGGTTTTTCCTATGAAATTAAATCTCTGATTTGAGTATGTGTTTGTGGATAGTTAAATAACCGGCTGTCGAATATGGACCGAAAACATAATTTGGAAATCTCTAGGAGAAACACAAGAGTTATATGGCACAGTCATCTTCGATGATGCTATACTTTGTGCATAAATTTCATTTTGTTCTTCTAGGACAAATCATAAGGAAATCCGTCCACTAGTGGTTAGGAGGTAATCTTTGCTCTTATCTTTGACTGGTTATTTCCTAAAGAACCGGGGTTGAGTTTATTTGAAACTATTGAATGTTGTTTCGAAGATACCGAGAATGGATATATTATTTGAAAACCACTTCGATCCAACTCAAGCGTTTCAAAGTGAAGATATCTGAAAGACAATGGAATTGAAGATGGAGCTCTTTGAAGTACAAGGGCTACTTGCTACTGATCCCGAGGGTGATCCTAAAAAGGACGTGGCAGAAGTGGTGACTTCGGTTCTGTTCATTCCCAGAATGAACTTGTATGGACGAATCCTGGCATTGCATTGTTGCCCGAAGGGTAGTATTAGCATTACATGTGGGAAGTGCTGTATAAAGGTACCTCAAGCCTCATCAATTGGGAATGACTAAAAAGGGAAGATGCAGCAGGGCTAAGTGGGTTGCTTTCAGTTAGGGTATGATCTATCTAGAATCGATATTATATTTCATTTGTATGCTTCGAGGCTCGTTGGCAAAGGGATGATCATATTCGGTACTACTAGTCAAGTGGTAGGTCGGTTCTGTATTAGCCAGGGATCCTAGCGAGGTCCTCAGTGTTATTTTATCTAGAGATGCATCGCGACGGGCGGTACTCTACTAACCCAGTCATTATATGGAATCCATTCCTCAATAAGCACCATACAGACTTAATGGTGCTTAACAATGCTGAAACCGGAGATGCAAGCATTTCAGCTATATTCATATTTTACCTTGACCCCTAGATATTATGATAATATCACTGGATTCTCATTAGAATTTTTTTTGGTTATCGTAAGGTAAAAACCTCTCCGTGTTTATATGCAGCGTGCTCTTACAAGATACTTTTTATTTTCAAAAGATTTTGAAACATTAAAATTCAATTGAGGTATGTTTTTCTCATGCTGGTTTACCAGACTGACCAGATGTTATTTTGGTATAATGCTTGAGTAAGACCGAGCATATTACAGATTGCATTGGATGCATTGGAGCTAAGGAGAAGAGATGGAGGTCCAAGACGTATCTTGGTATTTTATGTTCCGCTATACTGTCTATCAATTGTATTTATCAACAATTGTAATGACATGCTATTATAACTGTCCGGGATGAAATAGGTTAGTATACTCTGATTGGCATATGTATATTACATTTTTCTTGTGTAAAGATTTGTTTTATATTAATATGATTCATTCTGCTGTGAGATTCTATTTTGTTTAGTTTGCTCTTTCTTTTCTCCAACTATCCGCCTTTCTGTTCAATTTGAGTTGACCATGTGTGGTTGATTATCCGCTTAAACTGTACGGAAAAGTGGGTCCGTACATTCTGAGGATCGAAACTAAGCGCTATAGATGCAGTAGTCATCTATAGTACTAATTTTCGGTGACAAAACACATCTATGTTAATCATATCAATAATCAGAAGCACATGAATATAAAATATATTAAACACAATTTTATAGCGAATTCTCATATTTCACTTCACAAATGATATTTCATACTCATTACATAATCCCATTCGCAAACCGACATTCACAGAAATTATAATTATTACAAAATACTCCAAGAGCAACATATGAAGATTCCCACTTGTTTGATCAAAGTGAAATACTTGGTCTTGTACAACTTAATGATCACACCTCAAACAACATAGCAGATAAATAGAAACTCCTAATATAGCTAGATTTCCTCCTGCATGTCTCCGAAAGCTTATTCGTTGAACTGGAACCTTAAATCGTCTACTCTCGACTTGCTCAAATGAGCACCTGAGAGTCTATGGAAAAGCAAAAACTTTAGGCCAGAAAACAGTCTAGTGTGAACAATAACCTAACATCTCGAACCAAATAGATACCTAGTGAGACTACACCGCTGGAGTGAAACAAGTTTTCAACTCAGTAGTACCTTATAAAAACATATTAACCATATACCATGCTCCTGCATCCCCAATGGTTAGAACATATTAAATATTATTTACATTTATGCAACATATATTGGATTACCCATCCCAATTTATTAGAATACCCATCTAAATTTTTATCGACTATCCATCTTATACTTATGTGGACTACCCAACTCACATGTGATTACTTGGATTACCCATCGCTCTACCATATAGACTACCAATCACACTTGGTTTCATTATCTAGGTTTTATGGACCATCTATCTCATCTTTAATTTTTTTGTGGATTATCTATCCTCCCATATGGACTACCCATTACATATGGTTTCATCTATGTCCCATAGTTTTCCTAGGATGACTATGAACCCTTCATTAACCATTCAAAGTCTATCCATCTCCGACATGATGTGGACTATCCATCATACATCCCATAGTTTTTCTTGGATAACCGTGAATCCATCATTCACCAATACTTCATGTTAAATCTACAAGTTCGACTATTGTCTATTGGTGCCCCAGTTAGGTTTTATATCCTTTAAAGTTATAACATCTCAAATGAAATTTATTGGTATCCCCATTGATCCATGTCAAGTTTGGTACCCCTTATAAATAATGTTAACTTTATATACTTATAACACATAGTAATGTGAAATATCGTATCCCCAATGATTAAAGTCGAAGTCATAAAACATATTGATCGCTGCTTAGGTCAATGTAGAACATTCTCGATGTTAAAGCAGTGTCGAACTAAAAAATTATGGCTCACCTCCATTAGAGAAGATAAACGACATACATGCTGCACTATATAGCATCGAACCTCTACCCAAGGTAAAAACAAAAATTAAATTGTTTCAAGTATAAAACCCTACGATGAAAATGAGGTTGTTGACGTAGATATATTATAGGTTATCCACCTTTGAAAATATAGGCAATTCCGTCTTTAAAACTTGCCTTAAGTTAATACAAAACATAGCCTAACCGGCATTGAATAAGGAAATGTAGCGTCGATGTCATGCTGCATCGTTCCAAAACAAGTATAAACTCACCGACATTGATGAATGGTGACATCAAAGTAAGCGATGTCTGTTTCCTGGAGATTTGACCAGGCAACTTAGTACTCGGCATACCAAGGGCGTTTGGCCTTTAAGTGGTTCAGCACCATTGTTCGGCCAAAGATAACGTTCGGCACGATTGCTCCACTCGGCTTTCAGTACGTTCGGCCATATCATTCGGCCTCCCTGTCACGTTCGGCATCCCAAAGGATACTCGGCCTCGCAAGCACATTCAGCCAAAGTGAACGTTCGGCCAAAGTAAACGTTCGGCCTACAAGGAACACTCGGCGTAGAGTATGTTCGGCATCTTTGAACATTCGGCCTGGCAAACCAACTTTTTATACTGCTCGACATCGCATCATTCGGACCAAAGCGCGTTTGGCCTCCCAAGAATGTTCAGTAATCAAAGGTGGTTCGGCCTTCTCCCCAGCACGTCCGGCCTCGATTATCACTCGGCCTATTCCTCCCACACAACGAAGAAGTCGTTCGGCATGGAAAGAAGGGTTCGGCCTTTAACCGTTCGGCCTGTTCGGTTCGGCGCACAGGGCACATCCTACCAGGACCGAGTTATCTAGCTACATGGCCCACCAGAGAAGTCCAACCCACCTTCGTCTATAAATAGAGGGGCAGGGGCACAGAAAAAAGGATGAGATTCTAGAGAACACTGGTGAAACTCTGCCATTTTCAAGACTCATTTCAGACCTATTTCTTTTACTTTGCAATTGTATTCAAGTAGCAAAAAACGGATTGTATCTGTAATCAACTATCAAGAAAATCAATGGAAATCAACTCCAAAGTGGATGTAGGCAGTTACGCCGAACCACTATAAATTTGGTGTTCTTACTTTCTGCAATTAAATTTATGTTCTCTTCTCTGTTTAAATTTCTCTTCTTCATTAATCTCTCTACACAATCATTCTAAGGGTGTTAGTGACCAATTTTGGTGCTAACATTTTGGTGCTTTCACTGAGAACCGAATTCTCAAGCTATTAGGATCTACTTTGTAGCTACTGGATTGCATAAGTCCCCCGAAGGAGATCCATAATCATCCGTAGGCATTTGTTGATTCAACTCAGAGTTACTACCAATAACTCTACCATGGGAAGACCACCGGACAAGATCAGCCTCTCAAAATGCAGATGTCCACGAAACTGCTAGTGTGCAACAACTCGGGCCTAGCAATCAGCAAGTTGCTCAAGGTGCAGGACCCTCCAACCAAAACCGAGCAGAAGTTTTTTCCCGATCGGAATTCAATGACTTGATAAGAGAACTTAAAGAGAGTAGAAAGCAGCTTGCTGAGTAAATGCAAGTCAATGTTGACCTTATAACCCAGCTTACTCAGCAGCAGCATCAGAATGCTGGAGGTAGCCCTGTCACTTACTCTGAAGATGATAGTTCGACTTCAGCTGATGAACCGCCTAGGCGTAGACGCCGCAAGGATGAAAATGCACAAGCAGGTGCCACTGATCGATCTACTAGAAATCAAGCCCGTGGAACGGAACCCCACTTCCCTTCTTTTATACAAACCCCAGACTTGACAACTATGATCAGGAAGTTGATGAGAGAAAATCAAGGCTTGACTAATGAAGATTAGGGAGTGTCGAAAAGCCATACTCCCTTCACGGACCCCATTCTACAGGCTGAATATCCGAGAAAGTTCAGCATGCCCACCATTCCAGCCGATGAAGGGAAAACTAACCCTAGACAGTATGTAATGAGGTGTGGATGGATGATGGATTCAGCAAGAGCCAATGACGCAACCAAGTGCAGGTGCTTCCCGATTACTCTATCTGGAATTGCCACCATGTGGTTTACTCGACTTCCCCCACGATCAATATCCAGCTTCGACGAATTAGCAATGAAATTCATAGAACAATTCAGGATACACACCACCCGTCCAAAGGACGTGATGTCCTTATCAAGTGTGACCCAAGCTCCTGGAGAGTCACTGAAAGCATACTTGCAGAGATTTCATGTTGCTGCTACCAAAGTGAGAAATCCTAATGACCACGGAATTTTGATGGCAGTGATGCGTGGAGTGGATCCCGATTCTGAATTCGAAGATTGGTTGGCGGGAAAGCCCCCGACTACACTGGAGCGTTTTTATTCGAAAGCTCATTAGTTCATAAGGAGAGAAGAAGCTCGGTGGACAAGGAAATACAAAGAACCAGGGCCAGTTCAGGAATCTGTAAAGAGCAACGTCGCCTTAAAGACAACTGGCAATAACCCTGGAAAGACTCCAGCTAGCGTCCAGAACAAGCCAGGGCAGTCTAAAGAATCCGGTGGTGGAAATCCCGGAAGGAAGAAGGAAATGGGGAGATGGAAGTCAAGAATCCCAACCTACAACGAATACACTCCACTGAATGCATCTCTCGAGAACATCTACTTATCAACCTGCAACACTTTTCAATACAGAAAACCACGCCCAAAGGAATCAACAGAGGAGAAGAAGCGGACATGAAAGTATTACCGCTTTCACGAGTCTTATGGGCACATCACAGAGGAGTGCAGGCATCTTCATGACGCTATTGAGAAATTGATTAGGCAGAAGAAGCTATAGGAATTTGTCAAAGACCCACAGGACGGAAGGCAAGAGACATCGGACCCTGGGCGAGGGCCAGCCCCACACCAACCAGAACAACCTACTCGGACTGTGGGTAGATTGGTCATTAACACGATTGCTGGCGGACCTCACCCTGTGGATAAGAATTGGCAGGAGATGGAACGATATGCTAACTCTCCGAGACATGCGGATTATGAGTGTTGTTCGAATGTGGAGGACGGAACTCCCGCAAAGTAGCAGCGCACGATGAATGATGACATCATGTTCAGGAGCAGAGATGCGGATAAGATAGAGGGCCCTACTATCGACCCAATGGTCATATCCACGACCATCAGGCCAGCATTCGTAAAGAGAATTCTAATTGATTGCGGAAGTTTCGTTAACATAATCTTCCGGAAGGCACATGACCAAATGAAACTGGAAACCAAGGATTTGAAACCATCCAAAGCCAGGATCCATGGCTTTAACGGCGCGGAAACTGATGCCATGGGATATATGGAATTACCCGTCGAACTGGGGCAAGGTGAATACAGGAGAGTGCGAATCCTACCATTCATAGTGCTGGATGTCGATTCCCCATACAACGTGTTCCTAGGACGTCCAACCCTGGCGGAATTCAGGGCAGCCATGGCCCCATGGTGTTTGACGTTAAAATTTCCCACAGATAAAGGCGTAGGAGTAGTGCACGGCGATCAGGCAACCATTCGTGCATGCTATGTGGCTGAGCTCAGAGAGGCGCAGCGTAGGGAGAAAGGAAAGGTTGCAGACAGCTCGCTCCGCATCCAAAACTCTGATGATTGACAACTAGCGCCCGTGCCCTGGCTCGGGCGACAATCTCGGATCCATAGAGACATAGATCCGAGAGATGATGATGGGGAACCCAGGGAAACAAATGCAGCACCGGTCGAACTAACCATTGACATCTCAGTTAGCTACAACGACCCATCACGAGTTCTTAAAATAGGATCACAGCTAGATCCTGTAGTAGCTAAAAGCCTCATTGATTTCCTCCGAGCGAACCTTGATGTTTTTGCTTGGACACATTCTGATATGTGCGGGATTTCTCCTGCAATTGCGAGTCATATGTTGAACATAGACCCAAAACATGTCCCTGTGAAACAGAAAAGGAGGGGCATGGACCTAGAGAGGTCCGCAGCCCTCAAAGAGGAGGTGGACAAACTAAAAACCAACGGGTTCGTACGCAACGCCCTCTACCCTGAATGGGTATCTAACCCGGTGTTAGTAAAGAAAGCAAATGGAAAATGGAGAACTTGTGTCGATTACTCTGATTTAAACAAAGCATGCCTGAAGAATAGCTTTCCATTACCAAGGATTGACCAACTGGTCGATTCAACAGCCAGACACGAGTTACTATCATTTATGGACGCATACTCTGGTTACAATCAAATTCCGATACACATCCCGGACCAAGAACACACCAGCTTTGTCACCAACGTCGGGTTGTATTGCTACATAGTAATTCTCTTCGGATTAAAAAATGCAGGAGCAACTTATCAACGTTTGGTAAATCAAATGTTCAAAGATCAGATTGGGAAAACAATGGAAGTCTATGTGGATGACATGCTTGTGAAGTCGCGGCAGTCAAACGACCACATCCGAGACTTAGCAAAGATGTTCGATATACTCAGGCACTACGGGATGAAGATCAATCCTGTGAAGTGTTCATTCGGCGTAGCTTCAGGAAAGTTCTTGGGTTTCATTGTGAACGCGCGAGGGATTGAGGCTAACCCAGAGAAGATCCAGGCTATCCGAGATATACAGGTACCCAGAACCATAAAGCAGGTGCAAAGCTTGAATGGAAAAGTGGCTGCGTTAAGTCAATTCATATCCAGAGCTACAGAAAAGTGTATTCCCTTCTTTGACGTTATAAAGAAAGGAAAAAGAAACTTCAAATGGATGTCCGACTGTGAGGAAGCATTTAGGACTCTGGTAAGGTACTTAGAAAGTCCCCCGGTACTATCGAAACCAGTAGACCACGAGACGTTGTACGTGTACTTGGCCATCTCCCAGCATGCCATCAGCGTAGCCTTGGTCCGCGAGGAAGACCGAGTTCAAAAGCCAATTTACTATGTTGGTAAACGCTTGACGGGGGTAGAAAGGAATTATCCAAAGATTGAGAAACTCGCCTATTGCTTGGTGATTGCGTCACACAAGCTTCATCCCTACTTTCAAGCACACTCAATCGGTGTGTACATAGACCAACCCTTGCGACAAGTACTCCAACAACCGAAAACTTCCAGAAGGATGTTAAAATGGAATATTGAGTTGAGCCAGTTCGACATTGCCTACATGCCGTGAAGGGCCATACAAGGACAAGAACTAGCTGTGTGACGACCGCCCATGACTCCCGCACCAAAACAATGGAATAGTGCGCTGAAAGGCGTGCCAGGTAGCCATGGACGATAGTCAGGGTAAAATAAAACAGCAAACTCTATCGTACAACTCACAGCGCATGGACAAAATACAATAGAGAAATATATATAGTGAAGCTCCATAACAGAAAAATCATCATATAAGCATCGTAAGTAGATTTATACAAACATGAATCATCCATACATCAAAGCCTCACTACAACACTCAATCAGATATAACAGCGGAACACCCAGAACATATAGTAAGAAAACTAGTAAGTAAAGCCTCCTGCTCGTCTTCGTCGTCATCAGCGTAGATCTCTAAGAACAACACCTGTCACCTGCTACCTAGTCTGCCCATCCCAACATGGATGAACAGCCCAAGGTAATAAGAGGAGACATAAAACCTTGAGTCAGACAAAGTCTTAGTGAGCAGTAAATCAACTATCAAACATACCAAAAGAGCATAAAGGATAAAAGGAATAGGAACCAAACCATCCCACTCCACCTCTTTCTACAGTGATAGCCCCCAGATACACACCAAAGGGAAGTAAGTATAACATAGCAGACAATTAAGGTAAAACAATAATCACTCGAGTCAAGGGCGATGTTTTCCAAATACAAACCCCCAAGGCCTAAACCAAGATCAGATAAGCACCTAGAAAATACCGCTCTTGAGACCGAATGATGATACAACCAAACGTCCAAACATCCATGACTCTGGCTATCACTGTTATCCTTGCTTCGATTTCACCGTTAATTGGATGACCATCCGTCAAGGGCTAATGGTAACCCCGGTTCCAGACATAACTCCGCACACTGCCTTGTGCCTAGGACTTATCTACTTTGCCCAGAGTACTCGACTACCTACCTGTAGTCTTTTGGTTGTCCCGACTACCTACCTGTAGTCGTTATGGGCACCCCATGTACTCTTGCTTTTGAGCATGCTAGAACCTTCAACAACGATGAAATCCAAGCCTCCTAGTCATCCTCCTTGACGACTATCCTCATAATAGCTCAAGCTACCTCTCGAGCGATCCATTATCAACCAACTCGAACCATCCCTCGAGTTATCAACATGCTTGGAATGATCCCTGCCTGGATTACGCCAAGTCTACATCACATCATACTTCGCTTTATTACACCATAACAAAGTCTCAACTCAACAACATGGTTTGCCTCATCGCATCATGGCAAAGTTCCATCTCAACATCATTCAATCCATACATATGAGCTTCCACATCCGCCACATATGCCTTTAGCAGCTTTCACCATTCAAGAGCCTCTTCTGTAGCTTTTGAATCATCTTTGACCATACTTGTCCAAATCTATCAACTAGATAGCTCATTCACAACAATCAATCAAGGCAAACATTAAACCAAACAAATAAGTATTCAATCAAGATCTAATTAGGCATTCATAACTACAATGGCAATTTCGTAAATAAATGAGCATAGAACTAACATACATGAATCATGGGTTTTTAGCATAGATCTAGCAAATATAAAACATGGGTTTTGTTTCTATAACTTAATAAATGAGCTTGCATAGGTAAACATCTTCACAAACAATGGATCTATACTTGGATCTAAGGAAAATGCACAAAATCACTATCTACAACACTCCAACAAACCACCAATCCAATATACTCCTTTGGGTCCGCGTGAGAGATAACTACCACTCACCAAATCACCTAAACACCTCAAAAACTAAACACTTCAGATCTGGACAGCGAAGATCAAGG
This sequence comes from Allium cepa, assembly GCA_030765085.1. Lineage (NCBI taxonomy): Eukaryota > Viridiplantae > Streptophyta > Magnoliopsida > Asparagales > Amaryllidaceae > Allium > Allium cepa. Next base: position 268,091,252 of record CM060941.1, on the reverse strand, counting down.
CTTGATCTGGCGAAATCTCGCTTAAAACGATGAAATCTAGCTTTGTTGGACGAAGATCTTCAACTTTGTCTCTTGGATCTTCAATCTCGATCTTCGATCTTGGATGGATGTTAGAATTAGATTGGAATGGAGAAAAGAAGATGAAGAAATGTTGTAGTCGAGTTCCCAAAATGGCAGCACTTCGTTGCTTCAAAAACCGGTGCCAAAAAGTGAGCCGAACCCCTCTATTTATAGGCTGGAAAAACCCTTATCTCGGCCGTCCCTAAGTCGCCGCCGACCTAACCTCGCCGACCTAACCTTGCCGACCCAACACTCTGCCGACCTAACACATAAACCACTCCAAGACTCAACAGGTACACGACCTAACGACCTAACTCTAAGTCGTTCTGCGACTTAACAAAAGACACGAGGCCACACGACCTAGTTATAACACGGCCTAACCGACCCAACGCCTCAACATACACTGCCGACCCAACTATCTAACACACCTTGCCGACTTATCAACTAAACCAGATGCCGACCTAACTCTTAGCACAGAACCAACTTAGGTCGCATACGACCTTATCCCTCGACCTATCAATATAACTCGTAGCTCCTTAAGCCAGTATTTCCCCTTAACGTGTTATCCCGGTGACTTTGCTAGCTCGGTATCTCCACTAAGCCGATCACCACTAAGTCGGTCAACCCCTTAACTCGGCTATATCTCTAAACCATTAGCTCTTAGGTCGGTCACTCCCCTTAGGTCGGTCCAACCCTTAACCTGTTAACTCCTATAGCTCGGCCACTTCCTTAGGTTGGTCATACGAGCTAACCCTTAATTCGTTCACAACTCATCCCATGGCTCGAACAAGACTCAGGCTAGGGACAGTATAACCAATCCTTCGACCTGTAAATTCTACAATATATCAACACGTAAAATACGGGTCGTTACATTCTCTCCCCCTTAGGAATTTCGCCCCCGAAATTCCAAGCAAACAACAGCAATCAAAGATAATCCGCATGCCTACCATCCATAGCAATCAACAAACCATGCATCCAATTCTACCCTAGCATGCAGAATTCTAAGGCTTAGAACAAGCTACAAATTCATGAGATGTCACAACACTTTAGGGCCATACCTCGAAGAGTCCGGGATGAGCTGCCTTCATCCTCTCTTCCTCCTCCCACGTACAGTCGTTAACATCATCACTCCATTGTACCTTGAGCAACGTAATCGTCTTCCTCCTAAGCTGTTTCGTATCGGTTTCAACAATACGAAGCGGCTTACGAGGTTTCGTACCCACTGGATCAACCTTCAAGTCTTCACAGCTATCAGCAGAAACCACCGTAGTTGGGTCATGCACATACTTCCGTAGATAAGATACATGAAAAACATTGTGCACACCCGCCATCTTTTCTGGTAACTCCAATCTATAAGCGAGCTGTCCAATCCGCTCGATAATCGGGAATGGTCCAACAAATCTCGGAGTCAATTTCCCTTTCTTCCCGAATCTAATAACACTCTTCAAAGGAGAAATCTTCACAAAAACCATATCACCTACGTCGAATTCCAAATCCTTTCGACGATTATCGGCATAACTCTTCTGACGATCTTGGGCTGCTTTCATTCGTTGCCGAATGATCTCTATACAATCCGAAGTCTGTCGAATCATCTCTGGCCCAAGTATCAACTTTTCTCCAGTTTCCAACCAACATGTCGGAGAGTTACACGGTCTTCCATATAATGCCTCATATGGTGCCATACCAATACTTGACTGATAACTGTTATTATATGCAAACTCCACCAAATGAAGATGATCTTCCCATGATCCTCCGAAGTCCAAAACACAAGCTCTGAGAAGATCTTCCAAAACTCGGTTAACTCTCTCAGTCTGACCATCTGTTTGAGGGTGATAAGCTGTACTCAAACACAACTCAGTTCCCAAAACTTCCTGGAAGCTCTTCCAAAACCTACTAGTGAACAATGGGTCTCGATCGCTCACTATACTCTTCGGAATACCATGGAATCGAACTATCCACTTAACATACAACTCAGCCAACTTCGATGCAGTCCTAGTTGATCGAACAGGAATGAACCTTGCACTCTTGGTCAAACGATCTACTATGACCCAAATTCCTTCATTTCCTGCTCTTGTCCTAGGTAGACCATCGATAAAGTCCATCGACACTTGCTCCCACTTCCATGTAGGAACTTCTAATGGCTGAAGTAATCCACTGGGCTTCTTCTGCTCAGCTTTCACTAACTGACAGTTCATACACTTGGAAATAAAATTTCCAACATCTTTCTTCATGCCTTCCCAGTAGTAAGTTCTCTTCATATCCCGATACATCTTATTTCCACCTGGATGAATTGTCAACTTTGAGTGATGACCTTCCCTCAGAACTTCATCTCTCAATCCATCAATGTCGGGAACAACCAATCGTCCTTGCTTCCGAAGCCAACCCTCTCGATCGACCTCAAATCCCTTATTCTTCTCTGGGTCCAATCCGGATTCCAAATCTCGGATAATCTTAACAAGCCTATCATCTCTCTTTTGGTTCTCGCCAATCCTTTCCACAAGAGTAGGTCTTATCGATAAGTTTGCCAACATTTCAGGTTCCAACTCACATCTGGGCCTGAAATCAAATCCAGCCAAATACTCAAGGTTCTTCCATTCCGAAAACATGGCTCCCAAACCTGCATGTCTTCGACTTAACGCATCAGCCACCGCGTTACCTTTTCCCGGAGTATAGGCTATACCAAAATCATAAGATGCTAAGAACTCTAGCCATCTTTGCTGTCGAAGATTCAAATCCTTTTGGGAGAACAGATACTTCAACGACTTATGATCTGTAAATAACTCAAATCTAACTCCCAATAGATAGTGTCTCCATATCTTCAAAGCAAACACAATCGCCGCTAACTCCAAATCATGAGTCGGATAATTCCTTTCATGCGGCTTCAGTTGTCGACTAGCATACGCAACAACTTTATCCTTCTGCATTAGCACTGCTCCAAGTCTAGTGCCACATGCATCGGTGTAAACCACCATCTCTTCATTCCCACTTGGAATAGTCAAAACAGGAGCACTTGTCAGTCGCTCTTTCAGGATTACGAAAGCTTGCTCACACTTGTCATCCCATCTGAACACTTGGTTCTTCTTCGTCAATCCTGTCAACGATGCAGCTATCTTGGAAAAGTCTTTGATAAACCGACGATAATATCCTGCTAGTCCAAGAAAACTCCTCACATCAGATGCATTCTTAGGTTTAACCCAATCCTGCATTGCTGCCACCTTAGCGGGATCAACCGCTATTCCATTTCCAGAGATGACATGGCCTAAGAACCTCACTTCACTCTTCCAGAAGTGACATTTCGAAAACTTAGCCTTCAGCTGATGTTTCCGCAAGATTTCCAAAACAATTCTCAAGTGCGTCTGGTGCTCTTCCTCAGTTCTGGAGTAAACCAAAATATCATCCACGAACACAAGCACGAACTTATTCAACTGATCTCTGAACACCCTATTCATAAGATCCACAAAATATGCTGGCGCGTTAGTCAATCCAAACGGCATTACCAGCCACTCATAAAAACCGGATGGTGTCCTGAAAGCAGTCTTTGGCACACTATCCTTTGCCACTCTCAACTGGTGAAATCCCGTTGCCAAATCCATCTGAGAAAACACCTTAGCCTCGTGAAGCTGATCAAACAAGTCATCTATTCTCGGCAATGGATACTTGTTCTTCCTAGTCAACTTATTCAGCTCACGATAATCCACACACAACCTCAACGATCCATCCGCTTTGGTTGCGAACACAACTGGTGCACCCCATTCGGACACACTTCTCCGAATGAATCCTTTCCGCAAAAGGTCTTCAACCTGCACCCTCAACTCTAGCTGCTCCCTAGGCGCCATCCGCCTAAGAGGCATCACAACAGGTCTGGCTCCCTCAACTAGATCGATACGAAACTCGATCTCCCTATGCGGCGGCAACCCTTTGACTTCGTCAAAGACATCCTCGAATCCATTCACAATAGGCACTGATGACAGTCCATCCCGTGGAACAACCAGCGAATACATGAAGCTCATGAAGACGCCTTCCTCATGCTTACATCGTATCACAACCTTTCGCCCTTCCACATTCCCGACTGTCACCTCAAGCCTCTCACAATCAATCCTTGCCGCATACTTCCTGAGCCAGTCCATACCCAAAATAATTCCGAACCCCGCAAAGTTCAGAACAAAGCAATCACAATCAAACGAGCAATCATGACTCGACACAACCAGACCACGGCATATCATACACAAACATGACGAACCCCCAACCGGATTAGTCACAACCAATGGCCTATCAACAATATCCGGTTTCAAACCTAACCGGCCTACCAAATCATTACAAACAAAAGAATGCGACGCTCCAGTATCAAACAACACTCTAACTGGAACACCACAGATAAAAAGAATACCTTGAACCACCACACTCTTCCCCTTCTCTTCAGCAGTAGGAGCTTTTGAAGATGACGGCATAACTCCCAAAGCATAATCTTGCACATTTTGCCTATCTATCCTCGGCTCTGGGCAATCCTTCTTGATATGTCCCAGCTTATCACAATTACAACACTTTCCCGGCACCTTGGGATTCTTACAATCTTTGTAAAGATGGCCCTTCTGTTGACAGTTATAACAAGTCACTTCGCCTTTCGGCTTCTTCTGGCCATCCTTACCCTTCTGCTGCTGCTGCTTCCTCCTCTTATTGCCATTCTGGTGTGGTTTAGATCCTTCCCTGGTTACAGCAACAATAGAACTTTTCTTAGGAAACAAACTCTCATGCTTGAGGGCTTTCTCCACAAGCTTCTCAAATGGATCGTCCGGATGATCCACCAACTGCCTCCTAAGATAAGCATCCAAACCAGTCACAAACTTCTCATTCTTATGATAAGGAGAATCAATATACGATCTAGCATACTTGGACAAAGCTTCGAACTCAGAAATATACTCAAGAACTGGTCTCCCACCTTGCTTGAGCTCTACAAACCTCTTGAACAAAACAAACTTCTGAGCCGTAGAGATGAACTTGGCTTCAAATCTAACTTGGAATTGCTCCCAAGTGATCTCTTCTTCTGGAGTATCGATGGTGATAGAATTCCACCAATCCGCAGCTCTCCCTTGAAGCTGTCTCGATGCAAGCTTCCTCTTAGTTGCATCCTCAATCCCTAAATCACCAAAGATTCTTCGACATGCATCAATCCATCTCTGCACCTCAATGGTCGACTTCGTCCCCAAGAAAGCTTTTCCTCCAAGGGCAGTATAATCCTTACAAAGCTTAGCAAAATCCACCGGCCTTGGAGCTTGGACTTGAACTCCCACATCCACTGATGATCCCGAGGCTGGTATCCTTCTCATGATCGAAGTCATCATCGCTTCGAACATAGTTCCATAATCAACAGCCCCTTCATCAGCACGGCCTTCCCTTGCAGCTGGTCTCCCTCTTCGACTCATCCTTAATATCTGCAATAAGAATGATTAGAACACCTTAAGAAACAACCGCATAAGGAGTTCAAATCCTTCTAAGCTACTATATTATATATAGTAATCATCCATCAAAATACAATTACGTCTCTCATACGTAGTTGCGTCAGCGAGCGTTGGCTAAAATCGATTAACCAAAGCTCTGATACCAAATGTGACGACCGCCCATGACTCCCGCACCAAAACAATGGAATAGTGCGCTGAAAGGCATGCCAGGTAGCCATGGACGATAGTCAGGGTAAAATAAAACAGCAAACTCTATCGTACAACTCACAGCGCATGGACAAAATACAATAGAGAAATATATATAGTGAAGCTCCATAACAGAAAAATCATCATATAAGCATCGTAAGTAGATTTATACAAACATGAATCATCCATACATCAAAGCCTCACTACAACACTCAATCAGATATAACAGCGGAACACCCAGAACATATAGTAAGAAAACTAGTAAGTAAAGCCTCCTGCTCGTCTTCGTCGTCATCAGCGTAGATCTCTAAGAACAACACCTGTCACCTGCTACCTAGTCTGCCCATCCCAACATGGATGAACAGCCCAAGGTAATAAGAGGAGACATAAAACCTTGAGTCAGACAAAGTCTTAGTGAGCAGTAAATCAACTATCAAACATACCAAAAGAGCATAAAGGATAAAAGGAATAGGAACCAAACCATCCCACTCCACCTCTTTCTACAGTGATAGCCCCCAGATACACACCAAAGGGAAGTAAGTATAACATAGCAGACAATTAAGGTAAAACAATAATCACTCGAGTCAAGGGCGATGTTTTCCAAATACAAACCCCCAAGGCCTAAACCAAGATCAGATAAGCACCTAGAAAATACCGCTCTTGAGACCGAATGATGATACAACCAAACGTCCAAACATCCATGACTCTGGCTATCACTGTTATCCTTGCTTCGATTTCACCGTTAATTGGATGACCATCCGTCAAGGGCTAATGGTAACCCCGGTTCCAGACATAACTCCGCACACTGCCTTGTGCCTAGGACTTATCTACTTTGCCCAGAGTACTCGACTACCTACCTGTAGTCTTTTGGTTGTCCCGACTACCTACCTGTAGTCGTTATGGGCACCCCATGTACTCTTGCTTTTGAGCATGCTAGAACCTTCAACAACGATGAAATCCAAGCCTCCTAGTCATCCTCCTTGACGACTATCCTCATAATAGCTCAAGCTACCTCTCGAGCGATCCATTATCAACCAACTCGAACCATCCCTCGAGTTATCAACATGCTTGGAATGATCCCTGCCTGGATTACGCCAAGTCTACATCACATCATACTTCGCTTTATTACACCATAACAAAGTCTCAACTCAACAACATGGTTTGCCTCATCGCATCATGGCAAAGTTCCATCTCAACATCATTCAATCCATACATATGAGCTTCCACATCCGCCACATATGCCTTTAGCAGCTTTCACCATTCAAGAGCCTCTTCTGTAGCTTTTGAATCATCTTTGACCATACTTGTCCAAATCTATCAACTAGATAGCTCATTCACAACAATCAATCAAGGCAAACATTAAACCAAACAAATAAGTATTCAATCAAGATCTAATTAGGCATTCATAACTACAATGGCAATTTCGTAAATAAATGAGCATAGAACTAACATACATGAATCATGGGTTTTTAGCATAGATCTAGCAAATATAAAACATGGGTTTTGTTTCTATAACTTAATAAATGAGCTTGCATAGGTAAACATCTTCACAAACAATGGATCTATACTTGGATCTAAGGAAAATGCACAAAATCACTATCTACAACACTCCAACAAACCACCAATCCAATATACTCCTTTGGGTCCGCGTGAGAGATAACTACCACTCACCAAATCACCTAAACACCTCAAAAACTAAACACTTCAGATCTGGACAGCGAAGATCAAGGCTTGATCTGGCGAAATCTCGCTTAAAACGATGAAATCTAGCTTTGTTGGACGAAGATCTTCAACTTTGTCTCTTGGATCTTCAATCTCGATCTTCGATCTTGGATGGATGTTAGAATTAGATTGGAATGGAGAAAAGAAGATGAAGAAATGTTGTAGTCGAGTTCCCAAAATGGCAGCACTTCGTTGCTTCAAAAACCGGTGCCAAAAAGTGAGCCGAACCCCTCTATTTATAGGCTGGAAAAACCCTTATCTCGGCCGTCCCTAAGTCGCCGCCGACCTAACCTCGCCGACCTAACCTTGCCGACCCAACACTCTGCCGACCTAACACATAAACCACTCCAAGACTCAACAGGTACACGACCTAACGACCTAACTCTAAGTCGTTCTGCGACTTAACAAAAGACACGAGGCCACACGACCTAGTTATAACACGGCCTAACCGACCCAACGCCTCAACATACACTGCCGACCCAACTATCTAACACACCTTGCCGACTTATCAACTAAACCAGATGCCGACCTAACTCTTAGCACAGAACCAACTTAGGTCGCATACGACCTTATCCCTCGACCTATCAATATAACTCGTAGCTCCTTAAGCCAGTATTTCCCCTTAACGTGTTATCCCGGTGACTTTGCTAGCTCGGTATCTCCACTAAGCCGATCACCACTAAGTCGGTCAACCCCTTAACTCGGCTATATCTCTAAACCATTAGCTCTTAGGTCGGTCACTCCCCTTAGGTCGGTCCAACCCTTAACCTGTTAACTCTTATAGCTCGGCCACTTCCTTAGGTTGGTCATACGAGCTAACCCTTAATTCGTTCACAACTCATCCCATGGCTCGAACAAGACTCAGGCTAGAGACAGTATAACCAATCCTTCGACCTGTAAATTCTACAATATATCAACACGTAAAATACGGGTCGTTACAAGCTGACTTCATTGTTGAATTCACTCTGCCAGATGAACGGAGCAGTCACAGGGTCATACCTCCCATTCGATGGAAGATGTACACCGATGGGGCATCTAACTACCATCGCTCGGGGGCAGGTATAGTCATCGTAACTCCGAAAGACCGATCAATCTGCTACGCTTTGAAGCTTGAGTTTGCAGCAACAAATAACGAAGCTGAATATGAAGCATTGATTGCTGGCTTAAGACTCGTTATCGAACTGGGCGTGAAGTCGATTAAAATCTTCTGCGATTCACAACTGGTAGTATACCAGGTGCAGGGAGACTATCAAGCAAAGGGATAGAGACTGGCTCCTTACCTCGCTCGGGCTCGAGAGTTACTGGCAAGTCTCGAATATTACGCCATCTCCCATGTCCCACACGAACAGAATAGTGAAGCTGATTCGTTAGCAAAATTCGCAAGCACTGGCGATGCACAGCAAATGGGGTTGTTCCCTGTTGAGACCGTGCTTGCTCCAAGTATAGACACGATGGAGATAGATTTCGTGTTGGAAACCGAACTCGAAAAGGAATTGTGGTTGACCCCGATCAAACAGTACTTGCTACAAGGGGATTTTCCTGAAAAAAGGAGCGAAAGACGCTAAGTCCTTCGTAAGGCTTCGCGTTATGTAATACAGGACGGGATAATGTATCGAAGGGGATTCTCGACCCCCTTACTCCGGTGCATGGTCCATGACGAGATAAAATGGGTACTGAAAGAAGTCCATGATGGAGAGTGTGGTGATCATACCAGGGGCAAACATTGGTAAAGAAAATCCTCCGTTATGGATACTTTTGGCCAGCCGTGAATCGTGACGCTGCAGATTATGTGAGGAAATATGAAAAATGCTAGATATACGCGAAAATTCCAAGAGCTCCGCCGACGGAACTCACACAAATGGTTAGTCCCTGGCCGTTTGCAGTGTGGGGAATTGACCTGATTGGTTCTTTACCCATAGCCAAAGGAGGCGCGAAATATGCAATAGTGGCAGTCGATTACTTTACCAAATGGGCAGAGGCAGAGCCTATGGCCGTGATCACCACCAAGAAAGTCATTAATTTCGTTGTACGAAATATCATATGCCGTTTTGGCCTTCCACGGACCATCATAACAGACAATGGAACTCAATTCGAAAGCAAGGAGTTCAAAAAATTTTGTCAGAAATGTGGCATTGAGAAAAGGTTTGCAGCAGTTGCACACCCAAAGGCGAATGGACAGGTGGAAGCCGTAAACAAAATAATCAAGTCCATATTAAAAAAGCGTTTGGAGAAGGCTAGAGGCAAGTGGGTAGATGAACTCCCGACGGTTCTTTGGGCTTATAGAACTACCCACAAGACCGCGACTGGCCATACTGCATTCGCATTGGCATATGGCACGGAAGCTGTCATACCCATGGAACTTGAGGTTCCATCACATCGGGTAACTTATTACGACCCTGCAGCGAACCAGGATCTCTTACTGGAATCATTGGACTTTATTGATGAAAAACGCGAAGAAGCTGATTTGAGAGCGGCCTCATACAAACACCGAGTCGCCAGATATTATAATGGAAAAGTCCAACCAAGAACCTTTGATGTGGGAGATCTCATTTTGAAACGAGTCTTTCCAACTCCATCTCACATGAATCCCGCGTGGGAAGGCCCATACGTCATCGAACGGAAGCTTGGAGAAGGAACTTTCAAGCTAGCGACCGTCGATGGTGCGACACTCCCCCGAGCATGGAACAGCGAGCACTTGCGGCGTTATTACACCTAATCTGTTTCCTTTATGCAGTAATTGCATCTATTTCCAGTATGTTTTTATTCCTAGTTCTTGGCATGTAATAAAACAATCTAGTGCTTTCATTAATAAAGGCTTGAAGCCATCTTTTTCATGAATGATTAATGTTTCTGCATATGATAATCCCGTGACAAGAAATTACAATTATATTATTCTGGCTGGCGTATGAATGCTCAAAGAAGTTAAGAAATCTCCAAGTCCCCGGAGTGCGAACTAGAGTACGCGAAGTCCCCGGAGTGCGGACTCGAGTATAAACGAATAAAAATCTCCAAGTCCCTGGAGTGTGGACTGGAGTGCTTGAAGTCCCTGGAGTGTGGACTCGAGTATAAATGGATAAAAATCTCCAAGTTCCCGGAGTGCGGACTGGAGTACTCGAAGTCCCCAGAGTGCGGACTCGAGTATAAACGAATAAAAATCTCCATGTCCCCGGGTGCAGACTGGAGTACTCAAAGTCCCCGGAGTGCGGACTCGAGTATAAACGAATAAAAATCTCCAAGTCCCGGAGTGCGGACTGGAGTACTCGAAGTCCCCGTAGTGCGGACTCGAGTATAAGCGAATAAAAATCTCGAAGTCCTCGGAGTGCAGACTGGAGTACTCGAAGTCCCCAGAGTGCGGACTCGAGTATAAACGAATAAAAATCTCCAAGTCCCCGGAGTGCGGACTGGAGTACTCAAAGTCCCCGGAGTGCAGACTCGAGTATAAATGAATAAAAATCTCCAAGTCCCCCGAGTGCGGACTGGAGTACTCGAAGTCCCCAGAGTGCGGACTCGAGTATAAACGAATAAAAATCTCGAAGTCCCCGGAGTGCGGACTGGAGTACTCGAAGTCCCCGGAGTGCGGACTTGAGTATAAACGAATAAAAATCTCCAAGTCCCCGGAGTGCGGACTGGAGTACTCGAAGTCCTTGGAGTGCAGACTCGAGTATAAACGAATAAAAATTTCCAAGTCCCCGGAGTGCGGACTGGAGTACTCGAAGTCCCCGGAATGCGGACTCGAGTATAAACGAATAAAAATCTCCAAGTCCCCGGAGTGCGGACTGGAGTACTCGAAGTCCCCGGAGTGCGGACTCGAGCATAAGCGAATAAAAAACTCTAAGTCCCCGGAGTGTGGACTAGAGTACTCTAAGTCCCCGGAGCGCGGACTTAAATATAAACGACTTCAAAATCTTCAAGTCCCCGGAGTGCGGACTGGGATACTCTAAGTCCCCGAAGTGCGAACTCGAGTATGAACAGTAAAAAATCTCCAAGTCCCCAGAATGCGGAAATGGAATATATCACAGTCACAAGGAAAACTGAATAATAAGAATCTTTTGAAAAGACAGAAAAGGGAACCAAACTTTATTCAGGAAAAGTTTTCTGCTACAAGCACTCGAAAATTCGGAGCCAACGTTCTATATACAAAAATTACAAAAATTATTATGTGACTTAAAGTGACTCTCGTTGAACGAAGACAGTAGTCATTTCTTGTGCCTCTTCAGCTTCTTCCCAGACGACTCTTCCCCAGAGAGTTTACCCTTGGAACCTTTCCTTAATGGAGGAGTAACCACTGAAGAAGTAGGGGGAACATCCAAGGGATTGGACCTGCCGGGAAGGATGAACTTCAATGGCTTGTTCAAGGGATCATCTAGGTCCACTTCACGCGGCTCAATCTTGACCGTGACTGTATCTCTTTTCTCTTTCTCGAGCCGCTCCTTCAGCTCAATTCAGATGTATGCTCAGAGGCGCCTGTGTCTTCTACTTCATAACTCCGAGAGGAGGAATCGGATTTGCCTTCGTCAAGCGCCCCGATCACTTGCGCATCTGGCCCAGGAACCTCACCAGCTTGGGCACCCCCTTCGGACTTTTCCACCCCCTTGGCGACATCGCTCCTCGGAGTGGGATCGGGGTCGGAACGACCTGCACAAAATCAGAAAAGATGAGTATTAGAATGCAGTAGTACTTCACAAAGAATGACGACTTTCAAAATCTCAAAGTGGAAAGTTATCTACCAGGCCCTGGCAAACTCTCTGCCGTCAAAGAGTTTCTCCCTCCGGGATAGGAGACAAAACATGAATGCCCATGCCGGGGGCTTCTGGATCATAGCCAGTGTGCTGTTCAAAGGGATCAAGTGTCGGCCGACCGGCCGGCTGGGAAGGCATGTGAACAGGAGACTCGGCCCTGGATGGGCCGGCGACAACTTTTTTCCCTTTCCTCGAGGGGAGCCTTTGCAGTAAAGAGCCTTGGCCGCCGATAGGTCCGAAGGCTCATTTCCCTTCATAAATTCCTTTATTGAATCCTCCTCGTCAACCTCCTCGACACCGCGCTCGGCCTTATTGATCTGAATTAAAGTTTTCCATGCCTCGAACAACGATTCAAGATAGCCATCACCCAAAAAAGTTAGGTCACGGTGCATGAGCACGCGGGCGTTGAAATCGACAATGAGTGGGTCGAACGCAGTCTTGATCTCCTCTCTACCTTCTTCCCTGGTAGCCTCAAGGTGGGAATCGATATCCGTCAACGCCGTCCTCTTGCCCTCCTCACGGGCCTCACTCTTTAACATCTCAACCCTGGAGAGCTCGCCCTCGGGTTATTCTTTTAAAAGTCGGGTGGCGACGATCTCATCACAGTATCGATGTGACTCTTCCTGGGCAGCCATTTTCTCCTCCCTCTCTCTGCGGGGAAGCTCTTCAAGTTCCTTGACCCGAGCGCTGAGCGCATCCCTCTCCTTTTGAACGGAGTCCTTCTCCAAGGCCAAAGCCCTACATCTTTGGACTGCCTCGTCAAGATCTTTCTTGTAAGTTGTTTCCAAGCGAGTGACGGCCTCGGTAGTATCCCTAGCACTCCGGTGGGCGACCTCGAGTTCAGATTTATAAGTGGCGATTTCTTCATCCTGGACCTTAATGATGTTTTTATCGTGGGTAGCCTCAAGTTTCAAACGGCCTATTTCATGCTGGCGCTCCATAGAGACTTCGGAGAGTTTCTCAGCTAGGTGGACGAACGCGTCATGTCGAACATAGACGTCGTTGGTGCAGGCAATGGCGTTTTGCTTAACATCTCCGGGTATAGGATGAATCGCCGGAAGGAACTTCAACCCATCGAAGCAGATCTTGGGAAATGTAGCCTTGAGCTCGCTCGGTCTCTCTGATACTGTGGGATCCGGTGCAGGAGCAGGAGGATACGGCTTTGCAAGTTCGACCTTTCTATGAGAATCTCTGGACTGTCGAGTGGAAGAAGAATCAGAGCGTTGATCTCGAGGGATATCAGACTGCAACCCCTTATAACCAGGCTGATCCTGACTTTGCCCCGAATGAGAAGGGGGTGTCGGTGATACTTGGGCTGGTAAAACAGTTTCTTCCGAGATGATGAGTCCCAAGAATGACGGTCCCCACCACCATCACCATCTCTATCTTGACGTCTCTCGGGACCCGAGTCCCGTCCGGACGGATGAAAAATAGAAGAGCCACGGAGGCGATCGAATCCGTGCGAGCGTCCCATGTCACCTGTACGAAATTCAAATAACAGTGAATTAGCAAGGGGAGTAATGTAAAAAAAATCTAAGTAAGACTTGAGGTGCAAGTGTTCGTGTGTGTCCTAGTGTTTCCCCCAGACGGACCAGTAGCCTTGCTAATAGGGGTTTTCTCTCCCTGACTTTGGGACGAAATGCCCACGTCGCCTCTGACGGGCGAATGGAATTTGAATGCCTTCGGATCGCCAAAGTCATAGTTAAGCAGATCATCGGGGATAGAGAGCTTCGACAGGCCCTTTAAAGAACTTTCCACTCGCTGTGAAGAAGCCTCTTTCTCTGCCGGGATGAGCGTAACTTTGGAAGTTTCGCCAACCTTCTCCTTCCTTATCCTATATATCAACTTATTTTTTCCCTTCGAAATGGAAGATGACATCTCAATATTGTGCACCTCGACCAGTGGATCCAGAGTGGGACCCACATTCTCACCTTGTTTTTCAGGGGGCTCACCCTCTTTGATCTCCCCCTCCTTCTGTGCACTGGGGGTGTGGCATGATGATGATCCAGCCAACTTTTTCCCTTTACCAGATTTGGGCTTAGGAGCGGAGACGCCCTCTAGAAGACTCACCCGACGACCTTCGGCTAACAGCCCGAACCTCGACAACAACTCATTCGAGATAAGAGTTTGAATGCCTCGTTCTTCGGCAGGAAGAGCCTTGATAGCTTCAACAGCCTTAGAGTGACCACGGTCCTCAGGACGGGGACTGACATCTAGAAAGATAAAACTAGAATTAGGAAAAGCATAGCATCGATAAAAACATGAGCACCATTCAAAGAAGAAGACTTACTTCCTTCAACCCATCTCCTTGCGAAGCCGGGAGGGCAGCGCACATAGAACCATTCCTGTTTGTACAGGGAAAACTTGCTCCACGCTCCGGTTAGAATTTGACACTTGTGATACGGCTCGAGGAACACGAAAGAGGGGCTATCCTTCCGCTTCTTGATCATGTAAATATATCTGATGTCATTGGGAGTTGGAGGTCTAGAGAAGACAGCCATGAAAAGGAGGTAAGTCCCATATATGAACGCGTATCCGTTGGGGTGTGGCTACGAAGGGGCGACGTCGATATGTTGCAACACATCCCGAAGGAACAAATTGAACGGAGGCACGCTGCCCACCCAGCAAATAAATTTATTGTAGGCGGTATATCTGACTGGGGGCAGGTGTGGACGATCACGGCCCGACGGAAGCAACACGTCGGCGAAAGGGATTCCGTGAATCGAACATATCCGCCGGAGCACGGCTTCGTTAATCCTCGAAGCCTGTGAATCGATCGGATTATCCAGGAGGATCGTTGACTCCAGGGTATCAGGAGCAAAATCATGAGCGGGGGAGGTCAACGGATTAGAAGCGTCTACGCCCTCTTGTTTGGAAGACGACCTGGGCCTGTCTGAGATGGTAGCGGAGCTGGATCTTTTAGACATCTTTAATAAATAGCGGATCTGACAAAACACCTATGTGAACTATACTTGAAAAATGATCGATGTCAGAATTAACAACAAGAATAATCCCCCCACGTGGTGTGTGAACTAGTGCAATCAATCATGTACAAGCATTGAAAATTTGGAAGTCGCAAGGTAACTAATATGAAATTAAGGTTATAACCCTCGCTTTCGGAGACCGTCATCGCTGACCGTCTCCAAAAGCCCGCCATACGGCTATTACAGTTTCAAGTCCAGGGAGCGTTAGAGGAAGTTATCCAATTACGTCAAGTAAAGTTCAGATTTATGGCTACTGGAAGTAGGAGGTTATTAGTTCAAATCGGTTCGATATGCTAGCATGTTAGAGTCATTGCCCTTGTTTTACGACCGTTCGGCATGATTTGTTCGGCACGTTTGTTCGGCATTAAGTGTGGTTCGGTTAGGCATTGTTCGGCCTTGATATGGCTCGGCATTAAGTGTGGTTCGGTTAGGCATTGTTCGGCCTTGATATGGCTCGGCATTGATGTTTGTTCGGCTATGCTGTTGTTCGACGAAGTTATCGCTCGGCCTACAACTCTCGTTCGGCCTAACTACAGTTCGTACTGGGTAGCGCTCTACAGGGTATCGTTCGGCCAAAATACCATTCGGCCGAAACAACACTCAGCCTCCCCACTGACTCACGCTAACTCCCTAACCTTCCATCCCATTGTTCGGCCAATGATGTGCCATGCCGAACCTAGGTTAGGCCGAGCTTCGACGGTCGGAACGACCTTCAAATTTTCCTCTCCTCCACCTTTTCTCATTCCCAAAACTCGTTTGATACAAAGGTGTCGTGCCGAACCACAACATCTCTCCCAAACAACTAGACAACCCCTTACGAGTGATCATCCCTAACTACTTCTCCCTACCTCACCTCGCTCGGCCTTGGAGGTATCCTAACCGGAGTTTGAGTCCTCCGCCCACGTAGCCCGTTCGACCACGATTCTGACCTAAGCCGATTGATCGAAACTTATCAGGGAAAGTAGATGGATAAAGCGATTTTACCTAGTTTGTGGATCGAGCTTTAGGAAGGGTTGAGAAGTCCTTAGAATCTGATGACAGGGGTAGTTCGAAAGTTCGAAATTGCAGAAGTGAAAGTAAAGAAAAAGGAGGAAGAAGGAGAGGTCGGGTTTTATAAGGAAGAAGAAGAAGTTGAAGAGACTGTGACCGGTTCTACTGGTCAAAGCGATACCGTTCGGCTAACATGGATCGTTCGGCTAACGTGGATCTTCGGCAAATGTGGATCGCTCGGAATCTACACCACGTACGGCCAGGAGAGTCATGCATCCCCCAAGAGTGATGACCAAGGTTCGAAGCGAAGCATGGAAGGCGAGTAATCCAAAGCGTATCATGTTCGGTCACGTAACACACTTTGGGGGGCAAGTGTTTCCTGGAGATTTGACCAGGCCACTTAGTACTCGGCATACCAAGGGCGTTTGGCCTTTAAGTGGTTCAGCACTATTGTTCGGCTAAAGATAACGTTCGGCACAATTGCTCCACTCGACATTCAGTACGTTCGGCCATATCATTCGGCATCCTTGGCACGTTCGGCATCCCAAAGGATACTCGGCCTCGAAAGCACGTTCGGCCAAAGTGAACGTTCGGCCGAAGTAAACATTCGGCCTACAAGGAACACTCGACGTAGAGTATGTTCGGCATCTCTGAACGTTCGGCCTGGCAAACCAACATTTTATACTGCTCGGCATCGCATCGTTCGGACCAAAGCGCGTTTGGCCTCCCAAGAATGTTCGGTAATCAAAGGTGGTTCTGCCTTCTCCCCAGCACGTCCGACCTTGATTATCGCTCGGCCTATTCCTCCCATACAACGAAGAAGTCGTTCGGCATGGAAAGAAGGGTTCGACCTTTAACCGTTCGGCATGTTCGGTTCGGCGCACAGGGCACGTCCTACCTGGACCGAGTTATCCAGCTACCTGGCCTACCAGAGAAGTCCGACCCACCTTCGTCTATAAATAGAGGGGCAGGGGCACAGGAAAAAAGATGAGATGCTAGAGAACACTGAGGAAACTCTGCCATTTTTAAGACTCATTTCAGACCTAATTCTTTTACTTTGCAATTGTATTCAAGTAGCAAAAACGGATTGTATCTGTAATCAACTATCAAGGAAATCAACGGAAATCAACTTCAAAGTGGATGTAGGAAGTTACGCCGAACCACTATAAATTTGGTGTTCTTACTTTCTGCATTTAAGTTTATGTTCTCTTCTCTGTTTAAATTTCTCTTCTTCATTAATCTCTCTACACAATCATTCTAAGGGTGTTAGTGACCAATTTTGGTGCTAACAATGTCATTATGATAGCATACTTAGATACTTCAGCTACTATGCCGCTTAGTATATAGATTCGAAGTTAAAGCAGGCAACATCACTGCCTTGGTATGGAAAATAGTCACAATATAGGTATGCGACGTAATTTAAAGCACTTAAATAAATCATGAGAATGCAATATCACTAATGATGGGTCGCCGTCGATGTCCATATCGACTTGGTTAGAAACATTCCACAACTACCTAAGTAGATATCCTATGCTTCCCTTCTTATCGACGTCGAAACTCATAGGTATGGCATTATCTTAGGTTCAGCGAAGATAGAAGCGGTATGGAATTTTCGTAATTATCATGAAAACTAATTTACTACTAATAAAGCAATTATTTTTCATCAAATCACAACTCTTGTCCAATTTCTATTGGATAAAATAATATCTTTTCCAATTCTTTTCAAAAATATTTCCGCATTCATTTTTAAAGTTCCAAAACATTTTTTAGCTTTAATTAATTAATATCCTTAATTAATTATTAATTTAAATGCTTATCTAGCATAATAAGTTCATAATAAATCATAATCACTTGAAAAATCCCAAAATCACACAGCAATTCAAGCTTAATGTTTTCTTTCTCGCTTAAAAATTTCAAGACCAAGATCTATATTTAATTATTTTTAATAACTAAAACTCCAATAACATTAATTTACACCTTAGGAAATTCATTAAATATTTGTTTTAACTCAAACAATTATGAAAATAAAAATCCATCTCCAAATTAATGTTTTATACAACATACCAAAAAATCAAAGCATTTGGAAAATAAAAATTTAGGTTTTACCCTTAAAACTGTTTCAAATGATCTTATCAGAATTCCATAAATTATTATTCTATCCCAATAATGATTTAGATAACCGTAACTTGGCAAAAAACATCAAAATAATTTGGATACTACCTAGAGCCGAATTCAACAACAAGAAAATGTAGATGGTTCATGTGTTATTCACCTTAGGTTGGATGTTGGAGTCGATATTTGATTAGTGTTTAGCTTCTCTAAACTTTACCCTTGAATCCCTTTTGATTTCGTCCCTCTTTTCCCTTATTTAATCGCCGACCTTAGCTCTTTTTATTTGATGGTTTTGATGTTATGTAAAATGAGAAGATGTGAGGGGGAGAGGCTTTATGGTTTAAAAGATAGATCTATGTATTTTTCCGCTCTCATATACTCTCCTATATACTTAAATTTTCAAAACAATCTCAATGCTTAGTTTATTAAGGCATGATCTTATTAGTAACCAAATCTTATTCCTCTTAATAATTTACATTATTCTATTTAATATATTTAATTAAATATTTGGAATAATATTAAACTAAAATTAGGGGAGTTACAGGTTCCCCCCTTTAAAGAATTTCTTCCTCGAAATTCAGTAAGGACCACATAACAAGCACATCAAACATTAAACCAATGCTAGTATATCCTGCCAGCTATAAAATATATATACAACATTTCTTGAACATACCATTATAATAGCTCATGATAAGTATCCCTAGTCCTGCCTTCTGTTTCCCAAGCGCAGTCTTTCTTGCTTTCAATCTACTCAACTTTCACTAACTTGACTGTTTTATTCTTTGACCTCTTCTCATCTCTAGCTACAACTCGAAATAGTTGTCTCACAAAAAATTGATCTGGTTCTATTACTAAATCTTCCAGTGCAATCAAGGCAATAATAGTCTATGGATCATGCATATACTTCATAAGATGAGAAACATGAAACATATTATGGATACCTATCAAACTACGGTAACTCCAACCGGTACGCGAGTTTCCGATCCTTTCTATCATACGGAATGGTCCACCATATCTAATGCCAGTTTCCCTGACTTTCCAAATTGTACTACACCCTTCATCGATGATACTTTAATGAAAAAACGATCTCCAACCGAGAACTCTTAATCTTTACGCCTTTTATCCACATAACTTTCCTGCTTAAACTGAGCTTCTCTCATCCTATCTCGGATTAACTCAATCTTCTCTATAGCTTCTGTTACCCTATCTTGGACCAAGGACCAGTTTGTCTCTGGCCTCTAACCAATAGCTGGGGATTTGCACGGCCTTCGATACAAAGCTTCAAAAGGCACCATTCCTATATTAGTCTGATAACTATTATTATAGGAAAACTCTGCAAGGAAATCAAATCCACGGTTTCGATGACAACAACTATACAATGGAAATCAAATATACATACATACATATATATATATATATATATTTATATATACAAGTACTTGCTAGAACAACATCACTAGAAAGACAAGAACAAGGCTCAAAGGACATTACAAGTGACTACAAGTTGATAGGAACAAAGAAGCACAAGAAAAAGAGCACAAAAATTAATATGCACAATATCAGACGTCTGGGTGCACAAGCCAGACATCTGAAACAATTCTCTAGAACAACAGACAGGTAGAACCAAATGTCTGGCCATTGCACTTGGATGTCTAATCTACTACTATATTCAAAAATATATAGTATCAAACTTCTGAAACATATCTCAGACGTCTGATTTCAAACTCGGATTTCAAATAAGAACTTCAACTGCCACATTCGAATGGACATCTCCGCTTCTCTTTGCTGCAACTCTTCGTCATCAACAGAAACAACTGAAGCATTCGCTAGTGGATGTGTAACGACCCGTAAATTTTCGATAATTAAAATAGCTAATTTAATAAGATTTCATGATTTGGTGTTAGAAAAAAAATTTGTAATTCGTTTAGAATAATAATAACTGGGACGAATTGCAACAATAATTATCCAAGTAATGAAAATGAATGCGACTTAGTGAATTCCTTTGCAATCGATAGTTGAATAGGATAATAAATGTTGAAATTCATTGGGTATAATAGAATAATTAATTGATAAGTAAAATCTATTTAAAATCAAATATTGAATATTGAACAGGTAAATTATTTAAATTAAATATTTAAAAACTTATTGAATAATTGAATAATTGTAAAATGAAAATAGTGTTCTAAATTGTGAATTGGTTTTAAAAGTTGAGTCTTATAAGTTCAATTTCAATATTTCAAAAGATAATGAATTATTGGATAATCGAAATTGTTTAAATTTAATATTTGGAATTTATTGAATAATATAATAATGAGAATTGAATAACTGTATAATGGAAATAGTTG
The DNA here is from genome assembly GCA_030765085.1 of Allium cepa. Lineage (NCBI taxonomy): Eukaryota > Viridiplantae > Streptophyta > Magnoliopsida > Asparagales > Amaryllidaceae > Allium > Allium cepa. The sequence goes on along the minus strand of CM060941.1, from coordinate 268,070,658 downwards.
TTTTATAATTTTAATTCGTTTCAAAAGTTAAATTTTTATAAGTTCGTTTTGAATATCTCAAAAGATAGTGATTTAAGAATAATCAAATTTGCGTAAATTTAATATTACGAGTGTTTGAATAAATTAAATTTCGAATTTGATATGATTAATTTGATATTGAAATTTAATATATGAAAATAGAGTGAATATTTGAAATTTGATTTAATATGATTCAAATTGGTTTCCAAAGTGAATGTAAGTTATATTTGGATTTTAATAGAGTTAACAAGATTTTTAAAATTGGAATTTATTTGATAAATTAAATAACGGGTTTAATATGATTAAAAATGATTTGTAAAATTTTATTTTATCATATTGGAGTTATAATGATGTTATAGAACTTTTAAAATCGAATTAAAAGTAAATTTGTGAAAATTGAATATTTTAATATTTAATTATCGATTGAAAAATAGCCAATTTTTGAGCAATCTCAGAATTGGACGAAACTAGTTCCATTGGATCCGTAATAGATAGTTATTATCGGATTTCAATTTTCGTAGCAATCGGAGTTGTCGTTTGACCGTGGCAGCTCGAAACGCATCGAAATTGTTTTAATATTAATTTAACGAGTTAAAATAGTCTTTTTTCAAACAGTCTCGGATTTTGACGAAACTAGTTTCATCGGATCCGTAATGTGATATTATTGTAAGATTTCAAATTTCAAGTCAATCGGATTTACCGTTTGTCCGGGGCGAGCCAAAACGCATAGATATTCGTTAAATCGGTTTAATTTAAAATCGATCGTTTATTGTTGTAACTCGCGCATACGATCGAATCAGCTTCCGAAACTTGTTCCATTGTGTCTGGAACATGGGATAAACCCTAGAAACGCCGGTCACCGCGCGTAGATCGGAGATCGGAAACCCGGGACAAATAGTGGTTCGAGAATTTCTATAAATAGCCCTTTATAAAATTAGAAATAAAAAATAACTAGGGTTCTCATGCCGGCCGCCTCTAATAATAATGGAGGGCCGAAATTGTCAGTTCTTTCTCCTCCAAATCCTCCAAATCCATGCATCGATTCGCAAAACTCCCAACTGGAAAGTCGAAGAGTAGCTCGAGTTCTACAAAGTGAACGGTAGTGATGGATTTTTGTGCAAAGATGAAGCGGCAGTTCGTGTGTGAAGGCAGCGGGTTAGAGCTCAATTTTCGAGCAAAAGAGTTGACCGAGCTCAATGGCACTCGGGGCGGTGGTGGAGTGGAGCGAGGCGCTTCCGTTGGTGGGGCTTGATCATGGTGGAGGTCGATGTTTTGCGTGCGACAATTAGGGTTAGTGGCGGCTTGTATTGGGTTCGAACGACTGGGGAGCGTATGCGTTTTCACGCGTGAGGAAAAAGGGGGAAGGAGATTATCGCGCACGGCCCTGATCTGCGTATGGCGAATCGTGCGGCCCATATTAGAAAAGGTTTATGCTAAATGAAATTATTGTTTATTTTATTTATAATTCGTTCAAATGTTTAGAAATGCATATCTTTTCCATGCGAGGTCGGATTCGGACGAAACCTTTTGCGTTGGAATCGTATGGACGAGCTCTACGCGATGCAATTGGATTGGAATCGTTTGGAGCTCATTAAAATTTTGGGTTAAATCGAACGTCGTTCGATTTGATTTAAAATCGTAAAAATCAAGGTGAGTGTTTTATAACGCTCACACCGCACTAAATATCTTTATGCTAGTTAAATTTGATATTATGAAGTGTTATGATTTTATTTGTCGTTGTTTGATAAAAATTTAATTGTCATATAGCTTATCATTTGAATTAACCGTTGAAAAATTAAATTGACAGTTAAATTGAAATTGAAATTGAATTGCGATTAAATTACCTGACATTGATAACTATGAAATTGCCATGAATTGTATTGTCTATTGGATGTTGTATTTCGATGGATGCTATTGGTTGATATTTGAATGTTTGGATGTTTATTTGCTTATATATACTGTTATGCATGCATATGATACTGTGATTGGTTTAAGTGATATATATTCATCCCCGACATTAATCGAAATAAATAATTACTTGGCCATAGATAGAAAATTATATACGGACACCAAATCGGCTAAATTTAAAACTTTAAAATCGTCGATTTGAAATTTATTTAAATGTTTGATTTAAAAGTTATAAATAGAAATAAATTTATGGAAATCGAATTTATCGAAAATTGAGTTTGAAATGTTGAAATAAAAATTTTGGTTAAAAGAAATTGTTGAATAAATTTAAGTTGAGACTTTGAGAATAAAATTTGGGATATGATTGAATTTCGAAAATCTATTGGATTTAAAGAGTGAACATTATTTCGAACTTTGAGTATTGCTTCGTAAAAGCGACATAAGGATGATATTTTGGAATTGAGTTTGAAATTGAATCATCTTTGAAATTTAGATTTACATTTGAGTATTGAAGGAAAATTAAGTAAAAGTGAGAGATATAAGTGATATTTGAAATCGAGCTTGGAATTGAATCATGTTTCAAATTTGGATTTAAACTCGTATATTGGTGGATAATTTTGTAAGTGTTCTAAATGAATATTTTGAAAACCAAGCTCTAAATCGATATAAATTGAAAATTGAATTAATTGAAAGTGAATAGGAAAAATTGAATTAATTTGAAGTCAAAGTTGACATTGATTTGAATTGAAATCGGAATTGAATCGGTAGTATGGAAAATGAATTGATTTGAATTGGGAAGCTATAATTGAACGGTTTGGTTTTGAAGCTGTTTTATTTGTTTTCCAAAATTTTCAGTTATATAAACCATTTTGAATACTTAAACTATTTTAATCTACTTTACCCAATTTAAATTATTTTAAACTATTTTATCTATTTTAAATCCATTTTAAAGGTTCAAGTATTTTTAACTATTTTAATTATTTAAACTATTTTTAAAGTACTTAAAACTATTTTCTAAAATTCCAAATTGGTTAATAAGGTGAAATGTTTATGTTTAAATCTTGAATTTGAATACGAATTGGATTAAATGAAGTTGCAACCTAAATTGAAGTTTGAAATGATTTTGAAATCGAAATGAGATATTGATGTGAAAAATGATTTTTGAAACAGAAACTTTCATTCGGAAGGATACGATGATATTTGGAATGGATTTGATTTTCGAAGCGAATATGACATTTTGATATCAGTTATGAATCGATTTGAAATGTAAAAGAGCCAACAGTGTAATAATACGTAGTTATTAAAGAGACCGGGATTGGATATGGACATACTCTCTGTCGATACCAAAAACCACTTTAATAACTATTATACGCGGAGTGTTGATCCAGAATGAAGTGGATGGTTTGGTGAACGCGTTGACTGAAGAAAGTGAACGATATTGGATGACCCCTGACATGACTAAAACAGGAGCCGCGCCGGGCCATTGAGGTTCGCCACCTCTAGCGGACACACTTCTTCGATACCATATCTATTACATTTGTGATGCGATTTGGGTGCACCCCTTGATTTCGGAGTGTTGTTCCGCGGTGTTGGGGTAGCGGCTGGCTATGCCCAACATCAGTCCAGATCACGCAACTACTAGTATCCTAGTTGGTATCGCCTCATGTACCTTGTCATACTGATTATCCTATTCGCGACCACTACGTTTTGATTTGTACCTTGAGTATATGGATTGCCCTCTGGTGACTTCCGGTTTTGGGAAAACTACGGTCTTGTATATGCTTTTGGGAATATAAAATGTGTTAAGGGGGATTATGGTAACGCCTTAACGCTATTTTGATACTTTATATTACTGATAGGCATTATCTACTTAGCGTATATTACTACATAGTAGATAGTTTAACGGATCCTTGAGAGATGGAAAATCCCGTAACATCTCTTAAGTTATTGCACGCTCGTTGACACTGGATAGGAGATGTCAAACCCCGTAAACATCTCCGACGTCGTTGCACTCATATTTATTTACGATTGATTTAACTTTCATAAGGGTGTTTAGTCCTGACTCGAGTGTTTTGCCTTTTCATTACGCTCGGGTCAGTCCTGAGTTTTCAGATTTTGAAGATCTATTCTGGAGGACGAAGACGAAGATTTGGTACACTATTACTATTATTACCCTTGCATCATGCTATCTGCTGCATTATTTAATTGTTCTGTTGTATATGTATAAACTCTGATAAATGTTGTATAAATAATTGTCAAAGTATAGTAGACAGCTTCATGAACTGTTTATTTGACTATTATATTTTATCGTTCCGCTGCGAGATTCTGTGTTGTTTCATTTCCTTTATTTCTTTTCTTTTCTTTTCTTATTTACCCCAATAACCATCTACCCTTTTGAACGGTTTGGAATCGACATGTGGATTTGATCATCGGTTTAAACTGTCCAAAAAGGCGGGTCGTTACAAGATGCAACTACCCAAGATACATATCTACAACTATATATAGCATCAAGAATCAAAAGAACAGAACTTAACTTACCGTGCTTGATAGTAGAATTCCAATGGAGAGCTTTGGGACTGGATATAGGACGGGAGCTCCGAACCAGTATAAATCTTTCTGTGCTTATTCTATATTTACTTAGATTAATATTGTTTTAGTTGCATCTTATATTTTGTTACATATACTTGCATATACATTTTTTTCATCAGATAAGACTAAAATTTCACGTATCATGTTATGTAACACTGCATATGATATTTGGCAAGTATATGTGGCAAAATTTATGATGCAACTAAAACAATATAAATCTAGGTAAATATAGAATAAGCACACTATGATTTTATACAGGTTCGGACCTCCCTTCCTACGTCTAGTCCCGAAGCTCCCCTTTAGAATTCTACTATCAAACACCCTCGCTTCGCCCGGAGGAATAGGCTTGGTAACAATAAGTTATTCTTGTCAAATGTGTGTTGTAGTACAACACGGATGTTGACCTATCAGTAAAATTGCTTCCAATATATCTCTAAGGAATATTATCTATGAGAATCTGTGTATATGGAAGAGTGAACACAAGTAAGAATTGCTAGAGTGCAAAGATCAAAAATAGAGTATAGAATCAGAAAGCATAAGTGAGAAAGGTAAGTAAGTTTAGTTCTGTTCTCTTGATTCTTGATGCTATATATAGTTGTTGATAGGTATCTTGGTAGTTTCATCCATTAACGAACGTTCTTCAGTTGCTTCTATTGATGATGAAGAGTAATAGCGAAGAGAAGCGGAGATGTCCATTCGAATGTGGCAGTTGAAGTTCTTATTTGAAATACGAGTTTGAAATCAGACGTTTGGGAAATGTTTCAGACATCTGATATTATTTATATTTTTGACTATAGCAGCAGATCAGACGTCTGAGTGCAATTGCCAAACGTTTAGTTTAGCCTATCTGTTGTTTTAGAGAACTGTTTCAGGCTTCTGGCTTGTGCATCCAGACGTCTGATATTATGCATATTAGTTTTTGTGCTCTTTTTCTTTTACTTCTTTGTTCCTATCGACTTATAGTCTCTTGTAGTGTCCTTTGAGCCTTATTCTTGTCTTTCTAGTGATGTTGTTCTAGCAAGTACTTGTATATATATATATATTCGATTTCCATTATATAGTTGTTGTCATCAACACCGTAGGTTTGATTTCCTAACAATCTCCCCCTTTTTGATGATGACAACTATATAATGTACTTATATATAATTTTATAAATCTCCCCTGAATATGTGCTTTCCATTATTTATTGTGCTGTTTATTATTTCTCCCCTTTTGGCTTTATCAAAAAGCATTAATAATTTTTAATTATAGACATCATGTTCATACCATTTAATATTTACCAATCGTTGCAAGGTTACATGAATATACAGAAATAACACACCAAAAAGCAATTTTCATTAATCATATTAATCGATTACATGCATAGATTTTTTTTATCATTTTTATACAAAAGATGGAATCTGGAAAAAATAATCTAAGGATATTTTGGGGAAGTTTTAGCTTGAGCATCTCCTTCATCTTCATTCTTGGAAGAACTAGGCTGTTTTGTAGGAGATGTAGGAGTATGTTCGGGTGGTTCTTTTTCCTCTTCAAAAAGTTTAGAGTGTTTTGAAGGAGAAGGCATTGAGTTGGCCAATCTTCTAAAGGTAATGTTGGACCACAAACTCTTTTTAAAACTTCCTTTATAAAGGATAATGTTGTTGAAAGCGTTGCTTCAACCGTGGCTAGGCGTGAAGCAAACATTGTTCAAAATTATCAATGCGCATAGCCAATAATTTTTGATTTCGTGATAGAATGAGTTGATTTTGGAGAGTTAAGTCTCGAATAATCTCATTTCGATTTGTCTCAGTGTGAATCTCCAAAATGTTATCTTGGTATTTATAATCAAAGGGTGCAGGAGGAGGAGGAGGAGGAGGTGTGTTCTCGCGATGTTGCTCTACCTCTTGTGATGGTTCAGGTTGCAGTTGGGGTTGAGGCCTAGCTTGTTCGAGTTAACGACGTTGCGTCCACTCTTCAAATGATATAAAATCCGGTGGATTATCTGGTAAGTGCATTAGAGAGAAAAATTTTGTGGATGCATATTTCAGAGAAATCTCTTCAAAGGTTGATAAATATGAAGGGATGTTGTGAGCTCGCAGAAGACACATGATGTATGTAGGGTAGATGATCGATGGGCATGATCGAGTCCAATAATGTTTGAGCTCGTCAAATATAAATTTTTCCCAATCAACCCTTGTTCCACTGAATATAGTACATAGAGCCTTGTGTTCTAACTCTGCGATTTACTCATGACTACCAAGGCGAGGAATGACATTGTTGATAATCATTCTAGTGAGAAGTCTCGCCTTAAGTCTTAGGTATTTTGATGCAAATCTAGGCGTTTCATCTTCCCATATTTGATGTGTGATATTATCTCTCGGTCTGAGATGCATATCCAGAATATTATATAAATCTTCTCCGGTGTCAGAACATCTGAGAGTTCGGCATATGATCCCTGAAGTCAGTCTAATAAAACACTTGACTATAACCAATTATCATCATTTTCGGTATTCCAAACGGCTGTGCTATCTAAATTAGCATAGAATAGGAATGTCGCAAGTTGGTCTATTTGGATATTATTCGAATTGAAGGAGATCAACTGATGTAACCCTGCATTTTCGCATATTTCATCCAAGTCGTACATAGAAAATTTGAGCAAATTGTAGAAAGGACTTGTATGAAGCTTCTTCTTTTGAATGTCTTCATATCTTTTGATTGAATGTGGTACGCAATTCATCCATCTTTTAATTTGATCGTCAAAGAAAACTTACGGGTTGGATGAAGTAGCTTGGTCTTGCATGCGCTTAGAGATTTTAGTGTTTTTCGTTTTAGGAGCCATGAGATTCGAGCGTGTTTGGAGGAGAAAGCAACTTTGAAAATTAAGGAATCTTCTTTGCAGTAGAAACGAAATGAAATGTAAGGAAGAAAAGTGAAAAAATAGACGTTATCAGGGTACTTTAGAGGGTCGATTGAATTTCAGACATCTGGAAGGTGAATCAGACGTCTGATTTAACCTAGCTTGAAGACAATAAATAGGATCAGACGCCTGGTTGTTGGTGGTAGACATCTGGAATAGATCGATTTGTAAATTTTGAAAGGCGGAGAGTTTTGTCAGATGTTTGAAAGTAAAATTAGAAGTCTGAAATTGGCCTTGTTTTTATGCTGAAAAGATAGAAACTTTATTCAGACGTTTGGGAACCAATTTTAGACATCTGAAATAGGCCTTTGTGCCTTTTTATATGGCAGAATCTATTTTTAGACGTTTGGAAGGTTATTTCAAACATCTGATATATGCATGATGTTAAAAATTTGTGTGATACAAGAGTGTCAGACGTCTGATGGCATTGTTCAAACGTCTGAAATGACCAGTTTGTCTTAAAATAGCCTAATTTTTAAGGGTGTTCTTCTTTTTCGAGATTAATTTTAGTAAAACATAATATTATTATTTGTGAAGCAAAATACAAATATACATAGATAAAAATACAATGAGAATAAGTAAATTTATTTAGATGAAGATGGAGATTGCAACCTTCAGACTTGTCATCCCTTCATGGCTTAAGTGGAGACCATATATTTCCACGTTCGTTGGTTCTCAGGGAGCCAGAGAATCGCATAGGTGAAGGATCCAAAGGTGTACAATAAGAGGCAGAGGTATCCAAAGGATTGCTAGCAATTGAAAGTGGTTCATGTACATCCTTGTTTCGTGAGTTGCAAAATTTGATCGCTACTTGCTCCAGAAAAATTAGTCGCTGCGCAATGACCTTCTATTCAAAGTACAATTCTCATTGTAAATCTATTTGTTGCTTTTGGTAGTGATGTATCTCATCAATTTTCTTCTTGGTGTTAGGAGAAACAAATAGAGATAGTTTGGACCTCTTTTTATCGGAAGTAAATCCCGTGTGGTAGGAGGACCACTTATATGTCGGTTTCTGATCTGGTGTAACAGTGGGAAGGAAGTGAGGTGTATTCGCTGAACTATCCGTTGGTGTTGAGAAGGAGAGATAAGAGTTGTCAGAAGACATGCTTTTATTTTCTTGTGTAAAAATTATGAAACCTATATATTCTTTACGTTTTGTTTTGTAAAAAGGCTATTTATACATGATTTTAAATATTATACAATAGGAAATTTCAGAAAACAAATTTCTAAAATATTGTTGGTTAATGTTAACAATTTTGATTTATGGATAAAAAAATTTTCAGCCAAAATTAGAATGAATGAAAATGTAGTATTAATTGAGAAGATCATTAAGAGAACATATCCCTAAATCGCATCGCAGTTTAACAAATGTTTGTTTATTAAGTGGTTTTATGAAATTATCTGATATATGATTCTCGGTATTTACGTATTCTAATGTAATAATTTTTTTCTACATTGTCACGTAAAAAATGATGTCGTATGTATATATGTATTTAGTTCATGAGTGATTTATAGGGTTTTTTTAATAGATTTATTGCACTTGTATTATCACAATATATTGGTGATTTATTGATAACTTTACCGAAATCATTAAGCGTTTGTTACATGTATGTGCACATGCTAGATCCACTGAAATATATTCGGCTTCGAAAGTGGATAAGGAGACACAATTTTGCTTTTTTGCTAAACCATGAAACTAGTGATTGTCCGATAATGTGACACCTTCCGCTAGTACTCTTATAATCTGTTTTACATCCACCAAAATCCACGTTGCTATATGAAACAAGTTCAAATGATGATCCCTTAGGGTAAAACAAACTGTAATCTCTAGTACTAGATAGATATCGTAAGATACGTTTAACAGCTCTTTGGTGAGATTCTTTTGGTTTTGCTTGAAATCGGCCACAAAGACATATGCTCATCATAATGTTGGGTTGACTAGTTGTCAAATAAAGTAAGGAGCCAATCATACCACGATATAATTTTTCATCAAAATCTTTTCCGTTATCATCTTTTTCCAAGTGAACACTAGTACTCATTGGTGTTGGTTTGCTTGAACTTTTATCCATTTCAAAACGACGTTATAGATTGTTACAATATTTTTTTTGATGAATAAAAATACCATTTTCGAGTTGTATTATTTGTAAAGCTAAAAAGAAATTCAATTCTCCCATGTGAGACAATTCAAATTCATTTTTCATAATATTTGAAAATTGAGCACAAAGATTTTCATTAGTTGAACCAAAAATAATATCATCTATGTAGATTTATACAACTAAGAATTTGTTATTTTCACGTTTAATGAATAAAGTCGTGTCAATTTTACCTATTTGGAAACCAGATGCAATTAAATGATTCTCAATACGTTCGTACCAGGCACGAGCGGCTTGCTTTAAATCATATTAGGCTTTTTGTGACCTTTTTTTCAAAGTATAATTCTCGTTGTAAATCTATTTGTTGCTTTTGGTAGTGATGCATCTCATCAATTTTCTCCTTGGTGTTAGAGAGACAAATAGAGATCGTTTGGACCTCTTTTTATTGGGAATGAATCCCATGTGGTAGGAGGACTACTTATATATCAGTTCCTGATTAGGTGTAGGAGTAGGAAGGCGATGAGGTGTATCCGCTGAACTATCCGTTGTTGGTGTTGAGAAGGAGAAATAAGAGTTGTCGGAAGACATGCTTTTTGCTTTCTTGTGTAAAAAAATATGAAATCTATATATTCTTTACCTTTTGTTTTATAAAAGGCTATACATTATTTTAAAAGTTATACATAGGTAATTTCAGAAAACAAATTTCTAAAAAATTGTTGGTTAGTGTTAACAATTTTGATTTATGGATAAAAATTTTTTTTTAGCCAAAAATAGAATGAATGAAAATGTAGTATTAGTTGAGAAAATCATTAAGAGAACATATTCCTAAATCGCATCGCAATTTAACCAATGTTTGTTCATTTAGCGGTTTTGTGAAAATATCTGCTATTTAATTCTCGGTATTTACGTATTCTAATGTAATAATTCCTTTTTCTACATTGTCACGTAAAAAATAATGTCGTATATCTATATATTTAGTACATGAGTGATTTATATGGTTTTTTGATAGAATTATTGCACTTTGTATTATCGCAATATGTTGATGATTTATTGATAACTTTGTCAAAATCCTTGAGAGTTTGTTGCATGTATATCACTTGTGCACATGCTAGAGCCGCTGAAACATATTCGGCTTCACAAGTGGATAAGAAAACATAATTTTGCTTTTGCTAAACCATGAAACTAATGATTGTTCGATAAAGTGACACGTTCCGTTAGTACTTTTACGATCTATTTTACATCCATCGAAATCCACATCGCTATATGAAACAAGTTCGAATGATGATCCCTTAGGGTAAAACAAACCGTAACCTCTAGTACTAGATAGATATCGTAAGATACGTTTAACTTCTCTTTGGTGAGATTCTTTTGGTTTTGCTTGAAATAGGGCACAAAGACATACGCTCATCATAATGTCGGGTCGACTAGCTGTCAAATAAAGTAAGGAGCCAATCATACTACAATATAATTTTTCATCAAAATCTTTTCCGTTATCATCTTTTTCCAAGTGAACACTAGTACTCATTGGTGTTGGTTTGCTTGAACTTTTATCCATTTCAAAACGACGTTAAAGATTGTTACAATATTTTTTTTGATGAATAAAAATACCATTTTCAAATTGTATTATTTGTAAACCTAAAAGGAAATTCAATTCTCCCATGTGAGACATTTCAAATTCGTTTTTCATAATATTTGAAAATTGATCACAAAGATTTTCGTTAGTTGAACCAAAAATAATATCGTCTATGTAGATTTATACAACTAAGAATTCGTTATTTTCTCGTTCAATGAATAAAGTCGTGTCAATTTACCTATTTGGAAACCAGATGCAATTAAATGATTCTCAAGACGTTCGTGCTAGGCACGAGCGACTTGCTTTAAATCATATAAGGCTTTTTGTAATTTAAAAACATGATCGGGATATTTTTCATGAACAAATAATGGAGGTTGTTCAACATATATGTTTTCTTTAATAGAACCATTTAAAAAAGCACGTTTGACATCCATTTCAAGTAATTTAAAATTGTGATGACTTGCAAAAGCAAGTAATGTACTTATGGCCTCGAGTCTTACTACTGGAGAAAAAGTTTCGTCATAGTCGATACCTTCTTCCTGATTATAACCTTAAGCGACTAAACGTGCTTTATTTCTAACTATATTTCTGTTTTCAGCTGCTTTGTTTTAAATACCCATTTTGTTCTAATAACTGATTGATTTTCTGGTCTTGGTACTAATTTTCAAACATTATTACATTCAAATTGATTTAATTCTTCTTGCATAGCTATTATCCAGAAAATTATCGTTTGAAGCTTCTTTATAATTTTTTGATTCAAAATTTGACACAAATGCTATATGACTTATTTGGTTAAGTTGATTTCTAGTTACTCTGGAGTTAAGACTTCTAATGATATTATCTTTTGGATGATCTTTTAGAATTCTAGGAGATGACACGAAAGTATTATTTTATGTGTTTGTCTCATTATTGGAAGAGTTTGTTGTATTTATTATTGGAATTGTAACGACCCGCCTTTTTGGACAGTTTAAACCGACGATCAAATACACATGTCGATTCCAAACCATTCAAAAGGGCAGATGGTTATTGGGGTAAATAAGAAAAGAAGAGGAAAGAGAAATAAAAGAAAGGAAACAACACAGAATCTTGCAGCGGAACGATAAAATATAATAATCAAATAAACAGTTCATGAAGTTGTTTACTATACTTTGATCATTATTTATACAACATTTATCAGAGTTATACATATTCAACAGAGCAAATAAAATAATGCAGCAGATAGCATGATGCAAGGGTAATAATAGTAATAGTATACCAAATCTTCGTCTTCATCCTCCAGAATAGATCTTCAAAAATCTGAAAAACTCAGGACTGACCCGAGCGTAATGAAAAGACAACACTCGAGGCAGGACTAAAATATCCTTATGAAAGTTAAATCAATCGTAAATAAATATGAGTGTAACGGCGTTAGAGATGTTTACGGGGTTTGACATCTCATATCCAGTGTCAACGTGCGTGCAATAACTCAAGAGATGTTACGGGATTTTCCATTTCTTAAGGATCCGTTAAACTATCTACTATGTAGTAATGTACGCTAAGTAGATAATGCCTATCAGTAATATAAAGTATCAAAATAGCGTTAAGGCGTTACCATAATCCCCCTTAACACATTTTTATAATGCCATGGTCTATACAGCACCGTAAGCCCCACCGTAAACTGGTGGTTATCAGAGGGTACCCCATAGGTATAACACAAAACATAACGTAGTGGTCGCGAATAGGATAATCAGTATGACAAGGTACATGAGGCGATACCAACTAGGATACTAGTAGTTGCGTGATACGGACTGATGTTGAGCATAGCCAGCAGCTACCCCAACACCGCGAAACAACACTCCCAAATCAACGGGTGCACCCAAATCGAATCACAAATGTAATAGATATGGTATCGAAGAAGTGTGTCCGCTAGAGATGGCGAACCTCAATAGCCCGACGCGGCTCCTGTTTTAGTCATGTCAGGGGTCATCCAATATCGTTCTCTTTCTTCAGTCAACGCGTTCACCAAACTATCCACTTCATTCTGGATCAACACTCCGCATATAATAGTTATTAAAGTGGTTTTGGGTATCGACAGAGAGTATGTCCATATCCGATCCCGGTCTCTTTAATAACTACGTATTATTACACCGTTGGCTCCTTTACATTTCAAATCGATTCATAATTGATATCAAAATATCATATTCGCTTCTAAAATCAAATCCATTTCAAATATCATCGTATCTATTCAAATGCAAGATTCCGTTTCAAAAATCATTTTCGCATCAATATCTCATTTCGATTTCAAAATCATTTCGGATTTCAATTTAGGTTGCAACTTCATTTAACCCAATTGTATTTAAATTAAAGATTTAAATATAAACATTCCACCATATTGACCAACTTAGAATTTTAGAAAAATAGTTTTAAGTAGTTTAAAAGTAGTTTTAAATAATTAAAATAGCTAAAAATATTTAAAATCCCAAAATGGATTTAAAATAGATAAATTAGTTTAAAATAATTTAAATTGGGTTAAGTAGATTTAAAATAGATCAAAATAGTTTAAGTATTCAAAATGATTTATATAACCGAGTAATTTGGAAAACAAAATAAAACAGCTTCAAAACCAATCCATTTCAATTATAACTTCCCAATTCAAATCAATTTCAATTTCCATTCTACCGATTCAATTTCGATTTCAATTCAAATCAATCAACTTTGACTTCAATTTAATTCAATTTTACATTCACCTTCAATTTATTCAATTTCAATTTATATCGATTTAGAGCTTGATTTTTCAAAATATCAATTTATAACACTTAACAAATTATCCTTCAATATTCAAGTTTAAATCCAAATTTCAAATATGATTCAATTCCAAGCTCGATTTCAAAATATCATTTTTATATCGCTTTTACTTAGTTATATTCAAAGCTCGAATTAAGGTTAAATCTTTAAACAAATCAATTTTCGAAATTCAATCATATCCCGATTTTAAATTCCAAAGTCTCCACTTTAATTATTTAACAACTTCCTTTAACCAAAATTTATTTCAACATTCCAAACTCAAATTTTCGATAAATTCGATTTCTATAAATTGATTTCTATTTATAACTTTTAAATCAAAACATTTAAATAAATTTCAAATCGACGATTTTAATTTTTTATTGATTTAGCCAATTCGGTGTCCGTATATAATTTTCTATCCTATGGCCAAGTAATTATTTATTTCAATTAAATGTCCGGGATGAATATATATCACTTAAATCAAATCACAGTTTCATATGTATGCATAACAGGTTTCATATAAGCAAATAAAGATCCAAAAATTCAAATATCAACCAATAGCATCCATCGAAATAAATCATCCAATAGACAATACAATTCATGGCAATTTCTTAGTTATCAATGTCAGGTAATTTAATCGCAATTCAATTTTAATTTCAATTTAACTGTCAATTTAATTTTCAACGGTTAATTCAAATGACAATCTATATGAAAAATAAATTTTATCAAACAACGACAAATAAAATCATAACACTTCATAATGTCAAATTTAACTAGCATAAAGATATTTAGTACGTTGTGAGCGTTATAAAACACTCACCTTGATTTCAATGTAGTTCCAGCGTTTTATTTCGAATAAAATTAAACGAGCGTTTAATTTTACCCGAAATTTTCACCAGCTCCAAACGACTCCAATCCAGTTCCATAGCGTATTGTTCGTCCATATGAACCCAACGCAACTGGTTTCGTGCATTTTCGACCTCGTATGAAAAAGATATGAATTTTTAAACATTACACGAATTTAAAATAAACTAAGTTAACATTTCTTTATTTTTATATACCCTAGCCTATCCGGACCGTCCATCTCAAAGCCTGCAAATCCAAGCCGCATGTTTTTTATTCTTCCTTCATGTTTTCTCCAGGTCACAAGAACCCACTCACGTCGTTACCTAGTGTTGAATGCCGCAACCACCTCGCTACACGAAACTCCATCACACTACCGCCAAATCGAAGCCCACCTCGCGAGCCACCATCGGCCAGGAGATAGTGAAGCTCGGTTGTCCCTAGGCCCCTCGATTTGCGTGCGAACAGCCGGCCTTTGCACTCAAATTGCCGTTGAATCATTCGCCCAAACTCGATCTCCACCGTTGAACTCATAGATCACATCGCGATCTACAATATTGTAGTTGAAAACTTTTTGAAATTGTGAACGGATTTAAAGAATTTGAGGGGAGAAGAACTGACATTTTTGGCCATTGGTTGTAGAGGAGGCGGCTGGCTCCAAAACCCTAGCTATTTATTTATTTATTTATTTTGTTTGTGAATAAAGGGGGTCTATTTATAGAAATTTATCGAAACACTATTCATCCCGGGTTTTCCGAACTCCGATTTACGCGCGGTGACCGGTGTTTCTAGGGTTTATCCCGCGTTCCGAACACAATGGAATAGGTTTCGGAAGCAAATTCGATCATCTGTGCGAGTTACGGAAATAAACGATCGATTTTAAATTAAATCGATTAAACGAATTTCTAGGCGTTTTGGCTCGCCCCGTACAAACGGTAAATCCGATTGACACGAAATTTGGAATCTTACAATAATATCACGTTACGGATCCGATGAAATTGGTTTCATCGAAATTCGAGACTGTTTGAAAAATGGCTATTTTAACTCGTCAAATTAATATTAAAATATTCAATTTTCACAAATTTACTTTTAATTCGATTTTAAAAGTTCTACAATTTCATTCTAACTTTAATATGATAAAATAAAATTTTACACATCATTTTTAATCATATTAAACCCGTTATTCAATTATCCAATAAATTCCTATTTTAAAATCTTATTAACTCTATTATAATCCCAATATAACTTACATTCACTTTGGAAACCAATTTGAATCATATTAAATCAAATTTCAATTATTCACTCTATTTTCATATACTAAATTTTCAATATCAAATTAATCGTATCAAATTCGGAATTTAATTATTCAAACATTTGTAATATTAAATTTAAACAAATTTGATTATTCTTAAATCGCTACCTTTTGAAATATTCAAAACGAACTTATAAAATTTAACCTTTAAAACTAATTCACATCTTAGAACACTATTTCCATTTTATAGTAATTCAATTATTCAATAAGTTTTAAATATTTACTTTAAACAATTTACATGTTCAATAATCGATTATTTTGATTTTAAATAGATTTTACTTATCAATCAATTACTCTATTATACCCAATGAATTCAACATTTATTACCCTATCCAACTATTGATTGCAATGGCATTCACTAAGTAGCATTTATTTTTCATTACTTGGATAATTGTTGTTGCAATTCATTCCAGTTATTATTATTCCAAACGAATTACAAAATTTTTTCTAACATTAAATCACGAAATCTTATTAAATTAGCTATTTTAATTATCGAAAATTTACGGGTCGTTACACTCTCCCCCACTCAAAAATTTTCATCCCCGAAAAAGAAAAAGAAGGGAAAGGAACTAAGTATAGAATTCAACATTAGATATATTTTATTCAAAGTTGCCAACTTATAAACAATGAAATTCCATTTATAAAGTTATAACTACGCTTCCACTAAGTCACTCCGAACGGCTTTCCAACTTTAAAAGTTAGTTATCAAAACAAGTTATAAAAATTTTTTAAAACTTGAAAAATTTTCTAACACCCGGATTTACGGAAAATTTCGGCAGAGTCTCCTTTGCGCGGTTCGATCGGAAAAAAAAATGACAATATATATATCACAAATATACATCTCATCAAGTGATGATGCATCCCGCAGGGAAAAAAGTGTAAAAGTACGGTATGTAATCCGAGATATGTACCTTATATATTATTAGCGAGCATATACGGCTAATATAGCGCGAAAGCGAGCTCCAAATGCGAAGCAAGCGCAATCCGCGCCTACTAAACACTCAACAAACCATGAGAAACATGCATATAGGAAAATAATATCAATATACATCATATAGCAACATAACAACTACATATGCCAACATAGCAAATGCAACAAAAGCAACAAGTGCCACCATCAATCAACTATCATCCAATGAATCCATAACCAATCAATATAAATTCACTTCTCATTAATATTTATTGACTTGGTTTCAATTTTAATCACAGTTGATTCATTAACGTTGGATTTTCCTAACAGTCATTCTTAATTCAATTAGTTAACATTCACTAATTTATATTTACATTAGTTCACTTCCAATTTGAATCAAATTAAATTCTATTTAAGTTCATTTAACTTCCAATTTGGTTTCAATGGTTTATAGCTTTCAATTTCATTAACACTTAATGAATTTATATAAAATCAACTAACAATCATATAACAACCAAATCATACCCAACATAACCAAATTATAAATTTTGCATTCAATTTGGTTTATCTCTTTCAATTCCAATTTATTCTTATCCATACCAAATTCTTTTGTTTACATTTACTTCATATTCAGTTTCAGATAATAACCAATTTATTTGCGGAACATTTTATTAATGCAGAACATTTTATTAGTCATCACTTTAATTTATAGTCATTCCATAAAAGTCTAACTTCTTATATATGACTTTTCTTAGTTTATAGTTATCTCAAAAGTTGCAAATCGATCTTCACATATTTGGCATCTTAAATTTCCAATATTAACTTTTAATTAAGTCCGTAAGCCATACATATATCATCCGTGAGCAATATCAATCTAATCGCTTATTCGATCACACAATTTCACTTCCAACTAGTATCGTTCACCCGACTCTCTAGTGCGGACTCAGATTTGGTTCCTTGATTGGAAAATGTTACTCTCCTTGCATAGCTATATACTATGATAGAGAATTCCAGAATCAAATTAAAAATCCATATCTAGGGTTCGCCGTCGAAAATCGAGTGAAAAATCCTAACTTGGATCGATATAAGTCATCTCGAAATTTTGTGTTCGAATTTGGATCAAATCGTTATGCGAATAAAACAATATACTTACAATCTCACGTATTACCTTCCGATGGATTTCTATCCAATTTATCTATACTAAATTATTCTATTGACTTCTATTTTTTTCCCACTTAATTACTCACAAACCATTATTCAGTTCGTATAGTCATTTCTTTATATAGCATATTCTTTAACATTATCTTTTCTTAAACATCATATCAAAAATTTGCTTACTCAAGTTCATTTTAAACATTCTATATAATTTAATTAAACTCAATTTCTTTTCCCAATTGATTCTTAGCTATACCAAATTCTTTTGTTTACATTTATTGCATTTTCATAATTTCAGTTAAGAACGAATTCATTTGTGGAACATTCTATTAACCGGCACTTTAGTTTATTAATCATCCTATAAAAGTCTACCCTCTCATAAATGACTCTTCTTAGTTTACAGTTATCTTAAAGGTTACAAATTCAATCTTTTTTTTACAATCCCTTTGCAATTTATATTTATTTTCTATAACCAATTTACCAAGATATAATACGATTCATTTATCTTCTTTCTTAAGTTCACTTACTTGTTCCATT
Organism: Allium cepa; assembly: GCA_030765085.1. Taxonomy (NCBI): domain Eukaryota; kingdom Viridiplantae; phylum Streptophyta; class Magnoliopsida; order Asparagales; family Amaryllidaceae; genus Allium; species Allium cepa. The sequence goes on along the minus strand of CM060941.1, from coordinate 268,052,061 downwards.
TATCCATTCATCATTTCATGTTATATTTTAGTATATATAATTTTTATCACAATCAAAATTTTCCATTTATATACATTTTAATTCCCTTTTGAGTTTTCCTTACTTGTATATTTCAATTACTTTCAGGTTCTGTTTATTTATACAATATCTCATTACATATCCAAAACATCGTTTTAACTTTTAACATTTGGTAAGTCTTGTTATATGTTATCAGAATGTAATTTTGGTATTATACAAATTTATAGAATTTCATTTTACTTAATTAGAATGTTCACAAATTTAATTTGTTTAAATCCTCTTTACCTTTCAACTTTAAAGTTTTCCCAGAACATAAGCTTAGATATCTTAATCCTCTTATTTTATAAATTTTGGTTATTCACATTTCATTCAAATAATTTGAAAATTACTAATTAACACAACTTAAGAAATTTAAATTCCCGGTTCTTTTCAAATCGTTTGAAATAAACATATACAATTATATCCCTTTTTATTTATATAACAAACATACCTTTAGAGTTTAAACTAAAACCCATTTACCCAAAATAATTTCGAAGAAAAGCAAAGCTTTTTAGAAGTCTTCCCCACTTTGAGACTCGAAAATGAACGTCGATGATGCTGCGCAGTCATCACCGAAATTATTTTCCAGCGACAGAAGAGAGGAGTACTGTATTCATTCCTTCTTAAAATCCTTTCAAAAGATTTCTCATAAATATTTTCTAACTAATATCACATTATATTTTCTTCAAAGCTTTGAAAACCATTGTCAAAACCTCCGGGTCTTAAATTCAATATTTTCCAATTTAAATCTATTTTAATTTATAAGTCACCTTTATAAACTATTTTTACAAAATTTTACTTTCTTAAAATATTCCACAAGTTGTTTTATCATTGTTCATTTTGTAATTCACCTTATTTATTTAAATTACAATATCCAATTAATGATAATAACAAATATTTTCATTCCTAACAACCAGGTAAGCTAGATAAGTCACAATAATTTCTGAAAATTTTCTTTATATATAAAATATAATTAGAGCAAAATTATTTCATTTACCCAATTTCAAAACAATACTATGTCGAATTGTTCTGTTTAAGTGTTTAGAGATCCCTATCAATGACGTTAATTACTCGTATTGACCAGAATCCATAAGCCACTCAACAAATCAACTGACACAATAACAAACATTTTATATCACTAACAAATACGCTCTCTCATATGTATACACTCAGCGACTCATCATAGGGTATTACTACCCTATTTATAAAGAGTCAGACCCCATAAAGCAAAGATTATCGCTAAACCAAAGCTCTGATACCAACTGTAACGACCCGCCTTTTTGGACAGTTTAAATCGACGATCAAATACACATGTCAATTCCAAACCATTCAAAAGGGCAGATGGTTATTGGGGTAAATAAGAAAAGAAGAGGAAAGAGAAATAAAAGAAAGGAAACAACACAGAATCTTGCAGCGGAACGATAAAATATAATAATCAAATAAACAGTTCATGAAGTTGTTTTCTATACTTTGATCATTATTTATACAACATTTATCAGAGTTATACATATTCAACAGAGCAAATAAAATAATGCAGCAGATAGCATGATGCAAGGGTAATAATAGTAATAGTATACCAAATCTTCGTCTTCATCCCCCAGAATAGATCTTCAAAATCTGAAAAACTCAGGACTGACCCGAGCGTAATGAAAAGACAAAACACTCGAATCAAGACTAAAATATCCTTATGAAAGTTAAATCAATCGTAAGTAAATATGAGTGTAACGGCGTTAGAGATGTTTACGGGGTTTGACATCTCATATCCAGTGTCAACGTGCATGCAATAACTCAAGAGATGTTACGGGATTTTCCATCTCTTAAGGATCCGTTAAACTATCTACTATGTAGTAATGTACGCTAAGTAGATAATGCCTATCAGTAATATAAAGTATCAAAATAGCGTTAAGGCATTACCATAATCCCCCTTAACACATTTTTATAATGCCATAGTCTATACAGCACCGTAAGCCCCACCGTAAACTGGTGGTTATCAGAGGGTACCCCATAGGTATAACACAAAACATAACGTAGTGGTCGCGAATAGGATAATCAGTATGACAAGGTACATGAGGCGATACCAACTAGGATACTAGTAGTTGCGTGATCCGGACTGATGTTGAGCATAGCCAGCAGCTACCCCAACACCGCGAAACAACACTCCCAAATCAAGGGGTGCACCCAAATCGAATCACAAATGTAATAGATATAGTATCGAAGAAGTGTGTTCGCTAGAGATGGCGAACCTCAATGGCCCGGCGCGGCTCCTGTTTTAGTCATGTCAGGGGTCATCCAATATCGTTCTCTTTCTTCAGTCAACGCGTTCACCAAACTATCCACTTCATTCTGGATCAACACTCCGCGTATAATAGTTATTAAAGTGGTTTTCGGTATCGACAGAGTGTATGTCCATATCCGTTCCCGGTCTCTTTAATAACTACATATTATTACACCGTTGGCTCCTTTACATTTCAAATCGATTCATAATTGATATCAAAATATCATATTCGCTTCAAAAATCAAATCCATTTCAAATATCATCGTATCTATTCAAATGCAAGATTCCGTTTCAAAAATCATTTTCGCATCAATATCTCATTTCGATTTCAAAATCATTTCGGATTTCAATTTAGGTTGCAACTTCATTTAACCCAATTCGTATTTAAATTCAAGATTTAAATATAAACATTCCACCTTATTGACCAGCTTAGAATTTTAGAAAAATAGTTTTAAGTAGTTTAAAAGTCGTTTTAAATAATTAAAATAGTTAAAAATATTTAAAATCCCAAAATGGATTTAAAATAGATAAATTAGTTTAAAATAATTTAAATTGGGTTAAGTAGATTTAAAATAGATCAAAATAGTTTAGGTATTCAAAATGGTTTATATAACCGAGTAATTGGAAAACAAAATAAAACAGCTTCAAAACCAATCCATTTCAATTATAACTTCCCAATTCAAATCAATTTCAATTTCCATTCTACCGATTTAATTTCGATTTCAATTCAAATCAATCAACTTTGACTTCAATTTAATTCAATTTTACTTTCACCTTCAATTTATTCAATTTCAATTTATATCGATTTAGAGCTTGATTTTTCAAAATATCAATTTATAACACTTAACAAATTATCCTTCAATATTCAAGTTTAAATCCAAATTTCAAATATGATTCAATTCCAAGCTCGATTTCAAAATATCATTTTTATATCGCTTTTACTTAGTATTATTCAAAGCTCGAATTAAGGTTAAATCATTAAACAAATCAATTTTCGAAATTCAATCATATCCCGATTCTAAATTCCAAAGTCTCCACTTTAATTATTTAACAACTTCCTTTAACCAAAATTTATTTCAACATTCCAAACTCAATTTTTCGATAAATTCGATTTCTATAAATTGATTTCTATTTATAACTTTTAAATCAAAACATTTAAATAAATTTCAAATCGATGATTTTAATTTTTTATTAATTTAGCCAATTCGGTGTCCGTATATAATTTTCTATCCTATGGGCAAGTAATTATTTATTTCAATTATATGTCACGGGTGAATATATATCACTTAAATCAAATCACAGTTTCATATGTATGCATAACAGGTTATATGTAAGCAAATAAACATCCAAACATTCAAATATCAACCAATAGCATCCATCAAAATAAATCATCCAATAGACAATACAATTCATGGCAATTTCATAGTTATCAATGTCAGGTAATTTAATCGCAATTCAATTTTAATTTCAATTTAACCGTCAATTTAATTTTCAACGGTTAATTCAAATGACAATCTATATGACAATTAAATTTTATCAAACAACGACAAATAAAATCATAACAATTCATGATGTCAAATTTAACTAGCATAAAGATATTTAGTACGTTGTGAGCGTTATAAAACACTCACCTTGATTTCAATGTAGTTCCAACGTTTTATTTCGAATAAAATTAAACGAGCGTTTAATTTTACCCAAAATTTTCACTAGCTCCAAACGACTCCAATCCAGTTCCATAGCGTGATGTTCGTCCATACAAACCCAATGCAACTGGTTTCGTGCGTTTTTGACCTCGTATGAAAAAGATATGAATTTTTAAACATTACACGAAATTAAAATAAACTAAATTAACATTTCTTTATTTTTATATACCCTAGCCAATCCGGACCGTCCATCTCAAAGCCTGCAAATCCAAGCCGCATGTTTTTTCTTCTTCCCTCACGTTTTCTCCAGGTCGCAAGAACCCACTCACGTCGTTACCTAGGGTTGAATGCCGCAACCACCTCGCTACACGAAACTCCATCACACTACCGCCAAATCGAAGCCCTCCTCGCGAGCCACCATCGGCCAGGAGATAGTGAAGCTCGGCTGTCCCTAGGCCCCTCGATTTGCGTGTGAACGGCCGGCCTTTGCACTCAAATTGCCGTTGAATCATTCACCCAAACTCGATCTCCACCGTTGAACTCATAGATCACATCGCGATCTACAATATTGTAGTTGAAAACTTTTTGAAATTGTGAACGGATTTGAAGAATTTGAGAGGAGAGGAACTGACATTTTCGGCCATTGGTTATAGAGGAGGCGGCTGGCTCCAAAACCCTAGATATATTTTTTTGTTTGTGAATAAAGGGGGTCTATTTATAGAAATTTATCGAAACACTATTCATCCCGGGTTTTCCAAACTCCGATTTACGCGCGGTGACCGGCGTTTCTAGGGTTTATCCCGCATTCCGGACACAATGGAACAGGTTTCGGAAGCTAATTCGATCATCTGCGCGAGTTACGGAAATAAACGATCGATTTTAAATTAAATCGATTAAACGAATTTCTAGGCGTTTTGGCCCGCCCCGGACAAACGGTAAATCCGATTGACACGAAATTTGAAATCTTACAATAATATCACGTTACGGATCCGATGAAACTGGTTTCGTCGAAATCCAAGATTGTTTGAAAAATGGCTATTTTAACTCGTCAAATTAATATTAAAATATTCAATTTTCACAAATTTACTTTTAATTCGATTTTAAAAGTTCTACAACATCATTCTAACTTTAATATGATAAAATAAAATTTTATACATCATTTTTAATCATATTAAACCCGTTATTCAATTATCCAATAAATTCCAATTTTAAAATCTTGTTAACTCTATTATAATCCCAATATAACTTACATTCACTTTGGAAACCAATTTGAATCATATTAAATCAAATTTCATTTATTCACTCTATTTTCATATACTAAAATTTCAATATCAAATTAATCATATCAAATTCGGAATTTAATTATTCAAACATTTGTAATATTAAATTTAAACAAATTTGATTATTCTTAAATCGCTATCTTTTGAAATATTCAAAACGAACTTATAAAATTTAACCTTTAAAACTAATTCACATCTTAGAACACTATTTCCATTTTACAGTTATTCAATTATTCAATAAGTTTTAAAAATTTACTTTAAACAATTTACATGTTCAATAATCGATTATTTTGATTTTAAATAGATTTTACTTATCAATCAATTACTCTATTATACCCAATGAATTCAACATTTATTACCCTATCCAACTATTGATTGCAATGGCATTCACTAAGTAACATTTATTTTTCATTACTTGGATAATTATTGTTGCAATTCATTCCAGTTATTATTATTCCAAACGAATTACAAATTTTTTTCTAACATTAAATCACGAAATCTTATTAAATTAGCTATTTTAATTATCGAAAATTTACGGGTCGTTACAGGAATTATTTCTTCATCGTCATTAGGACAATGGTTAAGAAATTTTCATCAAATGAAACACGTAAACTTTCTTCAATTGTGTTAGTATGTTTATTAAAAATTCTATACGCCTTGCTACGATCCGAATATCCAACAAAGATTCCTTCATCGGCCTTTGGGTTGAATTTTCCCAAATTATCTTTTGTGTTTAATATAAAACATTTTGATCCGAAAGTTTTAAAGTATGATACTTTAGGTTTTCTTCCAAAAAATATTCAAAACAAGTATGTTTATTCATATGTCGTATGGTCACTCGATTCAAAACATAACAAGCCGTAGCAATAGCTTCAGGCCAAAAATGTTTTGGTAAACCACTACTATTTAATAATGTTCGTGCATATTAGATTTTTTTCTACTACATCATTTTGTTGAGGTGTGCGGGGAGAAGAAAAATTATGAGTTATGCCCTTTTTATTACAAAAATTTGTAAAAAGATCATTTTCGAATTCTCCAACGTGATCACCCCGAATATTCTTAAGTTTCAAATTCATTTGATATTTAATTCTTTTAGCAAAAATTTTAAACATTCCAAAGGTGTCACTTTTTCGTTTTAAAAATAAAGTCCATGTAAATCTTGGAAAATCATCAACTATTACGAAAACATATTTACTGTGATTTATAGATCGTACTTGAGTTAGACCAAATAAATCTAAATATAATAATTCTAATGGTAGTTTTGTAATTGTTTTAGATTTAAAAGAGCTTTTCTTTAGTTTTCCGATTTGACAATAGTCACATAAATTTTCTACTTTATAATTTATTTTAGGAAATCCTCTAACTAGCTCATATTTTGCTAATTTATTAATATATTTAAAATTAATATGACAGACTCGTTTATGCCACAACCATGGATCGTCATGTTTAGCGGTTAAGCACAAATTTGAATTTGATTAATTCATATTTAATACATAAATATTTTTGTTTCTAAAAGCCTCAAAGATAAGTTGTTTGTCATTGTTGAAAATATTACATCTATCTTTTTCAAAATTTATTTGAAAACCTTTATCGCATAATTGACTAATGCTAAGAAGGTTGTGTTTTAAATTTTATACTAACAAAACATTTTTAATAATAAGAGAGTTAGAAATACCAGAGTTGATGATTTCTCCGATGCCAATGACGTATCCTTTTGAGTTATCTCCAAAAGTTACCATTCCACCATCGATGTATGTTATATTTGATAACATTTTTGAGTTTCCGATCATATGCTTGGAGCATCCACTATCAAGAATCCATTTCTCTTTATTTTTTATTTTGGGTACCTGCAAAATAAAAAATGATTTACTTGGCACCCATATGCTTTGCTAGGTTCCTAGATGTTAGGAGGAGCAGGTAGCCATACCCAAGAAGGTTTGGTAGCTATATGAACATAATTTTTATTATAGACTAACGTTATCTAGAAAATATTAATCAGTTTTTGTCTAATCAAAGTATTATTTGTCTTAGGGATCCAAATTTTCATATTTTTGGTATTCGTATTAGACTTAGGTGATTTTTTAGTCTTTTGATAGATAAAACTATATTTCTTAGTATTATTCCCTTTTAGTTCGGAATATTTTTAAATCCTATTCCATTTCTATTACCTTACGGTTTTGAAGTTTTTATAAGATTTTCCAACTCTTATTTTCCTTTATTAAATTTTGAAACATTATTTGTAATTTTATCTAATTTTCATTTTAATTCTAAATTTTCAATTTTCAACGTTTCCATATTACTTTTCAAGTTGATATTTTCTTTTAACAGGTTATCCTTTTCTAGTCTAATTTTTTCAAAATCATTAGATATAGTCTTATTTTCAACTAAACTACTTTTATTTTTTTCTTGAGATAATTTTTTTCCCTCTTCTAAGATAATTTTTTCATCTTTTAATATTCCTACTTCAAATTCTAATTTATTTATTTTGGCTATATGTTCTTTATTCAATTTTATAATTTGTCTAAATTTATCATCTAATTCCACGCTAAGTTCTAATAATTCATCATAGCTAAGTTCGGGACACACCTCATCAGTTTGTGCCATAAAACATACATTAGCTTGTTCTCCGTCACTGTCCGATGATGATGAAGAATCCGAGTCATGCATGTTACTTTGGAAGCTTTCTTCTTTGTGAATATTTCAAATTTGCAGTTCTTTTTATCATTATTGAGCTTAAGATAATCTTTCTTCATATGTCCAAATTGATCACATTCATAGAATTTGATTGACGTTTGATTTATAGAGCTTGTTTCCCTTCTTTTTGAAATCTGGTCATTTTCCTAAATTTCTTGAATTTGTTGTAGTTTTTGGTAATAAATACGATTTCTTCTTTGTCTAAGTCGGAATCTTCATTTTTGTTGGGAATGCTATGTTTCTCTTCTTCGAATTTTGTTCTTTTCTTGCCTGCAAATTAGCTTCATAGGATATTAAATTTCATATCAATTCTTAAACTAAGAGAGTTGAGAGATCATTATATTCTTCGATAGCTGATACTTTTATTTCCCACTCAGGAGTTAAAGAATTGTGTACTCTAGATATTAAGTCAAAATTTATGAATTTGACTCCAAGTGCCATTAAATCGTGTTGAAAGTTTTGGAATCTAGAGTACATGTCTACTACAGATTTATTTTGTTTCATTTTAAATGATGAAAATTGATTTTGTAAAATTGAAATTTTAGTTTGTTTAACTTTGTTTGTGCCTTCGTGTGTAACTTGTAAGGTACGCCAAATATCATGTGCAGTGTTACATAACATGACACGTGAAAATTCATTCTTATCTAATGAAAAAAATAAAACATTCACAGCTTTGGCATTATTAGAAGATGCAGTTTTTGGTGCATCATTCCATGTGTTCATAGTAGTGTCAGGTGCTTCATATTTATTTTGAGTGGCTGACCAAATTTCTAATCCATTAGCTTCCATAAAAATTCTCATACATGTTGATTAATATGCATAATTAGAACCATTAAAAAGTAGGGGACGTGTTATGGATTGTCCTTCTTGAAAAATACTTCCCATATTAAGTGATTCAAATAAGTGTTACTGTACTTTGATCAAACACTGCTCTGATACCAATTGAAAGTCTACGTGGTTGATCGTGTAACATATATGCAAGTATATGTGACAAATATACGATGTATCTAAAACAATATTAATCTAAGTAAATATAGAATAAGCACACCAGGATTTTATACTGGTTCAGACCTTCCGTCTGTTCTAGTATAACACGGATGTTGACCTGTTAGTACGTTTATTTCCAATATATCTCTAAGGAATATTATCTATGAGAAACGTGTATATGGAAGAGTGAATATATGTAAGAATCGCTAGAGTGCAGAGATCAAGAATATAGTATAGAATCAGAAAGCATAAGAGGGAAAGGTAAGTAAGTTAAGTTATGTTCTCTTGATTCTTGATGCTATATATAGTTGCAGATAGGTATCTTGAGTAGTTGCATCCATTAACGAACGTTCTTCACTTGCTTCTATTGATGACGAAGAGTTGCAGCGAAAAGGTCCATTCGAATGTGGCAGTTGAAATTCATATTTGAAATCCGAGTTTGAAATCAGATGTCTGGTAGACGTCTGATATTATATATATTTTTGAATATAGTAGTAGATCAAACATTTGAGTGCAATTGCCAAAGGTATGATTCAGCCTGCCTATTGTTCTAGAGAACTGTTTCAGACGTCTGGCTTATGCATCCAAATGTCTGCTATTATGCATATCAGTTTTTGTGCCCTTTTTCCTGTGCTTCTTTGTTCCTATCGACTTGTAGTCTCTTGTAGTGTCCTTTGAGCCTTGTTCTTGTCTTTCTAGTGATGTTGTTCTAGCAAGTACATGTGTGTGTGTATATATATATATGTATATGTATATGTATATGTATGTATGTATATTCAATTTCCATTGTATAGTTGTTGTCAACGAAACCGTAGAGGAAAACTCAACCAAGTGCAAATGGTCTTCCCATGACCTACTAAAATCTAGTATACAAGATCTCAATAAATCTTTGAGTACCTTATTGAATCTCTCTCTTCCCATCCGTCTGTGGATGATAAGCAGTACTCATCTTAAACTTAGTACCTAATACCTCTTGTAGACTCCTTCAGAATTCACTGATTAACAAATCATATTTTTGACAGACTATACTACTAGGAATCCAATGTAGTCTAATAATATTCTTCGTAAACAACTTAGCCAATACTGGTGCCGTCATGGTTGACTTAATGGGAAAAAAATGTGTACTCTTGGTTAGTCCATCCACTATGACTCATATACTTTCATTTCTCCTAATCTTCCTTAGCAACCCATCAATCAAGGCCGTGGATATTGAATCTCATTTCCAACTGGTATATCTAAAGGCTGAAGTAAACCACTGGGCTTCTAATGCCCGGCTTTAACTTGTTGGAAATTAACACACTGATTTACCCTTAAGACTACATCCCTTTTCATACCATCATAGAGGAGATTTTTCTTCATATCCTTATACATCTTAGTTGCCCCGAGATGTATAATAAATTTCGATTGCTGAAACTCCCTAAGAACTTCCTTTCTTGGGTCACCAAATTTGGAAACATAACTATCCTTTCTTCCTTAACCATCCCCTTTGGTCGAGACTAAAATCTTTCAAATCATTAACCTCGGTTCCAATTTCCAACCTTCTAATGTTTTTGTCTATGATTGGATCATCTCTTTGCTTAGAAGAAATCCTCTCGATCAATACTGGTCGAATTTCCAAGCTAGGCAACATAGCAGTACTTTGACAAGAAATAAAAGTCTAATTACACACTAAAAGTAGTCAACACCTCCAAATCCTTCCATCCTGCCAATATAGCTAACAACACACTATGATTTTTTCTACTAAGTGCATCTGCAACTTTATTTCCTTCCCCCGACATATACTCAATACCAAATCATAAGCTGCTAAAAACTCCAACCATCTCCGCTGTCTCATATTCAACTCTTTCTAAGAGAATAAATACCTCAAAGACTTATGATCTGTATACAACTCAAATCTTTCTCCTAAGAAGTAGTGTCTCCACACTTTCAATGCAAAAATCACCGCTACCAACTCTAAATTATGAGTCGAATATTTAACTTTATGTGGCTTGAGCTGTGGAGAAGTGTAGGCAATCACTTTACCCCTTTGCATTAACATTGCTCCTAATCCAGTTCCATACTTATTTATATACACCACCAAAACCCGATTCCCATATGGAACAACTAACACATGCACATTGGTCAATAAATGCTTTAACTCAAGCAACGTTTCCTCATATTTATCAGACCAATTAAACTTTACATTCTTCCTGGTTAGTTTAGTCAAGGGTACTACTATCCGCAAGAAATCCTTGACGAATATCCAGTAATAGCCAGCCAATCCGAGAAAAATCCTTATCTCGGTCACCATCACGGTTCTTGTCCAATTATTTACAACTTTAATCTTAGCTGGATCTACTAATAACGCTTTCTGTAAAAATACATGAATAATAAAATTCACCTCTCTTTTACAGAAATGAAACTTTGAAAACATTGCTTTTAGTTGATGCTGTCTTAACGTCTCAGGCACTATTATAAGATGAATCTCATGATCTCTTTCATCCTTAGAGTATATCAGAATGTCATCAATGAATACTGACACGGACCTATCCAAGTGCTCTCAGAAAATTAGATTCATCAAGTCTACGAAGAAAGAAGATTACCTAAGAAACTATAGAGACCACGATAGAGATCACAAAAAGCAACCGCACTCTCCGAGGGGTTTCAACTCTCATCACCTTAGACGACAATCTCTACCAAGCTGTTCACAAGAAACTCACTCTTACAGAAGCCATTCTTGGGCAAGGTGAACTCCATCGCTACCTCTTGTTTCCTAGGCTCCTATTGTAAGCTCCATCTTGACTTCTCTAGCTCTCGTATCTACTGCCTTAGGCAAGCCAACCCCCGCCATTCCTCTCGTCTAGACTTCTCAAAAGACATGAAATTCACAATTTATCTCTACATCGCTCGCCGCTTCTTACCCTCACAATCCAGCAAAAGAAATTACAGTCATCACCATGCCCACTCCTCTAATTACTGCTTCACTCACTCCTCCATTGGTGATGCGGCTCCAACATTCTGTAATGGATTCGACCGAGGTCCCTTTCAACTATAATCTCATAAACGTCCTTGAAAAAGGCATGGGTATCGGACTGTCCATCTACCATACCATGGTGGAGCAGTACAAAATTATAGGAAGCTGGTTGTGCACCTTTTTGACCTTAATAAAGTGAGTTGCCTTCGACTCGAGACGGTTGAGAAAGAAGCACAAGATGATAAAAGGATAAGAATAAACTTATGCCTCACTCTCGAGATAAAGGCTAAAGAGATTTTGAGTGAAAAGAACAAGGTGCTTAATGATAATTCGTGGATATTGAAGCTAAAATCTCCTAAGAAATCAAGAAGAACAAGGATTTTAAGGAGGAAATGGAAGGCATCATATTCCGCTTCTACATAAACATGTCAAGTCTAAGGGGCTCATATGGCTTGGAGACACATACCCTCAAACCCTCATAGATGTATACATTGACATTGTTAGAGATGAAAGAGATAAGGTAGAAGAGAAGGGTAAAAAAATTAACAAACTCATGTATGCCTCTTTCCATTAAAGTAGATTGGAACCCTTAAGAAGGGAAAAACAAAGCGAGATGAAGAGATTGCAGCACAAACAACCACTGGGGGACCTGCTACATCATCCTTGGAGGATTCTGCCGAAGCATTCCATCTGCTACTACCGAGGAGCCCTAATTGTAGATTTCAACTACCACAACGGTCAACTCTAAGGTTGATCTCCGTGCTACTACCTTTAAGGCTACAAGCTAGTATCCCCTCAGCTCTTTACATCCCAACTGATCCAATAACATCTTCAATTTTGGAACAAAGGTAGATCATTCATGTATCCACCATGCTCATCTCCACATCTAAAGTTATTTCCACGAATACTCGAGTACTAAAAAGACTTGTGAAGTCCAGTAAAGACAAAGTCAATCTTTATTAATTTATCTGTTTTGTTTTAGGTCAGCCTCTTTCAGCACTTCTTTCCTCTATAATCATCATTATGGACCCTAATGCTTTTACAACATGGCTACACTCATTTTGTCATCTTTCGATCTAGTCATGATGTTAATTATATTGATGCCTTGAAGGAGACATATGAACTTATCACTTCCATAAATGGGGAAGAAGACGTCATCATCACACACATATTGGTTCCTGAGCCATCCATGGTAGTCAATCTGACCAAAAACACTACTATGCTACTTAAGGTAAAGATTAACCCCGATGTGATTGTTCCTCCATCAGTTTTTTCCATCTATCCATATGCCCTCATTTCCATTTGTGGCCCAAGATAACTCAACCCACCTCTGGTCCCATTCAATCGTCCTAGCGGAAACATATCACATCTACTAGCGATGTGACTTTAACCACTGAAGAAGATGTCAGATCTCTAGTGGGAAGTATGCCTTCAGAGTCCAAATGCTAGAAGCAATCCACAACAAAATCAAAGAAGTGAAGAATAAGACTTTTAGGGACTTTTTTCCCTTTTATCTCTTTTAGGGCTTCTACAGAGTTCATATTTGTACATGTTCGGCCCTATATATTGTATAGAAGAATAAAGTAATAAAAGAATTCTTGTTCGATTATTTTCTATTTACTTTTATCAAATTCTTTCTATTCTACACCTCTGTATTGTTCCTACATTTGATAATATATAAGTGCATATAATGAGTTACTTATATATTATATCTACCTATGTCAATTATCTATGTAACTAATTTATTTATTGTATCTTTGTACACATAAATAAACTTCTATATTTGCCAAGCATTGTTCCTTTATATAGCTATATTTATAATTAGTCAAACATATCCTATTTAATAGTAAACAAAATCTATTATCACATCTTGACTAAGATTATATCGCTACCCTATCATGTTTATATAATCATTAATATAACTCCATTATGTTTTACTAGCGAGAATTCAATTATTTACTAATGCTTATGTTCAAGTGTATGTGTTTGTAATGCCTATCTCTGGACATCTAACTTCAGCCTCACCTATCTCTATGCATTGGACAAAGACAAGATGTTACGGGGTAAATTATCCAATTTGGCCTTAGTCTAATTATACTCTAAAGGATTATCATGGTTTATAGGGGTTTGTCAGCACCTATCTTTGGGTATCTTGACATCTGGTTTCCAAAACACAGAATGTATGTTCATGTTACTGATCTTGTAACACAAAGTCAGAACTGATGGATACAATTCCGCTGATTCAAAATGCTAAATTTATTTCAACATCCATTAGTGAAACTCATTTCATTACATCTAATCAGAATAAATATAAATCCTATAAAAGCAAGAAGTCACGTGAAACAGCGGCGTAAATTCTCGTTGTTCAATGCCTCCAGTATTTGGTCCTCATCAATAGTGTTAGCTTGAAAGTGTCATCTTCAAGCTTCTGTCCTACCACATAGTGTCCTTCCCAATTCAAACCAAGTGCCCCCATACTCAAAATGACCCATTTCAAAACAAGGTCGCATATCTCAAAAGTAAATTTTCGAACCTTGGTATTGAACTACCTTGCTACTCATTGTTGGTGAATATCTATCCTTAAATTTCTCCCTTCTCGATTTTCCTCCACCAAGTCTAGTCGATGCTAGTAATAGCTCCATGTTTACCTCGGGATAATAATGTATCCATTTGCGAAAAGGTATTTCAGAATCATGGCTTTAATTCATTAAGTCAACCCAAATTGTGTATGTCTGATTGGAAGCTTCTAGGTTATTTGATAAGCCAACAATGCCAATGGTAGCTCATCCACCCAAATGCCCTTAACTTGCTTCATTCTCTTCTTTATGATTGGTTTGATTATATTCCTCACCACCTTCACTCATCCATTCGCTTACGGACGTGCTACCAATTAGAAGCTCTTTTCAATTCAATACTGAGCGTAGAATTTGCAAAATTCCGCATTTTCGAATTACATTCCTTTGTCCATGATAATCTTCTATTGCATTCCAAACCTACATAAAATGTTCTTCACTATGAAAATTTTCACTTCTGTCAAAGTTATCATGGTGAAGGTTTCTGTCTCAATTAATTTCATGAACTAGTCCACTGCTATGATTGTGTATTTCACTCCTCTTGTGACATTGGTAGCACTCAAATAGTATCAATTCCCCAGACCGCCAATGGCCATGGGATGAGCATCAACATAACCTCATTGGATGGGGCTCTTGGTACCTTTTAAATCTCTTGCAATTTTCACACTTTTTTGAGTACTCCTTTGCATCACGGTTGAATGTTAGCCAGAAATATCCATAGTGAAGAACCTTCTTTGCTAAATTCTTTCACCTGATGTAATCGCCTAAGTTCCATTCGTGAACAACCACTAGAATCTTCTTAGCTTCATCCTTATCAACACATCTTAACAAGGAGTAGATAAACCACTTTGAAATAAGAATCTCTCTTGCATAATGCAGCGTGATAACTTATGTAACTGCTTTTTCTTTTCATTCCGACTCTTAGGGAGAGTTCCCATTAGCAAATAATCCTTGAATGGAATCGTCCATGACTCCTTCCACCTAATCTCCAGGATTTACTCAATATCCATTTCATACATACTTTGTGATTTCAACATCTATATTAGAACGATCTCCCACAGTCATGCAACTTGCTAATTTGGCTAATGAATCTGCATTTGCATTTTCTTCTTTAGGGATGTACGTCATTGTGTAGTGCTCCATATCATCTAATAGTTCCAACACTTTGGACAATTAAGGTGAAAGTCATGCACCCTTAGCCTGGAATTCCTTATTTATCGTGTAAACCATTAGTTGGATGTCACTGTAGATATGAAGTGTCTACACTTTCAATTCCTTCGCTAAAATGAGTTCCTCTATCAATACCTCGTACTTCGCCTCATTGTTCAAAGCACAGATTCAAGTTTTAATGCCTAAAAGATCCTATGACAATCCAGGGTTCTAGAACCACTCTCGCTTTGGAATCATAATTGTTGGATGCTTTATCAACATACAGTTTCCATTAAGAAAATTTGACTCGTTCCTCTAAAATTTGACATCTACGATGTAGAATTTGGTAAAGAAATCCATCAATGCTTGTCCTTAAATCATCTTCCTAGGATTGTAAATTATTTCATTCTGATTTATCTCAATGTTCCATTTCAACGATTTCCCCAAGGTATGAGGGAGATGCAATACCCACCTAAGAGGTTGATCCATGAACACTCTTATCGAATGAACTTGAAAATAAGGTCTCACCTTTGTTGATGCTATTAACAAGCGGTATGCCAACTTCTCCAACTTCTGATATCGTTTTTGTGCACTAGTGAACCACTTACTGCTATAATATACTTGTAATTCTCCTAAATTTTAATTAACACTATTCAAGATATTTAACTGGATAAATTAAATAGAATAATGTAAATAATTAGGGAGATGAGATTAATAAATCGAATAGTCATGTCTTAATGAATGAACTAAAATAATACTTAACTAAATTTAGAAGGAGAATTTTCCTAAGGAACTTAGAAATATGGCTGCATTTTTTAGTATATATCTCTTCCTCCAGTTTAATAAACATCCATTTTCTCATTCTTAACTCCTCATTAACTTCAGCCGGCCATTAAAAGCTCCAGGAAGAGCATAAATTGAAGAAAAAGCTATGGAATTAAAGCTAGGAAATTATCTCATTCTCCTATCAACTTATTAAGGTGAATAATCATGTATATCATCTCATTTTTCTATATTTGGATCGGTTATGGTTTACACCAGATTCATGTTTGTGATTTTGGTTAGGATATAACTATTTAAACCTTTGTTTGGATAAGACATAGGTGTTTTTAAATGTTAATGTGTTAGTTAACTTGTTTTTTTTTGGTTTTGGTTAAATTATGAATTATATTGATCTTATATGCTTTGAAATTTTAATATGTTAAAATATAAGACTTAAAGGATTTTTGGTGATTTTTAAGGATTTTTCCTTATTGGTTAACTAAGGTAATTAAATTATTTATGCCCAAGGGCTAAATTGAAAAATGGCTTCCGAATTAGTTAAATTCAAAGGGAAATTGCTTTAGAAAAATATTTAGGGAAGAAGAATAGTGTTCTGATAAAAAGGTTGACTATTTTATGCTTTTAGTATTTGGAAGTACGGAAGAAGGCTCCTCAGCCAATCAAAAATAGACAAGCAAGATAGAACATCACTTTAGTAGACCCAGTTCTGCTTTTGACTCCAACAAGCCTTCTTTTACCCTTTTGACGAAGTCAAAAGGTACCTTTTGTCTAAGATGGAAGGTAAACAATTACCCTCCACCTAAGTCGAAAGGTAGGCACGGTGTTGAAGGGAAGAGGAAGGAAGGGATGGGGAGGCTGCTTCCCTTGCTTTCGAATAGAAACATAATTGCTTTCGAATAAGTTGAAAGGGGATCCTTTGACTCTATCATTTTACAGAAGACTAAATTTTTTATGTATTCAAGAAGGGGGTTCGAACGAGATCTTCGAAAGCTTAAGCCTTCAAGAGTATTGTTTTAAAATGTTTGTAAAAAGGTATTTTAATACCTTTCGGCAAAGTCGAAGAGTTAACCTTCCGTGGTTGGAAGTATACTTTCGAAGGGTTAGTTCCAACACTAGCACTTCATTGTTTTTTAATGATTTCGAAATGTTTGATTGTGAAAAGTTTGTTATTTTGAAAGGTTTTGATTTTGAAAGGTTCGATTTCGAAAGGTTTGATTTCGAAAGGTTTCAAAGGGGTTACTTTCAATGATTGCAAAAGGTTTTGAGTTTCACTGCATTCGAAAGGTTTATAAATGGTTTAATAAGAGGGGATACCCCAGGCTTTCTACAAGGTCAAAAGGTAGAACCTTTCGACTAGGTCGAAAAGAACCTTCCGACAAGGTCGAAAGGTATGATTTTTTGATGCTTTCAAAAGAAAGGTTTCCGAAGGGGCTAACTTTGGATGTTTATTTGCTTTCGAATGGGACTTCATTCGAAGAGTTTTAAAGGGCTGTTTTTAGTCATTTTTCTTAAATAAAAATTTGCTAAGTCGAAGGGGTTATTTCGAAGGGATATAACACAAAATACTTACCATTGTTTGAATATATAAGGGGGGTGCTTATTTAAATTGGACTTTATAGAACCTTAGGGACAATGGGGTGGGTTTAACATTTTCAATGCATAGTTTGGGGTCATAAATAGAAATACGCTTTCAAAAAAATACATTGGGGCTATCAATGTGTTTTTATTTAATTTAACCTAATTAGGGCTACTAATGGGAATAGGTTAGACATGTGGTACACCCGAGAAAAATAATTAATCATGGGGATCATGAATTTTTTATAAATAATCATGGGAATCATGATATTTTTTATGGCGAAGTGATGGGTTCTCGATTAGCCTAGGAAAACCATGGAATGTGCGGTGGATAATGTAACATCCCACCTTGTCGCACGCTTAAAACCGACACACATGTCGATTCAAACCATACGGAAGGGCGGTTTGTTATGGGGTAAATAAGAAAAACAGAGAAGAAATAAAACAAAATAGAATCTCACAGCGGAAGGATAAAATATAATAATAAAATATACAGTTTATAAAACTATTTACAAAACTTTTGATTCTTCTTTATACAATTTAATATCAGAGTTCACATACCAATAAATACCAATGCAGCGGAATATAGTGAGTAGTGGAACCATATAGTAATAATAATAATGATGATGAAATCTTCGTCTTCGTCCTCCAGAAATAAAGTCTTCAAATCCTGAAATGCTCGGACTGACCCGAGCGAATTGAAAAGACAAAACACTCGAGTCAGAACTAAAAGATCTTATGTAAGTTAAACTAACAGAAATAAATATGAGTGCAGTAACTCAAGAGATGCTCGGGATTTACATCTCCTAAGGATCCGTTAAACTATTTACTATATAGTATATTGCTCTATTATAATAGTGTCTAATTGTAAAATAAACTTACTTTTAAATAGCGTTAAGGAGTGACCCGATATTCCCCTTAACACAATAATAGTCTCAGTAGTCCATCCAATATCATAGTCCCTCCTGATCGGGAAGCCACCAGAGGATACCACACGGGCTACAGGAGAAATCCAAACTCGTACAAGGCGCGATAGGGTAGGTGACACGGCACAATTAGGCAATGCCAGGGTAGATATACCAATTACGCTTTCGGGTCGGTGGTAACGCGTAGCTGCTACTACCGCCCACCTCGAACAATACCCCCAAATCAAAGAAATCAAAAGTGGCCACCGAATCAATCCAATAGTCAAAGTATAATATCGAAGGGATGTGTCCGATCAAAGGTGCTACCTTATTAACCCGTCAATCGCTTCTGTTTTAGCCACCTTATGCCAACTCATGGGAGTCGGGTCCACGTATTTACCTTACAGGAAACGCCGCCGCCAATCTACTTCATTCTGGAATCTCCACCGCGTACACGGTTAGTCAAAGTGGTTTTCGGTATCGACAGAGAGTATGTTCATATCCGATTCCGGTCTCTTTGCCAACCAATCGTTATTATAACACCGCGGTCATATAAAAATAATTATTCTTTTAAAACCAAAATAAAATATCCATTTCAAAACCATATAAATATGATATCATTTCCTTTTAAAACCCAAAACAATATGATATCATCTTTATTTTCCAATATATTCTTTTCCAAAATCATAGGATTTTCAAAGTAAAATATTTAGAAATCAAAACTCTGGAACATCATATTTCCAAATTATACTACCTTGAAAATCATAACTTCGAAACAAATTTTCATCACTCAAATCGTTAAATATTAAATTTCTTTTATAAAACAAAATAGCTTCTTTACATTTCACAAATCAATTCCAAATATCGATTTAAACTTCCAAATACCATTTTTAATTCTTATGTTTCAAAGCTTTAAATATTCACCATTTCAAAAACAAACTTATTTGACAAACCCATATATATCAAATTCAATTACTTATTATTTAGACTTGAAATGTTTACTAAATGAATACAATAAAATTTACGTAAAACCTTTAACTTCACATAATTGGAAAAATCTTTCAATTTATTAAACTTGATATATTCATTTAAATCAACCTGATATTCATTTAAATCACTTTACACAAAAATCAAGTTATAAAAATCATATCCTTTAAAAATTTTAATTTTTATTGAATTTCAATTTAACTTAATATTCATCTTCCAAATCTTATTCTCATTTAAGTCATAAAAACTCCAGAAATTAGATTTTAAATAAATGCTTAATCGTATTTGATCTTAAAAATCAAACTTTATTTTATACTTCAAATCAAATTTATACAAAGCTTAAAACACAAAAATTACTATATATATATATATATATATAAATAACCAAATCAATATCCCATAAACCATATATATAGCTTTATAAAACCATAGAAAATCATTCAAAAACAATTTTATATATATACCGCGGTGCCTGTATAAAATTTTCTACCCTATGGTCAAGTGATACGAATGTTTATCATTTCAATCCGCAATTTAAAATATAAAAAATGCGGTTATATATCCTTTCAAACCGCAATCCCGAGTGAATGGAATGTATAGCAACTTGCAATTAATAAAATAAATCATCCATTCATCCATCAAATCATACATCCATTTATCACAGTCATCATACAAATTTCAAACAATCATCAATATATAACAGGTGATAAATAATGGTATCAATTATCAGTTTATACTCAAAATAAATTTAGTAACTGTTAACTGGCAGTTTATATGCAAAAAGAAACGTAAATTTAACTGGCAGTTAATGTGAAATAAAAATTTAACATAACTATGACTGGCAGTTAATATGCAAATAAATAAATTCTAATTGTCAAATTTATATGCAATAAATAAATAAATTTACAGTTATATTAAATAAATGCATTTAAACAGAAATAGTGAATAAAACATGCCAAACGGTCATAAATAAATTTCTACCCATATCTAAAATCAAACTAACAAACATAAGAAATTTTAGAAGTTGTGAGTGTGTTAAAACACTCACCTTTTGAATTTAAATCGAGTTTAAATCCGATTTAAACCCAAAAATTTGACGGTCTCCAAATCTGTCAAAACCAGTGTCAACAGGTCCGAAATTTAATTTCTATCCTAACAAAAAAAATTTCGCGTGAATTGGATGTCGTACAAGAAAGTTATTCGAGTTAAACGATTTGAAATTCAAAAATTAAATTAAATAAAACTAACCCTAATTTCTGTGGCCACGTCACCATCACGTTATGTTTGCAGGCACGTGAAAACAAGCCCCTCGTCCCTTCTTGTTCGAACGCAAGGTACAACCTCTACCACATTACCGTTGACCCCACAGTTGACCGTGATTTCCGATCGCCTTCGGCCATCTACGCATCGCTGGCCATCATCCCAACGCTTCCCACTCCAGGCCGCCCCATTAGACCACGTGCGCCCCCCTGGTGGCCGCCGCTGCCGCAACCGCCAGTTTGGATTTTCGAACCCTAGTTCGAATTTAGTTGTCGATCTGACCGATGAAACTGCCTGCAAACCCCGCCGATCGAATCCCCTCGAAAATCTCCACCCAATGGTACAATCAAATCTATGATCCATCGACGTTCATCGGAACGTGATGAACGGCCGATGCTTGTTCAAAATTTTTCGGACGAACAGGGCTTCATACTGGAAAATGAATCACGGATCTGGGTTACGCTCTTTGAGAGCTTCATTATATATTTTTCTCAAATTTTTCTGAGATGTTTGAATTTTCATTTGAATTTTGAATGGAATTGGATCTGAAATTTGCATCCATTGAGGAAGAGAAGGAGTTGAAGAAATGAACATACAACAAATGAGAATATAATGGAGTCTAGGGTTTATCACAGCCTATTTATAGACAAACTGCAATAGAATAGGTAGGCACGAATTAATAAACGTTCTAAATGGTAGCTGGCCCAAAAAGCCCGTTCTGACCCCGGAACAAAATTTGTTAAACCCAAATATCCAGATAGGTAATTTAAAATATTCTGAACGCGATGGAAAAAGTTTCATGTCCAAATTCCATCGTATGAAAAAAGTTATGCAGAAAACAATATTTTCAAATTGATTTCAAATTGATCGATTTCAAGGCGTTTCGCGTTCGTACGATCAAACGACCAGTCCGATCGATACGAAACTTGAAACCCTACAATAATTCACTGTTACGGATCCGATGAAACTAGTTTCGTCGAAATCTGAGTCCGTGAACAAAAAGCTATTTTTATACTAATTAAAAAAAAATTAAAATTTGTAAATAAATCCAATTTTTATATTTCAGTTTCCGAACTGGAAATTTTTATGACTTACAAATTCTCAAAAATTTAAAATGATTTATAAAATTTTAAATGTCAATTTATTAAAGATTAAATCAATATAAATCTTAAATTCCATAAAATTTAAAAATTATAGATAAATTCCCAAAATTTCTATTAAATTAATTAATCAATGCTTGTTCCATCTATAAATTTTAAGTAGATGGATTCCAGGTTGGGTTTAAAATCTATTGTTCTAATATTCTTGAATTTTAGTTAAATCTCTATAAACGTAATATTTGAATGTAAATTTCATTTATTTTGCAATACTTTAAATTAAACTAAAAATATCGTTTTCTATAATTAAATCTATACTCCCATTGATTCATTCAATTTGCACTATTATGCATTATTTTAACTACTCGTTTATAACTTTGAATCTATTACCCAAATTTCACATTTCTATTGTTACATAAATTTGAACCGATTATTATTTATTATTATTGCTTCACTGATTAATTTAATATTTGCATTGGTTTTTCTTATACTAAATAAATTTCCCATATTAATAAGGTTTCAAACAATCAATAACATTTCCTTAGCCCAAACCCCTTTTTTTTCCTTCAAATAATTCATGTCTCTATAAATACTTACGTTTTCACTTTATAGTTATTTTAATATACTCATTCCAACACTCTTAACCCTTATCTTTAAGTTCACCCACTTGTAATATTAAATTATATTTATTACAATTCAATGTTGGCATTTATTACTATTAATTTATTCAATGTTTACTGCCCCTTATTTCAATTTCTTCCATTTACAGTTGCGACTTTACTATTCACAGTTACTTTTCTATATTCCTTTCCTATTTAAACTAAATATAACAAATTCCAATTAAATCCAATTATTACCTTTAAAATAAATCATAACATTTGAATATCTCTATTAAATTGGAATGTTTCATTTAAGTTTATAAATGATCCACTTGCATTAACATAATTCTTTAAATTTATCCCCATTTACGGTAAATCAATGTTATACTACATTAACCATATTTAATATCTTCCTTTAATTTCTCATATTCAAAGTATATCTAGGTAAAATCTTTCCACTACTCAATTTATTGAATCTTATGAAATCTCACTATAAATAAGTTTTAAATTACCATTAACTGTACATTCAATTACTATTCAAAGTATATATTCATAAATCAATTCGATATATACGTTTGTTTCCTTCTATTTGATTTATAACCTAGTATACATTTTCCTAAATCCTATTTCATTACATTCATTAATGGGTATTGCATTGAAATCTAATTTATTAGCTTATATCACAATATTACAATTAATTACAATTGGCTTACCAATTTTTATTCAATAACCTAAATAAATAACATATTATTCAATACCTACTCTTGTGTTCTCATATTCCATTAAAAAAATCAAACCACAACTTTTTACATTATTTTATTGTATTGGAATTTCATTTTTAAATTGTTAACCTTTAATTAAAAAATTATTTATTTAACCAAATTAAATATATGAAATTATACGGGTCGTTACACTCTCCCCCACTCAAAACTTTTCTTCCCCGAAAAGGAAAAGAAGGGAGAAGAAAGAATTAAATAACAATACATCTTATTCCAAATATTAACTTACTAACAATAATTTACTAAATTTATTACTTTAATTAAAGTATACCCATTTGAAATCTTATTATACTTGAATAAATACAGTTTGGAAAAACATTTTCAGAAAAAAAAATTCTAAGATACTGCAATTTCTTATATAATCCGAAGGGTTACAATTTATCTAAAGTGAAATTTTTTAAGTGGTTTCAATCACTAACAACAAATCAATACAACAACCATCAATTTCAACAACAGTATACACAACAAATACAAAGCAACTATACAATCAAACAAGCAAATAGTTGTTTGGATTCAAAACTTGAAATTGTATATAATGAAAAATAACTATCAAGTGCATCATTTACTCAACAGTCTTAGATGGAACAAAAATAGATTATTTATTCATCCAACAACTTTAAATTTCCTTACCCGACCAACCATAACCTAACAACAACCAAATTTGAACAACAAATTTTGTTTGTCCTTATTAATTTCATTCATACATTTGTTGTTTAATTTCTCTTTTTATTTATACAGTGATTTATCGTTTTAATTTACATTTACTCATTCAATGGTTGTTTCCCTTTTTTTCTACTTATTACTTACAATTATTCATTTTTATTTATTCAGGTCATGTAAGATTCTTTTATTTGTATTATATTTAATGCACTTCTCAATTTCAATCATTTATTCAATGCTTACATTTATATTATATTTAATTATAGTAACCCTTTTTAATTACACTTAAATTCTTAACTTTATAACATCCATTCTTATAAGCAAAGGATTTTGTTAATTCATTTACTTACTTCCTATTATATTAAACTAGAAACATTTAAATCATACTTAAGTTTATAACCCTACACATCAATCCTTATTCATTAAAGAATTTCATTTTATTTACTTAAGTTTAAAATCACCTATTTATAATACTTGCCTTTAATTATGTTAAAATTTCAATTTATAACTTAAGTTTATACCATTAAATTCTCATTTATTATAGCAATTCATTGAATACTTCATTACCTACTTTTACTTGTACACACTTCTATTACATTTCTTATAAAACATTTCAACTTTTTATTTTTGGTAAGTTATATATGTTAAAGAAAATGCCAATGAACTTATACAAGTTTTATGTGACGCCCCACCTCTATACCCACACTAGCCAAGAACACTACGGAGTAATGCTGTCGACTAGCACGGAGA
Source organism: Allium cepa (assembly GCA_030765085.1). NCBI lineage: Eukaryota > Viridiplantae > Streptophyta > Magnoliopsida > Asparagales > Amaryllidaceae > Allium > Allium cepa. Next base: position 268,027,055 of record CM060941.1, on the reverse strand, counting down.
ATAAGGCTGTTGATGTGATATCCCAGAATTTTAGACAATATCAATTTAATAATCTTTATATAAAATTAAATTGATATTGCAATATTGGTTAATAAAATATGTTTTGGTTTAATAATCAAATTTAATAAATATTTAATTTGTGATTTTATCTTTTTAAATGCTAAAATAAATGTTTAAATTATAATGTATATATATATTTGTATATATATTATAGTTTATCTTTGTTTTGGAATTTAATTGATAAATGAAGTTTTGTTTTTAAATTCTAATAAAATATTGAGTAATTAGGAAATTATGTTTTAATTAATATTAAACTTTTAAAAATTTATTTAAATTAATAACTATATGGTTTGTAATATTAATAATAAATGTTATATTGTTTAAAATTTGACTTAGCTTAATTTTTTATTGTTAAATAAAAGTTGTTTTTTATTTATTTTTAAAATATTATTTGATTAAATATGAATTGAGAATATTTTATATAAGTTTAAAATATAAGATAGCATATGATTTAAATTCATTTAATAATAAAAGTGATTTATAATTTCTTTATAAATCATATAAAATTGTAAATTAATATTTGAAACCCTATTAATAAATATTCTATTTTTCTTAAATATAAAGAAGGATTAAAATAAGGAAAATGGAATCTTCATTTTAATAAATTGATTTTTATTTAGATTTTAAAGGTTTAATTGATTTGAAGTTTTATTTTGAAACTCAAATTAATTGATTCTTTAAAACATTTGTGTAAAATTTTAATTTATTAATTGTTTTATTTACATTTACTTTTAATAAGAAATTCATTTATATTTACATAAACATAAAACAAATTAAGAAAACCCTTTATACACATTTAAATATATAACTTAATTTAATTAAAACAAGTGTAATCAAATTAACAATATAAGCTACATGTGTTAGTTGTAATTCAAGAAATGTGACAAGTGTCATTTAATCTTTATTTTCTTTTATTAATTTTGTTAAATTTATTTCAGCCTCTTTTAAAATATTTTCATTTCCCCTCATTAAATCAAAGATAAACACTTCACTTAAAATCTAAAATCCCTCACAAACAAAATCTGCAAATTTATTCAAAAGCAAACTTTGAAAATCTGTAACTCCTCTCAAAAACTAAAATCTGTAATTCACTTCCCAAACAAAATTTACAAATCATGTTTAAACCTGTAACAAGAATATCAACCTGCATTTTTCATCCCTGGAAATTTCTGTAAATCAAAAGCATTAAGGAGTCTGCATTTATACCTCTGCAAATCTGAGCAAATTCTTAAAATGGCCTGCACGCATATGGGTTTGGTCAATCAATTCAAATGCAAGCATCTTCTTTCAACCGGGGTTCAAAGTTTCAAAAATCTGGTGCTCTGTTCTTCTGCAGGAAAGTGAGTAACATTTTTGATTTAATAATTTAAGTTAATATGGTTACATGATTTGTTTCTGTGAATGATCAGTAAGATTCTGTATATATAGATATCTAAGAATAATCTGTAGATATTGGGGTAAAATGTGTGCATGTCCATTTATGATCCTCTGTTTCTAGCTTAAGACTCGGTTTTGTATATTTTTACCCTATCTCTGGATCATGTTATGTTTATGTTTTAAGTGACAAACATACTGGGTTGTTAAACATAAATATGAAGCATAAAAATTTAATAAGGAAAATTAAAACCCAAACTTTCTTTGAAATCCAAAGTGTTCGGAAACTTGAAAATTGTTTAAACATAAATTCCTTATTATTGAATTTAGATTGTGACATGATAATGTTCTTAAAAACATGATTTTTAACTCAGGAAAAACAATTTATGGTTTAAGATTTCAGGGACAGTTCACTTCCATTAGGAAAATGTAGCTTTGATGAATTTTGTTGATATTGGACATTAAAGGGTTTGAAATTCTCTTATGAAGGAAGAAGAAGGATCAGGCAATCTAGAAAAAAATTACTAATTGGTGAATTAATTTTTGAATTAGCTAAGGAGTGGGCTTTTACTGTAACCCTAAGTTTTTAAACAAGAAAAGAATTCGATCATATAGCCACTAGGATTGACCGAGTGTTTTGCAACTCTGGAGATTGGTTGCTAGGCCATAGAGGAGGAAGTGACCGGAATTTTAGCTTGAACGATGGTCAGAGTGATGTGAATTTGCCGTTGACAGGTTTTGGTTTGGGTCAACACAGTGGTTTCCAGGTTTTAGCTATGTGAAGTATACTCAAGTATGTCTCGGGTATTTCCAGTTTTTGCTCGGAGTTAAGGCAAGAGTGACTCGAAGTGAAATGGCCTTTGTCTCGGGTAGCTTGAGATTGCAGTTTTGCCTCCTGTAGCCTGAAACAGTTTCAGGTTTTGAATTTTAAAACTAAATTTAAAAATAGGCTAGGCAAGTTTAGATCTGAGCTCAAAGCAGGATTAAGTGATGAATTCAAATAGATTTTGAATTTCAGATTTTGAAAAAAATCAAGATTTGCAGAAAATGAAATATTTAAAAATTTAAAAACCTGCACAGTTTTTATTGAGTGTGTTCTGTAACCTGAACTATTTCAGGTTTAAAAATTTTTAAACTAAAAAAGAGAAAAGAAAAGCCCGATTTAAAATAGGGATTGAAGCAAGTTTTAAGTTATGGATTCAAATTGAATTTGAATTTTAGTTTTTGAAATAAATAAATTGATAAAAGGTGAAATAGTTAGCAACTTAAAACCTGCACAGCTTTTTTTAAAGTATTTATATGTCTGAAATTAAGATTTAAACCAGATTAAAAATTTAGTTTAAATCTGAATTTGAAATCCTGGATTCAAATTTGAATTTGAACCTGAAAGTTTCAAAAAAGAAAATAGGTTGACAAGTTCAAATGTAATAATTTAGTTTGAATATTTTAAGTATGTTTAAAATGTGTTTTATAAATTCTGTAATGAAGTTTAAAACAGGGTTTAATTTTAACCTTTGAATTTAAACCTGAAAACATGATTGGGACCTTGGTTGTAATATTAATAAAATTTGAAATTATAAGTTCAATATCATTTGAATTATTTAAAGTATTTTAAACTTGTTAAATTTGAATAGGGGATAAGTTAAACTATTCTTTTAAAAAAAATACTTTAAAGATAAGTGATCCTTTAAAATGAAAATTTAAGAGTTTTTAAATATTTAAAATTTTGTTAAGTTTGATTTCATTTTAAATTTTTATTTAAATTGGAATTTAGAAATTTTAAAAGTAATTTGTTTTAAAATGACTTTAATAATGATAATTTAATCATTAATAAGATAAATGATTTTGTTTATTGTTTTGAAAACTTAATTATCTGATCAAGGTAATTAAGATTTTAATTAATTAATTTAATTAATTAATAATTAGGTTAATTAAATAGTAATTAAGGATTTATTTAATTAATTAAAAGTTTAAGTAAGTTAATTAAACTTGATTAAAGTATGATGTAGAAATTAATTTGAATAAGATTTAATATAATTTAATTAATGAATTGAATTATATTGATCAAGTAATTAATAATTAAGTTTTTAATTATCACTTGATTAATTTAGTAATTATAGATTAATTAATGAGTTTTATAAATAAATTAAGAATTAATATTGATTAATTCAATTAATTTCTTTGGAGAAGTAATTAAAGATTTGTTATTGGTTAATGAAGGTCATTAACCTAGGATTATTTCATGATTAATTAAGGTAATTAATTTTAATGATTAATTGTATTAATTAATTTAAAGATAATCACTTGAGAATTATTTAAGTAAATTACTTAGTGAAAGTAATTAAGGAAATTAATTACTAATTGTAATTAATTGAGCTTATTTTGATTAATTAAGTTAATTAATTAAGTTTAATTAATTTAAATTAATCATTAATTGATTTGAGAAGTAATTACAAATGTAATTAAAAATGGAAAATTTCTTAGGAAAGTAATTAAGGAAATAAATTACTAGATGTGATTTAATGGAGGAGTTTTGGAAATTAATTACTTTGTGTAATTAATATGTAAATTATATGTTGTATAATTAATTACTTAGTGTAATTAATTTAGGTTTAGAAATTGAGTTATTTGAAAATGATTAAAAGATGTAATTAATTTAATGTAATTAATTACTTAATCAAGAATGATTAAGAGATAAATGATAATTAATTTAATGAAGTTATTTAAATAAAATAACTTGAGATCATTAATTTATATAATTAATGATATGATTAAGGATTTACTAATTAAGAAAATTAATCAATGAAGGTATTAGTTAATTAATTAAGGATTAATTAATGGAGTACTTACAGGTTGATTACTGAATTTGGTTTGGAATAATTAAATTTATGAAATTAATTAGAGGTTAATTACTTGAATGTAATTAAAGAATAAATAATCAAGATGATTAATTAGGGTAATTTGTTAAGAATAATTAATTGATGTATAAGCAAGATTTATTTGGATGAGTAATTAATTTAATTTATTTTAAATTAATTTAAGGAAGAAGTAATTAATTTAATTCATTTTAAATTAATTATAGATTGGATTGATAAGTAATTGCTTATGAATAATGGTTGATATTTATTACCCTGAATGGTTGGAATCTCAGTTATGAGATAAAGGTTGTTGTGTGATTTGGATGTTATGGTTGCATTGAGTTGATAATATGATTTATCTGTTTGAGTTGATAATATAGATTATCTGATGTTATGATAATATTGATTATCTATTATGATATTGTGATAATTATCTATCTGTGTGTATATAGATAATGTTGAATTGAATTGTTTTAAACTATAAAACAACTTGGCCCTAAAAGACACGCTTTGGATTTCGATGAGACCAGTATCGAGTTTCCATATTTGGATATCCGAAAACCACATCGATTCCAAATAACGTTAGATCGTGAATACAAATGGAGCTTTGTGAAGGCTCGAGGTGTAAGGGCTATACGTCAGTATAACTCTGTGGATGATTCCGTAATGAGTTGACGGAATAGTTCTTATAGATTCGAGATGGTGGTTTAGAGTGCAAGGGTTATCGTCGTTAACTCTGAGGGTGATTCCAAAATGAGTGTAACGAGATAATGCCTTCGGTTTCGTTCGAACCCGAAACGAACTTGTATGGATTGAATGCTTTCAGAACATCGTTAGGTGGACGATGAGCATTCTAAGTGATATGTCCTATAAAATTAATCGTAGCCTCAAGCCTCATCAACCGGGAATGGCTAAATCAGGGGAGGTGCAGCAAGGCTTCGTAGGTAGCTCCCACTGAAGAGCAAGATTTACCCCTGTCTAGAAGTCCCTTTATATTCGGCTGTATGGGGCAGTTGATTGCAACAACTGCCGGGGTTGTCTTATTCGGGACTGTTCAGTAAGAAATGGTCCCGGTTTTGTGTTGCAGGGGAGTTAGGGTGGCTCCTCGGTACGGTGATCTAGGCCACGTACTGTGACGGGCGGTACCCCAGTAGCCCTGCCATTGTATGGAATCCACAATCCAATAAGTGCCAACGGTTCTGATTGTATTACCCACTTTTGTGGCTAGTAGCTGGAATTTAATGAATGTAACAATTTCAGCCATTTCTTATTTACTTGAAAACCCTAGACACTATTATAATATCACCGGATTTCCTATCAAATGTTTTGGTTAGCGTAAGGTAGAAACTTTTCCATGTTTATGTGTGGGAAGTCTTACGTGATACCTTTCTTTTCAAAGGTTTTTAAAGTTTAGCAACCTTAACCTGTTACTCACACCAGACCCATGTCTGACCCGGAGTTTATTTTTGTTTTTCATAAACTCTTGGGTACTCAAATTTTTACGAGTAGCCAAGGGAATTCAGGTGAGGTTTCAGGTTAGCTTTGACGAATATTGGAGGAGCAATGGAGCAGGAGGCTTCCGCGTTAGATATAGTTTTCCGCTGTGTTTTCTCTGTGTTGTGATTGTACTGAGTTGTAAATACTAGACAGGTGTTTATAACTGTCTAGTATATGTGATGTGTATGTTGTGTATCTCTGATTGGTATTGTATATTATGTAAATACTTATGTTATTAATATAATTTATTCGTTCCGCTGTTCAGATTCTAGTGTTGTTTCTTCTTTCTCTTCTTTCTTTTCTTCTTCTATCCCTTTCTTTCTTATTTGACGCTGCGATTTTCTGGAAGTGGAAAGTTGGGTCGTCACAGTTGAGGAGCGACCATCCATGTAATTGCTTTGCGCGAGCACCGATATGTCAGATAGAATATAACATGCATTTCATCTCAAGAGGAAATCCGACATACCGACGCAAACTCAAAGCTACTACACAGTGGCTATAATAATCTTCGGAAACAAATATAGAAATAAACATAACACAAATCAGTCACAGATAATTCATATCACAAAGGCGGAAATAGATATGAATAAATATAACACATAAAAGTGTTCGTCAGAGTAGGAGTCAAGAACATCCACGATATCACAAAAGAATAGATACAAGTGCTAGACAAAAGAATAGTATACATCAAGGAGTCTATATCTCAAATGCATACAACAAAAACTACTAATCTAAGTAGTTAACCAAAAGTCAGGATGATAACCCCAGAAGAGAAGTCAAGCAGAAGCACCTGTAACATCTCGGTCTGACCCGAGTATTATTTAAGAAGAAAATAATAAACGGATCAGTCTAGATATAAATATCAGATGAAATGATATAGAATAAGAAATATGACTAAACGTATAATAATCACAATGCAAAGCTGTGATATATAAGTAATTGGAAAATCCATAAGAGATTAATCAATATCACAAAGATCTACTCAAGGTAAAAAGGAATGTCACACTCCTAATTTCATTCACCAAGCCACAATAATTGATAAATCAAATCAATAGAAATCACGAAAATAGGTGAAGCATAAATTCCAGAATTCAACACACGAAATTCAGAAATCACAAGAAAAGGATGGCCAATCCATAAAAATGAGCCAGAGCTCCTCCTGACAGGGTATAGTCCCCCATTGCGGACTTTGAAACGAAACTCCTCTTGGTGAGTCAAATACTCCTCCTGACAGGGTATAGTCCCCCATTGTGGACTTTGAGCCGAAGCTCCTCCTGGTGAGTCAAAAACTCCTCCTGACAAGGTATAGTCCCCCATTGCGGACTTTGAGCCGAAGCTCCTCCTGGTGAACCGAAGTTCCTCATGACAGGGTATAGTCCCCCATTGCGGACATTGAGCCGAAGCTCCTCCTGGTGAACCGAAGTTCCTCATGTCAGGGTATAGTCCCCCATTGCGGACATTGAGTCGAAGCTCCTCCTGGTGAACCGAAGTTCCTCATGACAGGGTATAGTTCCCCATTGCGAACATTGAGCCGAAGCTCCTCCTGGTGAACCGAAGTTCCTCATGACAGGGTATAGTCCCCCATTGCGGACATTGAGCCGAAGCTCCTCCTGGTGAGCCGAAGCTCAATAAAAACGACGTAAAGTCCTCCACGTGGACAAAGAGACATCGCACAATGCTAGTCTAAACCATAAAATGATCGTCATGATCACCGAGAAGTGTCAATTACAGTAAGCTAGTAAATATATGAGCTTAGCTTCGTGTCCCATAACCACTAGCTTAACTTAAATATTTACGAACAAATTGTAGATCTCCACTAGAAAATTGTCACAAGAGATTCAATCGAACAAGTCTAAGAATTAACCGATGAAATAAACGCAAGCGTTTCATACCACTTGTTTTACTAAGCCGTTTAATTAGATTTCTCATACGAGTGAGGTAAAGGCTTGTATATACTAATAGATTGGAAAACGGTTTAAGAAAACGAGCTTTGTAATAAAATAGTGTTGAAATCATTTGAAGAAAGAGTTTTGATATTTACTACTAGTATAGAAAACTTTTATATTTTTAAAGTGACAAATCACAAGAAGATTGTAGGAACAATCAATTACTAAAATTCACATTCGAACACGTGAATGAAAATCCAAAGAAATCGATACCGAATCCATCAAAGTGGATATATCCTAAATTCCCAAAGAAAATGTCATCAAAGTCGATAATAAATGATAGCAACAAATAGGAAACAACACAAATCGATTAAAGTTGGAAATTCAAGCAACTAGGCAAAATAGGCATAGTTGGCAAATAGCAGCAGGTCGGTCAACCGGACTCCCTGAGTCGGTTGGCCGAACCAAAAACAGAAGTGCACGGGGTAGTAGGTCGGTCGACCGGACCCTGAGCTCGGTCGACCGAGCCCTGTAGCCTGCACTTCCAAACAGAGGCAGGAAGTGCCCGTTCTACAGGTCGGTCGGCCGGCCCAGGGGCTCGGTCGGCCGAACCTGTTGCTGGCACTCCCATGCCCTATTTCAAATGAGGTGCAAATCTCGATCAAATTGCAATCGCACGAGCAACGGCGCTAAGGGTTTATGCCAATCGACTACCCGACCCTATATGCTCCTCGATGCATCACCAAAAACATGTTCAAACATCAATGTTAGGATTTTTAAAGAATTGAACTCAAAACACTAAAAATTGGAATATTCACAAAAGCAATCCAAATCAAAATCAAATGCACATGAATAAGTGTTACGAATTCATACCTAACAATCGAAGATAGATATAGACTAAGATGTGAGATAAAAATCTCACCTTTGAACCCAAAAACAATGAATGAGAAGCTTGAAGACAAGGGAAGATCAACCACACTTCAATCTCAACACTAGAAGCTTGAATCTAAGCTTAAAAGAAGAACATTCCCTAAGTTAGGTTTAGGAAATTTCTGAAATCAAAGAGAGAATGAGTTGGAGAAGATGAAGAGAAAGCTTACCAATGGGTTCTCTTGAGTTTGGAGCTAGAAATTGATTTGCAAATGGAAACTAGGGTTTTGGATTCCTATTTCCCATTCTCTTCCACCATTAATCTCTTTAGAACTGAAATTAGAGGAAGAGGGAGTGAATGAAGAGGGGGGTTTCAGTTTGGGGTATTAAGTTAGAACATTGGGCTGAACCCAACCTAAACCCAAAGCCCTAAGTGAAAAGTAGCAAAATTCTACTATCTCCAAACATATCGAAGTTTATACTCAAAAAGGTCGCAAACGGCATTTTAAACTCAATGGGAGTGGTCCCGAGTCCTAATTCGACCGTATGCAAAAAGTAGCTTTTCGGACTAAATCCGACGAACGATATGATATTTAAATTAACAATTGATAAATATGCGGGTTTTTACAGACTCCCCTCCTTAAAGAAATTGCGTCCTCGCAATACTTAAGAAGAAAATAAGAAGTAACAACCATAGAAGCATATCAACACAAAAGAAAATTTGAAAATAGGAAGTTCACCATAAGGAGCATGAAAGAGTAAGCCTGAACGGGATTACTCGATGAATTCTCTGGATTCCCAAGAGCAATCCTTAGGATTTGAGAACCATTGAACTCTTACAAGAAGAACATCTTTATTCCGAAGGCGCTCAACCCCGAAGCAATGATACGAATGGGATGTTGCTCATAAATCAAATCTGGTGAAACTTCAATTTCTACAATATCACCGGGCTCAAGAATAAAAACCGGAATCCCTAAGGCATTTCCGTAGATAAAAGACGTGGAGAACGTCAAGAATAGTAGAAAATTGAGCTGGTGCAACGACGTAGTATAATAACAGTATGCCCGAAGAACTAGGAACTCGAATAATTTGGAACATCAGCGTAGTACAAAAACGGTACGTCCAATGAACCAAACACCATAAAAGAACATCGAACACTAGTCCATAAAAGGAATGAGATAAAGCTCAATAAAACGAAGTATATCAAAATGTCCGATGAAATTAATAAAAAGATAACTCCATTCAGACATCATCAAAGAATCAACCACTTGTTGCTTAATACAAAGCGCATTGGCAACACGATTTCCCTTCCGGGAATAAAAAGAATATCAAGATCACAAGATACCAGGAACTCGAGTCAACATGAAGTTCCTTATGAGAAAATAAATATTCCAAAGATTTATGATCGAGGTGGAGAACAAATTTCTTCCCAAAAAATGGTGATGCCAAATTTTAAAAGTGAAAACAATAGCTGCGAGCACTAGATCATGAGTGGCATATCTAGTCTCGATAAGCTATAATGATTTAGAAGCACAAGTGATAGCATGTTCTCCTTTGCAAGAGAACGGCATCTAAACCAATACGACTAGTATCGGTACAAATAGCAAAGTCTTGGTTCCCTTCGGAAAACACAAGAATAAGAGTATCGGAAAAGAATTCTTTCATATAATCTTCTTTCCCAAAAACTAAAACTTTCAAAATTACAATTAACTTATGTAATCATCTTTTTAGAAAATTTTACTTATTTGAAGTGAATTTTACTGTGTTTGATTGTCTCATCAAAGCGTTTAGGAGATTCTTATCGATAACGTTGATCAAGCGCATCGACCAGAATTCTTAAAGCACTCAATGGGCAATACAATCACAAAATCTTCTTCTATGTGATAAACATGTTTCTTAGAAACCTTTAGGAATATTCTTTGCTCGTGTAAGAACAAAATACAACTATACTTATAAATAAATCTTATGAAAAAGATTTGCAAAGATTTTAAATTTCTATTTTCATCCAAAATCAATAAATACGAAAATGAAGTCATCGAGATATTCATAGATTACTCTATTCATAAAGTGGATGAAACAAGATGGGCAAACTGAATGACATAATAAGTCATTCATAAGAATCATAACGAGTGCGGAGTGCGTAAGTGGAATGCTAACTCACGCAACTCGTAGCCAAATGAAAATCGGTGGCAAGGTCGAGCTGAAAGACCTTAACACCACACAAAAGATCTCTTAGGTGATAATCCTAAGACAAACTCAAAAATACCGAAAAAGTTTCACAAATTATTTAGATAAGAGAAATAACACTTTTCTCATCTTGAGGGCTTAAAGAATAAAATGATGCCATCAAAAATTTGAAATCGGAATCAGAAAGAAAAAAATAGAAATCTGCTTAACAGATAGAAAATGTCGAAGATGAATAGTCCATACGGAAAATAGGATATGGGCTTCACAACGATTAAGCCAATCCTTACAAAAATCAATTCCGAAGCCTAAGTAAAAATCGGCTCGGAAAGAAAAATCACATAAAATAATTTCGACATCAATAAAAGCAAATTGAGTGTTGCGGATCCACTAATTCGGATTCACAATCCTCAAAGAAGTCAACAAGTCCAAAATATTTTCAAAGAAAAAGAATCAACAAGTTCTTTTGATATAAAATAGTGAGATGGAATCCATATCAAAAAGAACTCTAATAAGAAGATCACGAAATAAAATAACGCCATCAAGGATTGAATGTAAAATACCTTGACCAAGAGAAGTGTCACAAGGGGCTTGCACGACTTTCAACTTTCCCTCCCTCTTGCTAGGGAGTTTGGGACATGTAGATAAGTAATGACCCGAGCCTTTGCAATAGCGGCAATAGAGGGGTTTCGTGCACTTAATTACATAATGGTCCGTGGAACCACAATTGTAGCATTGTTTACGACTTGGTGTAGGAGTCTTGGCTACCGAAGTTTCTTGTTCCACCTTCTTCTTGCTTTGAAGTATGGGGCAGACAGAAATATGATGACCTGTATTTCTGCAATAGCGACAAAAGAGTGGCTCCGGACACTCCTTTGCATAGTGGCCCTTAGAATTACAATTGTAGCATCCTCCACGATAAGGGATTGGAGTCTCTGCTACAAAAGTAGTTTGCTTCACTCTCTTATTGGGATTAAGGCTCTTAAACTTAATATGCCTCTTCTTGGAAGTCCCAATATCACAAACACTTCCTTTACCAACCTCTCTATGAAGAAGAGTAACATCCACAAGCTGATTAAAAGAAACTTCAAGTTTCAAAGGTAGAACCATTTTGGGGTTCTTACTCAAAGCACAGATAAACTCTTGATTCTTTACAAGATCCAAAAGTTGTTGGGCAGTCATGAATACTCCATCCAGGGGAGTAGCACTAGATTGACCGGCGCTGGGACGGCCAGGTCTAACCATTTCTCTTCTTTAAGAAAGAAAGAAAGAAGAGGAAAAAGTTATTTTCAAAATAAATATCAAGCAATGTTGATAGGTAAAACAAGGAATCATAAAGAAAATAGGATGAATCGGTGTGAAGACTCGAATAAATCCTAAAGCACGACTCCTAAGAAAGACTTAGGACGACGATCCTTGTTATATTATTCTACATTGTTCTGAAGTTTGGCTCCGATACCAAGCTGTGACGCCCCACCTCTATACCCACGCTAGCCAAGAACACTACGGAGTAATGCTGTCGACTAGCACGGAGAATAAGGCTGTTGAGGAGCGAACATCCATGTAATTGCTTTGCGCGAGCACCAATATGTCAGATAGAATATAACATCCATTTCATCTCAAGAGGAAATCCGACATACCGATGCAAACTCAAAGCTACTACACAGTGGCTATAATAATATTCGGAAACAAATATAGAAATAAACATAACACAAATCAGTCACAGATAATTCATATCACAAAGGCGGAAATAGACATGAATAAATATAACACATAGATCCACGATATCACAAAAGAATAGATACAAGTGCTAGACAAAAGGATACGTATACATCAAGGAGTCTATATCTCAAATGCATACAACAAAAACTACTAATCTAAGTAGTTAACCAAAAGTAAGGATGATAACCCCAGAAGAGAAGTCAAGCAGAAGCACCTGTAACATCTCGGTCTGACCCGAGTATTATTTAAGAAGAAAATAATAAACGGATCAGTCTAGCTATAAATATCAGATGAAATGATATAGAATAAGAAATATGACTAAACGTATAATAATCACAATGCCAAGCTGTGACACATACGTAATTGAAAAATCCATAAGAGATTAATCAATATTGCAAAGATCTACTCAAGGTAAAAAGGAATGTCATACTCCTAATTTCATTCACCAAGCCACAATAATTGATAAATCAAATCAATAGAAATCACGAAAATAGGTGAAGCATAAATTCCAAAATTCAACACACGAAATCTAGAAATCACAAGAAAAGGATGGCCAATCCATAAAAAAGAGCCAGAGCTCCTCCTGACAGGGTATAGTCCCCTATTGCGGACTTTGAGCCGAAGCTCCTCCTGGTGAGTCAAAAACTCCTCCTTACAGGGTATAGTACCCCGTTGCGGACTTTGAGCCGAAGCTCCTCCTGGTGAGTCAAAAACTCCTCTTGAAAGGGTATAGTCCCCCAATGCGGACTTTGAGCCGAAGCTCCTCCTGGTGAACCGAAGTTCCTCATGATAGGGTATAGTCCCCCATTGCAGACATTGAGCCGAAGCTCCTCCTGGTGAACCGAAGTTCCTCATGTCAGGGTATAGTCCCCCATTGCGGACATTGAGCCGAAGCTCCTCCTGGTGAACCGAAGTTCCTCATGACAGGGTATAGTCCCCCATTGCGGACATTAAGCCGAAGCTCCTCCTGGTGAGCCGAAGCTCAATAAAAACGACGTACAGTCCTCCACGTGGACAAAGAGACATCGCACAATGCTAGTCTAAACCATAAAATGATCGACATGATCATCGAGAAGTGTCAATTACAGTAAGCTAGTAAATATATGAGCTTAGCTTCGTGTCCCATAACCACTAGCTTAACTTAAATATTTACGAACAAATTGTAGATCTCCACTAGAAAATTGTCACAAGAGATTCAATCGAACAAGTCCAAGGATTAACCGACGAAATAAACGCAAGCGTTTCATACCACTTGTTTTACTAAGCCGTTTAATTAGATTTCTCATACGAGTGAGGTAAAGGCTTGTATATACTAATAGATTGGAAAACGGTTTAAGAAAACGAGCTTTGTAATAAAATAATGTTGAAATCATTTGAAGAAAGAGTTTTGATATTTACTACTAGTATAGAAAACCTTTATATTTTTAAAGTGACAAATCACAAAGAAGATTGTAGGAACAATCAATTACTAAAATTCACATTCGAAGACGTGAATGAAAATCCAAAGAAATCGATACCGAATCCATCAAAGTGGATATATCGTAAATTCCCGAAGAAAATGTCATCAAAGTCGATAATAAATGATAGCAACAAATAGGAAACAACACGAATCGATTAAAGTTGGAAATTTAAGCAACTAGGCAAAATAGGCATAGTTGGCAAATAGCAGCAGGTCGGTCAACCGGACTCCCTGAGTTGGTTGGCCGAACCAAAAACAGAAGTGCATGGGGTAGCAGGTCGGTCGACCGGACCCTGAGCTCGGTTGACCGAGCCCTATAGCCTGCACTTCCAAATAGAGGCAGGAAGTGCCCGTTCTACAGGTCGGTCGGCCGGCCCAGGGGCTCGGTCGGCCGAACCTGTTGCTGGCACTCCCATGCCCTATTTCAAATGAGGTGCAAATCTCGATCAAATTGCAATCGCACGAGCAACGACGCTAAGGGTTTATGCCAATCGAATGCCCGACCCTATATGCTCCTCGATGCATCACCAAAAACATGTTCAAACATCAATGTTAGGATTTTTAAAGAATTGAACTCAAAACACTAAATATTGGAATGTTCACAAAAGCAATCCAAATCAAAATCAAATGCACATGAATAAGTGTTACGAATTCATACCTAACAATCGAAGATAAATATAGACTAAGATGTGAGATAAAAATCTCACCTTTGAACCCAAAAACAATCAATGAGAAGCTTGAAGACAAGGGAAGATCAACCACACTTCAATCTCAACACTAGAAGCTTGAATCTAAGCTTAAAAGAAGAACATTCCCTAAGTTAGGTTTAGGAAATTTATGAAATCAAAGAGAGAATGAGTTGGAGAAGATGAAGAGAAAGCTTACCAATGGGTTCTCTTGAGTTTGGAGCTAGAAATTGATTTGCAAATGGAAACTAGGGTTTTGAATTTCTATTTCCCATTCTCTTCCACCATTAATCTCTTTAGAACTGAAATTAGAGGAAGAGGGAGTGAATGAAGAGGGGGGTTTCAGTTTGGGGTATTAAGTTAGAACATTGGGCTGAACCCAACCTAAACCCAAAGCCCTAAGTGAAAAGCAGCAAAATTCTACTATCTCCAAACATATCGAAGTTTATACTCAAAAAGGTCGCAAACGGCATTTTAAACTCAATGGGAGTGGTCCCGAGTCCTAATTCGACCGTATGCAAAAAGTAGCTTTTCGGACTAAATCCGACGAACGATAAAATATTTAAATATACAATTGATAAATATGCGGGTTGTTACATTTTATCTCATCCTTTAATTAAATTTAATGTTCAATAATATTACTCTTGTTTCATATGTTGCAAATTTCCATTTATAACTTAGCATTTAAATCTCTTATTTTATTTATGGTTTCAATTATTTGTTAAATTAAATTTCACTACAATAATTGAAACAACTAATTAACGGAAATTTAAGAGTTAAATACCGGGTTAAATTTCAAATTATTTTAAAATAATAGATAAATATATGCTTACAACTTATATATATCTCATTATATTTAAAACAATTCAAAATTTATATATTTCTCAAAATGAATCTGCAGTAAAACTACTACAGTGGCCTTCCCTCTTCGAAACTCGAAAATGAAAGTCGATGATGCGGCCGCCATCACCGAAATTATTTTCCAACGACAGAGAGGGAAGTACAACTTTATCTTTCCAAAATTCCTTTAAAACAATTCTTTCACATTATATAGTCATACTTATATCAGAAAGTACTTTCTTTAAAAATAATATTATTTATATTTCAAAATCATTCAAAAGAAATTTCAAAACCCCGGACTTAAGTTCTAAATTTCCAAATTTCATTTACTTTATTTTCTATCTTATTTCTATTATTATTTATACACTTTATTGTCTAACAACCAATCTATTGCAGCTAAATATAGATATCAATTGAAAAAAAATTATTTTATATATAGAAAATATAATAGGCAAAATTATTTCATTCACCTATATTAAAAAATATATTATGTCAGTCTATCCTATTAAGTGTTTAGAAATCCCTATTGATGTCATAGCGTCCCATGCACCAACCAGAATTTATAAATACAAAACGGAACAGATTAACACAATATAAAACCTTTTTATAACACTAACAAATACGCTCTCTCATATATATACACTCAGCGACTCCCATAGGGTATTACTACCCTATTAGTAAAGAGTCAAACCCCACAAAGCTAAGGTTTTATTGCTAAACCAAAGCTCTGATACCAACTGTAACATCCCACCTTGTCGCACGCTTAAAACCGACACACATGTTGATTCAAACCATACGGAAGGGCGGATTGTTATGGGGTAAATAAGAAAAACAGAGAAGAAATAAAACAAAATAGAATCTCACAGCGGAAGGATAAAATATAATAATAAAATATACAGTTTATAAAACTGTTTACAAAACTTTTGATTCTTCTTTATACAATTTAATATCAGAGTTCACATACCAATAAATACCAACGCAGCGGAACACATTGAGCAGTGGAACCATATAGTAATAATAATAATAATGAAATCTTCGTCTTCGTCCTCCAGAAATAAAGTCTTCAAATCCTGAAACGCTCGGACTGACCCGAGCGAATTGAAAAGACAAAACACTTGAGTCAGAACTAAAAGATCTTATGTAAGTTAAATTAACAGAAATAAATATGAGTGCAATAACTCAAGAGATGCTCGGGATTTACATCTCCTAAGGATCCGTTAAACTATTTACTATATAATATATTGCTCTATTATAATAGTGTCTAATTGTAAAATAAACTTACTTTTAAATAGCGTTAAGGAGTGACCCAATATTCCCCTTAACACAATAATAGTCCCAGTAGTCCATCCAATATCATAGTCCCTCCTGATCGGGAAGTCACCAGAGGATACCACACGGGCTACGGTAGAAATCCAAACTCGTACAAGGCGCGATAGGGTAGGTGACACGGCACAACTAGGCAATTCCAGGGTAGATATACCAATTACGCTTCCGGGTCGGTGGTAACGCGTAGCTGCTACTACCGCCCACCTCGAACAACACCCCCAAATCAAAGAAATCAAAAGTGGCCACCGAATCAATCCAACAGTCAAAGTATAATATCGAAGGGATGTGTCCGATCAAAGGTGCTACCTTATTAACCCGTCAATCGCTCCTGTTTTAGCCACCTTGTGCCAACTCACGGGAGTCGGGTCCACGTATTTACCTTACAGGAAACGCCGCCACCAACCTACTTCATTCTGGAATCTCCACCGCGTACACGGTTAGTGGTCAAGCGATTCAGGATTGCTTTGACTGACCCGAGTCTGACCCGAGTGTTTATTTTCTGTTTTATTAAACTCTTGGGTACTCATATTACATATGAGTAGTCAAGCGATTCAGGATTGCTTTGACGAATTCTGGAGGAGATAATGGAGCAGGAGGCTTCAGCGTGTAGATATATATAGTGGTTTCGCTGTGTTTGAGTTGTATCTGTTTTCTCTAATATACTTGAATTGTAATTGCTAGACAGATGTTTATAACTGTCTAGTTTGTGTTGTATTAGCTGTAAACTCTGATGTATATGATATTATGTAATGTTTTATGTGATATAATATAATTTATTCGTTCCGCTGTGAGATTCTGATGTTGTATGTTTCTTTCTTTTCTCTTTTCTATCCCTTTCTTTCTTCTTAATGATGCGTCTTTCTATGGAATGAAAGGTGGGTCGTTACATTGTGGTATCAGAGCACTAGGTTGAGCGAATACCTATGCTCTGGAGTGGTGCCCTTTTTGAGAGAGCGTATTTGTAATTTTGAATACATATTTATATATTTATTTATTTCTACCTATCTATTGGGTTACCCGTTCAGGTTTTACAATATAAGTAATAAAGGTAGATAGGGTAGTGGTGTGTGTAACACAACTACCAATGGTTGGAGTCCGAGTATTTGAGGTTGAAAGAGTATCTGCTAGGGAAGTATTGGGTATCTTGAGTATTTTTGCAGTTTAGTGTGGAAGATTTCACCGATCTTTGAAGGAAATCTTTTTAAGGTTCGGAGTTCATCTTTGGATTGTAAGCTTGGTTGCACTCGGGCGAGTGGATTTTCTTGAGTTTGGATCAGTTGGGGGTACTGAAGCCAGAGTTGGAATCTTGGCAACCTTAGGAAGGAGTTATGTCTGTGTTTGAGTTTGAGACTCAGTTTGGAAGAGTGTTTTGTGCTTGGTTTGGGTTGAGTTTCCTGAGGGATATCTATCTATTGAAGGCTCTATTGTGGAAGTGGCTGGTGTAGCTTTGTGATTCAATAAGCTTTTGGATAAGGATGTCTTTGGCAGTAGTAGCAGCAGTGAGTGGCCTGTTTCTTCGATGATTCAGAAATCTCTATGATTTTTCTGTCAGTAGGCCGGGCAGATGGTGAAGCTTGTCCATTTCTTCTGGAAGCCCAGCTGGGTGTGATGTTTGTGGTTGGAGGTAGACCACTAGTTTCTTCTTTTGATTTGAAAGCTTTAGTTGTTCTGATTGTGGAAGTGAGAGCGATTTCTTGGAATCTGAACTGAGTGGAATCGCAAAAGTGACTTGTGATGGTTCGGAAGTTCTCCGAGTAATCTTTGTTTGATTTGAAGCATCTTTAGAGGATGTTAGAGTTATCGAAGTGGTATTTTCTGGATATCTTGGAAGGAGTTAAGATTTGCATCCGCACCGAGAGATTGAGTTCTGTTTCGACCGGGTTCTTGGAGTTTTACCGGTGGTTCAGCATAGTAGGAGGGCTCTTTGAGAGAGAGATCTATTTTAGCTGGTAGGATTGATCGGATCTAGTTTCGGGTTGAATTTTTGCTGTGGTGTTTGTGACCGAATCTGATAGGTCACTGAGATTTTATGGAATTTGATGAACAATGTTTCAGGGAGAAGTTGATCAAGTTTGTACTTGTGTTCATCAACAGCATTCTTAAATCAGAGTACCTATCTTAATTTCAAATGACTACCTATAACAATCTAAACCGACTATCCATTTTATTTTAATCTGAGTACCCTTCTTATAATTGTGTGGACTACCCATCTGACATTTAGTCATATCATAGTTATGTAGACTATCCATCCCACTTGCAATTATTACTTGGATTACCCAGCCCCTACTATATTGACCACCCATCACATATGGTTCCATTGTTCAAATTATCTGGACTATCCATCACACGTATTACATTGAATTTACAATGATGTGGACTATCCATCACACATACCATAGTTTTTCTAGGACGACTAGGATCCCTTCGTTAACCTCATAGAGGCTATCTATCTCTGGTATGATCTGGACTATCCATCCCGTATCCCATTGTTTCTTAGGATGACTATGAACCCATAATTTAACAATTTAATTCATGTTGTTGACATGTTTAACCTATATCAATTGGTGTCCCAATTAGGTTACCTCCCCGTAAAGTTATACCATTTCAAAGTGACGTACAATAGCATCCCCAGATGATCAATATCGACTCATTTAGTATAATGCATTAGTATCCCCAATGATAAAGTATCATTTATAAAACATTTAGTTTGTTGAAAGTAACATATTTTGGTTTACCCAATGACAGTGTCGACATCTACAATCAAAATTCATTGATATTTCCAATGTGTAAAACCGACGTTATAAAATAATAAGCTCTCAGCACTCAATTTAGTTAATATAGATCAATGTTGACATCCCAATAGTGTTGACAAGGAGGATTAAGGCTCTTTGCCTTTAATAAAATAACTCAAGTGGTACTAAGACATTGTCAACCTCTTTCCAAGGTTAAAGATCAATATCTTAAGTTTCTTTTAAGTATGATCTTATCGTCGAAGATAGGATTATCGACCCTCTTGTGATATAGGTTACCAACCTTTTTTTAAAGCTAAATCTTGGAATAGTTCAAAACAATTGGCTAACTGCCAAAAGGATAGGCTCATTGACCCTCTCAAACATAAGTCACTTCACCCCTTTTAAAAAAACTTTAGTTTAAAAATGAGCCTCTTCGGCATTAAAAGGAAGAAATGAGGCATCGATGCTATGTTGCATCATTGCCGACCCAATTCAATATCAAACTTTGGTATACATAAGGTTGCCGGCAATGATGAGTAGCGAAATCAAGATCAACGGCATCGTTAAACATCTTTTGTACTTGATTTACTTCGGTTATTATGCCGCAATTATATAAGTGTTAATTCAAGACATGGGAAAAGGGATGTGGCATCACTTATATGTGAATCACGAAGTGCAAGTGCCACAAATACTAAGTTGTCGATGAGGACGACTTCATCCTCCTTAGAAACATTCCATAAATACCGAAGTAATTATCATATGATTCCATCCACTTTGACATTGACACTTATGGACGTCGCACTTCTATAGGCTTGGACAGTATACATGTAGTATGGCATTATCATCATTATCAATAAAACTGATTTACTACTAACAAAAGTAATTGCTTTTCACAAAACCATAATTTTTATTCAATTTCTATTTGATGAAAAAATCTCTTTAATAATGCTTCTGAGAAATTACCCCAAATACATTTTTCAAATTCCAAAACATGTACCAAACTAATTAATTATACTTTTAAATGCTTTCAAGCATGTAAAATTCGTAATTATTTGGAACCTTTTAGGAAAAATCCAATAGAATTATGGAAATTCCAAAATACTATATTCTCCATTGTATAAAAATTTCAAGGCCAAAACCATAATTATTTGTTCTTAATAATTTAAACCTGAAATTAATCCATTTTTCTCCGTAGGAAATTCATAAAATATTTAATATAACTTGAAAAAGTATGAAATGAAAAAATCATCTCCAATTTAAAGTTTTACATCGCACATCCAAAAATCAAGTCAAATGGAGATTAAAAACTATGGTTTTACCCTTAAAACCCAATCAATTAATTTCATAAAAATAACATAATTCATTGTCCTACCCAAATAATAACCAGTCAACCAAAACATGGTATAATTTATAACAATAATTCGTGTATTACACATAACCAGGTTCAAAAGCAATTAAAAGAGATGGAAGCTTATTATTCACCTTTTAAATAATTGTTGAAGTTGAGAGTTGATGTTGTTTAGCTTTTCTAAACTTTTTACTCTTGAATCCTCTTGATTTCATGCTTCTTCGCCCTTTTAGAATGGTCGTTCTCCTTATCTTTCTTTTGTGATTGTTTTTGTATGTGTAAATTTGGAATGATTTAAGGGGCAGAGAGTTTAAGGCAAAGAATTTGTCTATTTCCTAATTTATCCCTCTTATATATTCTCTTTTATGTTAAGCTTTTAAACCAATCTTACTTAGTTCATTAGTAAATCTCATTATCCTTAATCATTTACATTATTCTATCTAATCTATCTAATTAAATATCTTGAATAATGTTAAAATAAAATTAGAGTTGTTGCAAGTTTCATGGAAGCTATAGTACTTCCCAGAATATTTATCTTACTATACTGTTTCCCTTCTAGGCGACTTCTTATATTGCTCAGTTCCTTGAGTGGCGATGTGTGTGTGTATGTGTGTGTATGTATATTCCTTGATGTGTCATTCGAGGGCATGTAATCCACCAATCTGAAGTCCTTTTGACATTTTGCATTCTCGTCATGACCATCGCCAAAGCTTTGACTTCTTTTCTTCCGATTCCTAGGGTTTCCAGCGTTTAATGAGCTGTTGCTTTGTATTACTTCCTTCTATTGTTCATCACCAATCTTTCTTTCAAACAGTCATGCTACTTCCAACTATAGAAACTGATTCAGCTCTTAGTGAAATTCCTCCATGATAGTGGGTTGCTTCATTTTTAACCATCTACCAAAATCCATATCCGGGTGAAAACGTCGGACCAAAGGCCATAAATGCAAGATCCTCCATCGGATTGCCAACTTCGGTAACAACGATCTTGAATCAATTCAAGAAAGCTTTCAGAGACTCCTTCGGTCCTTAAGACAGGCTAGATATGGACATCACATCCTTTGATTGGGTAGCATGGAGCCCAAACTACTCCATGAACTTCTTACCTAATTCGTCAAAAGTATAAATAGACTTCTGTGTGAGCCTGGTACAATCACATAGAAGCGACTCCTTCCAAGAAGATAGGGAAATGTGTAGAGGGAACAACATCGGTAGCACATGGTCCATTCATGCATCATTCATACTTAAATAAGCGTTTCCTAGGATTTGTGGTCCCATAATAGGAAGGCATTGTTGGAATAATGGAATTCTTATGGTATTCTTCCTTTAAGGTATTCTTAGTAAATGGAATCTGGCTTGGTGCGGAACCCCACTCTTCGATTTTTCTACCTTGCCTTCCTTGACTAACCGCTTAACCATTTCATCTATGTATTCCTCACTGGCATGGAATTCCATAAGGCAACTACTAGTGTCTACACCGAGTGTTGGACACTGCAAATGGGCTTGGCTAGCCAGTTGGCACTTAGTTTCTTTAGTCTTTTGGAGAACCATTCCTCTAGAATTCCATTGCCATGGGTTAGTTTAGCTAGGGTTGTTGGATTTCAACAATATTTCCATCATCTCCATCAAGCGACATCTCATCATCAGTTAGAAACCAGCATTGCACCAGCATTCTAAGGAGTGGTCACCCTAAGATTTGGGTCGGTATCGAGTTGTCTTGTCTCGGTATCGAGTTGCTTCTTTGTAGTGGGAACATTTCTACTTCTTCCTGCAATATTTCCTGTAAATTCAGCAGTTGATTCCTACATTTTGTTTTCCTTCTCCCTGGTTTATGCCAGAAATGAAGGAATTCTCCTATTCTATTGAAGGATAGTTTTCTCTTATAATTCTTCTTGTTGTCTGTGGTAGCAAGGTTAGTAATGCGTCTATTTTATCCGTGGGAGCTTTATGACAATTTTAAACTTCTGGTTAAGTTCATTGATCATTTGATTAAGCTCTCCTCTGTTGATAACTTCTTGTTGAGTTGAAGATCTAGGAAGTGGATTTCCATTATTAACTTCTGTTTGTTGGGTATGTACTTTATCACCACTAAATACTGCTCTTACGAAACTTAAGGAAGCAAATTTTCCTTTTCTTGGTGCCATAGATCTTCAACAGCAAGTCTTCAAACTTCTTAAAGCTATTTTTCTAGATCTAACCACTAGATCTCTTCAAATCCACAATAACAAGATAGATCTAAACATGGGTTCCGTTTTCTCAGTGAAAGCACCAAATGTCGATGCCAAAAATGGATCAACTCCCAAAGATATGTTGTATACAACCTGTGGGATATAGATCAAGTAGATATTTATAAAAATAAAAGGAAGATAACATAAAAAAAGTAGGGAGACGCAAGATTTATAATGGTTTAAAAATCTATCGTCGTCGTCCACTTTATAGCATTGTTTCTTATAGATTTGATGTAGTTTGTTTGAGATTACAAGAGATTTGAAGGAGAATAAGTCACTAGTATAGGGGCTAGATAGATTCTAAGTCCAAGAGTTGCCAAGAGTAGTTAACTTGGTGACTAGAATGTATGGGGGAGAAGACGAAGAAGAGGCGGGGCTTCCGTGTAGTGATGGCATAAACTAGTTCCTATTTTTGTTTCATTATAGTTTGTATTTATAAGGGTAGAGGAGGTGTTGGGTCAAAAGCCTATTAGCAAGCGAGTTTAGTAGTTGGCATAAAGCGGCACATAAGAGCTCAACCCCATACGAGTTATTAACACAACACGGTACCGAGTTATTTCCTTAATGAAAATGACTCAACTTCTTTTGCATAGTCTTTCATCCTCCAAACGAAGGTGTCCCATGATTTTTCCTTTGATGTTTGGTTGATAATAGCAATAGTTCCTTAATCCCTTGGATTATCTTCTCTTCGAACTTGATGACCGATCGTCAAAACCTTATGAAAACACTTGGGCACAATCGGCAGTAGAGAATAATTTGTATAAAGTTCACAATTCGATGTGGGGTCATAAAATGACTTAGTGCCAAGTTGAAAAATTTAGTGCCAAGTTGAAAATTTAGTGCCAAGTTATTTACTTGGCTTTTTTTGGTTTGAATCTCTCTGAGCCTCTTCTTTGCTTCTTTTAAGCATTCTTACTAAGGTTCAAGTTATTTCATCTTTGTCCTTATGTTCTTACTCCTTTTGATCTATGCTTGGTTGAAAACACAATTAGTGGTAAGCCTTCCTCAAGTGCCCGGCTTGTGTAGAATCTAACACAGGCTAGTCTATGACCATCTGGATAAGGTGCGACAGGAAGTAATGCGTTAGTTTCCTGGATGCAATCAATTATAGTATGCCAAATTTTCCAACTTAGGATACCTAGACTCTGGCCCATTGAAGCGCTTGCTTATGTAGCACACTGGATGTTGTACCTAGTCTTCCTTTATGACCAAAGCTACACTCAGAGCATAATGTGGCACTACTAAGTAGATGTAAAGATCTTCCCCTTCAACTGGTGTGGATAATGCCGATGGCTTTTGAAAGTGCTCCAATAGACTTAATAATGCAACCAAACATTCATCTGTCCACATGAACTTACCTTTCTACTTCTTGAGGGCTTTAAAAATGGGATTCACTTATTTGTGGCCTTGGATATGAATCTTCTTAAAGCAACTACCTTCCCATTTAAGCTCTGCATTTCTTTTCGAGTTTTGGTAATTCTGATGTCTCATAGTGTCCGGACCTATTCCTGATTAGCCTCTATCCCCTTACATGCCTGAAGAAGCCCAAGAACTTTCCGGATGTCACTCCGAAGGAAAGTTTCCATGGGTTTAAATTTATCCCGTACTTCCGTAGGATTTGAAACATTTTGTCTAAGTGTTAAATGTGGTCTCTAGTCCTCTTTGACTTTACAAATATGTTGTCAACATATACCTCCATGTTCTTGCCAATCCATTCGGTGAACATCTTGGTCGTTAGATGTCGGTATGTTTCCCCTGCATTTTCATGTCCAAATGGGATCACATTATAGTATTAGAGTCCCAGGTCGATGATAAAACTGGTGTGCTCATGGTTAGGGACATGCATTACAATCTGGTTACACCCGTAGTATGCATCCATAAATGATAGAAGTTCATGCCAAGTGGTTCCATGTACTAACTGATCAATCCTCAGTAGAGAAAAGCAGTCTTTAGGGCATGCGTTGTTTAGGTTAGAGAAGTCTATATAGGTCCACCATTTTCCATTCGGTTTTTCAATGAGGACCGGTTTTGTAATTCATTCTGGGTACAATGATTCTTGAATAAATCCATTTTCCAGTAAGTTTTTCACTTCTTTGTTCAGTGCTGTTGATCGTTTCGGGTCCATATTCCTTTTCTTCTATTGCATAGGAGGTTTCTTTAGGTCGATTTCAAAGCATGAAAAGAAATTGAGGGAGAAATCCCATACATGTCTGCATGGGACTAAGTGAACATGTCTTGGTTTTCCCATAGAAAACCAATTAGTTATAAATTTAGATCTCACTCCGGACCAGATCCAAATTTCAAATGTTTTGTATGATCGCCGTCATCAATTTCCACAAACTCCAAAGCCTCTCCAGGCTCGACCGTGGCTCCTACTCCTCTACCTCCCAAGTAAAGCTCGTTATGAGGATCACTTGTAAACTCAAGAAGGAAGCGCTTCTTTAATTACCATGCAAGGGAGTTCTTAGCACAGAAGAAACCTTTTGTGCCCTTCCCTTCTCTCTCCATTTATTTTCCCGAAGCTCTACAACATAACATTCACTGGTAGTGTCTTTGGTTCCCTCTACCACTCCTATTCTATTGGCTGTTAGAACTTCATTGCTAAACACCATGAGACCACTACTGCACGAAAGTCAGATAAGGCTGGACATCCTAGGAAGGCGTTGTAAGCTGAGCATCCATCCCCCAATAAAAAAGTTTGCTTTCACATGGATGATCAAGGATGGGTTCCTATCTCAACAAACAAATCCAATTCTAAGGTCTTGCTGCCTTCTCCTGTAAAATCATGTTGTCATTGGTTGCATGGCATGACATCTTCCATTGACAATCCCATCTTGTGAATGGATCTTTGAACAAAATGTTCACTAAACTTCCATTCTCTACCAAAATTCTACATACTTCTACCAGACCAAGTATGGTTGTAATCACCATTGGTTCTGTATGCCGGTATTACTTTCCTCGTAAGTCATTTTCATCAAAAGCTATCACCTTTTTCTCCTGACGGGGAGTCTTAGTTTTGTATTCCTAACATATCGTAGTCTTAGCCTTATGTTTCTCACCTATCGTGAACACATAGGAATCTCCATTTTTTAAAGACTTCACATACCTCTCCATCTCAACTCAGCTGGTGTATGCCATAAAAGGTCCCTCTACTATGGTATTAATTACTAGCCTCGCTTCTTTTCCACTGTTAGCACTAGATTCTTTGCCTCCATTTTCTAGAGGAGGCTATCTCAAGGCCTTCTCGAAAGCGGTAATTGCCTTCGGATTCTTGATATACCGCTCCAACTTCTTATTCCTAAGCTATTCCTCAATTAAGTCTCATAAGTGGTACATTTATTGGTGTTATGTCTATAGGGCTCATGGAACCTACAGTAATTCCCAGAGCTTCTTTCAGCCTCTATTTTTTTCCTCGGAGCAAGTATGTCGTACTTAAGCTCTGCTTAAGTGGCCAAGTAGATGTTCTCTATAGTATAATTTGGGTCCGTATAGGGGTAAAATCCCATGCCAGGTTTGAATCTCCTTTGATCTATTTTATTCCCATCGAAATAACCATCGTTATTGTCTTTTTTTTCTCTCCATGCCACTGCCTTCATTGTTCTTGACCTTGGGTTCACACCATTTGAAGCTTCCGATGATTTGGCAGTTATTCCAGTCTGCCACCTTCCTACAACTTCCTCCATCGCATGTACTTTTCATCTTTTTGGAATAAGTCCTGAATAGTAGTCGACTTCTCCTTAGGCAATCTCAAAGCCATCAAGTATTCGAGTGAACACCGACGCATAAGGCTATAAGAGTTAAACGTTCATCCTCATTCCGAACAGTGGCGCTGTAGTATTGAATTGGGTTTGGTATTGCCGCAAAGTCTTATCCTCCATTTTTTTTTCAAAACCAACAAAGAGTACAGATCCTTGGGTTGCTCTATATGAAGCTAAAATAAGCTAATGAACTTTTATTTCAACATTTCCCATGAGTTGATCGTTCCATAGGGAAGATGGCAGAACCATATAGTCACTAAATCTGACAAGAAAAGGGGAAACACTTGTACATAACCTCTTCCTTTACCTCGCTCATTAACATATGTTATGTAAATCATTAAAGGTGCATTATAGGATTAGTTAGACCGTGGTAAGCATTCATAGTAGGCATCTTAAAGTTCCTTGGATTCTACATAGTCTCTATCTCCATATAAAAATGGACTGCCCTCTCTTGCATTGATTCCACGTTCTATTCGCTCATAGCGGTCACATTCCTTGATAAATCGTGTCATATGGTTTTCTGGTTTGGGGGATAACCGGAGCTGGGTTGACCTCCCCTACTGGGGCGAGAGGCTCCTTTCGTATTCCCATGATGGCTTGTTCTGTGACCACAACTTTGCACCTTGCTTCGGGATTACTTAGGACGATGAGCTCGCCTTCTATTAGTGGTTCCCTCCACCAAGACTAGGGAGCGCTACCTAGGTTTAGAAGTGGTCGCCTCTGGTTCATTACCTCCTTTAATCGGTTCGACATCGAACCGATCCTTATGTGCGGTGCGTGATTGACACCCTAATTGAAATGTTCCTCGCCATTTGCTTGTCTAGCTCCTTGATTCTCCTGATCTGAATTACCACTAGAGTGTTATCTCCTTAATCTCCTAGACCTCGGATTAGGCTCTTTCTTCTGTTTCCATGTTATATGCAGTTGGTTGGGCTTACCCCAAGCATTTCATGATTTGATCCACAATAGCTGTTGTTGGGCGGTAAGACGAGTATTAAGATCCACCATAAATTTGTCTAAGTCACCCCTAGTGATGGCATCATGGACTAGAGCACTAGAAGAATGTTTATCCTATTCTACCATGTTGCGGTTGGCATCCTAGTTGGTAGCGTCTTCCTTACTCTTAGTTTTGGGAGGCATGTTGAGGGTAGACTACGTTCTTAGTGAAAGCACCAAAAATATTTGCACAAAAAATGGGCAAATAGCTTTAATTGATTTTTAAAATTGACAAAATGAAGAATTAAAAGCATAAAAAAGCAAAGAACACCAGAGTTTATAATGGTTCAGCCATAGTAGACTTATGTCCACCATTTATTTTTATTCATTTTTCTTAAGCTCTTGATAATACAAGTATTTAATGAAGAATACAATGATTTATAGTAGGAAATGATGATTGAGGTGCTCCACATAGTTGATCCTACACCATGGAGTATTGTAGATCCCAAAATGTTGTTCCTGATAATACCAAATGCTTAGCTGTTTATAAGGGTGAATATGAGTTTTGTTTAATCTGACAAATTATGATATTTACATGTATATCACGCTTAAAAGGAATATTCCCAAATATACCAAATGTGGTTATTTATTTCCTGATATAGGCAGACTTCCTTCCATATTTTCATTGCTGGGTCCAACTAAGAACTTGGTTTAGAGGGCATTGGTTTGCTTGAATGGATGTGGATTAGTTGTTGGCTAAGTTTGCACACTCTTGCTCGACTCTGCTCCTCTTGATTCAATGGGCTCACGGCTCAATGGGTCAGTTGTACACTTGGTCTGGTCTATGCTCATCCCTTTAGTCTGGCACCTTTCTTGCTCAAGCAAATGTCCCTAGTCCGGTATCCATGAGGAAACAAATGAGATATCTTAATCGGTACACTAGGGTCGACCAAAATATTCTAGTCGGTGCCATTGGGTGCCAATCAAGAAATCCTGATTGGTACCTTGGGGCATTGAGCACAAGAGTTGGTGGTGGAACTCTATCTTAGTACCTTACCTTATATTGGCTACCATCGATTTACAATCTCAAGGACACAAATGCTCATAATTTAACATCTCGTAATTTTACGACAGTTAATTAAAAAGAAATTGATTACTAAATAATAAACGCCAAAAAATATATTTTAAAAATGTCATAATTTATCTATGAAACTTATACCATTGGGTTCTTTGCAGTTTTCTGATCAACTTTCATATATAAAGATTTTCGATCGGAGTTTAAATGACAAAGTTATTAACGTTTGAAGTTTTAGATCGGAAATAATTATATATGTAATTAAGAAAATAAGAATAATTAACCAATGTTAAATAGTAGCGGTTAAAGTTAATGGATGTTATCTTTAACTTTAAAATCAAGAAAGTTAAAATGGGAAGAAAATTATGATGGCTGTGTAAACAAGGACTAGAATACAAAAAATCAAACAACATAAGTAAGCATCATTTAAATAAAGGAACTATCGACCTATGACGTACCTAGGTCGACAAGAAGTGGTCGACCTAAGTTCGAGAACGGTTGATGTAACATCCTCCATTTGAAGGCCCAAAACTAACCACTACGATCACTGCAGTCGTCCATAGTTATTAGTTCTCAGCAACCAAACGTGGTAATGTTTGATACATTGATATACCGGAAAGACATGAATTTGAATTTTTTTAAACTCGGTTCAAAACAAAATTCTCATTTAATTACAAATAAAATTTTAGATTCATTACATAATCCTATACATAAGCCATGTTCAAAGAAATTACAATTTATTACAAAATACGCCGAGCGACATATGAAGATGCCTCTTGGTTGATTAGAGTCAAAATATAGGCACTAAACAACTTTTCCGTTACACCCAAAACATAGCGGAATCAAACAAAAAGAACTCCTAATAGCTAGCTTGTCATCTGCACATCTCCAAAAGCTTATTCGTCAAAAGGTGAATTTGAAAACTTTAACTCTCAAACTACTCAAAATTAATTGAACACCCGAGAGTTGAAGGGAAAAACATAAACTTCGAGTCCGAAAAAAAGTCTGGTGTGAATAATAACCTACCTTCCCGAACCATATAGATATCTAGTGAGATCACACTGCTTAGCCGAATGGGTTTTCCCCTCACTGGTATCTTAACCCAATTTATAATAACCATATACTGTGCACCAGCATCCGTAATGGTTAAGATATGACATAATAAAACCTATCATGATGATATGTAAACATGCAATATGCTCTAGATTTCCCATCTCCATTCACCTAACCATCCATATCAAGTTAAAGTTTCTTGGGTCACTATTAATCTACTAGTTTTCATTGGCTAACTAATAACCTGTTCCAAGCTTATGGACTATCTTTTCGATTTCATAGTCTTCATGGGATCACTAAGAACCTATTGGTATCTACAAATAACATCATCTAATCATAGTTTTCCTGGGGTCACTATGAACCTATTAATCTCTTTCACTAACTTATTCCAAACATAGTTTTCATGGGATCACTAAGAACCTATTGGGCCCCTGCCAATAACAATTTCCTTACATAGTTTTCATGGGCTTACTAAGAACCTGTCTAAACCAATAATCCTTTTATCTTTGGGCATCCTATAATCTGGTCTATCTGATCTTCTGGATGCAATTCTATTCATATAGGAGTTAACTCAATGTATGTTTACTACGGGATCAACCTAGCTGGTTATTTTTCCCTTAACCCCTAAAATGAAGTTATGAGTTAATTATGAAGTGATATGTTTACAAAAGCACACATGATAACTAACCAATACATAATAATATAAACATCTATGATTTAATTCCTTGTAATCATCTTTTAAGAAAACATGGTTAAAACCCTTAACCCGCTATCTTCAGTAAGGAAAGCTGTTCAAAAATTCAAAAGTTAAATGTCGTTTCAAAACTCTTTCCTATTCCCATGGGTTTACCCTTAAAATGAGATTTGGTTTCCTATTTGAAAACTAAGGCTTACGACTAGATCCTTCAGATCATTGTAACATCATGAGTTACCCTCCTTCAAGTCCCTTTCGAAAGCATTACTTAAATTATTAGAACTTTTCTTTCGAAACCTTTACAAACATACCTTTTGAAAGCATCAAAGCCTCCTTTCAAACACTTAAAGGTATACCTTTCGAAACACTTAAAACTTATCTTTTAAAGGAATTTACTTTAAGTATGGAAGCATAGCTTCGAAACCATTTGAAAGTATCTCTTTTGAAGTCGTTGTGTTTAACATTAATTATAACCACTGGGTCAAAGAGAAAAAAAAGCAAAAGCTTTGCTTTCGAAAGCATTAATCTTAAGAAAAGAAATTGGTGAAATGGATAGCTTCGAAATAATCCTATCGAAATGATTGCCTCCGCGACCATTGATAAATGTTGCTACAAGGACCCTTTTGAAAGCATTGAGAAGGCGGCTTCAATGTCAATAAAATGAAAGACATCCTTTTGAACCAACTGTTATAAGTCTATAGAGAAAAGTGGCCTTTAACCAATTCAAAAGGTATGAATGCGGCAACTAGTATCAAATGAGTTCAAAATGCGACAACCTTTTCGTAAGCTTCTTTAAAACAAAGGCAAGTAATAGATTCAAAAGCTTATAAGAATGTCTTCAACCGCTTCGAAAGCATGCCTTTGACACTGTCTCTTTTGCCTTTATCCAATATGTATCAATAACTTGATACTGTGTATATTGATTTCCAATGGCTGCGAACGGTCAGTAGCGGAAGTATGGTGATGGAGACTAGGAAATGGAAGTGGCAAAGTTGTAGTTCAAAACAAGGCTGATCTTTGTACTTTCAAATTAATTTCTTTTTACTTAACTTACCTAGTTTGTCAAAATATAATTAGTTGCCAACTCTTTATCAAAAATTCTTTTCTAAAAGGCTGCATAATTCATCAACTCAAAGATGAAATCATTTTAACAAATTAGCCCTTCCCCTTAACAAAATATTTAAAACATTTAAGTCCTCTAACTTAAATAATTTAATAACCATAGAAAAACCCTTAGGAAAAATCCCTAAAAATACAATTATTCACTTTTAGTATGTTTTTCTAACATATATAAATTTTAGACTTTAAAACAATACCTGATTGCCTTATAAATACTTTAAACCCAAAATTAGCTACTTCTTCCATTCAAATTCATAATAAATTATCCATAGCTTATAATATTATGAAAAAACCCATCTCAAAATAATGTTTTACATAACATATTCAAACATCATGGCATTCAAAAATCAATTTGCACGATTTTAACTTTAAAATCGAATTATATCATCCTATAAAAGTCCTTCTTTAAATTGTAACATAGCATATAAATCAAAGCATATCATCATTCATCCATCCATCCAAATGGTTTCATACCTTAAACCTGAAATTAAACGTTCAAAAAAACTTATATGAGATGGTTTAGATCATTATTCACCATGTTTGGATATGGAACTTGATATTTGTTCTTCACTTTAATCTTCGTAGATTGAATCTTACTCCTCTTCTCCTAGGGTTATGGAACTTTGTTTCTCCTTTGTCTATGTTTTTAGTTTATGAAAATGTAAGTGAGAATGAGGTATGGCGTTTAGGGTTTATGAGGGTTGGCTATTACCATATTGCCCTTGCTTTATTCTCTTAGGTATTTAACTTATAAACCATTTTTACAAATCCATTTTGTTAAGGCACGGCCCTAATTAGATCTCAAATCTTGATTCCCTTATCACTCTAATCTCTGCATTATTCTATTTAATTTATCTAATCAAATCTTTCAAATAATGCTATTTAAACTTAGGGGTGTTATAGTTGATCGTTGGCAAACAAAATTTGTAAAGGGTGTGCAATCGAATGATGTTTCTTTATCCAAATACTTTTATTCAATGCCAAGTTTCTAATATGTGTCTCTGATTAAAATAAAGATCGCATAGGATAAATCTAATGCTTTTAATTAACTACTAACCCATATAACTACAAACCTAGTTCTCACTTTCTTCTCATATTTTCTAGAGCGAAGTCTGCCATTCTCTTTTTTCCACAATTTCTATATTTCTAAAAGTAAAATTTTATATACATACATACATACATATACATATATATGTATATATATACACTAACCCTAAAATTGGTTTACCATCCACGATGCTATGCCAAACCAAGAACTGGTTTAACATCCTTAACATTGTTTAAAGTAAAGTCATTTAATGGGTTATCAATATTTTATTAAACCAAAGGTTAACTCATTATCCTAGACTTTGCACAAGATGATGTTATTAAAATGGTTCACTTTCGCCTATAGACTCTTGATTGAACTATGTAAGTGCTTAAGAGTTCATGTCATATGTTCTAGTGCGAAGTCTGCCATTCTCTTTTATCCACAATTTCTATATTTCTAAAAGTAAAATTTTATACATACATACATACAAACATACATATACATATACATATACATATATGTATATACACACACACACACACACACACACTAACCCTAAAATTGGTTTACCATCCACGATGCTATGCCAAACCAAGAACTGGTTTAACACCCTTAACATTGTTTAAAGTAAAGTCATTTAATGAGTTATCAATATTTTATTAAACCAAAGGTTAGCTCATTATCCAAGACTTTGCACAAGATGATGTTATTCAAAATGGTGCACTTTCGCCTATGGACTCTTGATTGAACTATTTAAGTGCTTAAGAGTTCATGTCATATGTTCAAGAGAAAAATATGCAAATTAAATAAGTATGCAATGGTATGTCAACCATTAGTTAAAAGGTCAAAATAGGAGATTAGTAGCTATAAATCATTATTTATATGAAGATGGAAAAGATGGGCATTATGCAAAATGATTGTAAATTCAGACAATGGCTTAAGTAGCCTTATCTTAGATAAAGGCCTAAAGGTCAAGTCCAAAAATGAGTTATATGCATATTCAATAATAGTCAAATTTGCACGATCAAGATAACAAGTTATGCAAGATTATCAATCCAAGTCCTTATTCATAAATGTCAAAAGTTACGAATCAATTCCTGATTTTTTTCTCCTTTTTTCTATTTAAGGTTACAATAGTTTGATTTGAAGATAGATAGAAAGAAAGTGAATTTGTCCTATTTACATTGCCTCAGGGTCTGTATTTATAGGGGTGGATTTAGGTGTTGTGGCTGCCATGTGTCTCATGGTATCCTTGGATTTCATCATCATTCATTGTGTTGATGGCATGTAGCATCCCTTTATTCATTATTGATTTTTGAAAACTTCTTGGGAATTGATGGTTTATGACATCTTGTTGAATGCTAGTGATTTATGGAATTATTATAATGTTGTTGTCATTTGGTCCTTTATTTTAGAGTAAACATCCAACATCCTTCCAAATTGTTGATACGCGACAACCTCCCCCATCCTGACTAAATACGACATCATTATTTATATCAATGAAAGGCAACATCTCTCATGACTTCAGACATCTGATATTTCAAATACGTTGTTGTGACCCAACATTGTTTGCTATTTTGATAGTATATGGTATCCTTGGGCACACTATTGAATTCCGACATCCCACTTTACATTGCTAATCATTCGATATCTCCTCACATTTCACGAAGCTCAAGGTCCTTCAACTTTCTAGTATTCGACATCTGTAATTATATTGATGAAGTGCGACATTTTTCCATATTGATAACCTTTGACATTTGTCCTTATAGGCAATATACAACTTTCTTGCTTTGTTGACAATATATGTTATCTACTATGAACATTGATGATCTATGGGACCCCTGTTGCATTCATGACTTATGACACCTATGCTACTTATATTGACGATATTCGACATCTCCTCTTCTATTGTTTAACCAACTGGAATTCGATACTCTTGAAAGTTGGTAGTGCTTTCGATGCCTTGGATTTCAACATGCTCTTTTTAAATTTTTGACATTATTATTTGTAGTATTAACCTTACTCTGCAAACTCGATATTGTCTTCTTTGTTTTCTTTTATTTTTATAAGCTCTATGTCTTAAATTCTATATTTCTTATGGGTCAATCTCCCATGTCAGATGCTTGCTAGTTATCGAACTGAATGCTTTCAATCTACGATCATGTATCTCCCTATCTTCTTGCTCGCTCTCTTCGAAAAATATGTGGCTAACATTTTCCCCCTTGTTCTATATAATAAGCTTTTTTCACTTTAGTGTAAAACCAAGAATTTCCTAACTTTGCCAATTTTCTACAAACATTCTTTCAAATTCCGTTTTCCTGAAAAGCATAAAATAAACAATTTCCACTATTAATTTTATTTTGAACTGCAAACAATCGCTTTCGGGTTAGATGAGATATGAGGTACTTTATCCTTTTCTTTATACAAAGTAACTTCCATATTTTGATGTAAAGCTAAGTATAAATGAGAAGATTATTGATTTGCTCAATAGGAAGATTATAAACTCACCTGATCAGAAATCTATCATAATTTCACTTAAATAGAAGATTAGAAATCCATCTATTTATAATACCATAATTTTTTGAACAAAAGACCATAAAATTTTCCGGTAATAAATTTTTAATAGAAGATCAAGAATTCACCTTGCAGTAATATCTAAATAGAAAACCAGAAACTTATCTGGTAATAATACCTAAGTAGAAGACCAGAATTTATTTGGTAATATATCTGAGTAGAAGACCAGAAATTTATCTGGCAATAATTTCTGAATTAAAGACCAAAAACTCATTTAGTAATAATATCTGAATAGAGGACCAAAAACTTATTTGGTAATAAGATCTGAATAGAAGAACATAAATTTATATAGCAATATATTTAAATAATAGACCATACATTTATCTAGCTAATATTTGAATAGAAGATTAGAAATTCATTATGTAATGGTATATGAATGGAAGTCCAGAAACTTATCTGATAATAATATATGAATTGAAGACCAGAAACTTATTTGGTAATAAATTGTTTTTAACCTTCCATTGAAGGTTATTTAACTTTTCGTTCATGTGAAATTGAATGTGTTTGACTGTTCTTTCTCTAAAAGATTTTTTCAACCCATCTTTAGAGTAGATTTGTAACATCCCCCTACTTGGAGGCTCAAAACTAATGGCTACGAATGATGCAATCATCCATAGTTATGAATCCTCGGTGACTAAATATGGCGGTCTTAGATTCGTTGATACATAGAAACACATCAATATGGAAAAAAAATTTAAACTCAAAACAAAATCACATTTCATTTCAAAATATTTCCAATTCATTACCTAATCCCAACTTGGCGAATCATGTTCATAAAAAAATATACTTATTACAACATATGCCCAAGAGTGACATATGAAGATGCCCACTTGGATGATCAAAGTATATAAAAGCAATATAGTAACTTTGGCATTACAAACAACACAGAAAAATCAAAAGAAAAAAGAACTCTAAATAGCTATCATGCCTCCTCCACGTCTTCGTTAGCTTATTAATCTTAAGAGGTACTTGAAAACCTCAACTCCCAAACTACTTAAAACCAATTAAGTACCAGAGAGTTTAAGGGAAAAACATAAACTTCGAGTCAGACATAATGTAACGCCCCACCTCTATGCTCACAATAACAAAGAGTATTATATTAAAAGAAATACTGTCTGTTATTACGAAGAATAAGGCTGGATAGGAGCGGCCATCCGTAGTTAGGCCTTACACTAGTATTGGTTATCTCGATAGGAGTGGTATATATTTTTATTTCTCATCTCCTATTTATTTACTCCCATCGACATACCCAATTCTAGTATAAAACGAACTACGATGGTTCATAATAGTTTAGGACAATATATATAAGAATAACATAGATAAAGTAAATGCGGAACACAAATATAACAGAAAGTCTCATATATATATATATATATATATATATATATATATATATATATATATATATATATATATATAACTGATGTAAGTTGATATACACGTGATACAATACATATGATACAACTACATTGTCGACTCTGGAAGTTACATATACAAGTACATTATCGTGAATAATATACATGGATATACAACAGCCTATACAAATATACTGACTACTAAACATGACGACGACTACTCCATAAGATATGAAGAGACTTCACAGCTCAAGCAGCAACTCAAAGTAAGATATCCACAACTTGTAAATACTCGGTCTGACCCGAGTATTACATTCAAAAGAAAATAATACGCGGGTCAGTCTAATTAAACTCAGTTATTAGTGCACAGAAGCAATAATAATTAAATAATGAATAGACGACGGTCACAATAAATCTCGTCTATCCGATCCTTAAATAAAGAAATGGATAACGAGATATAACACGTAACAGTGTTAAACAACCAATCAGCAAATTAAACCAAATCAGGATATTGAATTGAATAAACAAAATAGTTCAAACCATTGAAATATAAAATAAAAAAAACAGTTCAAACCATTGAAATATCAATAAACCAAAACAAAATAGAATATCCATAAAAGCCATACCGTGTGGCTGCAGTTCACGCTTGCGTGCACTGCCTTGCCACTATAGTGATGATGTACCCAAAATATCAACGAACCAAAATCAATGAAATCAATACTGTGTGGCTGCAGTACACGCACGCGTGCACTGCCTCGCCACCACAGTGAAGAAATAGAAATCAGCACAAGGTCAAATCCAAGTTACAAGATGGATTCAACTCAAATGAATTCTTTAAACACATCCAAATGCAATCAAGTGGAACAAGGCTATATATATAGGCAGTAAAATGGCTGCAACATAATCAGAGATGCAGTACTGTGCACCACAAGGCATACCCATATAAACATGCACACAAGAATCTCAAGTCTGGACCAAATACCCTCAAATGAACGTGGGACAAGACCAAAACTAATACCATGGAGGTGGCTACCTAGAACTGCAGACCACGGGGATTGCAAACCAAGCATCGTATGCAAATCAGGTAAGGTTGCCAAAGCATCATACAAATGCAAGAATTAACTATGGATACAATTGTATCACCATTCAAAGCAACAGGAACAAGAAATCAAGACCGAAATGCAACTGCCCAAGGCAGGTGCAGGCACAAGTAATGGAACAAGTATATATGTAAACCCAATTGTACACAAATTAATGTACATAAAGATCTGCACAGGGACAAAATAAATGAGAGTTGCAACTTGGAATTGCAAAATTTTTACGACAGGTATATCATAGTGAAACTGGACAGTAACATCAAAATGCATGAACAAAGCATGCTACAGGTCTTACAGCATGGATGGACAATTACCTATAGGCAACAGTGGAAGGAACACAACCAACCTTACAACTGACACATATATGCAACAAAGATCACATGTGCAGCAGTTTAACCAATGAAATAACCATGTTCGAGACCCAATTCAGTGAATTACATGACAAACAGGAGTGCAGTGACAACATCAGTGAATGTATGCAGAGTTAAGGCCACAATGATATCACAAACCAAAGGAGTGATAGGAATAAAGATAAAACATGTATGTACTGTAAACTGGATAGCGCAACTATCATACTCACGACCAAATGCCGTATTACATCTCGACTCAACTATAGGTGAATTCTAGCAAGTATAATGACAACTTGAACATTTCAATGTTTGCAAAAATAATTACCCAAGCATTGCAGCAAGGAAGTATAGCATTTCAACATTATAAACTACATACACCCACATGCAGTAGGAATTAAAACACTTCAAGTTTGCAAAATACTAAACAACATGAATTACTGGAGCAAATGCAACCGCAACTCGAAGCCAAGTGATACATTCAAACAACAAATGGATGCACAGAATTAACTCGATGCAGTCTCGAATCAAACCAAAAAGAAACAAATGCAACAGTCTCAAAGCACCATCAACAAAAGGGAACAACAGAGAAACGAAGTCAGTGCCCAGAATCGAACCAAATCTATTTTGATTTAAAAATCAAGTTGAAGCATAGTATGGTCCACCAAACAAAAGTCCCCAAAATCAAGTGACTGAAGTCACAAAAATCGAAATCGTGATGGTCACGAGATATTGAACAGCCCAAATTCAAAGCCGAGTTAACCAAGTAACACAAATATACACGAATATGTAAAATCAGAGAAAGCATCAACAACGAACCCAAATCAAACGCAAAACATATTACTAAGTCGAATTAGATGTGAGTAAACTCACCTTCTTCGACGTGGCAGCCGTGAGCAACCATACTTGGCAGAGCCGACGCAGTGGCATCACGAAGACGAGCTAATGAAATCGCTAGAAGCCCTAATTTGCAAAGGAGAACGAACGAGATAGGAGGCGCCACCATTTTCTCTCGTATACTCTTGTTAGGGTTTAAAAACGAATGAGAAAAAGAAATGGGGACGGGTCGAATTGAATTAGAATGGGAACGACATTGAGAATATTAAAGAAATATTGGGCCGAAATTGAATTTTTTATTTTTTTTTATAAGGCCCAATCAACATTTCACAAATTATTAAAAGAATTTCAATCCAAAATAAAAACTCCAAACAGCAATTTGCCAGCACCTTAATCGTTTAAATGATGAAAATTAATTAATGTGAGATCCCGGGTTGTTACAGACTCCCCTCCTTATAAAAATTGCGTCCCCGCAATTTTCATAATTAAAGGCGTCAGTAACGCTTATTTCTCTAACATAAACTGGTTAAGCTAGAAAATAAAGAGTCGAGAATGCTAACGCCCAAGAAACCTTTTAATTTCATAAAAGAAACTCACAAATTCTCAACAAAATCTAACTATCAATTAGCTAATCAGAAAACAACTAAGCTGACTAAAGGCAATTATCGGCAATTATTCAATTATCAATTAGATAATTAGCATATAGAAATCACAAACAACTATATTTAATTATTGATATGACAATTAGAAAACAACAATTCAACATAACCAACATAATCTAGAATCAATTAGAGACTAGAAAATCTTAAAATCAGCAAAATTAACAATTACCTAATTATCAAGACGATAATCAGAAATCTCAGATCAACAAATATTTAATTATCTCAAGCGATAATAAAATTTCAAATCAACAACTATTCAATTATCAAAAACGATACTCAAATCAACAAATATTCGATTATCAAAAACGATACTCAAATCAACAAATATTCGATTATCAAAAACGATAATCAAATCAACAAATATTCGATTATCAAAAACGATAATCAAATCAACAATTATTCGATTATCAAAAACGATACTCAAATCAACAAATATTCGATTATCAAAAACGATACTCAAATCAACAAATATTCGATTATCAAAAACGATACTCAAATCAACAAATATTCGATTATCAAAAACGATACTCAAATCAACAATTATTCGATTATCAAAAACGATAATCAAATCAACAAATATTCGATTATCAAAAACGATAATCAAATCAACAAATATTCGATTATCAAAAACGATAATCGAATCAACAAATATTCGATTATCAAAAACGATAATCGAATCAACAAATATTCGATTATCAAAAACGATAATCGAATCAACAATTATTCGATTATCAAAAACGATAATCAAATCAACAAATATTCGATTATCAAAAACGATAATCAAATCAACAAATATTCGATTATCAAAAACGATAATCAAATCAACAAATATTCGATTATCAAAAACGATAATCAAATCAACAAATATTCGATTATCAAAAACGATATTCGATTATCAAAAATGATAATCAAATCAACAATTATTCGATTATCAAAAACGATAATCAAATCAACAATTATTCGATTATCAAAAACGATAATCAAATCAACAATTATTCGATTATCAAAAACGATAATCAAATCAACAAATATTCGATTATCAAAAACGATAATCAAATCTCAAATATTCGATTATCAAAAACGATAATCAAATCAACAATTATTCGATTATCAAAACGATAATCAAATCCCAAATCAACAATTATTCGATTATCAAAAACGATAATCAAATCAACAAATATTCGATTATCAAAAACGATAATCAAATCAACAAATATTCGATTATCAAAAACGATAATCAAATCTCATAACATCAAATATCTAATTATCACAAGCGATAATCAGAACTCATAACATCAAATATCTAATTATCACAAGCGATAATCAGAACTCATAACATCAAATATCTAATTATCACACGCGATAATCAGAACTCATAACATCAAATATCTAATTATCACAAGCGATAATCAGAACTCATAACATCAAATATCTAATTATCACAAGCGATAATCAGAACTCATAACATCAAATATCTAATTAGCACAAGCGATAATCAGAACTCATAACATCAAATATCTAGTTACCTGCAGATAATTAGATTCAACATACATCTAGAATCAATTAAGATAACTAGAAAACCAAACATAAAAGGTTGGATCGATCCCATCATATGGCGAGTTTTAGCTACGCCGCACGTGCATCTCATATGGCCGAAGCCTACCAAGTACCCATCATAATTTTGGCGCCCATCATATGACCCGAAGGTCCAACATATGACCCGAAGGTCTGGTACTGGTATTTGACCCGAAGGTCCATCATAGTGGCTCGAAAGCACACGAAAATCATCATATATTCAATTAACGAGTCCGGAATTAACCGAAATAGTAAAAGTGTGATTCCATACTCCGCACTTTTGCTACATCGTTTAAATCTCTTCATCGTTTCCTTGAAAGTGCAAATTGTGTATTCCAAAAATAACATTTCACATTCTCAAACGGACAAGTCCGGAATTAAGCGAATCAGTAAAAGAAAGGGGTCATAATCCTCGATTTTTCTGAAACGTTTAAGTCACTTTCTCATTCTTCTGAAAACGCAAACTGTAAAAATTCTGAAAACAATTTCATTTATTTCATAAAAGTAATAATTTACATTCTCAAACGAATAAGTCCGGAATTAAGTGAATCAGTAAAAGAAAGGGGTCATAATCCTCGATTTTTCTGAATCATTTAAATCTCTTTCTCATTCTTTTGAAAACGTAAACTGAAAATTTTTGAAACAATTTTTATTTTAACACGCTTTTTATAATCACATGATTAAATCAGCAACATAAGTAGCAATTTCAACAAGAAATGGTACTTCTCAAAACAACATAAAACTAATCTCAAATCAACATTGCGGGATATCCGCTTGAAAATCCACTTTAAAATTTGACAGTTACTGAGGTCAAGGCGACAGTAGTTTTTAAATGTCAAAATCTCATCAAAATAATTCACATCGAAATACAACATCAGTGAATTTTCATTCATTAAAAATGTCAACAAAACACCGTACTTCAAAAATTTAGCACAAGTGTTAAAATCCCGTTATAATAATAACGGCAACAAAATACGTTTCATAACCAAGCATCGGTTCAACGTAAAATTAATGTAGTAACGTGCAATTCATATTTGCACGCACACTACAATATACACAAAGAAATTACTCTATTATCTTCAATGAAGATAATTTAAAACAGCAAAAATCTCAACAAATTCACATAACTGTAATCATTTTGAATTCTCAAATTGGATTTGAAATTTTCAAAGAAAACAAATTAAACACAGTTATGTAAACAACAAATGAAATTTATTTCAATTTCATATTTTGATTTTTAAATCAAAAAGTTATCAGTTGTACTCAGCGAAGGCAGTCACTATTTCCGCTGTGCACTCTGATAAACAGAACACACTCAATCAATCATCAAAACACAAATTCACTTTTATTTTTAAATAAGGAAATTTTAATAATTTCATCATAATTTTAAAACTTTAGTTTTAACTCAAAGCACAATAAAACATCGACTAATAGTTGTAACACACGTTCCATCTAAGTTATGTTTTATATTATGTCCATAAACCCCAAGCTCTGATACCAACTGTAATGCCCCACCTCTATGCTCACAATAACAAAGAGTATTAAAAGAAATACTGTCTGTTATTACGAAGAATAAGGCTGGATAGGAGCGGTCATCCGTAGTTAGGCCTTACACTAGTATTGGTTATCTCGATAGGAGTGGTATATATTTTTATTTCTCATCTCCTATTTATTTACTCCCATCGACATACCCAATTCTAGTATAAAACGAACTACGATGGTTCATAATAGTTTAGGACAATATATATAAGAATAACACAAATAAAGTAAATGCGGAACACAAATATAACAGAAAGTCTCATATATATATATATATAACTGATGTCAGTTGATATACACGTGATACAATACATATGATACAACTACACTGTCGACTCTGGAAGTTACATATACAAGTACATTATCGTGAATAATATACATGGATATACAACAGCCTATACAAATATACTGACTACTAAACATGACGACGACTACTCCATAAGATATGAAGAGACTTCACAGCTCAAGCAGCAACTCAAAGTAAGATATCCATAACCTGTAAATACTCGGTCTGACCCGAGTATTACATTCAAAAGAAAATAATACGCGGGTCAGTCTAATTCAAACTCAGTTATTAGTGCACAGAAGCAATAATAATTAAATAATGAATAGACGACGGTCACAATAAATCTCGTCTATCCGATCCTTAAATAAAGAAATCGGATAACGAGATATAACACGTAACAGTGTTAAACAACCAATCAGCAAATTAAACCAAATCAGGATATTGAATTGAATAAACAAAACAGTTCAAACCATTGAAATATCAAATAAAAAACAGTTCAAACCATTGAAATATCAATAAACCAAAACAAAATAGAATATCCATAAAAGCCATACCGTGTGGCTGCAGTTCACGCTTGCGTGCACTGCCTTGCCACTATAGTGATGATGTACCCAAAATATCAACGAACCAAAATCAATGAAATCAATACTGTGTGGCTGCAGTACGCGCACGCGTGCACTGCCTCGCCACAACAGTGAAGAAATAGAAATCAGCACAAGGTCAAATCCGAGTTACAAGATGGATTCAACTCAAATGAATTCTTTAAACACATCCAAATGCAATCAAGTGGAACAAGGCTATATATATATAGGCAGTAAAATGGCTGCAACATAATCAGAGCTGCAGTACCGTGCACCACAAGGCAGACCCATATAAACATGCACACAAGAATCTCAAGTCTGGACCAAATACCCTCAAATGAACGTGGGACAAGACCAGAACTAATACCATGGAGGTGGCTACCTAGAACTGCAGACCACGGGGATTGCAAACCAAGCATCGTATGCAAATCAGGTAAGGTTGCCAAAGCATCATACAAATGCAAGAATTAACTGTGGATACAATTGTATCACCATTCAAAGCAACAGGGACAAGAAATCAAGACCGAAATGCAACTGCCCAAGGCAGGTGCAGGCACAAGTAATGGAACAAGTATATATGTAAACCCAATTGTACACAAATTAATGTACATAAAGATCTGCACAGGGACAAAATAAATGAGAGGTGCAACTTGGAATTGCAAAAATTTTACGACAGGTATATCATAATGAAACTGGACAGTAACATCAAAATGCATGAACAAAGCATGCTACAG
The DNA here is from genome assembly GCA_030765085.1 of Allium cepa. Lineage (NCBI taxonomy): Eukaryota > Viridiplantae > Streptophyta > Magnoliopsida > Asparagales > Amaryllidaceae > Allium > Allium cepa. Next base: position 267,982,734 of record CM060941.1, on the reverse strand, counting down.
GTCTTACAGCATGGATGGACAATTACCTATAGGCAACAGTGGAAGGAACATAACCAACCTTACAACTGACACATGTATGCAACAAAGATCACATGTGCAGCAGTTTAACCAATGAAATAACCATGTTCGAGACCCAATTCAGTGAATTACATGACAAACAGGAGTGCAGTGACAACATCAGTGAATGTATGCAGAGTCAAGGCCACAATGAAATCACAAACCAAAGGAGTGATAGGAATAAAGATAAAACATGTATGCACTGTAAACTGGATAGCGCAACTATCATACTCACGACCAAATGCCGTATTACATCTCGACTCAACTATAGGTGAATTCTAGCAAGTATAATGACAACTTGAACATTTCAATGTTTGCAAAAATAATTACCCAAGCATTGCAGCAAGGAAGTATAGCATTTCAACATTATAAACTACATACACCCACATGCAGTAGGAATTAAAACACTTCAAGTTTGCAAAATACTAAACAACATGAATTACTGGAGCAAATGCAACCGCAACTCGAAGCCAAGTGATACATTCAAACAACAAATGGATGCACAGAATTAACTCGATGCAGTCTCGAATCAAACCAAAAAGAAACAAATGCAACAGTCTCAAAGCACCATCAACAAAAGGGAACAACAGAGAAACGAAGTCAGTGCCCAGAATCGAACCAAATCTATTTTGATTTAAAAATCAAGTTGAAGCATAGTATGGTCCACCAAACAAAAGTCCCCAAAATCAAGTGACTGAAGTCACAAAAATCGAAATCGTGATGGTCACGAGATATTGAACAGCCCAAATTCAAAGCCGAGTTAACCAAGTAACACAAATATACACGAATATGTAAAATCAGAGAAAGCATAAACAACGAACCCAAATCAAATGCAAAACATATTACTAAGTCGAATTAGATGTGAGTAAACTCACCTTCTTCGACGTGGCAGCCGTGAGCAACCATACTTGGAAGAGCCGACGCAGTGGCATCACGAAGACGAGCTAATGAAATCGCTAGAAGCCCTAATTTGCAAAGAAGAACGAACGAGATAGGAGCCGCCACCATTTTCTCTCGTATACTCTTGTTAGGGTTTAAAAACGAATGAGAAAAAGAAATGAGGACGGGTCGAATTGAATTAGAATGGGAACGGCATTGAGAATATTAAAGAAATATTGGGCCGAAATTGAATTTTTTTTTATAAGGCCCAATCAACATTTCACAAATTATTAAAAGAATTTCAATCCAAAATAAAAACTCCAAACAGCAATTTGCCAGCACCTTAATCGTTTAAATGATGAAAATTAATTAATGTGAGATCCCGAGTTGTTACACATAAAGTCTGGTATGAATAATAATATACCATCTCAAGTCATTTAGATATCTAGTGAGACCACGTCGCTTAGCGGAACAGGTTTCCCCTTACTAATATCTCAAAACCTTATACAAAACCATATACTGTTCTTTTACATCCACAATGGTTAAAACAATTCAAACAGTATAATATGATGATATGCAAAACAAATGAATCAATTCTGGATTACAAATCTCCAATCATTTTAGACTATCTTTCTCAATTATAGTTTCTAGGATTACTATTAACCTATTAGTATTTATGAGCTAACTAATAACCAATTAAACATTTAACGACTCCCTTTCCAATTACATAGCTTTCATAGGATCACTTTGAATCTATTGGTAACTCCAATATCTTACTCTTATCCTAGTTTTCAAGTGTTGACTATGAACCTATTGGTAAACCCAATATCCTTTCTTCTTACCCCAGTTTTAATGGGTTGATTGGGAAACTATTGACATCTATTAATATTTCAATCCGGATATAGTTTTCATAGGCAAACTAAAAACCTACTAGCTTCTACTAGTATCCTATCATAGTTTTCATGGGCTTACTATGAACCTGTCTTTCAAACATCTTCCTTTATACATAGTTTCCATTGGCTAACTATGAACCTATTGGCCTCTGCCAATATCGTTTTATTTACACAGTTTTCATGGGCTTACTGAGAACCCATTGGCTCCTGCCAATATGTTTCTTTTATATTTTAGCATCCTTTATTCTGGTCATCCTCACCTCTTGGATGCAATTCTGCTCATTCAGGAGTTTAATCAATTTATATTCACTACTGGGTTAGCCTAGCTGGTTCTTCTACCCTTTATACCCAAAATGCAGTTATGGATCCATTACAAAATGAATATATTCATATTTGAAGAAGCAACATAACAAGATAGCAATACCACTCCTGGGGGTTCAAATAAAACATGGTTAATCCCTTTAACCTATTACTTTATCAAATACAGCTTCTTCTTAAAATCATTACCAAAAACTCCTTTTAATTTAGCCATGGGATTTTCCTTTTAAAAATAGATTTCGGATTATAAAACCTTTCGATACCTTCGAAACCTAGCTTTCGACTTCATAAGATGAACTCCTTCGAAAGCCTTAAAATTTGTCTTCAAAACATTAGGCTCCTGCATTTTAATACTTTAAAACCTTCCTTTCGAAACCTTTCGATTATAATAACGTATTAATATAAACATTTAGAAGCTTAGTCTCGGAACCACTTGAAAGTGCCACTTTTCACACCCTTGTAAATAACCCTTCCGAAATCATTGGAAGTACCCCTTTCGAAAGCATTGGGTTTATACTTAAAACATTATTTAGGTCAAAGTGAATATAGGAGAAAGCAACTTTTTTGAAACCATCATTTATCATATAAAAATATTGGGGACAACTTGATGGCGTCAGCACCATCTCTTTCGAAAGCATTTAATATCTGAGTAAAATATTAAAAGATTGGCGCTGAAACCCCTTTTGAAACCATTACCTTCAAAACCATTAACGCGTACCGAAATCTATAGGAAGTGGCTCTAATTTATAAAACAAAGCATCCTTTAAACAACATTGATGTTAGCAACACCATCGAAAGGTTGAAGAACGGCAACAAGGTATCGGCTAGGATGGAACCTCTTCTTTTAAAACAACCTTTCGTAAATAAAGGAACCCAGTTGAATGTAGTCTTAAGTTAATGGAGACCCTTTCGGAACCCTTTTAAATCCTCTTTCAAAACTAAATGCTTCGATTCCGTCGAAGGCTAAATCAAAAAAAGGTAGATGCTTTTCTTTTAAAAACAACCCAAGGTTTCGAATACTTTGAAAGCTAGGGATACGACACCTTACCTTCCGCCTTACGCAAATCCACTACATACCATCTTAGTGATACCTTGTGTATTGGTTTCGGCATAGTAGGTTTCGACTACGATAAAGGCGGAAGCTTTTATGTCGAAAGGAGCTTATTAAAGCAGGCATAACCTATTTTCCAAGTAAACTGGTTTAGTTCTTTATAAAGTAAACTTTTCTCTAATTAACCTGCCACGTGTCAACACTAGATTGGTTGCTTTAAATTTTTCAAATTCTTTTTTTGGTAATAACTACTGCTAATCTAGATCTAAACCATGGTTATGTTAATCTAATAAGCCCTTTCAATTTCGCAAAGAAGTCCCTCTTCTAAAATAATTTATTTTGCATAACAAATCACTTTAGAAAAATTCCTAAAAATTCTTGAAATTCACTTTAACCATGTTATCTAACACAACAAAATTTTAGACCGAAATACTTCATATATTTTCCATAATAAATTTATAAACAAAAATAACCACATTTTCCTTTAACAATTCGTAATGATCTTTCCTTAGCTAGGAAAATTATCAAAATTGAAACTCAACTCCAAAATGATATTTCTCATAACATAAAATTTTCCCATGGCATTTAAACATCATTAGATCTTTTCTTTACCATAAAACCGTGCAAAAACTCTTTTAAACAATCTTTTTTAAATCAAATAAATCATAAATCAAGCATTTCATCATCCAATATATCATGAAAACGAATTTACCCTTAAATCGAAAAATATGCGATTTAAAACAGAAAAGAGATGGAATTGTTGTTCACATTGATTTAGATAAGGAGATTGGATTAAGATAGATTTCCCTTAAGCTTGATTCTCTAGCTTTAAATTCGAATTCTTCTTCCTTAATGGCCGGTCATTCCTTTCTTTTTTATTTTGCATTTTCAAATGACACAAATAAAGTATGAAATGGTAGGAACAATATATATACATACATACATACATACATAGATATATATATATATGGTAAGAGTCATTGGATGGAAAAGTCCTAATATGCCCTTATGTAATTTGTTTAACCTAAAAGTAAACTTTAGCCCATTAATTATTATATTAGGCTCGGCCTTAATTAATTAATTAATTCAAGTCTCAATCCCCTTATCAATTAAAATTTACATTACTCTATTTACTTTATCTAACTAAATATCTTGAATAATGTTATAAAAAATTAGAAGTGTTAAAAGCTCTCCTTCTTAAAGAATTTCGTCCTCAAAATTCAGTAAGGACTAAATACTAAACATAGCAATCATTTGTAACAACTCCTAACAACCATACTGGTCTACCTTACTAGGAAATATCTATATAAATCTAATATAGACATACCCTGAAAGCAGATCAGGATAAGTATCTCGAACCTTGTCCTCTTTCTCCCAAGTGCAGTCGTTCTCTTTGTCGCTCCATTGAACTTTCACCAACTTGACTGTCTTTTTCCTCAATATTTTCTCATCTCTCGCAACAACCTGAACTTGTTGTTTAACAAAAGTCAAATCAGGCTCTACTATCAAGTCCACCAATTTTGTTTGAGGAATAATAGTCTCTGGATCATGCACATACTTGCGAAGATGAGACACATGAAACACATTATGGACACCTGCCATGCTGCTCGGCAACTCAACTCTGTATGCAAGCTTTCCAATCCTTTCTATAATTTGGAATGGACCAACATATCTCGGGGCCAACTTTCCAAATTTCCTAAACCATATTACAACCTTCATCGGTGAGACATTAATGAAATCCTATCTCCCACTGAGAACTCTAGGTCTGTAACGATCCCTTTTTAAGACAAATTTAATTTAGTAATTAATATAGTTTTTAGAATTAATTTGTGAATTGATTTGAAATTTTTCCTCAAACAAATAAGATAAGTGTTTGTTTTGTGATTGAAAACGGATTAAGATTTTGATTTGAAATTCAAAAATAAATATCTTGAAAATAATTTGGATTTAAAAACTTTATAAACTAATTAAAATTTGTTTTCTAATTGTAATTGTGATTTGGAAGTTATGTTTTGAATTAAAAATATAATAATTTTCAAAAGCTATTTAAAGTTAAATTCTATATTTTAAAACTTATATAAAATATATATGCGTGTTTATTTATTAATGTATAATTAAATTTTAAATCATTTTCTTTAAGGTTATACAAATATAAATAAAAGGAAAAGTTTAAATTAATAAATATATAAAAACATATATAAAACAAAATAATAAATATAATATAAAATTATATAAAAACATATGTAAACATTATAACATGTATTAATACATTTGTAAGTATTTTAACATGCACGAAGACATGTGTGGATTAAATGCAAATACAATTTAACAAATGTCAATTGTGACGACCCGAATTTCATACCACAGAAAATCGCATCGTCTCGAAGAAAGAAAGGGATAAAAAAGAGAAAAGAAAGAAGAGAAAGAAGAAACTACATCAGAATCTAAACAGCGGAACGAATAAATTATATTAATAACATAAATATTACATAGTAAACAACACTAATCAGAGTTACAAAGAATTTACATCACATACTTGACAGTTATAAACACCTATCTAGTTATTACAACTCAATATAACTCAAACAAGAGATACCAATACAGAGAACACACAATGGAACTGTATATTTACAACGTAGAAGCCTCCTGCTCCATTGCTCCTCCATAATTCGTCAAAGCAAACCTAAATCCCTTGGCTACACATAAAAATTTGAGTACCCAAGAGTTTAAGAAAACAGAAGATAAACTCTGGGTCAGACATGGGTGTGGTGTGAGTAACAGGTTAAAGTTGCTTAACTTTGAAAAACCTTTGAAAATAAAGGTATCACGCAAGACTTCCCACACATAAACATGGAAAAGTTTTTACCTTACGCTAACCAAAATGTTTGATAGGAAATCCGATGATATTATAATAGGTCTAGGGTTTTCAAGTAAATATGAAATAGCCGAAATTGTTACATCTATTGAATTCCAGCTACTAGCCACAAAAGAAGGGTAATACAATCAAAACCGTTGGCACATATTGGATTTTGGATTCCATCAATGGCAGGGGTACCGTCCGTCACAGTACATGGCCTAGATCAATGTACCGAGGAGTACGCCCGCTCCCCTGCAACACAAGACCGGAACCATTCCTTACTAAATAGTTCTGAACAAGATAACCCCGCGGTTGGCTTACGTTCCTACCTCCCACTAAGCCGAATAAAAAGGGACCTCTAGACATGGGAAAATCTCGTCCTACTTGGGCATGACCCACTTAGCCTTGTCGCACCTCCCCTGTTTTAGCCATTCCCGGTTGATGAGGCTTGAGGCTACGATTACCTTTAGAGGACACATCTCTTAGAATGCTCATCGTCCACCTGATGATGTTCTGTAAGCATTCAATCCATACAAATTCGTTCCGGGTTCAAACGAAACCGAAGGTAATATCTCGTTACACTCATTTTGGAATCACCCTCAGAGTTAACGACGATAACCCTTGCACTCTAAATCTTCATCTCGAATCTGAAAGTACTACTCCATCAAACTCATCTCGGAATCACCCTCAGAGTTATAACGACGAATATAGTTCTTACACCTCGAGTCTTCACTCTTCACATAAGATTCACGACCTACCGTAAATTTGGATCGATGTGGTTTTCGGATATCCAAATATGGAAACCCGATCCCGGTCTCATCAAAATCCAAAGCGTATCTTTTATGGCCAAGTTGTTTTAAAGGTTTAAAACAATTCAATTATCTATATACACAGACAGATAAATCGCAGATTCACAATAGATAATCAACATTATCATCACAACAGATAATTCATATTATCATTATCAAAAGGTAATCCTAATCATCATCACAATGCAACCAATGCATCCATATCATTCAACATTACCCATCTCATATATGATATTCAAACCATTCGAGGCAACCAATATCATCCATCCATATAAGCAATGATTAATAATCACATAAAATATAATTAATTTAAAACGAATTAAATTAATTACATCATTTCTAATTAATTTAAAGTAAATTAATTAATTACTTCATCAATATAAATCATGCTTACATTACCATTATCAATTAATTAATTAATCATAAATCAATTATTCATTTAAATTAAATCATCCCCGATTTAATTAACCTTTAATTACATTCAAGTAATTATTCACTAATTAATTTCTCAAATTAATTATACTTAACCAAATACAGTAATTAATCTTTAGTTACTTCCTTAATTAATTAACTATAAATTAATTACATTGCTTCTTAATTAATTACATAAATTAATTCATTCATTTATTAATTATTTCCAAATAAATCTATTCTTAATTACATCATTAATTATAATAATTAATGATCTTCTAATTACATTTTCTTTTTAAATTTATTACATTAAGTAATTAATCTTTATTAAACCATAGTTGTTAATCACCCTTGATTAACTCCATTCAGTAATTAGCTGCCCTTAATTACTTCACCAAATAAATTAATTACTCATTAATTAATTATCTCTAATTAATCCCTTGATTAATTCACAAAGTAATTATACTCAAATTACTTTCATCAACAAATCACTTTCAATTAATTATATACAGTAATTACCTATAAATTACTTTCCCAAGTAATTTCTCTTCATTAAATTACATTAAGTAATTATACTTCACAAATCATCAAATGATTAATTTAAATTAATTAAACTAAATTATTTAACTTAATCTAATCAAATTAAACTCAATTAATTACAATTAGTAATTAATTCCTTAATTACTTCCATAAGTAATTATACTTAACAATTTACACAAATGATTATCTTTAAATTAATTAATCTTAATTAATTATTATAAATTAATTACATTAATTATATTAAATAATCCTTATTAATAACCTTATTAACTATTAACAATTCATTAATTATTTTTCTAAAGTAATTAACTTATTTTAATCATTATTAATTACAAATTAATTAATCGTTAATAATCCATTAATTAACCCCTAATTATTTAATTAATTAAGTGTTAACTATAACTTAGTTAATCCTTTATTACTTGAGTAATTAATTTCAAATCATTAATTAAAAATTAAATCTTATTTAATTAATGAATCTTAAATTACAAGTTAATTATTCTAAGAATAATTAAATCCTAAACTTTTAAGATTAAACCCTTAATTACTTTGAGTAATTATTCATTTTATTAATTTATTTATTATCCATTTAATTATCCTAATAATTAAATAAATTACAAATCATTAAATTATAATTTAACTTCAACAAGTTTAAAATCAATTTAAAACCTTTAAATTTACTTGATAAATAATTATTTTCTTATAAAAGAAATTTTACAAGAGTTTAAAACTATTTTTTTTAAATTCAAGCATTTAGATTTTATTTCATCATCAAAATCGTTAAACACTTAAATTTAAAACAAAGATTCAAATTTAGTTTTGAATCAGATTTAAACTTTGTTTAAGCATTTCTTTACATTTCAATTTCCAATTTAAATTCAAATTTCTGTCAAAGAAAAATTATTAAACAATAAACTCTTTAAAGTATTTTTAAAACAAATTTTAGTTTTAAAAATCAAGTCATTAATCATATAATTGGTTGATAAGTTTTAATCAATGAATCTCGAAAATTTAAATATTACTTACAAAAGTTTGTTCTGTTGCATTGGGTGTTTCCAGAGACAATATAGTTTTTATCATATTTTCTTTCATATTAAATAAAATTTTAAACTTTATCTTATGATCACAGCCATACTCTGTTTAAATTTCAACCCTTACATACATTAGATTATGATATCACGGTTGTTGGTCATGATTTTAAACTAGAATTCTAGAATAGGCCAGAGTAAATCACAGTAAGCATGCATTCAGTAACCAAACATATATACAGGAAAATCTATCATTCTTTTTCACATAAATCATGACTATATCAGGAAACAATTCAAGAACTAAATTTATACTTATTCTTATTTAATATAAAATGTTACTCACCTAAAAATCTGATGAATAGAGCCGTGTTTATTGAAAGAAAAACTTTGAGTTGCTTCAGTACTTTAAAAACTGTAGTTGCTTTTGCTTTTTGAAAAAAACTTAAATCTTGATTTATTGCTTAAGCTCCCTGATTTTCAGCTACATGTATGATTCCAGAAAATGATGCAGTCATGGATTGAGCTTTGTGGTTGCATGCAGATTTGATGAAGTTTAAAACAGAAATGCAGAATGATTTCAGGCATTAAATGTTGCAAAATTTGTTTCAGGTTGATGTTTTGAAGAGAGCTTCAGTTTTACGGATGATTTTCACTATGAATTTCAGATTTGATGAAATTAAAGAGCTACAGGTTTTGAGGATTTGCAAATGATTTGCATTTCAGTTTTTGAAGAAAAATTTACAGATTTGTCTTTTGAACAAGATTTCTGTTTTGAAGAAGATTCAACAGTTTTTGATTTGGAAAAAAGAATAGAAAAGAATATGAGAATGAGAGAAATGTATTAATATATGTAAATTTTTGATTTAATTAAATAAAAGAAAAAGAAAAATAGGACACTTGTTTTAAGTTTTAACATTTGTCACTTAATTTAGTTTAGGCCTTAACACATGTCATTTAGTTGTCTTAAGAGATTACACATGTCTTAAGTATCTTTATTTTAATTTAAATAGTTTACAAAAGCTTTTAAATCTAGATTTATTATTCTTATGTATATATATAAATGAATTTCTTCTCTTTTAAATTTATTAAAGAGAAATCAAACAAACAAATATAAGTATAAGCTTATTCAAATATTTTTAAGTATTTATTCTTTTAAATTTTCAAACATTAAATTCCAATTTAAATTAAATTATAAAAGCCAATTTAAAAAAAAACAAGTTATATATAGATGTATATATAAGTACCATTAAATTTAAAAACAACAAATCCTATTTCTAACAAAATTTATCTATGTTCATAAGAATTAAGTATTATCATTATTATTTGAAAATAACAAATTTAACCAATATTAAATAATTTATAAAAGAGATTATAAATTTCTTTTGTTACACAATAAATTAAGATCATATGTAATTTGTATTTTAAATTCTTATATATAAATTTCAAGCAATATTTTTAAAAAGAAAATACAACTAAGTTTTAATGTTAATCTAATTTAAATTCATATTTAAGTTAATTAAAATAAAATTTTAAAACAATAAAATTTATCATAAGTAAAAACCACATAATTATTTGTTGAATTGCTTTGAAAAGTTAAATGTTAAATTTAAATCAAAATTTTCAATTTACCAAAAATAAATTAGAATTAGAAAATTAATTCATTTACCGAATTCAAAATCAAAGTTTATCAATTTACAATATATACAATTATATATATATATATATATATATTATAAATAGACAATAATTTATTTGTTTTAAAAAGATAAAATTTTCCAATTTAAATATTTATTAAAAGATGATTATTAGATCAATTCAAAATTTATTATCAAAAATTATCAAATCAATTTAATTTTTACACAGATTACTAAATTTATATTGCCAAATTTCCGGGATATCACATTCCTTCCCCCTTGAAAGAATTTCATCCCCGAAATTTAAATGCAAAGGTAATTTAATAATCTATCTTAAGATTTTGTTTTAAAACACAAGCATATATCAATCATATGCTAACAACCATAGCGACCAATTCATTCATTCAAACAAACAAATCTAACTATCCAGACAAAATTCTGGATAGAGTTTCCTCGAGTTTCCCCGGTATAAATATCGAGATACTCGCTCTGTAGATTCCAAACAATCAATACTATTAAGCCACAGAGCTCCTACTCAACTAGATCTACAAAACTAAACAGGATATCAGACTACAGACAAGTCTGACTCAACATTCACATCCTCCTGAACTTCTGGTTCCACAACCAGAGATAGATCATACATGTACTTTCTCAGAGATAGGTGAAACACATCGAATCCCGGTTATCCAATCTGGCAATTCAACCTTGAAAATCAAACACCAATCCTCACAAGAACACAGAAAAGATCCAAAACATCTCGGAGCTGACTTACCCAGCCTTACTCAATCTTATAGCTCCTTAAATCGGAGAAAACTTACCCAAAATCAAATATCCGACTCCGGAATCCAAATTCCTTCGTCTCTTATCCATAAAACACTTCTGACGATCCTGGGCTGCCTTCATCTCTCCTGATCAGCTCAACCTTCGCTGATGTCTCTAGAACAAACTGGACCAAAATAATCCAACAAAATGATCTCCTTAAGATCAATCCCAAACCAAGAACACCAACTCTACTCCACAAACATCAGAAGACTAACTTCTCCTATCTGGAAAAAGGTAAAACAAAAGCATTCCCAAACTGCTTCCGCTGCTCAACTCTGATCTGGAGTAGAAGAAAATGCTGATGAAGAACACAAGCACAAACTGCACAACACATCTCAGAAATATGGTTCAACAGATCCATAAAAGAAAACTCAGATGGTCCACCTGATCCTTCTACTAAACTGAACCACCGGTAACACTCCTGGAATCCACTCGATAAGAAAACTCAACCTCCAGATGCGGATAAACATTTTATAACTCAAGAGAACACGCAAACTATCGCAAGTCACTTTTGCGACCAACCAGCCAATATCCAAAGAAAATTGTTCTCTCTTTACCAATCAGAATAGCTTATGCTTATCTAGCCAATCCATCGGAGAAATGGATCCACTCTGCTGCTTCTGAACTCGACCTCCAGAAAAACTACTAACCAGAAGACCTTGCTAGCACACAGAATACTCTGAGCTACACTGTTGACATCGACGCCAAAGACTTCCTAATCCAAAGCTCTTCGAGAAACTCGGACCTCAAACTAGACAGAAACATCCTGCTGAACCCAGCCACAGCATCGAAACAGACATACCTCCTAAACTTATTCCAAAGAAAAATCTTCGGAGACATCCATAGTCACTGCGTCTCATCATGCAACTACTATTTCCTGAGGTATCAAGATACCATCATTCTCTTCTGCCTAGCCGACAGATCCAAACTCTACTCATCCAACTCAAAGATAGACTCCGAACCTTTACAGGTTACCTTCAGAGATCTATGAAATCCTATACTCTGCATAACTCACTCGAGACAGTATTAGGTCTACAATCTCGACAGATACAATTCCAACCTCAACACTCAAATTCCAACCATTGGTAGTAGTCGTGTTACACACCCCACTACCTTATCTACCTTTATAACTTATATTGGAAAAACCAATACGGGTAACCCAACAAATAGGTAGAAGTAGATATATATATATATATATACATACAAAATTACAAATACGCTCTCTCTCAAGAAAGAAATCACTTCAAAGCCTAGGTATTCACTAAACCTAGCGCTCTGATACCAACTGTGATGACTCGACTTTCACACCACAGAAAATCGCATCATCTTGAAGAAAGAAAGGGAAGAAAAGAGAAAAGAAAGAAGAGAAAGAAGAAACTACATCAGAATCTAAACAGCGGTACGAATAAATTGTATTAGTAACATAAATATTACATAGTAAACAACACTAATCAGAGTTACACAGAATTTACATCACATAATAGACAGTTATAAACACCTGTCTAGTTATTACAACTCAATACAACTCAAACAAGAGATACCAACACAGAGAACACACAGCGGAACTATATATCTACAACGCAGAAGCCTCCTGCTCCATTGCTCCTCCATAAATCGTCAAAGCAAACCTGAATCCCTTGGCTACTCGTAAAAATTTGAGTACCCAAGAGTTTAAGAAAATAGAAGATAAACTCTGGGTCAGACATGGGTCTGGTGTGAGTAACAGGTTAAAGTTGCTTAACTTTGAAAAACCTTTGAAAAGAAAGGTATCACGTAAGACTTCCCACACATAAACATGGAAAAGTTTTTACCTTACGCTAACCAAAACGTTTGATAGGAAATCCGGTGATATTATAATAGGTCTAGGGTTTTCAAGTAAATATGAAATAACCGAAATTATTACATCTTTTAAATTCCAGCTACTAGCCACAAAAGTGGGTAATACAATCAAAACCGTTGGCACTTATTGGATTTTGGATTCCATCAATGGCAGGGCTACCGGGGTACCACCCGTCACAGTACGTAGCCTAGATCAACGTACCGAGGAGTATGCCCGCTCCCCTGTAACACAAGACCGGAACCATTCCTTACTGAACAGTTCCGAACAAGACAACCTCACAGTTGGCTTACGTTCCAACCTCCCACTAAGCCGAATAAAAAGGGACCTCTAGACATGGGAAAATCTCGTCCTACTTGGGCATGACCCACTTAGCCTTGTCGCACCTCCCATGTTTTAGCCATTCCCGGTTGATGAGGCTTGAGGCTACGATTACCTTTAGAGAACACATCTCTTAGAATGCTCATCGTCCACCTGACGATGTTCTGTAAGCATTCAATCCATACAAGTTCGTTCCGGGTTCGAACGAAACCGAAGGCATTATCTCGTTACATTCATTTAGGAATCACCCTCAGAGTTAACGACGGTAACCCTTGCATCCTAAATCTTCATCTCGAATCTGAAAGTACTACTCCGTCAAACTCATCTCGGAATCACCCTCAGAGTTATGCCGACGAATATAGTTCTTACACCTCGAGTCTTCACTCTTCACATAAGATTCACGACCTATCGTAAATTTGGGTCGATGTGGTTTTCGGATATCCAAATATGGAAACCCGATCCCGATCTCATCGAAATCCAAAGCGTATCTTTTAAGGCCAAGTTGTTTTAAAGGTTTAAAACAATTCAATTATCTATATACACAGACAGATAAATCACAGATTCACAATAGATAATCAACATTATCATCACAACAGATAATTCATATATCATTATCAAAAGATAATCCAAATCATCATCACAATGCAACCAATGCATCCATATCATTCAACATTACCCATCTCATATCTGAGATTCAAACCATTCAAGGCAACCAATATCATCCATCCATATAAGGAATGATTAATAATCACACCAAATATAATTTATTTAAAATGAATTAAATTAATTACATCATTTCTAATTAATTTAAAGTAAATTAAATTAATTACTTCCTCAATATAAATCATGCTTACATTACCATTAATTAATTATCAATTATTTAATTAATCATAAATCAATTATTCATTTAAATTAAATCATCCTAGATTTAATTAACCTTTAATTACATTCAAGTAATTATTCACTAATTAATTTCTCAAATTAATTATACTTAACTAAATATAGTAATTAATCTTTAACTACTTCCTTAATTAATTAACTATGAATTAATTACATTACTTCTTAATTAATTTCATAAATTAATTCTTTCATTTATTAATTATTTCCAAATAAATCTATTCTTAATTACATCATTAATTATAATAATTAATGATCTTCTAATTACATTTTCTTTTTAAATTTATTACATTAAGTAATTAATCTTTATTACACCATAATTATTAATCACCCTTGATTAACTCCATTCAGTAATTAACTGCCCTTAATTACTTCACCAAATAAATTAATTACTCATTAATTAATTATCTCTAATTAATCCCTTGATTAATTCACAAAGTAATTATACTCAAATTACTTTCATCAATAAATCACTTTCAATTAATTACATACAGTAATTGCCCATAAATTACTTTCCCAAGTAATTTTTCTTCATTAAATTACATTAAGTAATTATACTTCACAAGTCATCAAATGATTAATTTAAATTAATTAAATTGAATTAGTTAACTTAATTAATCAAATTAAACTCAATTAATTACAATTAGTATTAATTCCTTAATTACTTCCATAAGTAATTATACTTAACAATTTACACAAATGATTATCTTTAAATTAATTAATCTTAATTAATTATTAAAAATTAATTACATTACTTAATTATTAAATAATCCTTAGTTAATAACCTCATTAACTATTACAAATTCATTAATTATTTTTCTAAAGTAATTAACTTATTTTAATCATTATTAATTACAAATTAATTAATCATTAATAATCCATTAATTAACCCCTAATTATTTAATTAATTATGTGTTATCTATAACTTAGTTAATCCTTTATTACTTGAGTAATTAATTACAAATCATTAACTAAAAATCAATTCTTATTTAAGTAATGAATCTTAAATTACAAGTTAATTATTCCAAGAATAATTAAATCTTAAACTTTTAAGATTAAACCCTTAACTACTTTGAGTAATTATTCATTTTATTAATTTATTTATTATCCATTTAATTATCCTAATAATTAAATAAATTACAAATCATTAAATTATAATTTAACTTCAACAAGTTTAAAATCAGTTTAAAACCTTTAAATTTACTTGATAAATAATTCTTTTCTTATAAAAGAAATTTTACAAGAGTTTAAAACAATTTTTTTTAAATTCAAGCATTTAGATTTTATTCTATCATCAAAATTGTTAAACACTTAAATTTAAAACAAAGATTCAAATTTAGTTTTGAATCAGATTTAAACTTTCTTTAAACATTTCTTTACATTTCAATTTCCAATTAAATTCAAATTTCTTTTAAAAAAACATTTTTAAACAATAAACTCTTTAAAGTATTTTTAAAACAAATTTAAATTTAAAAACTTAGTCATTTCCAGCTATGATTCAAAATGAAATTTGAATTCATAATTTAAACTTAGATTTAAAACTCGCCTTAAATCTTTGCTTTCATTTTTTAATTTAGTTTAAATTTTAAAAACAAGACAAGTTTTCTAATCTGAAAACAAACTCGAACCCCAACGATTCACTCGAGTAAAACGCTAATAAACTTGAGTAAACTCGAGTAACACCTTCATCTTGAAATCTTTTCAAACTAAAATTGACAGGTTTAACACAAACCTGTAACTATCAAACTCACCCGAGCCCACAACACAATGTCTTCGAGTCCAATGACCTACTGCTTTCGAGCCAATCACAAATTTACCGGATACAAACACGAGTTCCCCTTCTTCCCCAAAACAATCAGCTGATACACCAAGAATTTCGTGCACCTGCACCACTACTTCATCCAATTCCTACCTCTTGCGATCTCACGAGCAAGTCGACGGTCATCACCAAACACCAATTCGTCTTTCAAACCAAATGAAGAAACTAGAAATCAAAATCTAGCCTCGAGCTCAAAAACTGGAACAATGGTCGAACTGAAATTCGCCTCAAACTCAAAATTCTGATCATCAGAGAAGTACCACCTCCGTCCATGAACTCCTCCACACAACATCCATCATCCACTCGAATTTGGAAACACTCGATCACCTATAGGGGTTGTGGTGATCATTTTTTTCCAGATGAACAAAAACTAAGGTTATAATCTTTGATTCAAAATCCCCAACGCCGCACTGCTTTGATTCACTTCCCACCATTTTTCCTTGAATATACAATCATCACTCCATAACCAAAATGATTCTGGCCAATTAACCCCCCTGGATCGACAGAACCATACCAAAATACCTTTTCTGGTCAAACCAGAAATACTAAATCATATTCAAACTAAAAGTTCAAATTTTAGTTTTAAAAATCAAGTCATTGATCATGTAATTGGTTTATAAGTTTTAATCAATGAATTTGGAAAATTTAAATATTACTTACAAAAATTTGTTCTGTTGCTTTGGGTGTTTCCAGAGTACAGTTTTTGTCATATTTTTTTTCATATTAAATAAAATTTTAAACTCTAACTTATGATCACAGCCATTCTCTGTTTAAATTTCAATCCTTACATAGATTAGATTATGATATCATGATTGGTGGTCATGATTTTAAACTAGAATTCTAGAACAGGCCAGAACAAATCACAGTATGCATGCATTTAGTAACCAAACATATATATAGGAAAATCTATCATACTTTTTCACATAAATCATGACTATATCAGGAAACAATTCAATCAACTAAATTTATACTTATTCTTATTTAATATAAAATGTTACTAACCTCAAAATCCGATGAGCAGAGCCTTTTTACTGAAAGAAAAACTTTGAGTTGCTTCAGTACTTTAAAAACTGCAGTTGCTTTTTCTTTTAAAAAAAAACTTAAATCTTGATTTATTGCTTAAGCTCCCTGATTTTCAACTGCATGTATGATTCCAGAAAATGATGTAGGCATGGATTGAGCTTTGTGGTTGAATGCAGATTTGATGAAGTTCAAAACAGAAATGCAGAATGATTTCAAGCATTAAATGTTGCAAAATTTGTTTCAGGTTGATATTTTGAAGAGAGCTTCAGTTTTAAGGATGATTTGCACTATGAATTTAAGGTTTGATGAAATTGAAGAGCTACAGGTTTTGAGGATTTGCAAATGATTTGCATTTCAGTTTTTGAAGAAAAATTTACAGATTTGTCTTTTGAACAAAATTTCTGTTTTGAAGAAGATTCAACAGTTTTTGATTTGGAAAGAAGAATAGAAAAGAATATGAGAATGAGAATGAGGGAAATGTGTTAATATAAGTAAATTTTTGATTTAATTAAATAAAAGAAAAAGAAAAATAGGACACTTGTTTTAAGTTTTAACATTTGTCACTTAATTTAGTTTAGGCCTTAAAGCATGTCATTTAGTTGTTTTAAGAGATTACACATGTCTTAAGTATCTTTATTTTAATTTAAATAGTTTACAAAAACTTTTAAATCTAAATTTATTATTCTTATGTATATATATAAATGAATTTCTTCTCTTTTTGTTGGGCGGATTTTCACCCAGAAGATCTCGAGACCGAGAAGCGTCAGTTACACCCGGGTTCGTAACCTCCAATCCATTCGGCAGACACAAGGCTCAATGCTAGCATAAAATCCATTCGGCAATTCAAGCATGGTGGTTCATTCGGCATGGGTTCATTCGGCATTCCCAACCTAGTCCGGCAACCAGACTCCCCCTCACAATCCCACTACCGAACGAAGTTGGTACCGAACCAATCACCACCGGTCCAATACCACACAACCAAACCGGACCAATCTCCACATCAATGCCGAACCAACCTCTTCATCACCGGACCACCATGACCGGACCACGTACAACCGAACCAACCTCCAAGCTCACTACCGAATCAACCATCTCAGAGACCTCAACACGGCCGAACCAAGGCTTCGCCGAACCAGAACGCTACCAGGCCAGATTGCTTCAGCCCAAGCCCACCTGCAGCTATATACTTCCAAGACCCCTGCCCCCTACCTCACTCTATAAATAGAGGGGCAGGGGTACAACAATGGGGGACAATTTTTGGAGACAAGTTTGAGAGCTCAAGCAAGGAAGGAACTTTCAAACTACTTTCATACACTCGTATACAACGCATTGTACTTGTAATCTGGAAGAAGAAAGATAATAACATATAAAGTGGACGTAGGCACATTCTGGCCGAACCACTATAAATCTGCGTGTCTTTTACATTTCAGCCCTTACTTTTCTCATATTTACATACTCATCTAAAATCATTGAAAATCACACATACTCAACTAAAATAATACGACTTGGAGGTGTTTGTCCATTTTTTGTGCAAACATTTTTGGTGCTTTCACTGAGAGCTGAACTCAAGCTTCATCTTCTCCCACTCAACCTTTTTCCTAACGACATCACTCGTTGCTTAGAAATCATGCCTTCCAAACAGAGAAGGGATGTTAACAAAGGAAAGAACATCGCAACTAGCAGCCTTCCAGATCCAGCAATCACAGATCAGCCCACTTCAACAGCAGTACCAGATGAAAATCAGGAAAATCCAACTGGTCCCGCAACGGAACAACCAATCACTAGGGCAGATCTGGACAGGGTTGTGGCTGAAGTAACTAACCGCTTCACATCCCAACAAGAAACTTTGGTGGACCAACTCATGACACGCTTAAGGGACGCTGAAGAGTCCAACCGCAACACTGAATCATGGGGTGAATCCCAATCCGGAGGATCCCGGAGGCAACAAAGGTCTTCACTCTTCGAACAAGCTATCAACAGGAAAAACAATGATAGGGGCCGCGCCCGGACTCAGCCCGAATTCCGACTCGAGGAAGCCCTTGGAACCGAACCTAGCGGGGGAGGCACCAGGCGAGGGTCGGATGTAGCTGAGCCAGTCATGCCACCTAATCATAGAAACCCCGCTGAACGGAGCCGAGCTAGAACCCAGCCCGAAGTTGACCCCATGGATGTGCTCGAAACAGAACCCCACAGGGGAAGATCAAGGCAGGGGGCAACTGTAGCTGGTCCTAGCGTGCATCCAAGCAGCCAAAGACAACCACTGGATAATGCTAGAGGTGATAGACTGTACCATCCCTACAGGTCATCTGGACGAGATAGATCCCGCAGGGAAGAACCGAGCTCATTTTTGTCCGCTCCAAGTTCTGACGAGCGGATGGCACGATTATTCAGAGAATGTGTCCAACGGGAGCAAAGGGACCGGGGAATAGGCGCTAGGGTCACCAGTCCCTTTACCCGAAATATCGAAACTGCCATCACTCCCCGGGAATGGAAAATGCCAACCATGGAACCTTACAAAGGAACTTCCGACCCCATCGTACACCTGCAGAGATACACCCAGCATATGCTCATGAGTGGAGCAACAGAAGGAGTATTATGTAAATGCTTTCCGCTATTCCTATCAGATCTAGCTACCTCCTGGTTCTGCCATCTACCCCAAGGATCCATCAACTCATGGGAGATGTTAAAAGAAAGGTTTATTAGCCAGTTCCGCATCCATGTGGAACAACCCAGGGATGCTTATTCTCTATCCAATGTCAAACAGAAAACCGGAGAGACGCTACAACAATATCTAACACGGTTCAACGCCGCAGCGGCAGCAGTTCAAGATGCCGATGAAAAACTCACTCTAATGGCCCTCTGTAGTGGTGTGCATCCAGACACCAAGTTTGCCAGAAGATTAACTAAGGAAAAACCAGTTACCTTGCCTGATTTCTTCCATGAAGCTGGAAAGTATATGAGACTTGAAGACGCTGCTACGGAGAGGCAGCCAGGGCAACAAGGCAAGATAATTCAGGACAAGGTTCCCACTGCAGCTAAGGACGCTCGAAGAAATGAATCTAGAGACAATGCTGGGGGCAGAAAGGGTGAGAAGCGCCAATATCGACCAGGGCCAAGATTTGACTCCTACACTCCTTTGAATGAAACAATCGAAAACATCTACCTAGCCACTCAGGGCGAACTCGGATACAAGCGCCCCCCGCACAAGAAAGAATCAGATAACGCACTCAAGTCCGGAAAGTTCTGTCGCTTCCACGAATCCCACGGACATGACACCAATGAATGCCACCATCTTCGGGACTTGATCGAAGAACACATTAGAAGAAGAAGACTGGAACGTTATGTGAAAAGTCAGAACAGGACTCCAACTCCTGCCAATGAGAACTCAAAGCAACCCCTCCCAGAAGTAGGCGGAGGGAGTCGCAACAATCACAACACCAGTGGCTCTAGTCAAGAGAAGATAGTAGTCCTTACCATCTCAGGAGGACCACACATTGCCGACAGAAGTTGGGCAGAGATGGAAAGGTACGGCAAGTCGCTTAGAAATACCGAAGGATACGTTAACTCCGTCACAGAAGAACGCCAACCGAAACGAAAAGAGAGCGACGACATCATATTCAGTAGACGCGATTTGGAAGGAAGACAGTACCCACATATGGATCCTATGGTCATCTCTGCCTGGTTCGGCCCTGCTAAAGTTTTTCGGATTCTAATAGACACGGGAAGCTCCGTAAACATCTTGTTCAAACATGCTTTCGACAAAATGAAGTTATCAATGAAGGATGTGTCTCCCTGCGACAAACCACTGCACGGTTTCACTGGAGATGCAAAAATGCCCCTCGGGCAACTTGACCTCTTCGTCGAAATAGGAAGTCATCCCCGCTCCGTGGTGCGAAAACAAACGTTCGTGCTAATAGAGAACCACTCGGCTTACAACGCCTTCTTGGGGAGACCAGCCTTGTCTGACTTCCAAATTGTCCTAGCCCCCTGGTGCCTGAAGATGAAATTCCCGACAGACAACGGAATAGGAGAAGTAGAAGGAGATCAAGACGCTGCCCGAGACTGCTATGTAACTGAGCTTCGCAACAACCGCAGAAAGAATAAAGGAAAAGATGCAGAGACTACTCTCTGCATGAAAAGCTTGGAGGCATAGCAACTAAAGAAAGCCCCTCCTCTTCGATACACAAGCGATCCCTTCAATGAACTAGACCCCCGGGATAAAGAGGAGGAGGCTACCGCCGAGCCTGCAGAGGCTATGGAATTCGTATCTGTAGATAAGCATGATTCAAGTAGACTATTAAAAATCGGATCTCAGCTGAAAACGGAATTGAAGGATCGACTCATTGACTTTCTCCGCCACAACTTAGATGTATTTGCGTGGACCCATGCCGATATGACAGGAATCTCCCCAGACGTAGCATGCCACATGTTGAACATCGATCCCACCAAGGTACCAGTAAAGCAGAAAAAGAGGAGCATGGGGGCAGAGCGATCAGCAGCCCTTGATGAGGAAGTAAAAAATCTACTTGCTAATGACTTCATACGGGAAGTCATCTACCCAGAATGGATCGCTAACCCAGTGCTAGTAAAAAAGGCCAATGGAAAGTGGCGAACATGTATTGACTTCTCCAATCTGAATGACGCTTGCCCGAAAGACTGCTTCCCACTTCCCCGAATTGACCAACTCGTGGACAGCACAGCTGGGCACGAACTCCTATCTTTTATGGATGCATACTCCGGATATAACCAGATCCCCATGCACGCTCCCGATCAGGACCACACTAGCTTCATCACCGACCGCGGATTATATTGTTACAAAGTCATGCCTTTTGGACTCAAAAATGCTGGAGCTACCTATCAACGCCTCGTCAACAAAATGTTCGCAAAACTGATAGGACGTACTATGGAAGTATATGTGGATGACATGTTGGTGAAGTCCAGGAAAGCCAACGACCATGTAAGCCATCTGGACGATATGTTTCGGGTACTTCGCCGATATGGAATGAAGCTGAATCCTCTAAAGTGCTCCTTCGGAGTATCATCGGGAAAATTCTTAGGATTCATCGTCCACGCCAGAGGAATCGAAGCAAACCCTGAACAAATCCGAGCTTTAAAAGAAATAAGGATACCTTCCACTCGAAAAGAAATGCAGAGCCTAAACGGAAAGGTGGCCGCCCTAAGCAGATTCATTTCCAAGGCAACTGACAAGTGTGTCCCTTTCTTCGAAGCACTCAAGAAAGACAAAGGGAGGTTCGAGTGGACCGACGAATGCTTAAAAGCCTTCCTCAACCTAATCGAACACCTTCAGAGACCACCAGTACTCTCAACTCCAAATGAAGGTGAAGTGTTATACCTATACCTCGCTGTATCATCTCATGCTCTAAGCGCCGCCTTGGTAAGAGAAGAAGACCGCACACAACGTCCGGTTTACTTTGTAAGCAAGAGATTTACGGGGGCAGAAGCCAGATATCCTAAACTTGAGAAGTTAGCATATTGTTTATTGATCGCGTCACGGAAACTGCGACACTACTTCCAGTCTCACTCCATCAGGGTTCTAACCGATCAACCACTAAGACAAGTGCTCCATCGTCCTGACACTTCTGGGCGACTCCTCAAATGGTGCATCGAACTAAGTCAGTATGATATCACCTACCATCCCCGCACCGCTATCAAAGGACAAGCCATGGCTGATTTCATTGCCGAATTCACTACCAACGAAGGCAAGGAACAATCCGAAGTAGCAAAAAACATCAAGTGGAACCTCTTTGTAGACGGAGCATCGAACGAACAAGGCTCGGGGGCAGGTATTGTGATCGTCACCCCCAGGGGAAGAAAGTTGTACTATGCATTAAGATTGGAGTTCACGGCCACTAACAACGATGCTGAATATGAAGCAGTAATAGCGGGATTGGAACTGGCCCTAGAAATTGGGATCAATTCCTTATGTATTCATAGTGATTCTCAGCTTATCGTAAATCAGGTACTAGGAGAATTCCAGACTCGAGGAGAACGGCTCACAGCATACCTAAAGAAAACCAGACTGCTGCTCGATCGATTGGACCATTATCTAATCAAACACATTCCTCGAGAAGAAAACCAAGAGGCAGATGAACTTGCGAAGCAAGCTAGTATGAAGGACAGCACCATTCCCGGAGCACTAGTAATCTCAAGGCAGCTAGCCCCAAGTTTCGAACAAGTAAATCTGATAACTGCAATCGAAGAAGGAACCTGGATGACTCCTATCCGGAAATATTTGCAAGATGGCATACTACCCGACAGGCGTGACGAAGCCAAGAAGATCTTGAGAAAAGTTCCCCACTACACAATACAAGAAGGCATCCTCTACCGGCGTGGCTTCTCTAGCCCCTTATTAAGATGCGTCGCCGGAAGGGAAGCCAAGGAGATATTAACAAACATCCATCAGGGAGGATGCGGAGATCACACTGGAGGACAGACTTTGGCAAGAAAGATACTCCGATATGGATATTACTGGCCCACACTAAACAAAGATACCCTAGACTTCGTTAAGAAATGCGACAGATGTCAGAAGTTCGCCAAGATCCCTCGACTGCCCACAAACGAAATTACTCAAATGACCAGCCCTTGGCCCTTTGCTGTATGGGGAATTGACTTAATTGGCGAACTGCCAACGGGCCGAGGCGGAGCCAAATATGCTATAGTGGCAGTCGATTATTTCACCAAATGGGTGGAAGCGGAACCTTTAAATAAAATATCTTCAGCAAAAATTATTAACTTCTTGATCAAAAACATTCTGTGCAGGTATGGAGTCCCCCTCAAGATCGTATCAGACAACGGACTCCAATTTGACAGCGAAGAATTTGCCGACTGGTGCCAAGAGCATGGAATTCATAAAAGCTTCTCATCAGTAGCTTACCCTCAGGCAAACGGACAAGTTGAAGCTGTCAACAAAATTCTCAAAACCCTAATCAAGAAGAAACTTGAAAAGTCAAAAGGCGCTTGGGTGGACGAACTTCCTACGGCACTATGGGCATACCGCACATCTTTCAGAACATCAACGGGACATACTCCTTTCTCTTTGGCATATGGATCGGAGGCAATGCTCCCAGTTGAGACTATTGTGCCTTCCCACCGTAGGATCCACTACAACCCAGAAGAAAACGAAGAACTCCTCCTCATGTCTTTGGAACTGATTGAGGAAAGGAGAAACGATGCAGCACTCAAAGCAGCAGCTCACAAACAAAAAGTGGCAGCACTATACAATTCCAAAGTCAAGCATCGCAGCTTACAAGAAGGAGATCTTGTCCTCAGGCGAATCTTTCCGCGCCCCGGGGCACTGGACCCCATCTGGGACGGACCATATGTAATTCACAAAGATCTCCACAACGGAGCTTACATTTTGTCAACAGTGGACGGAGAGGTGTTCCAGAGGGCATGGAACATCCGACACCTCCGTCGATACTTTTCTTAACTTGTACTGCCCATATGAAGTGAATTAACAAAGAGAACCAGTGGACGTAGGCATTTTCGTGCCGAACCACTTTAAAAAATCTTGTCTCTTTTTAACTTGTTCCTTTATGTCTTGGCTACTTGTTAAGTTTTATCCCTTTCTGTTGAACAAAATCCTATGGCATCTCCACTCAAGACGCACCGCGGCCTCATCTAGACTAGGCCTAACAGGTACGCCACGATTCTATGCACTCGCCAATGAGACTCTTTTGCTCCAGCATCCCTCTGCTGCGGGTTAACTCATTGCGCGCCTGCCCTCAAAGCCAACTGTAATGAGCCGATTATAAGTCATCATAAAGGCCGACTATAGCCGATGGCAGCTCATTACGGCGTTCGGCTCGTCGGTAACCGTGAACCTACTTTAAGCCCCAACATAAGGTGTGGCCAGCCAGGGGTAGTTCACGGCCAACGGCACCCACGCTAGCCGGCCACGGTAAATCGAATAATACCCACGATTACGGACCATAACGGTTCGGGTAGTTACCGTGCGCGATCTCGGCTCCGATGTGTCTTAAGTGCGGCTGTGGTAAAAAAGAAAACTCCCCGCGGAGGCGTAAGATGGGTGACAAATGTCTCCAAGACCCACAGCTAGGGAAAGTGACTACAAAACCCGTTTGCCACGAACTTAAGCACATCGACGGCCTTCCGTGACTGGAAGTTTTACTTTTACTATATTTCCATTTCATTTAAATATTTTTCTCCTATCCTGTATAACAAACTCTAAAGTACAGGAAACCAAATAGGAAACATTCACTCATGAGGCTCTAAGCCTGCGTGCTGGGTAGCAGGGCGCTCTGCTATACCCGTGAACAGTTACACAAGACACTCAAAGCTACCGCCTGCGAATAAAACGTAAAGGGCGGTACTCTCTTCTCTTGTACATAAATGCGTAACTATAACTTATTCATACACTGACATTGCAAAACGTGAAATTATATTTCAAGCAAAAACTTAACATCAAACACAAGTGGAATCACAGGCATATACATAATTATACTTCTCACACAGCACATAAAGATAGCAACAACATTTAAACATGACAAAATCAGCTTATATTATAAGATCACACGAAGTTATTCTTTGCAAATAATTCTATTACAGTTGCATATCAAAGATTAACATGAACAGTGATAAAAAAGAAACAAAAAGATGGCAGATGCATCCACACTCCATCACCAACTCCCCCAGCCTACTTAGCCGCAGGATCGGAGCCCCCAGCATGTGGATCTGAAGTCCCACCTGTCCAGATCGGAAGAGGAATTCATTAAACGAACGATCAAGTTATGAAAACACGGAAAGAAAAGAAAGGGAAAAGAATAACTCACCAGCATCCGCCGCTTGATCCTCATCATCCAACTGCACGCCCGCTTCCTCCGCAGCAAGCAGCCGCATCCCCTCCTTCACCGCCGCTTGCTCCTCCTTTGAGAACTGAGCAGTAACCGCACTCAAGTTGAAAGCCTCTCCGCCTTCCTTACCCGCGTTCACCCTGGCCTCCTCTAAAGCCTGGAGATACACCTTGGCCATGACCCGAGGGTAATCGTCCATCCAAGACAAGCCGCCCTCTTTCCAAGTATGGAAGTACATATCCTGAAGCATCTCATCCATCATCCCCTCATTTTCCTCAAACTCCCTCACCCGAGCCTCGGAAGCTTGCAACTTAGCGACGGCGACGTCCCTCTCTGATTGGTATCTCAAGCAGTCAGCCTGGAGTGACCTCCTCATTTCCTCCTCCTTCAACCTAAGGGACCTCCTCATCTCCTCCATCTCCTCCTTCAACTCAGCCTGAGCCATCTCCGCAGCCTCGAGTCTCCCCGACAACTCCTCTACCCGCTCGAGATCCGCATTTCGAACCTCATCCACCGTTGTAATGGCCATGTTAATCCGCTCCCTGCAGGTAACCTCCATCTTCCGTAACTCCGCCCTACTGGCCTTCTCCATGGTCTCTTTCAGACGCTGGGAGGCTTCCTCATGCTGGGAGATCTGGATGGCTTGGTCGGCAAGCTGCTTGGCCTGATCGGCAACCTTTAGCCTTAACCGAATATTAGCACTCCCAATCTCCTCCCCGGCCTTGACCAATCGAGCATGATGCTCCATTAACTTCTTAGTCTCTTCGGCCACCCGGTCAATATTAGCCTTGGCCTCGTCCCCCATAGTAACTACTCGGGTAGTAAGCAGATCAAGATCTAGGGACTTGGCCTCGTCCAGCACTCTTACCATGGGGTTGCGGGGAAGTAGGTGCTCGCCCGTGGTCTCATCGAATGAAATGTCCCGAAAACTTGGGTCTAAATCAGGATGGCCGGCAAAAGGGTCACGAGGCACGGGGCGAGGCACATCGGGACGCCTTATATGAATGACAGTAGAACTCTTGGAAGGAGGAGGAGGGGGGCAGGGCTCCGTGCTCTCCTCCGTAGTATCACGAGGAGGCTGAGTAGGGGGAGACAGAGTAGGAAGCTGCGAAGCAGAAGAAGACTCAAATAAGGAACGGCTCCGCTTCCTTTTCTGAATGCCCTCTTCGATGACCCCAAGAAGAGGGCGGTACTTGACTACGTCCCCAGTGCGATCAGTAGAAGGTTTCGCGGAAGCTCTCCTCGACTTAAATTGTTCAAGGCGGTGTCGAACATCCGACGTTTTACCCGCCTGGCCTGCCCCTGGAATAAAGAACAAGTGTTACGAACATACAATAATCCGCAATTCAAAAAAATGTGCTAAGTTAAAAAGAAAGAAAAGTGAGGAGACACATCTGTTATACAAACCCGGCGGAGGAGTGGGATACTGCAATAAGTCCTGGATCTCATTCCAGGACGGAAGTGAACCGTAAAAAATTTCTAAGTCCTTATCGAAAATAGAATCGGCAGAAGACAAAAGTTCACCTTGCATCGCCGGGGTCACCCTAGCTGAGGAACCCTTAGAGGATGGGTCAGTGCTAACCACAGCTTTGCCGGTTTCCTCTGCCTTCTCCGTTTCCTTCTCTGTTTCCGACTCCCCCTCTGACTCCCCGAAGGCCCGACGGAGAGCCTCATCCAGTTCGAGGTCCTGCTCAGAGGTTAGAGCAGCAACACCGCTACCACCCTGACCATCGCCATCTCCTCCACCCTCCGACCCTTCTCCAACTTCACCTCCTTCCTCCTCTTCTACACCTTCCTCCTCCGGGACATCCGGGCAAGTACTTGGAGAAGGGCCATCGGACTCCTTGAGCTTCTTGCCTCCTACGACTGGACGTTGTGCAAAGGGCTTCCTCTTGCCACCCTTCGCTGTCACCCCACCTTTAGGCTGGGCAGCTTTCTCTTCTGCCGTGTCCCTCTGTTTGACTACGGACTGATGTGGGAGGATCAAATTATACGACAAGAGCCTGGCATTCCTAATCAAATAAGCAGCCGATCTGTCTCTCCCGGAAATAGCTTCAATTTCAGCTGCCATCTGAACCAAGCGATCATCTTCCACAACCGCAAAACCACCTGTCGCTAGCAAGAAATAAAAGCGCATAAGAGAGAGAATTACAGCCAAGACAGGAATTATGAGTAGAGTTTTGATTTACATCCGGAGGTAAATCGGCGAATAGAGACGGAGTCATCCCTAACAAAGAACCATTCCTTCTTGAACATGCTATACTTCGAGTATAAATCCAAAACCGGCTTGAAGGAAACGGCTGACTCCAAGCTAATATATGGGGACCCCTTCCTGTACCCCCTCAGATTGTACAGATATCGTATTTCCCGGTTGGAGGGGGCACGCCCGTATCTCTTCTGGAAGATAGCATACAAGCAAACCAGAATGGCATAAGAGTTGGGCTGGAGCTGGAATGGAGCCACCTTCAGATAAGTGACGAAGCTTAATATCCAGGCGTTGACTGGAGGAATAGCCCCGCACATACAATGGTAACGGCTGTAAGCGAAGTACCCCTCAGGGGGATCATATGGCATGACCCCCTCCCCCGGTAACAGCATAAGAGCCCTGTCTATCCCAAAGGAACGGGATATAACGTCAAGTTGCTCCTCCTTTAGGGAGCTAGGAAAGCAGTCGGGAGGGGAGACCAGAAGTTCCTGTGGACCATGTCCGTCCACCAACGACCTCGGAACAGGTCGATGTTGCCCGGATCCTGGTTGGGCTGGGGGCACAGAAGAAGACTCTCCTCCATCCTTGGATTTCCGTCTGTCTGATCGTGTTTCCGCCTTGCGAGACATTTATCTGCATACACAAAAGTGAAAAACATGATGTTAGAACAAGAATACAAGCAAGCATACATAAGTCCAGAATTCCACCCAAAGACCGAATACAAAGTTCATTCGGCACTAGGGTCTTATGCTCATTCGGCACTAGGGACTTAAGTTCATTCGGCAATGGGGTCATAAGTCCATTCGGCACTAAAAAACACATCCGGTATACATATCATTCGGTAAAACAAAACCCTTCGTGTGCATTCGGCAATCATATTCATTCGGTGATAAAAAACCATTCGGCAAAAGAATATATACCTAATTCGGTATAAGCTTGGTTCGGCAGAAGTTTGGTTCGGCTAAAAATTGATTCGGCTCTCTTTGGTTCGGTAAGGGAAAACTAAGGGGGGTAGCCTCTATATATAGGCAAACTCAGGATTGCCGAACCAGCTGGTTCGGCCTACCGGACCAACATACCGGACCAGCGTACCGGTCCAACCAACAACCGAATAAAACTGTCTCTACCAGCAGAAACCAGAAACAGGGGGCACGCAAGGCGCTTCACTCAGATAAGTACCGAACTCCAGAACTAACTAATAAAATAAGATTATGACAACGATGAATAAGTCGTAAAACTCCCACTAGCATGAATTAAATCGTTCACACGTGTACGCGACCACGAATGGTCCATAGGCACGCTCTGAATGGTCATTAACCCTATCATCGTGGGAATTTACACTTTGACACGCATTTTTAAGCCCATCGGTCAAATGGATATTTGATAATTGTGAAATGGCTAAGCTACTTACACATGTACGGGGTCGCGAACGATCCCTAGGCATGCTCTGAGCTGGCGATAAGCCACCTTGGCAAACGACCCAGGGACCCACTCTAACGTGAACCTGGCATCGACGATGCTAAGCCCCTTCGGGGCACACTTGCTCGTCCCGAGCGACACAGTTCACTTGATCACAAATATTTCGACCCCGAACGGTCGTTATTTGAAACCACACTAAAACTATAAATCTCTTTGCAGGACATCCACAAGATATAAACATCCAGCCCATGACATTACAAGACGAGTCTTCCCACCAACGAGAAACAAAGCGCGACACGTGCAAGCACGTGCCCCACTTTGGGGGGCAAATGTTGGGCGGATTTTCACCCAGAAGATCTCGAGACCGAGAAGCGTCAGTTACACCCGGGTTCGTAACCTCCAATCCATTCGGCAGACACAAGGCTCAATGCTAGCATAAAATCCATTCGGCAATTCAAGCATGGTGGTTCATTCGGCATGGGTTCATTCGGCATTCCCAACCTAGTCCGGCAACCAGACTCCCCCTCACAATCCCACTACCGAACGAAGTTGGTACCGAACCAATCACCACCGGTCCAATACCACACAACCAAACCGGACCAATCTCCACATCAATGCCGAACCAACCTCTTCATCACCGGACCACCATGACCGGACCACGTACAACCGAACCAACCTCCAAGCTCACTACCGAATCAACCATCTCAGAGACCTCAACACGGCCGAACCAAGGCTTCGCCGAACCAGAACGCTACCAGGCCAGATTGCTTCAGCCCAAGCCCACCTGCAGCTATATACTTCCAAGACCCCTGCCCCCTACCTCACTCTATAAATAGAGGGGCAGGGGTACAACAATGGGGGACAATTTTTGGAGACAAGTTTGAGAGCTCAAGCAAGGAAGGAACTTTCAAACTACTTTCATACACTCGTATACAACGCATTGTACTTGTAATCTGGAAGAAGAAAGATAATAACATATAAAGTGGACGTAGGCACATTCTGGCCGAACCACTATAAATCTGCGTGTCTTTTACATTTCAGCCCTTACTTTTCTCATATTTACATACTCATCTAAAATCATTGAAAATCACACATACTCAACTAAAATAATACGACTTGGAGGTGTTTGTCCATTTTTTGTGCAAACACTTTTAAATTTATTAAAGAGAAATGAAACAAACAAATATAAATATAAGCTTATTCAAATATTTTTAAGTATTTATTCTTTTAAATTTTCAAACATTAAATTCCAATTTAAATTAAATTATAAAACCTAATTTAGAAAAAACAAGTTATATATAGATGCATATATAACCACCATTAAATTTAAAAACAATAAACCCTATTTCTAACAAAATTTATCTATGTTCATAAGAACTAAGTATTATCATTATTATTTGAAAATAACAAATTTAACCAATATTAAATAATTTATAAAAGAGATTATAAATTTCTTCTGTTACACAATAAATTAAGATCATATGTAATTTGTATTTTAAATTCTTATATATAAATTTCAAGCAATATTTTTAAAAAGAAAATACAACTAAGTTTTAATGTTAATTTAATTTAAATTCATATTTAAGTTAATTAAAATAAAATTTTAAAACAAATAAAATTTATCATAAGTAAAAACCATATAATTATTTATTGAAATGCTTTGAAAAGTTAAATGTTAAATTTAAATCAAAATTTTCAATTTACCAAAAATAAATTAGAATTAGAAAATTAATTCATTTACCAAATTCAAAATCAAGTTTATCAATTTACAATATATACAATTATATATATATTATAAATAGACAATAATTTATTTGTTTTAAAAAGATAAAATTTTCCAATTTAAATATTTATTAAAATATGATTATTAGATCAATTCAAAATTTATTATCAAAAATTATCAAATCAATTTAATTTTTACACAGATTATTAAATTTATATTGCCAAATTTCCGGGTATCACATCAATCATTAGTTTTCTTTTATTTTTTTATAATAATGAATAAAATACGAAAACAAGATTATATATATCTATACTTCTTTACACTTTCATTTTCTTTCATGATTTCAATAACACAAACCTGGAAGCTAAAACAAAAACCAGTGATAAAAGAAAATCAAACAAATTTCAACCTGAAAGCAAAGATCCAGATTTAATTCAACTCAAATAATCTTCAAGCCTGAAGCTAAAGCAAATTCAAATTTAAACTCAAGATCAATTCAAAGCAAAGATAAAATCATCTCAAATCAAGTAGCAGATCAAAAGTTCAAGATTAAAACCAAGTTACAGATCAGTTCAAGTTCAAATACTATTTCTAGTTTTCCAGTTTTTAAATTCAAATGCCCAGTCCTCCGTTCAAACCAAAATAGGTGAGTAATCACTTTAAAAAAAACCAAACCTAGGTATATACTTTGATACATGTGATAATACTTGAAGTTTTTGTGAGAAAATGTTTGTATAGATGTGTAAATTGGGTTTTTCTGGTACATATGCACCTGCATGTCTGTATATTTGCATATTCAACCTCTACTTGATTTTTTAACAGACCAAATAAGTTCAAAATTCCATTTCTCCTTCCCTGATCTTTTTTAGGTTAGGATCCTTAAAGAAAAATTATTAGTAATAACCAGATTTGATTTTTTAAAAATATTATTAAGTATATTTGATAAATAGGATTACTGGAAATAAGAAAACACAGTAAAAAATCAAATTAGGTTCAAAATTTAGTTGTTTAAATCTTGGTTTTTGATTATCTCATCTAATTCGTTTTAGAAAACCATGATTTTTAAAAGTGGAATCTAGATTTTAATTTTTTTTGAATGAGGAATCCCAAGTTGAACGGGAAGGTGGTTTTTGGCAAATTCTAGTAATCGGACTAGAGATAGGTCCCGGGATCAATAATGGAGGTAGGGTGAAGGTTGGGGATTCGAGGAAAAATGGTCGGAGCATTTCTCGACCATCGTGGTGGTTTGGCATTGGTGAATTAGGGTTTAATGATCTGTTTTGGTCGATGGTATTGTCGAAGCGATTGCTTCGTCATGGTTTCATCGGCATCGTTCGGTGTAGGGGGATCGAAGCGTACTCGAGTGGTGGATCTTTGGACGTGATTGCATAGTCTCTGATGATCAGAGTTAGGCGATGCAAGGTGTTTTTGGTGACTGGGTTTTTTTCTAGCTGGTGCTCGGCGTTCTCGATTTTGATTTTTGGATCGTTATGGGTTTCTGTGTAGCTGAGATAGATGGTGAGGTCTCCGGTGACTGGGTGGCAGTAGCGAAGTTGACCAGAGCGTCGACGAACTCACGTGAATGTGCACAAGTATTTGATGGTGTCATTGATGTTGCTGTGTTGTGATGCATCATGGAAGAAGGTGTTGTGCTCGAAGTTGTTTCCGGGTTTGCATGGGTTCTGTCTCGGGTTGTCTAGGGTGATTCGTGGGTGTTATGATAGTTTTCAAAATTTAAACCCAAAATAAAGTATAAAAAAGAAGGGGATTTCTCGAGTTATTGCTTGGGAATGTTGTAGATTGGCTTGGGGAAAATATAGCTTGGGCTCGGGTTTGTTTGTTACTAACCAGGTTTAAAAAAAATGAAAAGCAAGTTTTGTAATAATTTTTTAAAAGGCAATAAGAAAATGAACAAATTTCAAGAAAAAATATTTAAACAAGTTTTCAAAGCAAAATGTGGTTAAGTTTTTTGAAAAAAATTCAAAATATAAATTATAAAGTCTAATGTTTTTGAATTTAAGTTATTTGATTTGAAAAATTATAAATTAGGTTAATTATTTGATTTAGATCCCTAAGTATTTTCAAAGAATTTAATGATGAGCGTTTAAGGTAAATGTTTTAATTATTAATTTAAAGATCTTAGTTAATTCATATGTTATTGATAAGTAATTTCAAAGGTTTATTTAATAAGGTTTAAATGATAATTAATTAAGATAAATGGTTTATCTTAATTTAATTAGGGTCATAATTAATTAAAGGATCATTATCAATTAATAAGGATAATTACTTAGTGTAATTAAATTAAAGGTTGATTAATTAATGTAAATAATAATAGGATAATTACTTATACTTAATGTAACTAATTAAAGATGATAAATTAATGTGAGTAATTAAAGGATAATTACTTAATTTAAAGGATTAATTTGTTAATGTAATTAATTAAGGGATAACTAATTACTTAAAGGTTAATTACTTAATGAAAGTAATTGAAGGATTAATTAATTAATAATTAGAGGTTAATTAATTAATGTAATTAAAGGTTAATTAATTAAATGTAATTAATTAAGGGTTAATTATTAATGTAATTGATTAAGGGTTAATTAATTAATGTAATTAACTAAGGATAATTAATTAAGGGTTAATTAATTAATGTAATTAACTTAAAGTTAATTAGTTTATGTGGTTAATTAAGGGATAATTAATTAATGTAAGTAATTGAGGATAATTAATTAAGATGGATAATTAAGGATGATTAATTAATTTCATTAGTTAACTAAAATAATAGCTAATGGTTTGTAATTAATTAATGTTAATTAAGCAAGGTTAGGTGATTAATTCATAAGTAATTAATTTATTTTGAGTTAATTAAATTAATTATAATTAGGTGATTAATTAATCTTGCTTATGGATGATTGGATTATATGGAATGCCTTGAATTGTTTGATATCTCTAATATGTGATGTTCTGTGATGTGAATTGCTTTGGATTGAGCTGTGATAAATGTAAGTTATTTATCTGTGATATATTACTGTGTGAATGTGAACTTCTGAATTCAATTAAAATTGCTTACTTAAACAACTTGGTCTTTAAGACGGCATTTGATTTTCGATGAGACCGGGAATCGGATTCCAAATGGTTATCCGAAAACCACATCGAATCTTAAAAGTGGATCTTTTGTTTAAAGGATTAAAAATGGAAACTTGTTGTGAACGTAACCACATGTTTTTAAAGTAAGCGCTCATTATTTGGATAAGCCGGGGGAGGACATTAAGTCATAAAACCCATTCTGAATAATGATACGACGGAATGGGATGGAATTTGAAGACGGTGGTTGAAGACCGGGTATTTTCGAAAATGAAAGGATTGCCTGTTGAATGTCTCTGCACCGAATGGCTTCGGTATAGAGATTTAGATTACCCTATGTGACGGGGAGTCCGGACGTGATTAGGGAATATCCGGATTTGCAAGGACTTTTTTCATTATTTGAGGAAGTGCCTTCGGTTCCATTCAAACCCATGATGGATTTGTATGGATGTATGTCTGACATTACTCTTTGAGATGTAAAGCTGGTTTCTATCAAATACATTTCTGTTTGGTGGTGGAGAATTTATTCTCTTAGCTTAACACCCTTCTCTAAGACGTATGAGCTCAGAGGTTATGTAGTTGATATTTACTAGTGATATATTCCCAATTTGGTAATGTGGCATGCTAAGTGCTGAGCATTGGTTGATCGAAGTATGGCTTTTGTGATAAGCGTAGCTTTGTGGGACAAAACTTCATCGAACCTCGCACCCCAGAAATTGTCGAAACAGGAAGGATGCGGCAAGGTTATGGGAGTCGGGCCCCTCAGGGTATGTGCATTTCCTTCTGGATAAAAAGTGGTATCATGGTATGAAGCCCAGATATTTAACTTATATGGTTGTTGGAATTTGTGTTGGGTGCCTCGATAAAGGTCGGTTACGACCGAGTGATGGCATACTCGTGACAGTTAGTTATCAAGTTATAGAGGTAACCCGACCTTGTGTTGGCAGAGATCCGGTTAGGTTATCGGGGCGTCCCTCCAGAGGCATACCCTTTCGGAAAGGAATTTCCTTAGCCTTGATCATTTGTTGGAAATCCAAACAATCAAAAAGTGCCCTGTACAGTTTTAGTTGTAGAACCTTCCATTTAACATGGTAGCTATAGTAGGCATACTATAATAGTATGTATGCTGGCTAAGATTTATATTATACTTTTGAAATGTTTTCTACATTATGTACTAATAATAATATCAAAAGGATTTTCGCGTATCAAGCATGTTTGACTGCTATAAGGAGAAACCTCCCCCAAGTATGCGAATGCATTATGTGTGTGCTGGGAGACCTTATGGTAGTTTAATTTTCCGAAAAGCATAATGGATTTATTTTTGTTCAAATAACTGTTTTTATGTTTTCTCCCACAAGTCGGATGACTGACTCAGAGTTTATCGTTCCCTTTCTAAACTCTGGGTGCCATTAATTTTCCACACGGGCAGCCTAGAGTCAGATTATCAATAGGTTCTGGAGCTAATTCAGATAGTAGACGTAGATTTGGCAATCTTTGAAGTATGTATATTCGGGATCGCATTTGCTTCATTGCAGCCTGATAGCTTTTGGTTTTTAGCTTTTTGATTTCGAAATCTTTGGAGCTTTGGCAACAAATATGCAATATGTTGGATTCTCTCTCTATCTCTTTGAAGACCATGTTGCTGTTGTTATCTTTCTGCTGTCATGTTGTTGTATTCCGCTGTTGTATCTATTTTGGCTCTGATATTGTTGGGCATTTTTTATTAGAATGTTGTATCCATTTGGTGTATCAATAAAATCCTTTCTTGTTTCCGCTGTGTTGTTTTCACTGAATGTGTTATAAGCTCCGGCGAAGCAGACTCCAACGTTTGGATCTCCGGTATTTGAATACGGGTAATGTATTGGATGTCGATTTTCAAGCGTCGGATCGTGGCTCATCACATTTTGCATCAGAGCTAAATGTTGATTAAGAACTTTAGCTTTGGAGTATAACTCATGAGGTGACTCATTAGAGATAGGGTTATAAATGCCCTAGAATGAGTATATTCCCTAAGATATCTTGTTCGTATGCCTAGATCAATTTTCATACTATTCATTGATGGTGAGAATGAGTGCAAGAAGGGGACGAGGTAGGGGACAGGGTAGTACCATTACAAATGGTCGATACCCTGCAACAACAACAATGGAAGGAAAAACTTTTTCTATCACCTTCTTTGATCATCATCCAATTTCAATCCTTTGATTGCTTCCTGGCAGCTCTAGAAAGAAGTTTTGGTATGGTGAGAGATCATTACTTTGGCCGAATCGGCGGATGTGTTTACATGGGATAAATTCAAACAAGTGTTTGAGCGGTGTTATAAGCTTTCCGCTAGTATTTCCAGGATATAAATAAGAAGTAAGGTAATTTCTTACTTATGATACAAAATGTCGACACTAGATCCACACATAGTTTTATTTCCCAACAAACTGTAGACGAGTTATATTTTGAACCCAAATTCGTAAACGAATCTATTTGTGTTAAGAACCCGATAGGTGGCCTTACGAATCTTTGTTTACGTTGTAGAAAAATTTCTATTTCGTATTCTCTTCGTCAGTTTCCTATCAGCCTTTTCGTTCTTGACTTTAATGAATTTAAAATTTTACTTGGAATGAATTGGTTAACAAAATAAACAACTAAATTAGACTGTATCAATTGAACGATTTCAGTCAAAACCAAATTTGGAAATTTTGTTGTGGTTTCTTGTAAGGATCAAAGTCCGAAGAGGGACAAGCTAGTGTATACTTTAGGGTATTCCGACCTGAGTTTGGAATCCATACCTATTGTTTGAGAATTTCCTGTCGTATTTGTAGAAGTCAAGTCTTTGTCTCTGCATAGGGAAATCGAATTTAGAATCAACTTGGTTTCAAACGCTCGTCTAGTTGTGAATGCAAGTCGTAGGATGATACCAAAGGAAAGAGTCGAGCTAGTTGACCAAACCCAAGATTTACTAGAGAAAGAATTTATTCGACCTAGTCGTTCCAGTTGGGGTTCAGTTGTGGTGTTTGTAGCCAAGTCCGACGGATCTTTGAGATTGTGCATAGATTATCATAATCTTAATTAGTTCACTCTTAAGAATAAATTTCCTTTGCCCTGAATCGATGACCTGTTCGATCAATTGCATGGTGTTCAGTTCTTTTCCAAGATGGATGTAGCCCAAGGATTCCATTAGTGAGAATTGCAGAAGATTATATCCGTT
Source organism: Allium cepa (assembly GCA_030765085.1). Taxonomy (NCBI): domain Eukaryota; kingdom Viridiplantae; phylum Streptophyta; class Magnoliopsida; order Asparagales; family Amaryllidaceae; genus Allium; species Allium cepa. Next base: position 267,945,076 of record CM060941.1, on the reverse strand, counting down.
TGCCCTTTTTTTAGGAGTCTCGATACATTCTACGAATGGTTGGTCATGCCCTTCGGACTAATCAATGCCCCCGCATGTTTCGTAGACCGGATGACCCGAGTATTTTGTGTAGTATTGAATAAGTTCATTCTATTTACTGATGATATTATGATTTATGCCAAGTGTAGAATAGATATTTCAGCTTGATCTGGTAGTCCATTTCTCTATATCGTTATGTGTTCATATGTTCTTTGTTTGTCTCCCTGTCTTTCAAATTTCGAGGACGAAATTTTCTAAAAGGGGAAAATTTGTAACGTTCCCATATTTAGGCCAAATTTAATTTAGTAATTAAATAATTTTTGGAATTAATTTGTGAATTAGTTTGAAATTTTTCCCAAAACAAATAAGATAAGTGTTTATTTTGTGATTGAAAATGGATTAAGATTTTTATTTGAAATTCAGAAATAAATATCTTAAAAATAAATTGAATTTAAAAACTTTATAAACTAATAACGATTTGTTTTCTAATTATAGTTGTGATTTGGAAGTTATGTTTTGAGTTAAAAATATAATAATTTTCAAAAGCTATTTAAAGTTAAATTCTATATTTTAAAACTTATATAATATATATATGTGTGTGTGTTTATTTATTAATGTATAATTAAATTTTAAATCATTTTCCTTAAGGTTATATAAATAAATATAAAAGGAAAAGTTTAAATTAATAAAAATATAAAAATATATATTAAACTAAATAATAAATATAATATAAAATTATATAAAAACATATTTAAACAGTATAACATGTATTAAAACATTTGTAAGTATTTTAACATGCATGAAGACATGTGTAGATTAAATGCGTATACAATTTAACAAATGTCAATCATTAGTTTTATTTTATTTTATTTTTAAATAATGAATAAAATATGAAAAAAAGATTATATATATCTATACTTCTCTACTCTTTTCTTTCATGATTTCGAAACCACAAACCTGGAAACTAAAACACAAACCAGAGATAAAAGAAAATCAAATAAACTTTAACTTGAAAGCAAGATCCATATTTTAATTCAACTCAAATAATCTTCAAGCCTGAAGCTAAAAGCAAATTCAAATTTAAACTCAAGATCAATTCAAAGCAAAGATCAGATTATATCAAATCAAGTTGCAGATCAAAAGTTCAAGATCAAAACCAAGTTACAGATCAGTTCACGTTCAAATACTATTTCCAGTTTTCCAGTTTTTAAATTCAAAAGCATGCTCCTCTGTTCAAACCCAAAACATATGAGTAAAAAAATTTTAAAAAAAACCAAACCTGGGTGTATACTTTGATACGTGTGATAAGACTTGAGGTTTATTATGAATTTTTTTTTGTATAGATGTGTAAATTGGGTTTGTCTGGTACATATGCACATGCATGTCTGTATATGTGCATATTCAAGCCTCTGCTTGATTTTTCAACAGACCAAATAAGTTCAAAATTCCATTTCTCCTTCCCCGATCTTTTTTAGGTTAGGATCCTTAAAGTAGAATTTTAGTAATAACCAGATTAGATTTTTAAATTTTTTTTAAAGTATATTCGATAAATAGGATTACTGGAAATAAGAAAACATAGTAAAAAATCAAATTAAGTTCAAAATTTGTTTTCTAAATATTGGGTTTAATTACCTCATCTAATTCGTTTTAGAAAACCATGATTTTTAAAAGTGGAATCAGGATTTAAAATTGTTTCGAATGAGGAATCCCAAGTGGAACGGGAAGGTGGTTTTTGGTTAATTCTATTGGTCGGAGCAGTGATGGGTCGTAGGATTAATACTGGAGGTAGGGTGAGTGATTATCGAAGCGATTGCTTCGTCAAGGTTGCATCAAGATCATTCGGTGTAGGGGGATCGAAGCGTAGGTGAGTGATGGAGCTTTGGACGTGATCGCGTAGTCCCTGATGATCGGAGTTAGGCGATGCAAAGTCTTTTTGGTGAATGGGTTTTGTTCCAGGTGTTGCTCGGCGTTCTCGATTTCGATTTTTGGGTCGTTATGGGTTTCTGTATAGCTGAGATGGATGGTGAGGTCTCCGGTGACTGGGTGGTAGTAGCGAAGTCGACCGGAGCGTCGGTGAACTCGCGTACACGTGCACAAGTATTTTATGGTGTCGGTGATGTTGCTGAGTTGTGATGCATCGGGGAAGAAGGTGTTGTTTCCGGGTTCGCATGGGTTCTGACTCGGTCACTTGGGTTGTCTAGGGTGGTTCATTGGTGTTATAACAGTTTTCAAAATTTAAACCCAAAACAAAGTACAAAAAAAGAAGGGGATTTCTCAAGTTATTTCTCGAGAATATTGTAGATTGGCTAGGGAAAATGTAGTTTGGGCTCGGGTTTGTTTGTTATTGACCAGGTTTAATAAAATGAAAAGTAAGTTTTGTAACAAAGTTTTTTTTAAATGGCAATAAGAAAATGAACAAGTTTCAAAACAAAATATTTAAACAAGTTTTCAAAGCAAAGTGTGGTTAAATTTTTAAAACAAATTTCAAAATATAAATTATAAAGTCAAATGTTTTTGAATTTAAATTATTTGATTTGAAAAAATTATATATCAGGTTAATTATTTGATTTAAATCCCTAAGTGTTTTCAAAGAACATAATGATGAGCCTTTACGGTAAATGTTTTAATTATTAATTTAAAGATCTTAGTTAATTCATATGTTATTGATAATAAATTTCAAAGGTTTATTTAATAAGGTTTAAATGATAATTAAATAATTAATTAAGATAAATGGTTTATCTTAAGTTAATTGGGGTCTTAATTAATTAAAGGATCATTATTAATTAATTATGTATAATTACTTAATGTAATTAAATTAAAGTTTGATTAAGTAATGTAAGTTTTATAGGATAATAACTTAATGTAACTAATTAAAGGACGGTTAATTAATATGAGTAATTAAAGGATAATTACTTAATTTAAAGGATTAATTTGTTAATGTAATTAATTAAGGGATAATTAATTACTTAAAGGTTAAATACTTAATGAAAGTAATTAAAGGATTAATTAATTAATAATTAAGGGTTAATTAATTAATAATTAGGGGTTAATTAATTAATGTAATTAAAGGTTAGTTAATTAAATGTAATTAATTAAGGGTTAATTCATTAATGTAAGTGATTAAAGGTCAATTAATTAATGTAATTAATTAAGGATAATTAATTAATTAAAGGATAATTAATTAAGGTTAATTATTTAATGTAATTAACTTAAAGTTAATTAATTTATGTGGTTAATTAAGGGATAATTAATTAATGTAAATAATTGTGGATAATTAATTAAGATGGATAATTAACGATGATTAATTTATTTTGTTAATTAATTAAAATAATAGCTAATGGTTTGTAATTAATTAATGTTAATTAAGCAGGGTTATGTGATTAATTCATAAGTTATTAATTTATTTTGAGTTAATTATATTAATTATAATCCGATGATTAATTAATCTTGATTATGGATGATTGGATTATATTGAATACCTTGAATTGTTTGATATCTCTGATATGTGATGTTTTGTGATATGAATTGCTTTGGATTGAGCTGTGATAAATGTAAGTTATTTATCCGTGATGTATTGCTGTGTGAATGTGAACTTCTGAATTTTAAAAATTGTTTACTTAAACAACCTGTGTGATAATCCAGACTTCTTTGGCATCAGATAATTGTATAATTATCTGACTGAAACTATTGGAAAATAGTAATTTAGATTGAACAAATAAATTTGATATTATTCATATCTATATATATATATATATTTGTGTTGTTTTTAAATTTGATACTTATGTGAAATTGAATTTAAATTGGAAATTCAAAAGATGAATATTTTAAGTTATTTCGAAAATTATATTTTTTTATGATTTTATTTCTTTTATATGATTGGTTTTACATTATTTTCTTTAAAAGATTTATTTATAATTTTTTTAAGATAATGTGTTTACTTAATAAAAATATATATATATAAGTTTTATAAAAATCATTTAAGAATTCATTAATTCATGGGTTTGCAAATGTAAGTTAAATGTTTACGTAATTACAAATGGAAGCATACAATGTATCTAATTATAAGTATAAACAAATATAAACATATTACACAACTAATATAAAATATATGAAATTCATGAATGAGGAGATTAAAACATAAAATACATTTCCTTTAAACATTTGTGAAGAAAAAAATACACTTGTAAAGCTTTGAACACATATAAACAACATTTGTAAGCCAAGCATCCTATAAACCAACAAGTGGCAAAATAATCGTTAATTAGAAATTAAATTAAAAATAAAGTTTTGAGAAAATAATTTATGTATTCTTTCAGCTAAATTTTTTTCTTATCTTCTAATTAAAACTGATAATCAAAATTCAAAGAAAAAAGGGAGGGTTTCCGCCTGTTCAAAATCAACAACATCTGTGATTAAATTAATATTCAATGCAACATCAAGCTGCAGGAATCAAACAAAACCTGAAGCAAAAAATTCGAGTTCCAAAATCAAGTTCAAATCAACATCAAAAATTCCAGTAGCAGATCAAATTCAGATTCCAGATTTATAATGTTGTCATGTCCTCTGTTCTTCAAACAGTGAGTAAATCTTTAAACAATTTTGAATCTGATCAAATGTTTGTTCTGTGTGATGAATGAGTAGTAGCATGATATAAAATGTTGTACATCTGATTTGCATGGATGTTTATGTTTTGAATATAGCCTTAATTAGTTGGTATATGGTATTGTATGGTCTGTGCTTTACAGTGTCAAGAAAACATAGGAAAATTCATATCATCCTTCCTAAATCAATTCGAGCTTTGATCCTTGAAAATAAAATGTCTGTAAGGATGCAATATCATTTTTAAAATTTGTTTCAGGGTTTTTTATCAAGTAATTTACTTCAAAAATAATAAATTGCAGAGAAAACTAGAAGCAAGAGAAAAATGGGGTATCTGTAATTCGTGATTTGAACGTGTAATCAGTTCCGTGCTTGAAAATGTTGAATCTTGATAAACATAACTTGATTTTTAGTTTGGAATTCGTCAAGGTAATCTGGGCTGACTAAATTTGGGTTTACCATCGATTTTCGTCGATCAAATTGATGATTGTCGGCGAAACTGTGGTTGTAGTTGGTTTGAGGGTTGACAACCACTAGAAATATGTGTGAGATATTTTCTGATGATCGTAGCGGCTCGTCGAGGTCATTATAGGGTTCGAGTACTGTTTTTTGTTGTGTTGGCATTTGGGGTTTCTACGGTGATGATTGGACAACGGAGCGGATCGCGATAGGGTGAAGGGGAGCTGGAGGTTGTGGCGTAGCTTCTGACAAGTCGGTGGGTGATCTCGAGGTTGGAGGCGATGACTAGTGGAGGTTTTGGCCATTTGGGTTGCTGCAGAATTTATTCTAATGCTCGATTTTCGATTCGTGAGCAATATCACGATCTGGGTTATCGCGTTGGGTCGTCGAGGTCGGTTTGGACTTGTAGGAGGCCGGAGTGTTGATCGTCGATGATCGGAGTTGGTGTACATGTGAACATGTACGTTCGTGTATCTAGGGAAGTTGATTTTTTTTGGAAGATGAAGACCAACTCGGTGTCGTTCTCGTGCATTTTGATGTGCGAATCGAAGTATGGGTGTTTAGATTGTTGACCCGAGGCTAACTGGAGATTTTAGTATGTTTGATTCGGGTTTGACCTTAGGGGATTTTCTGTTTTAACCTAAAGTAAATTATTTGTAAAAGAAAGCAAGTTTTAAAATTTTTAAACAAGGTAAGTAAATTTTAAGTTATGGACATTGTGGGACATGAATTATGTGATTTGTTTAACTTAAAACTTGTTAAGTTAAATTATGTAGTTATTTTAACTAAATTTAAAAATAAAATTCAGAGTTGATTAAAAAGAATAAAATGTTTAAAATTATGTGTTAATGATAAATTAACAGTTAATAAGATAAATGTTTTATCTTAAAATTTACTAGGAATTAATTAATTCAATGATTAAATATTTATTAGCAAATAATGAAGAATTAATTAATTTGTAATTAAGGGTTGTTAATTGATAATTAAGATTTATTAATTAATAATTAAAGATAATTAATCTATGATTAAAATTTAATTAATTGGTTTAGGGTAATTAAGGGATGAATTATCCAGTTATAATTAATAAGGTGAATGTGATTAATTAATTTTTTAATTGATTAAGGATAACCAACTGGTAATTGATAAGTGTAATTACTTAGTGAAGTAATTGATGGATATTTTGCTGGATGTAATTAATATAAGATTAATTTTTCAGGAGAAGTAATTAAGGATTAATTACTTGGTGTAGTTAATTTAAGAATCAATATAATTAATTATTAAGTTAATTAATTAAGATAAGTAATTACAAGATGGTTAATTACTATTTGTGTTTGATTAAGACTGATTAATGGATGTAATTAATTAAGGATCATTAATTAATATAATTAATTAATGAAATTTATGAGAGTAATTAAAGATTAATTACTGTAAATGGTTAAGGATAATTAAATTGTGAATTAATTAAAGAATAATTACTTTATGTAATTGAAGAAAATTAATCAAGGATGATTAAGTAAGATGGATAATTAAAAGATGATTAATTAATTGATTTGTAATTAATTAATGATTAAGTAAAAGTAATCTTAGTGATTAAAAGATCGGTAATTAATTTAATTAGAGATAAATTAAATTAATTTTGGAAATGTTCCATCTTGCTCATGAATGATTAAATGATGATTTAATACCTTGAATTGATTGATATCTCAGATATGAAATGTTTTGTGATATGATATGTTTGAGTGGACAATGATGATGTGGTTATCTGTCGTTGATGAACTAATGTGTATAGGTGACACCCTGTATTTGAAGTTTGAATTTTGATTTCACTTGAATAATTTGGGATAAGATGGTATTGATTTTGAAGAGACCGGAGTCGGGTAATAGCAAATAACCGAAACCACTTCGATTTATAATCTAAAATAATTCTACATAGATTTGATGTATATAACTACTTGTGGAGTTGTAAATTGATATAAATTACCCCGGGTTTATATAAGTTGTATGCTTTTGGTATTCCATGTTAGATGGATTTACTCACGCTGGTTTCCAGCCTAACCCGGGTGTTACTTTGATGTAATGCTCGGGTCAGACCGAGTTTTACAGATTTTCAGGTAAGACATTCTAGAGCTCCGGAGGCGAGCTGATTGCAGGATCGTATGGAGGGTTTTCACTGAGGTATATTGTAGTATCTGAGGCATGATTGTATCTGCTCGGTGTTTGTGTTTATGTGTAACTCTGATGTATGAAAGTGTAATTTGATAAGTATAGTTTCTCCTTTGTATAACTGTTATTATTATATGATATTATATTTTATCCGCTGCGATTATGAGATGTTGGTACTTCTGTTCTTCTTTTCTTCTATCTCTTCTTTTCTTTTCCTAATTATCTAGAAATTTTCGGGATCGAAAAATCCGGGTCGTTACAACTTGGCCTTTAAGACAACATTTGAATTTCGATGAGACAGAAAATCAGATTCCAAATAGTTATCCGAAAACCACATCGAATCTTAGAAGTGGATCTTTTGTTTAAAGGATTAAAAATGGAAACTTGTTGCGAACGTGTTTGTGCCAAAATTGGGCACAAACCCCAAATACCGTGAAAGCACCAGTGTATGAATACAAACCAACAATATTCAAGCACAAATAACAGATCTCAGCAAATAATAAGCAGCAAATCCAAAATAACGAGCAGTGACACAAGTTTTATAGTGGTTCGGCTATCTCCGGCCTACGTCCACTCCAAAGTTTTATCCTTTTTATTAGTTATCCTTGCTGGTTACAAGTGATTACAGTAGTTACAAAGTCCAAATTCGAAATCAATGGTAGAAATGATGATATGGAATGATTCTGGCAGCGTCCGGGCGGGCTTGTTCTCTCTCAATTCTCCGACCTCTTTTCTGAATGACCAGGGGCTCTATTTATAGGCGTAGGAGGCTGATATTTCTCCTAAAAATCCGGTATACCACTTCTAGCACGTGAGGGGGCCCATACGCCCGAAATCAGGAGGTCCGGGCCCACATCAGGATCGATTCGACCCTTGGTTCGAATCGATTAAGGAAACGTCCAATCGTGGTGAAACTTGGCGTGAACATTCTTCTATGCGTATGCGGGCTCCTGTAAAAATTTCATTGCATTTGGATCAACGGTTTGGAAGATATGATCGATTCAAGATCAAAGTTCCGTGTGTTTTGCCTGGTTCGAATCGATCCCGATCGAATCGATAGGGTCGAATCGATAGGGTCGAACTGATGTGGTGACGTGGTGCGCGCGCTTCTCGGGTCAATCCTTCTTTTTCTCCGAGTTTACTGGGTCGAATCCATCTTTTCCTCCGAGTTTACTGGGTTGAGTCCATGGATTCGAGGTAGTGGATTCGAAGTAAGTTAATGGAATAACTTGCCCTGATGGGTTCGAAGGTCTCTCTTACCTGATGGGTTCGAAGGAGCTTCTCACCTGATGGGTTCGAAGGAGCTTCTCACCTGATGGGTTCGAAGGAGCCTCTTACCTGATGGATTCGAAGGTCTTCATCCTGTAGGATACGAAGTGAAGTAGTCCCATGGATTCGAAGCATCTTGTCTAGAGGGATTCGGAGTAGGTCCCACTCCATGGATTCGAAGCACTACAACCTGATGGATACGAAGGAGCCAAAGTCCACCATCCATCGATACGGACGTATCGATTCGAAGCATGCCATTTCTTCCCATCCTAACCGATGCGAACTTCACTGAGCTGAATCCAGACCAATCGATATGAAGTGTATCGATTCGAACCTTGTGTGTCATGCCTTCGATCGATTCGAACCTGATGGGTTCGAAATGAACAAAAACCTTGATGGGTTCGAACAGCCATGCCCTTCCTACCTTTCATCGATCATAACTCCTTCATATGAACTCCGATTAACCTGAAATTTGAAACGTAGCATTTCCTAATCCTTATCATCATCTCCAATTAATTTCGTCCCGATCGGAGTTCAACCAAATTTTGACGATATCGATCGTAGCCTTGATTCCAACTGATCTCCAATCCTGATATCCATCCTTCCTCGTCCATTTGTTGATATTCCAGTTTTGACCAAAAATGGGATAACACTTTGCCCCCCAAAACATGCCTTGTGATAACAAGGTGTGTTTTGAATAGTTCCGAATCCAATATCCAAAGTCCATAGCCATATCGCCAGAGTATGTCATCCTTGACTGCTTCGAGCCGATGCCTAATTTCAAATCCCATAACCAAAGCCTTAGCCAATTCCATATCCATTAGAACTCGACAGCCGAGTCCTAATCCATCCTTATCCAATAGCCAATAACCAGATCCAGGACCTCTCCGGGTCGATATCCGAAACCATAACCTCTTCGGGTTCTTGCCAAGCGTAATCCACACCTGACGACCGTGGTCCAGTGTCCCTGGTCGTTGAGCTAACCTCTCTGGGTTCTTGCCAAGCGTAATCCACATCTGACGACCGTGGTCCAGTGTCCCTGGACGTTGTGCAATGCCGTGGCTTAAGTCCTAAGCCGAATCCTGGTCTTTCCGGACCCTTGTTGAGCATAGTCCATACTCAACGACCTGAAACAATAATCGATAATATGGGGCCTAAGTCCTAGGCCGAATCCTTGGTCACTCCGGACCCTTGCCGAGCATAGTCCATACTCGACGACCTGAATGAGTCAATTTACCACGTTCGGGCAAAGGGACTCACCCCTTGCCCGGCATAATCCATACCCGATGACCATTTATCAAAAACCAGATGAAAATCCAATCAAAATCCAACCCAAAATCCAAATCCAAACCAGAAAACCAGAAATCCAAAGCATCATTCAAAATCAAAAACAACCATCTAGAGAAAAACCCAAATCAAAAAGCAAACAAAACTAGGAGTTCAATCCAAACTCCAAACCCAAATCCAAAAAGAAAAGCAGTGTCCAATCAAAAAGCAAAAGATAAATTTCACAAACCACAGCATCGCAGTTTATAATCATTCAGAGCATGCCTAGGGGCCATCTCCGTCCCCATACATGTGTAAATGACTTGGTTGCTTGCCAGTAGTTCGCTACTTATCTCACATTATCCTGATCAGTGGATGATCAATCGACCATCATCCCTGGCCTCACATCATCACGGTGTGAGGTAGTCGGTAGTTGCTCCTGCTCTACCGTTGCATTCCGAGTTCCGATAAATTGCTGTAACTGTCCATTCCTTACATGCTCCTCGATTATATCCTTTAAATGCCTGCAGCTGTTGGTATCATGTCCGTCTAAATCATGGAAGAGGCAGTGCCTTCCTGATGTCCTTTCCCGTTCTGATGGTTCTCTCCTAGCCGGCCTCCTGTAAGGAAGGCGATTCCGAGTATCCAGGTATATCCGCTCCAGCGTCTCGTTCAATCCTGTGTATGTAGAAAATTTTGGATCCTTCCATCGCTTCCTAGCATTTCCAGAACCATCGTCCAACTTCCTTTTCCCTTCGTCTTTATCCAAACCTTTGATGGATGGCCCTACATCCTGAGTTGCATTAACCCTTTTCACCTTTAAATCCGTACTCGCATCTTCCTGCCGAAGGGACCTTTCCGCCTCGTGAAAGAATTCATCGAGATCCTGTGGGGGATCTCGTATCAGAGATACCTTGAAATCCGAGTCTTCCCTGACTCCTGATACTGCTGCCATTAAAACCATCGATGGATCAGGCCGATACACCGAAGCGACTGCCGCACTGAATCGAGTTAGAAAAGCTCTAAGTGATTCATCCATCCTTTGCTTCACCGATGTCAATGTCATCACATTCTTCGGCCTCTTGACGTGAACCCGAAACTGTCCTAAAAACTTTTCCACCAATTCCCTCCAAGTCCTTATAGATCCTTATCCCAGCTGCCTAAACCACATTGCAGCTAAGTTCGTTAAATATAAAGGGAAACATCGGGCCTTCACTTCCTCTGATGCCCCCAGCACCTCCATGTGTCTGGTGTACCTCATCAAGTGATCAGTTGGGTCCGCCTTACCATCATATACCTCCACGCTAGATAGCTTGAACTTAGGTGGATTCTGAGCCATTCTTATTTCCCGAGCGAATGGACTCCTATTCACTCCTTCCAAGTCTCTGTTGGTCAAACCACCCCGCACAGTTCTTCTGATGATTTCTACTAATCCGGTATTGTCTGTTGGGGGTTGCCCCCATGCCCCCGAGGGAACTCTGGTACATATTCCTCGTGTGGTTCACTAGCAGCAACGTTAGCTCTAGCTTGTTGAATCCCTTCCAGAGGTCCTCGTGTGTTGGATTTCGTGGGCCTGCCCCCAAGCCCTTGTTGATTGCCTTCTGGCTCCGTATCTCGTCCTCCATTGGGTTCCACGACCCTAGTCCCTTATCCTGCATCCACAGCGGCTGTAGCTGTTCCTAAGTTCTGCATCCCTGCAGCTCTCATTTGCTCAAAGAAAGTCTGCATCATTTCCTGTTGGCTCTTCAACAATCTCTCCTGCAAAGAATTCGTCATTGCTTCCATTTCATCCCGAGTTATGTAGATTGAAGCCTGTCCTTCCCCAGCTCCGGAGGATGCCTGTTGACTTCCTTCCTGTTAGCTTCTCTCAGCCCTTTGCCTTCTACTATTTTGCCTAGTCATTGTCCTTGAATTCAAACTCTTTTAAAATCTTCAAATCCAACTTTCAAATGCGATGTAGCGGGTGCTAGTCCTTCTCAGTGAAAGCACCAAAGTGTTTGCGCCAAAATTGGGCACAAACCCCAAATACCGTGAAAGCACCAGTGTATGAATACAAACCAACAATATTCAAGCACAAATAACATATCTCAGTAAATAATAAGCAGCAAATCCAAAATAACGAGTAGTGACACAAGTTTTATAGTGGTTCGGCTATCTCCGGCTTACGTCCACTCCATAGTTTTATCCTTTTTATTAATTATCCTTGCTGGTTACAAGTGATTACAACAGTTACAAAATCCAAATTCGAAATCAATGGTAGAAATGATGATATGGAATGATTCTGGCAGCGTCCGGGCGTGCTTGTTCTCTGTCAATTCTCCGACCTCTTTTCTGAATGACCAAGGGCTCTATTTATAGGCGTAGGAGGCTGATATTTCTCCTAAAAATCCGGTAGACCACTTCTAGCACGTGAGGTGGCCCATACGCCCGAAATCAGGAGGTCCGCGCCCACATCAAGATCGATTCGACCCTTGGTTCGAATCGATTAAGGAAACGTCCAATCGTGGTGAAACTTGGCGTGAACATTCTTCTATGCGTATGCGAGCTCCTGTAAAAATTTCATTGCATTTGGATCAACGGTTTGGAAGATATGATCGATTCAAGATCAAAGTTCCGTGTGTTCTGCCTGGTTCGAATCGATCCCGATCGAATCGATAGGGTCGAACCGATGTGGTGACGTGGTGTGCGCGCTTCTCGGGTCAATCCTTCTTTTTCTCCGAGTTTACTAGGTCGAATCCATCTTTTCCTTCGAGTTTACTGGGTTGAGTCCATGGATTCGAGGTAGTGGATTCGAAGTAAGTTAATGGAATAACTTGCCCTGATTGGTTCGAAGGTCTCTCTTACCTGATGGGTTCGAAGGAGCTTCTTACCTGATGAGTTCGAAGGAGCTTCTCACCTGATGGGTTCGAAGGAGCTTTTCACCTGCTGGATTCGAAGTAGCCTCTTACCTGATGGATTCGAAGGTCTTCATCCTGTAGGATACGAAGTGAAGTAGTCCCATGGATTCGAAGCATCTTGTATTGAGGGATTCAGAGTAGGTCCCACTCCATGGATTCGAAGCAGTACAACCTGATGGATACGAAGGAGCCAAAGTCCACCAGCCATCGATATGAACGTATCGATTCGAAGCATGCCGTTTCTTCCCATCCTAACCGATGCAAACTTCATAGAGCCAAATCCATACCAATTGATACAAAGTGTATCGATTCGAACCTTGTGTGCCGTGCCTTCGATCGATTCGAACCTGATGGGTTCGAAATGAACAAAAACCTTGATGGGTTCGAACAGCCATGCCCTTCCTACCTTGCATTGATCATAACTCCTTCATATGAACTCCGATTAACCTGAAATTTGAAACATAGCCTTTCCTAATCCTTATCATCATCTCCAATTAATTTAGTCCCGATCGGAGTTCAACCAAATTTTGACGATATCGATCGTAGCCTTGATTCCAACTGATCTCCAATCCTGATATCCATCCTTCCTCGTCCATTTGTTGATATTCCAGTTTTGACCAAAAATGGGATAACAGAACGTAACCACATGTTTTTAAAGAAAGCGCTCATTATTCGGATAAGCTGGAGGAGGACATTAAGTCATAAAACCAATTCCGAATAATGATACAATGAAATGGGATGGCATTTGATGATGGTGGTTGAAGACCAGGTATTTTCGAAAACGAAAGGATTACCTGTAGAATGTCTCTGCACCGAGTGGCTCCGGTATAGATATTTATATCACCCTATGTGACGGGGAGTCCGGACATGATTGGGGAATATCCGGATTTACAAGGACTTTTTCCTTAATTGGAGGAAGTGCCTTTAGTTCCATTCAGACGCTGGATGGACTTGTATGGATGTATGTCTGACATTACACTTTGAGATGTAAAGCCGGTTTCTGTCAAATACATTTCTATTTGGTGGTGGAGAATTTATTCTCTTAGCTTAACACCTTTCTCTGAGACGTACGAGCTCAAAGGTTATGTAGTTGATATTTACTAGTGATATATTCCCAATTTGGTAATGTGGCATGCTAAGTGCTGAACCTTGGTTGATCGAAGCATGGCTTTTGCGAAAAGCGTAGCTTTGTGGGACGAGACTTCATCCAACCTCACCCCCCGAAAATGATCGAATAGGAAGGATGCGGCGAGGTTATAAGGGTCGTGCCCCTTGGTGTATGTGCATTTCCTTCTGGGTAAAAGGTGGCATCATGGTATGGAGCCCAGATATTTCACTTGTGTGGTTGTTGGAATTTTTGTTGTGGCTCCTCGGTAAAGGTCGGTTACGATCGGTGGACGGCATACTCATGGCAGTTAGTTACCTAGTTACAGAGGTAACCCGGCCTTGTGTTGGAAGAGATCCGGTTTGGTTCTCGGGGCATCCCTCCAGAGGCATAGCCTTTCGGAAAGGAAGTTCCTTAGCCCTGACCATTTGTTGGAAATCCAAACAATCAACATGAGCCTTGTACGGTTTTAGTTGTAGAACCTGCCATTTAACATGGTAGCTATAGTAGGCATACTATAATGGTACGTATGATGGATAAGATTTATATTGTACTTTTGAAATGTTTTCTACACTATGCACTAATAATAATATCAAAAGGATTTCGTGTATCAAGCATGTTTGACTGTTATAAGGAGAAACCTCCCCCATGTGTGCGATTGCATTATGTGTGTGCCAGGAGACCTTATGGTAGTTTCATTTTCCAAAAATCATAACGGATTTCCTTTTATTTTTTTTGTTCAAATAACTACTTTTATGTTTGCTCACACTAGTCCCATGACTGACTCTGAGTTTATTATTCCCATTCTAAACTCTGGGTGCCCATAATTTTCCACACGGGCAGCCTAGAGTCAGATTATCAGTAGGTTCTGGGGCTAGTTCAGATAGTAGATGTGGATTTGCCAATCTTTGAAGTATGTGGATTCGGGATCACATTTGCTTCATTACGGCATGATAGCTTTTGGTTTTGAGCTTTTTGATTTGGAAATCTTTGGAGCTTTGGCAATGAAGATGCAATATGTTGGATTCTCTCTCTCTTTGAAGACCATGTTGCTGTTGTTATCTTTCTACTGTCGATATTGTTGGGCATTTGTTATCAGTATGTTGTGTCCATTTGGTGTATCAATAAAATTCTTTCTTGTTTCCACTGTGTTGTTTTCACCTAATGTGTTATAAGCTTCGGCGAATTAGACTCCAACGTTTGGATCTCCGGCATTCGTATACGGGTGATGTATTGGATGCCGATTTTCAAGTGTCATATCCCGGGTCATCACAAGGTCTTTACGCCTCTTATCTATGTAAATCTTCATTTTTTCTCGGATTAACTCAATCTTCTCTGATGCCTCCCTTATCAAATTTAGACCCAAGACCAACTTGTCTCCAGTCTCTAACCAATATGCAGGAGATTTGCATGGCCTTCCATATAAAACCTCGAAAGGCGCCATTCCTATACTAGTATGATAAATATTATTATAGAAAAACTCAACCAAATGTAGGTGATCCTCCCAAGATCCACCAAAGTCCAACACACAAGCTCTTAACAAATCCTCGAGCACCTTATTGATCTCTCTGTCCATCGTCTGTGGGTGAAATGCAGTACTCATCTTGAGCTTAGTGCCTAACACATCCTGTCGACTCTTCCAGAATTTGCTAGTAAATAAAGCATCGCTTTCACTGACTATGCTACAGGAACACCATGAAGTCTAACTATGTTCTTCACGAACAACTTCACCAAAACAGGTGCTGTTCTGGTCGACTTTACTGGGATGAAATAGGCATTTTTGGTCAACCTGTCCACAATAATCCATATTCTCTCATTTCCTCTCTTTGACCTTGGCAACCCATCAATAAAATCCAAGCATATCGAATCCTATTTCCATGCTAGAATCTCTAAAGGCTGAAGCAACCCACTCGGCTTTTGATGTTCCATTTTTCCTTGTTGATAGTTTATACACTGTCTAACCCACAAGCCAACATCCCTTTTCATGCCTTCCTAATAGATTCTCCTCTTCATATCATAATACATCTTGGTCCCTCCAGGATGAATCATAAACTTGGATCGATGACAGTCCTTAAGAACTTCTCTTCTCAAGTTCTCAACATCTGAAACACATAACCGTCCCTACTTTCTCGACGATCCTTTCTGGTCAAGGCAAAATTCTTTCAAATCCTCGACCTCGGTTCCAGCCTCAAGCCTTTTGATCCTTTTAGCTAATAATGCATCCTCCCTCTACTTAGAAGCAATTCTCTCGATCAACAATGGTTGAACTTCTAGACAGGACAACATGGCAGTACTTTGACTAGAACTTGTAGTCGATCTTAACTACACACCACAACTAGCCAAAGCTTCTAGATCCATCCATTCTGCTAATATAGCCAATATTACATTCTAATATCTTCTGCTAAGAGCATCCGCTACCTTATTAAATTTCCCAGGCGTATACTCTATACCAAAATCATAAGAAACCAAAAACTCCAGCCACCTCTGCTATCCATATTCAACTCTTTCTAAGAGAATAAGTATCTTAAAGACATCATATTGGTATACAACTCAAATCTCTCCCCCAAGAGATAATGCCTCTAAATCTTCAAGGAAAAAATCATTACAGCTAACTCCAAGTTATGAGTAGGATATCTTACTTCGTGTGGTCTAAGCTGCATAGATGCGTAAGCAATGACTTTACCCTTATGCATCAACACTACTCCCTATCTAATCCTACACGCATCCGTATATACTACCAATCCTTAGCTTGCATCTTGAACTACTAACATTGGAGCATTTTTCAACAAATACGTTAACTTAGGGAATGCTTCATTACATTTTCGAGAGAAACAAACTTCAATTCCTTCCTGGTAAGCTTAGTCAAAGGCACTGCTATCCGCAAGAAATTCTTGATGAATCTTCAATAGTAGTCAGCAAGTCCAAGAAAACTTCTGATCTCGGTCAGTGTATGTGGTCTCTTCTAATTGTTCACAGCCTCGATCTTATTTGGATCAACTGAAAATCCTTCTCTGAAACCATATGACCAAGAAATTTAAACTCTTTCTTCCAAAAATGACACTTGAAAAGCTTTGCCTTTCGTTGATTCTGCCTTATCATCTTTAGCACAATCGTAAGATGATCTTCATGCTCTCTCATCCTTAGAGTTACCAAAATGTCATGTATAAACACCAACATGAATCTGTCCAAATACTCTCGGAAGACTCGGTTCATTAAATCCATAAAAAAACAGGTGCATTTGTCAACACAAATGGCATCACTAACCACTCATATGAACCATATCTAGTCCGAAATTCTTTCCAAGGAATGTTGTCCTTCGCCACTCTCAACTAATGGAACCCTGTCGCCCAATCCAACAGGGAAAACAGTCTGGCTTCACTCAACTAATCAAACAGAACATCAATTCTCGGCAAAGAATACTTATTCTTTATCGTCCATTCGTTCAGCTTATGATAGTCGATACACGTCCTTAACGACTCATCTGGTTTCATCACGGATACCGTAGCCGCTCCCCAAGGCGAACTGCTTGGTTTAATAAAATTCCTTCCTTCTAGATGCGCTAGCTGCATCTTGAATTCCTTCATCTCAGTCAGTATCATCCTGCTAGGTGACTTTCTCATAGGTTCAGCTCCTGGCACAAGATCTATCCGAAACTCAACAGCTCGTTTCAGTGATATTCCTGTGACTGGCTCAAACATATCTGCAAACTCTCTTGCAATTCAAACCTGACTTATCTTCTTCCACTTCCATTGTACTTAACAAAGCACAATTACTTCGGTCGGGATTCTCTACTGAAACTATAATTCAGCTATGTCTATTAGGGTGTCTTAAAGATATCTCGCCATCCTGGCAGAATATCCTGGCCTCATACCTCCTTAGCCAATCCGTACCTAAAATGATCCAGAAATTAACAAAATCGTAAAAATACAAACTGCATGCAAACTTATGACCTAACAAATCAAGTTCTAACTGGTCACATCTCATCCCCGAAGTTGCATACCCAGTTATTGGGTTCGCAACCCTTAAGGAAGTAACAAATATGTAAGTTCTAAGCATAACCTATTAAACTAATACTGGGATATAATTAATGTGATGCACCGATATCAAAAAGTATCCTAACTGGTATACTCTGAAATAAAAACGTACATTCCATCACAGTCTTTCCTTTATCAGCCTTAGTAGGCTTAGCTGATGATCCATAACAAAAACTTTCCCCTTGCCCACCCTGACTGGCTCTGGAAACTGGTTCTTATAATGCCCAACTTGATCACAGTTAAAGAATTTCACATTCTTCTTGTCTGCAGCCTTCTTTCCTTTTTTTGATCGGCACTCACTTGCATAATGACCCTTCTTGTCACATTTGTAGCATACCAAATTAGCCTTTGCCTTCGTGGTATCATCCCCTTTCTAGCCTCCCTTCTTCTTATTTCCTCTTATTTCCCAAAGGACCTTGGGATTCAACTGTCTTCTCTGTAGCAGAAAAAGAAAGCATCTCTTCATGGCGATGCCATCTTCACCACCACATTACAAGGTTTTCAGATAAGGATCATGGTCATTCTAGCAAGCTGAGTTCACAATCCTTGAATGAACCTTTCATTCCTTCTTACATCAGTGTCAACCATAGCATATCTATATCGAGATAGCTCATCAAACTTAGCAGCATACTCAATCATTGACATCTCTCCTAGAATTAGATCAATGAACTTTCTTGTCCATGCCGACTTAGCAGCCTCGGACAAAACCTCTGCTCAAACCTTCTTCTGAAATCAGCCCATGTTAGTTCTTCCTCCAGTGCTCTGGCCATTACACTATTCCACCAATGAAGCGCTGCCCCTTGCAACTGCCTAGAGGCTAGTCTTCTCTTTTATCCACCATCCAAGCCTAGATCAGTACAGATTCTTTCACAACTCGGTAGCTAATTCTTAACTTCAACAGCATCCTCCGTTCCAATAAATGGCATTCCACCCAAATTGGATTTGTCTCTTGTTTGGTTAGCATAGTTACACCCAACTTAAGCCACATGATTAGCTCCTCCAACATGACCATCAACTCTAGCTTGCAAAAGATTGGCCAACAACTGATACACCATCCTCGTATCTACTGGCAGATTTCTAGCACCTACATTGGCTTCAGCATTTGATTAGTATTAGCCCGTCGACCTTGATTTCTCCTGGTAATAGGTCGAGAATTTCCGTTGGTTGGGGTGCTTTCTCCACCAAGATTTCCTCTTCCATTTCCTGCTTCCATATCCTCTTTCTCTAAAATCTACATAAGAGCCTTCGTAAGACATAGAAGAATGGTCTAAGGGGAACATGTACTTATATTTATATATATCAATTATAAGTACGTTACTATAGTTTAGCCTAAAAATCCGATTATATTTTCAAATTTATTAGATTATGTTTGAAAATCATTCAAGTTTAACTTTCTTTTAAAGTTTCATAAACATATTCACTTATACCAACTTGTAACATCCCCCTACTAGGAGGCCCAAAACAAATGGCTACGGATGCTGCAATCATCCATAGCTATTGATCCTTAATGACCAAATATGGTGGTGTTAGATTCATTGATACATAGAAAAAATAAATATGGAAAAAATTAAACTTCAAAAAAAATCACATTTAATTTCAAAATATCTCCAATTCATTATATAATCCCAAATTCGCAAATCATGTACAGAAAATATATACTGATTACAACATATGCTCAAGGGCGACATATGAAGATGCCCCTTGGATGATCAGAGTATATACAGGCAATATATCAACTTTGCCATTATAAACAACACAACAGAATTAAAATAAAAGAGAACTCTAAATATGCCTCCTGCACGTCTCCGGAAGCTTATTCGTCTTAAGAGGTACCTGAAAACCTCAACTCTCAAACTACTCAAAATTAATTGAGTACCCGACAGTTCAAAGGGTAAACATAAATTTCGAGTAAGACATAAAGCATGGTATGAATGATAATCTACCATCTCAAATCAATTAGATATCTAGTAAGAGCATGCCACTTAGCGAAACAGGTTTCCCCTCATCAGTATCTCAAAACCTTTTACAAAACCGTATAGTGTGCTCCTGCATCCACAATGGTAAAAACAATTCAAACAGTATAATATGAGGATATGCAAAATAAATGGATCAGTTCTGGATTACCCATCCCCATTCATTTTATACTATCTACCTCAATTATAGTTTCTAGGATTACTATTAACCTACTAGTTTTCACGGATGACTAATAACCAGTTAAACTTTTAAGGACTCCCTGTCCAATTACATAGTTTTTATAGGATCACTGTGAATCTATTGGTAAATCCAATATCTTACTCTTATTGTAATTTTCATGGGTTGACTAAGAACCTATTGGTAACCCCAATATCCTTTCTTCTTACCCTAGTTTTCATGGGTTGACTAGGAACCTATTGACATCTGTCAATGTTTCAATCCGGATATAATTTTCATGGGCTAACTACAAACCTATTGGCTCCTGCTTGTATCCAATCATAGTTTTCATAGGCTTACCATGAATTTGTCTTCTTGACATCTTCATTTACACATAGTTTTCATGGGCTAACTGTAAACCTGTCTTTCTATCTTCCTTTATACATAGTTTTCATGGGCTAACTATGAACCTATTGACCCTTGCCAATATCTTTTCCTTTACACAGTTTTCATGGGCTTACTGAGAACCCATTGACCCCTGCCAATATCTTTCTTTCATATTTTAGCATCCTATATTCCGTTCTTCCTGACCTCCTGGATGCAATTCTACTTATTTAGGAATTTAATCAATTTATATTTACTACTAGGTTAACCTAGCTGGTTCATCTACCCTTTATACCAAAAATTCAATCATGGGTCCATTATAAAGTGAACATATTCATGTTTGATGAAGCAACATAACAGTATAGCAATACTACTCTTGTAGGTTTAAAATAAAACATGGTTAATCCCTTTAACCTATTACTTTATCGGAGACAGCATCTTCATAAAACCATTACCAAAAACTCCTTTTAATTTAGCCATGGGTTTTTCCTTTTAAAAATATAGTTTGGGTTATAAAACCTTTCATTCCTTTGAAACCAAGCTTTTGACTTAGGATGACCTCCTTCGAACGCCTTGTAATCCATCTCCAAATTGTTATGCTATTGCCTTTTAATACTTTAAAACCTTCCTTTCGAAACCTTTCGATTATAGTAAAGTATTAATATTAACCATTAGAAGCTTAGCTTCGAAACCAGTTGAAATTACCCCTTTTGACACCCTTAGAAGTAACCCTTTCGAAATCATTGAAAGTACCCCTTTCGAAGGCATTGGGTTTATACTTAAAACATTATTTGAGTCCATGTGAATACAGGGAAAAGCAACTCTTTCGAAACCATCCTTTATCTTATAAAAATATTAGGGACAACTTGATGCGTCGGCACCATCTCTTTCGAAAGAATTTAACATCAAGGTAAAATACAAGAAGGTTGGCGTTGAAACCCCTTTCGAAACCATTACCTTCAAAACCCCTAACCCTTAACCCCTTTCGAAAGCTATAGGAAGTGGCTCTAACTTATAAAATAAAGTATCTTTTCAACAGCAATGATGTCTTTAACACCATCAAAAGGTTAAAGAACAGCAGCAGGGTATCGACTAGGTCGGAACCCCTTCTTTTAAAACATTCTTTTATAAGAAAAGGAACCTAGTCGAAAGCAATCTTAAGTTTATGGAAACCCTTTTGAAACCTTTCTAAATCCTCTTTCGAAACCAAACGCTTCGACTTTGTAGAAAGTTAAATCAAAACAAAGGCAGACGCTTTGAGACTACCCGACTTCCTATCTCCAGGAAATCGCATCATCTTGAAGAAAGAAAGGGATAGAAGAAGAAAAGAAAGAGAAAGAAGAAAGACAACAACATCAGAGAACTCGCAGTAGAACGAATGAAATATAATATATCACATAAAATATTGCATAGTATCTTATTACATCAGAGTACACAACTTAAAACAACAGATATTAGACAGTTATAAACATCCGTCTAATTATACAACTCAAGAATAACAGATACAGATACAACAAACACAACGGAATCAATATATATCTACACGTCGAAGCCTCCTACTCCATATCTCCTCCAGAATTCGTCAAGAAAACCTGAATCACTTGACTACTCATATGTAATATGAGTACCCAAGAGTTTAATAAAACAGAAAATAAACACTCGGGTCAGACAGGGGTCTGGTGTTAGTAAACGGGTTAAAGTTGCTTAACTTTAGAAAAACCTTTGAAAAGAAAAGGTATCGTGTAAGACTTCCCACACATAAACATGGAAAAGTTTTTACCTTACGCTAACCAAAACATTTGATAGGAAATCTAGTGATATTATAACAGTGTCTAGGGTTTTCAAAATAAAATACAGAAATAGCTGGAATGCTTACATCTCACGTTCCAACATAGTTGGGCACAATCAAAACCATACGGGCACTTATTGGATTTTGGATTCCATCAGTGGAAGGGCTACTAGGGTACCGCCTGTCACGGTACGTGGCCTAGATCACCGTACCGAGGAGTACGCCCGCTCCCCTGCAACACAAGGCCGAAACCATCCCTTACTGGACAGTCCCGAACAAGACCACCCCATAGTTGGCACGACCAACCACACACTAAGCCGAAATAGAAAGGGACCTCTAGACAGGGGTAAATCTCACTCTCAAGTGGGGGCTACCCACGAAGCCTTGCTGCACCTCCCCTGTTTTAGCCATTCCCGGTTGATGAGGCTTGAGGCTGAGATTACATTTATAGAACACATCAATCTTAGAATGCTCATCGTCCACCTGACGATGTTCTGAAAGCATTCAATCCATACAAGTTCGTTCCGGGTTCGAACGAAACCGAAGGCACTATCTCGTTGCACTCATTATTGGAATCACCCTCAGAGTCAATGACCATAGCCCTTGCACTCTAAATCACCATCTCGAATCTATAAGTACTATTCCGTCAAACTCATTACGGAATCACCCACAGAGTTATACTGACGTATAGCCCTTACACCTCGAGTCTTCACTTGCTCCACTTAGATTCACGACCTAACGTTTAATTGGAATCGATGTGGTTTTCGGATTATCCAAATTTGGAAACCCGATCCCGGTCTCACCGAAACCAAATGCCATTTTAATGTCC
The DNA here is from genome assembly GCA_030765085.1 of Allium cepa. NCBI lineage: Eukaryota > Viridiplantae > Streptophyta > Magnoliopsida > Asparagales > Amaryllidaceae > Allium > Allium cepa. Next base: position 267,922,134 of record CM060941.1, on the reverse strand, counting down.
AAGTTGTACTTAAGGGTTTAAACAGTTAAACTTATATTCAGGGTGATATATAAACAGATAGATGAATCATATTATCACAATAGATAATTCATAACAACATTCATCTCCACAAAGTAGCATATCATAGATACCTAAATCATCCATTATCAATCAATTACCTAATATCATCATCCAATATCAACCATCCAATATCAATCAATTATCCAATATCGATTAATCAATAACAATCAATCATCCATCAATAGAATTGATCAACTCTAAATCAATTGGATTAACCTTAAATCCTTCTTCATTTATTAATTCCAAATAAATAAATAAATCATCTCTAATGATCTTCCCAAATTAATCTCCCTTAATTAATTATATTAATTACATTCAAGTAATTGTCCTTAATCATATTCAGTAATCAACCCTTAAATTACTATCATTAATTACAATAATTAATGATCTTTCATTTGCTTCATTAATTAATCAATTATAATTAATTACATTAAACCTTAATTAATTACAGTTAATTAATCACACTTAAATAAATTACTTTCATTAATCAACCTTGATTAATATCATTAACTAGATTAATTAATGATCCTTATTAATTAATAAATACTTTAAATTAATTAAACAATTATTTTATAATTAATCATCTCATTAATCATAATCAGTAATTAACAACTTGCAATTACTTATCTTAATTAATTAACTTCTTAATTAATTATATTAACCCTTGATTAATTAATCTAATTAATTAATCTTTAATTACTTTATTAAGTAATTATTAAATAATTAAATTAATTAATAAATCCTTAATTAATTAATTTCTTTATTAATTACTTACATTTTAATTAATTACACATAGTAATCAATCATAAATTAAATCACATTCATAAATTATTTAATCAAATTAATTAATTAACTAAAATATTTAAGTAATTAACTCTAAATTACTTACATAAGTAATTATCTCGAATTACTTCTATTAATCAATCTTGATTACTTCCTTAATTGATTACGTAAAAAATAATTAATCCTTTTATTAAACAATCCCTAATTAATTAATTAATTAATTAATCCATAATTAATTAATTAATTTCTACAATTATATTAATCAATTCTTTTATTGATATCATTAAGTGATTAACCAATAATCACTTCCATTAAAAATACTCCATGAGTAATCACCATTAATTACTCCCATAAGTAATTAACTTTCTTAATTACATTCAACAATTAATCATTAATTTACCTTATTAAGTAATTACACTTAATTAATCCATAATTAAGTTATTATTAAGAATTAAATAATCAATTAACCAATTATTGAAAATAATTAAAAAATTAATTAATTAACTTCTAATATTAAAGAAAATCTTAAATAAGTTGAGAAAACCATAAATCTTAATCAAACTTAACTTATTAACAAATCATATTAAATAAGTATTATTAAGATAATTATCCAAATAATTTAACCTTATTTATTTCCATAAATAAATTATTTGAATTATTTAAATCTTATTTATTCAAAGCAAAGTTACTAAACTTGGTTTACAAAATAATAATAATAATCTTACTTGAATAAAAACCATTTATAAATTATTTCCAAATTTAAAAACACTTTAAATTATCAAATTTTAAACTAGTTTAATTCAATATAAATTGAAAATTCTGTTATTAAAACATTGCTTCAAAACTTTAACTTAAAACTTTGAGTTAATAATTAAATTCAAATCACTCTTTTAAATTTGTATTTTTAAAACTTAATTAAAATAATTATTTTTAAACAAACCTCTTAAAACATTTTTACATTTGAAATATAAATTCAAAATTTTACCTTTAAATGATTAATTTACTTCCATTTTTAAAATAACAAGTTTATCTTTATTTTCCACTTCCTTCATAAACTTGTTCTTATAGTTTAACTTGATTTATACTAATATACATAACCAATCTAATCTACATATACCAAACGCAGAGTAAAGCAACAAACTCGAGTAACAACCCGGGAAAACCTTGTGCTTTCCCCAAAGCCAACCCAACCCTATCTCCTTAGAGTCGCCCCCGAAGCACACGCGCGAACTTACTCGAGCCTATTCGTCTTCCCTAAATGAAATACACCAGTGTACACGAATGTGCATGGTGCACATGCACCACCTCCTACGGCCATACTTGGTCGTCGCGATGATCCCCTACAACCATAAATTCACACGCGAACCAAAATCCAAACCCAGATCGAAGAATTAGAAATCGAATCAAATTTTGATCGATCGAACCAAAAACCGTAGAAACAACTCGAACCAAACCACCCACGGCCAACCATTTTCTACACCGATGAGCTATGCCGTCCACTCTATCGTGATGCCACAATCTATATCGTCAACCTCCCCAAGCGCGAACGCCAACGGTCCACCATCGTTCATCGTGTAATCTCATACAGCCAAGCCGAAACCCAAAACCAACTAAACCCTAATTTCTTCAATTCCCATCAAATTATTCATTGAAAAAAAATCAAAAGTATTTTTCCTCTAATCTATGACATACATGCTAGCTACGATCCAAGAATCAAATCAAATTATCAAGTATAACATCCACAGTTTATAAAAATCCCTAAATCCTTCAAACCAAAAATTCAACTTAAATACACAATTAAAATTATGATACCAACTCTAAAAACCATATCTTTCCTATTGTAATTCAGTTATGCATTCAAATCTAGAATTTGAAATCATCAATTTTTGTCCAAATTTTGGTTGTCACTGTAAATTTGAAAAATATGAATAACTAATTCATTTAAAATCCTACAACCATTTTTAGATGATAAATCACTTGATTACAAACAATTTTCATTCACAAACCACAGTCCAATTTCTAATCAAAATCAAGTTATTGATTTTAAAAAGGGGAAAAAAACAAACCTGTATACAACAGTATACATATATAGGCATTCGATCCTTTTTTTTATAAACTTACATGCTGATAAACAAATATACATCATCTAAATCAAATACATTTGCATGCAACATTCAATTAAAAATTAAATCAAAACTGTTTTTAAAATAGGATTTACTCACCTTTTTCAATATGCAGTGCACAGGGCAGTTTTGATTCAATCCAGGCTCTTGAAATTATTTGAAAAGCTTTGATTGCTTGCTGAAGAAATCCCTTGCATGTTGAAATTTGATGATTTAAAAATGCTGTTGAACTTGGTGTTGATTGCAGATGAACACCACTTAATTGCAGGTTGATATTTTCAACAGATTTTAAATTTTGAGATTGAGATTTGAAGTTGAATACCCATTTTAAAGTTGCAAAAGATTTGAAGTTGTGGCTTTTAATTTCAACTAGATTTGCAGATTCAAGAATGATTTTAGATTGCCATAAATTTGAATTAAGAAAAGAAACAAAGAATGAAAGTGTTTGAAAAAAAAACAAGTTTTCTTCTTTTACATTTATTAAAATTTAAAATAAAAGGGTTGCCATTAATGAAAAAAAATGTTGGAGAAAACAAATTTTCTTTATGTTTAAATGTTATCTTTATTAAAATTAAAGAAATTAAATGAAGACACTTGTCACATAATTACAAAGTCTTCTTACATGTGTTTATTAAAGTAATTAACATGTTTACACATGTCTTTGTATTTTAATAAACTTTTATTTAATTTAAATGTAAATAAAACTTACTTTCTTAAGTTACAAAATGAATAAATGTTTACATAAGTATTTATAAATTTACTTTAAAAAGAAATTATTCTGAAACTAATTATAATTCAAATATAAATATACATGTTATACATGTTATTTAAAATCTAGAACTTTATATTTATACACTTATAACCATTGTATAATAAGCATTTTTAAAACAAAATAAAGTTTTAAATTCTTTTCAAACTATCATATTTTAAATACTTTAAAAGAAAGACAAAACAAAACTTTGTTTAAAACCTTTTTAAACTATCTTATTTAAAAACAAACTATTTATCATATATTTTAAAACAAATGAATTAATCTTTAAATCAACTTTTGAAAACATTGATTTTAAAACAGAGCTTCAATCTACAATATTCATTCATTATAAATTATCAATTGATTAAATTAAATTTCAAAATAACTCAAATTATAACATATACAAATATATATATTACAATTTAAAAATTCATCTTTAATTTAAAACAAAAGATCTCCTATTCACAATATATATCAAATATATATATTATAAATAGAATAAAATTTGATTAGCTTTGAAAAAATAAATCTTATCTATATTGCCAGATTAAAAATTCATTAACCTTTAAAAGATTAAATTTACCAATTTAAATTAAAATTATAAAGAAAAATTATCATACCAAATTAATCATTTATACAGATTATTAAATTTATATTGCCCAAAATTCCGGGTCGTTACAATCCTCCCCCGTAAAAGAATTTCGTCCCCAAAATTTAAAAGCAAAGGTAATTTAATAACCCAACAAAGATTTTAATTCCCCAAAATTTAAAAGCAAAGGTAATTTAATAACACAGCAAAGATTTTAATTTCAAATAGCAAAGCATTCCTAACAACCAGTAACTAACAACCATAGAAATCAATCAAACAAACATATCTAACTAATTATCCTGACACAAATCAGAATAAATCTCTAATACTATCTCGAGTTTCCCAAGTATAAATCACCGGGAGACTCGCTTTTCAAAAGCCAACAAACTAACTATACTACCAAAATCTAGAGCTCCTCTCATCTCCAGATCCATCAATCTGAACAGAACATCAGACTATACTCAAGTCCAGCTCAACTTCCAAATCCAACTGAACTACAGATTCAACAACCAACAATGAATCATACACGTATTCCCTCAGAGATACGTGATACATAATGAATTCCAGCTATCCAAACTGGCAATTCAATCTCATCCTATCAAAATACAGATAAGAAATCTCAAATGCCTCAGAACTAGCCATCCAATCTAACCCAATACTGCTCTCTCTTAACCAGAGAAATCTTAACAACAATAAAGTCTCCAACTTCGAATTCCAAATTCCTAATCTCATATCTGCATAACTCCACAGACAATCTTAAGCTGTCAATCTCTTCCTGATCAGCTCATCCTATGCTGATACTTCCAGAAACAACTATCTAACGACCCTGACTCGACCTTCGAAAATCGGCACCGAATACGACACTCGTATTCAAATGCCGTAGATCCAAACGTCGAACCTGGTTAGCCGGAGCTTATAACACATTAAGTAAAACACAGCGGAAGAAACATAATAGCATATATCAATATACAACGTTGATACAATCTCAGATACAACATGAATGATACAATGAATATCAATATACATCAGAGGTATGATACAAGATAATAGCAGCGGGAAGAAAAAAATAACACAGCAACAGAACAACAACTCCAATAGTCTTCAAAGAAAGAACTCCATCTTCAAGACACCAATCCAGAAATAGCTTGAACTCCCAATAACATTCACTAAGAGAGCAAGACTGGTGTGCAAAGGTTTGCCACATCCTAGGCTAAAAGCTATCGAATCTACACCTACTATTGATTACCTGAAAACCCAACTCTAGACTGCCCGTGTGGGAAAATAGTGGGCACCCAGAGTTTAGGAAAGGAACAATAAACTCCAGGTCAGTCGTGGGACTGGTATGAGCAAACAAAAGCAATTGGTCTTTAAAACAAACAACAAGAGAATTTAAAATAAAACCGCAATGCTTTTTAGAAAATGAAACTACCATAAGGCCTACCGCCACACACACAATGCAAACGCAGAATTGGAGGAGATTTCTCCTTATGATAGTCAAATATGCTTGATACGAGAAAATTCTTTGATATTATTATAATAAGTGCAAAGTGTAGAAAATCATTTCGAAAGTATAATATAAATCCAAGCCAGCATAGACATTCCGAACTATGCCTACTATAGCTACCATCTAAACAGTGGTGACCACCATAAGTAAATGGCAGGTTCTACAACTAAAACCGTACAAGGCACGTATTGGATGAATGGATTTCCAACAAATGGTCAGGCTAAGGAACTTCCTACTGTCAATGGGATCGCCTCTGGCGGGACGTCCCGAGAACCTAACGTTACGGTTAGATCTCTGCCAACACAAGGCCGGGTTACCTCTGTAACTAGGTAACTACTACACGAGCGTGCCATTCCCCGGTCCTTTGGGACCTTTATCCGAGAGCTCGACACCAACAACCACAAAGTATCACAAAGTAATAGATCTGCAGTATCCACATGAGTAAGTATCTGGGCTTCATACCATGATACCACCCTTTACCAGAAGGGAATGACAAACCCTAAAGGGCGCGACCCTCATAACCTTGCCGCATCTTTCCTGTTTCGACCATTTCCGGGGTGTGAGGTCCTGATGCAGTCTCGTCCACAAAGCTACGCTTTGGTACAAAGCCATGCTTTGGGTCAACAGATGACCAAAGCAATGATCACAAAGATAAATGATCAAACAAATGATCATATCACAAATGATCAACCAATGATCATCACACAGCAGCACTCAGCATGCCACATTACCAAATTGGGAATATATCACTGGTAAATATCAACTACATAACCTCTGAGCTCGTACATCTCAGAGAAGGGTGTTAAGCTAAGAGAATAAATTCTCCGCCACCAAGCAGAAATGTATTTGATAGAGATCAGTTTAATATCTCAAAGTATAATGTCGGACATACAACCATACAAGTCTGTTCCGGGTTCGAACAGAACTGAAGGCACTTCCGAAGAAGCCCTTGCAAATCCGGGTATCCACAATCCCGATCGGACTTCCCATCACTTAGGGAGAACTCTATACCGGAGCAACTCGGTGCAGAGCAATCGATAGGTTATCCTATCGTTCTCACAAATACCCGGTCTTCACCACCGGTCTTCAAATGCTATCCATAACGTCGTATCACTATTCGGAATGGGTTATATGACACAAGGTCCTCTCCCGGCTAAACCGAATAATGAGCGCAATATTTAAAAATATATGGATAAGGGATTTCAGTTAAGTCACAACTTGAAAATCCAAAGCTTTCTTTCAAATGTTTAACCAAATCACCATTTTAAAATCTTTAAACAAAAAGATTTATTTCACAAAGTTCACAAAGATCCATTCATAGATTTTCAAAACAATTCCCATTCAATTTGGATTAACTCATTTAAACCTTTAAATTAAAGATTTAATTAATAGCTTTCAAACCGTTTCCAAAGATTTATTCATAACTAGGAAAAACCATTTTCCATTTTAGACTTAAAATCCTTTTAACACCAATTGGAAATTCATTCTTATGTGAAAGCTCGCAAAACAGTTTACGTTTTCAGAAAAATCCAATTATATACAAGTTGAAATCTTAGGTTAAATTTAAATTCCAAAACATCACTTTTAAAATGGTTTTAAAAACCCATATAAACCCATTAATAAGTTGAATAACTTTTAATTTTTGAAACCCATTTTTCAAAAGCTTTCAATTCCAATTCCAAACTATTTTGGATTCAAAAATTCAATTTTAAAACAATTTCAAAAATCTGTGACTTAACCCATTCCCACGTGCAACCCATATTTGTGTGTGTATAGTGTGGTCTAGGGGTTTTACACAATAAAAGTGCCACATCATCAATCAGCACAGATTCAATCATGACAATTCGATGTGGGTTTCGGATAACCAACTGGAATCCGACTCCCTGTTGCATCGAAATTCAAATGTCGTTCTACGGGTCAAAGGGTTTGCATAACAATATATACATTACAGAAATAACAGCTTAGCACAAAGCATTACATAGCATCACATCACATATCAAACATATCCATCCATCACATAGCATTCAATAAAAATCAAATATCTTTAATTAAGATAAATAAACCGTGTGGTTATGAATTTATTATTCCCATAATTACTTCTATTTGTAATCTTTAAATCAATGATTAATCATCATTAACTATAATTGATTAAGTCTTAACTACTTTCATCTATTTATCATTTATTTAAATAATTATCTTAACTAATTAACCTTTAACTGTAATTAATTAAATCTTAGTTACAATTAATTGTCCTTAATAAATAGATTTATTATTCCTTAATTAGTTACAAAAAAATAATTACTCCTTAATTAATAATGTTTTCTTAATCACTTTTAAGTTAATTAACCTTAATCTATTTTCCTTGAATCAATTATCTTAATTAATTAACCACATTAATTAATTTTACGGTAAAGTAATTAACCTCAAATATTTGATTAATCAATCCTTGACCTTTAATTTTCTTCTCTTAATTACTTTTACTAAGTAATTACTATTTTCATTTAATTATTTATTAATTACCTGATTTATTAACTTAAAAATCTAATGAATCAAAATCATTAAATTCTATCTATTTATTTTTAAGATAACATCTCTTATTTAAATAAAGCATTTAAAACAATCTGCTTCCAAATTTTAATTTTAATTTCATTTTAAATTTAATATTTAAAATGAATACAAATTTAACTTAAATAAAAATTTAAAATATATTTCAAAACCCTTTGTATTCTACAAGTTAAAGAATATTTATTTTATAAAAGAGATTTGAAAGAATTTTAAACCAAATTCATTTTTTTAAATTTAATTCAATTAAAAATACACTAGGACATTCAAAGTTGTTCAATTTTTTTATTTATTTAAAACTTCTTTTTATTCCAAAACTGGGATACATATTTAAATTTTGATTCCAGGCTGCATAGATTCAAATTTCAAATTTAAATTACTTTCATTTATCTTCATTTTAAATTTCAAATCATTTAACCATTTTAAAGTAGTTAATCAATTTAAATTTAAAAAGTTTATTTTAAAAACTGAAAATTTAAACCAAATTCCAAATTTCAAAAACTCAGTTTTTTTAACTGACTTTAAATTTTATTTTACAAATTTTATACTTCAGTTTTAAATTCAAAACTTAATACACTTAAAAGTTGTTTAAAAACAGATTTAAATTTTAAATCTTAAATTATTTCAAATCTCAGATTCAAACTACTTTGAACCATATTCAAATTTAGATTTTAAACTCAGTTTAAAATCTTGGTTTACATTTTAAACTTGCTTTTAAAACTTAAAAAAAATAAAACAGGTTTCTGTTTTATGAAACCTGAAACAATATGTTAACTCGAGTTTCCCCTATGTTACTCCGAGTAGAAACCTATCCTACTTCAAATAAAGCCTCTAATTTCCCGAGACCAACACAAAGCAACCCAAAAAAAAAACCAATCCAACAATTCATCTGCATATCCACCATCCCCTGTGCACATGCCCCATCATGGCAGCGAGCTCCGATCATCATCGATGATCTCCTCAGGTCGGCGAACACCCCCGCATCCCATAACGATCAACAATCAATCGATACTAGCTCAAATTCAAATTCGCATGTTCATCTTTACCTGGAACGAGACTGGCACCCCCTCAACAAAACCTGGAACAGAGAAACAGGTTCCTCCCTCAACCCTGTCAACGGCCATCTCCCGCAGTTCCGACCTCCTGATGACCCACCACTCCGGCCTCAACTTCAACTACAACCAATCTATCGATTTCCAAAAGATCATAACACTCGATCAACCATTTTAACCATAAAGATCGATTCTTCAAACCCCATAAAAACTAGGGTTCTAAAAAGAAATGTCAAATCTGCAACTACCTCGATGGTTTCAATGCCAACAAATATTTTTCCCGGCATCTCCTCACATTTCTCCCCCACTTGGAAGAACCCCGTGCTTTCCAGTTACGTAGATCACCAGAAACCAAATATTTCCCTTTCTGGTCAACATCCAAACTGCACCCATATCCTATTCCTAAAAACTATGATCCTTGATTTAAAAAACATGTTTTAGTTAATACTTTTAATTTATGAAACTGAATTACAAAATTAATATGTTTGGATTTTGGTAAAAATCAACATGCACTGATGTTTTTCTGTGCTTCCAGAGACAACATCTTATATTTCACTTGATTAAATTTTTAAACTTATAGTTTAAGCTAATCAAACAACATTTGTTTAATACCAGATCCTATCTATAACTAAGTCAAAAGGTAAGGATTAAAATACAGATTTTTAAACAGGGTACAACAGAGCACATATACAACATGCATATATATAAACATATCCTCAACAGATTTTTAATCATAAACACAAGCAATACTCATCCATTTTCAACATATAAGCATGCAAGTGTATTTAACAGCTAGGCAACATCCCATAACATCATCCATCACAAGAATCAAAACATAAAAGCAACGGTAAGTAAGTTTGCTCACCTGTTGAAGTCTGGACAGAGACATGCTTTGCATTCTTGTTTAGATTGTTAACTTGCTCCAGATCTGAGGCTTGATCTTGTTATTTTGGATGATGAGACTTTATCTTGTTTTGTTTATCATTTCCTCAGATTGAAAACAATAAAGTTAATTATTGTTTTAATTGCTTCAGATTTTAAAAATTCAAATTATGGTTGCTTGAATTACCTGAGAAACTTTAACTTGCTTCAGATTATTTTCCAGAGACCTCTCTTTTTTTTTTCTTTTTTTTTCAACTTGAAAACAGAATTTACTTTAGCATATAACCTGACTGGGTCCTGCAACTTAAATTGATAAAATTGTTTAAATCTTTTTGCTTAAATACTGATTAACAATATTTAGTTCAAATCAAAAAAAGATGTTACTTGCCATTTAATTATTTATCTTCAGAGAAAAACTACAGCTCTGATTATGATCTCTTTTTTTTCCTTTTTTTCCTTAATCATCTCAGGTTGAAAACTTTGGCTAGCTTCAAGTTTTGAACTTTTGCATTCTATCTTAATTTACTTTGAACGGCAACCTGAGTTTTGAACTTGCATGCTTCCAGATTTAAAATTTCCTTTTTAACTGATTTGGTTTTCAGTTTTGAACTGATAATGGCAGATTTTCTTTTATCTTGGTTTGCATTTGAAACTGAAGTATTGAACTGAAGCTACTTGATTTGTATTTTTCTTCCAGGTTGCATGCAGAGCCCATTTCCAGATTTTGAATCATTGTTATTTGAGTTGAATTAGTTGCTTCAGGTTTGCAAATAGTTCTGGATTCGAGTTGTATTTGAGATGATCTACAGGCTTTGGACTTCATGTTGCTATTTCTTCTTTTCTTTTTCTTTCTGATTTGTTTTTTTTTCCTTTGTTGAGATTTGGAATGCAAAATCTTTTATTACTTGTTTGTTCAGATTTGTTGAGATGTTTAATATGATTGCATTGTGGGGAAATGAAAAGTTTCTATAAATTTTTTAATCTTATTATTTAATTCAATTTGATTGTATGAAGGCCATTTGTAAAGAGATATCATAACTCTAGATTTTGTTAACTCCTTTACTCCAAATCCATGTGTAAGAAGAAATGATTATGAGATCTATGCATATTGATTTGCTTTACTTTTTTTATTATACAAAGATAAAAGAAACTTTTGTATACATATACACAATGTTAAAAGAATTATTTTCTAGCCAACATTTACATTTTATAAATTTCACCTCTATAATTTTAAAAGCCAAATGTTTATCTTAAAAAAAACATTTACTTCAAATGTAGATTCAAATTCCCAATTCATTTGAAATAAAATTCTATTTATACCAATTTACATATATTCAAACATTATTTCTATTATTTATTCTTGTAAACTTTATAAAAAGAAAAGAATGATAAAAAAAATTGATTTCATATTAACAATAGCCACCTTTATACATATATGAAAATTTAACTTAAAAATAATATTTTAAAAATGAGTACACAAATTTTTTCTTTATATTGTAACCTCCAAATAAAAATTTAGAAAACACTATTATTAGCTTTTTAAAGCTTTTAATTTCTACTTTATTTTTAATGCATTTTATTTTGAAATTCAATATTGTTTTCCAATTCACTTATTCTTAAATTTCAAATTTAAATCTCTATTTAAAATCAAAATTATTTATCTGTTCTAAGAATTTTCTAATTAATTCACAATTTATTTTCAAAAATAAATTTAATTGCCAAATTAAACTTAATGAATTTTCAGGAATGTTACAAATTTCCCCCCTTTAAAGAATTTCGTCCTCGAAATTGCAAGGAAGACGAGAAAGAATTGATGATAGATAAAGAAATGATTGATCAGATCAGATGGAAATATTTATTCTGCATTCGGTTTACCAAATCAGAATATCGACAATATGAGAGCGAACTCATACAATATTACACAAGATACTCGGGCTCACCGGTCTACGAATATGCAACGGCACTGATTAGTTCGAAGAGATAACTAATCGTTCGTAGAATATATCGGATCCCAGAGAATAGATAGATAGACAGATTCAATCTTTTACAATTTCTCAAACACTAGATATGGATTCCAAATTCGGGTCGGAATATTCCAAAGTATATACCAATTTGTACCTCTTCGGACTTGATATACACAAGAAGTTACAATAGAATTCCAATTTGGTTTTTTTAACCGATATTGTTTTATTAATACAATTCAAATTTATTCTTATATTTGTTAACCAATTTATTCAATTTAAAATTTTCCCATTTATTTAATTTAAATTTTCAAATTCATTAAAGTTTAGATCGAAAAGCTGATAAGAAACCTATGAAGATACGAAGTAAGGATTTTCTACAACGATTCGTACGGCCACCACCACACCGAACTTCTTTCTAGAGCTGTCATGAAGCAATCAAAAGAATACGAAATCGAATCAAAGGAGATTGATAGAGAAAAGATATTTCCACTGTTGCAGGGTATTGACCATTTGTAGTGGTACTCCCCTGTCCCCTGTCTCGTCCTCTCCTCGCACTCATACTCACTATCAGTGGATAGTAAGAGAATTTACCGAGGCATTCGAACGGATATCTTAGGGATATACTCATTCTAGGGTATACTTCACCCTATCTCTATTGAGCTACTTAATATGTTATACTCCTGAGCTAAAGTTTTAACCTTCAGCTCTGATACCAATTCTAATGACCCTGACTCGACCTTCGAAAATCGGCACCGAATACGATACTCGTATTCAAATGCCGCAGATCCAAACGTCGAACCTGGTTCGCCGGAGCTTATAACACATTAAGTAAAACACAGTGGAAGAAACAGAATAGCATATATCAATATACAACGTTGATACAATCTCAGATACTACATGAATGATACAATGAATATCAATATACATCAGAGGTATGATACAAGATAATAGCAGCGGGAAGAAAAAAATAACACAGCAGCGGAACAACAACTCCAATAGTCTTCAAAGAAAGAACTCCATCTTCAAGACACCAATCCAGAAATAGCTCGAACTCCCAATAACATTCACTAAGAGAGCAAGACTGGTGTGCAAAGGATTGCCGCATCCTAGGCTGAAAGCTATCGAATCTACACCTACTATTGATTATCTGAAAACCCAACTCTAGACTGCCCGTGTGGGAAAATAGTGGGCACCCAGAGTTTAGGAAAGGAACAATAAACTCCAGGTCAGTCATGGGACTGGTATGAGCAAACAAAAGCAATTGGTCTTTAAAACAAACAATAAGAGAATTTAAAATAAAACCGCAATGCTTTTTAGAAAATGAAACTACCATAAGGCCTCCCACCACACACACAATGCAAACGCAGAACTGGAGGAGATTTCTCCTTATGATAGTCAAATATGCTTGATACGAGAAAATTCTTTGATATTATTATAATAAGTGCAAAGTGTAGAAAATCATTTCGAAAGTATAATATAAATCCTAGCCAGCATAGACATTCCGAACTATGCCTACTATAGCTACCATCTAAACAGTGGTGACCACCATAAGTAAATGGCAGGTTCTACAACTAAAACCGTACAAGGCACGTATTGGATGAATGGATTTCCAACAAATGGTCAGGCTAAGGAACTTCCTACTGTCAATGGGATCGCCTCTGGCGGGACGTCCCGAGAACCTAACGTTACGGTTAGATCTCTGCCAACACAAGGCTGGGTTACCTCTGTAACTAGGTAACTACTACACGAGCGTGCCATTCCCCGGTCCTTTGGGACCTTTATCCGAGCGCTCGACACCAACAACCACAAAGTATCACAAAGTAATAGATCTGCAGTATCCACATGAGTAAGTATCTGGGCTCCATACCATGATACCACCCTTTACCAGAAGGGAATGACAAACCCTAAAGGGCGCGACCCTCATAACCTTGCCGCATCTTTCCTGTTTCGACCATTTCCGGGGTGTGAGGTCCTGATGCAGTCTCGTCCACAAAGATACGCTTTGGTACAAAGCCATGCTTTGGGTCAACAGATGACCAAAGCAATGATCACAAAGATAAATGATCAAACAAATGATCATATCACAAATGATCAACCAATGATCATCACACAGCAGCACTCAGCATGCCACATTACCAAATTGGGAATATATCACTGGTAAATATCAACTACATAACCTCTGAGCTCGTACATCTCAGAGAAGGGTGTTAAGCTAAGAGAATAAATTCTCCGCCACCAAGCAGAAATGTATTTGATAGAGATCAGTTTAATATCTCAAAGTATAATGTCGGACATACAACTATACAAGTCTGTTCCGGGTTCGAACAGAACTGAAGGCACTTCCGAAGAAGCCCTTGCAAATCCGGGTATCCACAATCCCGATCGGACTTCCCATCACTTAGGGAGAACTCTATACCGGAGCAACTCGGTGCAGAGCAATCGATAGGTTATCCTATCGTTCTCACAAATACCCGGTCTTCACCACCGGTCTTCAAATGCTATCCATAACGTCGTATCACTATTCAGAATGGGTTATATGACACAAGGTCCTCTCCCGGCTAAACTGAATAATGAGCGCAATATTTAAAAATATATGGATAAGGGATTTCAGTTAAGTCACAACTTGAAAATCCAAAGCTTTTTTTCAAATGTTTAACCAAATCACCATTTTAAAATCTTTAAACAAAAAGATTTATTTCACAAAGTTCACAAAGATCCATTCATAGATTTCCAAAACAATTCCCATTCAATTTGGATTAACTCATTTAAACCTTTAAATTAAAGATTTAATTAATAGCTTTCAAACTGTTTCCATAGATTTATTCATAACTAGGAAAAACCATTTTCCATTTTAGATTTAAAATCCTTTTAACACCAATTGGAAATTCATTCTTATGTGAAAGCTCGCAAAACAGTTTACGTTTTCAGAAAAATCCAATTATATACAAGTTGAAATCTTAGGTTAAATTTAAATTCCAAAACATCACTTTTAAAATGGTTTTAAAAACCCATATAAACCCATTAATAAGTTGAATAACTTTTAATTTTTGAAACCCATTTTTCAAAAGCTTTCAATTCCAATTCCAAACTATTTTGGATTCAAAAATTCAATTTTAAAACAATTTCAAAAATCTGTGACTTAACCCATTCCCACGTGCAACCCATATTTGTGTGTGTATAGTGTGGTCTAGGGGTTTTACACAATAAAAGTGCCACATCATCAATCAGCACAGATTCAATCATGACAATTCGATGTGGGTTTCGGATAACCAACTGGAATCCGACTCCCTGTTGCATCGAAATTCAAATGTCGTTCTACGGGTCAAAGGGTTTGCATAACAATATATACATCACAGAAATAACAGCTTAGCACAAAGCATTACATAGCATCACATCACATATCAAACATATCCATCCATCACATAGCATTCAATAAAAATCAAATATCTTTAATTAAGATAAATAAACTGTGTGGTTATGAATTTATTATTCCCATAATTACTTCTATTTGTAATCTTTAAATCAATGATTAATCATCATTAACTATAATTGATTAAGTCTTAACTTCTTCCATCTATTTATCATTTATTTAACTATCTTAATTAATTAACCTTTAACTGTAATTAATTAAATCTTAGTTACAATTAATTGTCCTTAATAAATAGATTTATTATTTCTTAATTAGCTACAAAAAAATAATTACTCCTTAATTAATAATGTTTTCTTAATCACTTTTAAGTTAATTAACCTTAATCTATTTTCCTTGACTCAATTATCTTAATTAATTAACCATATTAATTAATTTTACGGTAAAGTAATTAACCTCAAATATTTGATTAATCAATCCTTGACCTTTAATTTTCTTCTCTTAATTACTTTTACTAAGTAATTACTATTTTCATTTAATTATTTATTAATTACCTGATTTATTAACTTAAAAATTTAATGAATCAAAATCATTAAATTCTATCTATTTATTTTTAAGATAACATCTCTTATTTAAATAAAGCATTTAAAACAATCTGCTTCCAAATTTTAATTTAAATTTCATTTTAAATTTAAGATTTAAAATGAATACAAATTTAACTTAAACAAAATTTTAAAATATATTTCAAAACCCTTTCTATTCTATAAGTTAAAGAATATTTATTTTATAAAAGAGATTTGAAAGAATTTTAAACCAAATTCATTTTTTTAAATTTAATTCAATTAAAAATACACTAGGACATTCAAAGTTGTTCAAATTTATTTATTTTTATTTAAAACTTCTTTTTATTCCAAAACTGGGATACATATTTAAATTTTGATTCCAGGCTGCATAGATTCAAATTTCAAATTTAAATTACTTTCATTTATCTTCATTTTAAATTTCAAATCATTTAACCATTTTAAAGTAGTTAATCAATTTAAATTTAAAAAGTTTATTTTAAAAACTGAAAATTTAAACCAAATTCCAAATTTCAAAAACTCAGTTTTTTTAACTGACTTTAAATTTTATTTTACAAATTTTATACTTCAGTTTTAAATTCAAAACTTAATACATTTAAAAGTTGTTTAAAAACAGATTTAAATTTTAAATCTTAAATTATTTCAAATCTCATATTCAAACTACTTTGAACCATATTCAAATTCAGATTTTAAACTCAGTTTAAAATCTTGGTTTACATTTTAAACTTGCTTTTAAAACTTAAAAAAAAATAAAACAGGTTTCTCTTTTATAAAACCTGAAACAATATGTTAACTCGAGTTTCCCCTTTGTTACTCCGAGTAGAAACCTATCCTACTTCGAATAAAGCCTCTAATTTCCCGAGACCAACACAAAGCAACCCAAAAAAAAAAACCAATCCAACAATTCATCTGCATATCCACCATCCCTTGTGCACATGCCCCATCATGGCAGCGAGCTCCGATCATCATCGATGATCTCCTCAGGTCGGCGAGCACCCCCGCATCCCATAACGATCAACAATCAATCGATACTAGCTCAAATTCAAATTCGCATGTTCATCTTTACCTGGAATGAGACTGGCACCCCCTCAACAAAACCTGGAACAGAGAAACAGGTTCCTCCCTCAACCCTGTCAACGGCCATCTCCCGCAGTTCCGACCTCCTGATGACCCACCACTCCGGGCTCAACTTCAACTACAACCAATCTATCGATTTCCAAAAGATCATAACACTCGATCAACCATTTTAACCATAAAGATCGATTCTTCAAACCCCATAAAAACTAGGGTTCTAAAAAGAAATGTCAAATCTGCAACTACCCCGATGGTTTCAATGCCAACAAATATTTTTCCCGGCATCTCCTCACATTCCTCCCCCACTTGGAAGAACCCTGTGCTTTCCAGTTACATAGATCACCAGAAACCAAATATTTCCCTTTCTAGTCAACATCCAAACTGCACCCATATCCTATTCCTAAAAACTATGATCCTTGATTTAAAAAACATGTTTTAGTTAATACTTTTAATTTATGAAACTGAATTACAAAATTAATATGTTTGGATTTTGGTAAAAAATCAACATGCACTGATGTTTTTCTGTGCTTCCAGAGACATCTTATATTTCACTTGATTAAATTTTTAAACTTATAGTTTAAGCTAATCAAACAACATTTGTTTAATACCAGATCCTATCTATAACTAAGTCAAAAGGTAAGGATTAAAATACAGATTTTTAAACAGGGTACAACAGAGCACATATACAACATGCATATATATAAACATATACTCAACAGATTTTTAATCATAAACACAAGCAATACTCATCCATTTTCAACATATAAGCATGCAAGTGTATTTAACAGCTAGGCAACATCCCATAACATCATCCATCACAAGAATCAAAACATAAAAGCAACGGTAAGTGAGTTTGCTCACCTGTTGAAGTCTGGACAGAGACATGCTTTGCATTCTTGTTTAGATTGTTAACTTGCTCCAGATCTGAGGCTTGATCTTGTTATTTTGGATGATGAGACTTTATCTTGATTTGGTTATCATTTCCTCAGATTGAAAACAATAAAGTTAATTATTGTTTTAATTGCTTCAGATTTTAAAAATTCAAATTATGGTTGCTTGAATTACCTGAGAAACTTTAACTTGCTTCAGATTATTTTCCAGAGACCTCTCTCTTTTTTTCTTTTTTTTTTCAACTTCAAAACAGAATTTACTTTAGCATATAACCTGACTGGGTCCTGCAGCTTAAATTGATAAAATTGTTTAAATCTTTTTGCTTAAATACTGATTAACAATATTTAGTTCAAATCAAAAAAAGATGTTACTTGCCTTTTAATTATTTATCTTCAGAGAAAAACTACAGCTCTGATTATGATCTCTTTTTTTCTTTTCTTTTTTCCTTAATCATCTCAGGTTGAAAACTCTGGCTAGCATCAAGTTTTGAACTTTTGCATTCTATCTGAATTTACTTTGAACGGCAACCTGAGTTTTGAACTTGCATGCTTCCAGATTTAAAATTTCCTTTTTAACCGATTTGGTTTTCAGTTTTGAACTGATAATGGCAGATTTTCTTTTATCTTGGTTTGCATTTGAAACTGAAGTACTGAACTGAAGCTACTTGATCTGTATTTTTCTTTCAGGTTGCATGTAGAGCCCATTTCCAGATTTTGAATCTTTGTTATTTGAGTTGAATTAGTTGCTTCAGGTTTGCAAATAGATCTGGATTCGAGTTGTATTTGAGATGATCTACAGGCTTTGGACTTCATGTTGCTATTTCTTCTTTTCTTTTTCTTTCTGATTTGATTTTTTTTCCTTTGTTGAGATTTGGAATGCAAAATCTTTTATTACTTGTTTGTTCAGATTTGCTGAGATGTTTAATATGATTGCATTGTGGGGAAATGAAAAGTTTCTATAAAATTTTTAATCTTATTATTTAATTCAATTTGATTGCATGAAGGCCATTTGTAAAGAGATATCATAACTCTAGATTTTGTTAACTCCTTTACTCCAAATCCATGTGTAAGAAGAAATGATTATGAGATCTATGCATATTGATTTGCTTTACTTTTTTGATTATACAAAGATAAAAGAAACTTTTGTATACATATACACAATGTTAAAAGAATTATTTTCTAGCCAACATTTACATTTTATAAATTTCACCTCTATAATTTTAAAAGCCAAATGTTTATCTTAAAAAAAACATTTACTTCAAATGTAGATTCAAATTCCCAATTCATTTGAATTAAAATTCTATTTATACCAATTTACGTATATTCAAACATTATTTCTATTATTTATTCTTGTAAACTTTATAAAAAGAAAAAATGATAAAAAAATTGATTTCATATTAACAATAGCCACTTTTATACATATATGAAAATTTAACTTAAAAATAATATTTTAAAAATGAGTACACAAATTTTTTCTTTATATTGTAACCTCCAAATAAAAACTTAGAAAACACTATTATTAGCTTTTTAAAGCTTTTAATTTCTACTTTATTTTTAACGCATTTTATTTTGAAATTCAATATTGTTTTCCAATTCACTTATTCTTAAATTTCAAATTTAAATCTCTATTTAAAATCAAAATTATTTATCTGTTCTAAGAATTTTCTAATTAATTCACACTTTATTTTCAAAAATAAATTTAATTGCCAAATTAAACTTAATGAATTTTCAGGAATGTTATAAACTAGTCCAAAGAAACCAGTTTCTGTATCATATTCAACAGAAAAATCTTTCAAAATCCGTCGAAATCCAGAATACAAGCTCTACTACTCAAGAAATCGCAAATAGAACTTGTTTCCTTCCTTGCACAACTGCTAACTTGCTTCCGCTGCACAACTCTGATTCTAAAATAGAAAAGAATATTGTTGATGAACACGAATATAAACTTATCCAACATATCTGGAAACTTTGTTCATCAAATCTATAAAAATATGAGTGACACATCAGACTCGGTCACACGCCTTTATAACAGAATCCAACTCAAAAACTAGATCTGACCCACTCAATTCCAAAAATTTCTGAGCTGCTACACCCACTCTTCTTCTCCAAGAACCATCCTACTACCAGGCTAACTACCATAATCACTTCTGGACCTAAAACAATATGGAACTCAACTCCAGATGTAGACAACCTTCTAATTACCTCAGTAGCTCCTACTTCCACATGAGAATTCTCAGTCTCAAACAAAAGATTGCCCAAAGAAAAATTCCAAATTAATCGCAAGTCACTTTTGCGATCCAACCTAGTTCGGATTCCAAATAAACTGTCCTCTCTTTACCAATTAGAATAGCGTTAAACTTTTTCAAACAAAGTTAACTCTTCAAGGAAACTTCACCAACTGCCCGGGCTACTGAAAGAAGAACCACCAAGATTCCCGAACCATCGGAGAGACAAGCCAAGCTGCTTCTAAACTCTACTTCGACGATACTGCAAAGCCAAAAGACCTCTCGACAGCACACCGAACACTTCGAGTTGCACTGCTACCACAGCTAACCAAAGACTTCTAATCCAAAGGCTTCTCCAAAACCCAAAACCATCAATAAACCACACAACGAACCTCCGAGATGGCAGACATCCCAAAAAAACTCAAGCTCCAAACCAAGCATCAACATCTCGCTCTCCTTAAGGAATGACAAATGAGACCATGCCGAAGCGAAGCAACTTATTGTCCTTTATCTCATATTCCCAAAACAGCTAAACTCCTTGCTAAAGATCCAAACAACTTCTATACAGATGAATCTCCCCTGCGGCAGGTAAAGACTGCTCCTCAACAACTTCCAAAACTGCTTCAGAAGAAAACATCTCCGAAAAATATCAAGGATACTGCATCTCATCACGCAGTTATCAAGATATCATCACTTACTTCTGCACTTTCGACAGATCCAAACACAAGAAAAATTCGCTCACCTGAGCAAAATCCAAACTTACACTTTAAAGATGAACTCGGAATCTTCAAAAGATTTCCTTCGGATATCAGAGAAATCCTTACTCCAAACTACAAATCTTACTCGAGACAGTAATAGGTCTAGAATCTCGACAAAAACTTCCAACCTCAACATATGGACCTCTTCCATCAGTGGTAGTCGTGTTACACACACACACCACTACTCCATCTACCTCTAAAAATTATGTTGGAAAATCCAAACAGATAGCCCAACAAATCAGGTATATATATATATATATATATATATATATATATATATATATATATATATATATATATATATATTGCAAATACGCTCTCTCAAGAAAGACACCATTCCAGAGCCTAGGTATTCACTCAACCTAATACTCTGATACCAAATGAGACAACCCGACTTCCTATCTCCAGGAAATCGCATCATCTTGAAGAAAGAAAGGGATAAAAGAAGAAAAGAAAGAGAAAGAAGAAAGACAACAACATCAGAGAACTCACAGCGGAACGAATGAAATATAATATATCACATAAAATATTACATAGTATCTTATTACATCAGAGTACACAACTTAAAACTACAGATATTAGACAGTTATAAACGTCTGTCTAATTATACAACTCAAGAACAACAGATATAGATACAACAAACACAGCGAAATCAATATATATCTACAGTCGAAGCCTCCTGCTCCATATCTCCTCCAGAATTCGTCAAGCAAACCTGAATCAATTGACTACTCATATGTAATATGAGTACCCAAGAGTTTAATAAAACAGAAAATAAACACTTGAGTCAGACAGGGGTCTGGTGTGAGTAAACGGGTTAAAGTTGCTTAACTTTAGAAAAACCTTTGAAAAGAAAAGGTATCACGTAAGACTTCCTACACATAAACATGGAAAAGTTTTTACCTTACGCTAACCAAAACATTTGATAGGAAATCCAATGATATTATAATAGTGTCTAGGGTTTTCAAAACAAAATACAGAAATAGCTGGAATGCATACATCTCACGTTCCAACATAGTTGGGCACAATCAAAACCGTACGGGCACTTATTGGATTTTGGATTCCATCAATGGCAAGGCTACTGGGGTACCGCCCGTTACAGTACGTGGCCTAGATCACCGTACCGAGGAGTACGCCTGCTCCCCTACAACACAAGGCCGGAACCATCCCTTACTGGACAGTCCCGAACAAGACCACCCCATAGTTGGCGCGACCAACCACACACTAAGCCGAAATAGAAAGGGACCTCTAGATAGGGGTAAATCTCACTCTCAAGTGGGGGTTACCCACGAAGCCTTGCTGCACCTCCCCTTTTTTAGCCATTCCCGGTTGATGTGGCTTGAGGCTGCGATTACCTTTATAGAACACATCTATCTTAGAATGCTCATCGTCCACCTGACGATGTTCTGAAAGCATTCAATCCATAAAAGTTCATTCCGGGTTCGAACGAAACTGAAGGCACTATCTCGTTGCACTCATTATTGGAATCGCCCTCAGAGTCAACGACCATAGCCCTTGCACTCTAAATCACCATCTCGAATCTATAAGTACTATTCTATCAAACTCATTACGGAATCACCCACAGAGTTATACTGACGTATAGCCCTTACACCTCGAGTCTTCACTTGCTCCACTTGGATTCACGACCTAACGTTTAATTGGAATCGATGTGGTTTTCAGATTATCCAAATATGGAAACCCGATCCCGGTCTCACCGAAACCAAACGCCATTTTAATGTCCAAGTTGTACTTAAGGGTTTAAACAGCTAAACTTATATTCAGGGTGATATATAAACAGATAGATGAATCATATTATCACAATAGATAATTCATAACAACATTCATCTCCACAAAGCAGCATATCATAGAAACCCAAATCATCCATTATCAATCAATTACCCAATATCATCATCCAATATCAACCATCCAATATCAATCAATTATCCAACATCGATTAATCAATAACAATCAATCATCCATCAACAAAATTGATCAACTCTAAATCAATTGGATTAACCTTAAATCCTTCTTCATTTATTAATTCCAAATAAATAAATAAATCATCTCTAATGATCTTCCCAAATTAATCTCCCTTGATTAATTATATTAATTACATTCAAGTAATTGTACTTAATCATATTCAATAATTAACCCTCAAATTACTATCATTAATTACAATAATTAATGATCTTTCATTTGCTTCATTAATTAATCAATTATAATTAATTACATTAAACCTTGATTAATTACAATTAATTAATCACACTTAAATTAATTACTTTCATTAATCAACCGTGATTAATATCATTAATTAGATTAATTAATGATCCTTATTAATTAATAAACACTTTAAATTAATTAAACAATTAGTTTATAATTAATCATCTCATTAATCATAATCAGTAATTAACAACTTGCAATTACTTATCTTAATTAATTATATTAACCCTTGACTAATTAATCTAATTAATTAATCTTTAATTACTTTATTAAGTAATTATAAAAAAATTAAATTAATAAATAAATCCTTAATTAATTTCTTTATTAATTACTTAAATTTTAATCAATTACACTTAGTAATTAATCATAGATTAAATCTCATTCATAAATTAATTAATCAAATTAATTAATTAACTAAAATAATTAAGTAATTAACTCTAAATTACTAACATAAGTAATTATCTCTAATTACTTCTATTAATCAATCTTGATTACTTCCTTAATTGGTTACTTAACAATTAATTAATCCCATTATTAAACAATCCCTAATTCATTAATTAATTAATTACTTCATAATTAATTAATTAATTTCTATAATTATATTAATCAATTCTTTAATTGATATCATTAAGTGATTAACCAATAATCACTTCCATTAAAAATACTCAATGAGTAATCACCGTTAATTACTTCCATAAGTAATTAACTTTCTTAATTACATTCAACAATTAATCATTAATTTACTTTATTAAGTAATTACACTTAATTAATCCATAATTAAGTATTTATTAAAAATTAAATAATCAATTAACCAATTATTTAAAATAATTAAACAATTAATTAATTAACTTCTAATATTAAAGAAAATCTTAAATAAATTGAGAAAACCATAAACCTTAATCAAACTTAACTTATTAACAAATCATATTAAATAAGTATTATCAAGATAATTATCCAAATAATTTAACCTTATTTATTTCCATAAATAAATTATTCGAATTATTTAAATCTTATTAATTCAAAGAAAAGTTATTAAACTTCGTTTACAAAATCATAATAACAATCTTACTTGAATAAAAAGCATTTATAAATCATTTCCAAATTTAAAAACACTTTAAATTATCAAATTTTAAACTTGTTTAATTCAATATTAATTGAAAATTCTGTTATTAAAACATTGCTTCAAAACTTTAACATAAAACTTTGAGTTAATAATTAAATTCAAATCACTCTTTTAAATTTGTATTTTTAAAACTTAATTAAAATAATTATTTTTAAACAAACCTCTTAAAACATTTTTACATTTGAAATATAAATGCATATTTTTACCTTTAAATGTTTAATTTACTTCCATTTTTAAAATAACAAGTTTATCTTATTTTCCACTTCCTTCATAAACTTGTTCTTATAGTTTAACTTGATTTATACTAATATACATAACCAATCTAATCTGCATATACCAAACATAGAGTAAAGCGACAAACTCGAGTAACAACCCAGGAAAACCTCGTGCTTTCCCCGAAGCCAACCCAACCCCATCACCTTCGAGTCGCCCCCGAAACACACGCGCGAACTTACTCGAGCCTATTCGTCTTCCCCAAACGAAATACACCAGTGCAAACGAATGTGCACGGTGCACATGCGCCACCTCCTACGGCCGTACTTGGTCGTCGCGATGATCCCCTACAACCACAAATCCACACGCGAACCAAAATCCAAACCCAGATTGAAGAATTAGCAATCAAATCAAATTTTGATCGATCGAACCAAAAACCGCAGAAACAACTCGAACCAAACCACCCATGGCCAACCATTCTCGACACCGATGAGCTATGCCGACCACTCCATCGTGATGCCACAACCCATATCGTCAACCTCCCCAAGCGTGATCGCCAACGGTCTACCATCGTTCATCGCGAAATCTCTTACAGCCAAGCCGAAACCCAAAACCAACTAAACCTTAATTTCTTCAATTCCCATCAAATTATTCATTGAAAAAAAATCGAAAGTATTTTTCCTATAATCTATAACATACATGCTAGCTACATCTACGAATCAAATCAAATTATCAAGTATAACATCCACAGTTCATAAAAATCCCTAAATCCTTCAAACCAAAAATTCAACTTAAATACACAGTTAAAAATTATGATACCAACTCTAAAAATCATATCTTTCCTATTGTAATTCAGTTATACATTCAAATCTAGAATTTGAAATCATCAATTTTTGTCCAAATTTTGATTGTCACTGTAAATTTGAAAAATATGAATAACTAATTCATTTAAAATCCTACAACTATTTTTAGATGATAAATCACTTAATTACAAAAAATTTTCATTCACAAATTACAGTCCAATTTGTAATCAAAATCAAGTTATTGATTTTAAAAAGGAAAAAAAACAAGCCTATATACAATAGTATACATATACAGGCATTCAATCCTTTTTTTATAAACTTACATGCTGATAAACAAATATACATCATCTAAATCAAATACATTTGCATGCAACATTCAATTAAAAATTAAATCAAAACTTTTTTTAAAATAGGATTCACTCATCATTTTCAATATGCAGGGAACAGGGCAGTTTTGATTCATTCCAGGCTCTTGAAATTATTTGAAAAGCTTTGATTGCTTGTTGAAGAAATCCCTTGCATGTTGAAATTTGATGATTTAAAAATGCTGTTGAACTTGGTGTTGATTGCAGATGAACACCACTTAGTTGCAAGTTGATATTTTCAGCAGATTTTAAAACTAATTATAATTAAAATATAAATATACATCTCATACATGTTATTTAAAATCTAGAACTTTATATTTATACACTTATAACCATTGTACAATAAGCATTTTTAAAACAAAACAAAGTTTTAAATTCTTTTCAAACTATCATATTTTAAATACTTTAAAAGAAAGACAAAAAAAACTTTGTTTAAAACCTTTTTAAACTATGTTATTTAAAAACAAACTGTTTATCTTATATTTTAAAACAAATGAATTAATCTTTAAATTAACTTTTGAAAACATTGAATTTAAAACAGAGCTTCAATCTACAATATTCATACATTATAAATTATCAGTTGATTAAATTAAATTTCAAAATAACTCAAATTATAACATATACAAATATATATATTACAATTTAAAAATTCATCTTTAATTTAAAACAAAAGATCTCCTATTCACAATATATATCAAATATATATATTATAAATAGAATAAAATTTGATTAGCTTTGAAAAAATAAATCTTATCTATATTGCCAGATTAAAAATTCATTAACCTTTAAAAGATTAAATTTACCAATTTAAATTAAAATTATAAAGAAAAATTATCAAACCAAATTAATTATTTATACAGATTATTAAATTTATATTGCCCAAAATTTCGGGTCGTTACACGCTTTTCCTTTAAAAAAAAGCCAAGGTTTCGACTCCTTCGAAAGCTAGGCTTTCGTAACCTTACCTTCTGCCATCCTCGAATCCACTACGTAGCATATTGGTTGTACCTTTTGTATTGGTTTCTGCATAGTATGTTTTGACCAAGATAAAGGTATAAGCTTCTATGACCAAAGGTGCTTACAAAAGTAGGTGAAAACAATTTTCTGAGTAAACCTGATTTAGTTCTTTATAAAGTAAACTTTTCTCTGACCAACCTGCAACGTGTCAACACCATATTGGTTGCCTTAACTTTTTCAAATTCATTTTCAAAAATCACTATCGTTAATCCAGATCTAAACCATGGTTAAGTTAATCAAATAAGCCCTTCTAATTTTGCAAAGAAGTCCCTCTTCTAAAAGTAATTTTTTACATAGCAAATCACTTTTGTCCTCATTAGACCAAAGCTAGGAAAATTAAATTGAAACCCAACTCCAAAATCATGTTTCTCGTAATATAATATTTTCCCATTGCATTTTAACATCATTAGACCTTGGTTTTACCTTAAAACCATGCGAAAGCTCTTTTAAACAATCTTGGTTAAATCAAATAAACAATAAGTCAAGCATAATATTGTGAGAAATACGGATTAAGGATCTTAAGGCTAAGGATAAACACTAGAGGGGGGTGTGAATAGTATTTTAGAGAGTTGTTAAATCTTTTTGAGTTTTTGTTAATTTGAACACAAAAGTATGCAATATTCAGACACTGATATGATCACAGAATCAAAACACAGATGCAAATATAAAGTAAAAGTATTAAAGGAAAGAACACTGGATTTTATACTTGTTTGGAGTTACCCAACATCAAGTCTCGCACCCAAGTACGGATTTTCTTTCAAAAAAATCTTTGCAATTACACCCTCGATTTCAAGGCATCGAGGTATACCCTCCGGATTCACAATCCTCTGGGTAGAGATACTTGATTTTCCGGGCAACAATTTCACCCAATTGATTTTCAAGGCTACAATCACACCTTATCTCGCTTGATTGATTTCCAAGGCCATAATCACACCTTTTCTCGTTTAATTGATTACAAAGAAGCCTATAACTCTGAATAGCACTGAGGATCTTATTGATATGGTGATAGAGAATCAAACCAAAGATAATCTAGTTAGATTCAATGTTGATTTCGGCAGAGTATTGGTAGGAATATGTATAAGAAATGTGGAAGAAGAAGAGGAGTGAAAAACCAGAAAATATGTATATAAATTCAATGAAAACATCCTCTATTTATAGAAGAACAATAACCATGTCCATTCGTGAAGAGATATGACGAACATACACTTTTTTGAAATTTAAATTTTGAAACCAACTGACACTATGTCAACATGGGTAGGTTGAGCATGTCGATAGCCCAAAGGAATTTTTAGTGATTTGTTTTTCTTTGAAAATAACTTCTATTTTATATTAAAACTATTTTAAACTTTTTAAATATACTTGTCTAAAGTTAAAATACACAAGTAAATATATAGAATAACATATACAAAATTTTACTATAATTTTATACTTAAATCTAAATATAAATATTTAAAAATTAAATATATTATTATTAAAGATAGTTAAAACTACGGATAGTTTGATTTTGAAATTAAAGATTATTTTGAGGCTAAAAGTATTTGAAATCATGATAGATATTTTTGATGCTTTTAAAAGTAAGGTTTTGAAAACATTTTGAAAACAAGATATAACTTTGTAAAAATCATTTTGAATAAAAATGAGCGGATACAAAATAATGTTCCATTAGACTTTTTGTATGTTCCATCCTACTTAGGGTTCCATCCCTTTAACAGGCTTGTTGTGGATTTCATTCCATGAATAAATTGGATTTTAAGATGCCAGTTCTTTTCTTAGAGTTTTGACAAAAATTCCTAATAAATTAAAAGAAAAATTACTTGATCTCCTGATAATCTTGATGCTCATGAGTCTTTAATCTTGATATCTTGAATCTCTATACCGTACAGTCTTCATTCTTGGTACTTGCATGGTTAAATCCTACATATACATATATATCTAAAATTTTACTGTTAGTATTTATATTTTATAATCCATTCTAAGGTTTTTGTCGTCAAAACCATCATCTTAAGGACTAACAATCTCCCCATTTTTGATGATGGCAACCTTTTTATAAAATATTACTTCTATCCTAATAACTCTCCTTAATCTATGCCTAACAACCCTATTTTATATTGCTCCCCCTTTGTCATGAACAAAAACCATCTCCAAACTCTGTAACTCCTCCTTATTCTTGGACTAAAATACCTGCATTAAAAAACTATACAATGGAGTATATAATAGATATATTAATAGATAATTTAAACTGATAGACTTGATAATTAAACAAGGATCAAATGTATATTTATACATGTTTTGTAAAATCATCAATCCACACTAAATATCAATCCATATCAAACCAAATTAAAGTAAATGAAATCAAATAAATCAAAGCAAACAATTCAAACAAAGTAATAAAATTAAACGTTATGAGGAACTTCCACCCATCCTTGTTCTCCAAAAATAGGGTCTGCTTAAATAGCATCCCAGTTTTCATTATCATTGGTGAAGAGACTGGAGGATATGCTTCGTATTCATCCTTGTGCAGGGAGGAAATCATCCATCGTATTCATCGAAATGCCTTTATTGCTCCTTGATCATCTACATTTGACTCAATCCTAAGTGTCGCTGGTTACGAAGAATGAATGAGAGAATATTCTTGAATGAATTAAGAGTTTCTTTAAGATTCTTGGATAAATTATGAATTGGATTAGCCATAATTGGATTTGTGAGAAGAATGAGAGATAGGGTAGATAAGAAATAATATTCCGTGATGAATTCTGGAAGAAATAGGTATTTATAGGTATAGAAATTCGTTTGAAATGAATAGACATATGGTAGTTATTCAAATTTAAAATTCAAAATGATGTGTCATTTCTGACCAGTACATGTCGACATGGTCATAGGGGGTATGTCAACATGGGGCAGTGAATTTTTATGACTTATTTTGATTTTATGAATAATTGTGTATATATATTAATTTATATAATATACTAACGTTTATTCTAGAGATAAGATAAGCTAGATAACAGAAAAGAAATTCCATTTCATTTCATACTAAGACAACGATTAATCATAAAGAACTACACGAACATTTAAATCAAAGTAAACAAAAACAAATACAATGAGACACGAAAAGGTAGAACTAGTTAGAGGATGATGATGATGAAGATAATCCAAGTTTCTTGCTGACTTTGGAAATAAACTTGTTCCTCTTGGATGAAATTTTGTCCACTTCTTACTAACACTACTACAAAACAGGCCATTTGCATCGGTTGTTTACCCCCCTTTTGCATCAGTTCAATAACCGATGCATATGCAACCGATGCAACAGGCTTAATACTTTTGCATCAGTTCTGAAACCGATGCAAAAAGGTCCTTTTTGCATCAGTTGTTACTAACAACTGATGCAAAATATCATAGTTGGTTGTTTGAACCCAGCCCCCATGTTGCATCGGTTGTTACTAACAACTGATTCAAAATATCATGGTTCATTCTCTGTTTGATACTGCATTTTCATATTAAAAAAAATTATACATAAGTTCATTTCAGAAGAAAAGAAAAAAAAAATATTTCATTTTATTGCAAATTGCATTTCATTCTCTGTTTTTACATTTCAGTTTTCTTTTTCTTCTTTTTTTCTTTTTACAATCTACATTGCAAATTCCTCTCCGTCTCTTTACCTTACAAACTATTCACTACAAACTTCTCCCCCTATCACCATCCTAATCTCTCCATTCATTGACCTCCGTCTTCTCCACAGTGCATCACTACACAAACAGTTCACACTTCATTTCTTCACTGTTGCCACAACAACCACATATACCACCACCAAAATACAGTTCAACTCCATACAATCTCCCCTGCCTTCTCATCCTTACTAACTGCTGCAATCACTTGCTTCATCAGACTAAACCTCCTCTGCATTGACTTCTACATAGTTCCACCCCATAGCTCACCATAGTTCACCACCAAGCAACTTCAAACAAAGACAAAAAAACCCCAATACACTTACTGCCTGAGCAATTTACATACTCCTGACCAACCACTATAACTACCACCAATCTTCTTATCCACAAACACTCCTCTACCGACCACATACGAACCACTTCCTCCCTCCAATCGAAACACAATCACCGCAACAACCTGAACCTGCAGCACTATCCCATCTTCGTTTCCACTGACCTGAACAAGCTCAATCCTGCAATCTTGCCTCACTGCTCTTTTACATCTCCAAACTGCAATCTTCTGCGGTTCTTGCCTGCATTCCTTGAACTTCCTTTTTCACTATATTGAAGATTAGATAACCCCATTGCCGCAAGCATGGCCCACATGAAGCAGAGAAGAGAAGCAACCATGACATCTAGGATTGAAGCAATAAATCCTCCAACTTTACCTACATACACAAGTGCCGTTGAAATGGACATAATCATCTGGTTCTCTCTAGCCTTTACCATATGTCACACAAAATTAGCAATCAACAATCAATTCTCCAATATTTTGAGTAATTAGTCAATTTAATTTAATCTACGAATTTGGAAATACTACATTGTTTTCTGTTAAACTGATGGCTCTTGCGTACATTTCATGCATTCGTGGTCCAGATAGTATATTACAGTATTAGCATCAAACAAAGCGAGTAATCCAGAAAATAAATGTAAACGGATTTACAAATAGGCTAAGGTGATTCCCTCTCTGTCGCGTAGAAGACATTTTGTCTGAAGTGTTGTTGAGTTGTTTCCTCAATACAAAATATGTTGAGCTAACTAAGGGAGGAAAGAAAAACACTTACCAATCAAGGACATGAGTACCAAAATAACTGCGCCCAACTTTACTGCTCTTCTACTACCCATTTTTGTTACAGCAATTATGTGAACATTCTCAGTAAGAGTGGATGAGCCAACAGCTGTTCCCCATAAAGCAGATAAAATGCTTGATATACCTTCAATGACTATTCCTCTACTGAGTACGCCAGGTGTTGGTGGCCTTGATGCCATAAGCAAAGATGATGCAAGATAGGACCCCACCTTCAAGAGAATAAACAATTAATAAATAGGCAAAACCAACTGATTACTATCCAAATTTTCAGAATCAACATAGTACTGGTTATTGGTTAGGACATTGCCTACTACAGAACACTGGTTTAGAATAGCTTAAAATCTATTGCATGCAAGGCCCAGGACTGAGACCCGCATCTTGTAAGAAGATGAAAAACGAGTTAAACACACACGCCTAAAGTAGAATACCAGAATGCACCTAATTGTACCTGCAGAGAGTATACTATTTTATTTTCCCACCACCTCACTTCCTAACCAACAATTACACATGTAGTATAAGAGAAGATGACAAAGAACACTCACAGAATCAACTGATGCAATAATGGACACAGCACACATCACAAGAGCTATTTTCCAGTTAAATATAGGTGTACCCCATTGTACTGGTAAAGGAAATCTAAACCATGGAGAAGAACTAAATGCCTTTGAGCTATCAACACGACAATGTTGCATTCTTGGAACATGCTTTCTACAGTAAGCTGAAATAGTATTTGAAGAAGGGACGTTTATATCACATCCTCTATAATTATAAACTCCAGATTCTGTGAGAAGAAAATCGACCGCCCAAATGATACTTAGACCCAAAGGAACCTGCATTCAAAAAAATTCCGTGAACACTTAAAATCACCATAATGCAACATTGCTATAAAACATATACACACACATCGACAATGCGAACTTACTACATATATTAAAAAGATACGATGACCTAATATCTGTATTTTTCGAAGACACTGCAAAAAAAGAGAAATAAAATTGATGAGCCAAAACAATAGCATGTAAGAATGCTAAAGCACATACAATGTATTTAGACGTAAGCAAGCAAGCTCACTAAAGAAAATATGATAACTAGCAATATTTGCAGAATACCAATCTCTAGACAAGTTCCCATTTGAGTAAAACCATAACTAAAGAAAGAAAGTCCAATAGATGCTATCGTTGGAGAAACCACGACTGGGTTGATTAGCCTGAAAAGAAAAAAATTTCAAACTAGGTCAATTGGTTATCAAGGTCTTCTCAGCCATCCACTTCAAAATAGTAATAAAAAAATAAAAGATGTATTCTTATAGGAAAATAAAATATGACAGGTTACCGTGGACTTCAACTCTTTAAATGTGGTATGAACATATTGAATAGTTAGTGATATACCCTAGGGGTAATTATAATTAATTCTATTCACTCCACAAACATTCCTCTCAAAACGTCTCACAACTGCTGCCATTTTCCACTTGCAATCATCTCCCACCACTTCTTGCTCATCTACGTTACCAACGACAGTACATACCCTACCATTTTAACACTTCATTTACAACATGTCTTGTTTCCACTTCTGCCAACTTCTAAAACAATTGCAAGTGCAAACCGAAGCCATGCATTGCATACAGCCTTGCCTGAAACTTGCCTAACCATAACTCTGCCACTTCAAATCCACCATCTCCAACAACACCTTCATCCCCCACACAAAAATACATCATCTCAACAGTCCCTCCTTTCCATTTCTTTCCACCATCCACAAATACATCAACAGTTCAACCTCAACATTCACAACCATATACATACAAGCTTCAACAACCCCAAGCAACAGTTGCGACCAACCACTGACGTCTACAAAAACAACCATTTTGTAACGATTAAATACCGCACTTACTTCTGATAGGTCTTATGATCATTGCCAACTAACTGTAAACTTCAATCTATACCTTTGAGTTTGCAAATTAAAAACACTAACCTTTCTAGCGTCAAATGATTTCCTCACAATAGCAAACGCTTCTTCAGGCAACATCACTGCATCATACAACATAAGAAAATAACAAATCGTCATAGTCCAAGGAAAACCCGCAACCAAATACAGAAATCACGCATATAAAATTAGAGATGGCCCAAGTAATCCAATCAAATCAGCAAAAGAAACCTTCCCATGATCTTCCTGAAAAGTAAACACAAGTTAGACGGTTTTCGAACTCTTATTGCTGAATTTGATACCTTGGTTGGAATTAAGGTTGCAGGAATCTTCTTCTTTAATGGGTACAGGAATCTTCCATTAATCTTCTGGCATCCGATTAGACTTCAAAGGAAAATCCCTAGATTAGAAGGAGGCGAAAAATACATGATTTAAATTCTAAAATCAAAAATCGATCTACATAGAATATATTTGAATTTGAACTTTACAGAAAAGATGTGAAATCGAGATAAATTGTTACCAGAGAAATGCGATATATTAAATAATAGCGGAGAAGATATTGGAAACGAATGGATTTGGTTAAGGCCTAGGGTTTTTTTTGTTTTGGAGGAAGGCGAAATATTGGAAACGAATGGGAAAATAAGAGGCGGCAGAAAAAATTTAGGATGGCGGGAATTAATAAAATTGCGTAACGAAAGGATGCAAATTAATTTAGTTGCATCGGTTAACTTTAAAACTGATGCAACTACAACTATTTGCATCGACGTATTTGCATCGGTTGTTGGTGACAACTGATGCAAATATTATTTTTTTATTACCTATTGCTTTCAATGTACGAATTGCATCGGTTATTAAGACAGAACTGATGCAAATAGTTCTATTTGCATCAGTTTTTACTTCAACCGATGCAAATGGCCTGTTTTGTAGTAATGTAACGGGTCGTTTAAGAATCCATTGATTCTCAACAATAGTCTTTTGGTTTTTGAGAAGGGTTTTGTTGGATGGATTAGGAGGATAGTCGATGCTTTCCAAAGAAGTTTCACCTTCTTCTTCTTCTTCAATTTCCATTTCATCCCCTTCTTCTTCCTCTTCCTCTTCTTCCATCTCCTCATGAGCCAAACGCTCTTCCTTTTCGGCAAGAGTCTCATGAGTTTGAAAAACAAATGGAATTTTCATAAACGAAATCTTGGAATGATTAAAAACTTTTTTAGAAACAAATTCTTCTCCTTTGAGATCCACTCCAAAATAGTTAAAAATTCGAGTGAGATAAATTCCATGATACAAAGTATTCTCACCCATTTCAAGATTTTTAGGACGAAGTTCATCCAAAATAACTTGCGCCCAATTAATGTCATAGTTTTCAAAAATAGCAAAAAGTTCTTTGCAAACTTTTGAAGTAGGATTATTAAAATTCCCCGATCTTAGGGTCAAAGTATGTTGCAAAAGAAGATTGACAATTCTTGCTTTTGGTCGAAAATTTCGATTTTTGAATTCAAAATTATCATTCCCTTCGAAAATATGATGAAATGTCTCACGATCATTTTCATCGATTTTAAAATTAGAAGGATCCATTCCCGTACTCTTGAAATTGAGCATGGTACCCAAAAGATCACAATTTAAAACAATTCTAGTGCCTTTGACACTACTCCAAATTTCATCCTCATTTCCATTATAAAATCCACGGTTTAAATTTGCGTAGAAAATTTTGACAAGGTTTGGATAGCAAACAAAATCATTTTGAGAGGCATCAATAAGACTAAGAATTTGATTGTTTGAAAAATGAGAACCAATTTCATGAAAAGAAAAATCTTGAAAGATAGCAAACTTTCCGGGATGGACTTTTTCATAGTTAGCATAATTGATATATGCTTGAATTGCCTTCGAGTCATTGAAGAGTTGCTTTTTTATCTTTATGAAATTCTCATGGTGGAGGGGTTGCTTGAAGAAGCCATTAAAGTAGAGAGTAGAGAGCTTGAAGTTTTGAAGAGAGAGTTTGAATTTGAAAATGAGAGTGAAAAGATATGATAAAAGATAGTGAATAAATAGATTCTCAAAGGGCATGTTCTCTGGTCAAAGGATGTCTTTTCAGAGAATTGAATGAAGTGAAAAGATGGAGGGAAATTCAACCATTGGAATTCTAATTTTGAATTTCAAATTCTAGTACCCATGTCGACATCATGGTAGGGGCCATGTCGACGTGTGCCTATGAATTTCCATGATTTAATTTTTCCTAAGTACTCTAATATATATATATATATATATATATATATATATATATATATATATATATATACACTTGTTATTTTTAATGTCCATATATCTGGAATATTATTAGAATTATAATATTTTCAATATATGCTAACAAAAATAATAATAAAGATAATAAAAAAATAAAAATAAAAAATAGTAAAGAATTTTAAAATTCAAATAACACACCAATTCAAAATTAATCAATCAAGCAATTAAGCATCTAATTCTAAGCGTGCACTTTCAACCAATTGTATTGTAAATGTGTACCTTTTTCTGAGTCCGTTTCTCTGAATTTGTTGGAATCGTGAACTGCTGTAAAACACAAATTTGAATTATCTATCTTCTGATCATCATCGCTTGAGGACGAGTCTGAGTCATTTAGAGTAGCTGTAAATGCATGCGTCCGTTTCTATAATGAATCATTGTTTATAGGAGGATTTTGCCTATCTGGATACAGACAGTCTCTTTTGATATGCCCTGGTTCATCACAGTTGAAACATTTGACATTGTTTGGCACTAAATTTTGATTTCCAGAGTTCTTATAGTTATTTCTCTTGAGATTATTCATCTTTCTGTATTTCAGAAATTTCCAAAAATTCCTGGTCATAATGGCTATCTCTTCATCATTATCGCTGTTTGAGTCTGATCCATTAGTTAATGCATTAAATTCCATTGATTTCTTTTCAGATGCTTTGCTTTCACTTCTCCCGATCATTTGAACTTCAAATGACATCAGATTTCCAATTAATTCTTCTATCTTTAAAGTACTGATGTCATTTGCCTCTTCGATCGCAAGTGCCTTTTAATCCCATTCTGGAGTAAGAGAATTTAGAATTTTTCTGACTTGATCTTCTTCCGAAAATTCCTTTCCCAAGGATATTAGAGAATGCACAATATCCTAAAATCTATTATACATATCTGAAATAGACTCATTAGAATTCATTTTAAATAATTGAAACTGATTTGTGAGCATGGAAATTTTGGTCTGTTTAACTTTTCTTGTTCCCTCATGAGTCACTTGCAAAATTTTCCAGATTTCATATGCAGACTTACAAACTGACACTCTATTAAATTCATTCCTATCAAGTGAACAAAATAGAATATTCATTGCTTTAGAATTATTTTGTGCAATAGTCTTTTGCTCAACGGTCCACTGTGCAAAATCAGTTATGAGTTCAAATATTCAGTTTGTGTGATATTCCAAGTATCTAATCCTATAGACTGTAAATATATTTTCATCCTACATTCCCAATATGCATAAGTACTGCCATTAAAAAGTGGTGGTCTGACAGTAGATTGACCTACTACAAATGAACTAGTGATAGGGATACTAGTGTTAGTAACAATACGGGTGTTGGTAGCCATTTTTAAAACTTTTTCAAAAATCAAATTATGAAACTTTGAAAGCCTTGCTTCGAAACCAAATATAAGAAATGCGGATTAAGGATCTTAAGGCTAAGGATAAACACTAGAGGGGGGTAAATAGTGTTTTAGAGAATTGTTAAACCTTTTTGAGTTTTGTTAATTTGAACAAAAATTTATGCAATATTCAGACACAGATATGATCGCAGAATCAAAACACTGATGCAAATATAAAGTAAAAGCAGTAAAGGAAAGAACACACTGGATTTTATACTGGTTCGAAGTTACCCTACATCCAGTCCCGCACACAAGTACAGATTTCCTTTTAAAAACAATCTTTACAATTACACCCTCGATTTCAAGGCAACGAGGTACACCCTCCAGGTTCACAATCCTCCGGGTTGAGATACTTGATTTCTCAGGCAACAAGTTCACCCAATTGATTTCCAAGGCTACAATCACACCTAATCTCGCTTGATTGATTTCCAAGGCCACAATCACTCCTTTTCTCGTTTAATTAATTACAACGAAACCTACAACTCTGAATAGCACTAAGGATCTTGTTGAGATAGTGATAGAGAATCAAACCATAGATAATCTAGTTAGATTCAACATTGATTTCAGCAGAGTAATGGTAGGAATATGTATAAGTAATGTGGAAGAAGAAGAGGAGTGAAAAACCAGAAAACGTGTATATAAATTCGTTGAAAACATCCCCTATTTATAGAAGAACAATAGTCATGTCCATTCGTAAAGAGATATGACGAATAGACACTTCATTTGAAATTTAAATTTTGAAACCAACTGACACCATGTCGACATGGGTAGGTTGAGCATGTAGACATCCCAAAGGAATTTTTGGTGATTTGTTTTTCTTTGAGAATAACTTCTATTTTATATTAAAACTATTTTAAACTTTTTAAATATACTTGTCTATAGTTAAAATACATAAGTAAATATATAGAATAGTATATATAAAATTTTACTATAATTTTACTTTTAAATCTAAGTATAAATATTTAAAAATTAAATATATTATTATTAAAGATAGTTAAAACTATGGATAATTTAATTTTGAAATTAAAGATTATTTTGAGGCTAAAAGTATTTGAAATCAGGATAGATGTTTTTGATGCGTTTAAAAGGAAGGTTTTGAAACATTTTGAAAACAAGATATAACTTTGTAAAAATCATTTTGAATAAAAATTAGCGGATACAAAACAATGTTGCACTAGAATTTTCATAGGTTCCATCCTATTTAGGGTTCCATCCCTTTAACAGGCTCGAAGTGGAATCCATTCGACGAGTAAATTGGATATTAAGATGCCATTGCTTTTCTATGAGTTTCAAAAAAAATTCCTAATAAATTAAAAGAAAATTTACTTGAACTCTTGATAATCTTAATACTCATGAGTCTTTAATCTTGATATCTTGAATCTCTATACTGTACAGTCTTCATTCTTGGTACCTGCATGGTTAAATCCTGCATATACATATATATCTAAACTTTTACTGTTAGTATTTATATTTTATAACCTATTCTAAGGTTGTTGTCATCAAAACCATCATCTCAAGGACTAACAAATATCATCTAATACATCATAAATATTAATATACTCTTTAGCCCAAAAATATATAATTTAAAAAAAATAGAGATGGAATTATTATTCACCTTGATTTAGATAAGGAGATTGGACTGAGATTGGTTTCCCCTAAGCTTGATTTTCTAGCTTTAAATTTGAATTCTTCATCCTTAATGGAAGCCCTTTTCTTTCTCTTTTACTTTGCGTTTTCAAATGACGTGAACAAGGGATTAAATAGTAGGAACGAAATAAATATAAGGGTAAGGGTCATTGGGCAACAAATTCCTAATATACTCTTATGTAATTTGTTTAACCTAAAACCATTCTTTAGCCCATTAAATATTATATTATGCTCGACCTTAATTAATTAATTCAAGTTTCACTCCCCATATCTCTTAACATTTACATTATTCTATTTAATTTATCTAATTAAATCTCCTGAATAATGTTATCAAAAATTAGGTGTGTTACCAGATCTATACTTGCTTGATTGATTTCTTTCGCTCCTTACCACTCTTTGGGTGGTGATTCAAGTTTTAATTCTCTTTAACCTTATCACACTTTGGGTGATGATTTAGGCTTTAATTCTCTTTACCCCTTACTACCCTTCGTATAGTGATTTAAGCTTGAGCCCCTTATTACTTATAGGTAAAGATTTAGGCTAGTCGATGCATTTAGTTAGCTATCTTTGGAAGAACCAATGTATTACCCTTTTTCCCTCTAGGAGGTGCACCAACCAGGCCTTATAGGAGAAACTAAAGGCCGGTTCGGTGCTTTGGCTAGGCCACCCTAGGTGGAACTAAAAGCTTACTTCGTCCTTCATCTAGCAAAGGCTCTGGCCAAGCCATGTAGGCAGGACCGAAGGCTTGCAATGCTTTGGCTAGGCCATCTTAAATGGAACCAACGGTTTACTTTGACATCCCTCTTAGAGATGCTTTGATCAGTCCCGTATGGCAGGATCCAAGGCTTTCTTTTGCACCTTTCTCTTGGTTCCCTTCTTTCATTTGACTATTCATTCCAAAAATATGCTTATCTCAATTTTCTGTATTTATCCATTTTTAGGAATTAAGGCCTTAAATGTTAGGCATTCCAAGTTCTCCCTATTATGTTGCCATTAGGTTGGCATAATCGGTAAGTCTCTTATAGACTTACTTCATGAATAACAAGATGACCTTTCCAATTTGGTCCAAGTGACCCGTTTAATGGATTTTAGTATTTGCTATGACTTTTTAGAGTGATAAATATCCTTTTGAAATGATCTTCCTTTAGCTTTTGACTTATAATACCTCGGTGTTGTTATATATATTTGGTCGTTCGTGTGGCCACTGCATCCCTTAGCTCATTTATCAAATCTAAGGATTCTTTCCTCAATTCTCGATTGGGATCAAATTCTTATGCAATTCTTTGATAAAGTGGTAACCTTAACTTCGATTGGAAGCATTGATTCATATCTATATATTAAGAAAAAAGTGGTATGTCTCGTTGTAGTCTCGGTAGAAGTTCTATATGCCTAGATTACCAACTGTAGTTCTTCTATCCAATTTCATTTTTCTTTGTCCATTCGCTTCTTAAGAATAGTTTTATTGGTTTTATTGGTAGCACCAATGGCTCCATTAGCCTTTGGATGAGCTATATATGAGAAGCTTTTGATTATTCATATTTATCGCAAAATCCGCTGAACTGTTCACTCTCAAATCGGATTCCATTATTGGATGTTATCTTATATGGAATCCAAACCATGTAACTATGTTTTTGATTACAAACTTTAATATTTTCCCCGATGTTATATTTGGCAATGGTTTTCTTACACCTTTATGGTAAAATAGCCAATGGCTACTATTGCGAACTTAGCTCCACCTTTGGATATTGGTAATGGCCCAATTAAATCAAATCCCCATACATCAAAGGGACATGGACTTGAATTTTTGGTCAATTCACTTAGCGCATATGAAGAATTGTAGAAATTTTCTAACACTTCTCGAACCTCTTTACACGATTCACTACATCATTACTCATTTGGGGCCAATAAAAGCCTTTCCTCGTGACCTTTTTTGCTAATTTTATTCCATTAGAATGAACCTCTATTGAATCCCTCATGTGCTTCTCTTAATAGTCCTAAGTCATTTTCCGGACTAACACACCTTAGGTAAGGGAGTGAATATCCTTTCTTATAATGGATTTCGTTCATCAATGTAAAAGTTGGGTCCTAGCACTATACCTTTCTAGCTTCCCTCTTTTCTTTTAGTAATTTTCCTTCTGCTAAGTACTCAACAATTGGTGTCATCCAGTTGTTTTCGTATTAACTATTTCTTGATTCATTCCTTTATCCGCTTATATTGGGGCTTGAGATCTAGTCAAGACCATGACTTCACTTTCAGATTCAAGAGTCTTTTCCTCGATATTGAGATTTATGAAAATCTACCCACACAATTCTAGTTTTCGGTGCTCCTTGTGAGCTAGCTAGTTTTACTAAAGAATCGGTTGGAATTTTTTTTCCTCTAGGAAAGTCCTCAAATTAAGCTAAATCTTTTGTATCTTCTT
Source organism: Allium cepa (assembly GCA_030765085.1). Classification (NCBI taxonomy): domain Eukaryota; kingdom Viridiplantae; phylum Streptophyta; class Magnoliopsida; order Asparagales; family Amaryllidaceae; genus Allium; species Allium cepa. The sequence continues at coordinate 267,880,781 of CM060941.1, read as the reverse complement.
GACATAAAGGTTTAGTTTGGCATCTTACGTCTGATATGTCTAATATAATTGATTAACCATCAATTGAGAATCGCTGAAAACTTATATCCTTGGAATTTTTAACTGAATAGCTAGGGTTAGTCCTACCGCCGTTGGTTCGTATTTTGCCATATTATTAGTTGCAGGAAATCCTAATGTCATAACATAATCGGTGTCTGTCATGGGTAAAAATTACCTATCCTGCACTTGCTCCCTGTTCATTAGATGCTTCACCAACAAATAATTGTCATTTAGGCTACAGATCTTTTTCCTTTTCTAACTGTTCTTTGATGAATCATGTGCATTCATTTGCAAAGTCAGCCAGAACTTGCCCTTTAATTGTTACCCGGTGTTGGAACTTAATATCACAATGGCTAAGCTTAATTAATCGAGCTTTTGAGCGATGAGCATTAAACAATATGCCAACTTTTCTATGATTGGATACCTAATTTATGAATCCTTTGGCCTTTTGCTAATGTAGTATTAGAAGTTGAACTCCGTTCCCTTCACTTATTAAAACAGAGCTTACTGCATGCTCAAAAAATGCTACATAGACGTAAAGATTTTCACCTTCTATTGATCTTGATAGCAGTGGAGGCTTTTCCAAATGATCTTTTAACTCTTCAAACTTCTCCCTATTCAATGTCTTTCTTTTTATTGATCACATCGAAGAACGATATGGACTTATCAATGGCTTTAGAGATGAATCAGTACAAAGCTACCACTCTTCCATTCCTGACCGTTACATCTTTACTCATCTTTAGTTCTGCCATGTCCCTTATCACCTTGATTTGGTAAGGGTTGGCCTCAATTCCTGTGGCGTTGACAATATATCTCGGAAATGTCCTAAATTGTATCCTGAAGCAGCACTTCTATGGGTTAAATTTCATCTTGTATTTTCCTTTTAACTCAACATTTCTTTAAGGTCTTTCAAATAATTATCTTCCTCTTTAGATTTAACTAGCATAACATCTACATATACTTCCATATTTTGATCAAGTTTTCTTTAAATAATCTGTCCACCAATCTTTGATATGTATCTTCTAGATTCTTCAATTTGAAAGATATAACTTTATAGCAGTATATTACCTAATTTGTTATGAAAATTTTGTATTCTTCATCCGGCTTGAATATCAAGATTTGATTATACATTGAGTATGTACCCATAAAAGACAATAGTTCATGTCCACTTGTTGTGTTAGCTAATTAGTCTATTCGAGGTTAGGGATAACAATTCATGGGGCACGCTATATTCTAATCAGTATAGTTGAATAATATTCTCCATTTTCCACTAGGCTTTTTGACTAACACGGGATTTTCCATTTGGGTAGGAAACTTCTCTAACAAATACATTTTCAAGTAGCCTTTTAACTTCTTCTTTCACTTAGCTCGAACTTTATCGAACTGTCTATTCTTTTGTCGTATAAGAGTAATGTTTGGATCTATGTTTCATGATTCATGATTGTTGGACTTATCTCGACTGTGTCTGAGTGGGTCCAAGAAAATACATCCTTGCTAGATTGAAGAAACTAAATAAGTTCTCCTTTGAGCTTGGTGTTAAACTCTTTTCCGATCTATACTGTTTTATTGGATCAAGCGAATCCCAACTTACTTCTTTTAGATCTTTGGTTGGCTTTAGCCTTTCTTGGTCATTTCTACGATCCAATTCTGTGATAATTTCTTCACCATCCATTTCCTCGTCTACCGGGTTTGTCTCTTTCTTTTTTCTTTTCCTCTTGGAAAAGTTATATCATATTAACACATTCTTGGTTTTTTCAACTGCTCTCTCTTCTCACTTGCCTTAAATGGTTTGCTTAAAGGACCACCATCCAAGGGCTTTATGATTTCAGTTTTGAGTGAATCGTCTCTCATCAAATCATAGAAAGAAAGATTATCACTTTTGCATTGATCAAGCATAACAAAATACATTCTCGAGAGTTAAATTCCTCTTTCCTTGTTGTTTCCCACCCACTCTTGGTTAGAAATTTTACCATTAGATATTTTGGTGACATTAAAGCATACACATTATCCTAGGCTGATCTCCCAAAGAAAGCATTGTAGTAGGAAGGTTGGTCTATTATGATGAATATGGTTTTGAAAGTTCTCGAAATGAGTCGAATCGCCATTTGCACTAAAAGCTTGATCTACCCCAGTGTGGTTGATCCTTTATTATTGAAACCAAAGATGGGCTCAAAGCTTGGCTCTAAATTTTCATTTGGAATGCCCATCTGATTGAAGGCATGCTTGAAGATAGCATTCACTGTTCTTTCGGTATCAACTAGAATTTTGGTTACTATGGAAACACTGATATATGCAGTTATCGTTAGTGGATCATTATGCGAAATGCAAACCCCTTTAAGCTACAGAGGAGTTATCTTCAAACTATGCATCTGAAGCCGATAATTGTGGTTTTTAACGAGGGATCCTCCTGAATAAAAAGGACTCCAATTCTAACCTCTCCTGTGTACCTGTTTATGGCCCCTTTGCTGCTTCCAGCTAAAAATGGAAATCCATGGATAACGTCAATTCGATTAATCGGTGGAATAAAATCTTACAGAGGATAGTTTTCCATAAAATTTAAGGCATTGCTTAATGGACTTTTATATTTTTCTCAAGATGGGTAAGTTTCTGATTTTCTTTGACAGATTCCTTTAAGAGCCCTGATCGGATCATATTGTGAATGATTCCAGCAAAAACACGACATTCGTCTTGTCCATTTGCTTTATGATAGGCACAACAATCTCCTCCTATTCTCGACTCGGGTTTATTCATTGCCTTGTAAGAAGTTGGGAAGTTACTCCCATCTTTAGCTATAGCAAATATATAGGAGACTTGTTTGTTTAATGCCACGCAGTTGGATTTTGAGATCTCCTCCTATCTTCCTCTCTTGCACTCATCTCACCTTAGTTTCTTATTGGAGTGATCAAAGCCATATCTTCCAGCTTCCTTCTTTGTCTGGGACTTTTTCTTAGCATGATATATTTCAGCCATATGGATAAATTTGTTAGTTTGTAAGTGAAAATATTGAAGGTCTCTGCATCCATAGTTATAAAGTTCCTTCAAGTAGGGGGTTTTCTCAATCAACCTAAAGTGAAATGCCATTAACTTTTTTCTGTTAGTTACATTCTCTGATTTTAATGCCTCTGTGTTGAATCTTTTCAAGTGTTCACCGAGTAGCTCTCTCGGTCTCTGCTTGATATTGGCCAATGCACTAGAATTAATAGTAGGGTCCTTGCGCACCAAGAAATGTGCTTAGAATTTGTAAGAGTGCTAATTCCATGAATAAATGGTTTTCTCCCTGTAATGTCTATACTACTTAGCAGCTGCTCCTTTAAAAGTGGTCGGAAAGAGCCTATAATGTATGGCTCCAAAAGCATTATGAAGGTCCATTTAGCTCTCAATCGCTGGCAGATGATCATCGGGATCGGTAGTCCCACTATACCTTAGTGATGGAATCATGATGTGTGATGTAATTTGGCCAGACATTACTCTTTCTGTGAAGAGAGCTTCATGAAAATAGTTATGGACTCTGGGCTTAAGGGTTGCTTTCCTTCCTTATTAAGCATGTCCTTTGCTATTTTATCAGCTATATCTCTCATGTAGGATTCATCATTATGATAACCACCGTTATAAGGCTTGAACTCCTTATGCGAGATTGAACTTCTCGATTTTTGTTAGACCTTTCTACTAATTCTCCATGTCGGTCTGCTTTAACCTTATTATCTGCTAGTGATTTTGATTAGAATGCTATAATTCCAACCTTTTGTATTTCTGTTTTTCATGTCATAACAATTTTCATTTATCCTTGCTTTTGATCATGGAAGTATCCAGATTTCTCCTTGGAGATTCAACCTCTTCTCCTTCATTAGGCCTTGTTGCTTTGGAAGACCTCTGCGAAAGGACCTTCTCTTGTTGTTCTTGCATTTCTGCCATTTTGCTACATTCAGTCTTTTATCTTGGCTCCAGTATTTGTTGGCTTTGCTAGTTCTGAAGGTTGACTAGCTTCTACATTTTCTAGATTAAAGCGTAGAGTGACGTTATCTTCCAATGTTGTTTGTTGTTGTATTTTCTCCTCATCGAAACATTATTCTTTTAGTTCTCACCATTTTCCTAAAGCAAATTTCAAGAAATTAGTTTAAAGAAAAAATATAATGATTCGGAGGTTCAAGTCCTCTTTCTAACATCAAAAATGTTAACAAAAATTGGTTTCATATTCACGATGCGATGCCGAACCAAGCATTGATTTAACACTCTTGACATTATTTAAAGAAAAGTTATTTAATTGGTTGTTAAGATGTTGTTAAACCAAAATTGTCTCATTATCCAAGACTTTGCATAAGATAATGTTATTCAAAATGGTGCCATATTGCCCATGGAATCTTGATTGAATTATAACAGTTTATGTCATATATTTAAGAGAAAAATAAGAAAATTGCATTAGTATGCAATAGTCCATCAACCATTAGTTAAAAGGGAAAAATTAGGCGATGAGTAGCTATAATAATTATTCATATGAAGATGGGAAAGATGGTCATTATTCAAAATGAATGCAAATTTAGACAAGGGATTAAGTGGCCTTGTCTTAGATAAAGGTCCAAAGGTCAAGTCGAAAATTTAATTATATGCATATCCATATTTAATAATAGTCAAATTTATAAGACCAAGATAATAGGCCATGCAAGATTATCGATCAAAGTCCTTATATTCATAAGTGTCAAAAGTTACAAATCAATTCTTGAAATTTTCCCTAATTCAATTTAGGGTTACAATAGTTTGATTTCAAGAAAGAGAGGAAGAAAGAAAATTCACCCCTTTTAGAATGCCATGGGGTTAAAATTATAGGGTTGAAGTTGGGCGGAATGCCTCTTGCGTGGCCCACGGTATCCTTAATTTTTTCATCATTCATTGTGCTGATGGCATGCGATATCCCTGTGCTTATTGTTGATTTTCAACATCTTCTTGGGAATTGATGGTTTACGACATCTTGTTGAATGCTAGTGATTTGTGGCATCAGTATACTATTGTTGGCATTTAGTGCTTTATTTCAAAAACATCTAACATCCTTCCATATTATTGATACATGACAATCTCCCCTATACTTACTAAATACTACATCATTATTTGTAATAATGGAAAACGACATCTCATAACTTTAGACATCCGATGTACCAAATACATTGTCGAGACCCGCATTGTTTACTATGTTGATAGCATTTGTTATCTTTGGGTACATGGATAAATTCCAACATCCCTCTTTATATTGCTAATCATTCAATATCTTATCATATTTCATGAAGCCCGTGGTCCTTTAACTTGCTAGTATTTGACATTTGCAGTTATATTGATGAAGTACGACATTTTGCCTTATTGACAATCTACGACATTAGTCCTTATATCGATGATATATAACTTTCTTCCTTTGTTGACGATATATGATATCTTCTATGAAAATTGATGATTTATGAGGCCTTTGTTGCATTCATGACCTATGATACCTATGCTGCTTATATTGAAGATATTTGACATCTCCTTTTCCATTATTTAACCACCTAGAATTCGATATTCTTGAAAATTGGCCATTCTTTCTACACCTTAGATTTTGAGGTTCTCTTCTTAAATTTTGAAATTATTATTTGAAGTATTAACCTCATTATTGTGCAAACTCTATATCGTCTTCTTGAGGCTGGTTTTATGTTTATAAGCTTAATGTGTTAAATTCAATATCTCTTGTGGGTCAATACCCCTATGTTAGAGTTTGCTAGGTTATAGACTTGAATGCTTTCAATATAAAATCATGTATCTCCCTAACTTCTTGCTCGCTCTCTTAGAAAAATATTTGAATAATTGTATATAAGTGGAGAAAAGTGGGAAAAAAGAGAAGAGAAGAGTAGAAGAAATTCAAAACGGACACAAAGTTAAAGTCATAAATCTAAAAATCTAATTCAAATTTAATTCAATCCATTTTCCATATCTGTAATTTTAATAAGTGTAACCTTTTTATTATATTGAATTTTAAGTAAGAGTAAGTCAAATGAAAAGGGAAGGACCTAGATCTAGATAACTGAAAAGCTAAAAGCAAGTTAGTGGGAAAATTACATGTTCTGTAATAATATTAGATTTATATCATTGTGATCAATTTCATTTATGCCTATTCATAATCGATTTAGATATTTAATTTTAAGTACATAATGATTAGATATAAACCTTGATTTGGATATTTTATTGTATACTCGTAATGAATTAATGCGAATAACGAATTGGATAATGAATCAGTTACGCGTAATGATTATGGAGTAGGTTATTTTATTATGGAATAAATTTGATTTTACCATTTTAGTACTTATTGTAATTAGGTTGGGATTTAACATATTTTTATCCATTAGAGTGAAATGGTGCAATAATACAAGTCTCTATGAATCGTCCAAGTTATAAGTAAAGGTGTATTATTTGAAATAATAAGGAATGCAAATGTAAAGAAAGTGATGTACAAAGCAAGGGAAATCTAGTATTTTGTACCGTCTATTTCAATAAGGAAATAAAATATAATTCCATTAATTTCAAAGAAAAACACGAAGACTCTTTTAAGTAATTCGTATGGAATTATAGCGTTAACAATTCCTTTTGTAGAGGAAAGTAGCTACAATGCATTAAAGTATAAGGTCCTTAAGTATGGCAAAAAATGAAGTAAATAGGAATAAGAACTATAGTTAAAATGGGAATTCAATGTACATAATTGGACGAAAAGTAATTGGAAAGTAATACTATGTATGATTCATTGAACGCTAATTAACTTATGGCAATAAATAAGAAAAGGATAACAAATGATAGAAAATAATAAAAGATATTTAAAAGAAAGAAGTAAATGACCTCAAATTAAATATGACGTAAACACATAGGAAGTAAAGTAATATTGTCGATGGTTAACGGACAAGGCATAGTAATTAGATAAGAATAAATGAAAATATATATAGATAATATATATATATATATAGCCTCAAATATGTGTTTATGATGGGTGTGAATTACATAAGTATGTAAATAACTTAAATAGATAAGAATCACATTAGTAATTAGTATGGGTTGGAACAGTAGTGCTGCACAATAGAAGTCTACCCACTGAAGAGGTTTCCAATAGTTGTGTAACATTATACTGCTGTGAGATATATCCAACCATATGACCATGGAGATTATATGCTTGCGTATAGATGAAGGAATACCCCTAATAGATAGAGGAGTCTACTTCAAAAATAGAAAATGAGCGGGTATTTCCTTAATTGCGTTAGGCAATTAAGTAGGATGATGAGTAGCTTGTCGCAACGTTAGAAGGTGGAGGCACAAATAAGGAGTAGGGCCACATAAGTCGGGTGCATCATTGGTCCATAGTGGTCAACAGGAAAAGATAGAGTTATACATAATGGGCTATGCCTCCTACTAGGGTATGCCACGTTGGGTAATTCATGGCTATAGTTGTTTGCTAGTTTGTTATTTGGGCGTGGCTAGTTAAACAATAAAAAAATTCTTTCCATAGTGAATGGGGGAAATCTGTGGAGTTGAGTCCACAATAAGAAGCAGATAAGTTAGTAAATCCCCAAAGCGAACTGATATGGAATATGGCTAAATTATAGTGATGCCTTTATTGACACTAACGGGAGGTTCTACTTGTGCGCAGGAAATTTGGCCAAGACATGGATGATGATGCCTGATAGTGTAGAATTGCGTATACTAGCAGTGATAGTATCTTAGTCAAATAGGGAGTTGTACTTATACACACGCAGATATACATATATATATATTTGGGTATATAGTTATAGTCCACTACAACTGATGGGACATATCATATGCGAAGGTGAGTCGAGTCTACCAAATTAAAAGTAATGAAAAGACACAACATGTGATAGAAGATAATCGACATAAACTAGTGTTATGTACAAAACGCATAATTTATCGGTCACTAGAATGTTTTTTTGATCCCCTCTTCATTACAACCTATGGGATAGCTTGAAGGATAGGTACTAGTACTAGGTGTATATGGTGCTGACAAGGACATTAAAGCTTGGAAGTGTCGAATCTTAGAGTTATGTGACTTATTATACTTTAATTCTTCCGCTATGACTTGTATCGTTGTGCTATGATATGCGTTCATTATTTGTAGGATACCAGACCAATGATCTACATTATGGTGGACTTGGGTTTTCGATTTAGCAAAAATTCAGGCCCACTAGGGTGCAAGTTATTACATTTGGTATCAAAGCCAAGTTAGTCGATCTTGAAAAAAAAATTAGGAAATGTTGAGTAAACGTATTTGTATTCTGCCTATAAATATATTATATGCCAAATCCTTAAGTTTACGACTATAGAATTGTTACAACCATACTTGGAATATGGACAAGTTAATTATGAGTCGGAATAGGAGAAGAATTTGAAAAAATAAACCTACCACGATTACCCATAGGAAATAGGTCATATGGAATGGAGTTGATATTGAAAGAGCATGATTGCAGCATATGGAAGATCTCAAAAGCTGGATAGTACGTGACTTCCTAGTTGGGCCTTCGATAACCCAATGATAATGGATTCCCGTATGATTGTCAGTTGATGACGTACAACATGTCTAGATAAGGGAAAATAAGAATCCATGTGTTGTAAAAATTCGAAAGTAATCAAATTCCCAAAAGGAGATGTAGAATAATCACCCTAAGATGATAGTCGGATTGTAATACTGGAAAGTAGGAAGAACAAAGAAGTCCAAAAGAAGGGATGAATAAAATCAACTCTGAGTCCGACCTCATATAAAAGAATTTAATATAAAATTTGAAATTTATAAATGAACTTGTGTGTTGGTTGTTATTTTAAAGTAACTGTTTTTTCTTGAAATTGACATTTACCGAGTAATAGAATAAAGCCCATTAGGAACATTAAATTATTGGCTAAACATTGATTGCATAAGATGTGGCCTGAGTTGGTTTGAAAGGAAAATATACTTTTGAGAAATTTTGTTCAAAATCCTTTAATTTTAAAATAATTTTTTTTATGAAATAGTTTGAAAAAAATTAATCTTTAAAGATATTCCCACTATTTTAAAATTTTAATTAAAAAAATATTTTGAATAGAAAGATGAAATTTGTGATTTTGAAATGCCACATGTTTAGCATAGGAAAAAACTTAACTGGTTAGTATGTATGAATTTTACGCAGAAGTGGAAGTAAAATAAAATATAGTCAAAGACGGGGAAAAAGATGTTTTCACTTTTGGATTTCTTTTTTCATACCTTGTCCATAGCTGAACTAAAACCAGTTTTAAAAATAATTCTGCTCCATAATGAAAATTGTTAAAGTAAGTTTACTTATGTGGACTGTACATAAAAAAGCTAGAAAGGGATCGGGGGCAAAAGCACAGTTGCAAGGTACAGTGGAAACTGTACACAAGAGAAGGATGGAAATTATGAAATTCTCCATCTAAACCTTCTTTTTGATATAAGAGTATAGCTTTAGAAAAATGAGTTTTCTAAAATATAGATGTAGGTAATGGTGTGCTAGAAATTTTGGATGGTAGGGATTGGACGTAATTTTCTTGAAATATATTTCTATTCTTAGAAGTTTGGGAAAATTCAGATGCAAAAAAAATTGATTCTTAAAATTTGCAAACGTACAGAACTACCAGTATATATAAGTTGCTTGCACCATATTTTCAATTTTTTTTAAATAATGCATTCATAGGCGTTGATTAGAAGTATTCTGCATATATATATCATTGTATTATGATACAAGATGCAATTGTACACTATTATTTGTAAAAAAGTAGTTGCACACTAAATGGATTGGTTAATTTAGATTAGTTGCATATTATGTTACATGATTCAGCCCTTGTGCAATTTCGAGAGCGAAATTCTTTTAAGAAGAAGAATGTAACATCCCGTAACTTTAACGAAAAGTAATTAAAAGGAATTAATTAATAGATAGTAACATTGAAAAGTATAATTTTACAAATGTTGAATTTCGCTATGAAACTTAGACTTTTGTGCTCGTAGGGATTTTCTGATCAATTTTCATAAATAAATTTTTCCATTTGGAGTTCAAACCAAAAAGTTATTAACGCTTGAAGTTTTTAGATCAAACCAAATTAAGGAAGTAATGTTAAAAATTTAAGAATAAAATGTGCATTACAAATTAAATGTTAACATTGAATATACATGTAAATAAATTGTGTTCAATAAAATTAAATCTAATTAAGAAAGCAGATAAGGAAATAAATAAATTGAATGTAGCAAGAAATAAATGAGCATTGATTAACCTTAAAACAAATTCTAATAAATAAGAACGCTTATATTGAAGAAGAAAAAATAGAGAAATAAAAATTGTTAATTAACATTTAATAAACATTGAACCAATGTTTAACTATTAAGCAACGTTAGCATCAGTTTAAACATAAAGAAAATATCTCGAACGAACAAATAAGGAATGAAATCAAACGAGTGTAATTAATAAATGAAATTAATACTAACTGGTCAAACCCTATATCGATCGATCGACCAGTTGGAGGGTAGCATTCGACCGATGCATATTTTCAGTTATAAATTATATTGTCCTAAGTGACTCAGATTTAGAATAATTTAGTCCAACGGCTGACGTTGATTCGAAATCCTATAATTATGGGCCTAACTCCTCACTTTCTTCTCATATTTTATGGTGCGACGGCCAAGCTCTGCCATTTTCTCTTCTCTAAAAAATTCTAAATTCTTAAAAATATTATAGGTAATGTTTATATTCAAGTGGAGAATAGTAGAGGATGATTGAGAAAAAGAATAGAGTCGAATAAAATCATCGAAGCCAACGTAAGTTATAAATTTGGATCTAAAATCTAAATTAAATCCAAATCTCTTTTCTAATATAGATTTATGATAAATATATGTACACTTTCCATATATGTATTCAAATGGGGAGAAAAGGGAGTCAAATTGGAATAACATGGATTAGATCTGGAGATTTGGAAAGCTAAAAAGATGAGTCGAAAATTATATATTCCTATATAATATTAGATTTATATCCTTATAAATCTAATCCTATATGCCTAAAATGTAAATTGGAGTTGTAGGATAAAACTGTATATTTTTAATGAAATTATAAACCTTGCCTATATATTCTATGATTGATAACTTGAATTATATATTGCATATATGTGAATCTGGAATGTATTAGGTAATAGTAGTCCCCAAGTTGATAAATTATGTGTAGTTCCACATTTGCAGATTTAAATGATATATGCATTTAAAATGTAAATAAAAGTTATAAAAATTAAAATTTTACGGATTTGAGTAGTACATTAATCATTGGAATCTTGTGGTTGGAATGTAAATTCTATAGGTTATCAAATTTCATAAATAAAAGTGTATCATTTGAAATAACAAGGAATATGCCTTATAGAAAGAGATATATAAAATAGGAATATATTATGCATTTTGTACTTTTTATTTCAATAACTATAAAAAGGATAATCCTTATCATTCTTAATGTGTCATAAATTCTCCTTTTGGATAAGGCATTGAAATTTGTAGGGTTAATTTTTCCTTATGTGAGATGTTATTCCAATGCATTAAAGTGCAAAAATTCCATGTATTAATTAAAGAACTGTAAATGAGATAATAATAATGGTCTAAGAGAAGGATTAACATATGTATGCAATATAAACAAGACAGAAATAAAAAAATAAAAAGAGCATGGAAAGTCCCTTAAACAAGGGAAAGTAGTAAATGTTAAGAAGGAATAGAAGGAAAAGTTCAATAAAAAGAACTAGAAGTAAACAAAAAAATTTATTTTTATCTTTAAAAGAAAGCGGTAAATGACCGTAAATTGCATAGGAAGTAAACACATTAAATAGTAAAGAAATGTTATTAACAGTTGAACATTGAAGGCGTAATAATCAAACAAATATGAATGAACATAGTCACACACAGATATATGCATACATACATACCTACATACATACATATTGATGCATATATATATACACACACACACACATGCATAACCTCAAGTATGCATTTATGACGGGCATGAATTATTAAAATTAGCAAATAACTTAAGTGGTTTAGAATGACATAACCATTAGAGTTGGTTGGAATGCAACATCAGTAGTGTTACACAATAGAATTCTGCCCACCACAAGGAGCTACCAGCGATGTATATACAATATATGAATGTGGGGCATATCCAATTGTAGGACCCATGGAAATATATGCTAGTGTATTGGTGAAGGAATATTCCAGTATGGTCTACTTCAAGTTTTTAGTAGGGGTATTGCCTTGATTACGTTAGGCAATCAAAATGGGATGGTGAGTAAGGATCGATGCTATTTCAGTGTAGTGGTACCATATTAAAGGGTAGGAGCCGTTCAAAAGTTAAGAACATCATTGGTCCTGAATGGTCAACGGAAAGACAAGGGCTACACCTAACGGGCTACACCTCCTACTAGTGTAGGTCCCATTAGGACGTGCACTGCCACAGTGGTTTTCTAGGATTTTATTAGGGCAAGGAGAGATAACCTTTAAGGGAGTCTTTCAAAATAAATGGGTTTTCCGTGGAGCAAAGTCCATGATAGTCCAAGGAGATGTCCTCCATAGTCCATGGAGATGAGTCCATTATACTTGAAGGAGCTAAGTCCTCTATAGTTCATGGAGCTCAGTCTGCAACAAGACAAGTTGAAAATTCCCAAGGTGAGATAGAATATGACTAAGCTATATGAAGTCATTATTAGATATTGAATGAGTTCCTTAGTATGCACGGTGATGAGATGTGATACTGCGTAGACGATGGATCCTAACGGGGTGCTAGGTTAGGGATACCAGTAGGGATAGTATCTTTGTCTAAAGAGGGAATGTGGTGCCTATATATATATATATATATATATATATATATATATAAACACATATGTAGTTATGGTCCACTATGGGAAGATTCAGCATCAACTAGTCTTATATGTAAGATGTATCATTTACTCGCCACCAGAAAATTGTCCTGACCCTCTTCTCATTATAGCCAATAGGACAACTTTAAAGGGACACGTACTAGTGCAAGGTGGGAGCAGTAGAAGGAATTATTTTTTTAATGCTCAACACTGGTAAGGATGCTAGATATTGAAAGTTTCAATCTTAATCTATAACTATATGATTTATAGTACTTTACTTTTCCATTGTGAGTTATATTGATAGTGCTCTCATATGCATTTATTTTTTTCATCTGCAGGATACCAAACCAATTATCAATACTTTGTCAATTTGGGTTTTCGATTTAGCAAAATTCGACCCCACTGGAGTGTGGGTTATTGCCAAAGAGCTTATTAGATGCATTAAACCAAGCTGAAGATGGGTATCGCTTACCATCCGTAGACTTTTGGACAAAAAGAAAGGGTTAATAAGGTATTCTAAGATTTATTTAGAGCTTTTTCACTAGACCTTGGAGGGATATGGGAAGACCAGTTGCATTTAGTCAAATTTTCCTATAATAATAATAATTATCAAACTAGTATAGGAGTGGCACCTTTTGAAGCAGTATGTGGAAGACCACAAATATCGCCTACATGTTGGTTGGAGATAGGTGATAGATCGATACTTATTCCAGATTTGGAAAAAGAAGTAACTGAAAAGATTGAGTTAATCCGATGAAAGATAAAGGATACTCAATCCAGATAGAAAGTTACACAAATGGAAGGATAAGGACTTGAAATTATCAATTGGAGATTATGTTCCTGTTAAGTATCACAATGAAAAGTGTTATATGATTTATGAAGTTAGTAAATTTGGCACCAACATATGCTGGGTGTTACCAATACTACAGAGTATCGAAAAACTCACTTATCACATTGAACTGCCAAATACTTTGGCAGGAGTCCTAAATGTTTTCCATGTATCCCACCTAAGGAAATACGTGTATGATCTAGAGACATATATCAATCTAACAGTTTTGGAAAATTCCACAATAGATCCTAATAAGGCTATCATTAGGCGACATATGTGTACAGTGGATAGAGATGCGAAGGAGTTTTGATATAAGACGGTCAAGTTAGTAAAGGTCCAATGGAGCAGCAATGAACGAGAGTGTACTTTGGAAAATGAGAATTGGATTAGAAAGACTTATCCATGTTTATTATAATTTTGTGATCTATAATGTTTTATAGACTTTTGACTAGTAATTATTCTAGTACTGTTGATTTTTATGTGCTTGTGACACATGTTTGCATGGTTAATATGCTTGTTGTTTTCCTTACCAAATTTCGAGGATGAAATTCTTTAAGGAGGCAAGCCTATAACATTCCTAACTTTTGCTGCACCTTATTCTAGATATTTAATTAAGAAAATAAATAAATGATATGGGATAATATGAATATATAAATGGTGTGTATAATTGAAAAATAAATATATATTTCGAATTTCGAAGCTTAATTAGAGAATTGGTTTATAGGGAAAGAAATAAAAAAGGGACTTAATTGCATAGGTAGGAAATAAAGAAATAAAATAACACATAATCTAGTTCCTAACATATACTCTCTTTATCTTATATATTTCGGCCACTATTCATAAAACTAAGAAAACAAAACAAAACCACACAAAACTCCATTAAATTCATTCAACGAAGAAGAAGAAAAGGAAGAAAGCAAAGGGTAAAACAAGAAAAATTATCTTCACATAAAATCAATCTAAGGCAAAAAATATTTCCACCTCTTTATTGTAGTTATTTAGTTTCGGATGTGTAATGAACCCCAAAATGATTTATTGATTTTATCATGCATATGCTATTGATAGTCATTTGGATGTATCATGGTTCTCATTGAATATTTTTCTGTAACTTCTAATAGGGATTTTGGGGTAGAAACCGTGTTTCTTGTCTTCCAATAATTCAATTTTTTTTTTTAAATGTTTGGAATGATATTTTAGGGATGGGAGTTTTATTTCATAGTTTGGGATTTAGTATGAATTTACTATGAATTATTTAAGTGAGAAAAATGAATAATTTTGGATTTTAATTATTCAAAATATGGAAAATAATCACTTTGCTTTGAAATTTATACATTGAAAAGGATTAAATTCAAAATTTTAGTGGTTTTAAGGATTTTTGCTAAGTAAGTACGAATTGACATAAATTATTTTATGCAAGAGGGTTTTAATTGTAAAAAGGTAATAATGAAATAATTGTTAGAAAATTAATATTTTAGGAAAGATGGTAATGTTTCTCCTTTTTTGCACCAAATTTGTGAAAAGATTATGATAAACCAATGAAAGTTTGATAAAGAAATTGGTTTGGTAAATATTATGACTTTCAAAGGAAACAAATTAGTTTTGCAGATATTTATTGAAATTTCATTAATCAACTTGAGATAGTCCATAGTTATCAACATCTGAAAGCCATGTTTTGTCAACTTGTGATAGCTATCATGTTTATTAACATGTGATGGCTATCATTTTATCATACCCATTATTTTATAATTATGATAGCTACAGTCAAAATGCGATGGCTATAAAAGTTGACAAATTGCGACTGTTTTAAAATTTTCAGCCATTGGCAGCATCATTTTTTTCAACTTGCGATAACTACTATTTGTATCAACTTGCGGCAACTACCATTTTTATCAGGTTGCGATAGCTATTGCTTTATCAACTTGTGATAGCTATTTGTTTTCGACTTGCGATAGCTTTGGTTTTTCAACATGCGATGGCTTTGTTTTGGTTGATATGTGATATTATATTTATCAATATGTGATAGCCTAACATGCGATAACGTGAAGTTTTTAAAAGTGTGATAGCACATGTTTTTGGCATACAATGGTATAAGTTTTGAAACTTGATAGCTATATTTTTGACATGTAATGGCATGTGATTTTGGAAGCATGATAGCATATTTTTTGACACGTTAGTTTTTGACTCTATATTTAGGCTATGTTTTACATAAACAAAAATATATTTTTTTGCTGCAGGAAATTTGGACAACGTTTTCAAAAGTAGAAAAGAGATTATGCCCATTTTTAAAAGAGTTTTGTGATGGAAATTATTACCTAAGTGATGCAGCGCACCATGATAACTCGTTTGCTTTAAGTCGCTCGTTGGTCTTAAGTCGTTCGCTTGCCTTAAGTCGCCCGCGACATAACGAGAGAGATGATGTAGCGCAGGCAGAACAAATGCGACATAACGACTTAATTCGCTCAACCAACATAGGTCGCTTGGTCTTAAGTCGCTCGCTTGGTCTTAAGTCGCCCGCGACATACAAGTATGTCAATCGTATGCCAATCACTTATGCTGCATTTCCTTATGTCGCTAAGTCGCGGAATTCTTAAGCCGCTATGTCGCTAAGTCGCTTGAAGCTGTGCTACTATCTTAGGTCGCATATGTTATATAGCTAATTCCTTATGTCGTTCCCGAAGCTCATGACACTTAAGTCACTCCCGAAGCTGTCTATTTTCTTATGTCGTATGTGTATGTTGTTATGTCGTGTGTGTTGTAATGATAAGTCGTATATTGTTATGTCGCATATGTGCTGTTGCTGTTAAGTCGCGTATGTTGCTATGTCGTTATGTCATATTGTGTTCTACTGAGTCGCATATGAGGTTGTAACTTGTATTGTTGATATGTTGATGTATTATTAAGTCGTATGTTGTAACTCGTGTGATGTTGGGTCGTAACTTGTTAAGTCGCAGGTGTTAGGTCGTACGTCATGTGATGTATGTTAAGTCGGTCTGTGTGTGGTATTTTCCATAAATAGGGTTGTGTTGTCATTGTAAAGGGTTGATTTTGAATAAAATTTGTGTGTGAGCTTTTGCCACCATTGTTGAAGTTGAGTGTGATCTTCTTCTTCTTTCCTTCTTCGGGTTATTCGTGCGCGAATCAACGAAGTAGAAGCCAATTCTCGATATCACTTGCGAGTGATCAACGATTGAATTGTAGATCTTTCAACACGGTATCTTGTGAGATTAACGGGTTGGAGATAGCTAGATTCCGATATCATCACGATCAACGGAATTGAGCATTTATCATTCTATCAGTTTATACCGTCGCTTCAAATTGGTTTCAAAGCTTAACCGCTGCGTCAGTTTGGTATCAGAGCCAAGTAAGATCAAGGCCGGATTGGAGCCGAGTAAGATCAAGACCAGTTAAAACCGAGCGAGTTAAAGGAAGTTAGATCGGAGCCAAGTCAATCCAAAGCCAGTGAAGAGCCATATCAGATCCGAGCCAGTTCAGAGCCAAGTCGAGCCATATCAGAGTCAAGTCGAGCCAGATCAAAGTTAGATCAGAGACAGAAACGAGATTGTTTAATAATCATGCCTCCGAGACGTGCTAATTGCCATCAAAATGTTGAAGATTTGTATTGAAGACAAGAAGCTGAGCAGATGGAGCAGCGTATCAATGAAAAGTTCAATGAGGGTATTGAAAAGTTGGGGAAATTGATGAAAGACATGAATCACAATCAAAGGAGAACGTCACCAGTTTCGGACCAGAGTGGAAACAGGGTTTCACCATCAGTTTCGGGAGAAAGGAGAATGTCACCACAGTCTTATCGAGATAGGAGAGAATCATCAGTTTCAATGAGGCGAGAACACTATGAGTATCGAAATGAAAAGAGAAGAACGCAACGTGGGTTTGAGAATGAACGATATCATGATGTTGAAAGACAGGGTAGAAGGGACATGTATGGTCATAGAGATGTAGATGATCAAGATCGATATCGACATACATATGATTTTGAGGAGGATGGTTATGGAGGTAGTATTCATTATCGAAATCGAGGCTAAGTGCGGAATCAATATCTAGATTCAGAAAATGATCGTAAATGGGAGTCAGGTTTGAGAATGGAAATTCCAGAATTCAAAGGTGGTATGCAAGCAGAAGAATTTATTGATTGGTTGTCGAGTGTTGAAGAAATTCTGAAATTCAAAGGGGTGCCTGAGAATCGCAGAGTCCAACTAGTTGCTACAAGACTAAGGGGAAGAGCTATGGCTTGGTGGCAACAAATTAAACTAACTCGAGAGAGAATGGGAAAATCAAAAGTTGTCACTTGGGAGAAGATGAGAAAGATGATGAAAGAAACTTTCTTGCCGTACAATTATCAATCTATTATATATCAACGTTTGTAGAATTTGAGACAAGGGACGAAGACAGTGAATGACTATGCAGATGAATTCTATCAATTGATTGCAAGGAATGATATTATGGAGACAGAGGAACAGCTAACGACTAGATATATTGGAGGGTTACGAATACAAATTCAAAACATGGTGAATATGTTTAATCCAATGTCTGTTGCTGAAGCACATCAGAAAGCTCTATCTTGGGAGAAACAAGGGAGACAAGGAGGTGGTGTGTTTACAAATTCTAACAACCAGGATAAGGTTGCTAGTAGTAGTGCTAATGTTTCCAAAGCAGTCAGTAAACCAATTATCAATGAAGCCGCTAAAGCAAAGGTCAATAACAGTATCAAGTGCTATAATTGCCAGGAGTTGGGCCACAAAAGCAATGAATGTACAAAGCCAAAGAAGAGAGCATTAGTCGCAGAGGAATGTGAGTATGAGGATGTGGAAGCTGAAATTGATTATACTCAACCATCGAAGTTTGATGAAGATGAAGAAGTTGTGTCAGGAGACGAAGGGTGTAATTTGATGATAAGGAGGTTTTGTTTAGTGCCAAAGCATGAGAATGATTCTAGTTGGCTGAGAAGTAATATCTTTCAGTCTACATGTACTATCTTGGGAAAGGTTTGTCGATTTATTATTGATGCGGGAAGTTGTGACAACATTATTTCTGAAAAAGCCGTCACGAAGTTAGGGTTGAAGACTGAAAAACACTCTAGACCTTATAAACTAGCATGGCTAAAGAAAGGTGGAGAAGTGACAGCGGGAAGACGAGCTTTTGTTACATTTTCTATTGGGAAGAAGTACAAAGATGATATATGGTGTGATGTTGTCGATATGGATGTGTGTCACTTACTATTGGGAAGACCATGGCAATATGATAGAGCTGTACCACATAATGGTCGCACCAACAGCTACAGTTTCATGTTCGAAGGTACTCAAATTACCTTAATTCCTAAGAAGCGTGAACAAAGTGAAAGCAAATCAGAGAAGAAAGTGTAATCAACTAGCCTATTATCTACGAGGGAATTTGTTGAAGAAGTGAAAGATAGTGCTAAAATGTTTATGTTGATTGGGTATGAAACAAGTGAAGATCGTGAAGTTCCTGCGGAGGTTAGACCGGTGTTAAATGAATTTGAAGATGTCTTTCCTGTGGAATTACCCAAGGAATTACCGCCATTGAGGGATATACAACATCAAATTGATCTAGTGCCAGGTGCTGTTTTACCGCATAGGCCATATTATCGTATAAGTCCAAAAGAGCATGAAGAGTTGAGGAGACAGGTTGAGGAATTGCTTGAGCAAGGGCGTGTTCAGGAGAGTCTCAGTCCTTGTGCTGTACCAGCTCTGTTAGTACCGAAGAAAGATGGTTCATGGAGAATGTGTATCGACAACAGGGCACTCAACAAAATAACGATCAGATACAGATTTCCTATGCCAAGACTTGATGATCTATTGGATCAACTTAGCGGGTCTGTAATTTTTTCGAAGATCGATCTTAAGAGTGGTTATCATCAGATTCGCATAAGACCAGGTGATGAATGGAAGACAGCATTCAAGACTCGGGAAGGATTATATGAATGTCTGGTCATGCCATTTGGTCTATCTAATGCACCAAGTACATTTATAAGGGTGATGAATCAAATTTTCAGACCTTGCATCGGGAAGTTTGTTGTAGTCTACTTTGATGATATCTTGATATATAGTGCTAGCATGGAGGAGCACATTCAACACTTGCGAAAGGTGTTAACTATTCTTCGTCAAGAACAATTCTATGCAGCGACGAAGAAATGCGTGTTCATGAGGCCAAGTGTTTTTTTCTAGGATATATCGTGTCTAAGGAAGGGATACAAGTGGACCAGAATAAAGTAGCCACAATCAGAAATTGGCCACAGCCCAAACTATAACAGAAGTCAGAAGTTTCCATGGGTTAGATTCATTTTATCGAAGATTTATACCGCACTTTAGTAGTGTAATGGCCTCTGTTACTGATTGTATGAAGGGAAAGAAGTTTTCAGGGATGAAAGAGGCAGGATATGCTTTTGAGAAAATTAAGGAACTTTTAACCTCAGCACCGATTATAGTGTTGCCAGATTTTCAGTTACTATTTGAGTTACATACGAATGCATCGAAAGTTGGAATTGGAGGAGTGTTGAGCCAGAAGGGACGTCCAATTGCCTATTTCAGTGAAAAACTTTCGGGAGCAAAGATGAGATACAGTACTTATGGTGTGGAGTTTTATGCTATTGTGCAGGCTGTAAAGCATTATAGACATTACTTGTTCCACAAAGAATTTGTTTTGTATACGGACCATGAAGCGTTGAAACATTTACAAGGGCAGAATAAAATAGCTGCTAGGCAAGCATCGTGGATAGCTTATTTGCAACAATTAACATTTGTCATAAAGCACAAGTCTGGAGTAACTAATCGCGTTGCCGATGCACTGAGCCGGATGGAGAATTTACTAACGACCATGCGAGTAGAGGTGATGGGTTTTGACTTACTTCCAGATTTGCTTACTTCAGATTCATATTTTTCCGGAATCCTAGGCAAAGTCAAGCAAGGAAGCAAGGATGGATATATGCTGGTTGAAGGTTCTCTATTCAAAGGAAATCAGTTGTGTATTCCAGATTATAGTTTACGAATGAAGATCATTAAAAAATTACATGAAGAAGGGCACGTGGGTCACGACCGTACTATGCAGTTGATCTCAAAGTCTTATTTTTGGCCGTTAATGAGGAAGGAGGTTGAAAATTTTGTTCAAAGGTGCCATATTTGTCCAGTTTCAAAGGGGACCGCGACAAATGCAGGTTTATATATGCCGTTGCCTATATCTACTAAACCATGGGTGGATGTTAGTATAGACTTTATATTGGGTTTGCCGAGGATGCAACGTGGCAATGATTCTATCTATGTGGTGGTTGATCGGTTTTCAAAAATGTTACATTTTATTGCATGCAAGAAGATGGCAGATGCAGTTAATGTCGCACAGTTATACTTCAGTGAGATTTATCGACTTCACGGGTTGCCTGAATCTATTGTATCGGATAGACACTTGTTTTCTGAGTCATTTTTGGATGAGTCTATGGAGAATGGTCGGGACAAAGCTAAAATTTAGTAGTGCTTATCGTCCACAGACGGATGGACAGACAAAAGTTGTGAATAGATCCCTAGGTAATCTACTGAGATGCCTCGTGAATGATAATTTGAAGAGTTGGAATTCCAAGCTATGTCAAGCTGAGTTTACACACAACCATGCAGTTAATCGTAGCACTGGGTTTAGTCCATTCCAGGTCGTTTACTTGACAATTCCTAAAGGACCATTGGATTTATCTACAGTACCATAGCAGAAAGGAGTGATCAAGCAAGCTAGTGATCTTGTGAATGAATTGCAAGTATGCCACAAAGTTGTGCAGGAACGATTGCTTAAGGCGAATGAGAAATATAAGCAATCCGTAGATATTAAACGACGAAATGTTGAATTCAAAGAAGGAGATTTTGTATATGCGGTATTGACTAAGGATCGATTTCCTATTGGTGCTTACAACAAGCTAGCTGCTAGAAAAATTGGTCCTTTGGAAGTCGTAAAGAAGATTAATGAGAATGCTTATCAGTTAAGATTGCCGGATCATATCCATACTGCTGACGTTTTCAACTTCAAACACTTGATTCCATATTTTGAATATAAGTATGTCGAAGAAGAGGAAAATGTAAATTCGGGGACGAATACTTTTCAACTAGGGGAGGATGATGCAGTGCACCATGATAACTCGTTTGCTTTAAGTCGCTCATTGGTCTTAAGTCATTCGCTTTCCTTAAGTCACCCACGACATAACGATAGAGATGATGCAGCGCAGGCAGAACAAATCCGACATAACGACTTAAGTCGCTCAACCAACATAGGTCGCTTAGTTTTAAGTCGCTCACTTGGTCTTAAGTCGCCTGCGACATAACGAGTATGTCAATCATATGCCAATCACTTATGCCGCATTTCCTTATGTCGCCAAGTCACTGAATTCTTAAGCCGCTAAGTCGCCTTAAGCTGTGCTACTATCTTAGGTCGCACATGTTATGTCGCTAATTCCTTATGTCGTTCCCGAAGCTCGTGACACTTAAGTCACTCCTGAAGCTGTCTATTTTCTTAAGTCGTATGTGTATGTTGTTATGTCGTGTGTGTTGTAATGATAAGTCGTATATTGTTATGTCGCATATGTGTTGTTGCTGTTAAGTCGCGTATGTTGCCATGTCGTTATGTCGTTATGTCATATTGTGTTGTACTGAGTCGCATATGAGGTTGTAACTTGTATTGTTTATATGTTGATGTATTGTTAAGTCGTATGTTGTAACTTGTGTGATGTTGGGTCGTAACTTGTTAAGTCGCAGGTGTTAGGTCGTAGGTCGTGTGATGTATGTTAAGTCGTCTGTGTGTTGTATTTTCTATAAATAGGGTTGTGTTGTCATTGTAAAGGGGGTTGATTTATATAAAATTTGTGTGTGAGCTTTTTCCACCATTGTTGAAGTTGAGTGTGATCTCCTTCTTCTTTCCTTCTTCGGGTTATTCGTGCGCGAATCAACAAAGTAGAAGCCAATTCTCGGTATCACTTGCGAGTGATCAACGATCGAATTGTAGATCTTTCAACACGGTATCTTGCGAGATCAACGGATTGGAGATAACTAGATTCCAGTATCATCACGATCAACGGAATTGAGCATTTATCATTCTATCAGTTTATACCGCTGCGTCAAATTGGTATCAAAGCTTAACCACTGCGTCAGTTTGGGATCAGAGCCATGTAAGATCAAGGACGGAGTGGAGCCGAGTAAGATCAAGACCAGTTAAAACCGAGCGAGTTAAAGGAAGTTAGATCGGAGCCAAGTCAATCCAAGGCCAGTGCAGAGCCATATCAGATACGAGCCAGTTCAGAGCCAAGTAGAGCTATATCAAAGTCAAGTCGAGCCAGATCAAAGTAAGATCAGAGACAGAAACGAGATTGTTTAATAATCATTCCTCCGAGACGTGCTAATCGCCATCAAAATGTTGAAGATTTGTATCGAAGACAAGAAGCTGAGCAGATGGAGCAGCGTATTAATGAAAAGTTCAATGAGGGTATTGAAAAGTTGGAGAAATTGATGAAAGACACGAATCACAATCAAAGGAGAACGTCACCAGTTTCGGACCAGAGTGGAAACAGGGTTTCACCATCAGTTTCGGGAGAAAGGAGAATGTCACCATAGTCTTATCGAGATAGGAGAGAATCATCAGTTTCAATGAGGCGAGAACACTATGAGTATCGAAATGAAGAGAGAAGAACTCAACGTGGGTTTGAGAATGAACCATATCGTGATGTTGAAAGACAGGGTAGAAGGGACATGTATGGTCATAGAGATGTAGATGGTCAGGATCGATATCGACATACATATGATTTTGAGGAGGATGGTTATGGAGGTAGTATTCATTATCGAAATCGAGGCCAAGTGCGGAATCAATATCTAGATTCAGAAAATGATCGTAAATGGGAGTCAGGTATGAGAATGGAAATTCCAGAATTCAAAGGTGGTATGCAAGCAGAAAATTTATTGATTGGTTGTCGAGTGTTGAAGAAATTTTGAAATTCAAAGAGGTGCCTGAGAATCGCAAAGTCCAACTAGTTGCTACAAGACTAAGGGGAAGAGCTATGGCTTGGTGGCAACAAACTAAACTAATTCGGGAGAGAATGGGAAAATCAAAAGTTGTCACTTGGGAGAAGATGAGAAAGATGATGAAAGCAAATTTCTTGCCGTACAATTATCAATCTCTTATGTATCAACGTTTGCAAAATTTGAGACAAGGGACGAAGACAGTGAATGACTATGCAGATGAATTCTATCAATTGATTGCAAGGAATGATATTATGGAGACAGAGGAACAGCTAACGGCTAGATATATTAGAGGGTTACGAATGCAAATTCAAGACATGGTGAATATGTTTAATCCAATGTCTGTTGCTGACGCACATCAGAGCATAGGTTTACAACAACTAATCTTATTTTGCAAATTCTATCACTTGTTTTGTTGATGTTAGTGATACAACAACTAATCTTATTTTGCCATTGGGAAATAATGTTAAGCATGAATAAACGTCAATAGTATTTATTTTCAAGCCTAAAAAAGGGCATGTTACAACTTACTATCGGAGCATAGGTTTACAAAGAACTTAAAAAGATTTTGAAAACATAACCCAACTGCGTTAGAAAGAATAAAGATTTGGAATGGGATAGTGCTATAACAACTTTAATTATTATTTGATATATATAAGTGCACATATATCTATCTATACTCTCCCCTCTGTGTTTGACCATTCTTCTGTATCCTATGAAGACTCGTAAGAAAATTACGAGAAATTGGTACTAAACGAGGAAGACTACACTCGGAAGGTAGAAGCACCATGACTAATGGAAATGTTCGGCCTAATACTAGGAGTGCTGACTAAACTACCAACTCTAATGAAAATTCTAATGCTAATATCAGTGCTGGAGCCACACCAGTTGATATGGGGACGATGGATCGTTTCTTTATCAATATGATGCAAGCTGGAGCAAGGATTGGGCTGATCGGAGGTAATTTTGGTAACACCAAAGCTATTGCATCAGAAGTGGACGTCCGTAACAACTATGCTGCATTAAGTCAGGTTTGCTAGTGAGGAGGAAAACTATTCTTAGGAATGGAGAATTCCATCAAAGTGGAGGATTGGCTTCTTTCGAGTGAAAGGATTTTTGTTGACCTAGGTTTGTATGATGACCAAAAAGGGTGTTGATATTGAGGTAGTTGAAAGGACCCGTTCTCTACTGATGGAATAATGTTACCATAGGTTACCAAAGGAGGAGTAAAATTGGGCTGACTTCAAAAAAAGATTTGAGGAGAAGTTTCTGCCTAAAGCAGCTACGTCAACTTTGTTTAGAAATTTTTTAGAGTTAGAGCAAGGTGAAATGATAGTTATGGAAGATTTTACAAAGTTTGATGCATTCTTAGGGCATAGATAAGCCATCATCAATATTTTTCTTTAGAAAAATGAGAAATTCAAATGTGCACTGAAGTCGAAGATTCTAGGGAAACCATGTCATATATTTAAGATTTGTTTAATGTCGTATTGGACATCGCTCTAAGAACTGAGGATTTTTTTTCATCTATTGGGATGAATAAGTCAGTGGAGAGCATGGGTTTTCAATTCAAGAAGAGAAAGTTCTTTGATAATAAGGGAGCTCAGAAGAATGGAGCTTCCAAGAAGAGAAAGTCCAAAGTAGTTTGTTATAACTGTGACAAAAATGGGCAGTTTGCAAATCAGTATCGCTCTGGAGATAGCAAGAAAGTTGCTGATAAGAAGGGAGTAAAATGCTTTAATTGTGATAAGATAGAGCATTTCAAAAGGAAGCAACCTGAGCAGGTCAAAGCTGAAAGAGTAAAGTCTTTTTTTTAGAACATATAGTTTCTAGACCATCGATAGAGGAGATGGGAAAGGCGGTGTTAGGAGTTACACGTCTTATCCATAACATTCTTGTTATTGTGCTGTGCAATACAGGAGCATCATATTCTATTATCCCCAAATTTTTAGTATATAAGTTAAACCTTGAACCGATGTATCTTATTACTAATCCAAAGGTTGCAAATCAGATATAGGAACATTATGTTATTCTATCTCTAAATCTCATACCTAGAGCTGAATCCATAAGTAGACCACCTTGCAAAATGACATCTATCGAAATGAAAGAATTAAAGGCGCAGCTAATGGATTTGGAAGGGAAATATATTAGACCAATAATTTCTCCTTGGGAGCTACAATAGTGTTTGTGAAGAAAGAGAACGGGTCATTAATGATGTATTAATTGTAGAAAGCCAAATGAGAGGGTGAAAAAGAATCGGTACCCTTTTCCTGGAATAGATAATTTGTTTGATTAATTGAGTTGAGGCCAAGGTGTTCTCACAGTTAGACTTAACAATGGATTTCCATCAATTGAGAATTGTGGAGAAAAGTGTAGCGTTAATGGCATTTCGAACAAGATATGGTTCATATAAATGGTTAGTCATGCCTTTGGGCTGACCCATGCGTCCACTTTCATTGTGGACTTAATGAATCCAATTTTCGAGATCATTTGGATATATTCGTGTTGGTATTTATTGATGACATTTTGATGTACACTAAGAATGGATGAGGTCGTGAAGTTTATCTCTGAATAGCGACAAATACACTAAGGCAGCATCGGCTAAAGGTGAAGTTTTCAAAATTTCATTTCTAGGAAAAAGAATGAATTTTCCTAGACATGTAGTTTCAGTGAATGGATTTACTGTGGATCCATCGAAGAGCAAAGATATAAATAGTTGGAAAAAAACCGACACTATTACTAAGATTGAAGAATCTTGGGGTTGGACAGTTATTACCAAAGATTTATTTAAGATTTCTCCCGCATAGTTCGATGACTAAGCTAACAAGGAAGGATACAAAGTTTGTTTTGATCGATAAATGTGAAGAAGTATTTCAGAAGCTAAAGCATTTATTAAACAAGGGACTCATGTTAGTTATTCTGAATGGGAATAAAGATTTAGTGGTAATATTAATGCATATGGAACAAGATTAGGAGACAAGTTGATGCAGAGAGGCAGAGTCATTGCCTTTGCTTTCAATATCTTCGACCGCATAAAGCTAGAAGTTCTACTCCTGATTTGGAATTGGTGGCACTGATCTTTGCATTGAAGCTGTGGAGACACTACTTTTTGGGAGAAAATTCGAGTTGTTTACAAATCACAAGTCTTTAAAATATTTTTCCTCTTGGAAGGAGCTGAATATGAGACAACAAAAATGGCTAGAGTTTTTGGCGGCGTATGACTTTAAAATTGAGTATACTCAAGGGGAAGAAATATTGTTTATCATGCACTTAGTATATTACACCAGAATGCAGTATTGGCAATGTTATCTGGATAATGATTTAGAGGAATTAGCTTCTTGTGAAGTTAGAATGAGGTCGACGGCCAGTTCTAGTTAGAGTACTAGTAGTGGGAAGTGAGACTGATGATTTGAAAATTAGCAGATCGGATAAAGGGACGAGTAGTGGGAATGAGACTGATGATTTGAAATTTTCTATACTTGACCTAAGAATCTTGTTAAGAAAGAAGGGATGGTTGTGTGTTTCGAATGTGGATAATTTGAGAAAAGAAGTTCTAACAGAATGTCATCGATCAAAGTTTACTATTTATATTGGATGCACTGAGATATGCAGAGGAGTTTCTTCTGTTAAGAAATAAAGAGAGGTGTAGGCTTATGGATGAAGTAATGCATTGGCTAATAAGTAAAATCCGAGCATCAAAACCTAAGTGGATTACTTTAACCATTAGAAGTTCCACTATGGAAACGAGATTCTATATATATATATATATATATATATGTATGTATGTATATATATATATATGGATTTAATTAATGGGTTACCAAGGTCGAATAGCGCAAATGAATATACTTGGGTCGTAATTGATATACTGGCAAAGAGTGCACACTTTATTAACTACCCATGTTTTTCAATAATTAAAAACATTAAATTAAATAAAATTTGGGTATTTAATATTGTCCGAAAATTAAACTTATGATTTATTTATGGGAAAACTATGATTTAATAATGTTGTATTAGAAAGAGAAATTATATGTAATTCATTAAAATTAGTTAATATAGAATATGAAATCAGTAATGCGGTAAGCAATTATAATCTTGGTTGTAAAAAATAAATTTATAATTATGATTGCAATATTTAAAAGTAACAATTTGTATATTTATCCTCTAAATTTAATATGTTAAATTAATTTGGAAATCAGTATGAATTAATATAATTAAATTTGCGTTAATATGAGCTAAGATGATAATTGGAGAATAAAAATGCATTAAAAAGTGAACTAGTATCAAATGAATTCATATTGGTATTGGATGATTGAACAATAAGACGTAAATTAAAATAAATGAATTTATTAGAATATACAATTTTAACTAATGAATTTATCGCAATTGCTATTGAATGCTGCAATTGGTGCAATATTTAATATTGGGTTTGACATATAAATTTATTTTAAAAGTTATAAATTTACATGAAATCGAGAATGATAAATTTGTTAATTTTTAAATTTGAATTTAAAAGGTGATTGATGAATTTAGTAATAATTTATTTAATTAACATGAGAATAGCCATTTTGGCCACTTTCTAGGATTTCGACGAAACCAGTTTCATCAGATCCGTAACATTGAATTATTGTAGGATTTCAAATTCCGTAGCGATCGAACTTATTATTCAATCATGCGGGCTCGAAACGCGTAAAAATCAATTTAATGATTTCAATTTAAAATAACTGATTTTAAAAGCTAACTTCTGTATACAATGGAATCGGGACTTGAAACAAGTTCCATTGATTTTGAAAATATCAAAAAACGTGTATTTTGATATATGGGATGACCTATTTTCGTTTCAGGAATGAAACAGGCTTTTCGGTTCATTGTTATCATTTCAACCCAATTCGATATGTCCATTCATTTCTTATCTATCCCTCTAGGTATAAATAGATTTTGCTAACCCTAGCAGCCTCTTTATATCTTATTCCTGTACGTACTGAAAATTTCTATTCTTTCCTTCCTTCTCAATGGTTGAAACCTAATTCCCAATTTCAAATTCAATTTCAAAAATTTAATTCTCCAAACTATGTCATATTATATATCGTTAGAAAGCTCCCGACGAGCGCAATCCACTGTTGTAGTTTTTTTCGATTTAAGTCATTGTTTGGCAAGAAATCATTGATCTTTTTCAACCGTCTATATTAGGGTTTGTCGTTTAACAGTGGATCTTTATCCTTGTGACGATCAGGAGGTACTGGCTTGTTGAGGTAGGCAAGCAGCTCGCACCTATAAGGTTCCTTTGATTTCTTAGTCACTTGGACCTCCAGAAATATGCATGTTATCATGGCGGCGAGGGGTTTCAAGGCACCGTGGTTGGTCATGTGATTATGAACGGAGGCGGCTTGAGACGAGGATGTCATTGGCGAGAGTGGATCTGGGTGGAAGTGCGTGGTTTGGTGGTCAAATTTGAATGAACAGTGATGGCTTCAACCTGGATGTGTGCACAAGATGATGGGTAAGGTTTCCCTATTTTGGCTGTGCATGTGGTAAAGTTTAATTTTTCATATTTCAATTTATTTAAATTCAAATTTTTTTACCGTCTAACGATCATACCTTTTACATATGAGCTCAGATTCATGTGCGGTTTTCTCTGTTGTGATTGTATCGAAATTCCTGACAATATAAGATTGGTTTTGCGAAATTCTAAGACTGTTCAATTTTGGGCCTTTTTTGGAATTTAAATCGACGACAAATCAAAGGTGAGTGTTTTCACCCACTAACAACTACTAAATCATCTTATGCTAGTTAAATTAAATTTATGATGCAATTAGAAGTTGATTGATTACTGTTTGGTATATTTAAATTGTCATTCCAGTTAAATCTGAATTTTTTGAATTTAATTTCCATTTAATTTAATATTGAATTTAAATTGTCAATTAAATATCTGATAATGATAACCAGTTTATTATTATGAGTTACTGGCTGATTTGAATGATGATTGTGATGGATGCTTGATTATTGACATTTTGGATGATTGGATATCGTATTTATTTGGTATGTTGTTATCACACTGCATGTTCCTTTAGTCATTGTTAAGAAAATCACAATGGGTTGAAATGATACATACCCAAATGATCTGATAGATTAGGGAAAAATCATTATGGGTTGGAATGATAGACTCGAGCTATTTTATGGATTTTTAATTTTAATTTGGTATTTCGAATTGAAATGATATATACCCATAAAATTAAATTATTGTAGGTTGAAATAACATATATCCGTATTACTTGACCATAGGGTAGAAAATTATAGACGGACATCGGATTGGTTAAATTAAATGATTTTTAATCATTAAATTTTTGAATCCAGTTAATTGATATTTTGAAATAAAATTTGTTTATATGAACTGAATTATTTTCAAAAAAAATCTAAGCTTTGAATTGTTGAAATTGAAATTAGTTTAAATGAATTCTTTAAAGAATTCAAAATGAATTTTAAAGTTTAATTTTTGAAATACAAATGAAATTTATCACAACTGGATTATTAGAAACATTTGAATATTTAAACTTTGAAATCTACTGAATTTGAGGTGGTTTAAATTTGTAGTTCAAACATGGATTTGAAATCGATATAAATTGAAATGGTTTTAATGAGATTTTGAATTGAAAGATAAAAATAGAGTTTTGTTGATTTAAAATCTAGATATGGTCCACATTTAGTGAAACGGAAGGAACAGTTTGATTTTATATTATTTTCAAGTTAATTATTTTAATACAAACTCTTTAAAAATCTATTATTTTAAAATTTAGATTATAGAATTTAAAAACTATTTAGTATATAAACCATTTCCAATAACCAAACCATTTTGTATTAAACTATTTTAACTGTTTAAAATCCTTAAACTATTCAAACTATTAAAACTAATTTAACTATTAAAACAATATAAAACTATTTTTAAACTATAAAACTATTTTTAAATTACTATTAAACGATTAAAGAATTTTAAACTATTAAATTATTTTAAACTATTATACTATTTTAAACTATTTTTAAATAATTAAACTATTTTTAAACTATTAAGACTATTTTAAACAATTAAACTATTTTTTACTATTTTAAACTAAATTAACTGTTTGTGATTATCCAAAATATTTTCTAAAAATTTCAAACGGTGTAAGGTTTAATTGTTTATACTTAAATCCTTGATTTAAAAGCGAATATGGTTAAATGATGTCATTACCTATGTTGGAATTTAAATGATATTTTTCTAGTGAAATGATATATTTTGAGAAAATATGGTGATTTTGAAATAAGGGATATTTCGAATTGAATGTGATTTTGAAAGTGATATGGTTTTGAAGTAAATATGATAATCTGATATCAAATATGAATCGGTTTTGGAAATTTAAAAGAGCCAACCAGCATGAAATAAGCATTTGGTTGTTAAGGAGATCGGGAACGAATATTGTCATACTCTCTACCATTACCGAAAACCATTTTAACAACTGTGCATGTAGTGGAGAATCTAGAACAAAGTAAGATTGTTTGGCGAATGCACTGTATGTGGTATAAACGCAGCCCTGACCCCTCGGGTCAATTTGATATGACTAAAATTGGAGCTATATCTAGGCCAAGTGAGGTCATACCTTCGTAGACATGCTTCTTCGATGCCATATTTATTACTTTGTGATTGATTTGGTGGCCATCCTCAATTTGATTATGGGTGTTTGTTCCAAGATGGGCGGTAGTAGATGCTATGCGTTATCAGCAGCCTGATTTTGCAAATGATAGAATCCAACCCTGGCATTGCCTCGTGTGCCTTGTCATATGCCTTATCAATCCCCCTACGAGTTTGGTTTTGTGTCATACACTATGAGTGCCCTCTGATGTCCCTCCAGTTTATGGAGGAATTATGGTACTGTATAGACTACGACATTTATAAAAATGTGTTAAGTGGGATATGAGTAGCGGCTTAATGCTATTTTAGTAATTTACTTTACTGTAGACATATTATAATAGCGTATATTACTACATAGTAAATAGTTTAGCAGATCCTTAGGAGATGGTAATCTTGAACATCTCTTAAGTTATTGCATGGACATTATACAATAAATAGGAGATGTAAAATCCCGTAAACATCACTGAAGCCGTTAAACTCATATTTATTTTATTTTGATTTAGCTTACATAATATCTTATAGTTCTGACTCGAGTGTTTTGTCTTTTCATTACGCTCGGGTCATTCTGAGCTTTTCAGTGCATTAAAGACTGTTTTTCTGGAGGACAAAGACGAAGATTTAGTATATTATTCTATTTATTATATTTATCCCACTACATCATGTTGTTATGCTGCATTATTTATTTATTCCTGTTGTATGTGACGACCCAGAATTTTTGGCATTATAATTTGAAATTTTAAATGTTTGGAAGATAGTTTAACTTGAATTTCAAAATTTACTATGAATTTGGCAATTTAATTATTGGATTTAATTTATTGAAGTTGGATAAAAATTTGAATCTTCAGTTTTAAGCTGATTAAAAATATTTTAAAGGCTTGGAAAATTTATATTGATAATACTGAAGATAATGGAAGCTTCAGAATTGGATTTGGAAATGTTTTGTTCAGTTTTAAAATATATCATTCAGATCGACCTTTAAAAATAGCTTTTCGAGGCACGGTCTCCGCATTCGACGGAACCAGTTCCATTCGATGCGTAATAGTTAGTTATTATCGGATTTCAATTTTCGTAACAATCAGAGTTTTCGTTTAACTCTGGCGGCTCAAAAACGCATACAAACTATCTTAATCGATTTAATTTGAAATTGATCGTTTACTTCTGTAACTTGCGCATATGATCAAATTAGCCTCCGAGATACTTTCTATTGGGTTCGAAATAGGGTTATAACATTAGAAACGCTAGGCGGCATGCCTCGATAGGAGTTTGGGATTTCGAGTTAGGTTATACAAGATATTTTGAGTATAAAATTATAAAAAAATCAATTAGAAAAGTCAACTCAATCTATCGTATACCTGAAGCCACCTTCTCCTTTATATTTTAACTCGTGAATCCCTTCCTTCAGTTAGAAAAAAAAATCAAATTTATGGCCAAAGTTAATTCATTCAGAAGCGAACGCAGTGGCTTCTGAAAATCTATGGCCGCAAAATAAAAAAAATGATCGAACGATTCATTCATTCGTGAATCAAAGCTTTTCCCTCTTCATGAATTCTTCAACAAAAATTCAATTTTTGAATTCGACGAAGAATAAAAAGAAAAGGCAAAATCGTAGTCGATTTGGATAGAGGGGGAAATCGCGGTCGGCATTCGCGAGCCGACGCGATGTCTCGCAAGCACGTGAGAATGGCGACAGGGCAGGGTTCGATGGCGAATGCGATGCAATCGACGATTGGTTAGTGTCAATTCGCGATAGCGATTCGCGCGTGGGAACCAAAGGTCATGACTTCCTATAACGATGGCAACGAGGCGATCTCGATTTTGGCAGGGGCGACTAGGGTTTGGACATTGCACGTATCACGAGAAGCATTGATGCTCGAGCGCATGCAGGCGTGACAACAAGATGGACGAAGTCGAGCTCGAGGCAATAAGTGGCGTGCGCGCGCGAGCTTCATTTGGAGGTTGCAATTGAAGTATAGCGATGGTCGGCAAGATTTTGGGGAGCGATCGTGTTGATATTTTTCTTGTTCCAGCATGGTGATTTCGCTATAAGGTAAGATAATTTACCTTAATTAGAATTTACATAGATAAAAAAAGTTAGTTTAAAATTTAATCCATTTAATATTCGATTAAGGGAATTAATTCGTTTAAATGGTTCATTGAATTATTGTCATTAAAAATAATTTATTAAAGGAAATTATTTTTAAATTTAATTTTTAAATTAAAGGAGAAATGGGTTTAAATAAAACTATCAGTTAATTAGACTATCAAAACAATAATTGATTATTCCATTGGTTTGAATATTAATGAAAATATATGATTGTTATACAAGGTCTAAGAATCGTAGAGGATCAAGCCGGATTTGAAATGGGTTGCATGCGTAAGCAAAGGTGAGATCTTCTCACTCAATCAATATTGTTCTGAGTGAAATTTTGAATAGTTAAATTTAAAATTTTTGATTGTGTGCTTGGATGATTGAATCATAATAATTATTCACTGGGTGATATTATGTATATAGTAGTATATAGTATATATTGGATGATTGATTTCCCGCATTATATAGCGGATGAGACCATATGTGCCGCATATATTTTATAAATCTCATATACTGCGATATTCTATCTCGATATAGTGATTCTGTTTAAAGATATTTATTTATCTATTATATTTGTTCCGCTGTGAAATGTTAGATTCTGTTATTGATGTTGTTTTCTTTTCTTCTTCTACCTCTTTCTTCTTAAACCCTAATGATTTGATTTTTCTGGCATTCAATTGATCGGCATTCGATATAGTGGACGTATCGATGTCGACTTTCGGAAGTCGAAAAAATGGGACTATTACAAGTGGTATCAGAGCATTTGGTTAAGCGACAACCTTGGCTCTGTTGGGTGTTACTCATTAGAGATAGAGTCAGCAGTACTCTAGAATGAGTTGACTGCATTAATAGATATGAGCGCGTATTTGTTAGTGAATATAAAATTATTTTACATTGTGATGATTGGCTTGTTGAGTGGTATATGGATTCTGGTCAATACGATTAATTAACGTTATTGATAGGGATCTCTAAACACTGGTACAGAACAAATTCGACACGATATCGTTTTAAAATAGAGTAAATGAAATAATTTTATCTAAACTATTTTCGTATATAGAAAAATAAATTTTATGTGAATTATTATAATATATGGTCGCTTGGTTGCCAGGAAGCGATAATATTAAATTATTATCATCGTTGTATGAGGAATTGAAATCAAAAACCAAAAGCTAGGAAAATAAAAATCCAAATGGGGTTTGTAAATGTAAATTGTAAATGAGATTTGTAATTTGAAATAGAATTCCAAAGAAATATTTGGAAATGTTCTTGAAAATATTTGAAATTCGGGAAGTTTGGAAATTAAATTCCTTTTGGGATTGGAGATAGTTTTCAAAGGTTTTGGAAAAAATGTTTGAAGGGATGAAAGGCTCTAAACTCTTTTCGGTCGTTGGAAAATAACTTCGGTGATGACTGCAGCATCATCGATGTTCATTTTCGAGTTTCCAAAAGAGGAATTGCTGCCCAATTATTTAAAATTTAAACTGTTTGGAAAAAATGGGTTTGGATTTGGAAATTCAAAAGTAAATTTGAATTGATTTCAAAAATGATTTTTGAAAGTTTAAAAAGACGCTGTAATCTTATAAAAATTGTTATGGAATAATAAGTTTGAAAACTTAGGAAATTCAGATTTAAACTGAAATTAGCTTGAGTTAATTTAGATAAAGGTGAATTTGAGAAGTCTTATAGACTAAATGATTGAAATAAAATGTATTAAGATGGAAAATAAAATTGTGAATGAATGAATAAATTTACAAATGCGAGTAAGTGAATTGAATGTTGAAATTCATTTCGAATTTGTAAGTAAATAAAACTGGAATTGGAATTGAGATTGATTTGTAAAGCAAAGTATTAAAATAAAATTAGTAAGCGAAATTAACTAAAGAAATGGCCAAATGGATAAGGTTTAAAATGAATTGAATACAATATTTTTTAAATAAAAGTAAATGGAATTCATAGAATTGGAAATCCAATTTAATATAAGTGATTATAAACCAAAGTGATGAATTAAAAATAAAAGTGTGAAATTCTTAAGTAAATTTTGTATTGGGAGTATACCAGGTTAATCATTAAGTGAAGGTTAAATTGGAAATCATGAAATGGTAATAGTGAATTGAAAATAAATTTTTGGGAATGAACAAAAGAATAAAAACTAGAATTGAAAACTAAATATTGAAAACTAGTTTGAATTGTGTGAAATAAAATGAAGTGGTAAAATTAGTTCGAAGTGAACTAAAGATAATAAAGGTGAAATAAAGAAATGGTTTGAGGTAAAATGAATTGGAACTTGCAATGAATTAGTAAATGAAACTAATTTAAAATAGCGCAGTTGTGAATAAAAGATAATTGATAAAATTCAATATTCAGAGGGTAAATTGGATCCAAATAGAATTGAAATTGTAAATTGAATTCAAATAAAATTGGAAATGTAAGATTGAATGAAAATGAATAAATAACTTCAATAGTGAAGTAAAAATGGTATAAGAAGTATATATTGAAAATTTTGTAATGGAATGTGCAAAATGATATTTGAAGTTGTAATTGGATATTATGGCTAGCTGGATATACAGGTGTATTAAAGGAAATGGAATTGGGATTTTGATTTTCGAAGATAAATTTGAATTGCTCAACGAAAAGGTATGTATTTAAATTTCTATATGAAATTTGGTGATTTTCTTGTCTAGCCACTTGGCTTTTTGTTTTCTTTTTGAATCTGAGGGCATGTGGTGCCATTTTGTAGTCGTACCGAGCTAGTCGCGCAAAGGAGACACTGACAAAAAATTTCGAAAATTTAGGGAGTTAGAAAAATTTTGAGAAAATTTTGAAAGTTTGAAAATTGAATTTAAAATTAAATTTGAATTGGTTAAGTAAACAATGTTGTTTGGAAACTTATGATTGAATTTGGAAAATTAGTTGAAATGATAATGGGTCTCTAATAAAAAGATTTGTTTTGGGCAAGCTGATAAACCTGTTTAGTTTTGGAAAGATAGCAAATGGGTTAAGGATCATTCTTCTTAACTAGTCATTTCGGGACGAATTTCTTTTAAGGGGGCAAGGATGTGATAACCCAGAATTTTTGGTATTTGAATTTGAAAAATATTTAAGTGATTTTAAATGTTTGGAAGATAGTTTAACTTGAATTTCAAAATTTACTAAGAATTTGGCAATTTAATTATTGAATTTAATTTATTGAAGTTGGATAAAAATTTGAATCTTCAGTTTTAAGCTGATTAAAAATATTTTAAAGGCATAGAAAATTTATATCGATAATACTGAAGATAATGGAAGCTTCAGAATTGGATTTGAAAATGTTTTGTTCAGTTTGAAAATATATCGTTTAGATCGACCTTTAAAAATAGCTTTTCGAGGCACAGTCTTGGAATTCGACGAAACTAGTTCTATTGGATCCGTAATAGTTATTTATTATCAGGTTTCAATTTTCGTAGCAATCGGAGTTGTTGTTTAACCCTGACAGCTCAAAAACGCATAGAAACTATTTTAATCGATTTAATTTGAAATTGATCGTTTTCTTCTGTAACTTGCGCATGTGATCGAATTAGCCTCCGAAACACGTTCCATTGCGTTCGGAATAGGGTTATAACATTAGAAATGCTAGGCGGAATGCCTCGATAGGAGTTCGGCATTTCGAGTTAGATTATACGAGATATTTTGAATATAAAATTATGAAAAAATCAATTATAAAAGTCAAACTCAATCTATCGTATACCTGAAGCCACCTTCTCCTTTATATTTTAACTCGTGAATCCCTTCCTTCAGTTAGGAAAAAAAATCAAATTTATGGCCGAAGTTAATTCATTCAAAAGCGAACGCAGTGAATTTTGAAAATCTATGGTCGTAAAATAAAAAAAATAAAGATCGAACGATTCATTCGTTCATGAATCAAAGCTTTTTCCTCTTCATTGCTTCCCCAACAAAAATTTGATTTGTGAATTCGATAAAGAAAAAAAAAGGCAAAATCGAAGTCGATTTCGACAGAGGGGGAAATCGCGGTCGGCATTTGCGAGCCAACGCGATGTCTCGCAAGCACGTGAGAATGGCGAAAGGGCAGGGTTCTATGGCGAATGCGATGCAATCGACGACTGGTTAGTGGAAATTCGCGATAGCGATTCGCGCATGGGAACCCACGGTCGCGACTTCCTATAGCGATGGCAATGAGGCGATCTTGATTTTGGCAGGGGCGACTAGGGTTTGGACATTGCACGTATCACGAGGAGCAGTGATGCTCGAGCGCATGCAGGTGCGACAGCAAGATGGACGAAGTCGATCTCGAGGCAATAAGTGGCGTGCGCGCACGAGCTTCGTCTGGAGGTTGCAATTGAAGTATAGCGATAGTCGGCATGATTTTGGGGAGCGATCGTATTGATATTTTTCTTGTTCCAGCATGGTAATTTCGCTGTAAGGTAAGATAATTTACCTTAATTAGAATTTATATAGATAAAAAAAGTTAGTTTAAAATTTAATCCATTAAATATTCGATTAGGGGAATTAATTCGTTTAAATGGTTCATGTAATTATTGTTATTAAAAATAATTTATTAGAGGAAATCAGTTTTAAATTTAATTTTTAAATTAAAGGAGAAATGGGTTTAAATAAAACAATTAGTTAATTAAACTATCAAAACAATAATTGATTATTCCGTTGGTTCGAATATTAATGAAAGTATATGATTGTTGTACAAGGTCTAAGAATCATAGGGGATCAAGCCGGATTTGAAATAGGTTGCATGCTTAAGCAAATGTGAGATCTTCTCACTCAATCAATATTGTTCTGAGTGAAATTTTGAATAGTTAAATTTAAAATTTTTGATTGTGTGCTTGGATGATTGAATCATAATAATTATTCACTGGGTGATATTATATATATAGTAGTATATAGTATATATTGGGTGATTGATTTCCCGTATTATATAGCGGATGAGACCCTATGTGCCGCATAATAGCGGATGATATTTTATAAATCTCATATACTGCGATATTCCATCTCGAAGTGGAACTGGTATTTAATTGTTGTACTAACGTCTGTGGATGCAGGGAAAACAGGTTGGAGGGATCCAACTGGATTCCTCAAATATTTGAATTAGTTTCAATATTGTGTGTTGATTATTTATAATCTGTGTGACTATTTGTTATTGAAACTATTGAAGGCTATAATTTAGCCGAATATATTTTTGATATCATAGGATATCAAAAATAAATAAAATTAGATTTTTGAAATTTAGTAGAAAATTTATAGTAAATTAATTTTAGAAAATTGAATAAATTCAGAAGAAGGAATTTGTTTCAAAAGATAATTTGTTTTAAAAATAAATATTGTTTTATTTTTAAAAAGTGTGGAAAGGAATTTACGAATTTGGAGCGCAAATTTAAAGTAAATCCAGAAGGATTTATTAATTGATTAAAAATGATCAATTTTGAAAAGGAAGATGTATTTTCCCTGAAAAGCCGAGTATGTTTGTAAAATAGCTTTGAAAATATAAATTAAAAGTTCTAGGGTTGGGTTTGAAAGAATATTGTGGAGAAATTAGTTACTTGAAGTGATTTTGAAAATCTTTAAAGTAAAGATTTATTTAATTAATTATGGAAGTAATGATTTAAAGATTTAATTGATATAGGTTTTAGAAATTGAATATATAAATAGTTGCATCTTATCTATTAATTTTATAAAAAATTAGTTTGGACTTGAATTCTTATATGAGACATTAGTATAATATTTTCATAAATAGTATTTAAGCAAGTGTTTCAAAATAATTTTACTTTAAATATCTCAAAGTATATTTTGGATAAGCATTTTAAACTATTTTAAGATATTTGAACTCGGCAGATTTTCAATGCAAATAAATAAATATTTGGAAATGTATTCCGCGTAAGGAGAAGTGATTTGAAATTTGTTTTCAAAGTATTGAAATGTGGAAAGTAATTTGAAATTTGTTTTCAAATGGTTGAAGTTTGAAATATATCTTGCAAAGATATTTTGAAAATAAATAATTAGGAAAATTATTTAAATCTTGGTGTTTGTTGTGAATATTTATTGGTAGTTAAATAATCGACTATCAATATTTGCCTTCAAACGACATTTGAATTTCGATGCGGGGGTTGGATTCCAAGTGGATATCCGAAAACCACATCGAACCTTTGTGATTGTGATGGATCTTTTATTTAAAAGATCAACGTGGAAATTGTTGTAATTTGTTGAAATCTGAATGCAACACTTATTTTTAAAAATAAGCGCTCGTTATTCGAATTAGCCGGGAGAGGACCTTGTGTCATAAAACCCATTCCGAATAACGATACGACGAAATGGGATTGCATTTGAAGACGGTATTGAAGACTGGGTATTCTCGAAAACGAAAGGATTACCTGTCGAATGTCTCTGCACCAGGTTGCCCCGATACAAAGATTTTTATCACCCTTTGTGATGGGGATCCCGGACGTGATTTGTGAATATCCGGATTTGCAAGGCCTTCTTTGAAGTGCCTTCGGTTCCATTCGATCCCAGAACGGACTTGTATGGACGTGTATCTGACGTTACACTTTGAGATATAAAGCTGGTTTCTGTCAAATACATTTCTGTTGGTAGCGGAGAATTTATTATCTTAGCTTAACACCCTTCTCTAAGACGTACGAGCTCAGAGGTTATGTAGTTGATGGTTACTAGTAATACACTCCCAGTTTGGTAACGTGGCATACGAAGTGCTGCTGATCATTTGTTGATCGAATCATGACTTTGTGAAAAAGTGTAGCTTTGTGGACGAGACCTCATCGGACCTCACACCCCGAAAATGGTCGAAACAGGAAAGATGCGGCTAAGTTATGAGGGTCGCGCCCTTTAGGTTATGTCATTTCCTTTTGGAAAAGGGTGGGATCATGGTATGGAGCCCAGATACTTAACCTATGTTGTTGCCGCAAATATTTTATATATACTTTGAGGTTGTTGCTTTGTGGTTGAGGATACTCGAATTAAGGTCCCAAAGGACCGGGGGATGGGATACTCGAGTAGTGGTTACCTAGTTACAGAGGTAACTCGACCTTGTGTTGGCAGAGATCCGGGTAGGTTCTCGGGACGTCCCTCCAGAGGCGTACCCATGTGGCAGTAGGAAGTTCCTTAGCCTGACATTTGTTGGAAATCCAAAGAAACAATACGCGCCTTGTATGGTTTTAGTTGTATAACCTGCCATGGAATGTGGCGGTAACCTGCTATTGAACATGGTAGCTATAGTAGGCATACCATAATGGTTATATGCTGGCTAAGATTAATATTGTACTTTCGCAAAGTTTTCTACACTATGCACTAATAATAATATCAAAAAGATTTTGCGTATTAAGCATGTTTGACTACCATAAGGAGAAATCTCCTCCAATTCTGCGTTTGCATTATGTGTGTGGCAGGAGGCCTTATGGTAATTTCATTTTCCAAAAGCATAGGGATTTCCTTTTATTTTCTTTGTGAAAATAATTGTTTCTAAGATCTCACACCTGTCCCACGACTGACCTGGAGTTTATTGTTTCCTTTCTAAACTCTGGGTGCCCATAATTTTCCACACGGGCAGCTTAGAATCGGGTTATCCGTTATTCTGGCGCGAAGTCGAAAAAGAGATGTTGTGGAGATCAGGAGCAAGCTGGATGGCGAGGCATATCACTTATGTATGTAATATTTCTTTCCGATGTTTGTTGTTATACACTCTGATAATGTAATGTGATGTAATGTAATAACTGATATAGTGATTCTGTTTAAAGATATTATTTATCTATTATATTTGTTCGGCTGCGAAATGTGAGATTCTATTATTGATGTTGTTTTCTTTTCTTCTTCTACCTCTTTCTTCTTAAACCCTAATGATTCAATTTTTCTAGCATTCTATTGATCGGCATTCGATATAGTGGATGTATCGATGTCGACTTTCGGAAGTCAAAAAAAATGGGACTATTACATTGTATGTGTAACTCTGATATGTACTGTAAAAGTGTAATCAAATGTTATTTTTAAAACAGCTTTGTGAACTGTTTATTTGATTATTATATTTTTTCATTCCACTGTGAGATTCTGTTTTTTCCTTTCTTTTCTCTTATTTTCTTATTTACCCCAAAAACAATCATTCTTTTTGAATCGTTTGAGTTGACATGTGTGGCTTATTGTCGATTTAAACTGTCCAAAAAGTGGACCGTTACACTTTATCCCTGTCAAGTCATTAAGGATGACACTTGATTTGGCTAAGTTATTCATGAATAATATTATGAGACTTTATGGAATACCAAGCAGTATTGTAAGTGATAGATATCATTTGTTTAATACTGAGTTTTGGAAGAGCTCACAAGGTGTATTGGGAACCAAGCTGAGATGAGTACTACTTACTATCCGTAGGCTGATGAGAAAATGGAAAAGGTTTATAAGGTACTCCTCGATGATTTATTAAGAGCTTGTGTAATAGACTTTGGAGGGTCATGGGATAGCCATTTGCATTTAGTCTATTTTCCTATAATAATAGCTAATAGACTAGTATAGGAATGGTACCTTTCAAAGGATTATACGAGAGGCAATGCGAATCACCTATATATTAGTTGGAGATTGGTGATAGACTGATACTTGGTTCAGATTTGGTGAAAGAAGCAACTAAAAGGGTTGAGTTAATCTGAGGATAGATGAAGGAACTCAATCAAGATAGAAAAGTTACACAGATAGTAGACGTAAGGAATTGGAATTCTTAGTTGGCAATTATGTTTTCATGGAAGTATCACCAATGAAGGGTGCTTTATGATTTAGGAAGTCGAGAAAGTTGGCACCAAGATATGTTGGACTGTTTCCTATTATAGAGAGGGTCTGTAAACATGCGTATCACATCAAGTTACCGAATACTTTGGTAGAAGCCTATAATGTTTTTCACGTATTCCACCTAAGGATGTACGTGTGTAATCAAAAGATTACCATTGAGCCAATGGTTAAGGAAAATTTAGTAGTAAAGCCCGATACGACAATCATTACGCGACTTATTCAGAGAGTTGACAAAGGTACGAAGAAGCTTAGAAATAAGACGGACAAGTTACTTGAGATTTAGTGGAGCAATGATGTACGAGACTGTCCTTGGAAAATAGTGGATACGATTAGAAAGAGTTATCCTAATTTATTTTAATTGTATGATCCATATTATTGTATAGACTTTTGACTACTAGTTTTGTTGGTATTTTTGATTTTATGTGCATGTGAGAAATATTTGCACAACTTATGTGCTTGTTGTTTTCCTTACTGCAATTTTGACAACGAAATCTTTAAGGAGGGTAGTCTTTAACACCCCTAATTTTTGTTGCACATTATTTTGAATATTTAATTAAGAAAGAATTGAATGAATAACGTGGGAGAATATGAATTTATAGACAATGTGGATAATTACCAAATAAACGCAACATTTTGATTTCAAACTTTAAATGGAAGTTAATTTATAGGAAAAGAAATAAAATTTTATAGGTGATAAATAAGGAAATAAATATAATAGATAATTTATTTTCCCAAACATGTGCTCTACCCGTCTCATATATTCCGGCCATTATTCATAAACTAAGAAAAGAAAATAAATCCATACGAAACTCTATTAGAGTTCATTCAACAAAGAAGAAGAAGGGAAGAAAGAAAAATGGGGAAAACTAGGGCATTTATCTTTACACTAAATCAATATAACACTAATAATATTTCCATCTCTTTATTGTACATTGACTAGTTTCGAATTTGTGATGAAATTCGATGATTGCTGATGTTTGTTATGCATATCGTTTAGATATACATTTGAATGTGATGTTGTTATGATTTAAAAAATTTCATCGAATTTCCCTAAGGGATTTTGGTGT
The DNA here is from genome assembly GCA_030765085.1 of Allium cepa. Taxonomy (NCBI): domain Eukaryota; kingdom Viridiplantae; phylum Streptophyta; class Magnoliopsida; order Asparagales; family Amaryllidaceae; genus Allium; species Allium cepa. Next base: position 267,837,415 of record CM060941.1, on the reverse strand, counting down.
AATAACCATGTTTTTTTATCTTTAAGTGCTTTAGATTTTTAATATGATGTTTGAAATGATATTTAGGGATGGTTGTGTAACACAATAATTTTCAAATTTACTATGAATTTTCTATTTGAGAAAACGAATAATTTCAAATTTTAATTTTTTAAAATACAGAAAGTGAATTTTTTTGTCGGAAATTTTTACATGTTGAAAAGGATAGAAATTCAGGTTCATAGGAATTCATGGGATTTTTCCCAAGTAAACAAAATTTGACATAAATTGTTTTGTCCAAGAGGGTTTTAATTGCAAAAAGTTGATTAATGACATAATTATTAGAAAATTAATATCTTGAGAAAGATAGGAAATTCTCTCTCTTTATTTTGCCACAAATTTCCGAAAAGATTTTAATTAAACAACGCAAGTTTGACAAAGAAATTCATTTGGTAAAAAATTATTACCTTTAAGGGAAATAATCAATTTTGCAAATATTAACAGAATTACCATTAATCATAGCCCATAGCATGCGATAGCCATGTTTTATCAATTTGTGATAGTTTTCATTTTTATCAACTTGCAATAGCTATAATTTTACCAACTTGTGATGGCTATTATTTTATCAACTTATGATTATTATAGTCAACATGCGTTAGATATGGATATTGTAAACTTGTGAATACTATAAAATGTTCAACTTTGGACTAGTTTTTTTTATCCACTTGTGATAGGTATCATTTTTATAAATTTGTGATAGCTATTATTTTACCAACTTGTGATAAACATGTTTAATCTTTGATAGCTTTTGGTTATCAACTTGCGATAGCATTGGTTTGGTTGACATACGATAGTTATATTTCCCAGTATGTGACAGCCTATAGTTTAACATATGATAATGTGATGTTTTTAAATGTGTGGTAGCATATGTTTTTGACATAGGATACCTAAGTTTCAAAACTGGATAGCAGCATCTTTGACATGCGATGACATGTGATTTTGAAAGTGCGATAGAATATTTTATAGCACGTTGATCTTTAACTCTATGTTTAGGCTATGTTTTGCTCAAACAAAAATGTAGTTGTTGTTAATAATTTTGACAAGGCTTTCAAAAGAAGAAAAGATGTTTATCCCCATTTCAAAAAGATTTTTGTAAAGGAAATTATTACTTATGTATAATTAATTTTTTGTGTATAAAGTGGCTATCATGTAAACACATATTTATGATAGATGTTAGTGCGTTATACATTCAATTTTGTACATTGATCAGTTATTACTGAATAAGCTAAATAGTTGACATGCTCACTTTTATGTTATATGTTTTCACCCAACATTTATGAACTTAGGGAATCAGGAACCGATGACCAGTTAGTGTTGTTCCAACAGTGGGTATGGTGAGGTTTAAACTCCTAAGTGAGTAGATTTATATACATTAAATCGGGAAGACCACATTATGTTAGGATACCAAGAACTGATCAGATGACATTACTCATGGATATTTTAAAACCAGATTTTAGGTGAAGTATGACGACCTGCCTTTTCAACCCTTAAAAGCTGGCACTAATACATCCACGATATTCACGTGCCGAGCATCTAAGTGCCGGACAGATAGATGGTTAGGGCGAAAGAACGAAAAGACAGAACAAAATCTCACTGTTACGAGTAATATATAATATACAACAGATATTAACAAAAGAAAACTATAATATACATACATCAACCAAAGTAAACTAACATATCATCAGCCTTGACAGTTACAACAATCTATCCTTAAAAATACTGATAAATATAAGACAACAAATGCCGAGGAAATAAAAGACACATAAATACATCATAGAGGCATCCAGCTCATCTCCTAATGCTCTAAAGCATACATAACTGAATCTGAACTATACTCGGGACGTTTGGATTATTATAGGAAAATAATGCTCGAACAGTCTAGTACACCAACATGAGAAACACAAATCACACATATTTTTAATGTTATAAATCCTTTAAAAAATAAAGGTATCTCATAGCCGCACATAAACACAACCGGTTTTTTACCTTACGATAACCAAACCATTTTTATTAGAAAATCCAACGATATTATAACAATGTTTAGGGTTCAAATGAATATAGATATTACTGAAATTCTTACATCTCAAATTATAATATATTTGGCATACAACCAAGTCCATAAGTCACGTATTGGAAAATGAATTCCATCAATAACAAGGTTACCAGGGTACCACCTGCCACAGCACACCTGTAGAGAAAATATACCGAGGGCTTCATATAGACCCTCTAACGACACACCTTCTTTGACCTTTAGATGTCAATACTAATACATCCACGGTATTCATGTTCCAAGCACCCAAGTGTCGAAAAGATGAAAAGTTAGGATAAAAGAAAAGGAAAAAGAAAGAAGAGAACACAACATCAGAATCCTACTAGCGGAACGGTAATATGTATAATATCAAAAGAACGGTACAAAGGGGTTACTCTGATACAGAAATTTTGGAGTTACAAAATCTAAGCACTATCTTTGGCTTGGACATATATAACAACATATCCTCACAAATGTTGATATATACAATGGTAATGCAACATAAATAAGACTAGTATGGTAGGTGAAACATCCAGCTCTTCTTCTCGAACTCAGAAGAAATTTAACGAAAGCCAACATTTCTCAAACTACTCGAAAGAGAATATGAGGAATTTAGGGAAAACAAAAGCCACGTGTCCGACATAAGTCCGGTATGAGAAACTCAAGGAATAAATGATCAACATATAATGGTACTTCTGAGATTGCAAAGGATCCTATAACGATTCCCTCAAAAGAACCACCATCTAATAAGTACATAAGGTGATATAACAGATAATGTGTAGGGTATAGAATATAAATATTATAACACGGCTGGAATGGTTACATTGGTTACATTCAATAGCATATTAGGAGTAAAGTCAAATCCGATAAGGAATGTTGGCATATTGGATTTTCCATAGAGGTCTACCAGGTGGAGCCAGATCCAATCTCTTGCATAATGGTCAAAAAGTACCTTCAAATGACGTATATCTCTAGATATAATATACCTTTGAGGTAAACACAAGCGGCCTAGCTTTCGAACATAAACAAGAATAACGTGAACCAAATATCATCAACTTCGACTAACTAACAATCAATAAGTGTCTCTAGAAATGGAGTTGACAACACCCTGACATGGGTTGCTAACCCCAAGTTGTGAGGCCTACTCTGTTTTTAGTCATTTCCAATGTCAAGGTTATGTTCGGTATATTTCACACTAGTCTTTATCTCTCGAAGATAACACGAATCCGAAATTGAATCCCTACATCTTGAAAAGATCTCGAAACCACATATGGAATTCAACATCTTGAACAAATCCATTTCCAGAAGATAGAACACATATCACAGCCTTGAAGTGGTTTTCTATAAGTAAGACACTTACTGATCTCGGACTCTTCAAGACTGAACGATGAAATTGGTCACTTACCAATAATGCGACAATCACATGTTGAAACCAAGACTCATACACTTATCACATTTTCGATATTTTCATCTCCCACTATCTCTCAATCAAGAGTGAAGCTGATAGGTTAGAGCTCTATTGCTTATATCTCTACATGGACATCAAACTTAATTCCTATATATAGACAAGCCTACTTCATCTGCTTTTAGTGCTATGTATACGACTAAATCTTTTCCATAAATGAGTAAACATACAAAGCATAATCAAGTCACACAAAGCATGATCAAGTCACATAAGTGAATTCTAATCCCCGTTTTTCCTAATTAATTGTTTTGTTAATTGAAATCACTTTTATTAGTAAACCTCGTTTATCTAATAAAATATTATTTATCAATTTCTTCTATTCATTTGTACTCTTTCAATACTTCAAAAAGTATTCATATACTTATCTTAAATGGTATAAGTATATTCATAAATCATTAATAAGATTTCATACTTTAAACCATCTCTTTTTCTATCTTTTTCCAAACGATTCCATAATTATATTTCCCTTTTGAAATATCCACTTAATGATATAAGTGCTTTCACAAATCCATTAAAAGGGTTTAAGACAAATGTTACTTAAACATTGTCACTACAAACTCAAACCATTTCAAGTATGCTTGTGTTATCTTTAAAACGTTCTTTTTAAAGATCTAAGTTTAATAGTAGGTTAAGTTCGATAGTTGACTAATCGATTATTTAGTTCAAACAATTTCATATACGACTCAATGTTTGCATACTTAAATAATTTTTGATATTTCAACATAATTATTCCTTGTTCAAGATTGAAGCTAGGTGAGTCAGAGCACAAGTTGCATCAAAGCCTTACATAGACACTCATTCTTGAATCTCATAAATTGACAAGCATACTCGTCAGCTTTAGTGTTAAGTATAATATTAATAGTTTCTATATACAAGTAACAAACAACATGATTAACTCATTTTCGACATTATTGACTTAAACATTCCACAATTAAGATAGAATCCTAGTACATAAGATCTCTACTGCTCATTCCCTACTCGACATCAATCTTATCTGTTACAAATAGATAAGCCTACTTAGTCAGCTTTTAGCGTTAAGCAAAGTTAATTACCATTTAAGCAAGTATAATACAACAGATTAACACTTTTTCTATATTCCAACTTAAATGTTCCTTGTTCAAGAGGGAAGCCCGATAGGTTAGAGCTTTATTACTCCATCTATACTCGACATCAATCTCAACTCTAAGAAATATAGGAGTCTACCTCGTCGGCTTTTAGTGTTAAACCTCTTCTTTACTTTTCTGAAATTTGTATATAATTATTAAAAATATATTTAAACTACAAAACAACTTTAATATACTTCAAAATGTTTAGAAACATCTGTAACACTTGCGATTTTTCGTTGCCGAAAAACCAAAGTGTTATGGGTTTAAGAAAGAAGAAAGGAAGAAGAAGAGAAGAAGGTAGAAGATGGAGAGAAGAAAGAAAATAGAAAAACAGAAAGATAGAATTTTAAAATAGAAAAAAAGAAAGAATAGAGAACATAGAACGGAACAGAAAACAACAGAACAACAGAATCTCACAATTCGCAGCGGAAAAACATATAATAATAAATGAATAATCTTTAAACAAAGAACTATATCAGTTATTACATTTTATACTTTACATCATATCATCATCAGAGTGTACAACAACAAACAATGCAGCGGAAAAAGAAATACTATATAAACTAGTAATACGCCATGCCATCCATCTTGCCTCCAGCAATTCCAGAATATCCTGATAAACCTAACTCTTGACTGCCCGTGTGGAAATTGGTGGGCACCCAGAGTTTAGGAAGGAAAACAATAAACTCCAAGTCAGTCATGTGACTGGTGCGAGAACTCAAAACAGTTTATTTATCTTTAAAATCAAAATAGAGGAATATTTTTAATCAATTCGCAATGCTTTTAAAAATGAGACTACCATAAGGCCTCCCGCACACACACACATGCAAACGCAGAATCGGAGGAGATTTCTCCTTATGATAGTCAAAGATGCTTGATACGCATTAAAAATAACATTTGGTATTATTACTAGTGCATAGTGTAGAGAAAAATTCATTTCGAAAGTAGAATATAAATCTTAGCCAGCATAGACATTTCGAACTATGCCTACTATAGCTAACTATGTTCAATAGCAAGTTACCGCCACATTCCATAGCAGGTTATACAACTAAAACCGTACAAGTCACGTATTGTTTCTTTGGATTTCCAACAAATGGTCAGGCCAAGGAACTTCCCATTGCCACATGAGAATGCCTCTAGAAAGACATCCCCGAGAACCAAACCGGAACTCTGCCAACACAAGGCCGGGTTACCCCTAACTGGGTAACTACTGACACGAGCACGCCATTCCCCGATCGTAAACGACCTTTCTCACGGGATCCCGATAACCAACAACCACAAAGTAATAAATTCGCAGTAACTACATAGGTTAAATATCTGGGCTCCATACCATGATACCACCTCTATCCAGAAGGAAATGTACATACCCTAAAGGGAGCTACCCCTCATAACCATGCCGCATCTTTCCTGTTTTGACCATTTCCGGGGTGTGAGGCTCGACGAAGTCACGTCCACAAAAACACACTTTATACAAAAAGCCGTGCTTTAGGTCAACAAATGATCATAGAAATGATCACCAAGATAGACGATCAAATAAATGATCCTATCACAAATAATCAACACAATGATCATTTACAGCTACACTCAGCATGTCACATTACCAAATTGGGAATATATCGCTGATAACTTCAACTATATAACCTCTGAGCTCGTACGTCTCAGAGAAGGGTGTTAAGCTAAGAGAATAAATTCTCCGCCACCACAGAATTATATTTCAAAGAAATCGGCTTTACATTCTCAACTTGTAATGTCAGACACACAATCCATACAAGTCTGTTCCGGGCTCGAACAGAACCGAAGGCACTTACAAAGAAGTCCTTGCAATCCGAATAATCTCTAATCACGTTCGGATTTCCCATCACATATGGAGATCTCAATACCAGGGATCATCCAGTGCAGAGACAATCAACAAGAAACCCTTTCGCTTTCGAAAATATCCGGTCTTCAACACCGATCTTCGAATGCAATTCATAACGACGTATCACATATTCGGAATGGGTTATACGACCCCAAGGTCCTTTCCCGGTTAACCCGAATAGCGAGCGCTTATTAAAAAAAAAAGTGTGGCATTCAATTTCAAGCAATTCACAACAAATACCTATTTAAAGGTAAATATTGATAGTCAGTTATTGAACTATCAATAGATATGCCAACATCACCGGATTCCAAATAATTTTCCAAATTATTTATTTCCCAAAAATATCTTTATAAGATATATAGTTTTCGCAATTCAAAAATAAATCAACAATTATTTTCAAACAAATCCCTTTTCATTAATAAATTCCATAAGGAATTTACATTCCCAAAATATTTATGAATATACGATTTCCATTCAATTTTTAATATTCATTTTCAATTTATCTTCAAAAAGATAAATTCCAAATATTCACTTAATATTGGAAAAGCGTTTCTATACTTATTAAAAATAAGTAATTCACAGATCTTTTTATTTTCTATACTTAGAAAATATTTAATATACCCTAATCGAAATTAAGTATATATTTCATTCTTTAAGGAAATCATTCACTTAAACATATTTATTTGGGCCAAAACGAATGTTGCGTAAAACATCGTTACGACAACCCAAAATCACTAGTATAGGGATTCGAAATTAAAATAGATATATAAATCCCAATACTATACAAAACATTTCCTTTCGGAAATCATTTACTATAACAATAGTGTTATAGTCCATTATTTCCTTATATTTCTCGAAAACATCTATTTGAACAACAAATGTTGAAATCTATGGTTTCAAATCTCAATACATTTTAAAACATCTTTAGATCGTTTTAATTCTATTTAAAACATCACATCCAAAATAATTTCTTTAACATAATATTCACTATTCAAAAACGTGAATATACTTTGTTAATAAATTTCATCACTTCTATTCATTTTATTTTAAAGAATTATTCACCAAATTACAACAATTCCTTATCAAAATAAGTCATTGCGGATTTATAAAACAACGTTTATAAATTCTATTTCTATTTATTTTATAACAACTTCCTTTTATAAATTTCCTTTATAAATCTATTCAATTTCATATCTCAATGATATACTAAAATTTCATATTATAAGTCAAATACTTATAATTTATTTATTTATAAAATCATTCCTTCAAACTTCCCAAATCTATAAATCTTATAACTTCTAAGATTCATTTATTTATCCACATTTATTTCCTAAATAACTTTATAAATTTTTATTTATAAAATTCTATAACTTTACCGTTATAATTCTATAAATTTCATTCATTAGTGAAATTCATTCACAATTCTTTCTAATACTTATAAAAGCTCGTTTTATAATTCCAATATTTTTTTATTTATAAATATCAATTTATAAATCTTTTAATATAAAACAATTTATATTATTATTTTAAAACATTTTTCAGCTCCTTATAATTTCATCATTCTGATTTATAAAATAATCAAATTTCATAAATTCTATAGATTTCATTCCTTCATGAAATTCATTATACAAACCATTCTATCACTTATAAAAGCTTGTTTTATAATTCAAGATATTCTAAATTTATAAATATTAATTTATAAATCTTTTAATATAAATCAATTTATATTATTACTTTAAACATCTTTAAACTCTTTTATAGTTTCATCATTCTGATTTATAAAATAAAAAAAAATTTATAAATCCTATTTTTAAACTTCTTATAATTAATTCAGAAGTCCCAGTTCAAACTATTTTATAAAATCACTAATCCCAAAATTTCAAAGATTAACTTTTAACTGTATTTCTCAAAAATCATAATTTTTATAATATTAAAATTATAACGTTTATTTATTTAAGGTGAATCAATTCCAATATTTTTATAAACGTATACTTTCAAAAATTATTTTAGAAATCAAAATAGTTATTTTTAAACTTCAAAAATTGGATCCGATGATGCAACACATCAATATTCAATCACAACTTTCAAACATCATATATCATCCATGATAACAACCAAATATCACAATATATGAAATCAAATAAATATTTGTGAGGAATCCAGTTGGATCCCTCCAACCTGTTTCCCTGCATCCACAGACATTAGCACAATACCATTCCGTTTCAAGACGGAATATCGCGGTACATGGGATTTTATAAATATATATCCGCTTACTAACGGCGCAATAGGGTCTCATCCGCTATACAATGCGGGAAATCAATCAACTGCAATATATACATATGCCAATATATATATATTGCTATATATATAATATAATACCAATTCCACTTCAAGGTGGAATATCGTGGTATATGTGTGTAATAAATAACCTCCGCTTACTAACGGCGTATAGGGTCTATTCACATCCAATATATATATATATATATATATATATATATATATATATATATATATATATATATATATATATATAACAATCATCATTCAATCATTCAATCAACACAGTCAAACAATTTTTAAATCTAACTATTTAAAATTTAAATAAACAATAAAATTCCTTTTGAGTGAGAAGTTCTCACCTTTGCTTTTATTAGCAATCCTTTTCCTTCTTGACTTGATTTTCTTGATTTATACCTTGTATAAATATTTACACAATTTATTAATATTCGAAATAATCGAATAATAAATTTTCATTTGATTTAACTAGTTTATAATTTAATTTGGGCTTAATCACTCATTTGACTTAAAAATGATATCTTCAAATCAATTTTTTTATTTATAAATTTGTTTGACTAGAAATTTAAATTTCTTTTAATAAATTTTCTTAACTAACTATTTATTTAAATTAATTTTCCTTTTGAAAATAATCATAACTAGAAATTTCCCATTGAACTTAATTCCCTTTTTATAAATTCTAACTCAACTAATTTTTTTTCTTAAATAAAATTATTTTCCTTTGTTTAATAAATTTATTTTAACTAAAATTTTACTTTAAATTAATTTCTTTAAATCAAATTCTTTTTAATACTTTGATTTAACAAAAATTAAATTCAAACTATTCTTTATAAATTCAATTTTTGTCGAACAAATTTAATTTCTATTTAAATAAATTTTATTAACTAACTATTTAATTTAAACAACATTTTCTTTTATAAAATATCCTTTAGTTATTAAAATTGATTTCTAAATAAGCTAATACTTCTAATTTTTTACAAATTCTTTTTTTTTTTATAAATATCTTTTAGTAACTTAAAAACAATTTAAATTAACCAATGTTTTTAATTTAAACTAAATTTTCTTTATAAATTCCAATCTTTATTTATTAATTGCATTTAAATTCCTTCTTAGTAAAATTTGAAACTGTATTCATAAAAAGAAAATTCCACTGTGTATATATATATATAAATATATTTTTACTCATATATAAAATAAATTTAGAAATCGAAAAGAAAGAAAAAAAGAAAAATTACCTTACTGTAAAAACTCGAAACCCAGAATCCTCTTCGTCATCGAACCACTGCTTCGATGCTCGAGTACGAGCTTCACCTTCGCGTCGCGCGCACGCGCACAACCCCTCCTTCCTCCCAATCAATCGCGAGCTGCCCTAGCATCGCCTCCCCTCGTCGCTAGATCCATCAACTCGAGATGCGCCACCATCCATCACGACCCCCTCCATCGCTTGAATCATCGTTGCCTCGATCAAATCGCGTTGCTTGAACATCACTGCCTTGATCGAACTCACGCATGCCGCCCACGCGAGCTTCGATCGCGAGTCCCCCTTGCAGCTGCTATGACACCGCCCCTGCTCCTCCACGCGCGACGCGATTTAGGGCTTCGGCCATTTGTTTTTTTTTTTTTTTTTTTTAAATGAAGGGACGGCATGGAATTTTTTTTCGTGAAAGCTGGAGAAGGAAGGAAGGTTGAAACGAAATGATTCTCAAATCGAAGAGCGGCCATTTTTATTTCAGAGAACTTGATTTTTGAAAAACTGGAGAGGACGTAGTTATTTAAAAATAGACGAGGCATGCTTGGAGATGAAGGGGTATGCTCTGCACGATTTTAGCCATGATTTTAGGCGTGATACTCTGCGTGAGAAAAGGGAGAACATGTACATGTTGACTGATTAATAAATTTAAATTTAAATTTAATTTGAAGTCGATTTAATTGCAACACGTTTACTCACCGTGTGCTCACATATCAACTCCAAAAAATACGAAATTTGAAATCCGGCAATAATTCAATATTCCGGACCCAATGGAACTGGTTTCGTCGAATTCCAAGACTGTGCCTCGGACGGCTATTTTTAAATATCGATTCGAACGATTAAATTCCAAAACTGAACAATTCACTTCCTAATTAAATTCTGAAGCTTCTATAATCCTCAGTACTATCAATATGAATTTTACAAGCCTTTGAAATAATTTTAATCAGCTTAAAATTTTAGATTCAAATTTTTATTCAACTCTCAATAGATTAAATTCTATAATTTAATCGTCAAATTCAAAGTTATATTGAAAATTCAATTCAAATCATCATTCAAATATTTAAATTTAATCAAATATTTTCAAATTAAATTGTTCAAAATTCTGGGTCGTTACAATCTTTCCTCCTTAAAAGAATTTCGTCCCGAAATTACAAGTTAAGAAGAATCCCATTATCCCGTCTATTATCTTTCACAATCCAAATAGTTTTATCAACTTTCTAGCCTAAATCTTTTTACTAGAGTTTCATTATCATTTCAACTAGCTTTCCAAAATCAATTATAGGTTTCAACCAACATTGTTTTCCTAACAATTCAAATTTAAATTCAAATTCAAATTTCAAACTTTCAAAATTTTCTCAAAAATTTTCTAACACCCTAAATTTTCGAAAAATTTCACCAGCGTCTCCTTTGCGCGGCTAGCTCGGTACGACTACAAAATGGCACCACGGCCCCTCAGAATCAAAAAGAAAAGAGAAAAGCCAAGTGGCTAGAGAAGAAAGTCATCAAATCTCATACTGAAATTGAAATACGTACCTTTTTGTCGAGCAATTCAATTTTAACTTTGAAATCAAAATCTCAATTCCTTTATATACCTGTATAACCTGCTAGTAGTAGTAGCATACAAATCCAAATACAATATTCAAACAATTTGCCAATTCTATTGCAAAATTTCGATATATGTTTCTTATATAATTTTACTTTACTATTGAAGTTATACATCCATTCTCATTCAATTTTTCCATTTCAATTTCATTCACAATTTAAATTTCATTCGAATTTAATTCACAATTTGAAATTCCATTCGAATTTAATTCTCAATTCTAAATATGGAATTCTATCGATTTACTTTCATTTGCTAATTCCTATTACTACTTTAAATTAGTTTTATCCACTAATTCATTTCAGTATTTCAATTCATCTCGAATTTACTTAATTACTCAATTCAATTTTTATTGCTTACGACCAATTCACATACCATCTTTATTCAATTTTACTCACATTCCATATTCATATTCATTCCATTTGAAATTATTTCACAAATGAATAAATTATCAAGTTAATTTACTTGAATTCAATCCATTTTATTTAATTCCATATAATAATGATAATAATTCAATATTATCACTTCTTAACAATCATGCAACCATATATTATAATAATTCATAGAAAAATCATTTCTTTTCTATACAAAAATAGTTTTGGGCAAAATTATCTTATTTACCCGATTCAAAAATAATTTTATATTCACTAACAAATACGCGCTCATATCTATTATTACACTCAAACTCATTCTAGAGTACTGCTGACTCTATCTCTAATGAGTAATACCCAACAGAACCATGGTTGTCGCTTAACCACAAGCTCTGATACCAAATGTAACGCTTGCGATTTTTCGTTGCCGAAAAACCGAAGTGTTATGGGTTTAAGAAAGAAGAAAGGAAGAAGAAGAGAAGAAGGTAGAAGATGGAGAGAAGAAAGAAAATAGAAAAACAGAAAGATAGAATTTTAAAATAGAAAAAAAAAGAATAGAGAACATAGAACGGAACAGAAAACAACAGAACAACAGAATCTCACAATTCGCAGCGGAACAACATATAATAATAAATGAATAATCTTTAAACAAAGAACTATATCAGTTATTACATTTTATACTTTACATCATATCATCATCAGAGTGTACAACAACAAACAATGCAGCGGAAAAAGAAATACTATATAAACTAGTAATACGCCATGCCATCCATCTTGCCTCCAGCAATTCCAGAATATCCAGAATATCCTGATAAACCTAACTCTTGACTGCCCGTGTGGAAATTGGTGGGCACCCAGAGTTTAGGAAGGAAAACAATAAACTCCAAGTCAGTCATGTGACTGGTGTGAGAACTCAAAACAGTTTATTTATCTTTAAAATCAAAATAGAGGGATATTTTTAATCAATTCGCAATGCTTTTAAAAATGAGACTACCATAAGGCCTCCCGCACACACACACATGCAAACGCAGAATCGGAGGAGATTTCTCCTTATGATAGTCAAAGATGCTTGATACGCATTAAAAATAACATTTGGTATTATTACTAGTGCATAGTTTAGAGAAAAATTCATTTCGAAAGTAGAATATAAATCTTAGCCAGCATAGACATTTCGAACTATGCCTACTATAGCTAACTATGTTCAATAGCAGGTTACCGCCACATTCCATAGTAGGTTATACAACTAAAACCGTACAAGTCGCGTATTGTTTCTTTGGATTTCCAACAAATGGTCAGGCCAAGGAACTTCCCATTGCCACATGAGAATGCCTCTGGAAAGACATCCCCGAGAACCAAACCGGAACTCTGCCAACACAAGGCCGGGTTACCCCGAACTGGGTAACTACTGACACGAGCACGCCATTCCCCGATCGTAAACGACCTTTCTCACGGGATCCCGATAACCAACAACCACAAAGTAATAAATTCGCAGTAACCACATAGGTTAAATATCTGGGCTCCATACCATGATACCACCTCTATCCAGAAGGAAATGTACATACCCTAAAGGGAGCTACCCCTCATAACCTTGCCGCATCTTTCCTGTTTTGACCATTTCCGGGGTGTGAGGCTCGACGAAGTCACGTCCACAAAAACACACTTTATACAAAAAGCCGTGCTTTGGGTCAACAAATGATCATAGAAATGATCACCAAGATAGACGATCAAATAAATGATCCTATCACAAATAATCAACACAATGATCATTTACAGCTACACTCAGCATGTCACATTACCAAATTGGGAATATATCGCTGATAACTTCAACTATATAACCTCTGAGCTCGTACGTCTCAGAGAAGGGTGTTAAGCTAAGAGAATAAATTCTCCGCCACCACAGAAATATATTTCAAAGAAATCGGCTTTACATTCTCAACTTGTAATGTCAGACACACAATCCATTAAGTCTGTTCCGGGCTCGAACAGAACCGAAGGCACTTACAAAGAAGTCCTTGCAATCCGAATAATCTCTAATCACGTTCGGATTTCCCATCACATATGGAGATCTCAATACCAGGGATCAGCCAGTGCAGAGACAATCAACAAGACAATCAACAAGAAACCCTTTGGCTTTCGAAAATATCCGGTCTTCAACACCGATCTTCGAATGCAATTCATAACGACGTATCACATATTCGGAATGGGTTATACGACCCCAAGGTCCTTTCCCGGTTAACCCGAATAGTGAGCGCTTATTTAAAAAAAAATAAGTGTGGCATTCAATTTCAAGCAATTCACAACAAATACCTATTTAAAGGTAAATATTGATAGTCAGTTACTGAACTATCAATAGATATGCCAACATCACCAGATTCCAAATAATTTTCCAAATTATTTATTTCCCAAAAATATCTTTATAAGATATATAGTTTTCACACTTCAAAAATAAATCAACATTTATTTTCAAACAAATCCCCTTTTCATTTATAAATTCCATAAGGAATTTACATTCCCAAAATATTTATGAATATACGATTTCCATTCAATTTTTAATATTCATTTTCAATTTATCTTCAAAAAGATAAATTCCAAATATTCACTTAATATTGGAAAAGCATTTCTATACTTATTAAAAATAAGTAATTCACAGATCTTTTTATTTTCTATACTTAGAAAATATTTAATATACCCTAATCGAAATTAAGTATATATTTCATTCTTTAAGGAAATCATTCACTTAAACATATTTATTTGGGCCAAAACGAATGTTGCGTAAAACATCGTTACGACAACCCAAAATCACTAGTATAGGGAATCGAAATTAAAATAGATATATAAATCCCAATACTATACAAAACATTTCCTTTCGGAAATCATTTACTATAACAATAGTGTTATAGTCCATTATTTCCTTATATTTCTCGAAAACATCTATTTCAACAACAAATGTTGAAATCTATGGTTTCAAATCTCAATACATTTTAAAACATTTTTAGATCGTTTTAATTCTATTTAAAACATCACATCCAAAATAATTTCTTTAACATAATATTCACTATTCAAAAACGTGAATATACTTTGTTAATAAATTTCATCACTTCTATTCATTTTATTTTAAAGAATTATTCACCAAATTACAACAATTCCTTATCAAAATAAGTCGTTGCGGATTTATAAAACAACGTTTATAAATTCTATTTCTATTTATTTTATAACAACTTCCTTTTATAAATTTCCTTTATAAATCTATTCAATTTCATATCTCAATGATATACTAAAATTTCATATTATAAGTCAAATACTTATAATTTATTTATTTATAAAATCATTCCTTCAAACTTCCCAAATCTATAAATCTTATAACTTCTAAGATTCATTTATTTATCCACATCTATTTCCTAAATAACTTTATAAGTTTTTATTTATAAAATTCTATAACTTTACCGTTATAATTCTATAAATTTCATTCATTAGTGAAATTCATTCACAATTCTTTCTAATACTTATAAAAGCTCGTTTTATAATTCCAATATTTTTTTATTTATAAATATCAATTTATAAATCTTTTAATATAAAACAATTTATATTATTATTTTAAAACGTTTTTCAGCTCCTTATAATTTCATCATTCTGATTTATAAAATAATCAAATTTCATAAATTCTATAGATTTCATTCCTTCATGAAATTCATTATACAAACCATTCTATCACTTATAAAAGCTTGTTTTATAATTCAAGATATTCTAAATTTATAAATATTAATTTATAAATCTTTTAATATAAATCAATTTATATTATTACTTTAAACATCTTTAAACTCTTTTACAGTTTCATCATTCTGATTTATAAAATAAAAAAAAATTTATAAATCCTATTTTTAAACTTCTTATAATTAATTCAGAAGTCCCAGTTCAAACTATTTTATAAAATCACTAATCCCAAAATTTCAAAGATTAACTTTTAACTGTATTTCTCAAAAATCATAATTTTTATAATATTAAAATTATAACGTTTATTTATTTAAGATGAATCAATTCCAATATTTTTATAAACGTATACTTTCGAAAATTATTTTAGAAATCAAAATAGTTATTTTTAAACTTCAAAAATTGGATCCGATGATGCAACACATTAATATTCAATCACAACTTTCAAACATCATATATCATCCATGATAACAACCAAATATCACAATATATGAAATCAAATAAATATTTGTGAGGAATCCAGTTGGATCACTCCAACCTGTTTCCCTGCATCCACAGACATTAGCACAATACCATTTCGTTTCAAGACGGAATATCGCGGTACATGGGATTTTATAAATATATATCCGCTTACTAACGGCGCAATAGGGTCTCATCCGCTATACAATGCGGGAAATCAATCAACTGCAATATATACATATGCCAATATATATATATATTGCTATATATATAATATAATACCAATTCCACTTCAAGGTGGAATATCGCGGTATATGTGTGTAATAAATAACCTCCGCTTACTAACGGCGTATAGGGTCTATTCACATCCAATATATATATATATATATATATAACAATCATCATTCAATCATTCAATCAACACAGTCAAACAATTTTTAAATCTAACTATTTAAAATTTACATAAACAATAAAATTCCTTTTGAGTGAGAAGTTCTCACCTTTGCTTTTATTAGCAATCCTTTTCCTTCTTGACTTGATTTTCTTGATTTATACCTTGTATAAATATTTACACAATTTATTAATATTCGAAATAATCGAATAATAAATTTTCATTTGATTTAACTAGTTTATAATTTAATTTGGGCTTAATCACTCATTTTACTTAAAATTGATATCTTCAAATCAATTTTTTTATTTATAAATTTGTTTGACTAGAAATTTAAATTTCTTTTAATAAACTTTCTTAACTAACTATTTATTTAAATTAATTTTCCTTTTGAAAATAATCATAACTAGAAATTTCCCATTGAACTTAATTCCCTTTTTATAAATTCTAACTCAACTAATTTTTTTTCTTAAATAAAATTATTTTCCTTTGTTTAATAAATTTATTTTAACTAAAATTTTACTTTAAATTAATTTCTTTAAATCAAATTCTTTTTAATACTTTGATTTAACAAAATTTAAATTCAAACTATTCTTTATAAATTCAATTTTTGTCGAACAAATTTAATTTCTATTTAAATAAATTTTATTAACTAACTATTTAATTTAAACAACATTTTCTTTTATAAAATATCCTTTAGTTATTAAAATAGATTTCTAAATAAGCTAATACTTCTAATTTTTTACAAATTCTTTTTTTTATAAATATCTTTTAGTAACTTAAAAACAATTTAAATTAACCAATGTTTTTAATTTAAACTAAATTTTCTTTATAAATTCCAATCTTTATTTATTAATTGCATTTAAATTCCTTCTTAGTAAAATTTGAAACTGTATTCATAAAAAGAAAATTCCACTGTGTGTATATATATATAAATATATTTTTACTCATTAAATTTAGAAATCGAAAAGAAAGAAAAAAAGAAAAATTACCTTACTGTAAAAACTCGAAACCCAGAATCCTCTTCGTCATCGAACCACAGCTTCGATGCTCGAGTACGAGCTTCACCTTCGCGTCGCGCGCACGCGCACAACCCCTCCTTCCTCCCAATCAATCGCGAGCTGCCCTAGCATCGCCTTCCCTCGTCGCTAGATCCATCAACTCGAGATGCGCCACCATCCATCGCGACCCCCTCCATCGCTTGAATCATCGCTGCCTCGATCGAATCGAGTTGCTCGAACATCACTGCCTTGATCGAACTCACGCGTGCCGCCCACGCGAGCTTCGATCGCGAGTCCCCCTTGCAGCTGCTATGACACCGCCCCTGCTCCTCCACGCGTGACGCGATTTAGGGCTTCGGCCATTTGTTTTTTTTTTTTAAATGAAGGGACGGCATGGAATTTTTTTTCGTGAAAGCTGGAGAAGGAAGGTTGAAACGAAATGATTCTCAAATCGAAGAGCGGCCATTTTTATTTCAGAGAACTTGATTTTTGAAAAACTGGAGAGGACGTAGTTATTTAAAAATAGACGAGGCATGCTTGGAGATGAAGGGGTATGCTCTGCACGATTTTAGCCATGATTTTAGGCGTGATACTCTGCGTGAGAAAAGGGAGAACATGTACATGTTGACTGATTAATAAATTTAAATTTAAATTTAATTTGAACTCGATTTAATTGCAACGCGTTTACTCACCGTGTGCTCACATATCAACTCCAAAAAATACGAAATTTGAAATCCGGCAATAATTCAATATTCCGGAACCAATGGAACTGGTTTCGTCGAATTCCGAGACTGTGCCTCGGACGACTATTTTTAAATATCGATTCGAACGATTAAATTCCAAAACTGAACAATTCACTTCCTAATTAAATTCTGAAACTTCTATAATCCTCAGTACTATCAATATGAATTTTACAAGCCTTTGAAATAATTTTAATCAGCTTAAAATTTTAGATTCAAATTTTTATTCAACTCTCAATAGATTAAATTCTATAATTTAATCGCCAAATTGAAAGTTATATTGAAAATTCAATTCAAACCATCATTCAAATATTTAAATTTAATCAAATATTTTCAAATTAAATTGTTCAAAATTCTGGGTCGTTACAACATCTCTGAAAATATTATAGAAAACTACCAAACTTAAATAACAATTTTTAGTACTTAAAACCATAAGCGACTAACTATAGCATTTGTAAATGATGTTGAAAGTCTTGTTAAAACAAAATTGAAAAGCACGATCTTTGTGACTAGTTTTAACCATTTTAGAAAATGATTTCAAAATTGAAATTTTGATCATAAGTATTACCATTAAGGTACTTGAAAACCATGGAAAGAAACCCCTAAGAATATTTATCCATTAAAAAAAACAAAGGATTCGGAACCGCGGTTATAATCACTATTCTCGCTTCAAACACTTTCTTTACTTCGATTTAACACAAAAGTTAAAAAACCATTTAAACATCAAGTCAAGGCCATGCAACATGTTTAAGAAGGTAATAGAAGTGATGCAATATAATATAAAGTTATCACTTTCTTTCAATAGCAAGAGGGGTCCAAAGTTTATAATTTTACTTAGTTAATGTCACTTTAACTATTATACTTTGCACACAATACACACACAGAATATATACTTATAAGATAGTGAGATAACTCACTTAGATCCATGAAAATCCAAGCGTAAAGCCCTAAAATCAAAGAACCACATCCTACCATCACCTAACTTCTAAAGTTCCAACTTTTTGCACTTTCAAAGAAAAGCAACCACCTCCCCTCCTCCATACACACGACCCCTCCTTGAAATACCCCTTCTTTCTCTTACCTTCTACCATTTTTTACTTGCTAATCATGCTTTCTATGATGTTTTAGGCTTATGGCCAAAGTTTAAAAGGGATTGGAGATGATTTGGTTAAGACTTGAAAAGGTTAAAGAGTAATTAGTGGATTAATGCTTAAGCACTTCCAATACTTTTAACTCTCATACTTCATCTCAAGCGTAAGTGAATTAGTAAATTATTCCTAAGGGTATGCTCCTTCTTATATAGGGTTTTATTAGAGTCATAACCACCTCTTTCCTTCCATGAAAGGTTACAAGGATGCTTCATTTGCATATGTTAACTTTACGTCTATCCCTTTTTACTTAAAAGTTAAGTATTACCATAAAATGTCATTTCCTAAATACTTTGATGACATCACCCAATAAATCATCCAAAAAGTTTATTTCTTTAAATTGAAATTTTTTTATTTCATTTTATTATTTTCCTAAGCAGATAAGTTTATGCAAAAAATATGAACAACTTCTGACGGTTGAAATCCATAAAAGGATTTTCGGTCACATTATCTATGTTTTTTCAAAGAACTTATTTTTGTTAACATTTTTCCAAAATAAGTTTACCATGATTATTAATGATTAAAAAGGTAGTTAAAAAGGTTAATAAATCATTTTAATAACAATAAATTCAAGATTCGAATATTTAAATAATTCAGATATTTAAATACGAAGTGTCCAAAATTCCAGGTCATTACATTCTCCCCTACTTAAGAATATTTCATCCTCAAAATTCCAACATGAGAAACCAAATAATCAATCACAAAGCAATATTTAATAATATTCAATTATTAGCTCAAAGAAATCATGGTTTCCTCAAGTTCAAATCCTTTCATTGCACAAGGATGATGAACAATCTACTAAGCGTGCCTCACGCTCAACAGCCTCGGGTAGTTACTTAATCGACAATTCACAATGCCTCACAACGAATTGAAATTTCATCACCTAAACTCTCCATAAACTAACAGAACATAGTATCATATACTAAAAATCATACGATGCACATAGACCATCCGTATGCACTATCAATTCGAACCACTTCCTCGATCACATAAATCTCACTTGCCAACTAGTATAGATCACTTAACCTCTCCAGTGTGGACTCCGATCAGGTTCCTTGATTAGAAACCTCCGTTATCCTTACATAGCCATATACTACGATAGAGAACTTTATGATCATATCAAAAATCTATATTAAGTGTTCACCATCAAGAATCCAGTGAAAAATCCTTGTTCGAACAGGTGTGAACCACCTCGAAATCATGTACTCGAACACTTGATCAAGGACAACCATGTGAATAAAACGATCTACATACAACTTATGTATTTTATCCTATTGGATTCTTAGCTACATCAATATCTTTTATCCCTTTTATATCAATATATATATCTCCATAATAAAATCATTTCATAAAACATAACTTCAAGTTTATCAACAGTTATAACTTAAGTTCATATTTATATAATACTCAATGAGATCCTAAGAGTATATACAAAACATCATATTTTATTTTATTTAACAAGCATGTTTAAAAAATTTCAAAAATTGTTTTAACTTCCTACTTCTCAGTTCAAGCGTTATATTAAACTCATCTTTATAATTTCGCAAAACAATTTCAAATTCTATAACGATTCGAATGCTTCAAACTATCTAAAATCGTCGAAAATCTTGTTTCAGTTTAACAAAAAAATCTACCAAACAACATATCATAACACGATATAAATACCATATAATCCTAATGCATAGGCTACATGTGTCCAGAAAATATCTTAACAAATTTCAGTAATTTTTTAAACACGCTTTACTAAAATGGGAAAAACCTGAAAAGTTCCAACATTTATTCTGGGCTATGCCACTACCACATAGGCGGCCTACATAGTATATATAAAACTTTTCTACATAAAATGTTCATTCAAATTTCTTTCCCAAGAAAATTTTAGAACTAAACACTAGTTTTAGTTTGAAGTTGTTTCGAAATAATAATACACATATATCTTTTGTAACAAATCATACTTTCAAAATCAAATTTACTAAGACAACCTTGTAACATGCCCTACGTAGAAAATCCAAAAATGAATGCCGATGATGTTGAAGTCATCACCATAATTTTTTTAAGTGACGAATGTGAGTTCGTAACATCCAATTCATTCCTTTTGAACATAACCAAAATCATTTTTAAAGTGGCATTCAAATACTTTGTAAATATTACTAAGTACCATAGTACTAATTTCATAAAGCAATTTCCAACATGCTTACTTTCAAATAATACTATTAGCGCCAAAATAGATCACTAACATCCAAATCCAAATGAAAGCACCAAACCTCAGTCACATATCACAGATAGAATGCATGTAGAGAGTATAAATATGAAGAACAGTTAAAATTAAAAAGAAAGCAGTGATGACAGAGGATTTATAGTGGTTCGGCTGACCCTGGCACTCCAGAAATTTCCTTTTTATTGATATGAAAATCCAGTACAGTTACATCCCGGAGTTTTTAAAACAATAAAGGAAGAGCAGCCTTCGTGAAGAAGAAGGGAAACAGAATCCAAATCCCCTTTTCTGAAGCCCCGCATGTTGTATTTATAAGCATAACCTGAGTTACTCGGCTTCCCGAGCGGTCCGGGCCCATCAATAACATGGAAGATCCAAAACTCAACACTACAACCTACCCTGAGTTCATAATACGCAGACTTGATATCCCTTGGGAATTACTCAGAATAATCGCCCAAACGACCCAAAGCGCGCATGCATATGACCCGAAGTAAATTTCCCTAAGACTCGGAGCAACTCAGTGTCGATCCTCCTTCTTCAAAGCATCGACCCCCTTTAGCTGATCCTCCTTCTTCAAAGCATTGACCCCTTTAGCTGATCCAAGTTTTCATCCTACCGACCATAAGCTTCCATGCATGTGACCCGAAGTAGTTCATCTCCTAACTCGAAGAAAGATCGTACCGACTGCATACTTTCCGACCTAAAGAAAATGATTGCCGACCCAAGTATAACTCCATGACGATCCCGAGCCACCAAACCACCTTCCAACAAGATCGAACCACGTTCCTACCGATCCACTCCAACAATGACCGACCTAGCTTCCTATCGATCCACTCCAACATGACCGACCCACACCATAAGACCAAACTACCTCAACACGCCAATCCCACACCATCCAAACCCACCCACAGCATGCCAAACCACTACCTTATGCCGATCCACTCATGAACTCCTACCAACACCAAGAAACTCAAAGCACAACTATGCATGACCGAAGACAAACTCCATGAAAACTCGAAGTAAACTCTTGGTGACTCGCTACAACTCGACTTTTATCGAAACCCAAATTTCGGGTGTCCCGCGACCTTTTTCCATCGTATATACCGAACCCCTGCTTCATAATCTTTATCATCATCCATGATTAATTGTCTATCCATCCAGCTGACTCAAACTCGTTATATTCCAGCCTTGATAGCCGAGAAATCGATTTGGTTAAGTCCGCATGTTTACGGCCTTGCAAAAAAGGCAGATAAACGTTTTCCCCCCAAAACATGCCTTGCGATACGAAGGCGTGTTTTGAATAGCATTTGATCCATCATCTGAAGTCCATATTTCATCCATGGCAACGCCATTTGATCCATAATCCAATCCATTTTATCCAAGTTCCATTGTTGTATCCGTATTCAAATCCATGACGGCTTCGAGTCGATTTTCGATCCCTATCCAGTAACCAAATCCTTACCCAATTCCATATTCATCTGAACCCGATAAACGAGTTATGATCCATCCATATCTAATAACCGATAACCAAATCCATGACCTCTCCAAGTTGATATCCAAATTTGAGACCGCTTTGGGTCTATACCCAAATCCTTAGTTGTTCATAGCCAATATCCAAACCCGTAACCTCTCCGGGATCTTGCCAAGTGTAATCCATGCTTGGCAACCTATGTTAATAATCTTTGGTGTTCTTGGTTCAGTGTCCCCGAACACTGCCATGGCTTAAATCCTAAGCCGGATTCTGGTCAATCTGGACCCTTGCCGAGCATAGTCCATACTCGACGACCTGATATAGTAACCGATAAAAAATATGGGGCCTAAGTCCTAAGCCAATCTTGGTTTCTCCAGACCCTTGCCGAGCATAGCCAATGCTCGACGATCTTTTAGCCAAAAACTAGATAAAAAGTCAATCAAAATCCAAACCAAAATCCAGATCCAAATTAGAAAACTGGAAATCCGTATCAAAAGTCCAAATCGAGATCCAAATCAAAAATCAAGAATCCAAACAAGAAAACCAACAAAAACTGGGAGTTTAAACCGAACTCCAAAACCAAAGCAGAAAAAGCAAGTATCCAAGCTAAAAAGAAAAAAAAATTCACAAACCAGAGCGCCATAGTTTATTATCGTCTCAGAGCATACCTAGGGGTTATCTCCATCTCCGTACATGATTAAGCAACTTAGTCGTTATCCCATAATTTGTTACTTATTCCAAAACATCACGATTAGTTGATGACCAACCGACCACCATTCCTAGGTCTTGCGCCATAATCGTTCAAGGTAGGCGGTGGCTGCTCCTGTTCCACTGCCACATTTCGAGTTTTGACATATTGCCGCAATTGACTATTCCTTACATGTTCCTCGATTGTAACCTTTAGATGTCTATAGCTGTTAGTACCATGCCTATTTAGGTCATGAAAGAGACAGTGCCTTCTTGATGCCCTTTCGGGTTTTGAGGGTTCCCTCCTTGCTTGCCTTCGATAAGAAAGGCGATCCCGAGTGTCCAAGTACAACCGTTCCAATATCTCATTCAGTTCTGTGTAAGTAGAGAACTTTGATTCTCTCCAACGCTTCCTCTTCCCTTTATCCTTATCTTTACCCGAGCTTTCACCGAACGGCTCTTCATCCTTAACCATGTTTATTTCATTTGATTACATATCCAAACATGTATCATCTTGTCGAAGAAACCTTACGGCTTTGTGAAAGAATTCCTCGAGATCCATTGGTGGATCTCGTATCAACAATACTTTGAAATCCAAATTATCCCTAACTCCTGATACTGCCGCCATCAGAACCATTGATGGATCTGGCCGATCCACCGAAGCAACTGCTGCATTAAACCGATTTAAAAAAGTCCTGAGCAATTCATCCTCCATCTTCTTAACTTACATCAATGTCATCACGTTCTTCAGCCTTTTTATGTGAACTCGAAACTGTTTCAAAAACATGTCCACCATTTCTGTCCATGTTCCTATAGATCCATCTTCCAACTATCTAAACTACATAGCAGCTATATCGGTCAAGTATAGGGAAATAAACCGAGACATAACCTCCTCTGATGCCCCCAGAATCTCCATATATCTTATGTACCCCATCAAGTGGTCAATGGGATCCGTATTACCATTGTATACTTCCATAGTGAGCAACTTGAAATCGAGCGGATTCCTAGCCATCCTGATGTTACGGGTAAACGGACTTTTGTTTACTCCCTCCAAATCCCTATTTTTCAGACCTCCGTGAATAGTTCGCATGATAATGTATGCTAATACAATCCTACTAAGCATTACCCCTTATCTATATTTCCTAACCGCCCTCTAAGCCCTTGGGGGAATTCTGGTACATACTCCTTATCATGCACTCCTGTATCCCTGTTCGTGCCAGGCTACACAGTGTCATTTGGTATCCCTCCATGGATCGGTCCAGCATTACCTGTTGTGTGCTCCCGAGTCTAGGTCCATCCGGATTGATAGTTATTTGCGGATTACGGGTTGTCCCCTGTTGAACCACTCCATCTACTTGCCGGTTAAGTCCTTTTGATCCAGCTCCATGGATCTGAGCTTCTGTAGTTCTTGCTTGTTCAAATTGTCTGAAAAGTGATTTACATCATTTCCTCTTGCCTTTTCATCAATTGCACCTGCATGGAATTCGTCATGACCTACATCTCATCCTTAGTGATGTAGACGGAGGCTTGATTAGCTCCAGGGGAAGCTTCCTGATTTCCCTCTTGCTGACTTCTTTCTATCACTTGTCTCCTTATCGATGGCCTAAACATTGCTTTTAAGAATCCGGATTCCTAAGCCTTTAAATCTAAAATCCAAGCTTCAAAATCCCTGAGTGCTAGCGTTCTTAGTGAAAGCACCAAAATGTTACGCCAAAATAGGTCATTAACACCCAAATCAAGATGAAAGCACCAAATCTCAGGGACATTTCACAAATAGAATGTATGTAGAGAGTATAAATATAAAGAATAGTTAAAACTCAAAAGAAAGCAATAATGACAAAGGACTTATAGTGGTTCGGCTGACTCTGGCCTATGTCCACTCCAGAATTTTTCTTTTTATTGATATAAAAATCCAATACAGTTACAACCCGGAGTTTTTAAAACAATAATGGTAGAGCAACCTTTGTCAAGAAGAAGAAGGGAAACAGAATCCAGATCCCATTTTTTGAAGCCCCGCATCCTGTATTTATAGGCAAAACCCGAGTTACTGGGCTTCTTAAGTGATCTGGGCCAATCAATAACATGGCCGATCCAAAACTCAACACTATGACCTACTCCAAGTTTATAATATGCTGACCTGATATCCCCTGGGCATGACTCAGAGTAATGCTCACACGACCCAAACCGCATCTACATACGACCAAAATTAAATTGCCCTAAGACTTAGAGCAACTAAGTGTCGATCCTCCTTCTTCAAAGCACCAACCCCCTTCAGCTGATCCAAGGTCATCATCCTATCGAACCGAAGCTTCCATGCATGTGACTCGAAGTGGTTTGACCCCTAACTCGGAGCAAGATCGTACCGACCTCATATTTGTCGACCCAGAGAAAGTGATTGCTGAACCAAGTATAACTCCATGTCGATCCCAAGCCACCAAACCACCTTCCAACAAGACCGAACCACCTTCCTACCGATCCACTCCAATGTGACCGACCCAGCTTCCTACCGACCCACTCCAACATGACCGACCAACCTTCCTACCGATTCACTCCAACATGACCGACCCAACTTCCTATCGATCCACTCTAACATGACCTACCCACACCATCAAGACCGAACCACCTCAACATGCCAACCCACACCATCTAGACCAACCTACAGCATGCCGAACCACTACCTTATGTCGATCCACTTGTGAAATCCTACCAACCCCAAGCAACTCGAAGAACAACTCAGCGTGACCCGAGAAAAACTCCATGAAAACTCGAAGCAAGTCTAGGCATGACTCGATTAAACTTCGGGTGACTTGCTACAACTTGACTTTTGTTGAAACCCATATTTCGAGTATCCCGCGACTTTTGTCCATCATATATGCCAAACTATGGCTTCATAATCATGATCATCATCCATGACTGATTTTCTATCCATCCTGCTGACTCAAACTCGTCGTATTCCAGCCTCGATAGCCGAGCAATCGATTTAGTCAAATCCGCCTGTTTACGACCTTGCAAAAAGGTGGGTTAACAAATACAACTATTATTTTCTATAAATCTTAACAATTTCAAAGGCATTCGGATTTAAGTTCTCAAAATATCATTTTAAATCCTTTCGGTTTATAAACCCTATTTTATAATCTATAATTATATAAAACCATTGCACAAATGTTTACTCCCAAAATATTTTATCTTTCTCTATTAAAATATACATCTTCTATAAATTCAACTTGTACAAAAGTTAACTTCTAAACCAAAATTGCCACCGAATGCCTTATTGTAAAATTATGAAATTTAGTTCATAAGGTGTTCATTTCAATGTACCTACAATTACTATCTACCAACTAGTGTAGTACGAGGTAAAAATGCTCATAAACTAGTTGAGCACAAATCAACAATCAACAAATAAAAGTCAATGCCCATAAGCTGGCCGACCATGACTAAACTAATTAAGAGGGATAATGGATAAACATCATTAACCTCTACATTAGTTAAACTATACATTGAAAATTAACTTATATATGATACCATATATACGATCTTTAATTTTCACAGTTATAATTACCTTTAGGGCATACGTTTATAACAAATAGAAATATGCTTTCAATGTATAGTACACTCAACTCTTTCTAGGGCACCATTACACTACCTCTTAACGAGACATACCCACGAAAGTCATTGCTCTCGCTTAATCTTCAGCTCTGATACTAGCTTTAATGACCCACCCTCTTCGACCCTCAAATGTTGACACTAATACATCCACGGTATTCACATGCTGGGCTCCCAAGTCCTAGAAAGTTGAAATGTTATGGTACAAAAAAAGGAAAAAGAAACATAATAATAAAGAAGTGAACACAACACCAGAATCTCACTACTGGAATGGTAATATATATAATATCAAAAGAACAGTACAATGGGGTTACTCCAATACAGAAATTTTAAAGTTATAAAACCTAAGTACTATCATCAGCCTGAACAGTTATAACAATTTAGGTGAAGCATCCAGCTCATCTTCTCTTGCTCTAAAGAAGATCGAAAAAAACCTACCTTTCTCAAAATACTCAAAAGAGCACATGAGTAATTTAGGGAAAACGAAAGTCATGTGCCAAACATAAGTCTGGTAGGAGAAACTCAAGAAACATCTGATCAACATATAACGGTACTTTGAGACTACATGGAACGCCATAACGATTATCACATCAAAAGAACCGCCGTCTAATAAGTACATAAGTTAATGTAATAGGTAATGTCTAGGATGTAGAATATAAATATTATAACATAGTTGAAATAGTTACATTGATTACATTCAATAACATATTGGGAGTACAGTCAAATCCAATAAGGAATGTTCGCATATTAGATTTTTCATGGAGATCTCTAGAGCTGGATCCAATCTCTGCATAGGGGTCAAAAAGTACTTTCGAGTAACGTATAGTTCTACATAGAATATACCTTTTAGGTAAAGAGAAGCGGCCTATCATCCGAACATAAACACCAAAAATGTGAACCAAATATCATCAACTCCTACCTCCCAATAATCGATAAGTATCTCTACAAATGGAGTTGATAACACCCAGACATGGATTGCTAACCCCAAGTTGTGAGGTCCACTCTGTTTTTTGTCATTTTCGATGTTAAGGTTATGTTCGACATCTTTCACATGAGTCTTTATCACTCGAACAGGACATGAATTTCAAATTGGATCCCTACATCTCGAGCAACTCTCAAAACCATATATGGATTCGAGCATCTTGAACAAAATCTACTTCCAAGAGATAGAACACATATTTCAGCCTCGAAGTGGTTTTCGGTAAGTAAAAGACTTATCGATCCCAATCTCTTCAAGACTGAATCGACTAATTCGATCATTCAACAATAATGAGAACGATCATATATAGAAACCAAGTCTCATTACTTATCACGTTTTTGATATTTTCATCCCACACCATCCCATGATCAAGTGTGAAGTCGATAGATTAGAGCTCTATTGCCCATATCCATACATGAACATCAGTCTTGATTTCCACAGATAGACAAGTCTACTTCATTAGCTTTTAGGGTTAAGTATATAACTAAATGTTTTCCATAACTAAGTAAACATGCAAAGCATGATAAAGTTACACAAAGCACAATCAAGTCACATAAGTGACTTCTAATCCTCCATTTGTCTAATTAATTTTTTATTAATTAAAACTTCTTTTATTAGTAAAACTTCATTTGTCTAATAAAACATTATTTACAATTTTTATTGTTCATTTATACTCTTTCAATACTTTAAAACGTATTCATATACTTATCCCAAATGGTATATGTATATTCACAAATCATTAACAAATATCTTACTTTAAACCTTTTCATTTTTTATCTTTTTTCAAAAGATTCCATACTTATAATTCCCTTTAAAATATCCATTTTAAAGATCGAAGTGCTTTCAGAAATTCATTCAAAAGGTTTAGGAAAAGTGTTACTTAAACGTTGTCAGTACAAACCCAAACCATTTCACTTATGCTTGTATTATCTTTAAAACATTATTTTTAAAGATCTAAGTTTAATAATAGGTTAAGTTCGATAGTTGACTAATCGATAATTTAGTGAAAATAATTGCTTATACAAATCAATGCTAGTTACATAACCTGTTTTCGACATTTCAAATTAAAAATTCCTCATTTAAGAGTGAAGCTAGGTAAGTTCGAGCACTGGTTGTATCAAATCCTTGTCTAGACACTTTCTTCTTGAATCTCACAAATAGACAAGCATATTCGTCGGCGTTTAGTGTTAAGTACTGTAAACAGGTAATAAACAACATGTTTAACCCATTTTCGACATTGTCGACTTAACTTTTCTTCGTTCAAAAGATAAGCCCAATGGGTTAGAGCTTTATTACTCCATCCTTACTCGACATTAACCTTAACTCTCAGAAATAGAGAAATCTACCTCGTCGGCTTTTAGTGTCAAACATCTTCTTTACTTTTTCGAAATTTATATGCAATTATTAAAAATATATTTAAACTTCAAACCAACTTTTATACATGTCAAAAACATGTTTGGAAGCATCTCTAAAAGGATTAGAGAAAAATACTAAATTTAAATATCAATTTTTAACACTTAAAACCATAACCGACTTACTACAGCATTTGTAAATGATGTTAAAGGTCCTTGTTAAAATAACATGAAAAGCACGATCTTTGTGACTAGTTTTTACCATTTTAACAAATGATTTAAGGCTTGAAATTTTTATAGTAGGTACTTTATTAGGGTAATTAAAACCATGAAAAGAAACCCCTAAGAATATCTGTCAATTTATTTATAAAAATTACCAAAAAAAGGGGATTCAAAAATGCAATTCTAACGATTATTCTCGCTTCAAACACATTCAAACTTACTTCGATTTGAAAAAAAGTTAAAAAGCCGTTTAAACATCAAGTTAAGGCCACGCCACATATTGAAGAGGGTAATAGAAGTGATGTTATAATATGATGATATCATTTGCTTTCAAAAGCAAGAGGGTGTTCCAAAGTTTATAACTTTACTTAGTTAATGTCATTATAACTATTATACTTTGCATGTAAGTATATACACAATATATACTTATAAAATAGTGAGCTTACTTACTAGATCCATGCCAAACTTAAGTACAAAGCCCCAAGAACAAAGAACCACCTCCCACCATCACCAAACTCTTAAAGATTCAACATTTAGCACTTCCAAACCAAAGCAACCACCTCCCCTTCCTCCTCCATGCTCACGGCCACTCCTTGGAACCCCTCTTTCTCTCACCTTATGCCACTTTTTACATTCTAATCATGCTTCCCATAATGTTTTAGGCCTAAGACCAAAGTTTAAAAGAGATCGGAAATGATTTA
Organism: Allium cepa; assembly: GCA_030765085.1. Lineage (NCBI taxonomy): Eukaryota > Viridiplantae > Streptophyta > Magnoliopsida > Asparagales > Amaryllidaceae > Allium > Allium cepa. The sequence goes on along the minus strand of CM060941.1, from coordinate 267,806,735 downwards.
GTCAAGACTTGAAAAGGTAAGAGAGTAAGTGGTGGATTAGTGCTTAAACTTCAACCATTTTTAACTCTTATACTTCATCTCAAGCCTAAGTGAATTAGTGATTTATTCTCAAGGGTATGCCCCTCCTTATATAGGGTTTTAGAAGAGGTCATAACCACCTCTTACCTTCCATGAAGGTTACAAAGGAGCCACATTTTCACATGTTAACTTTACACTTTTGGCTTTCTACTTAAAAGTTAATTATTACCATAAAAGGTCATTTCCTAAATATCTTTAACGACGTCACCTATGACATCATCCAAAAAAATTTCCATAAATGGAATTTTTTTTATTTTATCAATTTATTAAGCAAATAAGTGTATGAAAAAAAATCTGAACAACTTCTGACGGTTAAAGCAATTTATCGATAAAACGATTTTCAGCCACATTATAGATATTTTCTAAAGTATTTATTGTTATAAACATTTTTCCAAAACAAGTTTACCAGCAATACTTATGATTAAAAATTGGGTTAAAAAGGTTATTAAATCTTTTCAATAATGTTAAATCAAAGATTCAAATATTTAAATACTTCAGATATTTAAATACATAGTGTCTGAAATTCTAGGTCATTACAGACCCCCTACATATTAGGATGGGCCTACCCATTCCTGAATAGTATCGAATTTAATCAGTACCCAGGTTGAATACAAAACCATAATGGGCCCAAATATATATAAATCTATATATACCGATCTAGATCGGATAATGACCATACCCTGATGAGAGTGAACCTGTAACGACCCAGAAATTTTAGTAATTTAAAATTTGAATATTTAATTAATTTTAAATATTAATAAGTGAATTTATAAGTCGAATAAATTTTAATTCGAATAATTGGATTTAATTGGATAATTAAATCAATAATTCAATATGTTAAATTGTGGAAATAATTGAAAATTGTGTTAAATATGATTGAAAATGATTTGTAAAATTTTATTTTATCATATTGGAGTTAGAACGATATTTTAGGACTTTTAAAATCGAATTAAAAGTTAATTTGTGAAAATTGAATATTTTAATATTTAATATACTAGTGAAATTAGCCAATTTTTGAACAGTCTCAGAATTGGACGAAACTAGTTCCATTGGATCCGTAATAGTCAGTTATTACCAGATTTCAATTTTCGTGTCAATCGGAGTTATCGTTTGATCGTGGCAGCTCGAAACGCATCGAATTGTTTTTAATATTAATTTGGCGAGTTAAAATAGCCATTTTTCAAAAAGTCTCGGATTTCGACGAAACCAGTTTCATCGGATCCGTAATGTGATATTATTGTAAGGTTTCAAATTTCGTGTCAATTGGATTTACCGTTTGTCCTGTACAAATTAAAACGCCTAGAAAATCATTTAAATCGGTTTAATTTAAATTGAACGTTTATTGCCATAACTCGCACAGATGTCCGAATTAGCTTCCGAAACCTATTCCATTGTGTCCGGAACGTGGGGTAAACCCTAGAAACGCTGGTTACGGCGCGTAAATCGGAGTTCGGAATTTCCGGAATGAATAGTGTCGATCGATTTTCCTATAAATAGACCCTTACCCCTTCATAAATTAAAAAAAAAAAACTAAACCTAAACCCTAGCCGCCACCCCCTCAATCAAAGGCCAGAATTCACTTTCAATTCTCCTCAAATCTCCTTCAATCCAAGCATTAATTCAACAATCTTTCAACATGAAAGTTGGAGAGGGAAGTGAGAGCTACAATCTGAACGGTTGCGATGTAAAACGAAGCAACGTGGAGGGAGATATGGGGGGCCGTCGGCCTTGGCTTGCGCACGTGTTTTCTCATGCCATGAGGGGCCGAGCTTCATGAGGTTGAGGCCGTGCATAGGGGAGGTGAAGGGCTTCGAGATGGAGTATCTTGATCGTGTTCATGTCGCTCGAATTGGAAGTAAAATTTAACCCTAAATTGGATTGAATGGGTTTGGTTGCGTGATCTTTTACTGGAGATGATACGTGAGAGGGAGAAGGAAGCAGGGGACGGTCACGATGAGGGTGCGGGATCGTGTGGCTCAGATTTGTTAGGTTATAAATTAAAAGAAATTTATGTTGTAAATTATATAAATTAATTCGTGTAATCTTAGAAAAATCATAACTTTTTCATACGAGGTCGAAAACGCGCGAAACCAGTTGCGTTGGAATCGTATAGACGAGCACTACGCGATGGAATTGGATTGGAGTCGTTTGGAGTTAGTGAGAATTTTGGGTAAAATTAAACGTCCGTTTAATTTTATTCGAAAGAAATCGCTAAAACGAAATTGAAATCAAGGTGAGAACTTCTCACTCAATCGAATCAGTTTCGATTTTATTTTAAATAGTTAGATTTAAAATATTTGAATGCATGTTTGAATGATGATTGTTATCTATTGATTGTTAAAATAGACATTATGCGCCGTTAGTAAGCGGATGTTATTTATTAAAAACATATACCGCGAATATTTCATAAACAGTGAAATTGGTATTATATATAATAGCAATATATATATATATTGGCATATGTATATATTGGAGTTATTGATTTCCCGCATTTGTATAGCGGATGAGACCCTATTGCGCCGTCTATTAAGCGGATAATATTTTAAATCCCATATACCGCGATAATTCCGTACTGGAGCGGAATTGGTATTGTGCTAATGTTTGTGGATGCAGGAAAACAGGTTGGAGGGATCCAACTTGATTCCTCAACAGTATTTATTTGATTTCAGGTATTTTGATATTTGATGGATTATCATATCGATATATGATATCGTTGTAGTCGTGATTGACTATTTGGTGTGTAGCACCATTGGACCAAACTTTGGAATTTTAAAATGGGTTTCTAAAGTGATTTTTGAAAATATACTATATGTTTGGAATTGATCCATTTTAAATAAATAAACGTTATAATTTTTAATGTTATAAAAATTATGATTTTTGAGAAATATAGTTAAAAACTGATTTTTGAAAATATGGGTTAATAATTTTATAAAATAGTTTAAATTGGGATTTCTTAATTTATTATAAAAAGTTGAAATATAGGATTTATAAAATTTGATTATTTTATAAATCAAAATGATGAAATTATAAAGAACTTTAAAGAGGTTTTAAAATAATAGTATAAATTGATTTTATAAAGGATTTATAAATTGATATTTATAGATTTAAAACGTTGGAATTATAAAACGAGCTTTTATAATTGTTAGAATGAATTGTGAATGAATTTCATAATTGAATGAAATTTATAGAATTATAAACGGTGAAATTATAAATGGAATTTTATAAGCAGTAGGTTTATAAAATTTATAAAGTTATTGAAAGAATAGATTTGGATAAATAATTGAATCTTATAAGTTATAAGATTTATAATTATGAAGTTTAAAGGAACGATTGTGCAAACAAATAAATTCTAAGTATTTAACTTATAACATGAACTTTTGTTTTATAATTGAGTTATAAATTAAATAGGTTAATAAAGGAATTTATAAAAGGAAGTAGTTATAAAATAAATAGAAATGGAATTTATAAACTTTGTTCTATAAATTCGCAAAGACTTATTTTGATAAGTAAATTGATAAAACCTATAAATGGAGTTATATTCACATTTTTTACTGTGAATGATCCTTTGAAATAAAATGAATAGAAGTGATGAAATTTGTTCACAAAGTATATTCACGTTTTTGAATAGTGAATAATATGTTAAAGAAAATGTTTAGGATGTGATATTTTAAACAGAATTAAAATGATCTAACGATGTTTTCAAAAGGTGTTAAGATTCGAAACCATAGATTTCAACATTTATTGTTGAAATAGACGTTTTCGAGAAATAGAAGGAAATGGTGGACTATAACACTGTTCTTATAGTAAATGATTTTCGAAAGGAAATGTTTTGTATAGTATTGGGATTTATATATCTATTTTAATTTCGAATCCCTATACTAGTGATTTTGGGTTGTCGTAACGATGTTTTACGCAACATTCGTTTTGGCCCAAATAAATATGTTTAAGAGGATGATTTCCTTAAAGAATGAAATATATACTTAATCTCGATTTAAGTATATTGAATATTTTCCAAGAGTTGAAAATAAAAAGATTTGTGAATTTCTTATTAAATAAGTATGGAAATGTCTTCCAATAATAAAGTGAATATTTTGAGGATTTATCTTTTTGAAGATAAATTGAAATGAATAATTGAAATCGTTTATTCATAAATATTTTGAAGTATAAATTCATTAAGGAATTTATAAAGGAAAGGGGAATTTGTCTAAAAAAATAAATATTGATTTATTTTTGAAGTGTGAAAATTTTATATCTTGTAAAGATATCTTTGAGAAATAAATAATATGGAAAATTATTTGGAATCTGGTGATGTGTGCATATCCATTAATAGTTCAATAACCGACTATCAATATTTACCTTTGAAAGGTATTTGTTGTGATTTGTTGAATTTGAATGCACACTTATTTTTAAATTAATGCGCTCGTCATTCGGATTACCCATTCCGAATAGTGATACGACGTAATGGATAGCATTGAAGATCGGTGTTGAAGACCCGGTATTTGCGAGAGCGATAGGATGACCTGTCGATTGACTCTGCACCGAGTTGCTCCGGTATTGAGTTCTCCATATGTGATGGGAAATCCGATCAGGATTGTGGATATCCGGATTGCAAGGACTTCTTTGTAAGTGCCTTCGGTTCTGTTCGAGCCCGGAACAGACTTGTATGGATTGTATGTCTGACATTACAATTTGAGATATAAAGCCGATTTCTTTCAAATATATTTCTGTTGGTGGCGGAGAATTTATTCTTTTAGATTAACACCCTTCTCTGAGACGTACGAGCTCAGAGGTTATGTAGTTGAAAGTTATCAGCGATATATTCCCAATTTGGTAATGTGACATGCTGAGTGTTGCTGTGAAATGATCATTGTGTTGATTATTTGTGATAGGATCATTTATTTGATCGTCTATCCTGGTGATAATTTCTATGATCATTTGTTGACCCAAAGCATGGCTTTTGTATAAAGTATGTTTTTGTGGACGTGACTTCGTCGAGCCTCACACCTCGGGAATGGTCAAAACAGGAAAGATGCAGCAAGGTTATGAGGGGTAGCGCCCTTTAGGATATGTGCATTTCCTTCTGGAAAAGGGTGGTATCATGGTATGGAGCCCAGATACTTACTCATGTTGAAAACACTTTATGATCGTGTGAATTGATTACGAGCGCTCGGTGAAAGGTCCCAAGGGACCGGGGGATGGCATATTCGGTCAGTTGTTACTCAGTTAGGGTAACCCGGCCTCGTGTTGGTAAAGATCCGGTTTGGTTCTCGGGGATGTCCATCCAGAGGCATTCTCATGTGGCAATGGTAAGTTCCTCGGCCTGATCATTCGTTGGAAATCCAAAGAAACAATACGAGACTTGTACGGTTTTAGTTGTATAACCTGCTATGGAATGTGGCGGTAACCTGCTATTGAACATAGTTAGCTATAGTAGGCATACGATAATGGTCGTATGTTGGCTAAGATTTATATTCTACCTTCGAAATATTTTCTTACACTATGCACTAGTAATAATATCAAATGTTCTTTTTAATACGTATCAAGCATCTTTGACTATCATAAGGAGAAATCTCCTCCGATTCTGCGTTTGCATTGTGTGTGTGTGCGGGAGGCCTTATGGTAGTCTCATTTTTAAAAAGCATTGCGAATTGACTTTAAAAATATTCTTCTATTTTGTTTTCAAAGATAAATAAACTGTTTTGAGTTCTCACACCAGTCACATGACTGACTCGGAGTTTATTGTTTTCCTTCCTAAACTCTGGGTGCCCACCAATTTCCACACGGGCAGTCAAGAGTTAAGGTTTATCAGGATATTCTGGAGTTGCTGGAGGCAGGCTGTATGGCATGGCGTATTACTACTATACAGTATTTCTTTTTCCACTGTTTGTTGTTGTTTGTTGTTGTACACTCTGATGTAATGAAATGAAATGTGATGTAATGTAATAACTGATATAGTTCTTGTTTAAAGATTATTCATTTATCTATTATATGTTGTTCCGCTGCGATTGTGAGATTCTGATGTTGTTCTGTTGTTTTCTACTCCGTTCTATTTTCTGTTTTCTTTCCTCTCCATTTTCTACCTTCTCTCTCTCCTTCTGTCTTTCTCTTTTTCTTAAAACCCTAAGTGTTCGGTTTTTCGGCATTCGATTTCTCGGCAGTTGATACAGTAGACGTATTGATGTCAGTTTTCGGAAGACGAAGAATCGGGTCCTTACATCTGGTATCAGAGCATATGGTTAAGCGACAACCATGGTTCTGTTGGGTATTACTCATTAGAGATAGAGTCAGTGGTGCTCTAGAATGAGTTTGAGTGTAATAATAGATACGAGTGCATATTTGTTAGTGAATATATAAAATTGTTTTATATTGTGATGATTGGTTTATTGAGTGGCATATGAACCTTCGTCAGCACGGTCTGTACAACTATGCCGAAGGGGTTTATAAACATTTGAATAGAACAATTCAACACAGTATTGTTTTAAATTGGGTAAATTAAATAATTTTACCTTGATTATATTTTTATATATAAAGAAATAATTTTTCAGAATTATTAAAGTGTATATAAGTTGATTGTTTGGTTGTTTGAATAATCTAAATAAAAGAAGAATTGTATAAGTAAAAAGAATTATAATAATTGAATTATAATTAAAGTGATTTACAATTGTGAAACAAACTTATATATATAAGAAGTGAAACTATATGGATATATTTATGAATATGAGTTATAAATAAAAATGAAATATAACTTAAGTGATGTTGAATGAAGTTGATATTAGTATCAAAGTAAATTAATAAAGTTAAGTGATAAATGGGAACTTGAGTTATGTAAATGAAATTCAACTTTTGTAATTGAATTAAATTAATGGATTGAATGCTAATCAATTAAATGTAAATTTTGTTGATATGGAATAATGAATAAAAGTGTTAATTCATTAAAATTTAATGTTATTGAAAGTTGAAAGTTTGAATGAAAATCAATTAAATTAAACCAATTGAAAGGGATGGTGTTAAACCAAAATGAATGAATATAAGTAAAGGAATTTGGTTGTAATTGATATACATTGGTTGTTATGTGGTTGTTAGTTGATTGTATATAATTCATTAAGTGTTATTGAAATTGAAAGCTAAAGTAATTGAAATTCAATTGGAAGTTAAGTGAACCTTAAATAGAATTGAATTTGATTTGGAAGTGAACCAACTTGAATATGAATCAGTGAATATAAACTAATTGAAAATGAATGTTAGTAAAAACATCCACTGTTAATGAATCATATGTGATTAACTTGAAAACCTATTTCATTGAATATTAATGAGAATATGAATGAATATTTATTGGTTATGGATGATGGTTGATGGTTGAATATATTGCTTTTACTTCAATTGCTATGTTGACATATGTAGTTATTATGTTGCTATATGTTGTATATCGATACTATTGTCTATATACATGTTTCTCATGTTGTTTGTTGAGTGTTTAGTAGGTGCGGATCGCGTTTGCTTCGCATTTGGAGCTCGCTTTCGCGCTATATTAACCGTATATGCTCGCTAATAAAATATAAGGTACATATCTCGGTTTACATACCGTACTTTTATACTTTTTTCCCTTCGGGATGCCTCATTACTTGATGAGATGTATATTTGTGATATATATACTGTCATTTTTTTTTCGGATCGAGCCGCGCAAAGGAGACTATGGCAAATTTTTCCGAAAATTTAAGGCGTTAGAAAAAATTTGAGAAAATTGGAAAGTTTTGAAAACTTTAACTTTGATTAGGAATTGAAAGTTAAACAATAGTAATTGTTTTTGAAAAGATAACTAAGTATGATTTGAAAACTTAGTAAGTTATTGTAAGAAGTTTAACTATGAATTTTGGAAAATTAATAGATTCTGTAACTTTTCTTACTTGATAATTTCGAGGACGAAATTCTTTTAAGGGGGGAAGATTGTAACGACCCAGAAATTTTAGTAATTTAAAATTTGAATATTTAATTAATTTTAAATATTAATAAGTGAATTTATAAGTCGAATAAATTTTAATTCAAATAATTGGATTTAATTAGATAATTAAATCAATAATTTAATATGTTAAATTATGGAAATAATTGAAAATTGGGTTAAATATGATTGAAAATGATTTGTAAAATTTTATTTTATCATATTGGAGTTAGAACGATATTTTAGGACTTTTAAAATCGAATTAAAAGTTAATTTGTGAAAATTGAATATTTTAATATTTAATATACTAGTGAAATTAGCTAATTTTTGAACAGTCTCATATTTGGACGAAACTAGTTCCATTGGATCCGTAATAGTTAGTTATTACCGAATTTCAATTTTCGTGTCAATCGGAGTTATCGTTTGATCGTGGCAGCTCGAAACGCATCGAATTGTTTTTAATATTAATTTGGCGAGTTAAAATAGCCATTTTTCAAAAAGTCTCGGATTTCGACGAAACCAGTTTCATCGGATCCGTAACGTGATATTATTGTAAGGTTTCAAATTTCGTGTCAATTGGATTTACCGTTTGTCCGGTATAAATTAAAACGCCTAGAAAATCGTTTAAATCGATTTAATTTAAATTGAACGTTTATTGCCATAACTCGCACAGATGTCCGAATTAGCTTCCGAAACCTGTTCCATTGTGTCCGGAACACGAGGTAAACCCTAGAAACGCTGGTTACGGCGCGTAAATCGGAGTTCGGAATTTCCGGAATGAATAGTGTCGATCGATTTTCCTATAAATAGACCCTTACCCCTTCATAAATTAAAAAAAAAAAAAAAACTAAACCTAAACCCTAGCCGCCGCCCCCTCAATCAATGGCCAGAATTCACTTTCAATTCTCCTCAAATCTCCTTCAATCCAAGCATTAATTCAACAATCTTTCAACATGAAAGTTGGAGAGGGAAGTGAGAGCTACAATCTGAACGGTTGCGATGTAAAACGAAGCAACGTGGAGGGAGATATGGGGGGCCGTCGGCCTTGGCTTGCGCACGTGTTTTCTCGTGCCATGGGGGGCCAAGCTTTATGAGGTTGAGGCCGTGCATAGGGGAGGTGAAGGGTTCGAGATGGAGTATCTTGATCGTGTTCATGTCGCTCGAATTGGAAGTAAAATTTAACCCTAAATTGGATTGAATGGGTTTGGTTGCGTGATCTTTTACTGGAGATGATACGTGAGAGGGAGAAGGAAGCAGGGGACGGTCACGATGAGGGGTGCGGGATCGTGTGGCTCAGATTTGTTAGGTTATAAATTAAAAGAAATTTATGTTGTAAATTATATAAATTAATTCGTGTAATCTTAGAAAAATCATAACTTTTTCATACGAGGTCGAAAACGCGCGAAACCAGTTGCGTTGGAATCGTATGGACGAGCACTACGCGATGGAATTGGATTGGAGTCGTTTGGAGTTAGTGAGAATTTTGGGTAAAATTAAACGTCCGTTTAATTTTATTCGAAATAAATCGCTAAAACGAAATTGAAATCAAGATGAGAACTTCTCACTCAATCGAATCAGTTTCGATTTTATTTTAAATAGTTAGATTTAAAATATTTGAATGCATGATTGAATGATGATTGTTATCTATTGATTGTTAAAATAGACATTATGCGTCGTTAGTAAGCGGATGTTATTTATTAAAAACATATACCGCGAATATTTCATAAACAGTGAAATTGGTATTATATATAATATCAATATATATATATATATATATATATATATTGGCATATGTATATATTGGAGTTATTGATTTCCCGCATTTGTATAGCAGTTGAGACCCTATTGCGCCGTCTATTACGCAGATAATATTTTAAATCCCATATACCGCGATAATTCCGTACTGGAGCGGAATTGGTATTGTGCTAATGTTTGTCGATGCAGGAAAACAGGTTGGAGGGATCCAACTGGATTCCTCAACAGTATTTATTTGATTTCAGATATTTTGATATTTGATGGATTATCATATCGATATATGATATCATTGTAGTCGTGATTGACTATTTGGTGTGTAGCATCATTGGACCAAACTTTGGAATTTTAAAATGGGTTTTTAAAGTGATTTTTGAAAATATACTATATGTTTGGAATTGATCCATTTTAAATAAATAAACGTTATAATTTTTAATGTTATAAAAATTATGATTTTTGAGAAATATAGTTAAAAACTGATTTTTGAAAATATGGGTTAATAATTTTATAAAATAGTTTAAATTGGGATTTCTTAATTTATTATAAAAAGTTGAAATATAGGATTTATAAAATTTGATTATTTTATAAATCAAAATGATGAAATTATAAAGGACTTTAAAGAGGTTTTAAAATAATAGTATAAATTGATTTTATAAAGGATTTATAAATTGATATTTATAGATTTAAAACGTTGGAATTATAAAACGAGCTTTTATAATTGTTAGAATGAATTGTGAATGAATTTCATAATTGAATGAAATTTATAGAATTATAAACGGTGAAATTATAAATGGAATTTTATAAGCAGTAGGTTTATAAAATTTATAAAGTTATTGAAAGAATAGATTTGGATAAATAATTGAATCTTATAAGTTATAAGATTTATAATTATGAAGTTTAAAGGAACGATTGTGCAAACAAATAAATTCTAAGTATTTAACTTATAACATGAACTTTTGTTTTATAATTGAGTTATAAATTAAATAGGTTAATAAAGGAATTTATAAACGGAAGTAGTTATAAAATAAATAGAAATGGAATTTATAAACTTTGTTCTATAAATTCGCAAAGACTTATTTTGATAAGTAAATTATTAAAACCTATAAATGGAGTTATATTCACATTTTTTACTGTGAATGATCCTTTGAAATAAAATGAATAGAAGTGATGAAATTTGTTAACAAAGTATATTCACGTTTTTGAATAGTGAATAATATGTTAAAAAAATGTTTAGGATGTGATATTTTAAACAGAATTAAAACGATCTAACGATGTTTTCAAAAGGTGTTAAGATTCGAAACCATAGATTTCAACATTTATTGTTGAAATAGACGTTTTCGAGAAATAGAAGGAAATGGTGGACTATAACACTGTTGTTATAGTAAATGATTTCCGAAAGGAAATGTTTTGTATAGTATTGGGATTTATATATCTATTTTAATTTCGAATCCCTATACTAGTGATTTTGGGTTGTCGTAACGATGTTTTACGCAACATTCGTTTTGACCCAAATAAATATGTTTAAGAGGATGATTTCCTTAAAGAATGAAATATATACTTAATCTCGATTTAAGTATATTGAATATTTTCCAAGAGTTGAAAATAAAAAGATTTGTGAATTTCTTATTAAATAAGTATGGAAATGTCTTTCAATAATAAAGTGAATATTTTGAGGATTTATCTTTTTGAAGATAAATTGAAATGAATAATTGAAATCGTTTATTCATAAATATTTTGAAGTATAAATTCATTAAGGAATATATAAAGGAAAGGGGAATTTGTCTAAAAAAAATAAATATTGATTTATTTTTGAAGTGTGAAAATTTTATATCTTGTAAAGATATCTTTGGGAAATAAATAATTTGGAAAATTATTTGGAATCTGGTGATGTGTGCATATCCATTGATAGTTCAATAACCGACTATCAATATTTACCTTTGAAAGGTATTTGTTGTGATTTGTTGAATTTGAATGCACACTTATTTTTAAATTATTGCGCTCGTCATTACCCATTCCGAATAGTGATACGACGTAATGGATAGCATTGAAGGTCGGTGTTGAAGACCCGGTATTTGCGAGAGCGATAGGATGACCTGTCGATTGACTCTGCACCGAGTTGCTCCGGTATTGAGTTCTCCATATGTGATGGGAAATCCGATCAGGATTGTGGATATCCGGATTGCAAGGACTTCTTTGTAAGTGCCTTCGGTTCTGTTCATGCCCGGAACAGACTTGTATGGATTGTATGTCTGACATTACAATTTGAGATATAAAGTCGATTTCTTTCAAATATATTTCTGTTGGTGGCGGAGAATTTTTTTTTTAGTTTAACACCCTTCTCTGAGACGTACGAGCTCAGAGGTTATGTAGTTGAAAGTTATCAGCGATATATTCCCAATTTGGTAATGTGACATGCTGAGTGTTGCTGTGAAATGATCATTGTGTTGATTATTTGTGATAGGATCATTTATTTGATCGTCTATCCTGGTGATCATTTCTATGATCATTTGTTGACCCAAAGCATGGCTTTTGTATAAAGTATGTTTTTGTGGACGTGACTTCGTCGAGCCTCACACCTCGGGAATGGTCAAAACAGGAAAGATGCAGCAAGGTTATGAGGGGTAGCGCCCTTTAGGATATGTGCATTTCCTTCTGGAAAAGGGTGGTATCATGGTATGGAGCCCAGATACTTACTCATGTTGAAAACACTTTATGATTGTGTGAATTGATTACGAGCGCTCGGTGAAAGGTCCCAAAGGACCTGGGGATGGCATATTCGGTCAGTTGTTACTCAGTTAGGGGTAACCCGGCCTTGTGTTGGTAGAGATCCGGTTTGGTTCTCGGGGATGTCCATCCAGAGGCATTCTCATGTGGCAATGGGAAGTTCCTTGGCCTGATCATTCGTTGGAAATCCAAAGAAACAATTCGAGACTTGTACGGTTTTAGTTGTATAACCTGCTATGGAATGTGGCGGTAACCTGCTATTGAACATAGTTAGCTATTGTAGGCATACGATAATGGTCGTATGTTGGCTAAGATTTATATTCTACCTTCTAAATATTTTCTTACACTATGCACTGGTAATAATATCAAATGTTCTTTTTAATACGTATCAAGCATCTTTGACTATCATAAGGAGAAATCTCCTCCGATTCTGCGTTTGCATTGTGTGTGTGTGCGGGAGGCCTTATGGTAGTCTCATTTTTAAAAATCATTGCGAATTGACTTTAAAAATATTCTTCTATTTTGTTTTCAAAGATAAATAAACTGTTTTGAGTTTTCACACCAGTCACATGACTGACTCTGAGTTTATTGTTTTCCTTCCTAAACTCTGGGTGCCCACCAATTTCCACACGGGCAGTCAAGAGTTAAGGTTTATCAGGATATTCTGGAGTTGTTGGAGGCAAGCTGGATGGCATGGCGTATTACTACTATATAGTATTTCTTTTTTCGCTGTTTGTTGTTGTTTGTTGTTGTACACTCTGATGTAATGAAATGAAATGTGATGTAATGTAATAACTGATATAGTTCTTGTTTAAAGATTATTCATTTATCTATTATATGTTGTTCCACTGCGATTGTGAGATTCTGATGTTGTTCTACTGTTTTCTATTCCGTTCTATTTTCTGTTTTCTTTCCTCTCCATTTTCTACCTTCTCTCTCTCCTTCTGTCTTTCTCTTTTTCTTAAAACCCTAAGTGTTCGGTTTTTCGGCATTCGATTTCTCGGCAGTTGATACAGTGGACGTATTGATGTCAGTTTTCGGAAGACGAAGAATCGGGTCCTTACAGAACCCTAGAGCCCTAAAGCATATCCCTTATTTTAGTCATTACCAAGTGTGGGGCTTGAGGCTACATTTTCCCTTTTTAGCACATCCCACTTAGAATGCTAAGACTTCCCTCAATACAACAATGCAATGCCAACATTCATTTGTGTAAGTTGTTCATTATATGAACAAACCGAAGGCACTACTTTTACTGCATCCTTAGGATTAGAACAAGTAACACTCGCACTCCAAGGACTACATCTTCAATCCTATCATCTTCAAGATGTTCCAATTTGGATGTTTTATGCCGGTTCGAAGTGGTTTTCATATGACTCGTGTTTATCCAACCCTAATCTCTACAAATCGACAATCGAAAGTTTCAAAACTGACCCAGATTTGATAGTCAGTTTTTTAACTAACAAATAAACAAACAATCCAATAAGTGATTATTTCCCTGTGGAAACAGCCATGGTTAAAAACAAAAGCAACCACTACTCCTCTTTATTTAATCCTTTCATTAATTGAAACCACTTTGTAAATACTTATATCAAAATACTTTTAGAAAATATACATATGTATACCATTCATGGTCTATTCATTTATACTCTTTTAATGCTCGAAAAAAATACGCATACACTTATCTCAATAGTATAAGTATATGCACAAAACACTACACTTTCAATACATAACAAATGTAGCTATATACTTATCTTAACGGTAAAAGCAGATTAAAAAAACCTAAGGAAGATTCCACTTCCAAAACCACACTTATTTGAGTTAAAAACATGTCACCTGATACATTAATAACAATAAACCCAAAACATTTTTGGTGTAAGTAACAAGATCGCATAGAAACTAGACCAAAAATATACTTACTACCACTTTCTAATTTCAAACTTGTCCATCGATTAACAATAAAGTCGGACAAGTCAGAAAACTATCTTGCCATGATGCATATTTCTAATTCTCATAGATAGAGATGAGTTGTCATACACCAGAAATTGATGTTAAGTATGAAAAGAATACTTTTTGTAGCACCATAATTTAAATTGATCATTTATGGAAATCAAATCTAATTTATTTTATAAAATCACTTCCGATAAATCTCTTTTGAAATATTTTATAAAACTCCCTTTTATAAATCTCCTTTTATATTTATACAACTCCTTTTATAGATCTTTTTTATATTTATAAAAGTCCTTTCATAATTTCCCTTTATTTTTACAAAACTCCTTTCATAAATCTCCTTTTATATTTATAAAACTTCTTTTATAAATCTTTTTTTTATATTTATAAAATTCCTTTTATAAATCTCCTAATTTATTTATAAAACTTCTAATTTTTAAATCTCATATACTTATCAAAATCTTTGATTTCAAGATCCAACTAAATAATTTTCATAGAGGATCCTTCCACATATCACTACAAATTCAAAAATGTGATTTATGATTTACATTTTTAAAAATTATATCACTTCCCTTTTTTAATTCATTTATACATCTATTCTTTTATTCATAAAATATTAATCATTATATACAACATTTTATACAAAGCGTTCCATAAATATTTATTCCAAAATATTTTTATCTTCTTTAAAAATGGAATTACTCTATTATAAAGGATAAACTCCCCTTTATTTTCTTTTAAAATAATCATTCGTTTTTATATTAAATTTTCAATAAAATAAATACTTCCTGAAATAATTTTTAAAACATTTCCATATAAATTAGGAGGGACTATCAAAAAGGTTGAAGTACAATAGAGAAGCTCGAAAACTCTTTCTAAATAAAATGTCATAGAAAATTTCCAAAGTCGCGTTTAAAATCATTCTTCAAATAAAAACAGCAAATGATAATATTTCCAAAATAATGTAAGGAGGTATGTAGCTACCATAGCACTTAACCAATGCTATTACCACCTTTATCACTAAAAAAGTTCAACTTTTAACACATACCAATGTCAAATTGAATAAGGTCAAACTACGAAGTGTTAACATTGAGAAATTTACACAATGAGTACATAACTGAAATTTAAAATCAAAATGGAAAGGAATCCAGGTCTCTCTACATAATTCCTTGTATTTTATTTTATACGCCACTCTCTTTTCAAAGAGAAAATTCAACTAAACCAAACCAATAAATCAGTCAAGCATAAAAATAATAACTTCTATCTACTATATATCATATTGTATTCATCAATAGGTGAGGTAACTCAACAAAACTCCAACTGATGCTTACACATTCCAGTTCGATCTACAACCGAAGGACATTCGATTTTATCTCAATATTCCACTTGCTCCAAATTTGAAGAAATCAACTTTAATGCATAGTAACACTCCTATGAGCGTAATGTAAAACACCGCGTCTTCATTGGATCTTGTATGAAAATTTTATTGATTTTATAATGTTTTGGAATAAAAATATTCATTAATTACTTCATTAACTTAATTATCCACTCAAATCTTTCTTCCCAAACAAAGGACATGCACTGTGCACAACCAGATATGCACAAACCAAGAGTTTGATCCCCTCTCTCCTCCTTTCTCCCCACATACAACAAGTTCGATAAATGGTCGGTTCTTACATGCTTCACATCGCGCGATCTTCACCCTGATTACCACCATTCAAAGCTTGGCCCAACCCATCAAATCATGACCCAGTGCTCCAACAAACGACATGTACAGGTTGCATCACCCACAGCAGTGCCACACCTCCACATTTCGATACCACCAACTCTCCTTCGCTTGAAAGAATTCACACGTATTGCCGCTTACTGCCGCCTAAATTGCACTCCATCCCTAATCATGGCTCGGCCTTCCTTAAATTTCATGGACAAGCACAACCGCACCACTCAATCCCTATATAGATCCAAAACTTATCTCAATATGAGTTCAGTAGATCCAATGATTTTAATTTTTGTGAATCGTAGCTCTCTTTGACTTTTAAAATAGGTGGCAAGGTTTTGTTGTTTATAGGAAATGGAAAAATAAAAGAGAAGGAAGAAAAGTAGAAGAGGGAAAATGAAAACATGAAAAAAAGTATAAGGGTGGGGGTTTATTTAGTCTATAACTTTCAGCATTTCGCTACATAGTATTTCATTCGCGTATGGACCATGAATGATAGAAATAAAAAACAATCGTGCACAATAATGTGACACGATCACAAAACAACAATAAATACACTAGTTATTATATTTTGTAAAAATTTTAAAATACCAATATTTGTCGAAAAATACGTCAAACATATTTTAAATATTTTCCAAATTAAAAATAATGGAAAAATCCTATAAATTCGTTTAAAAGTACATCATTAAAATCAATTCGTTTTATTAACACTTGATTTTATTATTGTTTATTATTTATTATATTTGAATCAAATTTTAATATTTACATTAATTAAATATTCTCATCCAAAACGTTAAAAATTACGGTTTGTTACATTCTTCCTCCTTAAAAGAATTTCATCCTCGAAATTCCTAAATGAAGAAAATGTCTCCAAACCGTTGAACTTTAAAAAAATTTAATCAAAATGAGTTAGAAAGCTTTTAGAATCCCATATGTTACGAAAAATTTAGGCAGCACCTCCTTAGCCCAGTTAGGTCCAAAAAAATCACAACATCAATACAAGCCCATGTCTAGGACCTTCCATCTATATGGACAACATAACAACAATATATACTTATGATATACCTTTTAGAGTGCCTACAAGGCATAAAAAACACACCTGTTAAGCACAAATACGTACCAATTTGTCGAGTAAAAAAACTCTACTCACAAAACCAAAAGCTACTAGTATGCCTTTGCTTCCATATACCTGAATTTCACATACATAACCCAAAAGAGAGTTAAACACGACAATTGAAATAATACAACAACTCATCCATCATCTAATATGAATCTAAGCCTATTAAATCATATATAACATTAATCTCACATAAGCAGGAAACCAAATTGTATAACTTGCTTTTCTAATGAAAGAAGCAAACAATATATTAAAGCTTGTACGATGTACTTGCGTCATCTATACGAAATATCAAATTCGGTCACTTGCTCGATCACATAAACTTCTCTTGCAAGCTAGTACGACTTCTTAAATGCAGACTTCGATCAGGTTCCTTAATTAGAAACCTTTGATTTTCTTAGACAACCATATACTATGTTAGAAAACTAAAGAACCATTTCAAAAATCCGTATCAAGTGTTCTCCATCAAGAATCGAGTGAAAAATCCTAACTCGAATCGGAGTAAATCACACTAAGTCATGTGCTCAAATCTGGATCAAGAATAGTTATGCGAACGAAATGATCTACATATAGCTTATGTATTTGTTCCATTGTTTTGTTAGCTGCACTGGTATTTTTAATTTGCATTTATCTACATCGATATCATTTCATTTAATACTAAAATTCATTGATGATGCATTCCATGAAACAATATCTTTATTTTATACACCTTTTACAAGGACTTGTCTTCACTTATAAAACATTTAAGGACTTAAGTTCATAGTCGTATAATACTCCACTACATCCTGAGAGCACACACACACACACACACACACACACACACATATATATAAATGCAATATCAGATTTTCTTTTACCCAGGGTGTTCAACAAATTTAATTTTTTTGTAACTTACCATCTTTCCATTGTAGAGTTCCAAAACTCTATTTTATATTTCACAAACAATTAGCTTCAATTTCTCAACTAATTCAAAAGTATTCGACTGTCCAAAATTGCCAAATTCATTTCAATAATTGAAAATGAATAAACCACATATCATAATGAGATGCACAAACCAAAGTACCATGATGCATAGGATACGTGCATCCATAAAATAACTCAACTGAAAACTTATGAACTAAGCATCGGGTTTTTTTTCAAACCATTTTGAAATAATAATATACATACCTCCGTTTAAATCCTTTTAAAATATTTCTATTCATAATACCTTCAAATAATACTATTATTAATTTCTCCAAAAACTTTTATACCATTTTTTCAAAAACACCAAATTTTAATTCTCAAATTCTCAGCTTAAATCCTTTTTATTTATATACCATACTTATATAATTTTACTTTCTCATATAAAATCATTTCACAAATGTATATCTTTTCTTAAATTATAATAAACAACTTTTATTAAAATTAAATTTTAATCCAACATTATCATTTAACTCCTTATAGTCAAAATTGAAACTTAATTCACAAGGTGTTCATTTCAGTGTTACCACAGTTACTACCTACCCAATCCATGTAGTGAAAAGGTAAAGCTGCTTTTAAACTAGCTAAGCACAAATAATCAATCAACAATGATGATAAATGAATGCCGTCATTTCCTAACAAATACTTGCAACATAAATAACTATATCAATTCTTAAAAACTATTATTTTATATATAAAATATAGTCCTATGTAAAATTATTTCACTTAGCAATTTTCAAAAACCAATATTGTGCCAGTTTGTCTTGTCCAAGTATTTAGAAACACCTATCGATACAATAGTACCTTATGCATTGATCAAAATTCTTAAACGTACCACAGATCAATCAACACAATATAAAATATTTTTACAGCACTAACAATACACACTCTCATACATACACACTCTCAAACTCATTATAGGGTGTTGATAACCATATCCCTAATAAGTTTACCCAACCAAAGCCTAGGTGTTCGCTCAACCTAAGTTCTAATGTCATGCTACAATGAGCCGTCTTTTGACCCTCAAAAGTCGATACTAATACATTCATAGTATTCATGTACCAAGCATCCAAGTGCCAGGAAGACATAATGTTAAGGTGAAACAAAAAAAGACAAAACAGAATTTCATATCGCGAAGAGTAATATAAAATATACAACAAATCTTTATAGAAGAAAACTATAATATGCATACATTAATCAGATTAAACTAACCTATCATTGGCTCGGATAGTTATAATAACCTATCCTTACAAATGCTTATAATATAAGACAACAAATGCAGCGAAAATAAAAGATACATGAATACATTTTGAAGGCATCCACCTTGTCTTCTGAAACTCTAAAACATTTGTAACTAAATCACAAATATACTCAAGCTAACCCAAGCATTATAAGAAAATAACCCCCGAATCATTCTAGTAAACTAGCGTAGGAAACATAAATCATATTGATTTTTAATGCTATGAAATCTTTCAAAAACAATGGTATCTCGTAAGACCATGCCACATATAAACACGATCGAGTTTTCGTCATACGACAACCAAACCGTTTTTATTAAAAAAATTAGTGATATTATAATAATGTCTAGGATCTAAAATAAATATATAACATAGCTGAAATGTTCGCATCTCACATTCCAACATATTTGGCATATAACTAAGCCCGTAAGGCACGTACTGGAATGGATTTCATTGGTGATAAGGCTACCAAGGTACTGCCTACCATAGTACACCTCTAGAGTAAATGTACCAAGGTCCTCACATGAACCACCTGCAAATCAGGACTGACGTATTCCTTTTTGGATAGTATCGAATATAATCATCACCTCGGTTGAATCCAAACTATACTGGGCTCGAAGCATACTTGAATCTATAAATATTGATCAAGATCGGGTAATGATCATAACCTTATGGAAGTGAACTGAACAGTCCTAAAGAATATTCCTTGTTATAGTCATTACTGAGCGTGAGGCTTGAGGATACGTTTTACCTTTTTAGCACGTCCCACTTGCAAAGCTATCACTACCTTTCAGGCAACAATGCAATGCTAGCGTTAATGCATACAAGTTGTTTAGGATATGAACAAACCGGGCACAATGTCAACTACATCCTTATGACTAGAAACAAGTAGCAATTGCACTTCAAGGACTACATATTTAATCCCATCATCTTCAAGATGTTCCAATTCATACATTTATACCGGTTCAAAGTGGTTTTCGGATAAATCACGTTAATTCGATCTCGGTCTCTCCAAACCGACAATCGATAGTTTCAAAGCTGACCAAGATTTGATAATCGATTATTTAAGTATCAAATAAACAAATAATTCGATCATAGATTTATTTCCCTAAAGAAATCCATCATGGTTATGCACATAAGCAACCACGAAGCCTCTTTAATTAATTCTTTCATTAATTAAAACCACTTTGTAAATACTTGTATCATAATACATTTACAAAAATATACAGATGTACATCACACATTTATTATGCATTTATACTCTTTTAGTGCTTAGAAAAATATCCATACACTTATCTCAACGGTATAGGTATATTTACAAAACACTACACTTTCAATACTCAGCAAACCTAACCATATACTTATCTCGACGGTATAAGTATATTCACAGAACAAAAGGAAGATTTCATTTCCAAAACCACAATTATTTGAGTTAAAAAAAATGTCACTTAACACATTGATAATAATAAAACCACAACGCTTTTGATGCAAGTAACATGGTCATATAGAAATTAGACCAAATATACTTACCACCACTTTCCGATTTCAAACGTGTACTATCCATATGTTAACAATGAAGTCAGATAAGCCCGAAAACTATCATTGCCTTGACATACATTCCTAATTCTCATAGATGGAGACAAATTTCCATAACTTTGAATTTGGTGTTAAGTATGAAAAGAATCTTTCCATACAACTATAATTTAAACTGATCATTTTTGGAAATTAAATCTCATTCCTTTTATAAACTTCTTTCTACGAATCTCTTTAAATATATTTATAAAACTCCTTTTTATATTTTTTTCTTTTACTTACAAAAATCCTTTTACAAATCTCTTTTTTTATATTTATAAAACTCTTTTTACAAATCTCCTTTTATATTTATAAAACTTTTTTTATAAATCTACTTTTATAATTATAAAACTCCTTTAATAAATCCCTTTTTTTATATTTACAAAATCCTTTTATAATCTCTTTTATATATGCAAAACTCCTTTTTGTATATCTCCTTTTATATTTATAAAACTTCTTTTATACATCTTCTAATTTATTTATAAAACTCCTAATTTTAAATCTCATATATTTATCATAAATCTTCAATTTCAAGATTAGACTAAACATGTTCCATAAACGATCCTTTCACATATCACCATAAATTCACAAATGTGATTTATTATTTCAATTTATCAAAACCATATAGCTTCCCTATTTTAATTTTTTGAGAAAAATGTGTGATCCTCTAAAATAGAGGAGAAGCTTCCCGTTTTTAAATTATCTTGTAAATATATTCTTCTATTTGTAAAATATAAATTATAAATCTATCTTTCTATGTAACATTTGTATAAAGCATTTCATTAATATTTGTTCCAAAACATTTGAATCTTCTTAATGACAGGATCACTTTATTATATAAAGGATAGATTACCTTTTATTTTCCTTTAAAATAAGCATTCATTTTTATATTAATTTTTTTATAAAACAAATACTTCCCAAAATACTTTTTAAAAATTTTCCATATAAAATAAAAGAGACTATGAGAAAGGGTGAAGTTAAATAAAAAAGTTTGAAAACCCTTTCAAAATAAAATATTATAGAAAATTCCAAAATTCGCGTTTACAATCATTCTCCAAATCAAAACAGCAAATGGTAGTGCTTCCAAAATTCTATAATTAGGTCAGTAGATACCGTAGCACTTAACCAATGCTACTACTACATTTATCACAAAAAAGGTTTGACTTTTAATACATATGAATATCACATCAAATAAAGTCACTACCACGTTTTGACATTAGACAATTTATACAACATATATATAACTGTAATTTAAATCAATAATGGCAAGGAATCCGGATCCCGCTACGAAATTCCCTTTATTTCATTTTATATGTGACTCACTTTTCAAAGCGAAAATTCAAACAAACCAAACCAATATATCATTCAAGCTCGAAAATAATAATTTATATCTATCATATACCACATAGTATTCATCCGAAGGTGAGATAGCTAACCAAAATTCTAGCTGATGCTTACACATTTTGGTTCAATCTAAAACCAAATGGCGTTCGATTTTATCTTAAAATGCCACTTGCTGCAAACTTGATGAAATCAACTCTAGCATAGGTAACGCTCCTATAAGCATAATGCAAAAGACCGCGTCTCAATTGGACCTCGTATGATGAGCTTATTGATTTTATAAGATATTAGATTTAAAACATTCGTTAATTACTTAATCGACTTCATTAACTTAATTACCCTCTCTAATCTTTCTTCCCAAACAAAGGTCATGCATTATGCACAACCTATATACACAACCCAATGTTCGATCCCTTCTCTCATCCTTTCCCTCCACACACAACATGATTCAACAAACGGTCGATTTCTACATGCTTTATATCACGTGAGCTTCACCTCGGCTACTACCGTTCAAAGCTCTGGCTTACCTATCAAATCGCAACTGAATGTTCTAATAAACGTCTAGCATAGGTTGCACCACCCATAACAGCTTCGCACCTTCCTCCTTCGCATGAAAGGCGTGACTTTACACATCGAACATTCCCAAGAATAATCAAGCCCCTCGATCACATATAGATTTGAAGCTAATCTCTATACAAGTTCAACTGATCTGACATTTTAATTTTCGTGAACCATAGCTCTCGATTTTGATTTTTAAAAGAGGTGGCCAGTTTTTGTTGTTTACGGGAAATGGATAATTAAATAGAAGGAAGAAAAGTAAATGAGGGAAAGTGAAAAAGTAAAGAAAGGTATAAGGGTGGGCGTTTGTTTATTCTATTATTTTTGGCACTTCGTTTCGTAGTATTACATTCACGTACGAATAGCAAACAAACAGAAATAAGAATACCATCATTTACAACAATGTGATATGATCATAAGATAACAATAAAATACATTGGTTCTCTTATCTGTGAAGTTTAAAAAATACTAACATTTGCCAGAAAATACGTCAAACGATAATTTAAATATTTCCCAAATTAAGATTTATGAAAAAATACATCACTAAAGTCATGTCATTTTATTAACACTTGATTTTATTATTAATCAATATATGTGAATCAAATTTAATAGTTAAATAAATTAACTATTCTCATTCGAAATGTTAAAAATTATGGGTCGTTGCATAAAGACTAATGTAGTGTTGTGCATTATCTGTAACCGTTAAAACCCCAATTGGTCAGGTCTGCGGTTCTAATGCGTAGGGCTTTACCGACATTGAGGCTAAATTTTTTGGGTTACACGTAGAATGGAACTCATAGCAGAGATGCTTACATTGTTTTTGTTCTATTGGAAAAAATTTGAGGTTTTCAAAATAAGAAAAGATGTTAATGCCCATTTCTAAAATAATTTTATGAAGGAAATTATTACTTAAGTATAAATAATTTCTAATGTATAAAATGGCCATCATGTGAACCATATCTGTGATGGATGATTGTGAGTTACATGTTCAATTTGACATTGATTAGTTATTATTGCTGTTAATAAGAAATCTTGTCAACACCCTAAAGTAAAGTTGAGGAAAGAGGTTGGTCTCTTTTGGTCTCCTTTAATTAAGTTTACGAGAAATGAATGTGTTGGCTACCCTTTCGGACAGGTTGTTGTAGTGTAAACTAGTTCAGATCAACCTTTTGACCCAGTCAGAACGATTAATTCCTTTTCTTATCAGCCTTTCGAGCTTGCTGAATTGGTATGGTAATCCCATCGAAAGCCTTCCTTTTCGAAGAGGTTGCAAAACACAAAAGGATAACTCTAAGAATCCAAGATTAAAACTTGATTTGGTGGTTTTGACCCAGTCGAAAGCTTAAGTTGTTTAGTGGTTATGGCTTGGATCAGGAATTCAGGATTGAGGTTTCAACCCTATCGAAAGCCGTAGTCTTAAATGTCTTGGGATTGGATTTGGAATCTTAGGTTAAAGTGGATCAGTATTAGGTTTCAACCTTGTCGAAAGTAAATGTCTTATGAAAGGTGGCCTGGAGTCTATAACTAGTATTATTTGAAAATATAAGGGCTTCGACTTAGTCGAAGGAGGCCTTTCAATATGGTCAACACCTATTACACAAGATTAGACCTAATAAAAGCTTGTGAAACAATGAAGTAATTAAGAATATATGGAGACTTCCCTTTCTCAACTTAAAGAAAATTTTATTGATCAATTACCCCCAATTCATTTTGCAAATTAGGATTTATAGTTTTATAATTAAGAAAATACAAGTTAGAATGACTGAGTTCAGATCCCTAAAACCAGACCCCTTGGGTCTTCTTAATAGATGCGAGTCAGCAACTTTCGACCCCAATGCTTTTAACCTGGTCGAAAGGTGGCTGCTATATTTTACTTAGAATGCTTTTGCCCTTGTCGAAAAGGATGGTTGTGTCCTTCATCCCTGTGTTTATTTGTAGGAGCTTTTGACTTTATCGATAATCTTCATTCAGTGGTTTCGAAGGTGTTGCAATACAGATGGTTTCGACATTGTTAGTTGCTTCTGAAGATTTACCTCTGACTTGATGTAGAACCTTCCTGAATAATAATGGTCTTGACCATTTTGAAAGGCTTGGTTTGTCTTTCGAAAAGGTTGTTCAGGCCAATTCATGCTTCCGAGTGGTTTGAGTGAAGGCGAAACCTTTGGTTTTGAAAGGTTTCACGTATGTGAAGAATTGTCATTCCTTGTATTTTAAAGGTGTTGTTTTGACTGATTCGAAAGGTGTTCTAGCATGTGGAATCATCTACTTTGAAAGGTGGACACTAAAGCGAAAGGGTGCTTTCGACCCTTTCGACCCCATCGAAAGGTTAAGATTCTACTAGACTTTGACTGTAGCATCCCTTCGACTCCTTCGAAAGGACTTGCTGGACCATCTTCTTCTTTTTATTCTTCATCTTCTGCTCAATCTGGTTTCGACTATGTCGAAAAGAATTTTAGTAGTGACATTTGCCCCACTCCCCCTCCCCCATGAAGGGATGCTCTTGACTTTCTAAGTCAATCATGTTGAAACCCATAATCTTCCCGCCTTTGGCATTCCCGTGTTTATCTAGGCTGTCCATTTAAATTTAATCAAGTGGTCTGCTTTGTTTGCTGACTTTTCTTATAAGTCGCGACTTCTCCTTCATCTTTTTCATTAACCAACAATTAAATTTTCTTCAAGCAAAAATCACAGTTCTCAAATCCTCAGAATTTTTATCTATAACAATTGAAGATTCAAATCTTAAGTAAGCTTTATTTATTTTGCCTTTGAAATTTATCTCTCTCTTATCATTTCATCATCGATTTCAACTCCTAATTTTATATAATTAGCTTTCAATTTTTGATTTTATTTATTGAAAATTGTTTGAGTTTTAATTTTACTGGGATTATTCTTCGATTTGATTTCCTGGTTTGATTTGACTTACTTCTTTTCGTTAATTTTCATTTTGATTTTCTCGATTTTAGATCCTATTGTTGTTGTCGTTTTTTAGAAAATTTAAAATTTTATCGCAAAATATTTTAATAGTTTATTCATGTTTAAATCCACTCGTTTAATGATTTTTTATATTCCTAGGTTGAAATCATGTTTGAAAAGAAAGAATTTCTATTTTCTTCGCCTGGAAGCTTTGAATTGTATGGATCAAAAATCGATGCCACAAATTTACCTTTCTACCTTATCAAAAGGGATTAAGGCGACAACTTTTATTTTTCTCTATTAGCCTCTTTCGATGGGATCGAAAGGCAATATAACACTAATTTGATCGACCTCGTCGAAAGGTTATATAGTAATGTAGCATGTATTCAACCTTCTCGATAGCGATTTTATATTTTAGCATACTCAAACACCTTTCGAATAGGTTGGCTATAATTCACTCTTTGGAAGGCACAAACTTTATTTCATAGTTTTCCCACCTTTAGTACACACTTATTTCTAGTTTGTTTAAGTTAGAAATATGTATTTTTTAAATGGGATTGAAGAGAAGTTACTTCATGAACTGGGTCGAAGAAAACATACTTTGCAAAATTCATGAATCAAACCAAACGTTTGGACCTAGTCAAAACCTGTTCATTATTATTAATATGATTTCGAAACCATAATTCCCTTTCGATTTTGTCGAAGCCTCTTGTTTGTTATGAGTCGAAAGCACCAAGTAACATTTGGGATTAATCATTATCTCTTTCAATGTCGTCGAAACGTCCCAAGTCCTATTATCATTGTTTTTTGGCTTTAACTTTGAACCTCTCGACTCAATTGCTATATAGGGTTTCAAAAGCATTCACGGTCCCTTAGAAAAATTAGGTCATATGTTTTGACAGTGTCGAAGGGTTTTGTTATCTTTTTCATTGAATATTACTAGCGTATACATTATTCGAACTTCTAAGTTGGGTTTAGCCATTCCCTCCTAACAAAATAGTCCCTATTAAGCTTTCGACATAGTTAAAGGATGCCAGTAAGTCATATCCTTCAGCTCTCCCTTTCGACCTTATTGAAAGCTCAGTAGACTTTTATATCGGGGCTTTCGACATTATCAAGAGATATTTGTTGAGTGTTAATTTTTCCTTTCCCTTCAACTTTGTTGAAAGTGCAGTATATCTCATTTCTAACTTTAACATTTTTTCAAGAATTTGAAGTTTCTTGTTTTGTTTGATGTTTAAATTGCTGCAGTAGGTTTTTATTCATCCTTGAAAGAATGTTAACTTCATAACAAACTGTAAATTCTAATTGAAACATTTCACCTGGCACAATCATGAGTTCTCCAAAGAAAATCAAAGTTGACTTAAAGCGTTCTCTAATATCCACTCAAGATGAAGTGGATACTATTCTAAATGACTATGGAATCACCGAAATTGAAGCCATTCCACCTACATAGAATGACACCATCAGCAGCCATCCTGAAGGGTTCTTCGCCTACACAACTATACATATATGACACGGAGGGTTCCTTCCATTCCTGGATTTCTTATCTAGGTTTCTATCTTACCTTGGAATCAGTCCAATCTAGTTATCTCCATATGTATATACTTATCTTCTATCTTTGGAATTGATGGCACTTGAATCTAGCATCCCATATCTGAATGCTAAAGTATTGAATCATCTCATCTATTTGGTCAAACATAGCAACCTTAACAATCAGATCTTCATGGTGAACCCTCCCAAAAAGTTGACATCAGAGGGAGTGAACAAATTTAGAGGTTGGCAGAATCAGTTCTTCTCTGTCAAATGCTTCCTAAATATCAGCGGGACTTTCTCTAGTCCTCATAAGCTCAGATTTCATTATTTTCTTTTTATTGGTTACTTTTATCTTCTAATCTTTGCCTTATGTCTGGTGCTCCTGCTTAAGAACTGAATAAGGTAGATAAGAGAATGGTGGAGTCTTTAGTTGTAGCTTCTAGTAGGATTGAAAATCAGTTATAGCTGTTGAATCCTTCAAATTTGAGGAAGCACTCTCTCCTCCCCTTTTGGTCAAAGGATTCTAGGGCAACCTCCTCTGATCCAGCCTACGTCAAAAGGCAAACGTTTCCTTTCCTTGAGAAATCTTGTAAAATTTTCTCCTATGTCTCCCATTTGTTCTAACCACTTCGTTAAGCTATAAACGACGGTCTTGTTATCTACTACTATGTTGCTTTCTCAATTATTTAGCTTACTTATGATCTGTATGAATTAACTGCTCTTCAGGTTGAAAAACCTACTAGTGGTCCAGCTCCTCCTCTTGAGACTTCACATGCATCATCCTTTGCTCAATCTCTTGCTAAGACTAAGATGGCTGTTAAGAGAAAGTTGGAGAAATCAACTATGGTAGAGCCACCCCTTAAAGTAGCTAAAGTAGTCAAAATTCCCGATTCTTAGGAGGAGGAGTCTTTAACTCTTAGTAAAGCTTTGGAGAGTCCGATCATTGGAGCTCCTCACGACCATCCAAGAGGACTCCTGCTGCAACCAATCCACTCTCTTGCATCAATGTTTCAAGCTTTGTAGGTGCACTTGAGCAGATGTGAATGGCTTTGGAGATGACCCCTTCTCAAAAGCACACTCCTCTTAGGTCATCATCTCCTCCATCCTCCTGCAATTTTGAAGAAATAGTCCTATCAATTTTAAGCTCCACGTCCTTTGCCTCCATCCACCTGCCTTCATAAGTTTTCGAGTTGGTGGGTCGCTATCGTTCTCTAATAGAACAACAAGTATTAGTAAGTCTTTCTTCACCTGACTATATCATTACTGTTCTTCCTTAAGTTTCTGACTTATGTTGTACGTTTTCTTTCAGATTTTCAAAAGTTGGTTATCTTTGCACGACCAAACATCAAAATCTTCTGTCAAATTTTCTAAGTTTCTGGAGGAAATTTCTACTTTAAAGAATCAAGTTTCTTCCTTGTCTCTAGAAAAAGACGAAGCTATGTCCGAACTGGAGCGATTGAGAGCTTCTATAACATCCGCCTATTTGGAGGCCCAAAACTAACGGCTATGGGTGCTACAATCATCCATAGTTATTAATCCTCGTTGACCAAACATGGTGATATTAGATACATTGATACAGGGAAACCAAGAACATGAAAAAAAAATTAACAGCAAACAAATTCTATGTTCCATTTCGAAATATTCCAAACTGATTACATAATTCCAATTCACAGACCACTCCAGATAACATAAAGTTATTACAAAATATGCAGAGCGACATATGTAGATGCCCCTTTGGTAGATCAGAGTATATATATGCAAGAAAACTATTTGCCTTTACAAATAAAATACACAGCGGAAATAAAAGAACACTAATAACACTATTTCCTCCTCTACGTCCTCGGAAACTTTTATTCATCTACAAAATCACTAGAAAACCATAACTCTCAACCTACTCAAAATCAATTGAGTACCCGAGATTTTAAGGGGGAACAAAAACTTCGAGTTGGACAAAAAGCCTGGTGTAAATAATAATTACCATCTCAAACCATTTGGATATTTAATGAGATCATGCTGTTTAGCGGAATGGGTTTTCCCCTCACTAGTATCCTAAAACATTTATAAAACTATATACTATGCTTCTACACCCACAATGGTTAAAATTTAGTAATTCAAAACATTATGATGATATGCAAAACAAATAAAACAATTCTTGATTACCCATCCACATTCATTTTGAATATCTGTCTCAATTATAGTTTCTAGGATCACTATTAACCTGTTAAAATGTTAAGGACTATATGTCCAATTACTTAGTTTTTATGGGATCACTAAGAACCTATTGGTAACTCCAATATCTTATTCCTTATCCTAGTTTTCATGGGCTAACTAGGAACCTACTGGTTGATTGCCAATATCTTGATCTGGATATAGTTTTCATGGGCCAGCTACAAACCTACTGGCCCCTACTAGTATCAAATCATAGTTTTCATGGGTTGACTATGAACCTACTGGCCTCTGCCAATATCATACAGTTTTCATGTGCTTACAGTAAATGTATGGCCCTTGTCAATATCTTTAGTTAAAATTTTAACATATGTTAAGTTATATTATCTACTAGGACAACCTAACCGGTTATTCTGCCATTTTCCCAAAATATAGTTATGGGTTAATAATAATGTGAATAACATTTCAGAACCTTTATTTATGCCATGGTTATTGCTTTAAATTGAGATTGGGTTTATGTTTTGAAACCATAAAAACATCTCTTTTGAAACCTCTAGATATCGTCCATCGAAAGCAAAGACTTCTTTTCAAAACATATTATACATACCTTTCGAAGCCCTTAGTAAAAACTCTCTTTAAAAACCTATAATACCTTAAGATTGTATCAAATCATCTTTTTTAAAATGTAGATCTTCAAAACAAATGAAAGTGCCCCTTCGAAAGTATTGGGTTTACTCTTTAAAAGCGTCATTTGGGTCAAAATGGAGTATAGAAAGTATCTCCTTCGAAACCAATAAAATTAGTTTGGGGAAAAATTGATGGTGTCGAAACCATCTTAGTCGAAAGCATAACCGTTAAAACAAAAAATTGAAGGACAGAGTCGAAAACCCTTTCGATTGCATCATGTTTGAAACCCTAGCCACTTCAAAAGCATTTAGGAAAAAGGCTTAAGTAAAATAGAAGTAACCCCTTCGAAAATATAGATGACTTCAATGCAATCGAAAGGGGGATTTAGTAGCTTGGTTTCGACTGGGACCTATCCTTTCGAAAGTAATTAATTAAAGGAAAAAGGTACTCCTTCGAAAGCAAATGCTTTAATAAAATATGACAACCTCCTACGAACGCTAAGTAAAAATATTTTCGAAAGCATAGCATGCAACTATGAGGAAAGCTTTAGGTAAAACTAGGCAAGACTTTATCTTTTGAAAATAAAGTAGGGTTTCGACCCCATTGGAAGCTACCCTTTCAACACTATAGCTTCCGCCTTCCTTTCAATCTACTACATATCATCTAAGTGATATCTTCTGCATTGGTTTCGACTGCATGGTTTTCGACTATGTTTGTTTCGGCTGGGATGAGGCAGAGTCAAAGGAGTCAAAAGGCCCTTTATTAATAGGGGCGTTACACCTGTTTTTGATTTAAAGCCTGAAATATGGAAACTTTTAGTAATTTCTTTCTAACCATTTGCCTATTTGTAAATTATTGATCGGTTGTCATAAAAACTTTTCAATTACTTTGCTTTTTTTAACTGCCGTATTTATACTGATCCAAATTAAAGAAATTTAACATTAAACCTTTCCCTATAACGAAAACCGATATTTTTCATAAAAACCCTTCTTTTAAATAATTTATTTTCCTAAATAAATCAATTGGAAAAAATCTCCAAAATTCACAAAAAAGTTGATTTTATTACATAATCAAACATATTAAAATTTTAGATCCAATTTCTTTCTAAAATTCTCGAAATAAATTTTAAACCCAATTGTATCACATCTTTCATTAAAATTCATAATAAAATTTCCATAGCTTGTAAAATTCTGAAATTAAAACCCATCTCCAAAATCATGTTTTACTTAACATAAAAAATTTCCATGACAATCTAAATCGTAAATTCTCGTTTTTATGCCAAAACCGTACAAATTCATATGCTTATGAATTAAAAAAAATCATCATAATATAACTTAAGCATATCATCATCCATTTTATCACAAAAACGAATTTAATTCATAAATTCAAAACTTTGAATCATAGAATAAAAATAGAGATGGTAGTATTATTCACCTTAAACTTGATAAGGAATTTGAGATTTGTTGTTGATTAATCCTCCCTTGCTTTTGATCTCTAGCTTTTGATAAAAATTCCTATTCTCCTTTGTTAATGGCCGGCGTTGTTAGGGTTTTGCATTTATTTTGATTTGAGAAAATAAAATGAGTGTGATTAGGCAAAATGAGAAGTTGTAGCCATGTATAATTAATTGGTTAATTTCTAATGTAACAACCCTAGATTTTTGTATATTATTTAAATTGCACTTTATTTTATTTTAAAATTATTTTAAATTTTTTTATTTCAAACATTTAATTTTTAAATATAAATGATGATTATTAAATTATTTATAGTTCAAACCAGTATAATTTGAATATTTTACTGTAAAGTGGATTTCTGGTCAAGCTGATCAAACTATGACTTTTAAACTTCAAATTTTAATTATTTAAAATATTAAATTTTATCTTTTATTATGAAAATAGATGTAATAACTTGAACACTGCTTTTCGTTTCATTGAAAACGGAGTTAAACTGTAAAAGTTATGTACATTTCAATTTTGAGTGTAATTTGATTTATTTAACAATTTTGTCTATTATGAATTATAAATTATAAAAAAATCATTGTCATATTTATTTTAATATGTTATTGTATGTATATTTTTGTATTATAATAATTTTAAAATGAAGTAAATAATTTTTCAAAGTCAATGGTAATTTATTTGTAATTTCTGGACACTGTTTTGGATTTTTAAGCAATTTCTTTAAATCTTTTTCTATTTTCTTTAAATTTAATATTTTTTTATGTGTTAATATTTTATTTTAGGTATATTTTATCTTTTAAATGTTTTTAAAGTGATGTTTGAATTTTTCCAAAGCTATTGAATCTATTTCCAAATTTTAAAGCCTAGTTTCCATTTTTCTGCTATTTTCTTTATTTAAATTATATTTAAATTTAAAATTTATATATTTATTTGTGAACGCATATTATTTTATGTTATTATCTTTGTTATAAATATTTTTAAAGGTTCATATAAATTTTTCAAAGCTCATTCTGTTTATTTTCCATTTTTCTAGACTAGTTTGCAAATTTGTGGTATTTTCTTTTTTTAACCTTATATAATTAATAAATATTTATATATATTTTATATTTGGTTATATTTTCAAAATTTTGACTTGAATTATTATTACTTTCAGTAATGTAAACTTATATGAATAAATTAAGGAAATTTGAAAGGTTTTAAAAGCTTTTGAAACGTAAAGTCGTTTCACCTCCTAAGTCGTTTCTTTTACCGTTTTTTCATTTACTCTTTGGCAGTTTTTTTTTTTTTTTTTGGCCACAACTTTCAGCTACATACTCTATTTCCTATTCACTTACATTCATTTTCATTTCTGAAACAAAAAAATTTCGGCCATGGCTATTGAGAAGAGTTTGGGTAATGATTTTTCAACTTTTCTTATTCTTCTTCCTTGTTTACATTGATTTTTGCACTTGTTCTCATCTAGATTTGATTGGCTCCTTCTCCTCCAGCACTGACCTGACCTCCACCACCCCCTTCCACTGACCATCACCTATCCTACTACCTCTCCATTTCAGGCCGAGCCAATCCAAGGTGAAGATCATCACCAAAATCCACAAATACATCACCTATTCACACAAACCGAGCCTAGTTTGCTAGCACCACCTTCACCTTCCTTTAGCCGCCACTTCCACCACCACCACCAGCCCATATCTGACCACCACCCTCTTCCACATCACTCATCACCATCTGGACACCTGGCCATGCCCCTATAGCTTGAGGGTCAAACCCTATGGTGCAACAAAAGCCACCATTTGCCTTAGAACCCTTTGTATTTCATTGCCTTCTCTACTTGTAACTCCCACTCACCATTCAAACCCATGTGTAGGCCGACCCTATAGGGACCCAAACTAGACCTAAATTCATGCCTTGGTTGTGCTATTTCAGTTCATAACTGAAGTATGTGAAGTTGAGAACAAGTGCAATTCATTCGATGTTGTTTTGGGCTTTGAATTCTAAAGTTATTTGATGTTTAAATCGTGTTGGAACTTACATATATTTGTATTATTTTGTGTAAATGTTTGAACAAGGCTATTAGCTTTGTCTCTCCACTTTCTTGTCGTGTCTGTGTTGTCATGCCTTCGTAGTGTCGGTATGTGTGCTTTGGAAGCAATCTCCAGCTTTGAACATGTGAGTTATTCTCACCAGACAATACGTACATATATAACTAGTAAATTGACCCTTTTGAATCTGTAAAATGCATTATCATGTTACACCTGCTATATTATGATTTTATGATGTTCACCCATGCTTAAACACCTATTATAACATCTGTTACTGTTATATTATGTTGTTCTGCTATTTTTATCAGTTTATCACACTGCAAGTTCCCTTTAGATTAGAATCACTATGTGTTGAAATGATACATACCCTAACGGACTTTAAATAGGGGAAAATCGTTATGGGCTGAAATGATAGGCTTGAACGATTTTCAACTTGTTTTATTTAATTGGGACTGCGGGTTTGAAATGATAAAACCCAGATTTTTCGTTGTAAATTACGGGTTGAAATGATATGTTACCCGTATCACTTTACCTAGCGTAGAAAATTATATACAGGCCTGTAGTTAAAATATGTTTTCTAAAAAATTTAAAATATTTTAGAAATTTAATTATTATAATATTTTGATTTAAAATTAAATAAAAAAATAATTTTTTGTAAAGTATTATTGATTTTATGGAAATCTATAAGTTAAATAAATTATGGAAAAGTTAGAAAATCTGAATGTAAGTTATTTTGGAAATTTTGGTTTAATTTTTAATGGAATTTAAATTAACTTTGAAAATATGATAAATTTATGATATTTTGAATTTTAAATTAATTTAAAATGATTTGTATGACATATTAATGATTTTTGAATAAAGTTAAAATGTTAATGAGTGAATATTGAGTTGAATTTGGAAATATAACTTAAATTGGAATTTATGAATTTGGTTTAAAGTGAAATTTTAAATTAAGTTAAATAAAATGGAAGTAAGTTATATTTGAAATTTTAAACTTAAGTGTTAAGTTGAAATTTAATGTAATGAATTTAAATTTGAATTTTGAAATGTATAAGTGAATTATTAATAAATATTGACTTTTGGAAGGAAACTTAACTTTATAAAATCATGAATTTAAGGAAAATTAAATGATGCTTATAAATGTGAAAATGTATGATTTTATAAGTTAAAAATGATTAAATAAAAATATAAGTGTTTGTGAAATTCTATTGAATATTTGAAGTTGATTAACAGCATTTTTAATACTGTCTTTTGTTAAATTTAATTGTTTTTTGAATGTAACTTTCTGTAGCATTTTCTAAATGCTGCGAAACTTGAATTTTCATTGTTTTAATAAATTTAAGTGCATAAATGAACATTGAAAAGTTTAAACTTTTGGCATTTAATAATTTAATTATTAAATGTAATAACTTCATTTTTATGATTTAATAACGAAGTAATTTGTTTTGAAATATAACTATTTGATATATTAAAATGATTGAAATGTGATTTCGAAAGATATGATATTTTGATATATTAAAATGATTGAAACGTGGTTTCGAAAAGATATGATATTTTGATATATTAAAATGATTTGAAACAAAGTTTTGAAAGACATGATATTTGGATATTAAATGATTTGAAAAAAGGAGTTTCGAAAGATATGATATTTTGATATTAAATGATTTGAAAATTGGAGTTTTGAAAGATATGATATTTTGATAATAAAATGATTTGAAAAGAAGTTCCGAAAGATATGATATTTTGGAAACGAAGCTTTGAAAGGTTATGATATTTTGATATATTAAAATGATTTGAAAGGAAGTTTTGAAAGGATATGATAATTTAATATATTGAAACGGATAGAAATGACTTGATATTTATTTTGATACATATTGAATTGAAAGATATGGTATGATGATATATTAAAATGGTTTGGAAATGATTTAATATTTACTTTGATAAAGATTTGGGTTGAAATGATATTTTATTTTGAACTATATAATATTGTTTTAAATTTATAACTACGGGTTATAATAACGATTGCTTGTTAAAGAGACCGGGATCGGATATTGTCTTATAACCGGCCAATACCGAAAACCACTTTAACAACCATGTACACGATGGAGATTCTAGAATGAAGTAGGATGGTGGTGGCGTTTTCTTTAAGGTAAATACGTGGACCCGACTCCCGTGAGTTGGCATAAGGTGGCTAAAACAAGAGCGATTGACTGGTTAATAAGGGAGCACCTTTGATCGGACACATCCCTTCGATATTATACTTTGACTTTTGGATTGTTTCGGTGACCACTTTTGATTTTTATTTCGGGGTGTGGCTCGAGGTGGGCGGTAGCTGCGTGCTACGCGTTACCACCAACCCGGAAGCGTAACTGGTATATCTACCCTGGCATTGCCTAGTTGTGCCGTGTCACCTACCCTATCGCGCCTTGTACGAGTTTGGTTTTTTCCCATAACCCGTGTGGTATCCTCTGGTGGCTTCCCGATCAGGAAGGACTATGATATTGGATGGACTACTGGGACTATTACGTGTTAAGGGATATATGGGTAACCTCTTAATGCTATGAAAAAGTAAGTTTATTTTACTATAGACATTATTATAATAGCGAAATATTACTACATAGTAAATAGTTTAACGGATCCTTAGAGGATGGGCGGTCCCAAGCATCCTTTAAGTTACTTGTACCTTATATTACAGTTCACTTGAGTTGGTTTACATTGTGTATGTATGTCCTGACTCGAGTGTTTTGTGTTTCTTCACGCTCGGGTCAGACTGAGTGATACAGCATTTGAGACTCACCTTCGAAGTTGGAAGCTTTGCTTGAAGATCCAGCTATCTTTTTCACTTTCGGTTATCCTGTTGATTCCAGTTATCCGGTTGGTTCCAGTGATGTATTATGATTCATACTTGGTTATCATGTTGACACCTCCGTTGTATCTTGTTATCTCTGTTGTATCTTGTTTGACTCTGATGTATTTATATAGTAGCTTCATGAACTACTATTTCTTTACTTCCGCTATGTTTATTACTCTGTGTATGTGATCTGTGATTTATGTATTTACTATTTATGCTGTGTTTTGCCAAATTTATTTTACAATTCGGTATTTTGAGCAATTCAAGTCCGATATGTGCGGATGCGAATGGTTGAAAATATCGGGTCGTTACAGTTGGTATTAGAGCCTTGGTAGCTCTAGGCAAAACTCAGCATATGGAGTGAATGTATTTACAGAATCACTTTCATTCGAGTTTGAATCTCTTCCTTTTTGACTCGATTCCTTCGACTTTTGGAACGTTCGCTACGGTTCCAAAATCCATTCGTATCCCTCACTATTCATCTTCTTTTGACTCTGGAGTATTCCATAACTCCGTTTTGAACGATCTTTCTAGTGAGTTGGTGGTCACGCCAATTTCAAATTGAATTGTAAAGGGGTGAAACGCCTTTACAATTAGCATCGATTCACCAAAGATATATATATATATATATCCTTGGTTTAGATGCTAATATCTTTTGTTATTCCAAATTTTATCTATTGAGATTGAATGTAGATTTACCCTAAAAAATCCACATCGATCTTATTATTTAAGTCACGGTTGACCCAGTTAAGGTTGCCCGCAATTTATTTAAGCTTACCCACCTCCCTACTCTGTTATTTAATCATCTTGTCTTTTGTTTCCAATCTATTCTTCCAAACATTTTGAATTGTACTTGTATATCTATGTTTTGTTTTATATATTGTGTTGTTTGGGTTGTTGATGTTGATTTGGGTTTTCGATCGATTCGTCTGATCAACGCTATCGATAGGACTTCTAAAACACATTGACAGAACAAACTGACACAATATTATTTTAAAATTTGATTAATGAAATAAAATTTTGATATATAAGTGAATTATGGAGCTTAATAAATTGATTTAAAATTGATTATTTGAAATGATAATACTTATTTATCATTTATTGTTCTATAAATGAATGTATAGATAGTTGTTTATAAATTTATTTGGGAACTGAAATGAATTTAAAACAAGAAATTTGAGAATTTAATTTTCGATGGTTTCAAACCTTGTGTTTAAAGTTTTAAAGGGTTATATTATTTAAAGTATTTTCGAATAGAAATTTGTTTTCAAAGAACTTGAAAGTTTAAAAATTAGTGCTCTTCTCTTTGTCGCTGGAAAATAACTTCGGTGATGACTGCAGCATCGTCGACATTCATTTTCGAGTTTCGAAGTGAAGAGACCGCTCTGTAGTCTTGCTACAGCTTTGTTTTGGAAATCGATTTGATTTGAATTTCTAAAATATGACTTGATCTATAATATATATAGACATATGATTTGATAAA
This sequence comes from Allium cepa, assembly GCA_030765085.1. Lineage (NCBI taxonomy): Eukaryota > Viridiplantae > Streptophyta > Magnoliopsida > Asparagales > Amaryllidaceae > Allium > Allium cepa. The sequence goes on along the minus strand of CM060941.1, from coordinate 267,768,723 downwards.
CTATGTACATACCTTTAGTTATCTCTAAATGGTTTGAAGAAATCAGAAATTTAATTCAAATTTTATTTTCATGAATACTTTCAATTATAAAAAGAAAATAAAATTTTTGGATGAATATTCAAGCATGAAATGATTTAATTGTATAATACAATTGCATTCAATACAACTTACCTTAATTTTTCAAATGTTAACAATGTAATTGGATAATATACAATATAAAAAGATTTTATAAATAAAATTTGAGTGGTTATAATAAATGTTATACACTTAATTTTTAATTATAAAATGATTAAAAGAGGTAAATAGAATAAATGGGTAATTGAATAATTTACAATATAAAATAATGTTAAAAGAACTAAGAATAAAAGAAAGCAGTTATAATAAGTGTAAGTATATTTAACATAAGTGATAAATATATTGAGCGGAGTAAATTTAATTTTAATTAGGAATAAAGAAGAATAAGATTTATTAAGTACATTCTGACTGTACTAAAAGATTATTTTTCAAACCCATGGTTTAAAAAAATTGTTAATTTAAGATGATTGGATAATAAGATAATGAAATTTGAGACAGTTAACGATTTATTTTAACTTATGAAAAAAAAGGGAAAAAACATTTTAAGTTGAAATTTCCATGCTTTCAAATCTATTTTCTTGTTTTTTTTTCAAACTATCTTTTAGCTGTCCTTATCATCCTTATCTTGCTATAGACTGGTATAGGCATCTTTCAATAATCTTTCTGTTTAGAAATCTTTCTATAATCTTTGATAATTTGCACCTTGCGAAACTTACCTATAACAATAGTTATCAGGTATATTTTTCAATCTTCTTATCATCTTATCTTAATCCGATTTCACTCTATCTTTTTCTGTGCTTTTCCATACCTCATCCCTTTTCGAGGATGAAAAGTTTTGAGTGGGGGAGAGTGTAACAACCCTAGATTTTTGTATATTATTTAAATTGGACTTTCTTTTATTTTTAAATTATTTTAATTTTTTTTATTTCAAACATTTCATTTTTAAATATAAATGATGATTATTAAATGATTTATAGTTCAAACCAGTATAATTTGAATATTTCACTGTAAAGTGGATTTCTGGTCAAGCTGTTCAAACTGTGACTTTAAAACTTCAAATTTAAATTATTTAAAATCTAAAATTTTATCTTTTATTATGAAAATAGATGTAATAAATTGATCACTGCTTTTCGTTTCGTTGAAAACGGAGTTAAACTGTAAAAGTTATGTACATTTCAATTTTGAGTGTAATTTGATTTATTTAACAATTTTGTCTATTATAAATTATAAATTATAAAAAAAATTCTTTTTCATATTTATTTTAATATGTTATTGTATGTATATTTTTGTATTATAATAATTTTAAAATGAAGTAAATAATTTTTCAAAGTCAACGGTGATTTATATGTAATTTCTGGACACTGTTTTGGATTTTTAAGCAATTTCTTTAAATCTTTTTCTATTGTCTTTAAATTTAATATTTTTTTATGTGTTAATATGTTATTTTAGGTATATTTTATCTTTTAAATGTTTTTAAAGTGATGTTTGAATTTTTCCAAGGCTTGTTGAATCTATTTCCAAATTTTAAAGCCTAGTTTCCATTATTCTGCTATTTTTTATTTAAATTATATTTAAATTTAAAATTTATATATTTATTTGTGAATGCATTTTATTTTATGTTATTATCTTTGTTATAAATATTTTTACAAGTCCATATAAATTTTCCAAAGCTCATTCTGTTTATTTTCCATTTTTCTAGACTAGTTTGCAAATTTGTGCTATTTTCTTATTTTAACCTTATATAATTAATAAATATTTATATATATTTTATATTTGGTTATATTTTCGAAATTTTGAGTGGAATTATTATTACTTTTAGTAATGTAAACTTATATGAATAAATTAAGGAAATTTGAAAGGTTTTAAAAGCTTTTGAAACGTAAAGTCGTTTCACCTCCTAAGTCGTTTCTTTTACCGTTTCTTCATTTACTCTTTGGCAGTTTTTTTTTTGGCCACATCTTTTAGCTACATACTCTATTTCCTATTCACTTACATTCATTTTCATTTCTAAAAAAAATTCAGCCATGGCTATTGAGAAGAGTTTGGGTAATGATTTTTCAACTTTTCTTATTCTTCTTCCTTGTTTACATTGATTTTTGCACTTGTTCTCATCTAGATTTGATTTGCCTCCTCCTCCTCCAGCTCTGACCTGACCTCCACCACCCTCTTCCTCTGACAATCACCCATACTACTACCTCTCCTTTTCAGGCCGAGCCAATCCAAGGTGAAGATCATCACCAAAATCCACAAATACATCACCTATTCACACAAGCCGAGCCTAGTTTGCTAGCACCACCTTCACCTTCCTTTAGCCGCCACTTCCACCACCACCACCAGCCCAGATCTAACCACCACCCTCTGCCACATCACTCATCACCATCTGGACACCTGGCCATACCCCTATAGCTTGAGGGCCGAACCCTATGGTGCAACAAAAGCCACCATTTGCCTTAGAACCCTTTGTATTCCATTGCCTTCTCTACTTGTAACTCCCACTCACCATTCAAACCCATGTGTAGGTCGACCCTATAGGGACCCAAACTAGACCTAAATCCATGCCTTGGCTGTGCTATTTCAGTTCATAACTAAAGTATGTGAAGTTGAGAACAAGTGCAATTCATTCGATGTTGTTTTGGGCTTTGAATTCTAATGTTATTTGATGTTTAAATCGTGTTGAAACTTAGATATATTTGTATTATTTTGTGTAAATGTTTGAACAAGGCTATTAGCTTTGGCTCTCCACTCCCTTGTCGTATCCGTGTTTTCGTGCCTTCGTAGTGTCGGTATGTGTGCTTTGGAAGCAATCTCCACCTTTGAACATGTGAGTTATTCTCACCAGACAATATGTACATATATAACTAGTAAATTGACCCTTTTGAATCTGTAAAATGCATTATCATGTTACACCTGCTATATTATCATTTTATGATGTTCACTCATGCTTAAACACCTGTTATAACATCTGTTACTGTTATATTATGTTGTTCTTCTATTTTTATCAGTTTATCATACTACAAGTTCCCTTTAGATTAGAATCACTATGGGTTGAAATGATACATACCCGAACGGACTTTAGAATAGGGCGAAATCGTTATGGGCTGAAATGATAGGCCTGAACAATTTTCAACTTATTTTATTTACTTGGGACTGGGGGTTTGAAATGATAAAACCCGGATTTTTCTTTGTAAATTATGGGTTGAAATGATATATTACCCGTATCATTTTACCTAGCGTAGAAAATTATATACAGGCCCGTAGTTAAAATATGTTTTCTAAAAATTTTAAAATATTTTAGAAATTTAATTATTATAATATTTTGATTTAAAATTAGATAAAAATATAATTTTCGTAAAGTATTATTGATTTTTTGGAAAACTATAAGTTAAAAAAATTATGGAAAAGTTAGAAAATCTGAATGTAAGTTATTTTGGAAATTTTGATTTAATTTTTAATGGAATTTAAATTAACTTTGAAAATATGATAAATTTATAATATTTTGAATTTTAAATTAATTTAAAATGATTTGTATGACATATTAATGATTTTTGAATAAAGTTAAAATGTTAATGAGTGAATATTGAGTTGAATTTGGAAATATAACTTAAATTGGAATTTATGAATTTGGTTTAAAAGTGAAATTTTAAGTTAAGTTAAATAAAATGGAATTAGGTTATATTTGAAATTTTAAACTTAAGTGTTAAGTTGAAATTTAATGTAATGAATTTAAATTTGAATGTTGAAATGTATTGTAACGACCCAGAATTTTAATTTATTAAAATTTGAATATTTAATTAATTTTAAATATTAATAAGTGAATTTATAAGTCGAATAAATTTTTATTTGAATTATTGGATTTAATTGGATAATTAAATCGATAATTTAATATGTTAAATTATGAAAATAATTGAAAATTGAGTTAAATATGATTGAAAATGATTTGTAAAATTTTATTTTATCATATTGAAGTTAGAAAGATATTTTAGAACTTTTAAAATCGAATTAAAAGTTAATTTGTGAAAATTGAATATTTTAATATTAAAATCGACTAGTGAAAATAGTCAATTTTTGAACAGTCTCAGAATTGAACGAAACCAGTTCCATTGGATCCGTAATAGTTAGTTATTATCGGATTTCAATTTTCGTGTCAATCGGAGCTATCGTTTGATCGTAGCAGCTCGAAACGCATCGATTTATTTTTAATTTTAATTTGGCGAGTTAAAATAGTCATTTTTCAAAAAGTCTCGGATTTCGACGAAACCAGTTTCATCGGATCCGTAATGTGATATTATTGTAAGGTTTCAAATTTCAAGTGAATTGGATTTACGGTTTGTCCGGTACAAATTAAAACGCCTAGAAATCGACTTAAATCGGTTTAATTTAAATTGAGCGTTTATAGCCATAACTCGCACATACTTCCGAATTAGCTTCCGAAACTTATTCCATTGTGTCCGGAACGCAGGGTAAACCCTAGAAACGCTGGTTACGGCGCGTAAATCGGAGTTCGGAATTTACGGATGAATAGTGTTCGATTTTTCTTTATAAATAGCACCCCTCTCTTCATAAATTAAAAAGAAAAAAAGAAAAAAAAAAGAAAAAAAACATCTCAAAACCCTAGCCGCCTATGCTAAAACCAATGGCCGATATGCTCCAGAATTCATCGCGATTTTTCTCTCAATCTAATCGCTTTCGTCCAAAGTTCTCAACTAAGAAGTCGTAGGGGATGGAGAGACGGGTAAATCCAACGGTCAGGATGATTTTTCGTGCGACGTGGTGGCCAGAATCAAGGCCGAGGCGTGGGCCGTTCGAGCTCGTCGTGGCGAAGCAGGGGACCACCGAGTTGCACGTGCTTTGGGGCGTGAGTAGCTCTCGTCATGGCGAATGGAACGACATCATCTGATCGGAGGCTAGGCGTCGTATGGTGGTTCCGTTTTCAAGCCCTAGGAAGCTAGGTTTGGGTTCTTGCGCACGGGAAGGAGATGCCTAGGAGGAGAAGGCTGAACGCGCGCGTGATGGTCCAGGGTATGTGGCAGCGGGGCCCGTTGTGTTGGTAATTGCAATTTATTTAAAAGAAGATTGTTTTGAAATTAAATTCAAGCTTTAAAAATTAATAACAAATTCATACTATATCAGAATTCGACGAAATTCACGGCGTTGGAATCGTATGGTCGTGCTCTTTGCGATGAAGCTGGTTTGGAGTCAATTGGAACTCGTTTGAATTTCGGGTAAAATTAAACGTTCGTTTAATTTTATTCGAAACGAACACCAAACCGGAAATAAAATCAAGGTGAGAACTTCTCGCTCAATCGAATCAGTTTCGATTTTATTTTAAATAGTTAGATTTAAAATATTTGAATGCATGTTTGAATGATGATTGATATTTATTGATTGTTAAAATAGACATTATACGCCGTTAGTAAGCGGATGTTATTTATTAAAAACATATACCGCGAATATTTCATAAACAGTGAAATTGGTATTATATATAATAGCAATATATATATATTGGCATATGTATATATTGGAGTTATTGATTTCCCGCATTTTTTTGTTTAGCGGATGAGACCCTATTGCGCCGTTATTAAGCGGATAATATTTAAATCCCATATACCGCGATAATTTCGTACTGGAGCGAAATTGGTATTGTGCTAATGTTTGTGGATGCAGGAAAACAGGTTGGAGGGATCCAACTGGATTCCTCAACAGTATTTATTTGATTGCAAATATTTTGATTTTCGTTGATTATCATATACGATATGTGATATCATTGTAGTCGTGATTGACTATTTGGTGTGTAGCATCATTGGACCAAATTTGGAATTTTAAAATGATTTCAAAGTGATTTTTGAAAGTATACGTTATAAAATATTCTTGGAATTGATTCATTTTAAAATAAATAAACGTTATAATTTTTAAAGTTATAAAAATTATGATTTTTGAGAAAAATAGTTAAAAACTGATTTTTGAGAATATGATGCTAATGATTTTATAAAATAGTTTAAATTGGATTTTTGAATTTATTGTAAAAAAGTTTAAATATAGGATTTATAAAATTTAATTATTTTATGAATCGAAATGGTGAAATCATAAAGAAGATTAAGGATGTTTTAAAATAATAGTATAAATTGATTCTGTAAAGGATTTATAAATTGATATTTATAAATTAAAACCTTGGAATTATAAAACGAGTTTTTATAAGTGTTTGAATGAAGTGAAAGTGAATTTCATTAAAGAATGAAATTTATAGAATTTAAATGGTGAAGTTATAAAATGAAATTTATAGAATTTAAATGGTGAAGTTATAAAATGAAATTTATAGAATTATAAACGGTGAAATTATAAATGGAATTTTATAAACAGTAGGTTTATAAAATTTATAAAGTCATTAAAAGAATGGTTTTGGATAAATAATTGAATCTTATAAGTTATAAGATTTATAATTATGAAGTTCAAAGGAATGATTTTTGTGAACGAATAAATTATAAGTATTTAACTTATAATATGAACCTTTAGTTTATAATTGAGTTATAAATCGAATAGGTTAATAAAGAAAATTTATAAAAGGAAGTTGTTATAAAATAATTAGAAATGGAATTTATAAACGTTGTTTTATAAATTCGCAAATGACTTATTTTGATAAGTAAACTGTTGAAACTTAGTAATGGAGTTATATTCACGTTTTAACTGTGAATAATCCTTTGAAATAAAATGAATAAAGGATGAATTGATTAACGTAGTATATTCACGTTTTTGAATAGTGAATAAGATGTTAAAGTAATTGTTTTGAATGTGATGTTTTAAATAGAATTAAAACGATCTAACGAAGTTTTAATTGTGTTGAGATTCGAAACCATAGATTTCCACATTCATTGTTGAAATAGACGTTTTCGAGAAATAGAAGGAAATGGTGGACTATAACACTATTGTTATAGTAAATGATTTCCGAAAGGAAATGTTTTGTATAGTATTGGGATTTATATATCTATTTTAATTTCGAATCCCTATACTAGTGATTTTGGGTTGTCGTAACGATGTTTTACGCAACATTCGTTTTGGCCCAAATAAATATGTTTAAGAGAATGATTTCCTTAAAGAATGAAATATATACTTAATTTCGATTTAAGTATATTGAATATTTTCCAAGTGTTGAAAAGAAATAAAATTTGTGAATTACTTATGAATGTATAAGTATGGAAATGTTTTCCAATATAAGGTGAATATTTTGAGAATTTATCTTTTTGAAGATAAATTGAAATGAATAATTGAAATCGAATATTCATAGATATTTTGGATTATAAATTCACTATGGAATTTATAAAAGAAAGTGGAATTGTTTAAAAATAAATATTGATTTATTTTTGAAGTGTGAAAACTATATATCTAGTAAAGATATTTTGGAAAATAAATAATTTAGAAAATTATTTGGAATCTGGTGATGTATGCATATCAATTGATAGTTCAATAACCGACTATCAATATTTCCCTTTGAATGGGTATTTGATGTGATTTGTTTGAATGCGAATGCTACACTTATTTTTGAATAAGCGCTCACTATTCTGGTTAACCGGGAAAGGACCATGGGGTCGTATAACCCATTCCGAATATGTGATACGTCGTTGTGAATTGCATTTGAAGATCGGTGTTGAAGACCGAGTATTTGCAAAAGCGATAGGATGACCTATCGATTGTTTCTGCACTGGGTAGCTCCTGGTATAGAGATCTGCTAAGTGATGGGAAATTCGATCGGGATTGTGAATACCCGGATTTCAAGGGCTTCGTAAGAAGTGCCTTCGGTTTTGTTCGAGCCCGGAACAGACTTGTATGGATTGTGTGTCTGACATTACAAGTTGAGATATAAAGCCGATTTCTTTCAAATATATTTCTGTTGGTGGCGGAGAATTTATTCTTTTAGCTTAACACCCTTCTTTGAGACGTACGAGCTCAGAGGTTATATAGTTGAAGTTATCAGCGATATATTCCCAATTTGGTAATGTGACATGCTGAGTGTTGCTGAAATGATCATTGTGTTGATTATTGTGATAGGATCGTTTATTTGATCGTCTATCTTGGTGATCATTGTGTTGATCATTTGTTTGACCCAAAGCATGACTTTTGTATAAAGTATGTTTTTGTGGACGTGAATTCGTCGAGCCTCACACCCCGTGAATGGTCAAAGCAGGAAAGAAGCGCAAGGTTATGAGGGGTAGCACCCTTTAGGATGTGTCCATTTCCTTCTGGAAAAGGGTGGTATCATGGTATGGAGCCTAGATACTTACTCATGTTGAAAACACTTTGTTATGATTGTGTGAATTGATTACGAGCGCTCGGTTAAAAGGTCCCAAAGGACCGGGGGATGGCATATTCGGTCAGTTGTTACTCAGTTAGGGGTAACCCGGCATTGTGTTGGTAGAGATCCGGTTTGGTTCTCGGTGATGTCCATCTAGAGGCATTCTCATGTGGCAATGGGAAGTTCCTTGGCCTGATCATTCGTTGGAAATCCAAAGAAACAATACGTGACTTGTACGGTTTTAGTTGTAGAACCTGCCATCTAATATGGTAGCTATTAGTAGGCATAATATAATGGTACCTATGCTGGCTAAGATTTATATTCTACTTTCAAAATGAATTTTTCATACACTATGCACTAATAATAATATCAAATGTTCTTTTTAATGCGTATCAAGCATCTTTGACTAACATAAGAAGAAATCTCCTCCAAATCTGCGTTTGCATTGTGTGTGTGGCGGGAGGTCTTATGGTAGTCTCATTTTTAAAAGCATTGCGAATTGAATTTAAAAATATTCCTCTATTTTGATTTTTAAAGATAAATAAACTGTTTTGAGTTCTCACACCAGTCACATGACTGACTCGGAGTTTATTGTTTTCCTTCCTAAACTCTGGGTGCCCACCAATTTCCACACGGGCAGTCAAGAGTTAGGATTTATCAGGATATTCTGGATATTCTGGAGTTGCTGGAGGCAAGATGGATGGCATGGCGTAATTACTAGTATATAGTATTTCTTTTTCCGCTGCACTGTTGTTGTTGTATGTTGTTGTATACTCTGATGATATGATGTAATGAAATGTGATGTAATGTAAAAACTGATATAGTTCTTTGTTTAAAGATTACTCATTTATTATTATATGTTGTTCCGCTGCGAATTGTGAGATTCCGTTGTTGTTCTGTTGTTTTCTGTTCCGTTCTATGTTCTCTATTCTATTTTTCTGTTTTCTTTCTCTATTTTCTATCTTCTTCTCTCTTCTTCTGCCTTTTTCTTTTCCTAAATTTTTCTTAAAACCCTCAGTGTTTGGTTTTCCGTCGTTCGATTACTCGGCAGTCGATAAAGTGAGTATCGATGTTGAATTTTCGGAAGTCGAAGAATCGGGTCCTGACATGTATTGAGTGAATTATTAATAAATATTGATTTTTGGAAGGAAACTTAACTTTATAAAATCATGAATTTAAGGAAAATTAAATGATGCCTATAAATGTGAAAATGTATGATTTTATATGTTAAAAATGATTTAAATAAAAATATAAGTGTTTGTGAAATTCTATTGAATATTTGAAATTAATTAACAGCATTTTTAATACTGCCTTTTGTTAAATTTAATTTTTTTTTTAATGTAACTTTCTGTAGCATTTTCTAAATGCTGCGAAAGCTAAATTTTCATTGTTTTTATAAATTTAAGTGCATAAATGAACATTGAAAAGTTTAAACTTTTGGCATTTAATAATTTAATTATTAAATGTAATAACTTCATTTTTATGATTTAATAACGAAGTAATTTGTTTTGAAATATAACTATTTGATATATTAAAATGATTGAAATGTGGTTTCGAAAGATATGATATCTTGATATATTAAAATGATTGAATTGTGGTTTCGAAAAGATATGATATTTTGATATATTAAAATGATTTGAAACGAAGTTTTGAAAGATATGATATTTTGATATTAAATGGTTTGAAAATGGATTTTTGAAAGATATGATATTTTGATATTAAATGATTTGAAAAATGGAGTTTTGAAAGATATGATATTTTGATATTAAAATGATTTGAAAAATGGTTCCGAAAGATATGATATTTTGAAAATGAAGCTTTGAAAGGTTATGATATTTTGATATATTAAAATGATTTGAAAGGAAGTTTTGAAAGGATATGATAATTTAATATATTGAAATGGATAGAAATGACTTGATATTTATTTTGATACATATTTGAATTGAAAGATATGGTATGATGATATATTAAAATGGTTTGGAAATGATTTAATCTTTATTTTGATTAAGATTTGGGTTGAAATGATATTTTATTTTGAAGTATATAATATTGTTTTAAAGTTATAACTACGGGTTATAATAACGATTGGTTGTTAAAGAGACCGGGATCGGATATTGTCTTATAGCCGGCCAATACCGAAAACAACTTTAGCAACCATGTACGCGATGGAGATTCCAAAATGATGTAGGATGGTGGTGGAGTTTTCTTTAAGGTAAATACGTGGACCCAACTCCCGTGAGTTGGCATAAGGTGGCTAAAACATGAGCGACTGACGGGTTAATAAGGTAGCACATTTGATCGGACACATCCCTTCGATATTATACTTTGACTTTTGGATTGTTTCGGTGGCCCCTTTTGATTTTTATTTGGGGGTGTGGCTCGAGGTACGTGGTAGCTGCGCGCTACGCTTTACCACCGACCCGAAAGCGTACTTGGTATATCTACCCTGGCATTGCCTAGTTGTGCCGTGTCACCTACCTTATCGCGCCTTGTACGAGTTTGGTTTTCTTCCGTAGCCTGTGTGGTATCCTCTAGTGACTTCCCGATCAGGAGGGACTATGATATTGGATGGACTACTGGGACTATTACGTGTTAAGGGCTATATGGGTAACCCCTTAATGCTATGAAAAAGTAAGTTTATTTTACTATAGACATTATCATAATAGCGAAATATTACTACATAGTAAATAGTTTAACGGATCCTTAGAGGATGGGCGGTCCCAAGCATCCTTTAAGTTACTTGTACCTTATATTACAGTTCACTTGAGTTGGTTTACATTGTATAAGTATGTATGTCCTGACTCGAGTGTTTTGTGTTTCTTCACGCTCGGGTCAGACTGAGTGATACAGCATGTGAGACTCACCTTCGAAGTTGGAAGCTTTGCTTGAAGATCCGGCTATCTATTTCACTTTCGGTTTCCAGTTGATTCCAGTTATCCGGTTGGTTCCAGGATGTATTATGATTCATGCCTGGTTATCATGTTGACACCTCCGTTGTATCTCGTTATCTCTGTTGTATCTTGTTTGACTCTGATGTATTTATATAGTAGCTTCATGAACTACTATTTCTTTACTTCCGCTGCATTTATTACTCAGTGTCTGTGATCTATGATTTATTTATTTACTATTTATGCTGTGTTTTGCCAAATTTATTTTGCAATTCGGTATTTTGAGCAATTCAAGTCTGACATGTGCGGATGCGAATGGTTAAAAATATTGGGTCGTTACATCTAATATGCCCATGAGTAGTTTAATTAACCAATAAACCAATTTAAAGCTCATTTATCTTATTATTAAGCACGACCCTATAAAATTTATTCAAATCTCAATCTCCTTATCATCGTTATTCAATTTAATTTATCCAATTAAATCTTCTGAATAATGTGATCAACAATTAGGGATGTTACAAACTCCTCCTTAAACAAATTTTTCCTCGAAATTCTCTAAAGACTAAATAATAAACACAGTAATCATCTGTAACAATTCCTAACAACCATACTAGTCTAACTGACTATCAACTATCTATATAAATCTAATATAGACATACCCTCAAAGAAGATCAAGAAAAGTACTTTTAATCATGTCCTCTGTCTCCCAAGTATAGTCCTTCTCATTGTTACTCCACCGAACATTCACCAACCTGACTGTCTTCTTCCTTAATCTTTTAGCATCTCTAGCTACAACCCAAACAGGTTGTCTAACAAAAGTAAAATCAGGCACTATCACTAAGTCATCCATCCCTGTGAGAGGAATAGAAGTTTATGGACCATGCATATACTTGTGAAGTTGAGATACATGAAATACATTATGGATGCCTACCAAAGTGCTTGGCAACTCTATTCTATATGCGAGCTTTCCAATCCTCACTATAATCTAGAGTTGACCTACATATCTTGGGGATAACTTCTCCGACTTCCCAAATCGCACCACGCCCTTCATAGGTGATTCCTTAATGGAAACATTATCTCCAACTGAGAATTCTAGGTCCTTAAGCCTCATGTTTGCATAACTCTCTGTCTTGACTAAGCTTCCTTAATCCTTCCTTAGATTAACTCAATCTTCTCTGACGCCTCTCTAAACAAATTTGGACCTAAGACCAATTTGTCTCCAGTCTCCAACCAACATGCTGATGATTTCCATGGTCTCCCATATAAATCTTCAAATTGCGCCATTCCTATACTAGTTTGATAGCTATTATTATAAGAAAAATCAACCAAATATAGGTGATCCTCCCAAGATCCACCAAAGTCCAATACACAAGCTATCAATATATCCTCGAGTACTTTGTTGACTCTCTCTATCAGCCCATCTATATTGGGGTGATACACAGTACTCATGTTAAGTTCGGTACTCATCACTTCTTGTAGACTCTTCTAGAATTCACTAGTGAACAATGCATCTCTGTCACTGACTATACTACTAGGAATGCAGTCTAACTATGTTCTTCTAGAATAACTTAGCTAAAATAGGTGCCGTTCTGGTTAACTTAACTGGAATGAAATAGGCACTCTTGGTCAATCTGTCCACTATAACCCATATGCTTTCATAATCTCTATTTAATCTTGGCAACCCATCTAAAAAATCCATGGATATGGAATCTCATTTCCAAACTGGATCTCTTAAAGGCTATAGTAACCCACTTGGTTTTCGATGTTTAGCTTTCACTTGTTAACAGTTTTCACACAGTCTAACCCACACACGAACATCATTCTTCATGTTTTTCTCAATAGAACCTACTATAAATAGAACTTCTTTCCTTAAGTCCTCCATATTCGGTACATAAAACCGTCCCTTCTTTCTTAGCCATCCTCTCTGGTCAAGGCTAAAATCCTTTAAATCATTGATCTCTGTTTCAACCTCAAGTCTTTGGATCCTCTCAGCAAATACTTGATCCTCCCTCTACTTAGAAGCAATTTTCTCAACCATTACTGGTCGAACTTCTAAACAAGATAGTCTGGCTAAAATCTGACTAGAACCAGCAATTGATCTTAACTGCACACCGCAGCTGGCGAAAGCTTCCAAATGTTTCCACTCCACCAACATAGCTAACACCACATTCTGATGCATCCTGCTAAGAGCATCCACCACCTTGTTGCCTTTTCCTGGTGTGTAACGACCCGCCTTTTTGGACAGTTTAAACCGACGATCAAATACACATGCCGGTTCCAAACCATTAAAAAAAAGCAGATGGTTATTGGGATAATTAAGAAAAGAAAAGAAATAAAGGAAATGAAACAACACAGAATCTCGCAGCGGAACGATAAAATATAATAGTCAAATAAACAGTTCATGAAGCTGTTTACTATACTTAGACAATTATTTATACAACATTTATCAGAGTTATACATATACAACAGAACAAATAAATAATGCAGCAGACAACATGACGCACAGATAATAATAGTAATAGTATACCAAATCTTCGTCTTCGTCCTCCAGAATAGATCTTCAAAAATCTGAAAACTCAGGACTGACCCGAGCGTAATGAAAAGACAAAACAGTCGAGTCAGGACTAAAATATCCATATGAAAGTTAAATCAATCGTAAATAAATATGAGTGTGACGGCGTCAGAGATGTTTACGGGGTTTGACATCTCATATCCAGTGTCAACGTGCGTGCAATAACTTAAGAGATGTTACGGGATTTTCCACTTTTCAAGCATCCGTTAAACTATCTACTAGGTAGTAATGTACGCTAAGTAGATAATGTCTATCAGTGATATAAAGTATCAAAATAGCGTTAAGGCGTTACCATAATCCCCCTTAACACATTTTATATTCCCAAAAGCATATACAAGACCGTAGTTTCCCCAAAACCGGAAGTCACCAGAGGGCAATCCATATACTCAAGGTACAAACCAAAACGTAGTGGTCGCGAATAGGATAATCAGTATGACAAGGTACATGAGGTGATACCAACTAGGATACTAGTAGTTGCGTGATCCGGACTGATGTTGAGCATAGCAGCTACTACCTCAACACCGCGAAACAACACTCCCAAATAAAGGGGTGCACCCAAATCAAATCACAAATGTAATAGATATGGTATCGAAGAAGTGTGTCCGCTAGAGGTGGCGAACCTCAATGGCCCGGCGCGGCTCCTGTTTTAGTCATGTCAGGGGTCATCCAATACCGTTCTCTTTCTTCAGTCAACGCGTTCACCAGACCATCCACTTCATTCTGGATCAACACTCCGCGTATAATAGTTATTAAAGTGGTTTTCGGTATCGACAGAGAGTATGTCCATATCTGATCCCGGTCTCTTTAATAACTACGTATTATTACACTGATGGCTCTTTTATATTTCAAATTGATTCATGATTGATAACAAAATATCATATTCGCTTTAAAATCAAATCCATTTCAAAATCATCATATATTCAGAATTATCAATTTTGTCCGATAAATCAATTTCACTTCAAAATTTGATTCGAATTCAATTTAGGTTATAATCTCTACTTTAACCTAGTTCGTATTTAAACCAAAGGTTTAAATATAAACATTTCCGTCTCTTTAACCAGTTTGAATTTAAGAAAATAGTTTAAATAGTTTAAAATAGTTAAATAATTCAAAATAGTTTAATAGAAAATATTTAAATAGTTTAATCGAAAATAATTTGAATATAAAATGGTTTATATATAAAATAGTTTGGAAAAAATCAAAAATTATTTGATAAATAATTCCAAAGTCAAACCGGTCAACTTCCCAAATTTCCTATCCAAATCAAATCCAAATTCCATTTCGATTTAATCGATTTATTCCAATTTCAACTTGAATAAATTTCTATTCCACGTAAATTTCGATTTCAATTCACAAATTTCTTTAAATTTCAATTCAATTCCAAATTAATTTAAATCTAAATTTCAAATAAATTTTCAGTTCCAAACTCAAACTTGAAATATTATTTCATATCAATTTTCTTAGAAATATTCAGAGTTCGATTAAAAGTCCAATCTTTTAAAACAAATCAACTTTCAAAAAATTACACCGTATTTCAATTTTCAATTTAAATCTAAACTTCGATTTTATTTAATAATTTCGTTTACCAAGTTTAAATTCTAACATTTCGAGCTCCAATTCAAAATAATTCAATTTCCATAAATTGGATTTTATTCTTAAAATCAATTCATTTAAATAATTTCAAAACAACTTTTAAAATCATTTAATTTATCCAACTCGGTGTCCATATATAATTTTTTAACCTATGGCCAAGTGATTAGTTATTACAATTAAATGTCAGGGATGAATATATCATTTAAATCAATCACAGTGTCATATGTATGCATAGCAGGATATATATAAACAAATAAACATCCAAACATTTAAATATCAACCAATAACATCCATCGAAATACATCATCCAATAGGCAATACAATTCACGGCAATTTCATATTTATCAATGTCAGGTAATTTAATCGCGATTTAATTTTAATTTAAATTTAACTGTCAATTTAATTTTTTTAACGGTGAATTCAAATGACAATCAATATGATAATTAAATTTTATCAAACAACAACAAACAAAAATCATAACTATGCATAATGTCAAATTTAACTAGCATAAAGATATTCAGTACGTTGTGAGCATTATAAAACACTCACCTTGATTTTACGATTTTAAATCAAATCGAACGACGTTCGATTTAACATAAAATTTTAATGAGCTCCAAACACTTTCGGATCTGCACTGCAGCGCAGCTCTCATCTCCGTGATTCCGGCGCTTCTTCCCCAACGTGAAATTCACGTATGCAAACCCATTAACCGCCGATCTTCAAGCAATTTTCATGACCACCTCGTCGACTTCCAGAACGATCAGCTAGCGTCACCACGAAGCCCTTCACCAGAGCCACCTACGCGCCAAGTTTCATCCCGTCATTCGCCGTCGTTTGCACGCAATCCAAGGAAATACGTACACACTTCCAAGTTAGATCTGGACGAATCCATGAAAAATTAGCATACATCAACCATATGGATTTGAAGAGCTCGTCGAGATTTACACTTTTGCTTTTGGAATTTTTCGATTTCGTCGAACGGATTGAGAGATATTAAGGAAAGAAGATCGGCAATTTCTGGCCATGGAATAGGTGGCGGCCATGATTTAGAATTAGGGTTTCTGGATTAAAATAATAATAAAACTGTCTCGGTTTGCATGCGTATTTATATAGGTAGGTCCAAAATCATCCGAACTCCAATCGAGACGTGCCACCAGGCGTTTATAAGGTTTTACCCCCATTCCGGACGCAATGGAACTAGTTTCAAGGCCTAATTCGATCATATCTGGAAGATAGCTTTTCGAAGTCGATAATTTTAATTAAATTCGAAATTAAATTTCTACGCGTTTCAAGCTCGCACGGCCAAACGACAAATCCAATTGCTACGAAAATTGAAATCCTACCATAATTTACTATTACGGATCCGATGAAATAAGTTTCGTCGAAATCCGAGACTGTTTGAAAAATGGCTATTTTAACTCATCAATTAAATATTAAAATATTCAATTTTCACAGATTTACTTTTAATTCGATTTTAAAAGTTCTACAACATCATTCTAACTTTAATATGATAAAATAGAATTTTACAATTCATTTTTAATCATATTAAACCCGTTATCCAATTATTCAAATATTTGCAAATATTAAATTATTCAACAAATTACATTAATAATCATTTTCCTTCAATAATCACCTTAAATTTTCTAATTAAAATAGCTAAAAATACGAGTCGTTACACTCTCCCCCACTCAAAACTTTTCGTCCCCGAAAAGGAAAAGAAGGGAAAAGGAACTAAGTATATAATTGAACATTAGATATATTTTATTCAAAGTTACCAACTTATAAAACAATGAAATTCCATTTATAAAGTCATAACTACGCTTCCACAATGTTACTCCAAACGGCTTTCTAAATTTAAAAGTTATTTATCAAAACAAGTTATAAAATTTAAAAACTTGAAAAATTTTCTAACACCCGAATTCACGGAAAATTTCGGCAGGGTCTCCTTTGCGCGGCTCGATCGAAAAATTTTACAATTCAATATATAACACAAATATAACCAATATATATCAAATATACATCTCATCTCAATGATGAGGCATCCCATATCTGGGGAAACAACATATATATATCACCAATACCATATAAAACCATAAGCGTACCTTTTATTTAGCATTTATTAGCAGTTTACTTACATTTTGTATTTAGCACAGAAGTGAGCTCTACAACGAAGCGCAACCCCTTTGCTACCTACTAAAATGCTCAATAACTAAGTTAGAACCATGCATATAAAGATAGATCGATATATTTAGCCTACACAACATATATATAACCTATTTAGCTTCAAAACTGAGATTCCAATTTCAGGACAGCAAACAAATCTCAGTTTTAGGTCACCTAAACTATAAAATTTGGCAACAGAATCTAAACAAAAGTTGTTGTATTCATTTCAAGCTTTCCGGAATGTCCAAAATCATCGAATTCGAACCGTACATTCAAAAGTTACGGCCGTTTTACTTACAGGATACGCCTCAGCCTGGGCAATGAATTGCGCAGGTCAGCGACGTTCACCCACATTTTCGACCTTCTAAACGATATCAAAACACAAAACACTTAAAACAAAAGTTTTAGCTTAAGTTCTTAGCTTTCCAGAAAGTGCAAGATCATCAAAATCCGATTAACCAGTCAAAAGATATGGCGAAAATACTAAGGGTGTATACTACTGATTTTACTTATTTTTACACAGGATAGCGAGGAACATTCAAGTTTTTAACCAAGCAGATGAAGTAATTTTCTCAAGTTATATAAAGAAAAGTTGTGCTATAGTTTCTAAGCTTTCCGAAAAGTCCAAAATCGTCAAATTCCGTTCAGCCATTTAAAAGTTATGGTTGTTTTCGTTTCAGCATATATTGGACAATGTTGGATTTTTTTTTCCAAAAATTTGCTTTTATTATTTCAAAGTACAAAACATCAAAACTTCAAATTTTCTAAATAACAATCATAAACACAAAGTCATCTATTTTCTTATTCATCCATGCAATAGGTTTACATTCAATTTGTTTCCGATTTATTCAAGTTTGTTTCATTCACATTTTTAATTCAAGTCAATTTGCTCCCAATTTGAATTTAATTATTTAAAATTTTATTCTGTTTATTCAATTCCATTAACACTAATGAATTCTACTTAATCAATTATCATCCATCTAACAACCAATGCATATCAAACATTAACGTCCGTCCAAAATCTACACTAAATCAATTATACATTTCCAAGTCAATTTTAATTTCATTCACTTTCAAGTTTATTGACATTTAGTTATATTCAAATTTAATTAGTTTCCATTTACCAATTTTATATTTCATTAAGTTTAAATTTTATTCATTCACTTATACATGTATCATTCATTTTACAGCTTAAATTTCTTTTATATTAACAACTATCAATAGATCTTTACATTTTATTTTTCACTCTCACACTGGTATATTATTTCTCTACTTATCCTTATTAGCATTTTAAACCCTTTAAGTATTTGGTAAGTTATAGTTATGCAAATAGAATGTAGTTAAACAACATACAACTTCTTTTCATTTAAAGTTGAATTTTCAATTTATTAATTCTTAAGTCATTACTTAAATTTCACTATAATTTAATTTCACATTTACATTCACATATAGTATTTTCATTTTATATTAACATAATTGTGAATCACCTTTAAATGTTAATTTAAATTCCAATTATTTACTAACAATTTTATTTATATTTGCAAACCATTAATTAAATGCATATTTCATTATTCAAACCTATACTTGTATATTATCCAATTAACAATTCATATAACATTTTTGAACTTCTTAAGTATTTTGGTAAGTTATATCTAAGCTATAGAATGAAATTTAATACTATGCGAGTTTTACAGTTTCAATTTTATTTTAAGTTCATAATTTCCTAATTCTAAGGATTTCTACTTCAATTGATATTTTCACTTAGCTCTTAGGTTCATTTCTCATTTCACAATTTAGAAGTTCCTTAATGATTCAAGTCTAAATTCATTTCAATCATAAAAAAAAATCATTAATTATTAAAGAACTTAAGAATTCCAATCCCGGTTTCATTTCAAATCATGGTTTGAAATAATATATACTTATATAATTTATATATCAAATCATACTATAGAGAATGCAAAACAAAATAAAATTTGAGTCAAAACAAGGTTTAGACAAGCTATTAAGTGGTCTCCCCCACTCGGACTCTCGAAAATAAACGCCAATGATGCATGCACACATCATCGAAATCATTTTCTAGCGTCAAGAGAAGGGAATATAACACTTATCATAAAAAAAATCCTTCGAAAACAATTTCAACTCAATTATACTATCATATAATGCTCATATTATATTTTTCAAATTCTTGTAAGTCAATCTCAAACACCGGAATTTAAATTCCCAAATCCAAGTTAAAATTCATTTATATTTATTATCAATTGTGTTTACAAGATTTCATTTTCCTAAATCCATTGTTATTTAATCAATTGTTGTAATTATTGACTGATCAAACAATAACGATAATAATCTAATATTATCATCTCCTAACAATCAATTCAATCAAAATGAATAAATATTCAAATAATTCTTTTATATAAAATATATTCCAAAATGATATTGTGTTGGTTTGTCCTATTTGAGTGTTTAGAAATTCCTATCGACGCCTTGGCGTCCCAAGTATCGACCAGAATTTATAAATACTCAACGGAACAAATTAACACAATATAAAACCATTTTATATCAAATAACAAGTACGCTCTCTCATATACACTCAACTCATTCATATAGTTTACCTCTATTTCAGTGAGTTATTCCCCACTAGAGCCAAGGTTTATCGCTAAACCAAAGCTCTGATACCAACTGTAACGACCCGCCTTTTTGGACAGTTTAAACCGACGATCAAATACACATGCCGGTTCCAAACCATTAAAAAAAAAGATGGTTATTGGGGTAATTAAGAAAAGAAAAGAAATAAAGGAAATGAAACAACAAAGAATCTCGCAGCGGAACGATAAAATATAATAGTCAAATAAACAGTTCATGAAGCTGTTTACTATACTTAGACAATTATTTATACAACATTTATCAGAGTTATACATATACAACAGAACAAATAAATAATGCAGCAGACAACATGATGCACAGATAATAATAGTAATAGTATACCAAATCTTCGTCTTCGTCCTCCAGAATAGATCTTCAAAAATCTGAAAACTCAGGACTGACCCGAGCGTAATGAAAAGACAAAACACTCGAGTCAGGACTAAAATATCCATATGAAAGTTAAATCAATCGTAAATAAATATGAGTGTGACGGCGTCAGAGATGTTTACGGGGTTTGACATCTCATATCCAGTGTCAACGTGCGTGCAATAACTTAAGAGATGTTACGGGGTTTTCCACTTTTCAAGCATCCGTTAAACTATCTACTAGGTAGTAATGTACGCTAAGTAGATAATGTCTATCAGTAATATAAAGTATCAAAATAGCGTTAAGGCGTTACCATAATCCCCCTTAACACATTTTATATTCCCAAAAGCATATACAAGACCGTAGTTTCCCCAAAACCGGAAGTCACCAGAGGGCAATCCATATACTCAAGGTACAAACCAAAACGTAGTGGTCGCGAATAGGATAATCAGTATGACAAGGTACATGAGGCGATACCAACTAGGATACTAGTAGTTGCGTGATCCGGACTGATGTTGAGCATAGCAGCTACTACCTCAACACTGCGAAACAACACTCCCAAATAAAGGGGTGCACCCAAATCAAATCACAAATGTAATAGATATGGTATCGAAGAAGTGTGTCCGCTAGAGGTGGCGAACCTCAATGGCCCGGCGCGACTCCTGTTTTAGTCATGTCAGGGGTCATCCAATATCGTTCTCTTTCTTCAGTCAACGCGTTCACCAGACCATCCACTTCATTCTGGATCAACACTCCGCGTATAATAGTTATTAAAGTGGTTTTCGGTATCGACAGAGAGTATGTCCATATCCGATCCCGGTCTCTTTAATAACTACGTATTATTCCACTGATGGCTCTTTTATATTTCAAATTGATTCATGATTGATAACAAAATATCATATTCGCTTTAAAATCAAATCCATTTCAAAATCATCATATATTCAAAATTATCAATTTTGTCCGATAAATCAATTTCACTTCAAAATTTGATTCGAATTCAATTTAGGTTATAATCTCTACTTTAACCTAGTTCGTATTTAAACCAAAGGTTTAAATATAAACATTTTCGTCTCTTTAACCAGTTTGAATTTAAGAAAATAGTTTAAATAGTTTAAAATAGTTAAATAATTCAAAATAGTTTAATAGAAAATATTTAAATAGTTTAATCGAAAATAATTTGAATATAAAATGGTTTATATATAAAATAGTTTGGAAAAAATCAAAAATTATTTGATAAATAATTCCAAAGTCAAACCGGTCAACTTCCCAAATTTCCTATCCAAATCAAATCCAAATTCCATTTCGATTTAATCGATTTATTCCAATTTCAACTTGAATAAATTTCTATTCCACGTAAATTTCGATTTCAATTCACAAATTTCTTTAAATTTCAATTCAATTCCAAATTAATTTAAATCTAAATTTCAAATAAATTTTCAATTCCAAACTCAAACTTGAAATATCATTTCATATCAATTTTCTTAGAAATATTCAGAGTTCGATTAAAAGTCCAATGTTTTAAAACAAATCAACTTTCAAAAAATTACACCGTATTTCAATTTTCAATTTATATCTAAACTTCGATTTTATTTGATAATTTCGTTTACCAAGTTTAAATTCTAACATTTCGAGCTCCAATTCAAAATAATTCAATTTCCATAAATTGGATTTTATTCTTAAAATCAATTCATTTAAATAATTTCAAAACAACTTTTAAAATCATTTAATTTATCCAACTCGGTGTCCGTATATAATTTTTTAACCTATGGCCAAGTGATTAGTTATTACAATTAAATGTCAGGGATGAATATATCATTTAAATCAATCACAGTGTCATATGTATGCATAGCAGGATATATATAAACAAATAAACATCCAAACATTTAAATATCAACCAATAACATCCATCGAAATACATCATCCAATAGGCAATACAATTCACGGCAATTTCATATTTATCAATGTCAGGTAATTTAATCGCGATTTAATTTTAATTTAAAATTAACTGTCAATTTAATTTTTTTAACGGTGAATTCAAATGACAATCAATATGATAATTAAATTTTATCAAACAACAACAAATAAAAATCATAACTATGCATAATGTCAAATTTAACTAGCATAAAGATATTCAGTACGTTGTGAGCGTTATAAAACACTCACCTTGATTTTACGATTTTAAATCAAATCGAACGACGTTCGATTTAACATAAAATTTTAATGAGCTCCAAACACTTTCGGATCTGCACTGCAGCGCAGCTCTCATCTCCGTGATTCCGGCGCTTCTTCCCCAACGTGAAATTCACGTATGCAAACCCATTAGCTGCCGATCTTCAAGCAATTTTCATGACCACCTCGTCGACTTCCAGAACGATCAGCTAGCGCCACCACGAAGCCTTTCACCAGAGCCACCTACGCGCCAAGTTTCATCCCGTCATTCGCCGTCGTTTGCACGCAATCCAAGGAAATACGTACATACTTCCAAGTCAGATCTGGACGAATCCATGAAAAATTAGCATACATCAACCGTATGGATTTGAAGAGCTCGTCGAGATTTACACTTTTGCTTTTGGAATTTTTCGATTTCGTCGAACGGATTGAGAGATATTAAGGAAAGAAGATCGGCAATTTTTGG
Source organism: Allium cepa (assembly GCA_030765085.1). Classification (NCBI taxonomy): domain Eukaryota; kingdom Viridiplantae; phylum Streptophyta; class Magnoliopsida; order Asparagales; family Amaryllidaceae; genus Allium; species Allium cepa. The sequence goes on along the minus strand of CM060941.1, from coordinate 267,745,504 downwards.
CCATGAATAGGTGGCGGCCATGATTTAGAATTAGGGTTTCTGGATTAAAATAATAATAAAACTGTCTCGGTTTGCGTGCGTATTTATATAGGTATGTCCAAAATCATCCGAACTCCAATCGAGACGTGCCGCCAGGCGTTTATAAGGTTTTACCCCCATTCCGGACGCAATGGAACTAGTTTCAAGGCCTAATTCGATCATATCTGGAAGATAGCTTTTCGAAGTCGATTATTTTAATTAAATTCGAAATTAAATTTCTACGCGTTTCAAGCTCGCACGGCCAAACGGCAAGTCCAATTGCTACGAAAATTGAAATCCTACCATAATTTACTATTACGGATCCGATGAAATAAGTTTCGTCGAAATCCGAGACTGTTTGAAAAATGGCTATTTTAACTCGTCAATTAAATATTAAAATATTCAATTTTCACAGATTTACTTTTAATTCGATTTTAAAAGTTCTACAACATCATTCTAACTTTAATATGATAAAATAGAATTTTACAAATCATTTTTAATCATATTAAACCCGTTATCCAATTATTCAAATAATTTCAAATATTAAATTATTCAACAAATTACATTAATAATCATTTTCCTTCAATAATCGCCTTAAATTTTCTAATTAAAATAGCTAAAAATACGGGTCGTTACATGGTGTATATTCTATCCCAAAATCATATGCAGCTAAAAACTCCAGCCACCTTTGTTATTTCATATTCAACTACTTCTAAGAGAATAAATACCGTAAAGACTTATGATAAGTATACAACTCAATCTCTACCTTTAGAGATAATGTCTCCAAATATTCAATGCAAAAATCACAACTGCCAACTCCAAATCATGAGTAGGATATCTAACTTCATGCGATCTAAGCTGCCTAGATGTATAGGCAGTGACTTTACCACTCTGCATCAACGCTGCTCCTAATCCAGTTTCACATGCATCAATATACCCCACCAGTCCATGGTTTTCATCTGAAACTACTAAAATTGGTGCATTAGTCAACAAAGGCTTAAACTTAAGGAATACCTACTTAAATTTTTCAGACCAAATAAATCTCACCTTCTTCTTAGTTAGCTTAGTTAAGAGTGCTAATATCCATGAGAAATCCTTAATGAATCTTCGATAGTAGCGAGCTAGTCCAAGAAAACTCCTAATCTTTGTCATCGTCTCTGGTCCCTTCCAATTATTCACAGCTTCGATCTTATCAGGATCGACTGACAACCCTTCTCTGAAACCATGTGACCAAGAAACTTTACCTCTTTCTTCTAAAAATGACACTTGGAAAATATCGCCTTTAGCTGATTCTGCCTCAGCATCTCAAGCACCACTGTAAGATGAACTTCATGCTCTCTCTCATCCTTAGTGTATACTAGAATGTCACTTATAAACATTAGTAAAAATCTATCCAAATACTCTTGGAAAAATTGGCTCATCAAATCTACAAAGAAAGCAGGTGCACTCGCCAATCCAAATGCCTCAACAACTCATATGAACCATATCTAGCTCGAAATGCTGTTAAAGGAATACTGTCCTCCCCCACTCTTAACTGATGGAAACCTATCACCAAATCCAACTGGAAAAACACTCTTGCTCTAGTCAACTGATCAAACAGATCATCTATTCTTGGAAAATGATAATTATTCTTAATTGTCCTTTCGTTAACTTATGATAGTCAATACACATCCTTAACGACCCATCTAATTTCTTCATGAACACCGCGACCGCTCCCTAAGGCGAACTGCTTGGTCTAATAAATTTCCTGCCTTCTGGATCCACTAGCTGCACCTTCAATTCCTTCATCTCAGTTTGTGTCATCCTGCTAGGTAGTCTACTTACAAGCTCAGCTCATGGCATAAGATCTATTCTAAACTCAATAGCTCTTTTCAGGGGTAGTTCAATGACTGGCTCAAAAACATCTGCAAATTTTCTTGCTATGCGAACCTAACTTAACTCATTTCCTACCTCCATAGCATTAAACATAGCACTAACACTCCTGTCGGTATTCTCTACTGAGAATATCAACTCGATTATGACTATCAGGGTGTCTTAGTCATATTTCCCTATCTTGCCAAATTTTCTAACCTCATACGTACTCAACCAATCCATACCAAAATATGATCCCAAAATCTACAAATCAATAACATACAAATTGCATGCAAACTTATAACCTAACAAGTCAAGTTCTGACTGGTCTTATCTTAACCCTAGAGTTGCATATCCTTCAATTGGATTCTCAACCCTTAAGGAAGTAACAAGGTAGGTGGATTTCAGACATAATCTATCAACCAAACATTGAGATATAAATAAATGTGATGCACCGGTACCAAAACGTACTCTAACTGAAATGCTCTAATCAAAAGTGTACTTGCCATCACAGACTTTCCCTTATCTACTGAAGTAGGCCTAGTTGGTCTTATAGAAAAAACTTTTCCTTTGTGCTCCCTAACTGGTTCTGGACACTGATTCTTGTAATGCCCACCTTGATCATAGTTGAAGCATTTCACATTCTTCTTAACTACAGCTTTCTTTCCATTTTCTGGCTGGCATTCATTAGCAAAGTGACCCTTTTTATCACAGTTATAGCAAACTACCTCAGCGTTTGACTTATTGGTAGTTTCTCCCTTCTGGGTACCCTTCTTCTTAAAGAACTTCCACTTCTTCCCTTGAGAACCCTGGGTTTCTACTAACTTCTCTTTAACTAAATTAGCAAGCAATTCCTCATGGTGAATGGCCATCCACACCACTATATTTCAAGGATTACGGATGTGTATCATGGTCATCCTAGCAAGCTCGGGCCTCAGTCCTCGAATGAACTTCTATTACTTTTGATATTAGTGTCTACGCATATCCATATCTAGACAGCTTTTCAAACTTAGTAACATATTCAACTACTGACATCTCTCCCTGAGCTAAGTCTATAAACTTCCTCATCAACTCAAACTTGGAAAACACAAATTTATGCTCAAATCTCGTTTTGAAATCATTCTAAGTCAACTTCTCTTCCGACATTCCAGCGGTGACAATATTCCACCAATGCAGTGCTGACCACTGCGACTATCTAGAGGCAAACTTCCTCTTTTGTCCATCATTCAAACCGAAATCAGTAAATATATGCTCATAATGAAACAGCCAACACTAAATTTCTATAGCACTCTCCATTCCCAAGAATGATTTCGCACCTAAAGTAGTGTAATCACTACTTGACAAAGCAATATTCCCAACTAGAGCCACATGATTACCTCCTCTACGTTTCCAGCAACACCAGCAGCAGCTCCAACTTGCATCAAATCGGCAAAGAACTGATGCATCACCCCTATGTCTACTGGTGGATTTCTAGCACCCATATTGGCATCAGCATTTTGGTTACTATCATTAGCCGGTCGAATCGGGTTTCTTTTGGTAATGGGTCAAGCATTTCCATTAGTTGTGGTGCTTCCTCTACCAAGATTTCCTCTTTCGTTTCCTACTTCTATATCTCCTTTTTCGTAAATCTGCATACGAGCCTCAGTAAGATACAGAAGAATGGTCTAAAAGAGCAAGGGATATGTACTTATACACACACACACACACACACACACACACACATATATATAGCAATTACAAGAGCATTAACCCAACCTAATATTATTATCTGATTTATTGGACTATTTTTGGAAAATCTTTTAGGTTTAAGTTCCTTTTAAAGTCTCATAAACCTCGCACTGATACCAACTTATAACATCCCCTTATTTGAAGGCCAAAAAATAACGGCTACGGATGCTACAGTCATCCATAGTTATTAATCCTTAGAGACCATACACGGTGATATTAGATACATTGATACACTAAAACACAAGACTATGGAAAAAATTTAAACAGCAAACAAATTCCACATTCCATTTAAAAATATTCCAAATTGATTACATAATCCCAATTCACATACCATGTTCACATAACACATAATTATTACAAAATGCGCCAAGAGCGACATATGAAGGTACCCCCTTGGTAGATTAAAGTACATAAATAGGCAAGAAAACTATTTGTCTTTACAAACAAAACACTCAGTGGAAATAAAAGAACTCTAATAACAATATTGCCTCCTACAAGTCCTCGGAAGCTTTTATTCATCCACAAGACCACCTGGAAACCTTAACTCTCAACCTGCTCAAACTCAACTGAGTACACAAGAGTTTAAGGGAAAACAAAAACTTCAAGTCAGACAAAAATCCTGGTATGAATAAAAATTTACCATCTCAAACTATTTGGATATCTAATGAGACCACGCCGCTTAGCGGAACAGGTACTCCCCTCACCGGTATCATAAAACATTTATAAAACCATATACTATGCACATGCACCCATAATGGTTAAAACATAGTATTTCAAAACATTATGGTGATTGCAAAATAAATAAATCAATTCTAGATTACCTATCCACGTTCATTCTAACTATCTGTCTCAATGATAGCCTCTAGGATTACTATTGTTAAAATGCTAAGGACTATCTATCCAATTACTTAATTTTCATGGGATCACTAGGAACCTATTGGCAACTCCAGTATCTTATTCCATATCCTAGTTTGCATGGCCAACTAGGAACTTACTGGCTGACTGCCAATATCTTAATCCGAATATAGTTTTCATGGGCTAACTACAAACCTAATAGCCCCTGCCAGTTTCAAATAATAGTTTTCATGGGCTGACTATGAACCTATTATCCCCTGCCAATATCATACAGTTTTCATGGGCTTACTGTAAACCTGTTGGTCCTTGTCAATATCTTTAATTAAAATTTCAACATCTGTTAAGTTATATTCTCTACTGGGTCAACCTAACTGGTTATTGTGCCCTTTCCCCAAAATATAGTTTTGGGTTAATAACAATGAGAATACCATTTTAAAACCTCTATTTATGCCATGGTTATTACTTTGAACTGAGATTGGGTTTATGTTTTGAAACCATAGAAACATCCTTTCGAAACCTCTAGATAGCCTCCTTCGAAAGCAAAGACATCTTTTCAAAACATATTATACATACCTTTCGAAGCCCTTAGTAAAAACTCTCTTTAAAAACCTATTATACCTTACGAAGATATCAAATCATCTTTTTAAAATATAGAGCTTCAAAACAAATGAAAGTACCCCTTTCGAAAGTATTGGGTTTACTCTTTGAAAGCATCATTTGGGTCAAAATGGTTATATACGAAAGTATTTCCTTCGAAACCAATAAAAATTAGTTTAGGGAAAAATTGATAGTGTCGAAACCATCTTAGTCAAAAGCATAACCTTTAAGACAAAAATTTTGAAGGACAGAGTCAAAACCCCTTTCAACTCCATCACCTTTGAAATCCCAACCCCTTCAAAAGCATTCAGGAAATAGGCTTATGCAAAATAGAAGTAATCCTTTCCAAAACATAAATGACTTCAATGCAATCAAAAGGGGGATTTAGCGACTTGGTTTCGACTGGGATGAAACCTATCCTTTCGAAAGCAATTAATTAAAGGTAAAAGGTACTCCTTCGAAAGCAAATGCATTAATAAAACATGATAACCTCCTTCGAAAGTTAAGTAAAAATCTTTTCAAAAGCATAGCTTGCAACTGTGTTAAAAGCTTTAGGTAAAACTAGGTAAGCCTTTAACTTTTTAAAACAAAGCAGGGTTTCGATCCCATCGGAAGCTATCCTTTCGACACTATAGCTTCTACCTTCCCTCTAATTTACTGCATGACATCTAAGTGATGTCTTATGTACTCGTTTCGCCTATGTTGTTTTCGACTGGCTGAGGCGAAATCAAAGGAGTCGAAAGGTCCTTTACTAATAGGGGCGGAGCACCATTTTCTGGTTTAAAGGCTGAATTATAGCAACTTTTAGTAATTTCTTTCTAACCATTTACTTATTTGTAAACTATTAATTGGTTGTCATAAAAAATTTTCAAATACTTTACTTTTATGCAAAAAAAAATGACATTTTGCGGAAAAGCCCTTCTTTCAAAATAATTTATTTCCTCAAATAAATTAATTGGGAAAATTCCCTAAAAATCATGGAAAATCCATTTCATCGTGTAATCAAACATATTAAAATTTTAGACCCAGTTTCTTTGTGAAATTCTTGAAATAAATTTTAAAACCAATTACATCATATCTTTCATCAAAAATTCATTATAAAATTTCCATAGCTTGGAAAATTCTGTAAATTAAAACCTATCTCCAAAATCATGTTTTAATTAACATAAAATTTTCCATGGCAATCTGAAATTACAAATTCTCAGTTTTATACTAAAACCGCACAAATCCATATGCTTATGAATTAAAACAAATCATCATAGTATAACTCAAGCATATCATCATCCATTTTATCATAAAAACGAATTTAAGTCATAAATTCGAAACTATATATTCATAGAATAAAATAGAGATGGTGGAAGATCATTATTCATCTTAAACTTGATAAGGAATTTGAGATCTGTTTTTGATTAATCCTCCTTAGCTTTTGATCTCTAGATTTTGATAAAAATTCCTCTTCTCCTTTGTCAATGGCCGCTCTATTAGGATTTTGCATTTATTTTGATTTGAGAAAATAAAATGAAGGTGAACAAATAAAATGAGATGTTATAGCCATGTATAATAAATTGGATAATTTACTAATATGCCCATGAGTAGTTTAATTAACAACTAGATCAATTTAAAGCCCATTTATCTTATTATTATGCGTCCTATAAAATTTATTTAAATCTCAATCTCCTTTTCATCGTTATTCTATTTAATTTGTCTAATTAAATCTTTTGAATAATGTTATCAAAATTAAAGATGTTACAGCTTCTCTCGCTTGGTCGGAATCTACTATTTTAGAGGAAAGAAAAGGTCGACAACTCCTTATCCACGAAAGCTTGGCAATGAAGATGATCATAAAAGAATTTAACAAGGAGAAGTTTCAAATGGAGGCAAAGAATGCCTCTTTAAAGGAAAATTTAAAGAAAAATAAGGCTTGTTTGAAACTTGCAGTCGATACTATTTCAAATGCAAAACATCGAGTGTGACAGTTTCACAACAATATACTTGACAAGATTATGATGAACTCTTTCGAAGATGCTCTAATGCTCGTTTATTCCAATAACATCAACAAATGCCCTAAACTAAGCATTCCTTCACTGGACCCTGCCCTTTTTGATAGATTTACGGGCCAGATTAATCAAATGAAGTAAGGAATTGAAGCTGCTGAGAAGGAGGAGATCGACACCTCTAAAATTATTTCTTTTGAGGTTTCTTCTATCGGGGCCGAATCTAACTCAAAAGATAAAGGCGATAAAGATGATGCTGTTGAAGAAGAAGGAGGAGATAAATATAATGATAATAACGATGACAATGATGATAATGGGGATGATAACATCAGCGGCGGACAATGATCAGCTGGCAATGGTGGTGACCATACTGAAGCTTCTGAGAAAGATGGGGATGATAATATGAAGTCCACTAAAAAATATTATTCTCCTCACAAAGCAATCCCACCTATGTCTCACGCGCCTTATGGCATATAAGAAGAGGCTGCTCCCATTGATACTGGATCGCTAAAAGAAAAGGAGTAGGCTTCTCAAGCACCGATCCCTGTATCTCAGGTATAGGATTCTCTATTTAAACATCTTTTACTTTGAAGATAATAATAGTGTAAATCATCTATTTTAGATAAGAAAGAAAATTGTCCACTCCTATAAAACCAAGCTTGAAAGGAAACAAGTTGAGAGAAATAGTTTATATAGGGAGCTAGACAAGTAATTGAGGGAGCACAATATACTTTCCGATAAATATCATAGACTTAATAGAAGTGCGGCAGTATTGGCATATTTTAAGCATCAAGAAGCTGCCCCATGGCTAAGGAGAGTGCACTTTCGCTATGATGCTCTCTAAAAAGAGAACCGGTAGGTTACTTACCTTATTCTAGTTGTTGATCAAGGAGAGGATATTTTAGTTAACTTCTTATATAAGGCCTATTGTATACACCCCATCGTTGACTTTTCATATTTAAGTTAACTTAGTGGAGGTCAAATTAGGCGCTTACGCAAAAGATACTTGGATGAATTCAAATCTGACCCGCACCTCAGAGCTTGTTGAAACTTACCATGAGTCAGCTCCATTCCCCAAGATCTACCTACTGAAAAACTCAAGTATTACAAGGACAAATTTCTTGCAGAGTTGTTTACCAAGTCAATTTTGTATGAACTAGATGAATGATTATAAGCAAGTTATAATATATCAATCTATAAATATATTTTTTAGTCTTTCTTTTTATGCTTAGCAACATTCCATTATGTTATTACAAAGAGAATGTCCCACAGGCAATCTTGTTTCTAGAGATTACCTAATTTGATATGTTAGATTAAGAAGAGATTATACCGAGAAGACATCGATTTTAAAATCTTCAAAGTTAGCGAGTATTATTTTCTTAGAAATTTATAGAAACTTTACATAGAACACCCTTGTCTTTGCTTTGACACGCGAAAGTCCCTTCACTGGAGAGTGTGGTTACGGTAAATATAGAACGGTTGTTATTCTAGAAGGAGTTAATATTCATTTTGACTTGACAGTCACCCTTACCACTAGTTCATTAAATAAAGTTAGAAATGCAGTTTCTCAACTTTAGTTGTAGAGTAAATATTCAATTGTACTCTTTAAGTTTCATTATCATTTAAGTTGTAATCTTTTATCATTATAATAAAGAGATTTATTATTCTAGTTTTGACTTCATTGTGCTTTTTTATTTAAATAGGAGTTATAGTTATCGGCAACTCCTTTCTCACTAGATTCAACGTCATGTTTATTAATCTTTGACATAAGCCGTTAACAGAACTTGAAAAGAGTAAATTACATGAAGATACCTTACTTGCTTGCTTTCATGGCGATACAGAAGCATTGAAATGGCACAAAAGGTTCTTACTTCAGAAAACGATTGTCAAAAATCTTAAGGATCAAATCGCCAGTTTAAAGGCTGATGTTAATAATAAGAACGAAATGATTTATGCTTTCAAGCATCAAGTTAAGTTGAATCCTTCAATCGACTTCGATTATAAAATGTCAAAACTTCTCCAATAGATAAGTGATTTAGAAATAAAATTGAAGGACAACCAAGCTTAGTGTGAGTCGTAGGAATTTATTATGGGAGACAATATCTCGTGTACTATTGATTTACCAATCTCCCTTGCTACTTCATCTGTTGCTAAAGCTACTATATCTACTTCCCTTGCAGCTAAGAAATTTCCCACTTAACAAATCCTCCTCCGGGCTTAAATGAGAAGGTAGTGGATGAGTGGTGTAGGAAATTTAAGTTCGAAATGATGAAATACTTTGACAAACAGCACAAAGTTAAATACTCGCAGCACATAAATGAATATGCTGCTGAAATTCAGAAACTTGAACGCGAGAATTATCTCCTTTTGAAGCGCATCGCCGAATTAGAAAGGGAAATAAAACCCTTATATGTGCAAATAGGGATTTCAATCACGCCTTGAAAACTAATATCGTTGCATTTGATGACGTAGATTGGATAAGGAAGAAAGAGAAGAAACTCAAAGAGGTCCTGTGCATCGCAATTCATCACATTGTAGATCCTTCAATTGCTGAGAGCCTGAATAGGCTACTTAAGGTTTATGATGGATTTATATTTGTGAAATGCATATACTTATTCTGTGTGATTGTAAATAATTTCTTAAGTTATATAAATCATGTAAATTTTGTAAAAATCATCTGATTAGTGATTCTCTACTATAATTTTATTTCTGAAGCATTTTTTTGATAGCTTATACCATAACCTCGGTGTTTGTTGAATCTTTCATTCTTCGTTGTTGTTTTGATCTCCCTGAAACTATGAAGCAAACAACATTTGTTATTGTTAGCTTGAAATTTTTGTCTAAGTCTATGCATATCAGTTGTGAAGATTAACAAATCATCATGTTAATCATATGAAAAGTAGCTTGTATTTGATCAAATGTCTAAATCCCATCTTGTGTTACAATGAGAAATTTTAACCATATTGCTGGAATATCCAAAGTTTGTCGGTGGAAAACCCCATGCTAAAGTAGGAATATAAATATTAGAGAGTCGTCCTCTAGAGATGGTTAATAAAGAGCTAAATATGAAAAAGGTCCAAAAATAATTATTTGGATATTTGTAATAGAAATTCAATGAACCATACTCGGGTGTTAATGAGATTTTAAAGCTTAGAAGTCCAAAACCCATATTAGGGTATTAACATAAACTCATAATGATGTTCTTCTTGAGAAAAGTCTTGACCTAGATTTGGGAATTAGTAGTGGATAATCAAAAATCCATACTAAAAATCTCAAGCCCAAATTAGGACATTTATAAGTAATAGTCTCGAAACCCAGATTCAGGTATGATAAAGATAATAAGTGATTAATAATTATTTGAAATCGAGATTCAGGTATAAGTAAACAAAGTTTAGAAATGGGAGTCTTGAAACCCAAATTCGGGTATTAATACATGGAGTTATATTCTACTCCTTTGATTCTGTCTTCTTCGACATGTTGAACCCTTTAAGTCTCATATGTAGTTGTAATCTGACCTGTTGCCTTTTGAGCTTGGATGTCATAGTCCATAATCTGGCATGCCGCTTCTTGGGCCTGAACATCTTAGTTTTTTAGAGATATGTCGTTTCTCATGCTTGGACATCTTAGTCCCTTGGAGATATGTCGTTTTTCAGGCTTGAACATCTTAGTCCATTGTTTGATGAGCAATTTCATGGGCTTGGACATCTTAGTCCTTTGTTGTCTGGTGCTCTTAGTTAGCTCATTCTTAGAGGCTGGAATCAAGGACTTGTCTAACTTCCCTCCATTAGATGCGTTGAGCTAACCAAAGGCACGGAAAAGGGCTTGTCCGTGCTTTAACCTGGCCATAGAATGGTACGGATAAAGGCTTATTCCGACCTCCCTCTAGGAGGTGCCCTGCCTTGCCCTACCCATAGAGTGGCGCGGACAAGGGCTTGTTCAGTGCTTTATCCTGGCCATTGCGTGGGATGGATAAAGGCTTACTCTGTCATCCCTCTAAGAGGTGCCTTAACCTGACCAGAGGTGCGGCCAAGGGCTTGTCCGGTGCTTCAACCTGGCCATAGCATGGCGTGGTTAAAGGCTTACTCCGACCTCCCTCCAGGAGGCGCTCTGCCCTGGCCAACTCGGCATGGACAAAGGCTTTTGACCGTTTAAGGTAGTGTCCAAATGCAAGGATATTTCACTCCCAATCATGTAGAACTTTCTTATAAAAGTAATTCTTTATTTACTTTTATCATGTTCTCTTTACAAATTCGTTAATCTTTCCTTTATAGAAGAAGTGGATTATTGTCCCATCTAGGGCTCTACAAAGATTGGTTTCATATCCATTCATCATATGTTAATGACAGTAGGATTCCCTTAGATTCCTTTCATTTTTTGGCTTCTTTTTCTATGATTTCCAATAATTAAGCTCATCCTTGGTTAAAAAGTAGACATTCTCTATGGATGTTGTGAAGTTCCATTCTTTAGGAAGTCTAGACTTGAAACTTATTTCCTGAAGATGGCTTTTTTGCTTTCTTGTTTCTTGGCCTTGTAGTTTCGCATGCTTCGATTGCTTTTCTTTTCGACACTATTTGTGTTATTGTGCTGGAAGTATTCTTATAATAGTTTGCTTCCATTTATGTGTAAAGGCATTGTAGTCGGCTATTAACTCTTTTTCAAAGATTGTGACTTTGGAATAATATTGAATATTTCTCCTCATTTGATTGAAAAATTGTCACCTCCAGTTTTCCTTTTTCCTAAGGCAAAGATAGGGTTGGGGCCAATATGAAAGGGGTTCAATGTAACAACCCTCCATTCATCTCCATAGAATGACGCATCATTAATAAGAAAGAAAGGGATAGAAAAGAGAAAGAAAGAGAAGAAAGAAGAAACAACACATCAGAATCTAAACAGCGGAACGAATAAATTATATTAATAACATAAGTATTACATAGTATACAACAATTATCAGAGATACACAGCTTATACAACACATACCAGACAGTTATAAACACCTTTCTAGATATTACAACCCAATACAACTCAGAGACAACTCAGAGAACACACAGCGGAAACTATATATCTAACGTCGAAGCCTCCTGCTCCATTGCTCCTCCACAGTTCGTCAAAGCTAACCTGAATCCCTTGGCTACTCGTAAAAATTTGAGTACCCAAGAGTTTAAGAAAACAGAAGATAAACTATGGGTCAGACATGGGTCTGGTGTGAGTAACAGGTTAAAGTTGCTTAATTTTCAAAAACCTTTTGAAAAGAAAGGTATCACGTAAGACTTCCCACACATAAACATGGAAAAGTTTTTACCTTACGCTAACCAAAAAATTTGATAGGAAATCCAGTGATATTATAATAGGTCTAGGGTTTTCAAGTAAATATGAAATAGCCGAAATTGTTACGTTATTAAATTCCAGCTACTAGCCATAAAAGTAGGTAATACAATCAAAACCGTTGGCACTTATTGGATTTTGGATTCCATACAATGGCAGGGCTACCGGGGTACCGCCCGTCACAGTACGTGGCCTAGATCACCGTACCAAGGATCACTCCCAATCCCCTGCAACACAAAGCCGGAACCATCCCTTACTGGACAGTCCCGAATAAGACAACCCCGCAGTTGGTGCGCATATCCAACCGCCCACTAAGCCGAATAAAAAGGGACCTCTAGACAGGGGAAAATCTCATCCTACTGGGGCATGACCCACTTAGCCTTGCTACACCTCCCCTGTTTTAGCCATTCCCGGTTTATGAGGCTTGAGGGTACGATTACCTTTATAGGACACATTTCTTAGAATGCTCATCGTCCACCTGACGATGTTCTGAAAGCATTCAATCCATACAAGTTCGTTCCGGGTTCGAACGAAACCGAGGGCATTATCTCGTTACACTCGTTTTGGAATCACCCTCAGAGTTAACGACGATAACCCTTGCACTCTGAATCTTTATCTCGAATCTGAAAGTACTATCTCATCAAACTCATCACGTAATCACCCTCAGAGTTATACTGACGAATAGTCCTTACACCCCGAGTCTTCACTCTTCACATAAGATTCACGACCTATCGTTAATTTGGATCGATGTGGTTTTCGGATATCCAAATATGGAAACCCGATCCCGGTCTCATCGAAACCAAAGTGTGTCTTTTGGGTCCAAGTTGTTTTAGAGTTTAAAACAATTCGATACAATTATCTATATACACACAGATAGATAATTCACATATTCACAATAGATAATCACAACAGATAATCCATATTATCAAAGATAATCCATATCATAATGCAACCAATGCATCCATATCACTCAACATTACTAATCTCATAGTTGAGATTTCAAACCATTCAAGGCAACCGATATCATCCATATACATAAGCAACGATCTATAATCACATTATCTATAATTAATTTAAAATGAATTAAATTAATTACATCAATCTCTAATTAATTTAAAGTGAATTAAATTAACTACTACATCAATATAAATCTTGCTTACACATTCAATAATTAATTACAAATTAATTAATTAATTATCCTCTAATTTATCATCTTAATTAATCACCCCTGATTAATTATACTTTAATTACATTCTAGTAATTATCCTTTAATTAATTGCACAAGTTAATTACTCTAAACCAAATATAGTAATTAACCTTTAATTACTTCATTAATTAATTAACGATAATTAATTACATTAAACCTTAATTAATTACAATTAATTAATTACCCTTAATCACTTGTTATTGATTAATTAATCTTAATTAATCAATCTTAATCACATCATTAATTATATTAATTAATGATCCATAATTATATTTAATTAATTATCTTATTTAAAATTAATTACATTTAGTAATTAATCTCAATTAAACCATAATTATTAATCACCTTTGATTAATCACATTCAGTAATTAACTTCCCTTAATTACTTATCAAATTAATTACCCCTTAATCAATTTCTTTAATTAATCCCTTGATTAATTATACAAAATAATTTAATCCAAATTACATTCACAATTCCATCATTATCCACTAAATACATCCAGTAATTATCTCTAATTACTTCATTGGGTAATTACATTCCATTAATTACATTATGTAATTATTATCAAACCATAAAGTGATTAAAATTAATTAAACTTAATTAATTTAAACTAGTCACAATAAACTCCATAATTACATTAAGTAATTAATTCTTTAGTTACTTTCATTTAATAATTAAACTTAAATAAATTTCACAATTGATTATCATTTAATTAATTAATCTAATTAATTATTATAAATTAATCGTATTAATTAATTATTAAATAATCTTTAAGTTAATGACCATTATTAACCATTATCCATACTTTAATTACTTCTTTTAAGTAATTAACTTTCATTAATCATTATTAATTTCAAATTAATTAATCTTTAACATTCAATTAATTAACCTTTAATTATTTAGTTAATTAAGTGTTAACTGTAACTTAATTAATTCATAATTACTTGATTAATTGATTACAAATCATTAGTTAAATCTAGTTAATGATCCTTAATTTTGGATTAATTATTATTAAATAATTTATTAACTTAAAATTTAAATTTATATTTAAAACCTTTAATTACCTTAATTAATGATCCATTTCATTAATAAATAAATTATTCATTTAATTACCTTAATAATTAAATGAAATTATAAATCATTAAATTCTAATTTTACTTTAATATAAAATCTTTCTTATCTATGGTTAAATTATTATTAATAAATACTTTTGAAAATATTTATTTCTAATTCAATTTCAAATTTCCATTTTAAATTCTAGTTTTAAAATGAAATTCAGTTTATCTTTAACCAAATTAAAAACTTTAAAACCCACATGTTAAAGAATACTTATAAAAGAAATTTAAAGATTTTAAACTAAGTTCCTTTTTAATCTCAGATTATTAAAGTATACTTTAACCTTTCAACTTATTTGCAATATTTAAATTTATAAACTTTACTTTATTTCCAAATCTTAAGGATTCAAATCAAATTTGAATTGAAATTTAAAATTTTGATTTCATTTTGATTAAGTCCTCTTTTACATTTCAAAACTCCATCTAAATTCAAATTCTTTAATAACATTTTAAACTTCATAAACACTTTAATAATATCAAGTTAATTTGAAATTAAAAAAACATTCATTCCCAAACTAGATTCAAATTCAACTTGAATCTATTTTTAAACTTAGATTCAAACTTAACTCAGATTGAAAAACTAGATTTAAATCTCATTTAAATCTTTACTTCATTTAAATTCAGTTCTTCAATTTTAGTTTAAAATTAAAACAGAACTACAGGTTTCAGAACTAAAACCTGTTAACATGCTTAAACCCGAGCAAGGGTCAAATTTGCTTCGAGTAAACAATCCCACTACTTCGAGCAACTTCCCAAAATCACGAGTAAAAACTCACGTCACTATACTACAACTACCCAGAATTCATCAGAACCCTAAAGTGCACGGTGCACGTGCACCGTACCTCCGGCCATCTCCATCCACCTCTGGTGGGCTTCCCACATCGACGACTATCACCTCGCTCCAACACGACCAACCAATCTTCCCTCCACAACTCAAATCGAATTCGAGTTTTAATTCCAAAACCTGGAACCAAAAAGACAAAACCCCACCAAAACCTGTCATCACTTTCCCCACGGCGCTCCGTCCACCAGAGAGCTTCCACCACCGGCCACAGTCTCGCCTACGCTTCAGCAACCATCACCCAAAAGCATATGACACTCGATCATTCCTATAGGTTGTCCCGACCCAAACAAGTTTCCCAGTTAAAACTAGGGCTGCATATAATAAATCATCACCACTGCTTCTATGTTGAATTGCATCAACATCAATTATTTTTCCCAGCTTCATTGATAACTCCTCTACCCACAAGATGTACCCCGATCCTTTAAATTACCGAGATCACCCAAAAACCCAATATTCCCCTTTTTAGTTCAACACAGAACTACATGTTAAATCTAATTTTAAAAACTGCAAATTTAGTTTTAAAAATCAGAATTTTGAATAATATTTTTGATTTTAATCCTGCAAATAGTGAATCGACATGTTTGGTATTTCACTTATATACAAATTTGCTCAGTTATCTTAAGTTTCAGAGACAATTCAATTTTTTTTTAAACTTGAACAAATTTTAAACTTTAGTTCTCGATTCAACAAACACATTTGTATGAACCTTAAACACTAAATAGATTATATTATGTGATGATGGGGTTTGGACAAATTCTTGAACCAGGGAATAAAATACAGAGAACATAGCATGATCAAATTATCCGTTCATTTTTACAGAAAATCAACTGATATAAATACATATCATTCACACTTAATCATGGAAATCAACATGCAACATTTTAAAATACTTAAATTTCATTAAAAAGGATGTTACTCACCTTTTAAAATTAGAAGATAGAGCCTCAATTGGTTTTTGCAAAAGCTTGTTGAAAAACTGGAATATGTAGTACCCATTTTAAAAATATGAATTGCTTAACTTAAATTTGAACTGCTTGTACTTTGCACAACAAATGTTGGAATGCTTGCTCCTTTAAACTTTGAAACTGCATGCATGTTGCTTGATTCCCAGATTTAAGAAATGCAGGTGCTTTCAAAACATATTTGCTTGATTTACTGATTTTCAGGAATTTGCTTTCATACTTGAAAATATGCAGGTTAAAACAATTTGGCTTGCATGCTATTTGAAATTTGATTTACAGGGTTTGTTGAAGATGCTTTAGATTCTTGTTTTTCAATGAAAGAGTTTTTTTTAGATTTGTTTGTCTTTAGATTTTAGAAGAAGAAAAGAAAAATGAGGGAAAGAAGATTTTATATAAGCTGAAATTTGAAAATAAAACAAAAGAAAAAGCTAAATTCAAATCTTGACACTTGTCTTTAATTCTAACATTTGTCATAAACCTTATTTTATCATTTAACATGTGCTATTATAAATCCTAAGAAGATTACACTTGTCTTTAATTGTTAATTAGTTATAATTAGGTTAATTTGTATTTAATTAGATGTTAATGTAAGATAAATGTAAACCCATGTTTAATTAATTAGTTAATATGTATTTATTTATATGTAGATAATTTTAAAATGAATGAATTCAATTTTATTTATAAAATAAAGTTTATACAAATATTTTAAAATAAAAACAAATTAAAAATATTTATACTTTAAATTTTAAAGCTTTGAATTCAAATCAAGTTATATATATACATATATAACTACACAATTAAATTTTTAAAAACAATTATTTTTATTGAAAATCTATTTGTTAAAAACAATGTATTATTATATTTAAAAATAACAAAATTGATAACTATAAATAACTTATAAAAGAAATTATTCCTTTATTAATAAATTATTTATTTTATTCAACTATATTTAAAATAAACCTTATTGTTATTTTTATTTAAAATTTAAACTTGAGTTAAAACATATTTAAAACCATTTCAATATTTACATTATGTATTTAAAATCATAAATTTATTTATTATATACTTTTGAAAACTTAATATCAAATAAATCAATTTAAACAAATTAAATTTTTATCTTATCAATTTAAAAATCATATTTTATTTATTAAATAATCTTAAAAAAATTAACTTTAAAATTATACCCAATTTTACCAAATATATATGTATATAAAACAAGATTCATTTATTTATTAAATTTAAAACAAGATCTATTTACAATATATGCATATTCTATATACATTATAAATATAAAACAATTATTAGATTTAAAAAGATAAAATCTATCAATTAAATATTTATTTCAATTGGATTTTAAATAAATTCAAATCTTATCGCAAAGATTATTAAATCAATTTAATTTTTATTTCAGATTATTAAATTGATATTGCTTCAAAATTCCGATCATCACATTCCTCCCCCTTTAAAGAATTTCGTCCCCGAAATTTAAAAAAATAATAATTTAATAATCTATTTAAAGATTTAATTTTAAAACACAAGCATGTATCAATGATATGCTAACAACCAAATCATCCAATCAAACCAATCTAACTATCCAGAAAAATTATGGATTGAACTTCCACGAGTTTCCCCGGTAAAAATATCGGGATACTCGCTCTATAGAATTTGAATAATCAATACTACTAAGCTATAAAGCTCCGATTCATCTAGATTTACAGAACTAGACAACATATCAGACAACAGACGAGTCTGACTCAACAACTAAATCTCCTGAACTGCTGGTATCAAAACCAGAGATACACCATACACGTACTCCCTCAGAGATACGTGAAACACATCGAATTTCAATTATCCAAACTGGCAATTCAATCCTGAAAACTAAATACTTATCCTCTCAAGAACTCAAAGATCCAAAATATCTCGGAGCTAGCTTTCCAGCCTTACCCCATCTTATAGCTCCTTTGATCGGAGAAAACTAAACCGAAAGCAAGTCTCCAACTCCAGAATCCAAATTCCTTCGTCTCTTATCCACAAAATTCTTCGAACGATCCTAGGCTGCCAACATTCAAACTGATCAGCTTTACCCTAGCTAATTCTTCTAGAAACAATCAGAGCCAAAAACAACCCAACCCAATGATCTCCTCAAGATCAACCAAAACCAAGAACACAACTCTACTCCATAACCAGCAGAAGACTGAAGTTACTTCTCCTTATCCAAAAAGACAACAGAAACACTCCCAAACTTCTTCCGCTGCACAACTTTGATCCCAAGTAGAAGAGAATGCTGATGAAGAACACAAGCACAAACTGGACATCACTTCCCAGAAATATGGTTCAACAGATCCATAAAGAAAAACTCAAAAGTTCCCCTAAAAATCTGAGCTGCTTCATCAAACTCTATCTCTAGGAACCATCTCCTACTAAGTTGAAACACCAGTTCCACTCTTGGAATTCTAGTCGATAAGAAAACCCAATCTCCAGATGCGGACAAACCTCTGTCTTCCAGAAGGCATCCAGAAAATCTATGACAAACCAAGAGAACATTCAACTATCGCAAGTCACTTTTGCGATCAACCCAGATAAATTTCCAAAGAAAAACTATCATCTCTTTACCCAACAGAACAGCTTATGCTAGTCTACCCAATCCATTGCAAAAACGGATCCACTCTGTTGCTTCTGAACTCCACCTCCAGAAAAACTACTCAATTAAGACCTCTCTGTCGGCATACAGTATACTCCTAGCTGCATTGCTGACACCAAAGCCAAAGACTTTCTAATCCAAAGCTCTTCGAGAAACTCGGACTTCAAAGCTAACCACAACATCCTGTTGAATCCAGCCACAACACCGAAGCAGATCTACTTCCTAAAACTTTTTTCCAAAGAAAACATTGTCGGAAACATCCATAATCACTGCATCTCATCATGCAGCTACACTCCTGAGGTATCACGATACCATCACTCACTTCTGCCCAATCGACATATCCAAACTCTACTCACCAATATCAAAGATGAACTCCAAATCTTAACAGGTTTCCTTCAGAGGTCTATGAAATCTCTACACTCTGCACAACTTACTCAAGACAGTATTCGGTCTACAGTCTCGACAGATACACTTCCAATCTCAAACATTCAAACTCCAACCAATGGTAATTGTCGTGTTACACACAACACTACCTCATCTACCTTTATAACCTATAGTGGAAAAACCCGAACAGGTAACCCAACAGATAGTAGAAATAGATAAATATATATAAATATTACAATTACAAATACGCTCTCTCAAGAAAGACACCACTACAGAGCCTAATTATTCACTCAACCTAATGCTCTGATACCACTGTAACGACCCGCCATTCATCTCCACAGAATGACGCATCATTAATAAGTAAGAAAGGGATAGAAAAGAGAAAGAAAAAGAAGAAAGAAGAAACAACACATCAGAATCTAAACAGTAGAACGAATAAATTATATTACTAACATAAGTATTACATAGTATACAACAATTATCAGAGATATACAGCTTATACATCACATACTAGACAGTTAAACACCTGTCTAGATATTACAACCCAATACAACTCAGAGACAACTCAGAGAACACACAGCGGAAATTATATATCTAACGTCGAAGCCTCCTGCTCCATTGCTCCTCCACAGTTCGTCAAAGCTAACCTGAATCCCTTGGCTACTCGTAAAAATTTGAGTACCCAAGAGTTTAAGAAAACAGAAGATAAACTCCGGGTCAGACATGGGTCTGGTTTGAGTAACAGGTTAAAGTTGCTTAATTTTCAAAAACCTTTTGAAAAGAAAGGTATCACGTAACACTTCCCACACATAAACATGGAAAAGTTTTTACCATACGCTAACCAAAGCATTTGATAGGAAATCCATAGGTCTAGGGGTTTCAAGTAAATATGAAATAGCCAAAATTGTTACATTATTAAATTCCAGCTACTAGACATAAAAGTGGGTAATACAATCAAAACCGTTGGCACTTATTGGATTTTGGATTCCATACAATGGCAGGGCTACCGAGGTACCGCCCGTCACAGTACGTGGCCTAGATCACCGTACCGAGGATCACTCCCAATCCCCTCCAACACAAAGCCGAAACCATCCCTTACTGGACAGTCCTGAACAAGACAACCCCGCAGTTGGTGCGCATATCCAACCGCCCACTAAGCCGAATAAAAAGGGACCTCTAGACAGGGGAAAATCTCGTCCTACTTGGGCATAACCCACTTAGCCTTGCTGCACCTCCCCTGTTTTAGCCATTCCCAGTTTTTGAGGCTTGAGGCTACGATTACCTTTATAGGACACATTTTTTAGAATGCTCATCGTCCACCTGACGATGTTCTGAAAGCATTCAATCCATATAAGTTCGTTCCGAGTTCGAACGAAACCGAAGGCATTATCTCGTTACACTCATTTTGGAATCACCCTCAGAGTTAACGATGATAACCCTTGCACTCTGAATCTTTATCTCGAATCTGAAAGTACTATCTCGTCAAACTAATCACAGAATCATCCTCAGAGTTATACCGATGAATAGTCCTTACACCTTAGGTCTTCACTCTTCGCATAAGATTCACGACCTATCGTTAATTTGGATCGATGTGGTTTTCGGATATCCAAATATGGAAACCCGATCCCGGTCTCATCGAAATCCAAAGCGTGTCTTTTAGGTCCAAGTTTTTTTAGAGTTTAAAACAATTCAATACAATTATCTATATACACACAGATAGATAATTCATAGATTCACAATAGATAATCACAACAGATAATCCATATTATCAAAGATAATCCATATCATAATGCAACCAATGCATCCATATCACTCAACATTACTAATCTCATAATTGAGATTTCAAACCATTCAAGGCAACCGATATCATCCATATATATAAGCAACGATCTATAATCACATTATCTATAATTAATTTAAAATGAATTAAATTAATTACATCCATCTCTAATTAATTTAAAGTGAATTAAATTAATTACAACATCAATATAAATCTTGCTTACATATTCAATAATTAATTACAAATTAATTAATTAACTATCCTCTAATTATCATCTTAATTAATCACCCCTGATTAATTATACTTTAATTACATTCTAGTAATTATCCTTTAATTAATTGCACAAGTTAATTACTCTAAACCAAATATTGTAATTAAACTTTAATTACTTCATTAATTAATTAACTATAATTAATTACATTAAAGCTTAATTAATTACAATTAATTAATTACACTTAGTCACTTATTATTAACTAATTAATCTTAATTAATCAATCTTAATTACAACATTAATTATATTAATTAATGATCCTTAATTATATTTAATTAATTACATTTAGTAATTAATCTCAATTAAGACATAATTATTAATCACCTTTGATTAATCACATTCAGTAATTAACTTCACTTAATTACTTATCAAATTAATTACCCCTTAATCAATTTCTTTAATTAATCCCTTGATTAATTATACGAAATAATTTAATCCAAATTACATTCACGATTCCATCATTATCCACTGATTACGTCCATTAATTATCTCTAATTACTTCACTGAGTAATTACATTCCATTAATTACATTAAGTAATTATTATCAAACCAACAAGTGATTAAAATTAATTAAACTTAATTAATTAATTTAAACTAATCACAATAAACTCCATTAATTACATTAAGTAATTAATTCTTTAATTACTTTCATTTAATAATTAAACTTAAATAAATTTCATAATTGATTATCATTTAATTAATTAATCTAATTAATTATTATAAATTAATCATATTAATTAATTATTAAACAATCTTTAAGTTAATGACCATTATTAACCATTAACCATACTTTAATTACTTCTTTTAAGTAATTAACTTTCATTAATCATTATTAATTTCAAATTAATTAATCTTTAACATTCAATTATTAACCTTTAATTATTTAGTTAATTAAGTGTTAATTGAAACTTAATTAATTCATAATTACATGATTAATTAATTACTAATCATTAATTAAATTTAATTAATGATCCTTAATTTTAGATTAATTATTCTTAAATAATTGATTAACTTAAACTTTAAATTTATAATTTAAAACCTTTAATTACGTTAATTAATGATCATTTCATTAATAAATAAATTATTCATTTAATTACCTTAATAATTAAATGAAATTATAAATCATTAAATTCTAAATTTACTTTAAGATAAAATCTTTCGTATCTATGGTTAAATTATTATTCATAAATACTTTTGAAAATATTTATTTCTAATCCAATTTCAAATTTCCATTTTAAATTCTAGTTTTAAAATGAAATTCAATTTATCTTTAACCAAATTAAAAACTTTAAAATCCATATGTTAAAGAATACTTATAAAAGAAATTTAAAGATTTTAAACTAGTTTCCTTTTTAATCTCAGATTATTAAAGTATACTTTAACCTTTCAACTTATTTATAATATTTAAATTTATAAACTTTACTTTATTTCCAATTCTTAAGGATTCAAATCAAATTTGAATTCAAATTTAAAATTTTGATTTCATTTTGATTAAATCCTCTTTTACATTTCAAAACTCCATCTAAATTCAAATTCTTTAATAACACTTTAAATTTCATAAACACTTTAATACTATCAAGTCAATTTGAAATAAATAAAAAACATTCATTCCCAAACTAGATTCAAATTCAACTTGCATCTATTTTTAAATTTAGATTCAAACTTAACTTAGATTGAAAAACTAGATTTAAATCTCATTTAAAACTTTACTTCATTTAAATTTAGTTTTTAAATTTTAGTTTAAAATTAAAACAGAACTACAGGTTTCAGAACTAAAACCTGTTAACATGCTTAAACCCAAGCAAGGGTCAAATTTGCTCCGAGTAAACAATCCCACTACTTCGAGCAACTTTCGAAAATCACGAGTAAAAACTCGCGTCACCATACTGCAACTACCCAGAATTCATCAGAACCCTAAAGTGCACGGTGCACGTGCACCGTGCCTCTGGCCATCTCCATCCACCTCCGGTGGCCTCCCCACATCAACGACTATCACCTCGCTCCAACACGACCAACCAATCTTCCCTCCACAACTCAAATCGAATTCGAGTTTTAATTCCGAAACCTGGAACCAGAAAGACAAAGCCCCACCAAAACCTGTCATCACTTCCCCCACGGCGCTCCGTCCACTAGAGAGCTTCCATCATCGGCCACAGTCTCGCCTACGCTTCAGCAACCATCACCCAAAAGCATATGATACTCGACCATTCCTATAGGTTGTCCCGACCCAAACAAGTTTCCCAGTTAAAACTAGGGCTGCATATACTAAATCATCAACACTACTTCCATGTTGAATTGCATTAACATCAATTATTTTTTCCAGCTTCATTGATAACTCCTTTACCCACAAGATGAACCCCGATCCTTTAAATTGCCGAGATCACCCAAAAACTCAATATTCCCCTTTTTAGTTCAATACAGAACTGCATGTTAAATCTAATTTTAAAAACTGTGAATTTAGTTTTAAAAATCAAAATTTTGAATAATGTTTTCGATTTTAATCCTGAAACAGTGAATCAACATGTTTGGTATTTCACTTATATACAAATTTGCTCAGTTATCTTAAGTTTCAGAGAAAATTCAATTTTTTTTAACTTGAACAAATTTTAAACTTTAATTCTCGATTCAACAAACAAATTTGTATGAACCTTAAACACTAACATAGATTATACTATGTGATAATGGGGTTTGAACAGATTCTTGAACTGGGAATAAAATACAGAGAACATAGCATGATTAAATTATCCATTCATTTTTACAGAAAATCAACTGATATAAATACATATCATTCACACTTAATCATGGAAATCAACATGCAACATTTTAAAATACTTAAATTTCATTAAAAAGGATGTTACTCACCTTTTAAAATCAGATGACAGATCCTCAATTGGTTTTTGCAAAAGCTTATTGAAAAACTAGAATATGCAGTACCTATTTTAAAAACTTGAATTGCTTAACTTAAATTTGAACTGCTTGTACTTTGCAAATGTTGGAATGCTTGCTCCTTTAAATTTTAAAACTGCATGCATGCTGCTTGATTCCCAGATTTAAGAAATGCAGGTGCTTTCAAAACAGATTTGCTTGATTTACTGATTTACAGGAATTTGCTTTCATACTTGAAAATATGCAGGTTAAAACAGTTTGGCTTTCATGCTATTTGAAATTTGATTTACAGGGTTTGCTGAAGATGCTTCAGATTCTTGTTTTTCAATGGAAGTGTTTATTTTTTTTTAGATTTGTTTGTCTTTAGATTTTAGAAGAAGAAAAGAAAAATAAGGGAAAGAAGATTTTATATAAGCTGAAATTTGAAAATAAAACAAAAGAAAAAGCTAAATTCAAATCTTGACACTTGTCTTTAATTCTAACATTTGTCATAAACATTATTTTATCATTTAACATGTGTTATTATAAAGCCTAAGAAGATTACACTTGTCTTTAATTATTAAGTAGTTATAATTTGGTTAATTTGTATTTAATTAGATGTTAATGTAAGATAGATGTAAACCCATGTTTAATTAATTAGTTAATACGTATTTATTTATATGTAGATAATTTTAAAATGAATAGATTCAATTTTATTTATAAAATAAAGTTTATACAAATATTTTAAAATCAAAACAAATTAAAAATATTTAAACTTTAAATTTATATATACATATAACTACACAATTAAATTTTGAAAAACAATTATTTTTATTGAAAATCTATTTGTTAAAAACAATGTATTATTATATTTAAAAATAACAAAATTGGTAACTATAAATAACTTATAAAAGAAATTGTTCCTTTATTAATAAATTATTTATTTTATTCAACTATATTTAAAATAAACCTTATTTTTATTTTTATTCAAAAATTTAAACTTGAGTTAAAACATGATCTATTTACAATATATACATATTCTATATACATTATAAATATAAAACAATTATTAGATTTAAAAAGATAAAATCTATCAATTAAATATTTATTTTAATTAGATTATTAAATAAATTCAAATCTTATCACAAAGGTTATTAAATCAATTTAATTTTTATTTCAGATTATTAAATTGATATTGCTTCAAAATTCTGGGTCATCACATTCAAGCTCCATTTCTTTAGATCATATGATTCTACTTTTTTCTTATTCATAATTCTTAGGGCTTCTAATCTTAGCCTTTGCTCTTCATATTGATTGGAATCCTTGTTTGTTCTTGGGGATAATCCTATCAAATGTGGTTCGAAAGATCCTTGGTCGGATCTTTTGATCCTTCTAGCAATGATAGTCTTAGACCAAAGTAGACAAGTTTGAGATTGAGTTGAGTTGGGTTAGAGGCAAGTGGTGTTGGATGTTCAACTAAGTTGGAGGTTCGAGCCCTCATTCTAGTGCCAAAATTTTAACAAGAAATCTTGTCAACGCCCCAAAGCAAAGTTAAAGAAAGAGGTTGGTCTCTGGTCTCCTTTAATTAAGTTGAGAAGAATAGAATGTGTATGCTTCCTTTGGCTACCCTTTCGAGTAGGTTGCTATAGTGAAAACTAGTTCAGATCAACCTTTCGACCCAGTCGAAACGGTTAATTCCTTTTCTATTCAGCCTTTCAAACTTACTGAGTTGGTATGTTAATCCCTTCGAAAGCCTTCCTTTTCGAAGTGGTTATAGAACACAGAAGGATAACTCTAAGAATCCAAGATTAAAACTTGATTTGGTGGTTTTGATCCAGTCGAAGGCTTAAGTTGTTTAGTGGTTATAGCTTGGGTCATGAATCTGGGATTGCTGTTTCGACCCCGTCGAAAGCTATAGCCTTAAATGTCTTGGCATTGGATTGGGAGTACAAGGTTAAAGTGGATTAGTATTAGTTTTCAACCTTGTCAAAAGTAGAAGTCTTATAAAAGATGGCCTGGAGTCTATAACTAATATTACTGGAAAATATAAGGGCTTCGACTTAGTCGAAGGAGACCTTTCGATATGGTCGAACCTGTTAAGCAAGATTAGACTTGCTAAAAGCTTGTCAAAAAATTGAGTAATTAAGAATATACGAAGACTTCCCTTTCTCAGCTCAAAGATGATTTTATTGATCAATTTCCTCTAATTTACAAATTAGGGTTTACAGCTTTTAGAATTAAGAAAATACAAGTTTAGAATGTCTAAGTTTGGATCCCTAAAACCAAACCCCATGGGTATTATTAATAGATGTGGGACAGCACCTTTTGACCCCAATGCTTTCGACCTGGTCGAAGGTTGCTACAATATTGTCTTTAGAATGCTTCTGCTTTTGTTGAAAGAGATGGTTGCGCCATTCTTCCCTATGTTTATTTATAGGTGATCGACTTTATCGATAGGCTTTATCCCGTAGTTTTACAGGTATTGCAATACGGATGGTTTCGACATTGCTAGTTGCTTCTGAAGTTTTTCCTATGACTTGATGCAGAACCTCCATGAATAATAGTGGCCTCAACCAGTTCGTAAAGCTTGGTTTGGCTTTCGAAAGGGTTGTTCTGGCTAATTCATGCTTTCGAGTGGTTTGAGTGAAGGCAAAACCTTTGGTTTCGAAAGCTTTGACGCGCATGTGAAGAGTTTTCATTACTTATCTTTGAAAGGTATTGTTTTGACTGATTCAAAAGGTCTTCAAGCATGTTGAATCATTTGCTTTGAATGGTGGACACTGTAGCGGATGGGTGATTTCGACCCTTTCGATCCCAACAAAAGGTTGAGAATCTGCTGGATTTCATTGTGGCATCCCTTCGACTTCTTCGAAAGGACTTGTTGGAGCTTCTTCCTCTTTTTTTCTTTTTCTTCTTCTCAATCTGGTTTCGACTAGGTCAAAAGGAAATTTCAGTAGTAACAATTACATTTGCTAAATTGTTGACATGCTCACTTATACATTAAGGGTTTGCCCTTGGTGCAATTATGTAATTTGTTACATATATCTAACTCGAAAACCAATTTTGTTCAAAATAAAAGGTGTTTTATTTTTATTGTATATTTGTTATATTATGACACAATTAACTAATTAATTAATTTAAAGTATATCAAAAAGAAAATCCTCAAATGATATGTTATGTGATAGTAACTACAATGTATTGTGATCATGACAATTTTGTCACATTTAAAATAAAATATTCTTTTAAATATTCCTAGATAGATTTTTTTTTGATAAAATATATCGATTCATCCGTTGAGAGTAGTGTGTGTAATGCCCTTCAAATGTTGCGCAGTGTAATATTTATAGCTGTGCGGGGGCATTAAAGGACTATGTACTGATAGTTATTGGATAAACATGCGATGACTCACTCGAAAGTCTTTTGTTGATTAATATAACTAAGGTCAAACTGAGAACCTCGAAGTAACAATGTTACATGGTTTCTCAACTTAAGAATACCATGGAACTTCAACCTCACTTTGGTTATAGTTAATCGTGGCATTATGTCTATCGAATGACTATACTTGTGTTTGAGTTGAAGCATCGATAGTGAAACACTATTCAATATAGAATTCATCTCCTCGGTTAAATGAGATAGTGTCACAGTCAATTCAAAGTCAAACTATTCAACTAGAGCAATATGATTGGTAATAATTATTCTTACTGAATCAAGGATTTTTTTGTTTGGACATGATGCGAATGATATTGTAATTTTTTCCAAAACAAAATTCTATAAGTTCTAATGTGATAGAGTTTTGATGAAGAGAATTGGTGTAAATAATTATTACTACTAGGTACCATTTATAATAAGTAAACTTGGATGTTATCGAAAAGATGTTAAAGCGATAAATTCAGCCAAAATGTCGCACTACTATATAAAGTGACATGTGAACGGTAATATTCAAATTGTTCGATATTAATCGCTGGCTAAATTTACACATTTGATTCGCACAACAAAAAAGATGAATACTCCAAATGAACTACACAATTTAAAAAAATACATAGTGATTGTAAATTAATTTCATTTAATTTATGAGATATTAAGTATTAAATTTTATTTCATTTGTTTAAAAAACCGTTAGTTTTTAATAATGTATGTACACAAAGGTTATAAACGTGCATATCGATATATGATGTCGGTAAATACTTAAATCTAATTAATACGATAAATACTAAGTATGTTTTTAAATTATGTAATATTTGTGGGTTATTTATTATTATCCAATTTTATTTGATGTTCGAATGCCTTTAGTTTTAAATAAAGTGCATATATAAAAGATTGAAATGCGTAATGCGATATACGATATCGGTTGAACATTTAAATAGGATTTAAATAGTATTAATGCTAACAGTATTTTGGAATTTGGAAGCTCCATATAACTCTATCTATGGTCAGCATTCATGTAACAACACAGACCTTAGTGGGCCCGATTTTTACTAAAACAAAACTAAAGTCCACTATGGTATAGATCATTTGTGTTGGTAACATGTAATAAACATAAGTATATTAGATGGCTATCCACATAAACTCGTAGTGGAATAAAAAATATATTAGAACATATATACCAAATAAGGCTATTGCATTGGAATCAATATTATTCCTTAGATATCTATTTTCCTCGTCAGTGTCGAGTATGAGTGAGAAAACTTATCCATCTACCATTCCCGTCTTGCTCGAAGAACTTATCCCTTTAAATATATCATATGGGTTGTAATAAGGAGGGTGTTAGAATAATGATGTAGTTACTAGAAACATAACAAACTTTATCCATAACACTATTTTATGTTGAATGATTTCTATCTAAGTGTTATGTCCATTGTTCATGGTTGATCCGTGTAATTCCTATACACATTCGATATGTCCAACCATCTTCGCATGACTATATATACGATCATACACACATACACACACTCACGGACATACATATATATAAACATTGTACTACCCAAAAGAAAACCTCGACCGCTTAATACTTCATGAATAAGGAGGAGGTAAACCCAACGACCATTTAATACCTCAAATTCGAAGCAAATCCTCTATAACGTAATTTCTAGTCAGTCAACTCTTAACTACAAAGGCCAATGAGTCCTAGAAATGACATTTTAATTTAGTTTGTATTATTACTAGCGCGTCTCGAAGACTCAAAAAAGTGTTAACTAGCCCATCTCTGACAAAACAAAAAATTTAACAATGAGGTCTTTTTGTATTCCATAAGAATTCTACATTGCTAGGAAGCGGAATTCATCAAGGCATAACTCAAGTCTTTGCTAACGACCTCTTAGAACTGATGGTAGTCAAAAGCTATAAACAAGCCGCACTTCTAAATACTAGTTTATCAACACTGACATAGCCTATCGACCCCCATACTTGAAGTCCTATTTAGATTCACCTAATATAAGTCAAGCAAAATGCCCACTCTAGTTACTTAATACCTCTAGATAGAAATAAAGTAGATCTTGCTTCCATATTAGGCATTTTTGTAGGTTATTTAAGACTTCTTATATAGAAAGGAAGCAGACCAAGGGCCATTTATTACCTTCCACTCAGAAGTAATCCCCTTGACATCTCTAATGGCGCCGAGCCATTTAATACTCCAAATCCGAAGCGAACCCTTTGTATATTTCCAAAACCTATATGTGAACGTATATCCCTTCCCTACAGGTCCTACAAGTAGAGATGTCCCACATCAGTAGTACATATACACAACTATTGGTAGCCTATTGGTGAAGGCCAAACTTCCATTGTGTAACTCTACTGATCTCACATCACAACCCATAATAAACTAAATAAATTATCCTAAACCTAAATATAGGACTAGGCTCGCTAATTCACACTTATCCTAAACATATTTTTTAGGCTATATAATTCTCTACAACGAAAATTATGTTGCCACCCTAAGCATATTTTTTAGGCTATATAATTCTCTACAACGAAAATTATGTTGCCACCTAAGTATATTTACTAGTATCCCCCTAATTATTTGCTATGAACCTATTTCTACCTTCTACACTTATTATGTATATTCTTTACCCTCTTACATCCCATAAATGTCAATTGTCCAAAATAAGATGTCATTATTATCCAAATTTGACAATAATTTATTGAAATTTTATTATTCGTTTCAAATTCAACTTATTACGCATATTTTATTTTTCTAATAATTCCATATTAAGTTCTAGAGTCAATCTCATCCAATGCATTTATGTCCCCGTTTAATTTCCATAACTCCGCATTAACTGCAAATTTGTTGCCTTACTAATATTTCAATCATTATTCATTATATTTAGAGTTACTACCACTTTTCCATCACAACCTTCTAATCATGTGGTTTACTATGCTATTAATATATAGTCATCCTAATTATGACTAATACGAGTGATGTTGTATATTAACTGTTATGCTTATTCATTACCTATATATATATATATATATATTTGTATTTCTAATCGGTAAGTGCGGTTATACATGCATGTTCATGTGTGTATGTATATATTCCTATTTCTAACTCATTAATTCCTATGCTTAGGAATTATAGAATATACTTATATGTACGTTCTATAAAGAACATTCATTTCCATATTTTAATATATTAAAGCCGTCATTCCCAAAAAGGATCACCATTATAACCGTTAACCTAAAAAATGGATCAACACCCTAGATTGAGTGTGAAAACACCACCCCGTTCTTGGAGAGCAACAATATAGAAAATAATTGCAAAAAGAGCAGAGATAGAAAAAAGACAAGAAGATTTTTGTAGCGGTTCAACTATAATGAAGCCTACGTCCATTTTATAACTCTCTATTAACTAATTATTGTTACAAGTTGATTCGGATTACAGTATGATTGAATTTTCTACGTTAGATCAGGTCACAAAAATAGGAGTTCACTGGAGAATCACGGTGAACCCCTAGATGACTATTGTGTGGGAGGAGAAGAGTGAAGAATAATCTCTATAGAATTCCAGTAGCCAGTCCGGTGAATCCTCTTTATGTTGCAAGTAGGACCGTATTTATAGGAATAGGAGAGCAGTTGGGCTAGACCGCTTTGCCAGAAGCCTACAAACGATGATACATAGGTTCCCTGGAAATTTCATAACGATCCAACATAATGTGATGGATCGCTAGCGATCCATAAGGCATGGATCGCCGACGATCCGTGTACCTATTTTTATTTAAATAAATGTCATATTTGGGCATTTTAACATGTTTAAAATCAAAATTTAAGTGTTTTCAAATCAACATACATTCATCTTCATCAGGTGTAAAATGTTCATTTTTGTGGATGTGTCAATTTGATAATTTTTACTTGGATATTTCTTTTGATTCTTTTTTATAGGAATTTGAATGCATATTGAAGAGGCTTTTATGAAGATACATGCATGCATGAATGAGTACAAAGGAATAAAGAGCGAAATAATTCAAGCTCATGATCATGGAGGACCCCACCCACTTACCTAAATCTATAATTAGAAGCTAATGGACAACTAAGTGGAGGTTAAAGCTTCATACACATTTAAATATGGATTAATTAGTGGCTAATGGTTACTTGGTGATCACTTCTTAAAGGGAATTTTGGGAAGCACCCTAAAAATTGAGTTAGTGTTTTATGCATGTATAACAACCCTCTTATGTACATGTAAAGGATCTTTAGGATCTTCTACTCTTTCACATTAGCTATGCAGTTGATGCGTCCGGTAGATTCAAAGCGGTGGAGGTGCAAAAAGTCATAGCGGGGATACAGCGAAGATATAGCGGGATATAGCGGATGACTCTAAAATAGCATATAAAACTCGTACTTAATGTTTATACAAATATATAAATGGTAATTAAATGAAAAATTATCATTCAATTAAATTATAAATAATACATAAATAATTTTAAATAAAAACATGTGCGAATATACTTTAAATAAACGAAAAACTGTTATATAACATAATTGAATTTGGTAGAATATTAGAGTATTTTCATTTCTGAAAATATATTAAAAATTAATTAAATTAGTTTCATAATATTATAATGTATAAATGCAATTTTTCAATTCATTTTATTTAAAAAAAGATATAGTGGGAATAGCGGAAATAACGGGATATAGCGGAAATAGCGGGGATTAAAGCGGAAAGGCTATATCTGCGGCTATATGGAAAAATCGTAGCGGCAGAAATCCGCTATGAGATATAGCAGAATTGTAGCGGGGTAATAGCAGGTCATTAACTACACAGCACATTAGTTAGGAAATTAATAAAGCAAGTTGTAATGTCAATGTTTCATGAAATAAAAATGGCTTCCTAGCCTCTTTCTCTTTTGTTTTGTACATGCTTCTTTTTACTTTTATGTTCATTTTTTACTTCTATGCTCTCTTCTTCCCTTTGTTAGTAAATTAGATTTACATTCATGCAAGTAATGTAGTTTTTTTTATTTCTTTTACGCAAGTAGCTTAATAGTTAATCTCATTTTCCTACTTTGTTTAGTTTCTATTTCTTTTGCTTTTAATGTTGAAATTTACATGTGTTGATATGATAATACAAATAAGAAGCTAAATCCCTTCAATTTAGGGGTAATGAAGCTCTATAACTTTATGAAATTTTAATATTTTTATGATTTATGATCTCTTTTGTTTATGCTTCACGAAAGTGAATTTTAAGGTAAGTTTATACAAGTGGGTTTGATAACTTATGTTGCTTTTGCAAATGAGTTATTCTTATTCAACATAAACGCAATTTACATAATCTTTTTCTAATTGATTTTTGATTTTGAAATGAAAGTAAAACAAATTTGATGATCTATATTACTAATTACAATAGTAAATAGATCATACTTAAAATAGCTTTTGATTTGCTTAATTTTCATGAGATTTTATAAGTGGTTTATTTGTTGTATTATAGTTTGATGGTTTAAGTTTTGTTAATTAATAACATAAACAATATTGATGAGAAATACAACAATTATTTCACTTAATATCAAAACTAGAGATCATAAATTATTTGTTTGTTGATTTACAAAAATATGAGAGTGGATTTGCATCTAAACTATTCTCTAATCTCATAAACTTTAATCTAATTTTAATTCTAGCTTTAGCTTCATTTTGCTCGTAGTTAACAATTTCCTTTCCATTTGGTATAATTCGATTGGATTGATTTTGAAAATCTAACAATTCTCTGCGGATCGACTCGTACTCACCACATACCAACTTTTGTATGTCGTGCGCTTGCGGTTATTTTAATTTGAAATTTATCGACGGTTTTCTATTTCGATAGAAATTTTATCGTTAAACAAGTTTTTGGTACCGTTGCCGGGAAGTAGTTTTGATTTTACTTTTCTATTCTTCGAATTATTTTTCGTTTCATTTTAGTGTGTTTTCATTTTGTGTGTTTATTGCTCAAGAACTTTATTTTATGTTTGTGTGATTTTTGTTTACAATTGTGTGCATGTTATGTAGGCTTTCTATTTTCATTTGCATTTCCATATTAAAAAAGAGCATACACGTTTCAAAAAAAAAATTCTATTTCATTTCATTTGCACTTCAATTTACATTTTCATATCTTTGCAATTTTATTTTCTATTTACATTGCTTTCAATAAAAAAAAAAAAAAAAAACTGTGCACACGCCATTTGTGCACTGTCATCTCCTCTCTTTAACCATCTCCTCGACAAACTTTCCCTTCATCCCTGAACACAACTGCCTGCTTCCTGCCATCTAACCCCCTTACTGTCGCCTTACCGTTGCTCTCGCATACTCGACTTGCCTGACAACCTGAAACTTCACCCCTACCACACCCAAACAATCACCACACTCGTACAAAATCCAACCACCCTACATTGCCTACATAAACACATAACTGCCTTCCTACGAAACTGCACCATCTTCCTCGACATCGTTCCTGCTCCTTCTACCACCTGTCCTGTACATTTGCATTCAACTGTGCCTCCAACATCACTACCATTGCTATACTTACAGTCACACAAACTCTACCAACAAAGATCATCCCATTTGCTCCATTCCCACATACAAACTGCAACTGCAAACCATCTACAACATCAATATCACAATACTTCATTCATCACTGCTGTCACAATCCCAAACTTCACTCAATTCTCCTCTGCCCGACTACCGTCATTCAAGCAAACCACTACCACTGTCATAAACCCAAACAATCAAACCACTACATTGCCATTACCAACTCTTTTTCGTAATCAACTCAAAAGTAAACAAACCAACTCGATTCCATGACTCTAACCATCTCACAAAACCAAAAAAAATAATTCATCACCTGAAATCCAATACCCAATCGCTCAACCCAATTGAACCATCATCGAGATACCAACCTGCAATTCCAAACATCAATCCCCTAAGTCGCAGACAAACCCTCCCTCAAATTCATCGCCCAATCCTCAAATTGCCGAATCTCGTCGACCTCTACCTTGAACTATTGTCTTTACAGCAACGATCAGAATCGCATCACCCCATATCAAACACAAAATCGCCCCAAGTTCAGACCGCGTAGTGCGATTTCATTTTTTATTTTGCTGGAAATTCGTTGAGTTGAATTTTGTTAGAAATCAGGTTCGTGATATTTTAATTCCATATACAAGTGGCCGAATTCATTTCTAAAGTTTGCCAGGCCAGATTTGGTTCTCTTGTTTTTAATTTTATTTTTATATGTTATTAGTTCAATTTTAATTGTTCTCTTGAAAAAATAAAAAAAATTGTTTGCCTTTGCTTTCATTTGACCATTGTCTGTCTCTAAATTTTATCCTTAAAAAAATTATTTTAAATTTGTTTTATTTTGGTTTTAATATATTTCAATTTGTTTTAAGTTACATCCATATTTAAAATAAATAAACTCGTATATATATATATATATATATATATATTGAAAAAGATTAACCGCCTCATTAAAAACCTAAACCTATATCCAGCGTGAATATAGGACAGGAAAAAAGGGTGCGGCGTTTTATTAACAACTCATTAACAAAGCAATAGTTATAATACAATGCACATATCAGAACCAAATACAACCAAAACTGACAACAAACAGTTTCCACC
The DNA here is from genome assembly GCA_030765085.1 of Allium cepa. NCBI lineage: Eukaryota > Viridiplantae > Streptophyta > Magnoliopsida > Asparagales > Amaryllidaceae > Allium > Allium cepa. The sequence continues at coordinate 267,709,987 of CM060941.1, read as the reverse complement.
ATAAGGCAACATCACTACAAAACACCGCATCCATTCAATACCTTTACTCGACAAAAGATAATAAATGTAACTCGCTACACTGCTTCAATCAAAAATAGGGCACCGACAAATCAATCTCCCACCAAATGTATCCCCCATCGGTCCAGAATCCTTTTACATTTATTTGAGATCTCCTTTTTCTTCTTCAATTTGTTGTTCCCCAACAATTTCAAGTCCAATTCTATAAGCTTCCATCGATTCTGTCTCGCGATTTTTCGATTATCATGAAGTCTACAATTACGTTCTTGCCAGATGTGTTGAATGATAGTTGGCAAACTGGCATATGCCAATCCAGAAGCCTGGTCCTTTTCAGAATAGTTCAAGAGGAGGAGTTGAATTCCTTCTTCTATAGTCAAAAAGCTCGGATGAGGTAATTCCTTTTTAATACAACATGTTTTCCATAAATATGCCGAATAAGAACATGCAAAAAATAAGTGGGAATGGTTTTCAGGAAATTGATTGCATAGTAAACAGTTAGTATCTGTGTTATATCCCCAATCCATTAATTTGTCTCTGGTAGGCAACCGATTCAAAATTGCTTTATATGCAGTTAATGTGTAACGACCCGTAAATTTCCGATAATTAAAATAGCTAATTTAACAAGATTTCGTGATTTAGTGTTAGAAAAAAATTTGTAATTCATTTGGAATAATAATAACTAGAATGAAATGCAACAAAATTTATCTAAGTTAAGTGTTTATTAATTGAATGAAATCCCAAATCAATTGAAATAAGATGTAGTCGAAGGTAATTGAATGAATTTGTATTGTATAGGTAATTGTGACGCTTGTTTGTAAATAATAAACTTATAAGTAATTAAAAGTCAACAGTGATAATTATTTAAGTTACCTATTCATTTAGTTAGTCGAATTGAATTTGTGAACCAATTGCAATTGAAATGAAAGTATATATATGAGTTGAGTGCATTATCTCTAACTGCAGTTAAATAATAACGTGGAATTCATCTAATGTAATATAGTAAATCGACTGATAATGAAATTTTTATTTAAAAATCCAATATTGAAATCCGTCAAATATTGAACAATTAAATTGTTTAAAATTTAATATTTGGAGTTTATTGAATAATTGAATAAAGGGAATTGAATAATTGTTTTAATGAAAATGGTTGTTCTATAATTTGAATGTGTTAAATTTTATAAGTTCGTTTCGAATATTTCAAAAGATACTGATTTAAGAATAATAAAATTGTTTAAATTTAATATTACAAATGTTTAAATAATTAAATTCCGAAGTTGATATGATTAATTTGATATTGAAATTTAATATATGAAAATAAAGTGAATAACTGAAATTTGATTTAATATGATTCAATTTGGTTTCCAAGGTGAATGTAAGTTGTATTGGGATTATAATAGGGTTAATAAGATTTTAAAATTGATATTTATTGGATAATTGAATAACGGGTTTAATATGATTAAAAATGATTTGTAAAATTTTATTTTATCATATTGGAGTTATAGTGATGTTATAGAACTTTTAAAACTGAATTTAAAATTTATTTGTGAAAATTGAATATTTTAATATTTAATTATCGCCTGAAAAATAGCCAATTTTTGAACAGTCTCAGAATTGGACGAAACTAGTTCTATTGGATCCGTAATAGTTAGTTATTATCGGATTTCAATTTTCGTAGCAATCGGAGTTGTCGTTTGACCGTGGCAGCTCGAAACGCGTTGAAATTGTTTAATATTAATTTGGCGAGTTAAAAATAGTCATTTTTCAAACGGTCTCGGATTTCAACGAAACTAGTTTCATTGGATCCGTAATGTTATATTATTGTAAGATTTCAAATTTCAAGTCAAACGGATTTACCGTTTGTCCGGGGCAAGCCAAAACGCATAGAAAATCGTTTAATCGGTTTAATTTAAAATTGATCGTTTATTTCCGTAACTCTCACATATGATCGAATTAGCTTCTTAAACCTGTTCCAATGTGTCCGGAACGTAGGATAAACCCTAGGATCGTCAGTCACCGCGCATAAATCGGAGTTCGGGAATCCCGGATGAATAAGTATTTGTCGTTTCCTATAAATAGCCTTTTTCACAAAATAAAAAAAATAAAAATAAAAAAAGAAGAAACCCTAGTTCCTATTTGCAGGCCGCCACTTATAAAAATTAATGGCCGAAATACTCCTAACTTCCCCCTTCGATTTCTTCAAATCCGTTCATCGATTCATGAAATGTTCAACATGAAAATTGTAGAGGACAGTGAGATCTAGCATCTCAACGGTTGTGATCGTTTTCTGAGCCATGGATTAACGGCAATGGGGGTTTGAATGTCGCGTGTTCGTCATCGTTTTCCGCGCTCCTGGGGTGGCCGAGTTCAAGGCGGTTTTGGCCGAAGGTGGAGCTCTCGGAGGCGCATCGTGTGGTGGTTGTTGATCGGGGTGTAAGCGATTGTAGGGGTCGCGATTGTTAACCCTAGAATCGTGTTCTATGGGTTTGTTTTGCGTAAGAAACTGAAGGGGAGGAGAAAGGAACGCACGCGCGTGCGGCCTGGATGCAGCAACAGGGAGTCAACGGCTAGATTTGATTCTGGGTAAATAAAGTGGGAATTGTAAATTAAAAAGTATATTTAATTATCGTTCAACTTTAAAAATTTATATCTCTTTCATACGAGGTCGGATTCGCGCGAAACTTCTTGCGTTGGAATCGTATCGTCGAGCACTACGCTATGGAGATGGATTGAAATTGTTTGGAGCTAGAAATTTTTTTGGATTAAATCGAACGTCATTCGATTTGATTTAAAATCATAAAATCAAGGTGAGTGTTTTATAACGCTCACACCGTACTAAATATTTTATGCTAGTTAAATTTGATATTATGAAGTGTTATGATTTTATTTGTCGTTGTTTGGTAAAAATTTAATTGTCATATAGCTTGTCATTTGCATTAACCGTTGAAAAATTAAATTGACAGTTAAATTGAAATTAAAATTGAATTGCGATTAAATTACCTGACATTGATAACTATGAAACTGCCATGAATTGTATTGTTTATTGGATGATGTATTTTGATGGATGCTATTGGTTGATAATTGAATGTTTGGATGTTTATTTGCTTATATAGATCCTGTTATGCATACATATGATACTGAGATTAATTTAAGTAATGTATACTCATTCCTGACATTTAATTGAAATAAAAAATTACTTGGCCATAGGATAGAAAATTATATACGGACACCGAATTGGCTAAATTAATAATATATATAATAATTTTAAAATCGTCGATTTGAAATTTATTTGAATGTTTGTTGTGAAAGTTATAAATAGAAATCGAATTTATAAAAATCGAATTTATCGAAAATGTGAGTTGGAATGTTGAAATAAATTTTGGTTAAAGGGATTTTGTTAATAATTTAAGTTGAGACATTGAGGTTTGAAATTGGATATGATTGGATTTCGAAAATTAATGTTTTGAAGGTTTAACCTTAATTCGGGCTTTGAATATTACTAAGTAAAAGTGATATGAAAATGATATTTTGAAATCGAGCTTGGAATTGAATTGTATTTGAAATTTGGATTTAAAACATGAATATTGTTGGAAAATTTTGTCAAGTGTTATAAATCGATATTTTGAGAAATCAAGCTGCAAATCGATATAAATTGAAATTGAATTAATTAAAGGTGAATGTAGAATTGAATTAATTCGAAGTAAAAGTTGACATTGATTTGAATTGGGAAGTTATAAATTGAAATGGATTGGTTTTGAAGCTGTTTTATTTTGTTTTCCAAATTACTCTGTTATATAAACCATTTTGAATACTTAAACTATTTTAACCTATTTTTAATCTACTTAACCCAATTTAAATTATTTTAAACTAATTTATCTATTTTAAATCCATTTTAAAGATTTTAAGTATTTTTTAACTATTTTAATTATTTAAACTACTTTTAAACTACTTAAAACTATTTTCTAAAAACTTTAAGCGGGTTAATAAGGTGAAATGTTTATGTTTAAATCTTGAATTTAAATACAAATTGAGTTAAATGAAGTTGCAACCTAAATTGAAATTCGAAATGATTTTGAAATCGAAATGAGATATTGAGACGAAAAATGATTTTTGAAAAGGAACCTTATATTTTGAATGGCTATGTCGATATTTGAAATGGATTTGATTTTGAAGCAAACATGATATTTTAATATCAATTATGAATCGATTTGAAATGTAAAGGAGCCAATGGTGTAATAATACGTAGTTATTAAAGAGACCGGGATCGGATATGGACATACTCTCTGTCGATACCGAAAACCACTTTAATAACTATTATACGCGGAGTGTTGATCCAGAATGAAGTGGATGGTTTGGTGAACGCGTTGACTGAAGAAAGAGAACGATATTGGATGACCCCTGACATGACTAAAACAGGAGCCGCGCCGGGCCATTGAGGTTCGCCACCTCTAGCGGACACACTTCTTCGATACCATTTCTATTACATTTGTGATGCGATTTGGGTGCACCCCTTGATTTGGGAGTGTTGTTTCGCGGTGTTGGGGTAGCTGCTGGCTATGCCCAACATCAGTCCGGATCACGCAACTACTAGTATCCTAGTTGGTATTGCCTCATGTACCTTGTCATACTGATTATCCTATTCGCGACCACTACGTTTTGATTTGTACCTTGAGTATATGGATTGCCCTCTGGTGACTTCCGGTTTTGGGGAAACTACGGTCTTGTATATGCTTTTGGGAATATAAAAATGTGTTAAGGGGGATTATGGTAACGCCTTAACGCTATTTTGATACTTTATATTACTGATAGGCATTATCTACTTAGCGTATATTACTACATAGTATATAGTTTCACGGATCCTTGAGAGATGGAAAATCCTGTAACATCTCTTGAGTTATTGCACGCACGTTGACACTGGATAGGAGATGTCACACCCCGTAAACATCTCTGACGCCGTTTACACTCATATTTATTTACGATTGATTTAACTTTCATAAGGATATTTAGTCCTGACTCGAGTGTTTTGTCTTTTCATTACGCTCGGGTCAGTCCTGAGTTTTCAGTTTAGGTTGAAGATCATTTCCTTGAAGGACGGAGACGAAGATTTGGTATATTATCTACTACTATTATATTCATTCCATTCCGCTGCATTGTTGTATGATATTTGTTGTGTATGTAACTCTGATAAATGTTGTATAATAATAATCAAATGTATTCATTTCAAATGTATTCATTTAATTAACAGCTTCATGAACTGTTATTTTATTATTATACTTTAGCCTTCCGCTGTGAGATTCTGTGTTGTTCATTTCCTTTATTTCCCTTCCTTTTCTTTTCTTATTTACCCCAATAACTATCTGCCCTTTTAATGGTTTGGAATCGACATGTGTATTTGATCGTCGGTTTAAACTGTCCAAAAAGGCGGGTCGTTACAGTTGGTATCAGAGCTTTGGTTTAGCGATAAACCTTGGCTCTAGTGGGGAATAACTCATTGAAATAGAGGTAAACTATATGAATGAGTTGAGTGTATATGAGAGAGCGTACTTGTTATTTGATATAAAATGGTTTTATATTGTGTTACTTTGTTCCGTTGAGTATTTATGGATTCTGGTCGATACTTGGGACGCCAAGGCGTCGATAGGAATTTCTAAACACTCGAATAGGACAAACCAACACAATATTGTTTTGGAATATATTTTATATAAAAGAATTATTCGAATATTTATTCATTTTGATTGAATTGATTGTTAGGAGATGATAATATTAGATGATTATCGTTATTATTTGATCAGTCAATATTTATAACAATTGATTAAATAACAATGGATTTAGGAAAATGAAATCTTATAAACACAATTGATAATGAATATAAATAAATTTTAACTTGGATTTGAGAACTTAAATTCCGGTGTTTGAAATTGACTTACAAGAATTTGAAAAATATAATGCGAGTATTATATGATAGTATAATTGAGTTGAAATTGTTTTCGAAGGATTTTTTTTATGATAAGTGTTATATTCCCTTCTCTTGACGATAGAAAATGATTTCGGTGATGAGTGCACGCATCATCGACGTTTATTTTCGAGAGTCCGAGTGGGGGAGACCACTTAATATCTTGTCTAAACCTTGTTTGATTCAAATTTCATTTTATTTTGTATTCTCTATAGTATGATTTGATAAATAAATTATATAAGTATATATTATTTCAAAACTTGATTTGAAATGAAACTGGGATTGAAATTCTTAAGTCCTTTAATAATTAATGATTTCTTTTAAATGATTGAAATGAATTTAGACTTGAATCATTAAGGAACTTCTGAATTGTGAAATGAGAAATGAACCTAAGAGCTAAGTGAAAATATCAATTGAAATAGAAATCCTTAGAATTAGGAAATTATGAACTTAAAATAAAATTGAAACTGTAAAACTCGCATAGTATTAAATTTCATTCTATAGCATAGATATAACTTACCAAATACTTAAAAGGTTTAAAATGCTAATAAGGATAAGTAGAGAAATAATATACCAATGTGAGAGTGAATAATAAAATGTGAAGATCTATTGATAGTTGTAAATATAAAAGAAATTTAAGCTGTAAAATGAATGATATATATAAGTGAATGAATAAAATTTAAAATTAGTGAAATATAAAATTGGTAAATGAAAAGTAATAAAATTTGAATATAACTAAATTTCAATAAACTTGGAAGTGTATGAAATTAAAATTGACTTGGAAATGTATAATTGATTTAGTGTAGATTTTGGATGAATGCTAATGTTTGATATGCATTGGTTGTTAGATGGATGAAAATTGATTAAGTAGAATTCATTAGTGTTAATGGAATTGAATAAACGGAATAAAATTTTAAAATAACTAAATTCAAATTTGAAGCAAAGTGAAATTAAATATAATTGAATTCAATATAAATTGAAGCAAATCGACTTGAATTTAAAATGCGAATGAAACAAACTTGAATAAATCGGAAATAAATTGAATGTAAACCTATTGCATGGATGAATAAGAAAATAAATGACTTTGTGTTTATGATTGTTTTGCACTTTGAAATAATAAAAGCAAATTTTTGGGAAAATCCAAATTTGTCCAATATATGCTGAAACGAAAACAACCATAACTTTTAAATGGCTGAACGGAATTCGACGATCTTGGACTTTTCAAAAAGCTCAGAAACTATAGCACAATTTTTGTTTAGATAACTTGAGAAAATTCCTTCGTTTAATAGGTTAAAAACTTGAATGTTACTCGCTGTCCTGTGTAAAAATAAGTAAAATCAGTAGTATATACCCTTAGTATTTTCGCCATATCTTTTGACTGGTTTATCGGATTTTGATGATCTTGCACTTTCTGGAAAGCTAAGAACTTAAGCTAAAACTTTTGTTTTAAGTGTTTTGTGTTTTGACACCGTTTAGAGGGTCGAAACCACGAGTGAATGTCACAGACCTGCGCAATGCATTGCTCAGCCTGAGGCGTATACTCTTAGTAAAACGGCCATAACTTTTGAACGGATGATCCGAATTCGATGATTTTGGACATTCCGGAAAACCTGAAATGAATGCAACAACTTTTGTTTAGATTCTGTTGTCAAATTTTACAGTTTAGGTGACCTAAAGCTAAGATTTGTTTGCTGTCCAGAAATTGAAATCTCAGTTTTGAAGCTAAATATGTTATATATATGTTGTGTAGGCTAAATATATCGATCTATCTTTATATGCATGGTTCTAACTTAGTTATTGAGCATTTTAGTAGGTAGCAAAGGGGTTGCGCTTTGTTGTGGAGCTCGCTTCTACGCTAAACGCATAATGTAAGTAAATTGCTAATAAATGCTAAATAAAAGGTACGCTTACGGTTTTGTATGGTATTGGTGATATATATATGTTGTTTCCCCAGATATGGGATGCCTCATCATTGAGATGAGATGTATATTTGTGATATATATGCTATTATATTTTTCGATCGAGCCGCGCAAAGGAGACTCTGCCGAAATTTTCCGTAAATCCGGGTGTTAGAAAATTTTCAAGTTTTAAAAATTTTATAACTTGTTTTGATAACTAACTTTTAAAGTCAAAAAGGCATTTGGAATAACTTAGTAAAAGTGTAGTAATGACTTTATAGATGGAATTTCATTGTTTTATAAGTAGGTAACTTTGGATAAAATGTATCTAATGTTGAATTCTATACTTAGTTCTTTTTTCCCTTCTTTTTCCTTTTCGGGGACGAAAAGTTTTGAGTGGGGGAGAATGTAACGACCCGTAAATTTCCGATAATTAAAATAGCTAATTTAACAAGATTTCGTGATTTAGTGTTAGAAAAAAATTTGTAATTCATTTGGAATAATAATAACTAGAATGAAATGCAACAAAATTTATCTAAGTTAAGTGTTTATTAATTGAATGAAATCCCAAATCAATTGAAATAAGATGTAGTCGAAGGTAATTGAATGAATTTGTATTGTATAGGTAATTGTGACGCTTGTTTGTAAATAATAAACTTATAAGTAATTAAAAGTCAACAGTGATAATTATTTAAGTTACCTATTCATTTAGTTAGTCGAATTGAATTTGTGAACCAATTGCAATTGAAATGAAAGTATATATATGAGTTGAGTGCATTATCTCTAACTGCAGTTAAATAATAACGTGGAATTCATCTAATGTAATATAGTAAATCGACTGATAATGAAATTTTTATTTAAAAATCCAATATTGAAATCCGTCAAATATTGAACAATTAAATTGTTTAAAATTTAATATTTGGAGTTTATTGAATAATTGAATAAAGGGAATTGAATAATTGTTTTAATGAAAATGGTTGTTCTATAATTTGAATGTGTTAAATTTTATAAGTTCGTTTCGAATATTTCAAAAGATACTGATTTAAGAATAATAAAATTGTTTAAATTTAATATTACAAATGTTTAAATAATTAAATTCCGAAGTTGATATGATTAATTTGATATTGAAATTTAATATATGAAAATAAAGTGAATAACTGAAATTTGATTTAATATGATTCAATTTGGTTTCCAAGGTGAATGTAAGTTGTATTGGGATTATAATAGGGTTAATAAGATTTTAAAATTGATATTTATTGGATAATTGAATAACGGGTTTAATATGATTAAAAATGATTTGTAAAATTTTATTTTATCATATTGGAGTTATAGTGATGTTATAGAACTTTTAAAACTGAATTTAAAATTTATTTGTGAAAATTGAATATTTTAATATTTAATTATCGCCTGAAAAATAGCCAATTTTTGAACAGTCTCAGAATTGGACGAAACTAGTTCTATTGGATCCGTAATAGTTAGTTATTATCGGATTTCAATTTTCGTAGCAATCGGAGTTGTCGTTTGACCGTGGCAGCTCGAAACGCGTTGAAATTGTTTAATATTAATTTGGCGAGTTAAAAATAGTCATTTTTCAAACGGTCTCGGATTTCAACGAAACTAGTTTCATTGGATCCGTAATGTTATATTATTGTAAGATTTCAAATTTCAAGTCAAACGGATTTACCGTTTGTCCGGGGCAAGCCAAAACGCATAGAAAATCGTTTAATCGGTTTAATTTAAAATTGATCGTTTATTTCCGTAACTCTCACATATGATCGAATTAGCTTCTTAAACCTGTTCCAATGTGTCCGGAACGTAGGATAAACCCTAGGATCGTCAGTCACCGCGCATAAATCGGAGTTCGGGAATCCCGGATGAATAAGTATTTGTCGTTTCCTATAAATAGCCTTTTTCACAAAATAAAAAAAATAAAAATAAAAAAAGAAGAAACCCTAGTTCCTATTTGCAGGCCGCCACTTATAAAAATTAATGGCCGAAATACTCCTAACTTCCCCCTTCGATTTCTTCAAATCCGTTCATCGATTCATGAAATGTTCAACATGAAAATTGTAGAGGACAGTGAGATCTAGCATCTCAACGGTTGTGATCGTTTTCTGAGCCATGGATTAACGGCAATGGGGGTTTGAATGTCGCGTGTTCGTCATCGTTTTCCGCGCTCCTGGGGTGGCCGAGTTCAAGGCGGTTTTGGCCGAAGGTGGAGCTCTCGGAGGCGCATCGTGTGGTGGTTGTTGATCGGGGTGTAAGCGATTGTAGGGGTCGCGATTGTTAACCCTAGAATCGTGTTCTATGGGTTTGTTTTGCGTAAGAAACTGAAGGGGAGGAGAAAGGAACGCACGCGCGTGCGGCCTGGATGCAGCAACAGGGAGTCAACGGCTAGATTTGATTCTGGGTAAATAAAGTGGGAATTGTAAATTAAAAAGTATATTTAATTATCGTTCAACTTTAAAAATTTATATCTCTTTCATACGAGGTCGGATTCGCGCGAAACTTCTTGCGTTGGAATCGTATCGTCGAGCACTACGCTATGGAGATGGATTGAAATTGTTTGGAGCTAGAAATTTTTTTGGATTAAATCGAACGTCATTCGATTTGATTTAAAATCATAAAATCAAGGTGAGTGTTTTATAACGCTCACACCGTACTAAATATTTTATGCTAGTTAAATTTGATATTATGAAGTGTTATGATTTTATTTGTCGTTGTTTGGTAAAAATTTAATTGTCATATAGCTTGTCATTTGCATTAACCGTTGAAAAATTAAATTGACAGTTAAATTGAAATTAAAATTGAATTGCGATTAAATTACCTGACATTGATAACTATGAAACTGCCATGAATTGTATTGTTTATTGGATGATGTATTTTGATGGATGCTATTGGTTGATAATTGAATGTTTGGATGTTTATTTGCTTATATAGATCCTGTTATGCATACATATGATACTGAGATTAATTTAAGTAATGTATACTCATTCCTGACATTTAATTGAAATAAAAAAATTACTTGGCCATAGGATAGAAAATTATATACGGACACCGAATTGGCTAAATTAATAATATATATAATAATTTTAAAATCGTCGATTTGAAATTTATTTGAATGTTTGTTGTGAAAGTTATAAATAGAAATCGAATTTATAAAAATCGAATTTATCGAAAATGTGAGTTGGAATGTTGAAATAAATTTTGGTTAAAGGGATTTTGTTAATAATTTAAGTTGAGACATTGAGGTTTGAAATTGGATATGATTGGATTTCGAAAATTAATGTTTTGAAGGTTTAACCTTAATTCGGGCTTTGAATATTACTAAGTAAAAGTGATATGAAAATGATATTTTGAAATCGAGCTTGGAATTGAATTGTATTTGAAATTTGGATTTAAAACATGAATATTGTTGGAAAATTTTGTCAAGTGTTATAAATCGATATTTTGAGAAATCAAGCTGCAAATCGATATAAATTGAAATTGAATTAATTAAAGGTGAATGTAGAATTGAATTAATTCGAAGTAAAAGTTGACATTGATTTGAATTGGGAAGTTATAAATTGAAATGGATTGGTTTTGAAGCTGTTTTATTTTGTTTTCCAAATTACTCTGTTATATAAACCATTTTGAATACTTAAACTATTTTAACCTATTTTTAATCTACTTAACCCAATTTAAATTATTTTAAACTAATTTATCTATTTTAAATCCATTTTAAAGATTTTAAGTATTTTTTAACTATTTTAATTATTTAAACTACTTTTAAACTACTTAAAACTATTTTCTAAAAACTTTAAGCGGGTTAATAAGGTGAAATGTTTATGTTTAAATCTTGAATTTAAATACAAATTGAGTTAAATGAAGTTGCAACCTAAATTGAAATTCGAAATGATTTTGAAATCGAAATGAGATATTGAGACGAAAAATGATTTTTGAAAAGGAACCTTATATTTTGAATGGCTATGTCGATATTTGAAATGGATTTGATTTTGAAGCAAACATGATATTTTAATATCAATTATGAATCGATTTGAAATGTAAAGGAGCCAATGGTGTAATAATACGTAGTTATTAAAGAGACCGGGATCGGATATGGACATACTCTCTGTCGATACCGAAAACCACTTTAATAACTATTATACGCGGAGTGTTGATCCAGAATGAAGTGGATGGTTTGGTGAACGCGTTGACTGAAGAAAGAGAACGATATTGGATGACCCCTGACATGACTAAAACAGGAGCCGCGCCGGGCCATTGAGGTTCGCCACCTCTAGCGGACACACTTCTTCGATACCATTTCTATTACATTTGTGATGCGATTTGGGTGCACCCCTTGATTTGGGAGTGTTGTTTCGCGGTGTTGGGGTAGCTGCTGGCTATGCCCAACATCAGTCCGGATCACGCAACTACTAGTATCCTAGTTGGTATTGCCTCATGTACCTTGTCATACTGATTATCCTATTCGCGACCACTACGTTTTGATTTGTACCTTGAGTATATGGATTGCCCTCTGGTGACTTCCGGTTTTGGGGAAACTACGGTCTTGTATATGCTTTTGGGAATATAAAAATGTGTTAAGGGGGATTATGGTAACGCCTTAACGCTATTTTGATACTTTATATTACTGATAGGCATTATCTACTTAGCGTATATTACTACATAGTATATAGTTTCACGGATCCTTGAGAGATGGAAAATCCTGTAACATCTCTTGAGTTATTGCACGCACGTTGACACTGGATAGGAGATGTCACACCCCGTAAACATCTCTGACGCCGTTTACACTCATATTTATTTACGATTGATTTAACTTTCATAAGGATATTTAGTCCTGACTCGAGTGTTTTGTCTTTTCATTACGCTCGGGTCAGTCCTGAGTTTTCAGTTTAGGTTGAAGATCATTTCCTTGAAGGACGGAGACGAAGATTTGGTATATTATCTACTACTATTATATTCATTCCATTCCGCTGCATTGTTGTATGATATTTGTTGTGTATGTAACTCTGATAAATGTTGTATAATAATAATCAAATGTATTCATTTCAAATGTATTCATTTAATTAACAGCTTCATGAACTGTTATTTTATTATTATACTTTAGCCTTCCGCTGTGAGATTCTGTGTTGTTCATTTCCTTTATTTCCCTTCCTTTTCTTTTCTTATTTACCCCAATAACTATCTGCCCTTTTAATGGTTTGGAATCGACATGTGTATTTGATCGTCGGTTTAAACTGTCCAAAAAGGCGGGTCGTTACATAATGTCATTCTAGGATTATTGCATTTGTTCCAGATAATTTTGCCCCATTCTTCAGTAGGATAATGTATTCTTTCCGCGTCCCAGGCAGATTTGAAGCTGAACCCTTTTATATCCTTATTCCATTTTCAGTAATCCTCATTAGCCGAGTTATCTATTTTGATATTCGAGATTTGATTTTGAAGTTGTCTAGTAAAAGGAACTAATTCCAATTTAAAGTTTCCATCATGTATAATTGATGACACTGTATCATTTGCATGTCCATAGAGCTGTAGGCTATCCCATCCAAGAATTGATACCATGCTTTCACTATTAATCCAAGGATCATGCCATAAAAATGTGTTTCTCCCATTGACAATGATTCTGGTAATATTATTGCATGCAATCTGTCTTTATTTGAGAATTGATTTTCATGTACATGAGGAGTTATAATCTATATTCATAGACAAAATTGCTTATTATTGCAGTACCTTATGTACATCCAGCGAGCCCATAAATTTTTTGAATTTATAAGTTGCCAAAGTAGCTTATGACTAGCTGCTTTCCTGATTTCTACAAAATTCCTCAAGCCAATTCCTCCTTCCGATTTAGGACGACATAGTGTATTCCAAGCAATTTTGTGAATTCTACCATTCCAAATAAAATTAGCACACATTTTATTAAGTTTTCCGATTGTAGCTAAAGGGAGTTGGTATACCATCATCCAATACATTACCATAGGGGTGATTACTGAATGAATTAATTCTATTCTTCCAGCCATGGATAATAATTTGCAGTCCCATCCATTTAATCTTTTGTTAATATTATCAAATAAGACCCCACAATCAGAGAAATGTAGATAGTTATGAGATAGAGGCACACCTAAATATTTGACAGGAAGCTTACTTTCTTGCATGCTCAGAATATTCATAATATCTTGCTTATTAGCTGTGCCTTTGCTGAAATACAACTTTGATTTATTATTGTTAACATTTAATCCCACATAACTTTTGAGATTCTTTAAACACTTTCTAATCACCTTGGCACTTTTCGTAGAAGCCCGAATAAAAATCATCGAGTCATCAGCATATAGAAGGTGTATAATTGCCGGTTCAAAATTAAAAGGAGGAGAAATGTCCTTTACTTTATATGCTTTCAACATCGAAATAGAGAAATATTCCATAGCCACACAGAACAAATATGGGGATAACGGATCTCCTTGTCTAATACCTCTATTGCTAGTGATAAAACCTTTAGGGTAACCGTTAATCATAATAGAGAATGTAGGAGATGTTATGCAATTATATATTAATTTTACCAATTTTTCAGGAAAACCCATCTTTTTAAGCATATGACATATGAATTTTCTGTTGACCATATCATAGGCTTTATGTAAATCTAATTTCAGAATAACTTTCCAGCTCCTTTTCGATTAAATAATCTTACTTGTTCATGCGCAAGTAGAATGTTTTCAGAAATAATTCTTCCAGGAATAAACGCAGATTGAGCTTCAGAAATTAGATAACTGAGAAAAGGTTTAATTCTGTTGTAGATAACTTTGGCAATAATTTTGTAAATAACATTACAACACGATATTGGCCTATAATCAGCAAGTGACGATGAGTTATTAATTTTTGGCACAAGGGTAATAAATGTATGATTAACACCTTTATCTAGTTTGCCTGTGGAGAAGACCTGATTTATCATATTAGTCAAGCTACATTCTAATTCTTTCCAGTGAATTTTGTAAAATTTTGCAGAAAAACCATCAGGCCCTAGACTGCTATTATCAGACATGGACATTATTGCAGTGTATACCTCATCAGAGCTAATACTGTTAGATAAGTATTCTCTCCCTTCATCATTAATACAATATATGCAGTTCACTTCAGGAAGAATTGTATTTATATCATCACCATTAAAGATTTGAGTGAAATATGAAATAGCTTCATTTTCAATAATAATAGGATCATGTACTAGTTTACCTTCTTTTGAAATAATGGAATTCACATTTGAAATGTCTTTCCTCATAGACATTTTAGAATGAAAGAATCTAGTGCATCATCTCCTTTGGTGAGCCATTCCACTTTAGCTTTTTGATTAATGTTTTGGAATTCAATATTATTCTGCTCCTTCCATTTTTTACATGCTACCATTAAATTTTCAAAAGCTATGTCATTTTCTGGGTTGTTATCAGCAAAATTAAGAGCTGATTCATATTCCTGCTGCATCTCCTTCAGAATGTTACCACCAAGCTTCTTCTATAATTCCATGCTTTTAGGTATATTTTACAAATTTTCAACTTTTGTCTAAAAACATGTAAATGAGAACCCTCAAATTTTAACTTAAAAACATTTGTGAAGCATTCTCCATAGCCATCTAGTAAGTGCCAAGTATTCACATATCTAAAAGGTTTTCCTACTGAGGAATTTTGGGGTTCCAGTAATTTAATGCATAGAGGAATATGATCACTAATTGGATTAGAGACTCCAAAACATGCTAGATTGGGAAATTTGTTTATTAACAGATCATTACAAAGAATTTTATCTATTTTTGTAGCCACTCCTCTTTTTCTCCAAGTAAAATTGAAACCCTGAATAGGCAATTCTACCAGTCCAGAGTTTACCACACAGTTTTTAAAACTTTTCATTTGACTGAATGGGACTGCATTACCCCCTTTCTTATCTGTAGTTGGTAATATATTGTTAAAATCTCCAATCAGGCACCAGGGAATATCGATATAATTGGCTTCCTGAGATAATATTCCCCATAAATGTTCTCTATCCTTAAGAAAATTACTAGCATAAACAAAAGTAATTTTCATATTGAGACCTCCAGCATTCATTATATTCAGAGAAATATGTTGTGATGACATATGAGTTGGTTCAACCTGCCAAATTGAATTATTCCAAATAACAAGAATTCTACCTTTACACGAGCATATGTTATTATCCACAAAAGACCAGCTACTATTCATTTTATAATTAAGCTTCAGAGTGGCCTCATTACTCAGTTTATTCTCTAGTAAACCAACCAATGTTGATTTGTGAGTTTTTAGAAATTTAAAAACCGCTAGTTGTTTATCAGCAGTATTTAAACCTCTGACATTCCAAGCAACTATGGTCATTTGGCTTTAGAGTAGCTCCTTGTTTGCCTTTTAGGAGGAGCATTGTTTGTAAGATTGACATCACCATTTTTCTTTTTATTCTTTTTATTATTTAACTCATCAATTTCATCATCAAATAACTTATTTACCTCAACAAAATGTTCAACATTCATAACAGGATCCTGCTTAGAGATGGGTTTTTCTTCTACTGCAATATGATTTATTAATTCCTCATCAGAGTTCGAAAGCTCTTCAACAAGATTTTCACCAGAATTAAGAGAAAAATCAGGTATTACCTCTAGCTCCCGAGCTTGCTGTCTATCATTTATATTATTAAAATAGTTATATGTTTCCTTCTCTTCTGTTATGTGTTTAGTTATATTTCTTCCATAACACTGTTGGACATTTTCTCAGAGAGATATTACCTATTGTTTTTGATGCAGAGTCATTACCATCTCCTGTATATTGGATATCCTGTCTTGTCAGTACCTCAACCCATGTTGTAGAAGATTTATTATGTTCATCATTTTTTACTGTTTCAGAATTTTGAGCATCTTTCACAGCTTGGATATTATTAGGAAGAGAATCCATGTCCACATCCAATACGTTGAACTGGTTGTTAGAGATACTTATGTTCGATTGCTGAGTATTAATAATATTTGGCCTTTGTATATTATTTTCTGTATCTTGTTGATCTGAAACTAAATCAACATTCCTGTATTTACCATTGTTAAACTTGACTGTTTCTGATTCATTTACACTGCTGATTTTCTGATTAACATTTTCATTATTAATTGGAACAATTTCTCTATTTCGTCCTACTTCACTTACAGAGCTCAAAGTTACATTTTCAGTATTCTTAGTTTTTGGAATCCATTTGCTTGCATTTTTGATTTTACAAATTTCAGTTGAATGTCCAAAAATTTTACAACCCTTGCAAAATATCGGTTTATAATCGTATTTCACTGGGACTTGTAGCTCTTCTCCATTATGCATTACCACATCAACATGGTTAGGGAATCCCTCTTTAGCAGACATTTCGATTAGCACCTTGGCATATTCTATCCTGGATTCATCCGCAGTGATTTTATCCATCTTTATTGGTTTACCCAAAACACTAGCAATAACACCTAACGCTTCTTTATCCCATAAATCCAATTCCAAGTTATGAAACTTCACCCATATCGACATTGTCGATAATAAATCTCTACTAAATCTCATACCTGCCTGCCACTTCTTGAGAATTATGATACGGTTGTCAAACAAATAAGGACCACCCTTCATCCCATTTTCACAGTCCGAAGCGTCTATGAATCTGATAATAAAGAATCCATTATCCTGAGCCAGTAAATTAAATTGTTTTTTAGGCTTCCATATTCGTTCAATATACGCTTTCAAATGAGTATGATATGGTCTCGACCCATATACATAAAAAATGATCGAATTTATCCACTTTTCAGAAGCTCTTTTATTCATTTCGTAGTCAATTAAAGCCTTTTTTCTCTGGTTAACAATTAATGGTTGTTTGAATGTTAAATTCACTATTTCTTCTGACCCTCCAATACCACCTTCAGCAGCATTCCTCCATTCTTTATTACGTCCTGCATCTAAACCAATTTTGATTCTATTCCAGTCTATCATTCTCTCTACCAAAGGTTTTCGATAATTCCATTGTTTACCATTTTGTTTTGAAGTATTACTATTATGGTTTATTTGAGAACCAGATCTATCCTCGCGCAGAGAATTTTTATTACTATTCCATACCGATTGCGATTGTAGATTGATTGCCGTATTGTGCGATCTTCCCAAGCCCCCATCATCTTTTAGGTTATTCTTACCAATTCTATCGGATGACTCAGATTCATTTTGTGGATCATAATTACCAGCTTTACCAAATTTATCTGAATATTTTTCACGATTTGAAATTATACTCACTCCAGATCTGTTCTTGTCATTTACATAACTGGAATTTATACGACAAAAAAACCCATCCTTCTCTACTGCCCAATGAAGATTTGAACTTGTTTCTGTGTGTACTTCCTTATCTGGAGGACGCGAAAGCGAGTTGAAGCCGCCTTGTGAAGAATCATCACCAGAAACTGCCTTGAGAGATGAAATCGCCACGAGATCTGTTGTCACTAGATCTGTCGCCATTAAGTCTTATTTTTATTTTCAGATTGCAAAAGCAAAATTTACAAGCATTAGCTTGCCAAAAATAACCGCTCAGCTTGCTTGCTAAAAGATTTACCGCTAAAAAAATTTGCTAATAATTCTGCACGCTCTGGTATCGTACCATTTTTCCTTGTTTTGTTTGAATTGTATTGTTGGTTGCTTGCATTTGCATTTATATATATATATATATATATATAAATTAAATTCCAAAAACAAAAAAAAACTTCATTTTAGCTTCCTTGTAAATTCATATTTAATTTCTGTTTTGCATTCATCTCGTCTTGTTTTATTTTCTAAGTGCAATACCTCAATTCACATAAGGTAAGGGATTTCATCAGCCTTTTATTAGCCCACAAATCGCATTTCATCATAGAATTTGACTAATAATAAAGGTTAGACATTCGACTTAAGGGTGTCACGAGCTCATCTCGGGCTTAATTGTATCTTCATAATTATTTTCTTTGAATAATTTTATTTCTAGGTGTCTAGGCCACGACGGAGTAATGACCATTTATAAATATTACGGTGATTCGTAAATGTTATAATGGTTGTTTCTCTAATGGTACTTTAAACTTCGGCTGTATTGCTACGGTGATTCATGGTGCTCCAATAATCCCTGTCCGTTACCTGGCTGAGAAATATTTTTATTGATTTAAGACAAAGTGCGCTTATAATTTTGGGTTAGGAGCTACTAAGGACACAAAATTGTAATTAAGTCCTTTTCATTCATTTATTTGCATTAGTTCATACATATTTAAAAAAATGAAAAAAAAATCCAAAATCCAAAAAAAATTGTAAATTTTACTTAACTTAGTTTCCGTTTTCCTTTGCTCTAATAATTTTCAATCAAAAACAAAAATTTTAAAAAAAATCTTTTCAAAAAAGAAAATATTTTGAAAATTCAAAATAAAAAATCAAATTCCCATTTTGTAAAAAAAAAAAGAAAAAAAATTCCTTTTAGTAAATATTTGAAAATCTAAAAATTTAAAAAAATACGTAAAAAAATTTTGAAAAGGAAAAAAAAATCAAACTTCTCTTTAGAGAATAAATTTTACTTGGTAAATATTTTTCTTCCTTAAAAAAAACAAAAACAAAAACAATTTTTCACTACATTCTCCAAATCTTGTTTCATTCTCTAAACTTGATTCAAACTTCTTTCTTATGCAAGAGTAGTTGGACTGGTGACACAACAAAAAATCGTTGGACTTGCGACTCGACAACTAATCGTTTAACTCGAACAGACGATCCTCCCGAAACGGCGTACGAGAACGCCCCTCGAACTCTTATGGATAGAATCTTTCTCGATAGAGTTTCTATTCCATCTTGCATTACGTTACCTGCCCCTACAGGTAACCATTTCAAAATCTACTCGAGCCGTACTGCCATGCTTCAAAAATTTGGTAATTTCATACATGATGACACACACATTTTATTGACTAAATTTGAGCAAGTTTGCTCAACCATTAAACTCCAACAACTTTCCGATGACGGAATCAAATTTTGATCAATCTCATTCACTCTTACGGATTATGCTGAAAAATGGTTGCACAGCTTACCATCGAACTCGATCAAAACTTAGGAAGAATTCATAAAAGCTTTCTTAAAAACGCTCTACCTATTGGGTAAAATAAGCAGAATCCGAAATGAAATTGTAAATTTTCATCAATTCAAGGGAGAACCATTTGGAAATACTTTGAAAGGTTAAAAGAGCTTTTGATAAAATATCCACACCATAACTTCGAAAAATGGATGATTTGCCAAACCTTATACGATGGACTCGAAAACAGATCAAGAACCATGCTCGAATCAATGTGCTAAGACAACTTTCTTGCCCAACATCACGATGATGCTGTAAATTTCTTGAAAACCTCACTGAAAAATCATCGCAATGGGAGTGTTCGAACGAAAAATTAATTTACTCACGATCAAGTGTAGGTTCTTCTTTGCTTTGGAAACTAAGATTTGCGCAATGATTAAAAAATTCGATAACGTTTCTTATCGAATCAAATGAACCAAGCTTCCTAACCAATGTGTTATAAATACAACGATCTTAATCATAGAGTCGATCAGGGGCCCAAATTCTGTCGAACAAATTAATGCTTTCAATAAAGCCAAAAATGACCCATTTTCTCCAACATACAACCTCGGTTGGGGAAATCAACCAAATTATGCTTGGAACCAAAAAAATCCAAGCATGAATACGGTTCGTCCAAATTTTCAAGGATTCTCGAATAATGCTTCGAATCCTCCATTTCAGCCCAACAATTTTCAACCAAAATTTGTGGTTCCATCTCATAATAAACCACAATAATCAAGTTTTCAACCAGATTCTGCTCATCCTCACAAAGACGATAAACGTTTAAGTTCACTTGAGAAAATTCTTGAAACGTTGGTTAAAACAACTACTTAAAGCCTTCAATCAAAAAGCAATTTGCAAAATTTATTGACCTCATATATGCAAAACACAAACCAATCAAATACAAAACTTGAAATGTAAATGAGTCAATTAGCTACGTCTGTAAGTGAATGCGATCGAGGAACATTCCCAAGCCAACCCCTTCCAAATCCCAGAAATCAAAATGAAAATTCAAATCAAGCCCATGTTGTTCAAGATAACAATGTCGCCCAATTGAATGTTATTACAATCTTACGTTCCGGTAAACAAATCAATAATCAAGTCGTTGATCCGAATAATTTACCGAAAACCTCTCTGGACACTTCTAAAACATCAAACGAATCTGAACAGAACGGGGAGCCAATCACTGAATTGAATGCCAATCAAAATTCTTCTTCTTCAACTCAAATAGACCTGCCTACTAAGTATCGCGTCCTATTTCCACATCGTCTTCGACCCAAGAAACACTCGGACCAAATGGAAAAGATGTTGGAAATTTTCAATCAAGTCAAGTTAACATTCCGCTTCTTGACATTGTTCAGCAAATCCCAACGTACGTGAAATTTCTGAAGGACTTGTGTACCCAAAAGCGACACACTCAAGTGCCTAAAAAAGTCTCCTTAGCCGACAGTTTGGCTTAAGTCTTGTTCCAATCCATGCCCGTTAAATACAAAGATCCTAGCTGTCCTAGAATTTCATGTACAATTGGAGACAAGACGGTTAACAAATGTTTGATTGACTTAGGCGAGAATTTCAACATGATCCCATACTCCGTGTATAAACAGTTAGGCTATGGTGATCTCAAACCCACAAAGGTAACACTTCAATTTGTCTATCGCTCGTTTAAGAAGCCCTTTGAAGAAATCAAGGATGTGCTCCTTTGAGTAAGGCAATTCATATTCACCGTTGATTTTATCGTTCTCGAAACATAACCCGTGACAAATCCGCCGAGTCAAATTCCATTGATTTTAGACCGACCATTCTTAGCCACCTCAACCACCTTAACCAATTGTCACAACGGTTCAATGAAAATCTCTTTTGAAAACATGACTTTGGATCTTATCCATCTTGAAAGCCAATCTAATGAACCTCGCGACCAAATGTTAGAAGTTAGTGTCGTTCACGAAAACTTTGAAAACGAAACATTTGACCTTAACGACGAACATGAAGCTGAGTACGAATTTTTTTTCATGAAATACCCAATGAGATTCAATACACTCTTCCTTTTGAATCGCTTCCAGTTGAGTCCGAATTTCAACCCAATTCTTTGATAAAAAAACTCCCAAAGTTGGACCTCAAACCACTTTTCGATCACCTTAAGTACGCATAATTAAGTGATAACGAAACGTTGCCCATCAAAATTTCCGCAACTCTATCTCTTGATCAAGAAACCTCCTTACTTTCTATTCTTTTGAAAACAAAGAAGCAATTGGGTGGTCCATTACCGATTTTAGGGGAATTAGCCTTGCTATTATCCAACATTGCATTCACTTAAATGACGAAGCCAAACCCACTCATGATGCACAACGAAGGCTTAACCCAAAAAGAGAAAGATGCAGTTCGTGATAGAATTCTTAAGCTCCTAGATAATGGTATCATATACCCCATCTCTAATAGCCAATGGGTTAGCCCAATTCATGTCATGCCTAAAAAGTCCGGACTTACCCTTATAAAAAACAACGCTAACGAACTCATTCCTACTTGGACTCAAATTAGTCATCACGTTTGCATTGACTATTGGAAACTAAATGCCGCAACACGTAAGGATCACTTCCTTCTTCCTTTTATTGACCAAATGCATGAATGTTTAAGCGGCCACGAATTCTACTGCTTCCTTGATGCTTATTTCGGCTATAACCAAATTCCAATCGCTCCTAAGTTCAAGAGAAAATGACTTTCATGTATCCGTTCGGTACCGTTGCTTATCGACGTATGCCATTCGGACTTTGTAACGCTCCTGCGATTTTTTCGACATAATTGAACGCTTTATAGAAGTTTTTATGGATAATTTCTCTTTCTTTAGCGATTCGTTTTCCCAATGTTTACATCATCTTAAGTTGGTTCTAAATAGATGTAAAGAAAAACATTTGACCTTGAATTGGAAAAAATGCCACTTTACGGTCAAAGAAGGCATAGTCCTTCGACATATCATATCAAATAAAGGCATTGAGGTAGATAAAGGAAAAGTTGACATAATTGCAAATCTATCGATTCTCAAATCTGTTAAGGACATTCGATCATTATTAGTACACGCTGGCTTTTACCGACACTTTGTGAAAGACTTTAGCAAAATCGCTCATCCTTTTGCGACAATTCTTTGAAAAGACGTTCCTTTCGATTTTAACTCTGATTGTATCTCTACTTTCGAACGTCTCAAAAAGAACTCATTTCTACTCCAATCATTTGCGCACCCAATTGGGATCTCCAATTTGAAATAATGTGTGACACTTCTAACTTTGCAGCTGGTGCTGTCTTAGGACGACGCATCAACAAAATCCTTCATGTCATTTATTACGCGAGTATGACTTTGAACGATGCTCAACTCAACCACACAACAACCAAAAAAGAGGTTCTAGCTATCGATTTTTCGCTTGAAAAGTTTTGACCTTACTTAATAGGTTCACATATCACGGTCTACACTGACCATACTGCTCTTCGATACCTTTTTTGCCAAAAAGGATGTTAAATCTCATTTCATTCGTTGGATTCTTTTACTTCAAGAATTTGATCATACAATCAAAAACAAAAAAGGATCCGATAACATCATAGACGATCACTTATCTCGTCTTCCGAACACACCATCTTCTTTGCCAATCAATGAAAACTTCCACGATGAACAACTTCTTTCAATTTCTATCGATCCATCATATGCTAATATAGTGAACTACTTAGTCATTAAAGGAACTCCCTCAACTTGGTCCAGACAGGACAAACATAAATTTATGTCCCAAGTGAAATATTTCTATTAGGGTGATCCAAACTTGTTCAAATATTTCCCCGATCAAATCATATGATGTTGTATTTCGGATAATGAGATCAGGAGTGTCGTTTCATTTTGCCACGATCAAGCGTGCGGTGGGCATTTCAGTCCTCGAAATAGTACGAAAAAGGTGCTTCAGTGTGGTTACTATTGGACTTCTCTTTTCAAAGACTCATTCGAATTTTGCAAAAGTTGCAATCGATGTCAAATGCTTGGACGAATTTCTCGACGAGATATGATGCCTCTAAACCCCATTCGTACGATCGAAATCTTTGACGTATGTGGTATCGACTTTATGGGACCTTTTTTCAATTCTTGTAGAAACTAGTATATCCTTCTCGCTGTCGATTATGTCTCAAAATGGGGTCGAAGCCGTTCCTTGTAAAACCAACGACCATAGAATTATTGTGAAATTTATCAAAGAAAACATCTTCTTGAGGTTTGGCACACCTCGCACAATAATCAATGGTAACATAACCCATTTTTGTAATCGATCTTTTGAAATATTAATGAAGAAATACTCGATAACCCACAAGTAATCCACTCCATATCATCCTCAAACTTGTGAGCAAGTTGAAGTTTCAAATCGTCAAATAAAACAAATCTTAGAGAAACCTATCAACAAAAATCAAAAAGATTGGTCTCAGAAATTGACCGATGCTCTTTGGGCTTATTGTACTGCTTTTAAAACTAAACATAGGATGTCCCCATTCCGTTCAGTTTATGGTAAACCTTGCCATTTACCCAAATTAAACATAAAGCATTGTGGGCAATAAAAAACTTAAAATTTGATGCTAGGAAAGCTGGCGAAAACTGAAAACTACAACTCAATGAACTGGAAGAACTTTAGGAATGATGTATATGAAAATGAGAAAATTTACAAAGAAAGAACAAAAGAAAATCATGACAAATCAATCCTAAAAAAAAAGTTCGCCTAACCAAAAAGTTCTTTTATGCGACTCTAGACTTCATTTTTTCCCTAGGAAACTTGAATCGAGATGGACCGAACCATTTGTAGTACGAACTGTTTTTCCACGTGGTGCCGTTGAAATAGAAAATTGCAGGGATGGATCGATTTTCAAAGTCAACGGTTATCGTGTGAAACCTTTCATGAAATTGCCAAATAACCAAGGGCAGGGGCTCATGATCCTTCATGAGCCAAGCTACGTCTTGTAAGAATGTTAACCCTTTTTTGTAAATCTGTGTATAGTTTTCCCCATTACACATATTATTTCATGCATTTATTGTGGGGGCATAGTCAAAATTAAGTGTGGGGGGAGTCTCATTTTCATTTTTTGAAAGTTTCATGGTATTTTTGAACTTTCATTTTCTTTTAAACCTAAAAAATCCTCAAAATTTCTAAATCTCAAAAACATTTTTTAGCGTTTTGATTTATTTTTGAAGAAACACTACAGGATAAGTATAAGTTTTGGTTAATAAATTGAAATTTTTGAAAATTTATTTGTTTTAACAACAATAAAAATCAAGTTTGATTACAAATAAAAATGGTTTTACTAGTATATAGCAAGGTTCTTATGTGTTAAATATGAAGTATATTCTAATGAAAATCCTTGTTTAAAAAAAGTGGTAAATTTAAAGTAAAGGATATAACATTTTTATCTTCTAAGTTAAATGATGCTAAGATGATTTTGCAAAACTCGCTCTTTCTAAAAAAATGAATAGAAAAAACACACAAAAAAAATATAAGTTAAAAAACATTTGTATATATATTTTTAACACCTAGAGTCATGTGTTCACACTTGTGTGTTCACTCGCCATGCTTTGTACCCTACTCACGTAAGCCCGAAAGGCAGTGCACAATCGGTACATCGGACCTCTATTTATCTGAGTTAGTTGTATGTATATAAATTTTTTTTGTAATAATTCCTATAGTCGATAAGTGTTCACACTTGTGTGTTCACTTACCACGATCTGTATTCCTCTTATATCAGTCTGCAAGGCAGTACACGGGTAATATATCTGGCCTCAGTTTACCTGAGTCAGGCATATGTAATTATTGTTAATATCAATAAAATTTTCAAATAACAGAGAGTAAGAAATTGAAACCTAAGCACTATTTTTACTTGTTTGATTTAACTTTGACAAACTTTGATAATCAACTAAGGATCCATTTCATAATTACATTGTGTTATCAACCGAAACAACTAGCCAAACTATAGTCCATATGTTATGACAACTTAATTTTTGTTGGAAATCTTGACAAGTAAAAGGACTTGAATTTCTTGATAATGACGAGAACTTATATTGAACTTATCAGTGTCAATTTGAAAGTAAATTCTTCATTTGTAAATACTTTAAAAACTTGCAGTTATTCCCATTGTAAATAAATCTTGCATTTTGTAAGTGTTTTTCATTTGCATTTGGATTTTGTGGGTAGTATCCGCTGAAAACCCTCACAAGACAAGACTCGTCCTACTGGGGACACCCAGAGATTTAACGGCTTGTTACATACGCTCAATGTAATTGTGCTCCCTATGAAAAAGGATTTATCTTAGTTTTCCTTTATTCGAGGAGGAATAAAAAGATAAGTATGGGGGTATTTGATGTGCACGTAAATGGCATATATTTACATCCACATTTTGTCTATTTTTATTTGAATAAATGTCATATTTAGGAATTTTAACATGCTTAAAATCAAAATTCAATTATTTTCAAACCATCATATATTCATTTTCATTCAGGGGCAAAATGGTCATTTTGTGCATATGTCAATTTGATAATTTTTACTTGGACATTTCTTTTGATTTTTTATAGGAATTTGGATGCATATAGAAGAGGCTTTTATGAACATACATGCGTGCACTAGTGAATACAAAGGAATTGTCATGGCTCATTTTTCATACCCTTTGAATCGACAATAAACCACACATGTCCAACTCAAATTGCATGAAAATACGAAATATGAAGGATAATAAAGAAAATAGGATAGAATCTCACATGAATGAAATAACATATAATATTGAACAAATATCTTTATAGTGGAAAACTTTAAAATACATATATTAGAGTCTAACCTAAATTCAGCCTAGATAATTATAAACATCCGTCATTACAATTGCTGACAAACATCAATTAAAACAACTAAGTACAACGGACAACAGAATATATCCATACGTAGATGAATATCTCCCGCTCTCCTATGGAAACTCCCAATGTCTTCGACAAAACCTGAAACTACTTGGATCTGACCCGAGTATTGAAAATACCCGGATCAAGCTTGATCAACCAGTGTGAGAAAAACTCAATAATAAATGACAGTGTCATATATCAGCCTTCGAATAAAAATCCTTGAAAATATAGAGTATCTCATAAGATCACGTCCACATATAAACATAGATGGGTTTTTACCTTATTATAACTAAAACACTTTTATGTCAAAACATTTCATATTATTTCTAATAAGATATCTTTGAAAACTTCTGCAAATAAACTTATTAATCTTAGTCGAAATTGTTACCACTATAAAATTCCAGCATACTAGGCGCTAAAACAAAACCATAGGTTCTTATTAGAGAATGGATTTCCATACAAATGACCAGGTGAAGGATCTACCTTTCGAAACGGATATACCTCTATATGGATGCCCTGACGAACAGCATAAAGGAACCTCTGCCAACACAAGACCGGCCTACCCCTGTAACTAGATAGTATTGAATATGTCATCCACCGATCGTTATCGACCTTTAACCAAGCGCTCGTTTTCCATACACCACATTAATTTACATCCCGAACGTCACAGCGGGAAGAAATATATCTAGAAGGGGATGACCATACCCTACTTGGGAATGACCTACTTAGCCTTGCCCATCTAATCCTGTTTTAGTCATTTCCAGTTTGACGAGGCTTGAGGCAACGATTACTTTTTCACATAGCACATATCACATCTTTGAATGCAACATTGCCATTTCTGTTAACTACTAACTGCTTTCCACAAAAATACAACCCTTGAGCTCATACGACTCGAGCAGGGTGTTAAGCTAAAAGAAGTTGCCTTCTCCGCTACCATAGATGCACGTTTTTAAAAGTAAATGTACGTAGTCTTTAGAAATGCAATGTCAGACAAACATCCATACA
Organism: Allium cepa; assembly: GCA_030765085.1. Lineage (NCBI taxonomy): Eukaryota > Viridiplantae > Streptophyta > Magnoliopsida > Asparagales > Amaryllidaceae > Allium > Allium cepa. Next base: position 267,682,134 of record CM060941.1, on the reverse strand, counting down.
AGTTGCCTAGGAACAGGACAAACCGAAGGCACTCTCCTACTACCACTAGTAGCGAGTAGTCCTTGCAATCCAAAAAATCTCCACAACGAGGAGATCACTACTATATATAACTCTATAATGGGAGATACCCAGAGCAAGTCAACATGCATTCCTCACGCTATGAAGATCCATGGTCTTCAATAATCATCATCTTCAACATGTCTTCACATTCGAACTTAAACATTGGTCCAAAGTGGTTTTCGGATAGGAATCACCCAAATCCGACCTCGGTTCCTTCGAAATTCAATTATCGATAAAAAGTGAATATGAGTATATAGGATTTATTAAGTCCCTTTTCACTTTAAATCTTTTTGGCTGATTTTGAAATCTCTTTATTTTGAGTTAGGATAATTCTAAGCAATTCATTCTTTTGCTTTGGAAAATATCTCAAATTTCCTCACTTAACTCTCGATCCATATTTCATAACTTTTAGGCGGGTCAAAAACAATGTTATTTAAGACATCGTTTATGATAAACCCTAAAATCAATCTTAGCAAACACTTTGAGTAAATAGAATCATAGAATTCATTCATTTTGGAGATTGCTTAAATTTTGGATAATATTAATCTTCTTTTATTTTGAAAACTCAATATGATCTTTTTATTTAAGCGCATTTGGGCTTTACTTTCGATCTATTCCACCTCTCGCCTAAGAAAAGAAAATGTAGGCCAGGTATGTTTAGGGCACTGGTTGCTCCATCCCTAACCTTAGTTAAACACCTTGTTTTATCCTTCCAGATCTCGCAGGCGGGACAAATGTACTAGTCGTTTCCGCATATTTAGTTATCAACTTTATTTTGGAATTAACTATAAAGATTCCAAATTATCTTTTAAATGCTTAACTTTACTTTTAAATACATTCACAATTTATTCTATGAAAAATCGTTACGTTTAAACCCACATTCAAAAAGTTATACAATTCGCAGCATAAAAGTGCTGCGAAAAGTGCTATATAAGCTTAATTAATTTAAACCACTTTTTAATATTTGAAAATTCAAATTTTCCACTTAAAATATCTTTTAAATCATTTAAATAGATTTTTCAAATTTATTTCGTATTTTCCATAATTAAAAACGTTCATTTAAACAAATTTTCTGTTATGGTCACTTAACTGCACTAGTACGATTTTTCTAGAAAATAGTTTTGGACGTAGTTCAAAATCTACAGGACGAAATCTAAATTTTCTTTGTTCATTTAAAATATAAGGATATTATAATCCAGATTTTTCTTATCTCGAAGAATTCCGAGCTATATTTCACTCTATACACTTAACTTTTTGGTTCGAAATCGCGAACTACTGTTGCGCGACACGTCTAGTTTTAAATTATTGTTCAATACTTGAAATAATTTATTCAAATTGGATTTTATCATTATAAAATCATTACAAATCATTTTAAATCAATATTTTAACTTTTTAAAGTATTTAAAAGTATATTTTCACTATTACTATATTATAATATTATTTTATCCCTATAATTTAAATATTAAATTTTAATTACCAATTTCAACTCAATTTCAATTCTAACTTCAAATTAAAACACATTTAAAACTTAGATTTCAAATCTAATTTCAGTTTAAACTTCAATTCATCCTTAATCTCAACTTAAATTTTTAAAATCGATTTCATTTTCAATTTCACTATTCATCTCAATTTCAATTTCAATTTAACTATGATTTTCAAACCCATTTCACTTCATATTTCAAATTCTCTTTTATTTTAACTTTAATTTCACTTCTAATTGAAAAGAGACTTATTTTTTCAAAATATCTCATATCACTAAAATATGGTTTTATTAACGAAGGGATTATTAAATCAAAATGAACATAATCAAGTTAACATTTGTCACTAACATAATTATGGTTCGTACATCAGCTAACATCATAAATAATCACAACCATAAACATTGTCTACTTACACAAACATAACACAAACATAACCAAACATCCATAGCTACATTTTAAAGGGGTGTATATTTGCATGTATCATAACATAATTATTATAACAAAATCAAAATATGATCTTTTAAAAGCAGTAAGAATTTTCTCACCTTTAACCAAAATTGTTTCACTTCCTACCAACATTCTAATCCAAACCAACACTTCCTATACATTTCTAAACCTCATCATAACCATGCTTCCAAGTGCTCGACCATCTCCACCTCTACTTGCTTTGCTCACGGCCATGACCCTCCTCCACCACCTTGCTCTTTGCCTAAGCCCTTTAAACACCTTCATCCTCACGACCTAAGGCAATTTTTAAGAAGAGAAGAAGAAAAAGTGAAATGAAGAGGTTAGAGAGTAAAAAACGGTTTAGTGCTTAAGCACTTCACTATTTTCAACCCTCTTACATCTCTTAAAGAGAGAAGCCATTAAAATAGCTTAAAGGAGAAGAAGAAAAAAATGAATTGTATGAAAAAATGAGAAAAATGGATGGATATTTATAGAAAAAGTAAGTAGCGGTAAATTAAAAAACTAACGCTTTACAAAATTAGTAAAAAATCCTTACTTTATCTTACTTTTTCAACACTTACCATCATCCTTTTATCACTTCATTACTTTATGTCTTAATCACTTAATATTTAAGTAAAGAAAAGTAAAGAAAAGTAAAGATTTGGTTGGATTTGATGTGATATGTTTTGTCCTTTTGTGTTTACTTTTGTTATTTATTTTCTAAACTTTTTTAGTAAAAGTAAACTTGATTAGTGAATTAAATAATACTTATACTATTTGAATATATGTTGATATAGAAGAAAATAAAGGTCCAACAACATTGCGACAACTTTTAATCGACAAAATATTGATTTTCGACAAAATATTTTACGGTCACATTTTGACGTATTAGTTAAACTATTCATTTATGTAAACCAAATTTAAAAATGAAATTTTTTAATTCTTTAAATAAATGAAAACATGTCTATTTATATTTTCAAATCATATTTAATTAATATCAAAATCTCTAATTTTACAGTGTATGTAAAACTGACAAAATACGACAAATTTTGATTATTTTTGTAAAATGATTATTAACATACTTTTAAATCTTTTAATATACTTTTATGATCTTTAGTAGATGTTTTAAATAATATTTCACTTATCAAATAAATATTTAAACTTCTTTATTTAAGCCTTTATTTATTATTAACAAAACTTAACTTTTGGCAATTTGTTCTAAAATCCAAATATATACTTTTTAATTAATTAAGTATATGAATAAAGAATTATTTATTATATATAAAATATTTATTTAATTTTTAAATTCCTTTTAAATTTAAAAATAAACAAAATCTCTCATTTTGAAGTAGCAAAATTACGGATCGTTACAGGAACGAAGAGGGAAATAGTTCAAGCTCATGATCATGGAGGACCGCACCCATTTACCTAAATTTACAATTAGAAGCTAATGGACAATTAAGTGGAGGTTAAAACTTCATGCATATTTAAATATGGATTAATTAATGGTTAATGGTTACTTGGTGGCCACACTTCCTAAAGGATATTTTAGGAAGCATCTTAAAAATTGAACTAGGGTTTTATGCTTGTATAAATAGTCCTCTTATGTACATTTAAATGACCTTCTACTATTTCACATTAGGAAATTAAGAAAGCAAGTTGTAATTCATAAAATAAAAATGGCTTCCTAGTCTCTTTCTCTTTTCTTTTCTATATGCCTCTTTTTACTTTTATGTTCATTTTTAATTCTATGCTCTCTTCTTTCCTTTATTAGTAGATTAGATTTTCATTCATGTAAGTAGTGTAGTTTTGTTTTATTTATTTTATGCAAGTAGATTAATAGTTAATCTCATTTTCCTCTTTTGTTTAGTTTATATTTGTATTGCTTTTAATGTTGAAATTTACCTGTGTTGATATGAGTAGCTAAATCCTTCCAATTTAGGGGTAATGGAGCTCTCTAACTTTATATAATTTCAACATTTTTATGATTTATGATCTCTTTTGTTTGTGCTTCATGAAAGTAAATTTTGATGTAAATTTATACGAGTGGGTTTGATGGCTTATGTTGCTTTTGCAAATGAGCTATTCTTACTCGATATAAACACAATTTATATCATAGTTTGATAATTGATTTTTGATTTCGAACTGAAAGTAAATTTTTTTTGATAATCTGTATTACTAATTACAATAGTAAATAGACATACTTAAAATAGCTTTTTCTTTGGCTTCATTTTCATGAGATTTTATAAGTGGTTTATTTGCTGTATTACAATTTGATGGTTTAAGTTATGTTAATTAATAATATAAATAAACCATACTTATGATAAAGTTAAAAATTATTTCACTTAATATCAAAACTAGATATCATAAATTATTCGTTTGTTGATTTACAAAAATTTGAGAGTGGATTTGCCTCTAAATTGTTCTCTAATCTCATAGCTTTTAATCTCATTTTAATTCTAGTTTAGCTTCATTTTGCTTGTAGTTAACAATTTCCTCTCCGTTTGGTATAATTTGATTGAAATGATTCTTAAAATCTAACAATTCCGAACGGATCGACCTGTACTCGCCATGTACTAACTTTTGTACGCCATACGCTTGCAATTATTTTAATTTGAAATCTATCGACGGCTTTCTAATTTGATAGAAATTTCATAATTAAACAAATATCAAGGAGGTTGAGTTTGAAAAGTTTGAGTTGAAATTAATGTGAGATGATGGACCGCTAGCGATCCAATCGCTTTAATTTTTTTGCTGAAATCTTTCCCATTTCATACTATCTTCGAGCCAACCCTTCGTACACTTTGATATTTTGCACTGAAATCTTTCCTATTTAGAATTATCTTCGAGTTGACCCTTCTTACTTTTCCTCACTTTCTTTTCTTAGGACCCGAACCAACCAAGACGTAATCGTCTTTTTATGCCGCCGCCATTGATCTCTACTGCTAGAGCCTACTGCAGTTAACCTCAGAAACCTCTGCCATCACCCTGAGCCAAACCCTAGCAACAAATTCATTGCTTGCTTGGATATCTATCAACCTTATAGATCGCTAACCCTAGCTTGTATAGCCACAAACCTGAAGTCGAACCCTTTTGTCTTTGATACGAGGTTGGTTATGACGTGGTTATCACATTGGGTATGGTTGTAGTGAATTTGGAGCGATAGAGGAGAATGGTGAATGAAGCAGGCGGACTACGATTTATTGGAGGTAAATTTCGGATTCATGTCTTGCACATGACACATTCTACTATCTTCATCGAATAAATCAAAATCGATTAGCTCATTGCCTTAATGGTTCCAATGAGGCATTTACTATTTACTTGATCATCTTGGATTATTCTTACTATCGCACACTCGGCGTACATAAGAATAGAATGAGCTTTCCATGCCGCTTTGAATAACGGATCCATTATCGATCGTCGATCTATAAGGGGTAAGTGTATGAGGAATAACTTCAATAGATGATATGAAAAGATTTTCCTTTTTGTGCTGTAAGTGAACAATCTACACAAGATAGAGCATTTGTAGTGTTCAGGACACTAAGCCTACCTCACATAAATAACATAATGCACTTTCCCTGGTCAACGCTTGGAATCCATTGAGTTGGCACAAGTCAAAGTCTTTTTCGATTTTAGGGCTTAAACATACAGGGATTTCCAGTTAAAAATGGGGTTACTTAACCATGCTAGATACAAATTCTATTATATAGAATGAAACATCTGTAATCTCAATGTAAATCCAATGGACGAAGCCTTGTACTCTTAGAAGTAGAGTCGACATCAATTATGCCTTCACAAAAGATTCCAGCAGCGCCTACTTCTTCGGCACCGTAAGCTCAATATGGTCAATTAGTGACAATTGGTCCGGTCATCGATGGAACTCCTTTGAACTTTAGATTTTTGCTTAAGCCTACAAAGAGAGCTTCTACAATCATTTCAGCTAATGTTCCTCATAATATTTGTTTACAGCATGGTATTTCGGATGACGATGTGCGCCTTCCACTAAAAAATGAGTTCGCACATATGCCACCTTCGGGGTGCACCGCTTGCAATCGATGCATGTGCTTGAATGGTGCAGTGCCCCCATTTAACCATTTCTTAAGAGACACTCTTCTGAATTTGGAAATAGCCCCATTTAAGACTCATCCCAATGGTTATACAATTTTGACTTGTATTTATGTTCTTTTTATGTGGACATTCAACCATGCCCCAAGCTTTGATGAATTGAGATACTTCCTTTCATCGAAGAAGAGAGAGGAATGTCCATCTCTTGTGATTATTGAGGCTTAGAGAAATTGCAAAATCATGTTGCAACTCCAAGGCAACTTATCCTAGGTCAAGACCCTATATATCTTTATTAGATTTCCTAGAGGCTTTAACCGTCTTTGGATGACAAGTGGTAGTTTTATCTTTTCTCATTGATACTTATTACGATGGTGCAGGGTTTTAACAGACTGAATGCTTCTTATAGTTGTTCCGATGCCAAATAAAGATCCAGCATTAGACTTTATCTTCCATACTTTAAATGCCATAAATGCTAGAGGGAGATTGGTCAAACTTTTATCGACGAACGATAAATTGTATTGGTACAGATTTTTTCATCTCGAGAGGCCCCCCGTCATTGTTGAGGTTCCATCCCGTACCTGTTCTAGGATTAGAACATGTCCACTTCTTCGTTGCATAATTTCAAAGAGAGTGGTCTATACGAAGAAGAAGGTCCATCCCTTGGATCAATTAAGGAAATTCATGAAGAAAAAGGTGTTACAATCAGAGCTATTAGTTCAAACAGGATGGCCTTAATCCAGAAGGAAGGGGAAGAGAAGTTCAAACAACAAGAAGGAAAGGCTATGGTGATCGTAGAAAAAGAGGAAGGTGAAATTGAGAGTGGAAGTGATAATGACCCCTCTTTTAGGGTTAAGGAATTTGATACACGTTCCAGTGAAGGAGATCATGAATCATGTGATGAAACTATGGGTATGTGTCTCATTCTCCCGGATTCGCCTCCCTAAGAGGTTATTGCTAAAGATGCACCCTCAACAACTAATCGACTTCATGGTTCTCCGCCTAAGGAAACCGATATCAACTCTGGAGACTTGAGCAACGTTTATGTGGACATTTCAGAACTCGTGGGAGATGATTTTGAGTCTAAGGGATTGTATCCTCACTTCGATCATGCAGTTCCATAATTAGCCTGAATCCCACTATAGTCGCTTCCAAACTTGGTATGTGAAATCCTTTTATGGTGTTCGCAGCATGTTACATACTACACTAGGGTCACGTACGTTCATATGCACATTATTTGAGCTTATTTTCTACCGCTAAAGTTATTTCATTTTTTATATATTAGATTCTATGGGAGGCCGGCGACTTTATGAAGATCTTAAGCAATTTACAGATGCACAACATGGGTCAAAACGGCCTTCAAGCCGCCATTAGCCTCGAGAAATGAAGGAAGAATAAAGGCGGAGAAAAGATTGGGAAGCTGTAGCTCATCATCGGGATGATAGGGACTGAGGTAAAGTTCATAAGGGTAGTTATGAGAAGTGGAAGACTCTAGATGATCGGGAAGAGCCATCCAAAAAAGTCAAAATAGATCATGATCCTCGTCCTTCCAAGCACCATACATCTGCCCTAGCTCTAGTTTCTATTGTAGTTGAGGTTCCATCTTCTACTATTCAGGTCGCTCCATCAACCCAGACTCCGTCAACTCATGTTATGCATGCTTCTAGTTTTTTATGGCCTCATAGGAGGCCTGCTTATATTTAGGGTTGTCAAGATACGGTAGTGACATGTTCGGGTAGGGTCAAGTCGGGTTGGGGTTCATTTCAAATGGGTCGAGTAAACCCATTTATTAAATGGGCCATAAATAGCTCAACCCGAACCCGACTCGATTATAGACAGGTTGACCCGACTCGACCCGACCCGACCCGACCCAACCCGACCCGTGTAAATTGATTATAACTGGATCGGGTCATAAACGGGTCGGGTCAACCAATATAAGATTTAAATGGGTTATTATTGGGTCGTAAACGGTTATAAATGGGTCAAATTTGGGTTTATGGGTAATAATCCGGTTAGGTCAACCCATACAAGTATAAACGAGTTGTAAATGGGTCAACTCGGGTTCAAGGGTCATAATGGGTTCGCGTCTACCCATATAAGTATAAACAGGTCAAATTGGGGTTCATGGTTCAATCCGAAACCCACCCACTTATAAATGGGTCAAATTCAGGTTTATCAAAAATGACCTGCCAACTTAACCTGTTTGGATAAACCTGCTAATTTGTATTAATCTTAAGTTCGTGTTTTGGGTCGTGCTGGAAATTAACAGCCCTACTTATACTCTCCTATCTGGTCTATGTAAATTTGAAGCCACGTCCCATGGCTGGTTCCTAAAAAGAGATAATTCGATCATGACCTACATCCAATTCTTAATTATTCTTGTATACCTATCTCCAAGCAATTCAGAGCGACTGGGATCAAGCTGAAGGATGGGAGAATTATGTAAGTAGCTGGAGGACATAAATTGTAACAACTACTACAAGATTCTTTCTTTCGAGTCAGAAAAGGATAATTATAAAAGGATGCTGACGGAACACGATGCCATAAATGATCAATTTACAAAAGAGAGAGATGCTGCCATTCGAGATTCTAAGAGCAACCCTAGTTCTGTAAAGGAAATGAAGGAGGCTCATACTAAATTGAAATTGTGTTTAGGGATGAAATCAAGAAAGCCCATGCGGATGAAGTCAAGTTGAAAAAAGAGCTTGAAATTCAAGATGAGACCATCAAAGCTTAAATTAGAACCATTGCTGGTCATGATGAAACTATCGAAGCTCATAAGAAAATAATCATTGATTATATGGGAATGGTGGAATCCCAAGACAAGACCATCTCCAGCCAGGTTCAAATGATTTCTTTGCATTGAGAAAAAGTTGCTCAACTCGACGTTGAAAATACCATAGTCAAAGTTAAGAAAGTCGTTGTGACGGTGAACTACTTGGAGCTGCAAGATACTTTCGAAAGGAAGATGATGAAGTTGGATAACACCATCTTGAACTTCTACGTAAACTTTTTATTGCAGCAAGGCGGTCTCTTTTATATGGGCCCTAAATTCCCACATACTCTAGCTGTGGTTTGGGAAGAAATCCTGGCCTGTTTCCGAGAAGACGGAGATGTGTACACTAAACAAGAGCTGGAGGATGCCTATCTGAGCAAAGAATTAAAGAGGGCATGTGTAGAGGGCCGAGAGATTACTCGGGTTGAAAGGGGGCGAGAAGCTGTTAATGTTAGTGCAGTTGGTAAAGCACTATCAGAGCCTTTCAGTGCTAAGCCTAGAGAATCGTCCAAGAAAATTCATGATCCGAAAAAAAATCATTCCAACTTCGACCGGTGCTGCTTTGTTATCCGTCCCTTCAACACCAATCTCCAAAGCCTTGGGAAGTTTTGAAACTTCTCCCAAGATTGTGCAACCATCTAAAGAAGGAAACTATGAGGCGTATGAGGTTAGGATTCATGGTCACACTTTTGATGCGGGTAACTTTCTTGTTTCTCCTAAGTTTGAGTACTTCCATCTCATGCCGCAAGAACAAGATAAAGCGAATGATTTTCTTTTTGATCTTATATGTCTATCTTCTTTGCCGGTCAAAATACCAATTTCTCTAGTCCTAGGGCCTATTGCTATCTCAACTGGTTCAACTCTTGTTTCTGTGGCTACTTTGATCACCATACCCGTGTTTGGCTTACAACCAAGACCAAGAACTGTGAAGACCGAAGCATTGTATGGCCTAAACGACCCCTCTATATCTCTAAAGGACGTTTTAGCAACTGCTGACACTCGAGAGAAGACATACCTAGCGAGACCAGCCAGGTAAAACTGAGTAGCAAATGGTGGCAGTTAAGAAGGAGAAGGTAGAGGAGAGAAAGTATTCAAGGTGCTCCCTCAAGTCCCACAAGTGCAAGACTAACGGGGAGTTATACGAGGAGGCCAAAGAACAAGAAGGAGATATAGGCATGGAGTCTATAATCAATATCTCTGGCAGCGATACGACTCTTGGTAGGAATGCTGAGGGGAAGAAGAAACTTTCGACCAAAGGCAAGAAAGGAAGTGGTGGCAAGAAGCATTAACGGGCTCAAGTGACAGTGGAGCCAGATTTTGTAGCATTTTGATTTGTTCGACGTGTATTTTGTACAAGTGCAAAGTCTGCACTTATCACTTTTGTTGTTGTAGCATATGCACTTTTCTTTTTGTTGGACGATGTTGTGTGGGTATGGCCACCCACATTTTGACTTTGTACAGAAAATGTTAAGAGAAATGAAAACATTAATGTTTCTACTGCTGCCACTTCTATATTCTTTTTTATTTATCATGTACTTAGATTATTTTTATACCATTTATGTGTGTACATGATGTGATTGCTTGTTCTGCAATTTCTATACATCATATGGCTGTGTCGTGTTTCATCGTATATGATGCCTTCGTTTTCGTGAGTTCACGCTTATGTATGCACTTTTTCAGTTTTACAACTAGATCTACTGTGATTGCAAAAATTCTTTATTTGGCATAATAGGACTATGGAGTTGGTTTTCTTTCAACTAAGTGATGGTGTGTACCCCCAACTTCACAAGTTGTTTACTCCAAACACTTGATAATAAATGATCGAATCTTCGAGCGATTCCTTTAATTTCTCTAACCAAATTTACTTTTCGGCTCCTATCTTCAGGAACTTGTGACTCGAACGTGAATGATCGAAATTCTTTTTCGATTTCTAGGTTTGCGACGTTGTTGGACTCAGGTCGATTCCTTTAACAGTGGGAGTTAATCCTTGCTAGTCTTACAATAGACAAGTTATCTGGTGTTGTCAGGACAATACTGGCACTTAGAAATTTTAATGGTTTGCTAACAATGCTGGGGAAACATCAAGTAATGTTGGCGTGGTTTATGAAATGCATGGTTTATGAAATGTGCAGCTTTTGAGAGTGCATGGCTTGTAAAATGTACGACTTTTGAGAGTGTGCAACTTATGAAGTGTGTGACTTTTGAGATTGCACGGCTTACGTAGTGCACGGCTTTTGAGTTGGGTTGTTTGCTTTCATTGACTTGGCGAGTAGGAAGAGTGTACTTGGGTGTGGTTTCACTTTCTGAAGTAGCTAATGAATGATTTTGAGTCGGTTTACTTTCGTCAACTCAATGAGTAATTTATACGAACATGGTTTCATTGGTTTAAGAAACTACAGAAATTTCAATGATAAAAACAGAAAGTAGAGCAAGTTCTGCCTATTTACAATGCCCCTAGTGTAGTTGGATGACTTATTTGCAAAAACAGGAAATACACGGATGTTTATCCTCTTTTTGACCAAAGCAGCTAACATAAAACGGACCTAGAGAACTCATACTGAGTCGGATTGACTTGATATTTTGGAAGTACACTTAGAAGACTAAATGAAGGCTCATAGAAAAAAGGGGATCATTTGGATGTAATTCGATGGATCGCTAGCGACCTAATTAGATGGATCGCTAGAGATCCATGAGCTTGGGCCCTATAGCCTAAAATTTATTAAATAGGTCCTATATATCATATAGAGAGAACCTACAAAATTTCATCAGGTTTTGTTAGGTTTTGAGTGATTTATGGACGATTCTTCTGGCTTAGATGACCCTTGAAGATGGATGATCAAACGAACTCCAAATGACTTAATATTTGAACAAGACACTTATATGAAAGATTGAAAGACAGTCAAGCTAAGATCATGCGAAAATATGATGAGTGGATGGATAGCTAGCGATCCGTCCCCTATGGATAGCTAGTGATCCATCAAGATAGGTTGGATCACCCTCAACTTTCTGAGCTCCTTCGCAGCACTAAGTCAAGGATTTCGATAAAAAAATATGCTAAGTTGATGGATAGCTAGAGATCCATCCCTTATGGATTGATAAAAATCCCTAGAAATGATTCAGGTTGATTTGAGATTTTCAATGATGACTTGGTATAATAGTTGGACTCTTCTGCACTTGGATTTATGGCCCAATACTCATGAGTTCCCCTATAAATACTCATCTACCTGCAACTAGAGATGGCTCTTTTCTAGGGAGAGAGCTGCCATTACTTTACTACAATTTCTTCACTTCTTCAACTTTTTTATCCCTCATAACAATCATCAAGGGAGTTATTGTGATTCTCCATTCAGCCCATGACTTGTGACTCATTCTAACTCATTATAACTTAAATCTGAGGACTAACTAGTTGATATTTAGAGAGATTCAACTAGTATAATCATAATAAAGATTGATTAAAATGAGTGTAGGCTAGAGTCAGCCGAACCACTTCAAAAATTCTATGTCTCTTTTCTTACTTTTTCTTTTTTATTTGTTATTTATCTTAGATTTGTGCTGCCGATCATTTGCACTGGTGCTTTCATACTCGTTCCAAGGGGTTGATCCATTTTTTGGGTTAACAATAGATAAAAACTAAATAAAGTAATACTAGAGCGAGTAGCTGTTCCGAGTATAGGAAATCTGAATTTTGTCAACTGTGGCCAGCTTGAAAGTGCCATCTCTAAGGTTTTACCCGATTGAGTAAGGCCCTTCCTGGTTTGGTTATTAATGTTCCTGTAGCCGGATAGATCCATTTCAGGACGAAATCCCCCACTATGAAAGTACGGTTGTGGACCTTGGAGTTGAAGTGCCATGTTACCTATTTCTGGTGAGCCATGGACCTTAGCTTGATTTCCTCCAACTTCTCGTCAATCAGATCAAGTGATTTGAGCAGGAGCTGCTCGTTCCCTTTTCGATCGAAATGTCATTCCCAATGGAAGGGAACTTCCAATTCAACTAGGATCATTGCTTCGGATCTGTATGCTAGGGCGAATGGCTAGTGTCCAGTAACTGACTTGTATGTCGTCTAGTAAGCCCATAGTGCAAGTTGGAGCTCATCAACCCAGCTTCCTTTGACTTTCGTCAGCCATTTCTTGATGGTTGACTTCATGATTTCCTTCACTGCTCTACTTTCCCAATTGCTTGAGGGTGTGGCACTGTAGAGAAACTCTTTTCGATGTGGAAATGTTTGTGAATGTCCTTGAATTCAACGCTATTGAATTGAGTTCCATTATCTATGATGATTTTCTATGGTATTTTAAATCTGCAAATAATATTTTTAGTGACAAAGTTAATTACTTTCTCTGTGGTAATAGTAGCAAGCGGTTCCGCTTTGGCCCATTTTGTGAAGTAATCAACAGCAATGATAACATGTTTGGCTTCCTTTAGCAATTGGAAGCACGACGATCAGGTAAATTCCGTAGACCGTGAATTGCCAGAGGCCAACCATTGGGATAAGTTTTATAGATGGAGTTCTCTGTATTTTGATGAAATTTTGCATTGCAAACATCGTCTGGCGTAGTCCGCTGCGTCATGGTTGATGGGTGGCTAAAAGTAACAGTATCGGAGGATCTTCTTTACTAGAGTCTACCCTGCAATATGGTTTCCGCAATCACCTTCATGGATTTCCCTGAGGATTCTGTTGGCTTCGTTGTTGGTTACACATTGAGTAGGGTAGAAGAGAATCCCCTTTTGTAAAGAATTCCATCCTACAAGACGAATCGTGGTGCTTTCCGGAGTACTTTCTTTCACCCGCTCCAATCCTTAAGGAGTGTACCTTTAGTCAGGTAATTTTTTATTGACGTCAACCATGATTCCTCTTTTCCATAATCCAATCAATATACATATCATCTATGATGGGTGATGTAAGTGTTTCGACTGAGGAAAGTCCCATTGCCTGAGCATCTTCAGAACCGAGTAGTTTGGCTAGGTGATCCACTTGAATATTCTATTCCTTCGAAATGCGACTTAAAGTGTAGTGCTCGATGTCCTGTAGAAATACCTTTTCTTTTGATAGGTAGAGGGCAATATTGCTCCCTTCCCGGTACTCCCCTTTCACTTAGAAGATGACTAGTTGAGAATCGTTGTAGATAAGCATAGCTTTTATTCTTAATTCTTTAACGATTTTTAAACCTGCCATTAAAACCTCGTATTTTGATTCATTATTGGCGGCAGGAAATTCTAGTCATAGAGCATAGAAAATAGATCGTCCTTTGGGGGTTTTCAGTACTATCCCTATACCTGAACAGGATTCATTTGATGCACCATCGACAAAAAACTTCCACTGTGCACCATGTTCGAAGTGCTTTCTTCTTCAACATCCCACTCGGTAAATTCGACGATAAAATCTACTAGTGCCTGTCTGTTGATAGCTCTTTGAGAGTGATAAGTAATTTCATATTGGCTTAACTCGATATTCCATTTCCATAAGCAATCTAGATTAGCTTCAATGCCTTTTGCATTCACGATGAAAGCAAGGAATTTTCCAGAAGCAATAACGAAAGAGCATTTTAGTGGGTTAAGCTTCATTCCATATTTTCGCAATATTTCAAACATCTCTGCAAGATTGTCTAAGTGATTCTATGATACACATGATTTGACAAGCATGTCATCCGTATATACTTCCATCATTGTTCTAATCTAATCATTGAACATTCTGTTTACCAATCGTTGGTAGGTTGCCCTGTATTCTTCAGTACAAAAGGCATAACTCGATAACAGTATAATCCAAGGTCGGTAATGAAATTAGTATTCTATTGATCTGATTCATGCATCATGATTTGGTTATATCCCAAGTAGGTGTCCATAAACGATTGTTGCTCATACCCTGACGTGGCATCAACAAGATAATCAATCTTGGGCAATGGAAAGCTATCCTTTGCGTTGTGGAAGAAGTCATTTTCCAATGGCTTATCCACTTCCTCTCTTAGTGCAATAGACCGTTCTGATCCCAAGGTATGCCTCTTCTGCCTCATTAGAGTGTACTTGGGATCCATATTAAGTGCGTGATATGTTATCTTTGATGATATCCCACACATAGTGGAATGCGTCCAAGCGAACATATCTAGATTGGCATGAAGAAACTTGACTAATTCTTGTGCATCTTGGTTCCAAGATGTGATCTTATTTTTAGTACTAATGTTGTGTCATCCATGTCTACAGGGACATGCACCATAATCTCCGCGGATGCTACCCATTCCTCCCCTAAACTCTCCTTTCTACGGTCTGTCGCCATATCGGATCGATTGTGGTCCCCAATCCAGCGGTAGTACTGTAGTTTCCATGTTGATGGTTCATGAATGTGGAGAATTTCCTCTACACTCTTCCCCTTTTCTTTCTTTCTTGTTTCATGCAATTCAACTATGTAGCATCCCTAACGACACTCTGGTCGCCCTTCATCACTCCAACTCTATTTTCTATATAGAGTTTTGTAGCACGACACCATTATACTAGGATAATTCAAAAATTAGCGAGGGTCGACCGTCCCAAGAATGCATTGTAGGCCGAGATCTCATCTATCATCACAGAGGTTTAGGTGAGAACCACTTTCTGATCTCCTTTTCCAAGTTCAACATGAATATTTATTGTGCCAACCAGTTATAGTGGATGACCAATGAATCCTTGGATTTCGATTTGGCATGCAAAGACATCCTTCATTTTAAGCTTCTATTAGTCGAACATATTTCAAAACAAAATGTTTACCAATTTTCCGTTATCAACCAACATCGATGTACGATAGTGGGTTCGATTCCTATCGCCACCACCTTTGGATCCAAAGTTATAGCTTCTATTCCTTTACTATCTTAGTTTTGGAACACAATGTCATCGTTGAGTACCCTTTACTATTTAGCGGGGGTTCCGCCTTTGATTGTGAAGCAAGTTACCTTTGGAGCATGTTCGAGTGAATTAACATAACTTTCCATCTTGCCCTAACTTTTCTTTGTCGGATGAGGACCTCCTGAAATGTTATTGATGACAAGTCTATGTTTAACTAATTTGGATCCATCTCCGCTAGATATTGGTTTCCTTAGGTGTTAAGAGCATAAGGTCTGGTTGGCTAATCGGAATTTTAGGGTTTCTTTACATACATTTAGAGCTTGTTTTCTCTAATCAGTACTTCGATCATGTTCTTCAAATGGTGAAAATCGTTTGTGTTATGGACGTGTGTTTACTGGAAGTGATAGAACTTGCCCAAATTCCTTTGTTGTTTAGACTCTTCTTTCTGGGGTAGCATCGGGTACTCTTTGTGCCCTGAGTCGCTAGGTAAGTATACTCCAAGTTGTCATTCAATGGAGTGTATTCTCTGTGTTTCAGACCTTTAAGTTTCTTTCCTCCTCTATTGCCCTAGCTGGTATTCTGATCCTGGTATTTCCTTTTGTGGTTCCTATATTTTCCACTAGTTACTTTAGAATTCTTTCTGTTTTGATTGATTTCCACATTATTCTAAATTGATTTGTTTGGTCGCATATCGGTATTTTACCTTCTAACATAATTTTCTCTTTCAACCTCAAGTACCGAATAGCCTTTCAATTGAATTCTTTCATGGTGGTTGGTTGCTTCATTTAATCCATCTTCCAAATTTGTCCCTGGATGGATTGAGTGGAGTAAAACCATGAAAATCATATCCTTATTTGGATTGCTAACTTCGGTGACGGCTGTGTTAAAGTGTTTCATGAATGATTTTAGTGATTCGTTGGGTCTTTAGAAGCAACTAGATAGAGACATCACGCCTTTGTTGTGTGCAGTCAGAATTGATCCAAGAACCTCCTTGCTAACTCATCAATGGCTGAGATATATTGTGGAGGGAGTCTAGTAAACCACATGGAGGCAACTCCTTCTAGATAGATGGGGAAACATTTGCAACGAACTACATCTATTGTCCTTGCACCATCCATATTCCAAATGTACTTGTACAAATGTTGTTGAGGGTTGGTAGTTCCATTGTAGAAAGGAATAGCTGGTGGCATGGTGAATTTCTTGGAATACTCTGCCGTCGGGATACTATCGGTGAAGGGAATTCAGCTTGAAGCAGAACCCCAATCATCGACCTTTTTACACCTGCTTTCTTCCATCAAGCGTCTGACCATGTCCATAATGTATGACTCACTTGACCATTCATCCGTAGGTCGCCCGTCAATAGCTACACCGAGTGTTTAACTTTACAAATGCTCTTAGTTAGCTGGCTGAAGCATAGGCTCTCCAGTCTTTGGGTGAGTTACTCTTGTAGAGGTCCTTTAGTATGCAGTTGGTCTTGTAGGTGGAGATTGATCATTTGAGTTCAATTCTCCTTCCTTAAGTTGCTCGTGTTCTTCAAATTCAGTATTATACGAGTATATCCTCCCGTGGAGTTTTTACTCCAAATTTCAGGTTTGTAGTAGGCACTTTTACAGCGGACAGAGTATTAGCATTTTCCACTATCATGACGCCTTAAGCTCCACCCGTTACTTCCTTTTGCTTTTGTCTTCTGTTTCTTCTACTTATGCCAGAAGCAGAAGAAAGCTCTTGCTCCTTAGCACGACTTCGAGTGCCATTCTAGGAGTAGTTAGTTATCGGAGCACTATGAAAGCACCTATCTTTTCTATAAGAGCCTTTTGACTATTTGCCACTTTCTGGTTAATTTCACCAACCATCTGGTTCAATTCTCCCTTGGTCTCAACTTCATGATAAGTGAAAGATCTAGGCACTTGACCTCTGGTGTTAGCTCCAAGTTGCAGGTTGTTGGGGTTGTTGACTTCAACTTGATGAGAGTTTGTTTCTTCACCAGCAATAATAGCTCATATGGATCTTCCGAAGGTAGTTCTCTCCCTACCTGGTGCCAATGGTTTTCAATAAAAAATATTTCAAGTAGAATTTGATGATCTAACTTCTGGACCCATCTAATCCAAAGTAGAGAGCTAGATCTGAGCCTAGAATTAGGATTCTCGGTGAAAAGCACCAAAATGTAAACCTAAAAACTGGACCAACACCCTAGATTGAGTATGAAAGCACTAGCCCTATTCTTATAAATCAATAATATAGAAAATAAATGTAAAAAAGAGCAGATATAGCAAAAATACAAGGAGATTTTTATAGTGGTTTGACTGATAATGAAGCCTACACCCACTTTGTAACTTTCTATCAACTGACTGCTATTACAAGTTAAATCGGGTTATAGTATGATTGAATCTTCTATGTTAGATCAGGTCGTGAGTACAAGATTTCACTAAAGAATCACACTGAACCCCTAGATGACTATTTTGTAGAAGGAGGAGAGTGAAGAATAATCTCTGTAGAATTCTAGCGGTCAGTCCTGCAGATCCTTTTTATGTTGCAGATCCTCTTTATGTTGCAGGTAGGATTGTATTTATAGGCACATGAGTGCAATTAGGCTAGGCTGCTTTTCTAGAAGCCTACACTCGATGATACAAATGTTCTTATGTAATTTCATGATACAAATGCAATTGCACTCCCTGTCTTATGTAGGAGCTCTTCATGTAATTTCATAGCTGATTCCCTTGTTTTGTCGATGATTCATGCATAGGTTGGATCGAACTATGACTAGCATCTGATCTGGGTTTGCTGTTCTGTGACTGTTATTTACTTTCCGCATATATGTATATTACATTAGTTCTGAAATCTTTGTAAACCGCCATAGTGTGCAATAGTTATGGACTAGACATGTCAACCACATATGAGGTAAAATGAAAAAAATGTTGACACTAATTGACATGTTTAGTTCTTAGCTAGTGTATACTATGCTGGTCGCCCTTATCCAACCCTATTCTCTGCGTTAGTAGACAAAATTACTCGTTAATTCCCTTTACTAACGTGGGTCTCGGGTTGGGGCGTCACAACTTGATACCATGCTGTAACACCCCACCCCGAGACCCACCTTAGTAAAGAGAATTAACGAGTAATTCCGCCTACTAAAGCGGAGAATAGGGCTGGTTAAGGGCTACCATCTATAACTTTGTCTTAAACATCTACTGAATACGTCGATAAATGCAATATAATTTTTTTTCTTTTCTATCTCAATGGATCGACATACATAGTAAATGCTTAATCCAAAACTATAGGTGGCTAACGGATCTATCAGAAAAAAATACAATAACTAAATGTAAAGCACATCACATAACAGTAATCAACATCATATATATATATATATACTAATACATGTTTAGTACAACACAATATGAATACAGATAAAGTTGGTACTCGACCACATCATACACATTAGATCAAATATAAATACGTCAGGGATGCAGAAGAACAGAAATTGCTTAAGAGAAAGGAGAGCTAATATCCAACATCAACTTCAAGCTAAGACCAATATATGATACCTAAAACAACTCGTTCTGACCCGAGTATAAATACACAGGTCAGCCTAGCTACACAAATCAGTCAATATCGGTAATATGAAGCAGAATAGACATGAAGATACTTCTTCTCGAAGGAGAAGAATGAATCGATAAACCCATAAGCTCAACACTTAAGTAACAAACACTACTTAAGTGAACAAATACCTCGAAAGAGGTAATTCAAACTCAATACTCAAATAAAACACAACTGCCTCATATCATCGGCGACATCCCAAAATGTCTACATGGTTTCCATGAACCAAATTTCCTCAAAAGGAGAAACATCAATACAAACTCTCGCCAAAATGACAAACATAAAACATTCTCAAATAGGATGATCCAAAACTCAATTATAGAAGAATCTCCAAATTCAGTTATACCTCATCTCATCGGTGTAAATGTATATAAGTCTCAATCTCAACTCACCAAAATGGCAAGACACAAAATATCGTATAATATCCTGAAATTATCAAAACTCATAACTCAAGGAACTCGATAAGAGTTCAAAATATCATAATTGAATTCACCATATATATAGCATCTCATATAGCACAAGGCTATCGATGCAATAAAACATGTTAAAAAGGTGAAATCACAATAAAACAGAAAACTCAGAAAATCAAGATTGGCCAAATCCCCGATTATAATGCGGAAGAAATGATGCACGTGCTAAACTCAGATGGTCGAAACCTTAGACAAGGTCGCTAACACCTCCCAAAGCAGTTCGTCCTCATGACAAGGTCGCTGACACCTCTTCAAGCCGTTTTGTCAGCCCTAACAAGGTCGCTAACACCTCCCAAAGTAGTTCGTCCTCATGATAAGGTCGCTGACACCTCTTCAAGCTGTTTTGTTAGCCCTAACAAGGTCGCTAACACCTCCCAAAGCAATTCGTCCTCATGACATGGTCGCTGACACCTCTTCAAGCTGTTTTGTCAGCCCTAACAAGGCCGCTAACACCTCCCAAAGCAGTTCGTCCTCATGACAAGGTCGCTGACACCTCTCCAAGCAGTTCTGTTAGGTAAACATCATGAATGTGTCACAAACTTACGGATAGGAACCCGAAAAGTATTAACGTGTGTCCCATACCACACATTCGTACTTAGCAGTTTACTAGCCGTTAGTTGATGCCACACTGGAAACATCATAAAACTCAGAAATTTATATCTCGTCTAGTCTCCTTGACGAGTGACAAAGAGCCACCATACTTGTCTCATCTCATCGACAAGCATTAAATGACATTATAACTTTTCTCATCTCATCGACAAGTGGAAACATCATGATGGTTTCTCATAAACCATAAAGCTCGAAATATGAAATTATAAACTCAAGACTTGCCTTATATCATTGGCAAGTAAATAAGACATCGTGATGGATCTCATCGATCATACTTCTATATAGGAGAACTAAAACCATAGTGTTTGCCAAATATCGGCCATCTTAAATAATTTCCAATAAATAGGAATTATAAAAATAAAATATGCCATAAAATGGCAAAACATCTCAGAATCATTAATCTCAAATAGCCTCGATCGTACAAGTCCGGAATTAACCGAAATGGTAAACGCACATGTCCTATACCACGTGTTTTACTAAATCGTTTAATTATCTTTCTCGTACGTTCGAATTGTGCAAAAGTGTGTGTTTTATATCTAGAATAATTTACTAGAGAAAACAAGCTTTTAAAACCTTTTCCCGAAAAGATTAATAAAACCCATATTTGAAATTCTTTTATTACAGGGAATAAATAGGTATTTATTTTTATTAGAAAAATAATTTAAAATACTATATCATAATAATTTTAAATGTCCGTTTATTACAAAAATTACTTCAAAAATGTTTTAGTGAAAGCCGTGCTCGAATACAATGAAAAACAAGAAAGATAACTCAAGACCGATAACTTGAGTTCAATAAGAATTCAATTCAAATTTAACTGAAAATCAATTCGAATTCTATTTAAAATTTGAATTTTAAATTCTCCAAATATAGCTAGCCTATTGATAGGCATCATAGCTCTCAAAAATCTCAAGAACATCATCAAAACCGAAAGAGAATAAGAGTAAAAATGAGCTAATATGATTCTAAGGTCAATGTTTGTTGTTGTTGTCATCTTGTTCTCAGGACAGCAACTTATAACCATAATTTCGACCAAGCAAACTTCAAAATTGCAGAAAACACAATGAACAAAACTTTTATTACATGAATTAAGCTTTTCGAAACATCTAAGATTATTAAAATCGGATCAAAAACAAAGAAGTTATGGCTAATTTAGTTTCAGCCTTAAGCACAGAGCAAATATTGATTTTGCTCTCGGGATTACAGTATAAAAATTCGGTTTTGTCATAGCTAACCTCAAAATAATAGAAAACTCAATAAAATAAAGTTGTACTATATGAAATTAGCTTTCCGGAATGGCCAAGATTATCAAAATCGGATCTGTGATTCAAAAGTTTTAGCTGTTTTGCTAACAAATTCAAACTCAGCCTGGTTTGTTAAAGACAGAATCAGGCTTCCGTCTTCAAACTCATTTCAGGTCAAGTAAATGTAGGAATTTCGAACAGTGACCAAAAGAACAATTGCATCTCATTGAATCTATTTTCTAAACTAAAAAGAATGAGCCATTTCAGATAGTTATGCACCGATATATCGTTGTTTTACTATAGCAATTTTCATATAAAATTTTCAGCAAACAATCATTGGATTTATTTAGCACATACAATCAATTCACTATCAAATTGAAAGCAATTCAATCAACAACTGTTTGCACAAGAAATGGGCAAACACCTCCAAGTCGTATGAATTAGTTGATTTTATGTTGTTTCTAGTGATTTGGAGGATTTACGCAAATATATGAAAAGCAGGGACTAAACTGTAAAAGACACACAGATTTATAGTAGTTCGGCCAGAACGTGCCTATGTCCACTTTATATGTTATTCTCCTTTTTCTTTCAGATTACAAGTACAAAGCTTGGTATACAAGTACATGAAAGTTGTTTGAAAGTTCCTTCCGTGCTTGAGCTCTCAAACTTGTCTGCCATTGTTGTACCCTTGCCCTTCTATTTATAGAGTGAGGCTGGAGGCAGGGGTCTTGGACGTATATAGCTGCTGGTGGGCCTGGGATGAAGCAATCTGGCCTGACAGAATTGGTCGGTCGTGTCCTCCCTCGTTTCTGGTCCGACAGTGGATGGAGGTAGGTTGGTTCGGTGGAGCATGGCTCGGTGGGGCATGGTCCGGTGGTGAGTGGGTGGAGCTTGGTTCGGCTCTACAGGGAGAGGTGTTGGACCGGTAGATGTTGGTTCGGTGATGGAGGTTGGTCTGGTGATGTAGGTTGGTCCGGCAGGGAGATGGTTTTGGACCGGTGTTATTTTGGTTCGGCGAGTAGGTGGTTCGGCAGTGGCATGTGTACCGGATGAGCTTAGGTACCAGATGGAATGGAACGAATGGAATGGGCAAACCCATATGGAACTGATTCTTCTTGGTCTCGAGATCTCCTGGGTGAGAATCCACCCAACATTTGCCCCCCAAAGTGGGGCATATGCCTGCATATGTCGTGCTTTGTTTTTAGTTTATTCAGCTTAGGCATTTTCATTCGGCCACAGGTGTCGAACCTGTTGGTCCGGTCGTATCTGTGCTCGCCTATAAGTAGGGGCCTAGGGCCTTCGTTCAACCTCCATCATACGAGATAGCCGAACCACATAAGTGCCGAATCAACTTAGTGCCGAATCGTCCTAGTGCCGAATCATTTTAGCGCCGAATCAACTTGCAGCTGAATCAGGTGCGTTCTTTTCGCCGAATGGGGTTTCTTTGTTTTAACGAATGTGCTCGCGGTCCTTGAGTACCGAATGATCTTGAAAACCGAATGAGTGCGAAAACCGAATGTTTGTGAAAACCGAATGAATGTGAAAACCGAATGAGTGTGAAAACCGAATGAGTGTGAAAGACGAATGAGCTTGAAAACTTTTATTTTTACGAATGAATTTTGAATTTGTGAGCGAGTCTTCAGGCTGCATGTACCTATTTGCTCATGTTTCCATACTCCTTGTTCTAATTTGTTCTTCCAGTGTTTGCAGATAATGTCTCGCAAAGCAGAAACTAGATCAGATAAACGGAAGTCTAGGGGCGAAGGAGAGTCGTCCTCCGTGCCTCCAGCCCAGCCAAGACCGGAACGTCATGGACCTGCCCCGAGGTCGCTAGTAGATGGGTATGGCCCCCAGGAGCTTCTGAATTCTCCGCCCGATTGTTTTCCTAGCTCCCTCAGGGAGGAGCAGCTTGATATCATCTCTCGTTCCTTCGGGATTGACAGGGCTCGCATGCTGTTGCCGGGAGAGGGGGTTATGCCATATGACCCTCCTGAAAGATATTTTGCTTACAGCAGATACCATTGTATGTGTGGGGCCATTCCTCCGATCAACGCATGGATAGTCAGCTTCCTTACCTATCTGAAGGTGGCCCCTCTCCAGCTCCAGCCCAATTCGTACGCTATTCTGGTGTGCTTATTCGTTATCTTCCAGAGGAGGTATGGGCGCCCTTCTTCTAACCAGGAAATTCGATACTTGTATAATCTGAGAGGCTATAAGAAGGGGTCTCCGTATGTTAGTTTGGAAGCGGTCATGCCCTTCAAACCGGTCTTGGACTTATACTCAAAGTTCACCATGTTTAAGAAAGAATGGTTTTTTATCAAGGACAATTCTGTCTCCTTCCGCCTCTTCACTTCTGCCTGTAAGTTGAATTTTATTTACAGTTTCCTTGTTTCGACTGCAGTGCTTCTTCCGATATGCTTCTATTTCTTGCTAGCGACAGGTGGTTTTGCAGTCGTAGAAAGTGATTCCCTGGTCCATATGGCTGTGGAAATAAAGGCCATTTCGGGACGGGACATGTCGGCTTCTTTCCTGATCAGGAATGCAAATCTCCTGGGGAACAACTTGATCCTGCCACACCAGTCCGTGGTTAAGCAGAGAGATACGGCTGCCAAAGCCAAGGAAGGGGCCACGGTGAAGAGTGGAAAGAGGGAACCTTTTACAAAGCCTCCCGTTGTCGGAGGTAAGAAGCTTAAGAAGTCAGATGGTCCCTCTGCTAGCACTTGCCCAATTGCTCCGGGGGAGAAAGATGTGGAGGAAGATAGAGGTGAGGGTGAAGGAGGAGATGGACAGAGCGGTAGTGGCGTTGGTGCCTTAACCTCCGGGCAAGCGGGAGAGATTCATGAGCGGACGGATGATGCCTTCCGTCAAGCTTTTGGGGAGTCGGAGGAAGGATCGGCTTTGGTTGAGAAGGCTAAGGGGGTTGACAAGACTGGGGCTGGCGCCGATCCATTCTCTGAGAGTTCTTCAGCTAAGGCGACTCCAGCGATTCAAGGTGAACTTTTGACTTCTGCAGACTCCATTTACGATAGGGACTTAGGAATATTTTATGGTGCGCTTCCATCCTGGAATGAGATTCAGGACTTATTGCAGTATCCCACTCCTCCGCAGGGTTTGTATAACAGATGTGCCTTCTCACTCTTCTTAACTTAACATATTTCTTGAATTATGGATCGTTGTATGTTCGTAACACTTGGTTTCTATTCCAGGAGCAGGTAAGGCGGCCAAGACATCAAATATTCGGCACCGCCTCGAACAGTATAAGCTACTCAAAGCTTCTGCCAAACCAAAGCCGCCAACTAGCCGTCCTGGGGATGAAGTTAGATATCGCCCTCTTCTTGGAGTTATTGAAGAAGATATGCAAAAGAGGAAGAGGGGCCGATCTTCGTTTGAACCTTCACTTGGCCCTCAGCCTCCAGTCCAGCCTATCCATGATATTACTGAGGAGGATACTGGGTTTATGTCTTCCCCCCATCTGTCCGAAAATCAAACCGTCACTCCGATAGACCGCCCAGGTTTGGATCGCAACCCATTTGCCGGCCACCCGGATCTGGACCCGAGTTTTCAGGATATCTCTTTTGATTAGGTCACGGGTGAGCATCTTCTTCCCCGCAATCCCATGGTACGGGTGCTTGATGAGGCTAAGTCGTTAGACCTCGATTTGCTTACTACTCGGATTGTGACCATGGGGAACGAGGCCAAGGCAAGCATCGATTGGGTGGCTGAGGAAACCAAGAGGCTAATGGAGCATCATGCTCGACTGGCCAGGGCTGGGGAGGAAATCGGAAGTGCTAACATCCGGTTGCGGCTACAAGTTTCTGATCAGGCCAAACAGCTTGCCGATCAGGCTATCCAGATATCTCAGCATGAGGCAGCCTCCCGACGACTAAAGAAAACCATGGAGGAGGCTAGCAAGGCTGAGTTGCGAAAGATGGAGGCCGCCTGCAAGGAGCGGATTGACATAGCCATTGCTACGGTGGACGAGGTTCGGAGGGCGGATCTCGAGCAGGTAGAGGAGTTATCTGGGAGGCTTGAGGCTGCAGAGCTTACTCAGGCCAGGCTAAAGGAAGAGATGGAGGAAATGAGGAGGTCTCTCCAGGCTGACCGCTTGAGATATCGATCGGAGAGGGATGTTGCCGTTGCCAAGTTGCTGTCCTCCGAGGCCCGGGTGAGGGAGCTTGAGGAGAATGAGGGGATGATGGATGAGATGTTGCAGGATATGTACTTCCGTACCTGGAAGCAGGGTAATCTATCCTGGATGGATGACTATCCCCGGATCATGGCTAGGATATATCTTCGGGCTTTGGAGGAGGCCAAGGATGAGGCGGATAAGGAAGGTGGAGAGGCATTCAGGATGGATATGATTACTGCCCAGTTCTCAAAGGAGGAGAAGGTAACGGTGAAGGAGGGGATGCGGCTACTTGCTGCGGAGGAAGCCGGTGTGCAGCTGGGGGATGAGGACCAGGAAGCGGGTGTTGGTGAGTTTTCCCTTTTTAGCTTTTCATAACTTGATCATTCGCTGTTTATCTGATGGATTCTTCACCTGAATTGGACAGGTGGGACCTCTGGTCAACATGCTGCGAGTTCCGATCCAGCAACCAAGTAGATTCGGAGAGCTGATTCTGAGGCGTAGTGGTTAGCACTTATGCAGCTGGTTATTTTATTTGGTTTGCTTGACATTCCTGTATATGCTAGTTCAAAACATTAATGTACTTTCGAGCTGTAATTATGTCATTGAACGACTTTGTGTAAGTTTATAACACAAGCTGATTCTGTCATATTTTGAATGCTGTTATTATTTTGACGTGCTGCATAAGAAGTATAACTATGCATGTGCCTGTGATTTAGTTGTGTTTGATGCTAAGCTCTTGCTTGAAATATAATTTCATATTTTGCAATGTTGGTGTGATGTATGAATAAGTTATAGTTACATGTTTATGTACAAGAGAAGAGAGTACCGCCCTTCATGTTTTAGTTGCAGGGGGTAGCATTGAGCGTCTTGCGTAATTGGTCATGGATACAACTGAGTGCCTTGTTATCCAGTTTGCGGGCTCCGATCCTTATGAGCGAATGTCTCCTAGTCGGTGTCCTGTACTTTAGGTACCATTACACAGGATAGGAGAAAAGTATTTAAATGGAATGGAAATTAGGAAAAGTAAAACTTCCAGTCACGAAAGGTCGTCGATGTGCTTAAGTTCGTGGCAAACGGGTTTTGTAGTCACTTTCCCTAGCTGTGGGTCTTGGAGACATTTGTCACCCATCTCACGCCTCCGCGGGGAGTTTTCTTTTTTTACCACAGCCGCACTCAAGACACATCGGAGCCGAGATCGCGCACAGTAACTACCCGAGCCATTATGGCCCGTAATCGTGGGTATTATTCGATTTACTGTGGCCGGCTAGCGTGGGTGCCGATCGTCAACCGTGAACTACCCCTGGCTGGCCACACCTTATGTTGGGGCTTAAAGTAGGTTCACAGTTGCCGGCGAGTCGAACGCCGTAATGAGCTGCCATCGGCTATAGTCGGCCTTCGTAATGGCTTATAATCGGCTCATTACAGTTGGCTTTAAGGGCAGTCGCGAGCAACGAGTTAACCCGCAACAGAGGGATGCTGGAGCAAAAGTGTCTCATTGGCGAGTGCATAGAATCGCATAGTACCTGTTAGGCCTTGTCCAGATGAGGCCGTGCCCTGATGTGGCTTGAATGGAGGTGCCATTACACAGAATTTTGTTCAACAGAAAAGGGTACAGTTAACAAGTAGCCAAGTTATAAAGGAACAAGTTAAAAAGAGACAAGAATTTTTAAAGTGGTTTGGCACAAAAATGCCTACGTCTACTGATTCTCTTTGTTAATTCACTTCATATAGGCAGTACAAGTTAAAAAAAGTATCGACGGAGGTGTTGGATGTTCCATGCCCTCTGGAACACCTCTCCGTCCACTGTTGACAAAATATAAGCTCCGTTGTGGAGATCTTTATGGATTACATAGGGTCCATCCCAGATTGGGTCTAGCGCTCTGGGGCGTGGGAAGATCCGCTTGAGGACGAGATCTCCTTCCTGTAAGCTGCGGTGCTTGACTTTGGAGTTGTATTGTGCTGTGACTTTTTGCTTATGAGCTACTGCTTTGAGTGCTGCATCGTTTCTTCTCTCCTCAATTAGATCCAAAGACATGAGGAGGAGTTCTTCGTTCTCTTCCGGGTTATAGTGGATCATACGGTGAGAGGGCACTATAGTTTCAACTGGGAGCAGGGCCTCCGATCCGTATGCCAAAGAGAAAGGGGTATGCCCTGTTGAAGTTCTGTAAGATGTGCGATAGGCCCAAAGTGCCGTAGGAAGTTCGTCCACGCAAGCGCCTTTCGACTTTTCAAGTTTCTTCTTGATTAAGGTTTTGAGAATCTTGTTGACAGCTTCGACTTATCCGTTTGCTTGAGGATAAGCTACAGATGAGAAGCTTTTGTGAATTCCATGCTCTTGGCACCAATCGGCGAATTCTTCGCTGTCAAACTGAAGTCCATTGTCTGATATGATCTTGAGTGGGACTCCATACCTGCACAGAATATTTTTGATCAAGAAGTTGATAACTTTTGCTGAGGATATTTTATTTAGAGGTTCCGCCTCCACCCAATTGGTGAAATAGTCAACCGCCACTATAGCATATTTGGCTCCACCTCGGCCCGTTGGTAGTTCGCCAATCAAGTCAATTCCCCATACTGCAAAGGGCCAAGGGCTGGTCATTTGAGTAATCTCATTTGTGGGTAGTCGAGGAATCTTGGCCAATTTCTGACATCTGTCACATCTCTTGACGAAGTCCAAGGCATCTTCGTTTAAAGTGGGCCAGTAATATCCATATCGGAGTATCTTCTTTGCCAAAGTCTGCCCTCTAGTGTGATCCCCGCAACTTCCTTGATGGATGCTGGATAAGACTTCCTTGACTTCCCTTCCAGTGATACACCTTAATAACGGATTAGAGAAGCCGCGCCGATAGAGGATGCCTTCTTGTAATGTATAGCGGGAAGCTTTCCTCAAGATTTTCTTGATTTCGTTACGCCTGTCGGTTAGTGTGCCATCTTGTAAATATTTCCGGATAGGAGTCATCCAAGTTTCTTCGTCGATCGCAGCTATCAGATTCACTTGCTCGAAACTTGGTGCCGGCTGTTTTGAGGTGGTTAATGCTCCGAAGATAGTGATGTCCTTCATACTAGCTTACTTTGCTAGTTTGTCGGCCTCTTGGTTCTCTTCTCGAGGAATGTGTTTGATTTGATAGTGATTCAATTGATTGAGCAGCAGCTTGGTCTTTTTTAGATTTGCTGTAAGTCGTTCTCCTCGAGTCTGAAAGTCTCCCAGTATTTGATTTACAATGAGTTGAGAATCGCTATGGAGACATAAAGAGCCGACTCCAATCTCCAAGGCCAGTTCTAATCCAGTTATCACCGCTTCGTATTCTGCGTCATTGTTGGTGGCAGCGAATTCCATCCTTAGGGCGTAGTGCAGATTCCTTCCCCTGGGGTGATTATCACAACACCTGCCCCCGAGCCTTGTTCGTTTGACGCTCCATCTATGAAGAGATTCCACTTGATATCTTCTGCTATTTCAGATTGGTCCTTACCTTCGTTAGTAGTGAATTCGGCAATGAAATCAGCTATGGCTTGCCCCTTGATAGCGGTGCGAGGATGGTAAGTGGTATCATATTGACTTAGTTCGATGCACCACTTAAGTAATCGCCCAGAAGTGTCGGGGCGATGGAGCACTTGCCTTAGCGGTTGATCGGTTAATACTCTGATGGAATGAGACTGGAAATAGTGTCGCAGTTTCCGTGATGTGATAAGCAAACAGTATGCTAGCTTTTCAAGTTTAGGCTATCTGGCTTCTGCCCCTGTGAATCTCTTGCTTACAAAGTATACGGGTCGCTGCACGTGGTTGTCTTCTCTCACCAAAGCGGCGCTCAAAGCGTGGGACGATACAGCAAGGTATAGGTATAGTTCCTCGCCTTCATTTGGAGTTGAAAGAACCGGTGATCTCTGGAGGTGTCTGATTAAGTTAAGGAAGGCTGTCGAGCATTCGCCAGTCCATTCGAACTTTCCTTTGTCTTTCTTTAGAGCTTCGAAGAAAGAGATGCATTTGTCGGTTGCTTTAGAGATGAACCTACTTAGGGCAGCCACTTTTCCATTTAGGCTTTGCATCTCTCTTCGATTGGATGGTATCTTGATATCTTGCAAAGCTCGAACTTGTTCGGGGTTTGCTTCAATCCCCCTGGCATGAACGATGAATCCCAATAACTTTCACGATGATACTCCGAAGGAGCACTTTAGAGGGTTCAGTTTCATTCCATATTGGCGAAGTACTTGAAACATCTCGTCCAGATGATTTATATGGTCGTTGGCTTTCCTCGATTTTACCAGCACGTCATCCACATAAACTTCCATAGTTCATCCTATTAGTTCCGCAAACATCTTTTTGACAAGGCACTGATAAGTAGCTCCGGCGTTTTTAAGTCCAAATGGCATTACCTTGTAGCAGTACAATCCTCGGTCAGTGATGAAGCTAGTGTGGTCTTGATCGGGGGCGTGCATAGGGATCTGGTTATATCCTGAGTATGCATCCATAAAGGATAAGAGTTCGTGTCCGGCTGTGCTGTCCACGAGTTGGTCGATTCTGGGAAGTGGAAAGCAGTCCTTTGGGCAGGCGTCATTTAAGTTGGAGAAATCGATGCATGTTCGCCACTTCCCATTAGCTTTCTTTACCAGTACCGGGTTGGCGATCCATTCTGGGTAGATGGCTTCCCGTATGAAGTCATTGGCAAGCAAGTTCTTTACTTCTTCCTCGAGGGCTGCTGATCGTTCTGCCCCCATGCTCCTCTTTTTCTGCTTCACTGTCACCTTGGTGGGATCGATGTTCAGCATGTGGCATTCTACGTCTGGGGAGATTCCTGTCATGTCAGCGTGCGTCCATGCAAATACATCCATGTTGTGGCGAAGAAAATCAATGAGTTGATTCTTTAATTCTTTTTTCAACTGAGACCCGACTCTCAGCAGTCTACTTGGGTCGTGTTTGTCTACAGATATGAATTCCATAGCCTCTGCAGGCTCGGCGGTGGCCTCCTCCTCTTTGTCCCTGGGGTCTAATTCATTGAAAGGATCACTAGTATATCGAAGAGGATGGGCTTTCTTTAGTTGCTATGCTTCCAAGCTTTTCATACAGAGAGTGGTCTCTGCATTTTTCCCTTTATCTTTTCTACGGTTATTGCGAAGTTCAGTTACATAGCAGTCTCGAGCAGCGTCTTGATCTCCCCCTATTTCTCCTATTCCGTTATCGGTTGGAAATTTCATCTTCAAGCACCAAGGGGCTAGGACAATTTGGAAGTCAGACAATGCTGGTCTTCCCAAAAAGGCGTTGTAGGCCGAGTGGTTCTCTATTAGCACAAATGTTTGTTTCCGCACAGCGGAGCGGGGATGACTTCCTATTTCAACAAAAAGGTCCAGTTGCCCGAGGGGCATCTTCGTATCTCCAGTGAAACCATGTAGTGGTTTGTTGCAGGGAGACACATCCTTCATTGATAGCTTCATTTTGTCGAAAGCATGCTTGAATAGGATATTCGCCGAGCTTCCAGTGTCTATTAAAATCCGAAAAACCTTGGCTGGTCCGAACCAGGCAGAGATGACCATAGGATCCATGTGTGGGTACTGTCTTTCCTCTAGATCACGCCTATTGAATGTGATGTCGTCATTCTCTTTCCGTTTCGGGTGGCGTTCTTCCATAACAGAATTAACGCAGCCTTCAACGTCCCTTAGTGACTTACCATATCTTTCCATCTCCGCCCAGCTTCTATCGGCGATGTGCGGTCCTCCTGATATGGTGTGGACCACTATCTTCTCTTGACTAGAGCCGCTGGTGTTGCGATTTCCCCTACCTGCTTCTGGGGGGGGGGGGGTAGTCCAGGATTCTCATTGGAAGGAGTTGAAGTCTTGTTCTGGCCTTTTATACAGCGCTCCAGTCTCCTCCTTCTGATGTGTTCTTCAATCAAGTCCCGGAGATGGTGGCATTCATTGGTGTCATGTCCGTGGGATTCGTGGAAGTGGCAGAACTTTCCAGATTTGAGTGCGCTATCTGACTCCTTCTTGTGCGGGGGGCTCTTGTATCTAACTTCGTCTTGAGTGGCTAGGAAGATGTTTTCGATCGTTTCATTCAAAGGAGTGTAAGAGTCAAATCTTGGTGTTGGTCGATATAAGCGCTTTTCTCCCTTTTTGCCTCCAGCATTGTCCCTAGAGTCATTTCTTCGAACATCCTTTGCTGCAGCGGGGACCCTGTCTGTAGCCGTCTTAGCCTGTTGCCCTGATTGCTTCTCAGTGGCAGCGTCCTCAAGCCTCATATACTTTCCAACTTCATGGAAGAAATCAGGTAAAGTAGCTGGTTTTTCCTTGGTTAGTCTTCTAGCAAATTTAGTATCTGAATGTACACCACTGCAGAGGGCCATTAGGATAAGTTTCTCGTCGGCATCTTGGACTGCGGTTGCCGCGGCGTTGAATCAGGTTAGATATTGTTGCAATGTCTCTCCGGGTTTCTGTTTGATATTAGATAAGGAATAAGCGTCCTTGGGTTGCTCCACATGAATGCGGAACTGACTGATGAACTTTTCTTTCAACATTTCCCATGAGCTGATGGACCCTTGGGGTAGGTGGCAGAACCAGGAGGTAGCTAGATCTGCAAAGAATAGTGGGAAGCATTTACACAACACTCACTCTGTTGCTCCGCTCATGAGCATATGCTGGGTGTACCTCTGTAAGTGTACGATGGGGTCAGAGGTTCCTTTGTAAGGTTCCATCGTTGGCATCTTCCATTCTCGGGGGGTGATGGCAGTTTCGATATTGCGGGTGAAGGGGCTGGTTACCCTAGCACCTATCCCCCGATCCCTTTGCTCCCGTTGGACGCACTCTCTGAACAATCGCGCCATCCTTTCATCAGAACTTGGAGCGGACAAAAATGAGTTTGGTTCTTCCCTGCGGGATTGATTCCGTCCAGATGACTTGTAGGGATGGTATCGTCTGTCACTCCTAACATTCTCCAAAGGCTGCCTCTGCTCTTCTGGGGGCATGCTGGGGTCAGCCATAGTTGGCCCTTGCCTTGATCTTCCCCTGCTGGGTTCTGTTCTCAGCGCTTCCTCGGGTCCAACTTTGGGCTGGACTCTAGCTCGGCCCCGTCTACTGGTGTTTTCATAGTTAGGTAGCATGACAGGATCAGCTACCTCCGACCCCTGCCTGGCACCTCCCCCGTCGGGTTCGGTTCCAAGTGTTTCCTCGGGTCGGAATTCGGGCTGAGTCCGGGCTCGGCCTCTACCATGGCTATTTCTGTTGTTAACTTCTTCGAAGAAGAAAGGTCTTTGTTGCCTCCCAGATCCTCCAGATTGGGACTCACCCCATGATTCAGTGTTGCGGTTGGATTCTTCAGCATCCCTTAGGCGTGACATGAGTTGGTCCACCAGGGCTTCTTGTTGAGATGCGAAGTGGTTAGTTACTTCAGCCACAACCCTGTTTAGATCTGCCCTAGTAATTGGTTGTTCCGCGGCAGGGGCTGATGGAATTGCTCGATTTTCATCTGGTATTGCTGTTAAAATGGGATGATTCTCTTGATTCGGGGCCACTGGATCTGGGATACTGATAGTTGCGACGTTCTTTCCTTTATTAACATCTCTCCTATGCCTGGAAGTCATGTTGTCGGAGCGAGGAACGATGCTGTGAGGAAGAAGGTTAAGTAGGAGAAGTTGTAGCTTCTAGCTCGATTCTCAGCGAAAGCACCAAAAAATGTTTGCACAAGAAATGGGCAAACACCTCCAAGTCGTATGAATTGGTTGATTTTATGTTGTTTCTAGTGATTTGGGGGATTTACGCAAATATATGAAATGCAGGGACTAAACTGTAAAAGATACACAGATTTATAATGGTTCGGCCAGAACGTGCCTACGTCCACTTTATATGTTATTCTCCTTTTTCTTTCAGATTACAAGTATAAAGCTTGGTATACAAGTATATGAAAGTTGTTTGAAAGTTCCTTCCGTGCTTGAGCTCTCAAACTTGTCTGCCATTGTTGTACCCTTACCCTTCTATTTATAGAGTGAGGCTGGAGGCAGGGGTCTTGGACGTATATAGCTATTGGTGGGCCTGGGCTGAAGCAATTTGGCCTGACAGAATTGGCCCGGTCGTGTCCTCCCTCGTTTCTGGTCTGGCAGTGGATGGAGGTAGGTTGGTTCGGTGGAGCATGGCTCGGTGGGGCATGGTCCAGTGATGAGTGGGTGGAGCTTGGTTCGGCTCTGCAGGGAGAGGTGTTGAACCGGTAGATGTTGGTTCGGTGATGGAGGTTGGTCCGGTGATGTAGGTTGGTCCGGCAGGGAGATGGTTTTGGACCGGTGTTATTTTGGTTCGGCGAGTAGGTGGTTCGGCAGTGGCCTGTGTACCGGATGAGCTTAGGTATCGGATGGAATGGAACGAATGGAATGGGCAAACCCAGATGGAACTGATGCTTCTTGGTCTCGAGATCTCCTGGGTGAGAATCCACCCAACAACAACCTTCTAATTCAATCCAAATAACAACTAAAAATCACACATATGAATTAGACATAGCAAGTGTGAGTTGTAAATAACTCACTTTTTAGCTTCCTATAGCTTGCTAATCTAATCCAAAGCCTTGTTACAACCTTGCAATCTCTTTGCTAACCTCTAATACACCTAAATGCTCAAAAACCTAAATCCAACCAGCAGCACTTAAATTAAAAATAAAACGAAAACCATAATTTTATAAGTCTAGAAGGTAGAGAAGATTACCTAGCTTTGTTTTCTACAAGCATTGACCAAAAACCCTTTTATTTCTAGCTTTGATTTGAGGATTCAAGAACTAGGTTTATACTTAGCTTTGAGAACATATTTTTCTTTCTATTTCTCTACTAGATCTATGAACATAAGATAAAAGAAAGAAGAAGTAATACTTCTCTTAAATGGGCTAAATGGGCTTGAGCATGGATCCTAAGGCAAAGTGTTGCTAATTAATTTCTTAAGACAAGTGTTGCTATTTCATTCTTATTCCATTTATTTACACTAATCAATTTTTTACAAAATCACAAGTTATTTTCTCAAATTTAACAAGATCAAATTAACAACTTAAATACTCTCATTTATAATAATACTAAGATATTATAAAATTTTAGATATAACTTCTGGAATAAAATAATTCTCATTATTTTTAATAAGAAATCCCAATACTAACACTTAACCGAATTTACATCATTTCGAAACATACCGTCGGATTTATTAAGATAAACAAATCAATTATTTACAAAAATAGGTTTAGTTTCATAATTAAATTTACAATTATAATTTTTCAATTTAAACTACAAATTACAATATAAACATTTTACTCTAATTACCAAATTTAACATAATTGATTTAATAATATTCCAATTTAACTTGAAATTCTTTATTTAAGAAATAAAAATTATTCCTTAAATAGATCTAACTAAATATTCTTAAAATATGTTTTAATTACTCAATTAAATTTCACAAATCATAAATTAAAATTAATCATTCCCAACAAAATTTCATTATCATGAAAAGAGACATATATAAGTCTATTTCAGTCATTTCTCTCTACATTTTCCTTATACAGGAATATTCTTCCTATCTTCCTTATAAGACATTCTTACCCTTCTATTCTTTTCACCCAATTCCAATCAAGTACCATTTTCATTTATTTACCTTTAAGAAAGAATTTTAAAAAGAACTTCCAAATTTACAAAAATAGGAGAAATCATCAAGCCAATCATATGCTTTCTTTTCCATTAATTTAAAAAATGATAACCCCTTTACCAAAATCTTTAAATCAACTATTTTGACCTACATAATTTAAAAATGCATCAAGCATCTCTAAACAGCTCCAATTCTAAAATTTCTAAATTTTCTTCCTTTTTCAAAATAAAAAGTCCTTTATTATAATATATTCTTTTAAAAACCATTCAAACCTTTTCTTAGGCTTTTTATTAAATTATTTCGCGAGGGCCAGACTCATAACTTGACTTTGATTGTCCTTTCTTTTTTACTTTTCTTCTTTTCCATTTAACCTCTTCTAATTAAGAGATGTGAGTGTGTGTATAAAGAAAAATCTATGCAATCTCCTTATGATGATCAATGCATTCCTTCTTGTGATGATCAATGCACTCCTTCTTGTGAGAACTTGCTCGATCTTTTTTCACATCTTACTTCCAGATGCTTGCAACATATAGGTTCTCATTTCCCATTGTCTGGATGCAACGTACAACATCAATCGACAATATAGCAAAATCCACAATCATAAGAAGCCTGGGATCAACAAAGGAGTTAAGCATTATCCAACCATCGGGATCCTTATATATGTCGCACTCATGCCCATCTCTGTCCACTCTGTATGGTATAGCCTCCACCTTGTGAAGTAATTGGTGTAGGCGCTTCAATTTATCTCTATTTATTATTCCAACTTATAATTGCCTCATCCATCTTTTCAAAATATGGTCACACTACTTTTACAGTCAGAATTCATAGAATTTGGCATATATTGTATATAATTATAAGCAAAAATAAAAATAAGTATTCCCATTGTATCCTAATTCCTATGTTCGACTAACCTAAGATCTGATACAAAATGTAACAACCTACACTTTAATGGCCCTATTTTGGACTAAGTTGAAATCCCAAGTCCACTACTGTATGGATCGTTAATGTTGGTAACTTACAATAAACGTATGTATATCAAAGGGCCATCTACATAAACTTACAAAAAATAGAAAAATATAATAAAATGTACATATCGACTAAGGATACTACCCTGGAATCAATATTATTCCTTGGATATCTAGTTTCCTTGTCAGTGCCAAACATAAGTAAAAAGACTTCTCCATCTAACATTTCCATCTTACTCCAGTAGCCTATCCCTTTAAATCTATCCTATGGGTTGCAATGAGAAAGGGGGGAGAACAATGTTCTAGTTATTGGAAAAATTACATATTGTATCCATAACACTAGTTTATGTCGATTGAGTTCTATTTAAGTGTCATGTTCATTATTCACGTCTTATCTGTTTAATTCCATATGCATGTATGAGATGTCCAACCTACTTTGAGGAAAAACAATATATACACGTGCGTGTGTTTGTGTATGTTGTACTACCCGAAAGAAAACCTCGACTACTTTACTTCTTGAATAGGAAGGAGGAAGACCGAACGAACATTTAATATCTCAACCCATAAGTGGGCCCTCTGTAATATAATCACTGGTCAATCGGCCATTAGCTCAAAGGCCGATGACCCCTAGATATGGCTTTATAATTTAATTTGATGTATCACTAATGCATCTCAAAGGCTCATATAAGGGTTAACTAGCCCACATTCGACAAACTAACAATTATTTTAACTTTAAGGTCTTTGCTTATCCCATACGGATTCTACACCAATAGGAAGCGAATTCATCAAAGCATAACCCAAGTTTTTGCTAAACGACCGCTTGGGATCGCTTGTAGTCCAAGCCTATATGACAGCCTATTCTAAATACTGGTTTATAAACAACATTGTCATAACCTGCTGACCCCCAACCAATATCCTATTTATACTTACCTGGTATAAGTCAAGGAAAATGCCCATTCCAATTACTTAATACCACTTGTTATACATGAAGCAGACTCTGTTCCCCTATTAGGCACAATTGTATGTTATTTAAGACTTTTTGTTTAGAGAGAGACAAACATAACCGCCTTTTAATACCTTCCACTACATAGTATACCGTTTGACATCCCTAAAGGTACCAAGTCATTTAATACTTCAAATCTAAGGTGAAACCTTTATATATTTTCCCACACCTATATGCGAATGTATATCCTTTCCTTATAGGTCCAATACTTAGAGATGTCCCACATCAATAGTGCTTATACAAAATTGTTGGTAGCCTCTAAGTGAAGGGCATACTTCTGTTGCGTAACCCTACTGACCCACATCATAACCTATACTAAACCAAACTAATTATTCTAGACCTAAATATTGGGCTCGGTCCACTAATTCACGCTCGTTCTAAATGTATTATTGAGGCTATATAATTCCATGCTATGAAAATTGTAACCACCCAAAATTTAAGCTATAGTAATTAACCAACGAATTAATTAAATAATCAAACAAGTTTATGAAATTGTCAGAATTAAGCCATTGGAGTTGCATCATTATGTCCGTGATGATTTTCTTATCAATTTCCATATATAGTTTGTCAGAATCCAAGCTAGAATGAAGAAGTAGCGAAATAAACAAGAAAACGAACAAAAGAATGAATGAATGAATAATAATAATATAGGTCAGGTAGACCCTAGGGTTGACCTTTCCCATGGCAGGGTTAACCTATAGGTCGACCCGCACCATATAAAGGTTGACCTAGCGGCTGCCCGCTAAAGCATTTGGATGAACTTTCGTCTAGATGAAGAGATGACGTGTTTTTCTATTTAGTTTGATCATGTGGGTTTGTGCTTCCATCCAATGGTTCCCAGCAAGCCTACGACGTGGTTGCACCTGATTTCATCTTCATATCCAACGGCCTAAGATCCCCAAATGACACTGTAAATATGACCCTAGGCCCAGCTATTTTTCTCATTCAGATTTTCTTCATCTGGATTCATTGCCTGAGGCTGGACCCTAAAAGGAATATTTTTCTAAGGAGAAGATCTTTTTAATTAAAATATTTTATACCCCAGAAGTGGATGCGGGAAGGCAAAGGAATAGTGCTAAGGACCATAGGTGACTGTTTAAGTAATTATTTTAGATTTTTAAGAAATTTAAAATAACAGAGCTCTCAATAGTTGTAGTTTTTTTGCAATTTTGAGACAGTTTTTATACAAGTTATTTGCAGTTAATTTTTAAAGTTCTTTTTAGTCTATTTTATTCAGCTATTTTTATTTTAGCTATTTTATTCAGCTATTTTTATTTTTTCTATTTTATTCATTTATTTAATATTGTTTATAGTTATTCACACTTTATTGCATCTGCTTTATGTTAGAATTCAGCCTGTAAATGTTAGTTTCTTTTCTTCCTTTTCACGCAAACAAAATAATAAAAATAGGATAATTCGCTAATATTGACTAAAATATAAGAACACCAAATTTATAAAATTTGATGTAATAAGAAGAACTATAATAAAACCAAGATAGACTGAAATAAGCAAATTTGAGACATTTGCAAGTATGTTTAT
Organism: Allium cepa; assembly: GCA_030765085.1. Classification (NCBI taxonomy): domain Eukaryota; kingdom Viridiplantae; phylum Streptophyta; class Magnoliopsida; order Asparagales; family Amaryllidaceae; genus Allium; species Allium cepa. The sequence continues at coordinate 267,643,348 of CM060941.1, read as the reverse complement.
AACAAGTGGTTACAACTAAAAAGACAGAATAAAAGAAAATTATAACGTAGGTTATAATTAAGTAGAAAGAACAGAAGAGGCTTATTTTAAAACTTAGAGTTAAGTTAATAGGAAAATAGAGCAAAAATATTAGAAGTAGCTTATTTTAAAACTTACAATAAATTAATAAGCAAAGGTAGAAGTAGGACCCGTATCGGTAGAAATTCCTTATCAGTCGGGAACTGATGGTCTCACAATAGATTAGTTGGGGCTGGGACACGCTTAGGCTGAAGTAGGTAAATAAGAGGTGGATAGATAGAAGCTCAAATCAGGGGAATTGGGCAGCGGGCACAAACTGATTTTGTTTATTAGGATCCGTACCAGCAGCATTCCCTTTTTTCAGACTAGGACTGATGGTCTCACAAACACTTAGGTGATGCTGGGTAGGACCCTATCAGACTAGGACTGATGGTCTCACAATAGATCAGGCGAGGCTGGGCTTACTTATACTGAAGTAATGGTAAATAAGAGGTCAAAAGAGGGAGCAACATATAGTGTGAACTGGTAATGACTGAGCATGCGGTGTCAAAGTAGGGATATAAGTCGCTATTGAGTTCCAAAATGCTAAACCGGTGTCTTTTGCTCTAGAACCCACAGGATGGGACTAGCTCATAGTAGCACAATAGAGATAGAAGGCCGATCAATGGGTAGAAATAGGACTTCAATCTCACTACAATAGGATTAGGATTTCAGCCTAATCAAAGCAGCTATTAAAGAAAAGTGCAAACAATCCAAAGAATCAAATCAACCAAAGAAAATAGTTAAATAGTATTTATTCCAGTTTTATCTTTCCTTTATTTCCTTTTATACTAGAACTGTTGCTAAGTCTATTATCTTTATCTTGCTTAAATAGTAGTAATTATTACACTCACCTGACTTTTAGTCGGACCCACGCCCCTATTTTCCCCTTCCCCTATAGGCCAGTAGAGAAAAGGACAGTAGATTTCAACTTTCTTGTAGAGACATTCTTAGAGATTGTTCTTGTATTCTTCTACTTTTCAGTTTTCATTTCATTTGTATTTTGATATACTGGTATTTCTGAGAGGGATGGTTATTTTTATGTACTATGATGACGTGATTGAGATTATATTCACAAGACATGTGTACTTGGTTTTGACATATTTGGTTTTTATGACTTATTTTCTTGAGTAATGAAGTTACCATTTAAATATTTCCGCTGTTGTTATTTATTTATCTTGTGAATCTTAGTCTCTATAAAGTTTTAGCCATACCTACAATGCACCACATTTTTTAGTGTGTCCTTTCTGGGTATACTAAGGGGTGTGAGATGTCTCACTTGGTATTAGAGCCTAAGGTACAGGATTCTTAAAAATTTGTTTTAAAAGAAAAGTATTTTTCAAAGTAACATGTTTTAAAAGTATTTTTCAGAAAGAAGCTTTTAGAAATAGTTTTCATGTATAAAAGAGTTTTATAAAAATCCCCTCAAAGTCCAGTTCTATCTTCCTTCCATTCTTTTGTTCCTAAATTCTCTTTTCTTTGCATAGAATGGCGGGTGCCCCCAATCTTCCAAAGGGTTTCCAAGTCTCAAATTATTTTCATAGATACCTTTAAGCTACGACGCCAGAGGTGCAAGGACAAATGCCCAATCCAGCACCGGCGGGTCGAGATCCCATTAATCCACCCATAATATCCAATTTCTCTAAGTTATGCAAGGACTTCGCTAATGTAAGAGGCAAGATGTTTTCTAGTATAGAGGATTTCATGGAGGCACGAGCTTGGTTGAGAAATATGGAGCAGATATTTGGGCTGTAAGGATTGGAGGACCAGTAGAGAGTTTAGCTTGCATCTTGGCAGCTGAAAGGAGAGTCTTCTTATTGGTGGGAGATTGTTGAGTTGGAAGGTAGAAACTTTGGTTGGAATGGGTTCGGTGAAAGGTTTGAGAGGAAGTTTTTGTCACAAGCAAAAGAAAGTATAAAGTTAGAAAGATTCATTAGTTTGGAGCAAGGAAGTCTTACAGTAAAGAAGTATATCAACCAATTTGATGAATTTTCGTGGTTTGGGATGGAGCTAGTGAATACACCACACAAGATGACCATGAAGTGTGCTAAGGGATTGAATCATCCCCTTTAAGGGCTATTATTGACTCATGTACCGATGGGAGTTACATATGTGTCACTAGTGGAGATGGCCCTTATGTCTGATGTAGCTAAGGAAGGAGAGTCTAAGGTGGTCCTTAAATTAGAAGGTTCTAAAAAGAAGTGGTGGAAGAACAACAAGGATAAGAAGAAAGGAGGAGGACCTCAGAAGCAGATCAAGAAAGAAGAGAATTGCAATAGCTGTGGACTGATTGGTCAATATGCAAAAGACTACAAGAAGGAGAAAATGAGGGGAAGGTGTTATAATTGTGGACAGTCGGTCAACTTAGTAGATTTTGTACACAAAAGATAGGATAGGGAGCGAGCGCACCTGTAGTGCAGATTCAGGCCTTGGGTGCAGCACCTTATAGAAGATGATCAGATAGAGGTAGGAAAGTCACCGTGGATGGTTTGATCCCTATTTCTGATTTTCCCATTCGGACACTGTTTAATTCTGGAGCATCACACTCTTTCATTTCTAGTTCCTTGGTTGATTGTTTGCAGTTAAGTATCTCCTTAGTAGTAGACTCATAGTTGTTTCAAACCCCATAGGAAGACCGGCACATTTATCCATGGTTTGTAGGGGTTTGAAAATTTTTATCCTAGACATAGAGTTTTACTGTGACGCTTATGTATTGGGATTTTTGGGGTATGGGGAGATTTTGGGGTTGGATTGGTTATCCACTTATTAAGCAATATTGGACTATGAGAGGAGAATCGTTAGACTAGAGACATGCAGCTATAGGACTCTCGAGGTTTCTTGCGACCCATAGGGGTCAGTCATGTTGAGCTTCTTTATTCTCTCTATTCATCACTAGTAGAGTTGGATTCAATTCTAATTGTTAGAGATTTCCCAAACGTCTTTGAGGAGGTTAAGGGAATACCCTCCAAGAAAGAGGTCGACTTTAGAATCTATCTTAATGACAATGCTAAGCAAGTGGCACTGCCCATGAGACATGTGGCTCCTAGGGAGAGGAAGGAGTTAAGCAAGCAGATTGGTGAGCTATTGGAGAAAGGCTTCATCAAACGAAGCATATCTGAGTGGGAGCCTCATTCATATTCACTACAAAGGTAGATGGTTCCCTTCGACTTTGCGCAGACTACAGAGAGTTGAATCAGCTCGCGAAGAAGAACCATTATCCACTTCATACGATTGATGATCTTTTCGATCAGTTGGTTAGCCCATCAGTGTTTTCTCGGCTTGATTTAGCCACTGGATTTTATCATCTTAAGGGCCACTGATGATAGCATCGATAAGACAGCATTTAGGACACCTAATGGATTCTTTAAGTGGTTGGCTATGCCGTTTGGGCCAATCAATGCTCCAGCATATTTCGTAGATTCGATGAGCCAAGTATTTTGTGATGTGCTAAATAAGTTCGCAGTAGTATTCATGGATGACAATTTGGTGTTTTCCAAGAGTATAGAGGAGCATGCTATTCATCTAGAGGAGGTTCTTCGTACACTACGTGTTTATCAGTTGAGAGCAAAGTTCTCGAAGTGTCACTTTTGGCAATATGGGGTACGTTTCTTGGGGCATGTAGTCTCAAGAGAGGTTTTGGTTGTTGATCCCGCTAAGGTAATAGCAGTGCAAGATTGGAAGGCCCCCAAGAATGCTACAGAAGTTAGAAACTTCCTAGTTTTGGCTGGTTATTATAGGAAGTTTATCAGAGATTTTTCTAAGATCTCAACATCGCTTACTCGCCTTAGTAAGAAGAATTCGGCATTCGTGTGGGACGTAGATTGTGAGGATTACTTCACGATGCTTGCTAGTGCACCAGTGTTAGCTTTACCTGATGGTGCTAAGCCTTCTATATCATATACTGATGCATATAAGACGGGTCTTGGAGCAGTATTGATGCGAGAAGGGAAGGTAGTAAGCTATGGGAGTAGATAGTTGAGGACTCATGAGAAGAACTATCCTACTCATGATTTGAAGTTAGATACTATTGTTTTCGCACTCAAGTCTTGGAGACATTACTTGCTAGGAGAGAGGTTCGAGCTTTTCACTAGCCATAATTCATTGAAGTACATATTCTCACAAAAGGATTTAAACTTGAGGCAGCAGCATTGGATGGAGTTTTTAGCATCATATGACTTTAAGATAGCTCATACCCCTGGCGGGGGAAACATAGTTGCGGATGCGTTGAGTAGGAAGAGAGCATCACTTATCCCAACATTTGTATAGTTGAAAGCCTAGAGTTTATTTCCACTTTTGATTTCAATCCCTCTACGGAAATGACTCCTAGGTTGTTAGCAGCACCTGAGGTGAAGCCTAACCTCATAGATCAGATTGGCTCGAGGTAGTGAGAGGATACAGAGCTTATGGATATTATAAGGAGGATTAGTAGAGGTGAGGTCTCTAGAAATCTCCAACGCTATTCCATGGAGAGTAAAGGGTGGCCAAGGATAGATGGAAGACTTTGTGTTCCCCACACTATTGGCTTGGTGAGTGCAGTTCTAGCAGAAGCACGCCATTCTCAAATAACTTTCATTTGGGTGGTGACAAGATGTATAGGACATGAAGAGAGTGTTTTATTGGAGCGGTATGAAAAAGAATGTGGCTAAGTTGGTAGCCAAGTGTCTTGTGTGCCAAAGAGTTAAGGCGGAGCAGCAAAAGCCCATTGGATTACCTCAGCCATTAGATATACCCAAAAGGAAGTGGGAT